>OV656695.1:12500000-13750000 GCA_927399405.1 Agonopterix arenella | reverse complement strand
ATAAGTATAGTATACTATGCGAATTACTACAGCATCATAAAAACTAGCAGATTAAGTAGATCTGAGATAGAGCAGTATTATTATTATCACTGCAGGCTAATTAGAAATTGAGTGTCTATGTGTGTGTGCGTGTGAGAATGCTGGTTTTTATGAATTTGTGTTTTAGAATAGTATTTTAGCGAGAGAGTAGGTATAAGTATAAGAGCGTGTGAATACTAATTAACATACGTACAGTAGACTAGAATGAAAAATCGTGTATTATTTCAGATCAGACGACAATTGCTACTACAAGTTGGATAAACAAAATATATTTAAATGTTCCAAATTTGACGAGTCGACAGGCTCTTGGGAAGATCACACTCTAGCTCGGTACTATGGTTGTAACAAATCCATATCTGACATACACATCTACAAAGACGATGTTTTTCTACTACTCAAAAGCGGCAAAGTAATGCGCCTTGATAGGCAAGGAAGGAATTTCGAGGCAGCATTAAGAACAGATCTACATTGGTACCGAATGATGCAGTATGCGAGGTTGACAGAGACCGATACGATCAAAACCTACATTGATAATGTGTTCGAGGTTCAAGTTCCGGAGTACAGTACAGAATGTTTAATTTTGTTCCATGAGTACAGTGCTGTTATATCTGGTCAGTGCTGTTTTGGAATCTTTTCATTATAAGTTAAGTTATTATTATAGTTGTTAATTACCATGACTAAATAAATGGTCTTTTCCGAAAAGGACAAGTGCGTAGTACCTACCCTCCGGTTACCTTTATTTAAATGTTACCTTTGGCCAGGTAACAACCGATTTTAATACCCGTAACCTAAATATGACCTTCAAGAGAATGCGAGTGAGTGCGGGTAAGGGTCAGTATAGACGGAGCGGCGAAAAGCGCGCGTGGTTTTTAATAACACTGAAAAATGAACTTTAATTTCTACTAATGAAAATTCTAACTAAAGAACAACGTCGTTGTTGTAGCGGGTGACGCAAATTTTGGAGCACCCGACTAGGGACGCGCGCACTGTTTGGGCGATACAGGGGGTGAGGTAAAAAGTTGGTGGGAGGCAGGGAGTGTCCATACTGTATGTAGTAATAGATACTCTTTCTTATACTGTGCCTCAGCCGACCGAAGTGTATATAAGGTCTAACAAAATTAGGTGAAACTATTTTAAGGGGATGATCAGACCATCAAACTGAACAACATTCTCTATGTGAACAATATCGAAATCGCGAAAAAAAAATCTGCTTTAGGTCGAGTAAGTTTGTATGGAACAGCTGATTTTTTTTTCGCGATTTCGATATTGGTCCCATAGAGAAAGTTGTTCAGTTTGATGGTCTGATCATCCCCTTAAAACAGTTTCAGCTAGTTTTGTTAGACCTTATATATGTATGAAAGTGAATGAGGCGAGAAAAGTATGTCAGGTTCGTAGTGTGTGCTAGCCGTAGTCTCTGCCTACCCCTGTGGGATAATGGCGTGAGTTTATGTATGTATGTAGGTGTTAATTTTAGACTTAAGTATAACAATTTTTTTTAGTTATATTTCTTTTGGCGTTGACCATGAAGTTAGTTTTTCACATAGTAAAAGAAAAGAATATTTAACTGAAAAAAGAAATTATAGTACTCTGTTGTAATAGTTTAGTATAATAAATGTCGCTAAAACGAGACAGACTTATACGCTAATTACACGGAGTGGCGAGAGAAAATCTATGTCTGTCCCTTTCTGCGTATGCAATATTTTTGTTTTACTAATCTTGCAACTAAGTCAAACAAAGGCGCGATTTTCCAATATACGCCCTCAGCTTAATAAAATCATCAATATCATGAAAAACAGTAGATTGAACATTATTATATATTAAATCTACAGTTTTGTATGAGTTTTTTTTTATTCATGCCAAGAAGTACCTCTTACGTGCGTATACGTGCAGAATCTTTTTTTACAGATTTTATAATAAAGTCCTCAACTCGTCTGTGTTTTTTTTTAAATGTACATCGTAACTTAGGCATTTATTATCCGATTTAGTAATTTTTTTTTTGTTCGGAAAGAGTTACTCCCGAGTTGGTTTCATTTTAATTTGGTGCATAGACTTTGAGCGCAAATTATCGAGATATGAGCATTTAAAAAACTTAGTCTCAATGGTCCTTTTGTCCCATTTTCCAAGACCTATTCAACAACACCTCACTCGATATAGGGTAATTTTTGCTTAAATTATTGTCACATTTCCTTTTTTTATTATTGTTGTCCGTCTTCATGCCAATTTTGTTTCAATAGGAGCAAAAAGAGGAGAGTATTTGACGTAAGGCATGCATACAGACAAAATGGACGAAAATTCTAGGGTTCTTTGACTACGGAACCAAAACAGCTACCTACCTCCAAATCAGCGTCGCCATCTGTTGACTCGTACATATTGCGGTAGTCTGATAGCCTCCATTTCGATGCTAATAATACATGCTTAGAAAAAGTATATGTCTAGAGACTCATGCTTCTACCGTATAAAACAAAAGGGCCCAACTTTCTTAGGTTGGTGTGCGTGAGGTGCCATACAAATTATGTCTGTGTGCGTGTATATGGATAGGGTTTAGAGGCCAATACTGGTTACAATTTTTTTCTACGCTTTTGTAGTTTCGACTGTCAATCTTGACATATAACTTATCCAAGAATACATGTTTACTTTGCAGTGCCAAGCGATAGAGAATTCAAAGTGAGTCACGATAAAGTAACAAATAACATGGTGCTTGAGTACCCTGGCTTGTCGTGCGCCACGCAGCACGGCGACGTTCTGTTCCTGGGATTCAAAAGTGGAAAGGTAATCTATACTATTATAAAACTGTAACAGAAGTGTGTCTGTACATTGAAGATATAAACAAAAAATAGTTACGATATGGTTTTTAGGTGTCCCTGATTCCATATCAGCAATTTTTGGATTTTTTGTCTGTCGGTTTATTTGTGTGTTTGTTTGTTTGAACGAGCATCACGCAAAAACGACTGAACCGATTTTGTTGAAACTTTTTTTGTTTGATAGCTAATGATCTGACTTAAAATCTAGTATATAATTTGTGCGGACAAAGTCGCGGGTAAACGCTAGTATTTTATATAAAGTATAGGCCCTTCTTAAGGGGCCATAGGTTCAGACGAATATTTTCTATGAGAAACGCGATTGCACAGCCATCCGAAAAGTGCGTGCGTATGCCGTGTTTTCGATTAAAAAGAATCAACAAAAGTACTTTTTATAGATTTTTTTTATTATTTCACTAGATAAACTAATGGTGAATATGTATGTATGAATACCAAAAAGTTCTTCTAAAAAGAGAAAAATGTTTAAAAATACAAGAAAATACGTCATCTTTGTGACGATTTTCTATCGAGTGAAGTAATTCCAATCGTGTATTCAATTGATGATTTCACTAGATAAACTATCCAAGAATACTGAGGTATGACTTTGGTTTCGATAAATTGTATAAAACTAGTCGAAAAATGAAAAATAAAAGATGCATCCAAGGTGTCTCTTCCTTCCATAGATAGGGCCTTAATATGCTGACGGCTTTTTTAAGGCTATGATCAGACCATCAAATTGAACAATTTTCTTCATAGGATCAATGTCGAATCGCGAAAAAATCTTTTGGTGCATAGGTACAAAACTGCAATTCTACTCGACCCAAATGTATGGGATAGCAGATTTTTTTCGCAATTTCTATGTAGAGCACCCCACTAGGGACGCGCGCACTGTTTGGGCGATAGAGGGGGTGAGGTAAAAAGTTGGTGGGAGGCAGGGAGTGTCCGTACTGTATGTCGTAATAGATACTCTTTCTTATACTGTGCCTCAGCCGACCGAAGTGTATATAAGGTCTAACAAAATTAGGTGAAACTATTTTAAGGGGATGATCAGACCATCAAACTGAACAACTTTCTTTATGGGACCAATATCGAAATCGCGAAAAAAAATCTGCTGTCCCATACATTTAGGTCGAGTAAGTTTGTATGGAATAGCTGATTTTTTTTTGCGATTTCGATATTGGTCCCACAGAGAAAGTTGTTCAGTTGGACTGGTCTGATCATCCCCTTAAAAAAGTGTCAGCATATTAAAATGACTCTATAATGCTGGTCTTTAGTTGGTAAGCCAATGGTTTTAATCTAAACTATTTATTTTCAGATTGAAATAGTTCTACCCAACAAGATAATAGTAAACGGTGGAAAACCAGAGGTCAGTATAAACATACAGAACTTTCCTGCCTTTGTAGACAGTGAACCTACTATCGTTGCTCTGGATGTCTACGAAGCAAAACATTCACACTATCTGTTGATAGCTTTACAGTCTTGTATCTATAAACTTATTATATCATATTCAGAAGAGATTACAAATAGTTTAAGGGTATAATAAGTGAACAAAACATCGTAATATTGACAAAAAATGTTCAAATTAATTCCTAGTCTGATTCACAGTCAACCGCAGAATAAATTCTCACCTACAGAACATTATAAGAGGGGTTAGAAATGCAAACTTAATAATATGCACTATTATAATGTTTAATTAACTTAATGGTGAAGCTATTAAGTAATTAATTACCTACATTTCGATTTCTTTCTCTATATAATTCTAATAATCAACCTAATTTTATATTGTATGTCAGACATCTGACTAAATGTGCTGATCTATTTGTTAATTACCACCTATTTACCCAATACGTACCACATTTATCGCAATAAATATAATTTCAAAGTAGCGCTCTTGCTTCGGAGACGGCTGTCGCCACTTGTCTTCCCGCTCACGCTGCTACAATTACTCATCCCCTCTCGCTCGTACCACGCCGCGCGCCTTATGGTGTTATGCAAATCATTGCATAACCTGTCGCGAGACGTTCCACGCCTACTTTGCACTTCTAACCCATCTTATAATGTTCTGTGTTCTCACCGTTATAAAGTAGGTATTTTTATACTTATAAACGAGTTTTACCGCTGCTCTTGGGAAATTGTAATGTAATTTTAACATTATGAACAACAAATTTTACTCACATAACTTTACAGACCGACTAGGCTTTAAAATAAAAACGGACAAGTGCGAGTCGGGCTACTCGCGCACCGAGGGTTCTGTACCACACCACCACACAACATGTTAACTTACAAAAAAGTGTGGTTTTCTCCGGGACCTTTAGCGCGAGACACTTGGCCGGTTTTTATTTTTGTTGTTATACTGTAGAGTTTGGTCTATAATCACACCAAGTTTAAGAGAGAAGAAAAAACTAGTTTCTGTATAAGAACCACGCTTAACTTTTGAACTTAGTCAACAAAAATACCGCAAACGCAGAAAGGGACAAACAACATAGGTAGATTTTCTCTTGCTCAATGCGATTAGCGTATAAGCCTGCCTCGTTTTCGCGACTATTATTATTTGAATGCCTTTCTAGTCATTCTCTTTCTAATCTTTACTACGTCCGCAACTCAAAACTTATCCTAGAGACCTGCACCAAAAATAACTTGTTCAAAAATCTAACTGGCCACCACGAGTAAAACATAAAATAAAAGAAAAAAGGCACAAATTATTTTCTTTTTCTTGTCTCGAAGAAGGCGTGAAAAGTAGAGTATGCTCCTCGGGGATAAACGTGTTTTCGTCTTGGGCGAGCTTGAACCCCTCGCTTCAATCAGGATTCTAGTCTTAAGTTCCCTCGCTTCGCTCGGGAGTTATCCCTAGATTCCTTCGTTACCCGTCGGCTTCAATATGTCCGTGACAAAAGACACCGCTTTATCCCGTTCTATCTACTATTATAATTACATATTTGAGAATTTCAAAATGTGACTTGACGCAATGCCGCGGGTCATTCATATGGTGATGTTAATTGCAGACACTACATTAGGAAAAACCTGACTTAAAATCAATTCGTCTTACCACTGTGCCTCTAAATTATGATGTGGGTTGATGAAACTCCATTAACTATAGGCTTTGTTATTGTATTTAAATGAAAAACCAAAATAATGTTCTTTATTTATTCAAAAACAATATGTAAACAATTGTAGGTTGAACTATGCTTGATTTATTTGAAAATTAAATTAAAATAGATAATAATAATACCACATTGATATTCTGTAACGATATGTATAAACTCACTGATAATGTATAGTTTAAAACAGCACGAAACATAAAGCCTGACCAGAAAAATAAAACACGCCATGTTGCGGATACTTATTAAAACAAATTTTTGTACTTGAAATATTGTCATTAAAGGCTTTAATAAGTTATATCTTATATGTCAAGATAGACAGTCGAAGTTACAAACGCGCCAAAAAAAATATTGACTGGCTGATATTTTTTTTTTGTCCTTTTGTCCTTGTTGATAAATGATATCCATATACACGTGCACAGAGATAATTTGTATGACGCCTCACGCAAACCAACTAAAGTTGCCCCATTTTTTTATACGTTATAACGCGTTAGAAGCGTGAGGTTCTATCTTGACATTTATAATTAATCAAAGATTAAAGGTTATGATTGGGAGTTGCGCTGCAAGTCTGGGGGAGGTCAGACGCGTGCGTATTGGCATCTGTTAGGCTTGCACGTGGCTCCGCCTTTTTTGTGTTTTAACTATAAAACGTTAACTTGAGATTATAATAAACTACTTGACATTGGCAGAAATGCTACTAATACTTTTCCTACGTGTACTCTCCATATAACGGGACATTGGCACAATTGTGATAACGCATCGGACGCCATTAAATAAAAATAGAATAGAATAGAAGGTTATGATTGATCGTAGCGCCTGCTTTGGCAGGTTTTTTATTTATTTTTCTGGTCAGGCTTAAATTATATAAAACTTTATTACTTGAATACAATACGAATAATGCACAGTACTTATTCAACGTGTAAAATGGTAAATTAGCTTTTCTTAACATAAAATATGTTTAAGTGTTACTTTTACTTGTTAATTGTATTTATAATTCTAATTGAGAATAATATTAATGCTATGTAAAATAATTAAAATTGTGTGCCAGACACGATATATTTTTATAACAATATTAAACATTGTGATATGCCAGTAAAAGTTTAAATCGATTTATTGAAACATATAAAATGTTATACGATTACTTATTTTGTAACAATTTTATAACTCATATACATAGTAAAATAAGAGATTCAATATATTATTTACATAATACAATACTCTATCCTTTCTGTCTCAAACTTCTCAAAACTAAAGTTACTATACTCGATTCAAATACGACTTCCATTATCGATCCAACTTTTTGAAATCATCCAATCGACTTGAGTTGAACCAATTGGGAGACTGTACGCTTTTCGTTACCAGCAAGATGCTTCATTGTTCTACCATCGCTTCATAATAAGGAGATCTCTTTAGCGGTCGGTAGCATTAGGGTTGGTGTAGGAGAAACCTCTGAAAGGTTCTTGGTCCATGGAACGTAGGACGTTTGGCTCCACCGCAGTGAGTCGCGGTCGCTCTCCCGTGAACGCACGGTCGAAGTATTGAGTGTCAAGTGGGTGACGCTGTGAAAATGCAGAAACTTTCAGTTAATAATTCCTTACTCTTTCGTTTATGACTTACAGTAAATGATGCGCTCTAGTCTGTGCCTGCCACACTCTGTAGAATATACATAGAGGATAGAATAAGCATCTTCTGGGTAACATGATCCACCCACAGCCTCTTCATCGTGTAATAGGCTTACCATTTCACACAATAAAAGAAATAAATTGATACTCGTATACACAGGCGTACATACAGGCATTATATCGATCAATGTCACTAGATCAAGATCACAAACGCCTATTCGTCTCAGACCCCCGAAATGAACCTTCGCATTGCCGTAACTAGGGCGGTTCCCAGGCACAGGGCGCAGAAATTGCCAGGAACAAGTTTTGTGTCATGCATGGTAGCACGCACCGACAATATTTTTATCGCTTAGGTATACGGGCGTAAATGCGCCCTTCTGTACTAAGTATATGACATTTCTCGAGCGAATTTGAAACTACAACACTCGCAACATTACACACACAAACAAAAGTACCTACCGTGAGACAAAGGATTTAAATTAATTTGAAGGGGAGCGCCACTGAACTAACTGAGACACGTAGGTAGTTCAGAAAAGGATGACTTACAACTGGCTGACGTCTTTGACTACTTATATAGGGACTAGTTACGCGTGTAATTCTACGAACAAACATTTCTGCCACTTTTTGCGGGGGGCGAGGAAACACGAAATCCGCAACTTTGGATTGAAGAGACAAAGAGAGGGTCTTTTGAACCCCAAACGTTCCAAGTTCGAAATTATTGTTTCGCAAATATAGGCTGTCTCGTTAAGTGATAATGTATAAAATTGAATGTAAATGCACATGATCAATTAATCTTATACCGTGGCAGAGGGGAAATGCTACCGCAAGACTAGTCCTTATAATAAATAGTCAAAGGCTGACTTGCATCTGACTGCATTCATGCATTAAACCTATTTACAGGCAGGTACTTATACTGGGTGGCACTGAACGACGAACTGAATTACTATCCGGTATCCGGCCGCATATTGAAAATTCATCTCTAATGGTAACTGTTTACTTACGTGAAACTTTAGTTAAGCTGTAACTTTATAACAGTTGAAGATTTTAACATAGTTCCGTGCAGCCGAATTTTGTACAAATGCTATAGAATTTAAATTTTTCGAGAAAATCCCTCGTTCAGTACCACCCAGTATAAAATTAGGTATACTCATATTAGGCGCGGGCATCTAAATATGTGTCTACTCTGTCTGTGTTATTTTTTCTGAGTATTTTTCCCCCAAGACTTCCTTGCACCCTCTTGCACGGCGCCCATGTGTATTTGATAATATGTATTCTGCTACTACAACTAAGTACAATCTAATGATTATAAATGCAAACTCGACTTACCACACGAGGTTTGAAAGGCGTTTCCAGCTCTTTCCTCTCGAGCTTGTCCCAATGGATGGGATGGAAGAAGTTCTGGTCCCTAACGTCTCCATGCATGCACTCTGTACCTCCCAGCCGCGTCCGCGCGTCCTTGTCCAATAGCTGTCAACGTTTAAATAAAGAATTTTTTTTTAAACGTCATAATATAATATTAATATAAAGAAAGAAGGTGGGTCTGTAGGTATAAAAAACTCGGCCAAGTGCGTGTCGCGCCACGCGCAGTGTAGGGTTCAGTTATACGAACTTAGAATAGGGCTTTTTGTTTGATACTATGTAAATATTAACGAAATTACGTATTTTATAATTATATTGGTCGACTCTTAATCGCTAACTTGTAAAGCCTACCTACTTACTAGCTCCCGTGATTTTTTTTCTCATGTCCGAAAACAACCGTTTAGCTTGATTAACAAAAATTGTCACTTTAAAGCTTAATATTTCGCAATTCATTCCCACTTTACGGGTACTACTTTGTCGGCGTGATTAATAAGCTGCGGACAGACAGACATACAGACGGACGACGTGGCGAAACGATAAACGGTTCCTTGTTGACTACGGAAATAGATTCTTTCAAACATTGGCATTTTGGGCAAAACGATCCTTTCGTAGGAAAGCAAAATGATCCCAGAGATTTACTTCAGAAACAATGCTCCAGAATTGTATAAAACAAATTACGCGCCAAAATTTAAGGGAAATCTCCACGACTAACGCATTCAATGCTGTGAAACGTGGCTTGCTGTATATGCGGCAAACAGCCAGTAAACAATCTCCATACCGATTATGGCTTAAAAAAACGAGCTAAGAAAAAAAGCGTATACACGCCATTGGAGGTGCCAACGTCCTGCGGAGCAAACGGCCAGTCAAAACCTGGAGCTGGAACTCGTGGATCGTATTCAAGATATGGAGGCCAGAATTTACGAGACAATATTACCCCCACCCCGAGGATCATACAACCCCGGGTGTATAAAATGATCCTTTACTATACCTTGACAAAAATATATGTAGAAAAAAATTACATACGCACATATATTCACGCCACTATCCCACAGGCATAGACTACCGCTCGCCACACATTACGATTCTGACATACTTCTCTCGCCTCATCCACTTTCATACATCTCTTCATGCACTTCCTGCCGTTGAGGGTGCTACGCACTTGTCCTTTTCAGAGAACACCATTTATTTGGTCGTGGTAAGTACTCCTCGGACGCTCTCTCTCGACTGTTCCACTGACATTGGATCTATAAATCTCCCTATTGATTCTACTCTTATTGATCTTCTGTACGTGACCGAACCAGCTAAGCATACCACTTTCAATCCTTGTATTCCTGGTTACCACGTCATCCTTCAACTTAAACCGATCCCTTATCACACTGTTCTTTATTTAATTGGTCACTGTAACACGCATTTCCACTGCATTCACAAATGTAAAGAGCGCATTTCCACTGCATTCGTACAAAATTCGTAGGCATAAGTATTTTCTTATTTGATTTCCGGGGATTTGTAAGTATGTATCAACAAAAAAATTTACCCTCGTTAACATGACCAAGGCCTCCTGCGAGAGGAAACGCGGGTAGGAAGGCATCTCGTTGCAGATGGACCAGAAAAGTTCATCTTCATCACAACCGCTGAAGGGACTCTGGCCGATCAGCATCTCATAAAGCAACACCCCGAAGGACCACCAGTCAACTGTCTGGTTGTATTTCAGTCCTTTTATTATCTGAAATAAAGTATACAATTGTTTGTAGAATTGTGTTATGTTGATACCCACGTTATCATTATCAGTCTATGCAGGGTGTAAGGGACAGCCCTCCGCAAAAAGAAACGGTGAACTCAAGCCAACAGACTGAACAACTTTTACTATGGTATGAAGATAGGCTCAGGAAACGCGAAATCAGCTGTGTAATACATTTGAGTCAGATAGGTACATCAGTTTTGTATGAATCAGCAGATTTTTTTTGCGTTTCCTGAGATAGGCTCCATAGTAAAAGTTGTTCAGTTTGATGGTCTGAGTTCACCGTTTCAGTTCGGTGTTGGTTCGTTTGCGGAGGGCTGTCCCTTACACCCTGTATACGTGAAGGTGTATGGGCGTAAGTCCACCACGCGTGCCCAATGCAGATTGTTAGACTTCGCATACGCATCAGTATTTCTTCTTTAGCGTATGCAGGCTTCGTCACGATATTTGCCTTCACCGTTGAGAACAGTCGGTATTATGTTTACGTAACTACATTCAAGGTAGCTACATTCAAAATTAAAAATATTAAGGAAAGGAAAATTCCCAAAAGTCTTACCTCTGGTGCCATATAGTCGGGGGTTCCGCAGAATGTATCAGCTGTTTTGTCCAGGTAGATCTGTAGCTTACACATGCCGAAATCAGCTATGCGAACGTGTCCTTCGAAGTCCAGGAGAATATTATCAAGTTTTAAGTCTCTGGAAATTTACAATTCAGTATTTAGAGGAGCTGGCTGGTAAGAAAAAAAAAACAAAATTAATTTGCGTAAAATCTATGTATGCATAGTAACTTTCTGTGGTATTTTTGCTTTTAACCGGATGATTTTTTTACCGTTCTGAAATTTTCAGGAGTGGTTCAGACCATCAAACTAAACAACTTTTAGTATGGGAGTAAACCTGAAATCGAAAAATAAACTGCTGTTCCATACTAAACTGCAATGCGTAAGGATTCGACTCAAACGTATGAGACAGTAATGTATTTTTTTTTTACGAATTCTGCAGGTTTACTCCCATAGTAAAAGTTATTCAGTTTGATGGGCTGAACCACCCCTGAAAGTTTCGGAACGGTACAAAAGAAACATCCGGTATACGGTAGGTATACCATATATCTAATAGGATATATGATAACAAATACCTATAAACGATTCCTCTCTTGTGCAGGAACTTAAGTCCGGAAACAATCTCGGCCGCGTAAAACCGCGCCCGTGACTCGGGGAATCTGCCGCTCTGTTGGATGTGGAACATCAGGTCGCCGCCGTTCAGGTACTCCATCACGAAGAACAGATGCGACTAGAACAAGGAGTGCAGACTATGCAGGTATTTCACAGATATCTGGTTTTAACATAATAATTTACGTAAATATAATATTAAAAAAACATTTTTAAAAACAAGCTTGTGTAAAGACGAATACAATAAACAAGAATACAATCAATCAAATACTTATTCTTTATTTTACACCAAAACATTAACAGTAAAAAAATATATATATATACACGAGGCACCAAATAAGCAATAAATAATGCGAGGTAATAAATAATGGTCTTATCGCTAAGAAGTGATTTCTTCCATACAACTTTAGGTTAGAGAAATACAATAATTATATAAATCTCGCGACAAGCTTTTATCTCTTCTAATATATTATCGGTTACGGTGTTTGTAACAAAACTCCTCCTAAACGGCTTGAACGATTCTTATGAAATTTTGTGTGTATATTCAGTAGGTCTGAGAATAGGTCGTAAAGTATATTTCAGTGGTCTGCGCGTACGAAGTCGCGGGCAACAGCTAGTATTATACAATAAATTGTGTAATGTAATAAATTGATTGGTTTGAGTTAATTTCGAGTTAACCCTTATTCTTCTTTTTACAGCATTTAAATATAGGCTTGTTTTTAAAAATGTTTTTTACTATTAATTTATTTTATATTTTTCAGTTTATTCCTATTTTTCTCAGCAAACTATAGAATGACTTCACTTTATTAGCTAACCATGCATTGAAAAATTTCATCTCTAACGGTTGAGGATAACTGCTTTAAAATTCAGTTGCAAGATTTGACCCGAACATACATACATACATACATTGCTTGTAAAAAATTGGTATTATAGTCGCGGTAACAAATAATAAAAATTACAAAAAGTTAAAAATTAAGAGTCAACTCAAACTCAACTCCATAGAGAAAAACGTGTCTCCTGTCAACGCACGGAGAGGAGTAAGTATTGTTTATTTCTCCATAGAACATTTTCTGACATTTTTTGCGGGGGGGGGGGGGGGGCGTTGCTATGAGAATAACAGTAAAACGCATCGAATTAGTAGTCCATCGGGGCTAGATCGTGGCCGTCGCGGGGGTGAGGCTTTCACAGAGGGGAAAGTATGAGAAATTTTGCGGAAGCCCGCTCCTTCTTGTCAAGAGTACGTGTTTCTCTATGCTCAACTCAATCCTCACACAAGAAACAAGTTTTTATCAACGTTTTTTTCTTCTCGCTCTATCGTAAAAACGATAATACAAACAAGCGTCAAACTTGGTGTGATTATATGGAGCAAGGTCTACAGTATAAGAACAAATAATAAAAAGCGGCCAAGTGTGAGTCGGTTTCGTGCTAAAGGTCCCGGAAAAAACAACTTTTGGTAAGTTAATATGTTGTGTGGTGGTTTGGTACGGAACGGTCGTTGCGCGAGTAGCCCGACTCGCACTTGACCGATTTTATTTATCGACTGTTGCGACAGTTTTACCCACAGATCACAAAAACTAAAGGGAGATGTGAAAAGGGGGCGGGGCCAGTGTCGCAGCAATATGCGCAAAAACGGAAGACATTGCTCGCGACACTAAGGATTCATTATATTATGAGGCCAGTCGAGATATTATGTGTAAATAGTTTACAATGCTTGCTTAGTACTAAAGATTATTCGAAGGTTGAGTTCTGATACCACAATGGATAATGTGCACATTCAAACTAACAAATTACTTTCTATCGCGTGGTACTGGTGGTAATGCGACACTAGGTTTCGTACTCAGCGCGTTGGTTGGCATCTCTCTAGATCTCTATGGTTTTAACTTTATTTGGAAGAAACAAAAAAAGCTAATAGAAGCCCCAAGTTGTGCGCCACTTGCGAATTACGACCACCTGCGATTATCCATCATATTACTTTTAATTCCTATCTGATTGATAGTCATAGGTTTCATTGTTGTGTACTCACATCGGTTTGGAACGTAGCGAACAAATGGCACAGATATGGATGGTTCGTGCCAAGAGCAAGAACTTTCCTCTCGATCAACGTGCACTCCACATCGTCGTCTTCCAACACCACGTCCTTCTTCAAACATTTGACAGCGTAATAGTACTCCGTGTCCCGGAGCTCCGCTAACATTACCTGGAAAGGCAAAATAACAAGTTTTCATGTATATTTAGAATGATACATTGGTGCGTCGACTTGCGGCTTAATGCCAAGTGCTAACGTTATCACTGAAATAGGGATTATCGTATGACTGATGGAACTGACAAGTACAACTCTTCTGGGCCCCAATCCAAAATATACATTGGGTGCAAAACACCTACATTCTTCCAAATGTGACAAAATTAGCAGCATTAGCATTTGATAAATGTGACGGAAAACGCGTTTGACAACCATACCGGCGGACGACGACATAGAGATTATATTTTATAACTCGCATATATCATGCTTTCTCCGTATTCTTGGCCCGGTCTCAAAGGCAATTGGGCCAACCGAAACCAGGAAGCTTCGACCTGGCTCGCGTAACGTGATGCGATTATGTTATACTTATTATAATCTAGTATGTTATATTTGACACTGCACATACACAAGAACATGTTTAATTGCGAGTAGAGCACAGTGCCAAAATAATGTATTATTATACCTATACCTACATAGATAGTTAACGCCCATTTTAATAGAGGGGTTTTCTTTCTTTTAAATAGCAATAAGAAGACTTATTACTTGAATACCTAATTATCTTCTTCTGTTTCTGCTAGATACAGCGTGGAAAAAATTCCATCCCAATTAGGTAGGAAGGCAGGACAAGTATTTTTTGGGAGGGCTGAATCGAAAACCATTTCGAAATAATTGTCTCAATAACAATATTTTTCATGGCAGAGATTTTAAAATGAAAGGATTACAGATTTATTTTTAAATACTTAAAATAACATAGTTTGTCGGTCCGACGAGGGACGTCACTCGCAGAACTGTAAACTCCTTGGTAAACTTAAAATCAACCAAAAAATAACTGGCGATTAAGAAAATTGATGTGGCTGTTTCTGTTTCCAGCATGGAGTTAGAAAGAGAAAGCAGGTGACTTTTTAAACTATTTAATAATATAAGTCGTGGGTCGTGGATCATTGTTGCACCTAATTGCTTCCTATTTTAGTTAATTCGTGTGCGAACATTTCGTAATAAGAAGCGATGCATCAAACAATTATACCTAATGACGTATGTGAAAGACGCATTATCGTTTGTAATGAACGATAGCCAATCTTGATGGGGACGATGACACGTGCTACGTGACGTTGGAAAGGTGGCTAGGTGATGTTGACACCAGGAATAGACAACAAATATAGGTACTAGCTATTACAGATGCAGCAGTATATGTGCAGGTGAACCGAAGCGATGCGGAGCTGCTGGTGGCAAGATGCCATGAGCTGGGGTTACGGCCACTGATTGGACTGCAGATATAGACACATTTGTGATTTATTGTTGTTCGAATTTCGAATTGAGCTTTCATTTAATCACAGAATAGGTGATAGTATCATGTAGTAAATTAATAGTTCTATGAACAGGTATTTAAAATTTTTCGTCTATGGAATTTAGTAAAGGCTTATGACACACCGTCATCACCGTCACCGGCATCATAGACTACCTACGATTTTTTTTCGCTTACGCTTGTAGACCAAAGAGAATGGAATCACTACGTTTTAAGAGACAGCACTGTCTAACTTCGAAATCCAAATTAGTATGAAGCTAGGGCATTCTACCCTTGAAGCCCATACATTCTAGGATATTTCATGCAATCACGATTTTGTCCTGTGTGTCGCGGCACTGCTGGTAGACAAAATACCAGCGTAACCGCGTATGATTATTATTCTTATGGCTTGTTTGAGATAGCAATAGAATAGTCATAAAAACCTATACAATTTATATGAAGTGACATTTCTGATTCAGGCTGGCCTGGTGGCCGTAGTACAAAAAAGTGGTTACGTCGATAGAGACAGCAATAAGGTATAGCGATCTCCTTTTTTCACTAGAGCGAATTTGCCTACAAATACAAATAATTTACGCCTACCAATAAGAATTTTCGTAGGAATTTGCTATATGCACATCTTATTGAGTGAATAGGACCAAACGTGTTCCGACCTCTATTACTTCTCTCTACGCACTTCATACAAATTGGAAAAACTGTCAAGAAGAAGCAAGAATCTGCGATAGTGCGAATGAGAGAGGATTATACTCACAAAGCTTCCGTCTGCCCAGCGGGGGTGAGGTATAAAATTGATGGGACAGATGATGATGATTGATGATATTCTTTTACCACTGTATAATAAAAAAAGTATCTAGAACTCCCTGCGATGTTATTTAGATTTTAGATCACACCATCTATTAATATCTGCCTTTGTTAAAAATACATCAAAAATGTTAAGCTTTTATGCCATGTTATGATCATCGTTAGGTGATTGAACTAACAACATCCACCTCTTCAAGTTGACCGATGATTTTCTTAAATTTTTATTTTCCTTCATGCATTTTAGGTAAATTACCTTCATTATTTGTACAATTTTTATAATATCATCAAGGAAACATTAATACACGCTGTCTGTTCGCAGTAGCTTAGCAATGATCCCATAAGTTCATCGCTCTCACAACGTGCAACGATATTGTTTGACATCGGTGCCGCCTTTGAAGTACCACGTGCGTCATTAGCGATATAATATATTTGTCATCTGTCTTCAGAAAAAACATTATCAATTTCAATATAATGGGCATCTTGTCAAAATAAACCTACTTATTTTAATTCAAAGGGCAGTTAAGCACATGACGTGATTATTCTATATTTACGAGTTTTAGGTGATCATGATCACCACAATCTGCGATGTGATCATCAGATTAATTCAATGTTGTATTTAGTTTGTCGTTGTATTTTGTTTTTTTAAAGATGTGTGTTGTAGACTTTCTGGCTGCATGTTGTGTTCTCTACAATGGGACACCCAGGGACACATTCCGAAGCGGTAGGTAGAGTTAAAAAGCTATATATGTGATACAGAAAGCTGACTGGCTGGCTGGCTGGACCGTGTGATATTAGGTATTTTAAATAAAAAAGATTGAATTTAGAATGTTTAATCAAGCTATTGATATCTAGAACTACTTATATACTATTACCTCTATTCTGTGCTAATGATATAATTAAATGCTTACCTATCTATTTAGCCCGAAGTTTAGTTACAAAAATAATTTTATTTAGCCACTGTTAGCAGTAGGTATTCAATTGTCATTGAAAGAAGAGTATTTTGCAGTGACCCAGTTTTGGTCTATTCTTGTCCGTGAACAGGTAGTTAATTCTATTTTTACTTTATTTCCTAACGTTTTACACATAGTTTTCACATGGTAACCGAAATCTAACCAGACCAGACGACGGCATTTTGTGTGATGCAATGCAATGATGTAATAATAACTGCAAGTCGACTGCAAGGTATTTAATCTTTGCACTGAATTTCAAAAGACAAAATCTGTCAGACTCACGAAAATAGACAACCCGGTTTAAAAGTTCCTGCCTTATTATTTATTCCTACGAATACCTCTAGACATTCCTAGGTGAATGGCTAAACCTTTTACTTTTCTTATTTAGTTCTAAAAATCTCTTCTATTGGCCATATTTCTACATTCACGCACGTGCGTGTTTGATGACTTCTGCAATTATGTTGTTCTCATTTAAGTGGTGAGAGACGACCTACATGTAAAGTCAATAAAAAGAACTCTTCTGACTGTAGATGCACATAAAGTCAATAAAAGAACGATATAATTAATCTTGTATATGTACCTACGTACCTTGAGCTTTTCAGTGACCGTGAAAAATGACCAGACTCAGTTAATAAATCTTTTTTATGAACCTTTTAGTACGTAACGTAATTGGCAGCTAGTCGCCAAGAAAACGGTAATTTTCGAATCTGACTAAGGTTGTCCCTTTTGAATTAATTAGGGATTTGATGGAATCACCTAAAGCACTATGAAATAATTTAAGAACTTGTAAAGAACTGGGGTAATAATCATTCTTCTTCCCACATCTGTTTATTTCCTTGAAAATACAGCCAATACAGGTTTTGTTGAAATGATTCGTCACTTTGTTTTACCAGTAGCTCAGGTATGTGATACTTGTCATGCTCTCAGCTTATAGACATGTCTTTCAACATCCACCACTCATCTTGCTAATTCGTCACAGTGTACATACATGTGTATATGTACGAAAATATAGTTTTCTTGGCAAATCCCTTGGTTTTTTTTCGTAGATTATTTTGGGACACTGTGTTTGCACAGTTCACGTATTAATTGTATGTTTTCGCGAAGCAGATTAGAATCTAAAGTTGCTTGTTGTGCCAGAGACCTTTGTCTTTGAAAATGTTTGTAAACATTTCCTTTTGTTTTTTTTACGATTTTCTCTGCCATATATTTTAAAATCAAAATTTTTATCATTTTGCAATCTTTTTAATAACCAAAACATATTTTGACATACATAATACTCGCGACCATAATCTCATTAAGGGTTACAGTCAGTAGCTTTTCTACAACTACCAACTATTGATCCAGGTTTATAAGAGTTACTTTTGTGGGAATGTGTGGCTTCCTCATCATCATCAGCCTATCATCGTCCACCGCTGAACATGGCCTTTCCCGCGCGCCATAAAACTCTATCTTCAGCCATCTTCATCCAATCGCTCCTTACTACCTTTTTAGGTCGTCGGTCTGGCGGGCGGGAAGGGCGCTCCACACTACGCTTGCCAGTTCATGGTCTCCACTCTAGAACTCTCAACTCCCCATCGGTTGTCAGTTCTTCGGGGGGCATATATATCCGTAAAAAACCTACTAATTATACCTATTTTAGCGTGCAGTTCAAGCAAGGCTCACCATTGTTTTGAGCTAAACAGCATAGCATAGCATATGCTCACGACTATAGTCAGAGATATTCTGAAACCTCAGTCAGTACATCCACGTTTCACTACTACCGAGTACTCTGTCCAGTGTGACGGGGAGTGAGCATGTCGCCACTTGTAATGGACAGTGGGTACAATACATGCCTCGAGATTGAATGAATGAATGAATGAATATTTTATTGTACGAATTACAGGTTTACATTTGTGCAGAAATTATATACACAATTAACAATTAGATCCAATGTAACCAGGGTTTCCTCATGTTGTTTTCCTTCACCGAAAAGCCAGTGGTGTTACAAATCGTACATAAATTCCGAAACACTCATTGGTACGAATCGGCCTGAGCGGGGATCGAACCATCGCCTCCTGCACTGCACGGCAGGCAAGGTTACTTTTGCCTCTGGCTGGACCACCACGGATTGAGCTAAATGAGTGGGTAATTATAAGTTGTTTTTAGTAAATACAATGGGGGTGTGTGTGTATTGTGTGATTGTCATGCGATATAGTAGCTCATGCTGGCACAAAAGAAGAAGAAATAGATACAATCAGGGAGCAAGGAAGTAATCGGATTTGGCGCGTTATGTTTGTGATACAAATTAAAATATAAACAATACTGTCACAATCATTATTGTTAACAAAGCGAGTACCGATTGGGCAGAAAGATTGTGCCATTTTTAAATCGTTGAGCGACGTTGGTGTGTGTCTGGCACTCGACCGACTCTTACATTTAGGTCAGTGAAAACAATGCTAATTGCTATCCAATCCAATCGCTATCTTAACCTGTTTTTGGCAAACTATCCTTGTGTTTTGGTAATATTTCAATAAGTGTTCTTTAGATTCTTCAATCTTTAAACTCGCTCCTCTCTCTCTTCTTTTTTTACTCTATTTTTTACGATGCCGATCGAGGAATGCCTGTCCCGTTGTGCTGTTTATTTTTATTAAATTTTGAATAGAACATATGCATATATATTAATGCTTGGTGCAAATGGGCCACCTGGCACGCCACCGGTGGCTATCGCCGTCGCCGATACTACTGTAGCGAGCGAGTGGCGGCGGACACTGAGCACACGTGTCCGGCGAATCCTTACAAAATGTATTAAGCGTGTGAACTGCCGTCGTTGGCCAACGGTTGCTGTAGCCGTGGCCCGTTTGCGCCGAGTCTAGTAAGTACGAACGGCGACACATCAAGCTATACAAAACCAACATAAGCTGGCCGTGTGACGTTTTACGTTACTCGACCTACGCGCGGCCAGCTTATGTTGGTTTTGTATAGCTTGATGTGTCGCCGTGTGTATATCAACTCCATAAAAAGTTATCCGTCACCATTTTCTTAGCCGAGAAATGTTTTTTAAAGGAGGGGCCATAAATTGAAATACATATAGGGTCCTTATTAATATGCTGACACTTTTTTAAGGGGATGATCAGACCATCAAACTGAACAACTTAAGAACAACCAACATAAGCTGGCCGTGTGACGTTTTACGTTACTCGACCTACGCGCGGCCAGCTTATGTTGGTTTTGTATAGCTTGATGTGTCGCCGTGTGTATATCAACTCCATAAAAAGTTATCCGTCACCATTTTCTTAGCCGAGAAATGTTTTTTAAAGGAGGGGCCATAAATTGAAATACATATAGGGTCCTTATTAATATGCTGTCACTTTTTTAGGGGGATGATCAGACCATCAAACTGAACAACTTCTATGGGACCAAAATCGAAATCGCGAAAAAAAGTCAGCTCTTCCATACAAAAATGCAAACCTACTCAAGCCAAATGTATGGGACTGCTGATTTTTTTTCGCGATTTCATTGTTGGTGCCATAGAGAAAATTGTTCAGTTTGATTGGTCTGATGATCCCATGAAAAAGTGTCAGCATATTAAGAAGGATTCTGTATTTAGTAATATTGTTACCTTTCCAAAGCTGCCTTTTCCTAGCACCTTGATGAAGTGGAAGTCCTCAATGTTGTACTTCCTGAAGCGGGGGATAGTCTTCGCGGGGGGCGTGAACCGGCCAGTCTTGCGGAATATTCCGTACGCCGTCGATTGCTCTGGTAAACGTAATATTTGGAACGTTATTCTTAGGAGTAGAAAAAGATCTTGTTTGTATACCATCGAATCATCATTATACATAATGAGTACTCACAAAATGATTTGAAAATGAGGTAAAATCCTCATTATTTCATTTTGAATTTATTAATGTCATTTTTATTTTATTTGCATGCTTTGATCAAAATCTAGATCTTGATGGCTATGAAATAATGTTGATGGATTAACGATTTCTTGAAAAATAATTTGAGTAGGTATAGCAAACATAGCAGAAAATGAAACTCAAATGAAAGTATTAGTAATAAACCTAAAATATAAATTATATTAAAAATAGTTCGAAATTAAGTACCTGATGCTAGTGTGGGCTATTCATACTTTAATGTGCAATTAAAGTCAAAATTATGTCCGTCTTTGTACTAAGAATAAAATATAATGTTTCACTGCGTTTCACGTTTAGACAGATTGCTGTTCGTTTATGAATTATTGGCGCGAGTGCCTCGGCATTTCTCTTCGTCAACATCTGTGGACATCATCCTTTATTTTGTATGTACTGCTCTCAAACGGTGAACGAAAACATCGTGAGGAAACCTGTATACGCTGAGGAAGAAATTCTTTTGCGTACGATGCATACACCCTTCAGGAGGGTAGGCATATGTGCCCTGCAGTGGGACGTTTATAGGTTGAACGTATTTTTGCGTGTATGTTATTTATTTTGAAATAATCGCAACATAATATAATAAGAGACATAATTTATAGTAACGTAAAAGTTTCTAAACATTATTATCTAAACAGTGTCACTCTTTTCTCAATTTATTTTCACTTTTTTGTGCCAACGATCGCCGTTACTGCTATATTGCCAACAGTAGTCTAGTTTATTCAACTTTGGTTAGTTTATTTCCCTACAGCAATGACGTTATTGAAGCTCTCAATATTTTTAGATAATTTGGCTGCTTGTTTCTTTTAAATGAAAGTCATTTTATTTGGTAACCGGTTGACGTTGAATGACAATTTGTTGTGTCTTGTTACACAGCCAGTTGAACATTGATTACGTATAACTAGAAGACCCAAATTCTTTAGAATTATCTCGAAGAAATTATGTACGAGTATATCTACGAGAAACATTTAATGAAGTAAATGAAATCAATGAAACAAATCGTAGTACCTAACGGCGGGTTTAACGAGTATGAAATGGAGAAATTGTTAAATAAGAATTAGAACAACTTTGCAGATAACATTTTAATTAATAATAAATAATACATACATTATAATGATCCTAAGCAAGCACTATAGGCTGTTTATTATGGAAAACATTTATAACATCCATGACCGAACCGGGATTCGAACCCAGAACCCTGGTTTGGCAGTCCGGCGTGGTAACCATTAAACCAACTGGGCCGTCAATTGTAACTATTTATTCTGTGACGCTTTCCTTTAAAGAATTTGGCCAATATTCTGCGTGTATACAGGGTCGAACTTAATATGCTGACAGTTTTTAAGGGGCTGATTAGATCATCATGTACCTACTGAACAACTTTATAAGGGACCACCATCAAAACCGCGATCAAAAACTTTGTTGTCATTTGGCACATTTGGGTTGACTAGGAGAGGATCGCAGTTTTGTATGAAACAGCTGATTTGTTTTCTCTGTTTCGAGTTTGGTCCCGTAGATAGTCGCTGTTCAGTATTATGGTCAGATCATCCCCTTAAAAAACCGCCAGCATATTAAAACAACCCTCCCCTCAAGACACATTGAGAATGATCTGCTACGATTTTTGAAGAAGTTATTAAGAGCTTGCTGAATTAATTCAAACTTTCCTTGTTTGTTTTTCCACTTCAATAAATTTTATATTTTTAATACTTAAATCTTGTAAAATTTCAGGGTCCTCGACTATGAGCCTCAATAATTCAAGTTCATGTTTACGTTCACTATGACATAATAAGCGTTCAGCACATGTGGCATATTAATTCTCTTTCACCTCGGCTGAGTTCGCGGTGTCTCGCTAAAAATATTAGCTCAGACAGACCAATATCAAGGTCAGAACGGATTAATCGTCTGCTACTTCCTTAAAAGTATTATTTTTCACTACTGACGTCAAAAGAGTCAATGCGGAATTAAAGAGTTTTATAGTTGCTCTAATTATTTTAAATTCAGTTTTACTGTGTTGGTTTTGTTGTTAAATAATAGTTGTTCTTGTTTGACATAGGACACTATTATAGGGTCAACTAGGGTAATCGTCAAAGGGTCAAAGGTCAATTTATAGGGCAATAACGACTTGTTCCTTTTTAACAATTTCGGATTCTTTTACTTGTTAACA
Organism: Agonopterix arenella; assembly: GCA_927399405.1. Taxonomy (NCBI): domain Eukaryota; kingdom Metazoa; phylum Arthropoda; class Insecta; order Lepidoptera; family Depressariidae; genus Agonopterix; species Agonopterix arenella. Next base: position 13,726,843 of record OV656695.1, on the reverse strand, counting down.
CGTTCGTGGACAGTGGCTATAGCAGTGATAACAATAAAAATTCTATTGTGTCCCGTTTACTATCCACGAAAGTGTTAACTAACACCTTCTGCGACCGTAGTATGGCAGCATGATATAGGGCTATCGCGTCGCTAGCTCTCTTTTTCTATTCGCGCGCGAACGGACGAGATAAATAACGTGATAAAGCCTTATCGCGCGCATCAAACTACGGCCTTTGGATGACTAAAAATTCTGTATTAATCTCGTGTATTTCAGTTAATTTGGTTTAAAAGTAATGGAATAGAATAGAATTTCTTTATTGTAGTTTTTCTTTCGTTAATCTTGATATAGGTATGAAATTGCCCCATAAACTCAATTACCCTTGTTGACCCTATTATTTATTCACTGTATACTTTTGGAAGATACAGATACCTTCCTGTACGTATAGAGTAGTGCACTATATTTCTACAATATGTTTAATAGTTACTGCAAAATAAATATCTTATATTGTACTAAACGTAAAGACTGAACCTGTTTAATCTCATCGTTATGAATATCAATATTTCACATACTCTTTACGATATTAGAGTTTCGTTGTAATAGGAACTATAAATTATGATATTTTAGTACCTATCAGTCTGTACAATCGCTTGTCTGAATAAATAATAGTTACAATTAGTTTATTTGGCAGTAGATGCGTTGGATTGTGTGATAAATTTACCGGTTTGTACAGTGCACCTGATGTTAATATATAATCGTTTTTAATTTAACAATATTATGTAGAATAAATCACAACCTACTAGTCTACGACCGGGATAATATCTACCTTCGATGATAGCTGTTCTGCGTATGTACACATAACTAATATGTACCTACATGCGCACTAAAGACCACATTATGAGATACCCCACAAAGACAATACAAAGCTTCGAACAATTGCACTACTGTAGGCTTCGCATGCCATTCCCGAGAAAACGATAAAAATCGAAATGTGCCTTCATCTTTATTATTTTACGTAGGCCCGACAGAGCGCGCATGAAGTTTTTCTCGTTCAAATGCTTTGTCGTGGGTGGCATGCTAGCCGTGCTCGCCCAATAGATTATCCTCTTAGATTAGCCACTAGAGCGATTGTTCAAAGCTTTGTCTCTGTGGTGTATTTACTCATGAGCTAAAGAGCGTATCCGAACATGCCTTGATTGCGATTTTTTAAACTCATATATTGAACTCAGCAGTTGAAAATGTCAATATTACTATCTACTGCTGATTTGACTTTGAAAAATCACACTCCTGAGTCGCTTTTCATTGACTCATTGTAAAATTCAAATTACCGTCCCATATTGATAAATAATTTGAAATCGAGAGCGCGTTTGGCAAGTGTCTCACTTTCGAATCGATTTCCACGGAAGTTCAACGTTTTCCTGTTTAAATGCGCGATATTTCTGAAACTATTTGGTTTGCCAACACTCTGTAATTTAAGGAAACCGTGACTTTAATATACGATCCTATATTGTGCGCTTTTCAACTTTAACTACTTATTCTTTAATGTATAGCCCCATAAAAATAACGAAAAATGAAACATTTAGCTCCACAGTGTATTAATTATGTCAAGCGTTTATGTCAGATTATCATCAGAACCATAACAGGAGAGCGATTTTTGAATCAGCAGTTGAAAATGTCAAAATTACTATGGAGATATGCATCTTTCTACTGCTGATTTGACCTTCAAAAATCATAATTCAGGAGTGCCATTTTTGAAAGTCAAATCAGCAGTAGAAGGGTTCATATCTCCATAGTAATTTTGACATTTTCAACTGCTGAGCTCGGCGAATCCGTTTCAAAAATTGCACTCCAGAATGTTAATCACTAGTGATTGACCAGTTACAGATTTAGATTCTAAAATTACTAATACTGAATTTGTACTTTTTGCATTGTCTCATATTGTCTCTATTTTTTTTATTTAACACTTTATTGTACACAAAACATTACAGAAAAAACAATTAAAGTAGACATGTACAAAAGGCGAGCTTTTCTCTTAAGAGATTTCTTTCAGCAAAGAGACTTTTCGCATAAGAGACGGTTCTAAATCGTCCATTAAACTAGATACTTAAATGGACGATATGTATATGTTATGTAAGTGAAACTTTTCATGGGAGGGCTTTGAAATTCAGATCCGCAACCTTTTCGTGTGACGGAAGTTCGAAATTTAAATTTGAGAGCTGCGGAAGTTTCACTTCTGCCGGGCGTTTCGTGACGGCCAACTTTGTCTAGGTACATCATTTTCTAGTTGTTCAAATTACTACGTATTTAAATATTTTTGTGTACTTCATCATCATCATCTCTGCCGATGGACGTCCACTGCTGGACAGATGCTGTCCCATATTTGTGTACTTAATGAACTTAAATTCAAGAGCCAAAACTGGCCGCTAGCAGTCTGTCTACGAACGAAGAGGAAATCCCAGCTTAGGTAGCTAGCTATAGTGTCACGGTAGGCGCCACACAAACTGAGGAACCAAAAAGTAGAACGTTTATTTTAGTCGGTTATGCTGAGTCCACTTCATACTGAATTATTGAAATGGTGATATTATCACACCAGGTCCCTGGAATGCGGAACCCAGTGACGTGTGAAATGGGACGCGCGTGCACTTCAACCACTTTCAGCCACACTTCAGTTGATTTCAACATCGATATTTTTAGACGCTTTTGAAATACAATTTTGCTTTTTGCCAATTGTGTCAGATAGCAAAAATTTATTATCTACAGCAAGTAAAACTATTCCCAAAATAGAAACTTTGTTATGTTTAGTTGTTTGTTGAAACAGAAAGAATAGCCCACACCTAAAAGTTTACCTGCTACATAATAATATTTAGACAGTGAAATAAAGATTTCTAAACAAGATTTTATTAGGTAAAATCGTGTGGACAAAAATGAAATTCATGTGTACATTAGTGGCGGCAAACAAAGCTGATTACATCACAATGATCCATACAACACACTAGAATAGAACATGCCAAGCAAAGAGAAAGAAAAAAGGTTTTGTACAACATTAAAGAAAATATTATTAGATTTAATTTAAATCCTAGGACCTATACAGGGTGTAAGTGACAGCCTAGCAAATACTGAAACGGTGAACTCAGACCATCAAACTGAACAACTGAGCCTACGAAGGAGACGCGAAAAATGATCAGCTGTCCCATATATTTAGGTCGAGTAGGTACAGGAGTGCGATTTTTGAATCTCATACGTTGAACTCAGCAGTTGAAAATGAATGGAGATACGCATCTTTCTACTGCTGATTTGACTTTCAAAAATCGCACTTCTAAAGTATGATTTTAGAAAGTCAAATCAGCAGTAGAAAGATGCATATCTCAACAGTAATTTTGACATTTTCAACTGCTGAGCTCAGCGAATGAGATTCTAAAATCGCACTCCAGCAGTTTTGTATGGGACAGCGAATTTTTTTTTGCGTTTCCTGAGGTACGCTCCGTAGTGAAAGTTGTTTAGTTTGATGGTCTGAGTTCACGGTTTCAGTATTTGCTAGGCTGTCACTTAGGGTGTAAGTGACAGCCTAGCAAATACTGAAACCGTGAACTCAGTTGGATGCAGTTTAGCCTGTATACCTAAAAAATAAGTGGTAACTTAGACACATGCACAAGTTGCATGTAAGGCTTATCGAATGGCACCAGTTTGTCCTTTATTTTTTTTTGCGGCTGACATCTGATGATTTTTCTATGCCTGCACGGGGCGACTCGGGTCGGAGGCGCGATAAACGTCTTATCGTGCCTTTTATAATAAACTATACTAAAAAACGCGATAAAACGTTTATTGTGATAATATTTTTATAAACTAAACTAAAATGCGGGATAAAACGTTTATCGCGGAGCCATGCCGCCCGTGCAGGTATGATCTGGTATTGATGAACATAATCGAAGGCACCCTAAAGGTTTGACACCATCTACTATACCGTAGATCACAGAACATTATAAGAGGGGTTAGAAATGCAAAGTAGCGCTTTTGCTTCGGAGATGGCCTGTCGCCACTTGTCTTCCCGCTCACGCTGCTACAATTACTTATGTCCTCTCGCTCGCACCACGCCGCGTGCCTTATGGTGTTATGCAAATCATTGCTTAACCTGTGGCGACACGTTCACGTTCGCTACTTTGCACTTCCAACCCCTTTTATAATGTTCTATGCCGTAGATGATCCTTATGATTAATCTTGTCTTTTGATTAATCAATTTTTTACTCCAACACGTTGGCTATACTTAATGCAAATTTATCAAGTTGTCTCAGGTAGAGTCGGAGTCCAAAAAAGTCTCGCGAATCGAACTAGTATCCACTGACCTTCGTATTTGTACTGATTTCTTTCGTAGTGTAACTATAGAAGCTGAGAGATAGTTATGTTCTTACCGAGCTCCTGTTCGGAGATGTCAGTAGAGTCAGCGTGCGCAGACGCAGTGCCTGAAGTACCAGCACTCTCACCACCTGTATAGAGAGTATAAAGTAATCTGCTTCTTTTTTTGTTTTACGAAACTATGGAAAATCGAAATCGTCTCATGGAAATTTTTGTACTTTTTTCATGAAATCTACTTTTTTAACCTGCATTTACAATTTCCAATGTTTTCGTCTGATAGTTTTGAGTTTTAGTTGCGCTGTGCAATTAACTTACTATTGTGTAGCAGACGCTTTTGATATCATTTCGTTACTAGCTGTGCAGTAATATTTCAAAGAATGTCTTGGATCCTCACTTGGATCTAAATTATCTACATAAAAATTGTAGGTACATACATGAATCACATCAGAGAAAAAAGAAAATAATAATGTAGGTATTGTGTAGAATAGACAGTTATTTAAAATTAGAACACAGCCCGTGCAGGTTATTGTTGTCTCTTTTAGAATCACCAAAAATACATTTTGATCTTTTCTGTTTAATAGTCTGTGTTTGTTAATTAATTTAGTGTATAGTGAAATGTGTGTTGTAAATTATTGTTCTTACTAATTTTGCTTTGATATAATCCTTTTTACTCTGCTTTTGTGCCTTTCATTAGTACCCTTCCGTGTTAGATAAAATTTTATGCTTGGTAAACATCGATATGCCGCTTCGTAACATTCAATTTTAACGATCCAGCCATTCACGTCAATGAAACCCATCAACAACATAATAAAATTTGCCAAAAAGCTCAGTAAAATAAAAAGGAACATCGCCAAACTATACAAATAGACAGATCGAAGAATAAAAATACGTTTATTGAAGTTTGAAGTCTGGCCAAGTAATCTACGATCCTATAGTGACCATAGATGCGTTAGTCACGGGAGTTGGCATCAATCTTTATCAACATAGATGCTATGATGATTGATCAGACATAAATAATAGTGTTCCGTAATGTGAAATCGTGACACTTCCTTGTATAGACATTTAAGAAAAAATTAGCAAATTAGATATACTTTTACATATTAAATAAAACAATTTCAGGGGAAAACAGTCAGTTATATAGACAACGATTGTTATCTCAAGAAAAGAAAATACCTATAGCAAAAAAGCCGAAAATATTTCAATGAGTAGGTTGGTTTTCCAGACTATTTTTGGGCAAATTTAAAAGTATAAAGATATTCGTAGTAAAGATTTTGAAAAACCAACGAATTAGTAAATAATAACGTAGACCGGACTGGATGTAATTTCACAAAGAGGAATCGGTCTCACTAGCTGTAACACTGGACAGAATTTGGACACTGCTTATGAAATATGGATATTCCGACTATGCTAATTAAGAAGCACCTGTCACCAAAGAGGGGACAAATATATAATCAATTGAACAATCGATAATCCATGAATAGACTCCCAGAACGGAAGATTATTTATAAACGCCTACGTAGGCTCTATCTCCGAATGTTAATTTCAGCAGCAATTGATGCTATTAATTCTGTACAGGTGAGCTTCGAGTGATTGGCCTGTGTCCAGAACACAACCGCATCGTTCGCCCACTCAGCTATGTACTCGTGAATATAAGAAAAAACAAACAAATACGCACATATCTAATGTTCTGTTCTGTTGAATGTTATTTATTGACTATATAATGTAGTTTGATGAATATCATTGATTTTATAAATGATAAGGATAAGGAAACAAAACGAAACGATTCCAAACTTTACATTCGTATATTTGTAAAATAACATATTATGAATGGTAGGAATACATTTTGTTACCTACTAAAGGTTACTAACCTAACCAAAACAGATTTATTTCAACTTCTATCTGTCAGACGTAATTGTGACGCTCGATTCTGATGTTCCGATCACGAGATACGCGCCCTGTCCGCCCTGCCCTACCATAGATTCGAGATTCAAAATTCAAACATTACCCACCTTTCTTCAAAGACGTCCGAGACGCTAAAGCTTCCACCAGTAGGCGCTGGTTCACCCCGCATAAGTTCGCTGTCAATTTCTCACATTTTCGATGGCAGTTTACATCGCAGTCTAAAACAAAACAACGGCATATCGCGCGGATAAAGGATTTCCTTAGCATTAATTTAACGTAAATCCGCTTAAGCCGTGCAAAAGCAGTCGTGCTCGTGCATTTGTGATAGATTTTTATACACCTTAGTAAAGTTAGTTCTGTTAGTTTTGTACAGGGCCGAAGTAAACGATTAGTATGGTCTCGTGTCGTGTTGTGTAGTATGTAGTGCTGCCTATTTATTTAAAATGTATGATTGATGATAGTTATTTTACCTTTTTTCATCTGGAGGAATCCTGCTGGTGAATTCGGCGCTGAAGAATCGAATCCAGAGTCATTCGATCCGGTGGAAGTCCTGCCGTCCGGGTTGTTTTCACATTCAAAGAACTCCGTGGAACCTTCACTAGTGTCAGACTCGTCTGCGTCGTCGTCCTCTGAGGAATCATCTTCAGATGATGACTCCGAAGAACTGGATGAGTGAATTATTTGAGGAGCTTTCTTTTGAAGAGGTCGAGGTGTAGCTATGAGAGGCCTTACAGCAGCCGCTTCCTTCACTGGTTTACGTGGTGCCGGTTGATTAATTATGCCTTTTACAGAAAGTTTTTTGACATCCTCTTGTTTTTCCCCTTGCTGGGTAATATTTTCAGCCTTTTTATCCTCTCCTGTTGTCTGTTCTTCTTGCTTTAAAGTTTCAATTTCAACGTTTATGCCTTTGTTTGGAATGTTTTCTGACTCTACCACTGTAGTAGGAACATACGATGGGTTGTCTTTATTCGTTACCAATTGTACTATTGATGAACTTGCATCATGGTTTTGCAATGAAGTCTGTGTATCATCCTTAGCACTAGAAGCAACAGGCGGAGGTTGAAAAACTTTAGGTAGTTCACTTTGTGGAGAGACTGTGGCTATCGAGTCTTTAGACAATTTTGTATCAATATTTTTATTCGAGATTTTATCGATTTCATTCATTTTGATGACTTCTACTCTAGCTTGTTCTACAACAATGCTTTGGGAAATATTTATTTCGTCCAATTTTTTCTCTTGTTTCGGAGCTTTTTCTGCTGGAGGAGTACTTGTTTTAATTTCGGGTTTGCTATTAACTGTGTTTTCTTTTGTTATATCTAAAAGTTTTTTGTTATTGACTAAATTAATCACCTTCGTTCCTTCATCTTTCGGCGCTGTAGCTATCTCCTTTCCAGATATATTGAGATTTATCTTATTTTCACACTCTTTGCCAACATTGTCATTTTCGAATGCTTTAAGTTTATCACCAATCTTTTGTTGTGATTTATCCGGTAATTTTATTTTAGTAGTATTACTATCTTTACAATTCTGCTCAGGCACGCTTGTTTTTCTTTCATTTGGCTTTCCTTTCACTTCATATTTTTGTGAAATGATCTTTTCTTCCGTAAACGACATATTATCAGGTGATTCTACACTCGTTTTATCTTTACCACTTTCTCTTCGACATTTTTCACATTGTTTTGGCTTTTCACTATTTTCTATTGACTTGAGCCTTCCAACCAATTTTTGTTCAGAATCCAAGATTTTACTAGACAAAGGAGATTTATTTTTGTTTTCAAAGCTTTCTTCATTTTTCAACTCTTTTTTTTCGTCAAAACTTTCCACCGACTTCAGTTTTTCATCTCTTTTTTGTTCTTGTACCAAAGTTTTATCTGGCGTAGGAAATTCTTTTTCAGTTTCAAGGCTGATTTTATTTTCTATTTCTTTTTGTTTATCAATACTTTCAACTAGCTTCAGTTTTTCATCTAATTTTTGTTCAGGGACCAATGTTTTATCTGATTTAGGAGATTTCTTTTTGGTTTCAAGGCTGTTTTCCTTATTTATTTCTGTCTTTTTGTCAATACTTTCCCCTGATTTCAAATTTTCATCAATTTTTTGTTCTGGTGCTAAAGTTTTATCTGGTTTAGGAGATTTCTTTTTGGTTTCAAGGCTGTTTTTCTTTTTTAATTCTTTTTGCTCATTAATACTTTCCACTGACTTCAGACTTTCGTCTAATTGTTGTTTTGGTTCAAAAGATTGATCTGGCGTAGGAGATTCCTTTTTGGATTCAAGGCTGTTTTTCTTAATTAATTCTTTCTGTTCATCAATACTTTCCACTGACTTCAGTGCTCCAATAAATTTTTGTTCTATTTTTGAGGTTTTATCTGGAGTAGGATATGTCTTTTTAATATCAATGGTTCCTTTCGCATCCTTTTGCACGGGAACAATTTTTTCTGTTGCTTCAAAGGTGGACATATTTTTTTGCTCATAAGAATCTTTTACCGTTCCCGGTGTTATGCATTCTTCTTTAATAGCTGAAGAAATTATTTCATTGGTATCTAAAACTGTTTCTACTTGTGGTATCTTTTCTTTTTCTTGGCCTTTGCCAATTCGTAATGCCAGTGACGATAACTGTTCATCTTTAGTGTCAAGAGCAATAGATTTATTACTATTATCTGAACTTTGCTTCATTTGACTCATATCTAATATATTATTTTCACATTTCATTGAACTCGTACTAAGATTTTCCGCGGTTTTGGTGGTTGGACCATCGTTAGAGCCAGATTCTTCATCCTCTGGAAACCAAAACATAGCTCGTCGATTTTGCTCTCTATCGTTCTCAATATATTGTTTTCTTTTCAGTAAGTAAACGGTCTCCCTTTTACCGATTTTATCCCAAAAATTGCCTTCGTCTGGTTCTGGAAATTCAGGAACATTATCATCTCTCCCTAATGTTTTTGTTCTTTTCTTCGTATCGTATTGCATTTGTTTTCGAGGTGCTTTCGTGGCTGTTTCTTCTTTTGGCATGCTTTTACTTGTTTGCACCTCTGGCAAGACTTCATCTACCACTGCGCTGTATATGATTTCCTTTTTCGGTGATCGTGGAGTTTCCTCAACAGTTACAGCTTCAATCCTGAATTTCAGAGGACTTTTTGGTTCAGACACTTCAACCGATGACGTAATTTTTGCCTTTAATTTTGGTTTTGGTTTAGATTTTATGCTTTCACGTTTTATAGACAGCCTACTTTCTTCAATAGGAGGTAGGTTCGCAAAAGTTAGATCTTTAGGAAATTCCTTGATAGAATCTAATCTACAAATATTGCCTCCAGCAGAAGATGATTTTTTCAAACTGCGTTTTTTTGAAAAGTGTTTGGAATCTTTAAATGATTGAAGAGTCTCATGCAGTGATTGATCTGATTTAGTCGTTTTTAAAGCATTATCTCTGTTGTTAGATTTTCTTCTTTTTATTTGCTGGGACGGTTCAATGGCACTGTTACATTCTTCGTCTACACCAACTTTGCTTAAGTCTAAAGTAGCGGTGCTTAGATTTTCACCTCTTATTAATGAATCTAATAAACATGCTTGTTCTGCTAACATTTCAATTGAGCACCGTCTATCCGGTGATGGGATTCTAGGTGAGCTACTTATTGATAAAGGTGTCTCTTGTGGTCTCGATACAACATCTAACTTTCTAGACTTTTCTTTGAAAGAACCGTCGGAATCACTATCTTTTTCTCTGACTATAAACTTCTCAACAAGCCTCGCACCTAAAGTTTTCTTTTCTCTCTTATCTTTATAGGTTAAATCCTCTGATAGTTTTTGTCTCCATCTCACATTTTCGGCTGTTTCATTCTTCATTGCATCCTCTACAACATTTTCAACACAGTTTTCATAAAAATCACCGACTTCCTGTTGTGAGTCATCCGTTTGAAGTTTACGAGGGGAATCTTTCTCCTTTCTCTTCACTGTATGAAGTCTGACTACAGTCCGTCCACGTTTTATTGTGCTACGCTGTGTACCCGGCGAGGAATCAATCCCGGTATCTGGTTTTTCATCCACACGCGGCATGTAGGGCCCATTTTCTTTCTCAGGACTCGGAGTCTTCGGGCGCGCCGGTGTAGGTGGCGGACTGAGGGCTTTTTGTTGACGATACCTATCACGGGACACATCTATATCGGCTGTGTTTATGTTGATAGGCCGCGGAGTGTAACTGCTGGGTGCATACGATCTTTTCGATAATTGAATCCTCCTCGGACTCAAAAGTCTCGAAGGGCTAGACGTCCCCCTCTCCGATATCGTACTGAGTATCGGAGAGTAATTTCTCGCACTGCTGGGTACCCATCTGGAAGATATAGGCCGCGAGTATCCTCCGAGAGAAGAATGGTTGCTGTATGATCCTCCGGAGTTAAGGTATGAAGCACTGGTATACGAGGGTAAAACTGAACTGCTGTAACTGTACGGCGCACTGTAAGACGGTGACCCGCCATAGTACATGTTCGAGATATGTTCTGAGTAGAGAGGCATGGTTGCGCGCGCGGTTCGCACTTGCCGGGGTCGACAGCGGCGCGGCTCACACTGGCGGCAGCGCGTGGATTGCGCGGGAGCATCCCGCCCCGCCTACTGCCCGCGCCGCCCGCGTCGCATGCCAGCTGATTGATTGATGATCGTTTTGTAGACACAGACAATAATAGCCGCGACAACACACTAACTTTTACTAAAATTGTAGAAAGGTGACGACGAAAATAAATACCTTGAATTCCTATTTATCGTGGTACGGTGTTATTTATTTTGTCAAAGTATGTAAATAGTGAGTAGAAGTGGTCCCAAAATATGATATTTTAATTCTAAATGTAATATTACAAATTGGTTACGTTATCATGGAGAACTTGTCTATTTGCAGTGAAGTGAAACCTAAATTTAGTTACGACATTTACAAATCCGGCACTCGTGTAAGCATTACATAATACATGATACATACAAAGAAAAAAACGGTTTATTGCGTTAAAGTTTATTTGATCGCTATAAACATGTGTTTATAAAGTATTAAAATAACAACAACAACCTATAGGTACTTAATCAATAATATAAGTCTGTCTCCAAATATTCTTTAGACGAAAGATTTTTTTAAAAGTAAAATACTAAATGACTATATACTAAACAACTAAACAAAAGACTACGAGGGGAGGCTGATAAGTAATCTACCTAATTACGAAAAAAAAACGTAGATGGGTGTTTTTTTTTATTTCTCGATATAGTCCCCAGCAAATGTTATGCGTACCATTGAGCATTCATTGTAGTTTTCTCCCAGAATCCCCTCCGCATCCCAAAAAAATGATTGCCATTCTTTTGCCTGCCGATGGCCGGACCTTAAACGTCCTTGGTGGTTTTTCCCCTTTAAATTTCCACAGCAACGATTCATGCTTCCTTTCGGGATCCCACTGGCGAATCCAGGTCTCATGACAGGTCACTATCACTATAGATTTTTATAGGCATACAATTTTCAAGCGCTGTTATAACACGCATTTTCTTAGAAACAAGATGAAAACGTTCGGCCAGATAAATAGGGCGATCAAACACTCTTAAATATACACCCCTCAGATGGTGCACGACTTTTGTTTGCCGTGTTGGTTCTATACGTAGTACAGTTCTATACGTTGTAATTCAATGGTAGAATGATATTTTTTTAAACTTCTCTTGAACCAGTGGTTCCTAGCCTTTTTTCGACCAAGGACCACTTTTTGTTTGTTGTTAGCAGGGACCACAAAGTTTAAGAATCTAAAGTTTTAAAGATATTTCATTTGGTAATAAACAAAATTTTTAACTTCAACAGATGATGGTCATAGGCATGGATGTATTCACGCCTCACGCCTTGCTTTCAAAACAGTGACGTAGTATTGGTTCATAAATTATTGGGAATTCTTTCCTAATTATGTGCTGGTAGTCAGGACCCTCCCGCGGTCCACCGTTCGGGAGCCACCTTAATCGTTGTACTTGAACAGCCTTTGGGTAAGATAATATCTACGCAGAAGGCTGTCAGCTCTTTGCGGGTCCAGTACAACAACGCTTTTAGGATGACGTTGGGGCCACCGCGCCTCTGCAGCGCGTCTATAGATATAGCATGCTTGCCGAGGTGCGTCAGGGATTTACGAATGCCTTGTCGATAATTTATAGGTATGATGCAGAAGATGTATAAGTTACACCAAAACAAGTTGACGTAAGTTTATTGTTAGAAGTTCGGTTGCCTGAGCCGCTTAGTTCAATGTTGTCAAACGACAGACTTTACTAGGTCACGAACTCACTAGTGTATTGTTTAAGCGCATCATTGTGAATATCATTACTCATCATCATCAATATACAGGGTGAATTGATATCATCCTTTTAAACTAAGAGACTACTCGTCAAACTGAACAACTTTTACTATGGGAGCAAACCGATCGAAGCAAATAAAAAATCAGCTGTTCCATACATTTGAGTCGCGAACTCTGCAATGTCGACGCGCGAGTTCGCGACTCAAGGTTAGTGTAAAAGGATGTTAATGATCAATTTCACCCTGTAGACTAAATATATGGAATTTGATCTGTATAGTGCGCATAAACTTCCATCGTTTATTCCAAAAGCGCTAATGCGTGCTGCATACTAAACGAAGTTCCTAGTTTCAATACTAACAATCTAAAAAATCATTCACTTTGCAATCAAAGTGAATGATTTTTTTTAGAAAAGATCTAGAAACCTATATCTGTGCTTTACATTTGTCATTTCTATTTAAAATATATAGTTTCAACGATAAGATTAATTTAAGATTTGTATAAACTTTGAGCCACTTGAGGCACAGACAAATGTACAGCACAGATATTGGTTTCTAGACAATGTCTAAAAAATTCCTTTAACTCTAATTGATTAATATCCAAAATATATATATACTTCGTTTGTATGGAACTGGAGCGCACCAACGGTAACATCCACTTATGAAACTTGCTACTTCGCTGACGAACAGATTCCACGACAGCAACAAATATCATCCTGAAGCTGATAAGTGATAAGTACTTGTGGGAACTTGCTACCGATGTCAGCACCCACAAGTTATAGCAAAGATGCCAACAGATGGCGATACCGTCGCTCTCTAAAATATGCTCCATACATAGACAACGTTCACCGTGAATACGTAACTCGTAACCTACTACAAATAAGGTTCACAATCGAATGCAAGACATACATCGCGCAAGAGAAATAATCACAGAGATTCGATACATATACAAGGTCCAACTAAGAACTGTTGGACCACGGCCGGTCTCCAGGCTTCACACATAGCCTGGTGGAAGACCTTCCCTTTTCAATGGAGGAATAATCCAAGTATCACCTCCATATACTTACCTACGAGTGTCCCTTCGCTATACTTAGCTTAGCTTAGCTTAGCTGGTTCTTAGGTTCTTAGGTTTTTAGTCGAACACAGTTTAAATGGGGTTCGATTAATGGAAATTTACGATTTCTGAAATAAATATATGAAAATGTGTATAGTTAGTAAGTTGGAGTTAAAACATACGCTTGCGATTGGCTTTTATTTGAACACTTTGTGTTAGTTAATATTTTATTTGTTAATTTGTTATTAGGTTACGAACATTGACCTTACGTTACGAATTAAGGTAAGCGCATATTATGACAGGGGTCGGAAAGGGGCGGAGCGAACCGCAATGGTTCGAAAAATGCGTAACTAGGTACTTCGCACACTAGAGCGGGTCGAGACGCAACGCAATGACGGATTTTTAGATTAACGTAACTGGCAGACGTTGTAAAACGTTCCGCTTGGTATAGCACACTACGACGGGCAGCATCTGGGCGGAGCGGGCCGCATAGCATGGAAGGAAATCCCCCGCGCAATAATTATTAATTATTTATTTTTATTTGTTTATTTATATCAGGTAACAGTACAATATTGGAACAGATCCATAGAATCTTACTTAATCAACCTTCTTACCTTAATAATGCAACCCGCTCCGCCTCGATGTGTCCCATCGTAGTATACGATAGTTCATAAAAATTCCATTTGGGTGGATTTTTGCGCTACAGCCCGCCCCGTTGCGTCCCGTCATAATATGCGCTTATCTTTAATGTATTTTAAATCAAAGTGTCTGTCTACTATCAACTAAAATTATGTACAGACCGAAGTACGATAAAAAAACACACATTCACTGAACTAAACATAAAGCTCATCACAAAAGGCCGCTATTATATGTTGATGTACTGTTCTATCGCACACGAGTTGCTAATCGCTTCCTCTCACTCTCACGCAGGAAAGAGACGTGCTTATATAATTTTGCGTGCGTAAGAAGAGTGCAGCACCATTATAGCGCGTGCCTGTGACGACGACCATAATTGGTATTAATTATAACGAACAAAGCAATCATATTACAGTCATATTATTTACTTTAAAAACAAAGTACCGAGTAATTTTGCGTTTCTATAATTATTTACTAAATAGAAAAACATTACCCTCCTTCTGGGGCGGTCGGGTAAAAATAGAAATGTAAAATCAAAACTCGTAGTCGAATCGCTACGGCGTAGCAATTACTACATCGTATTCACTTAAACAATAAACATAAACTTAAATAATATACAGGGTGTAAGGGATAGCCCTCAACAGATTGAAACGGTAAACACAGATCATCAAACTGAACAATTTTCACTATAGACCCTACCTCTAAACGCGAAAAAAAATCAGCTGTCCCATACATTTGAGTCGGGTTGGTATAACAGTTTTGTATGAAACAGCAGATTTTTTTCCTGAGCTAGGCTCCACAATGAAAGTTGTTCAGTTTGATGGTCTGAGTTCACCGTTTCAGTCGTCGGAGGGCTATGTCCCTTAGACCCTGAATTTTAATGTTGGTAAAACGGACAAAAACAAGATATTACATGTGTTACAAATTTAGGAGGTGCTTTAGATCATCAAACTGAACAACTTTCTCTATGGGACCAAATCGCTAAAACAAAATCAGGTGTCCCATACATTTGGCTCAAGTAGGCACTAGCCATTGACGTTTTCTATGGAACAGCAGATTTTTTTCGCGATTTCAATGTTGGTCCCATACAGAAAGTTGTTCAGTTTGATGGTCTGAAGCACACCCTTAAGGATTTAAGTTTTTTTTGTCTTTGTTTTATTTATATGCTTACAGGAAGATTTACAGATCAAATAGTATCCTTAGTTAAAGATATAAGTTTACATAATGCTATTAACAAATCTTCACATTCAGGAACGCACCCTGTATAAAGTACAGCCTACGCCTCGTAGCCCGGGTTGCTACGCAGTTTTCGATTTACGCTACGCCGTAGCATCGTAGGCATAGAATACTACCAGTTGCTAGGTATTGATATAGCACATTAGGATCGAGAAATTGGTTTGATTCGTAGATTTATTATAAAACATTACAAAAACAGTATTATAACAAATTAATTGTAAAGTTAAAATAAAAAAATCCAGGTTTATTTCTTTTTTAGCCTCTTGTATAATAATATTCTTGTTCAGTTCTGTTCTTAAACGATTTTTTATGCTCTAATTTAAATTATACAAAGGAATGTAAAGAATATTTAGGCATTGTACTCTCAACATTTCTTTGTATAATTTAATTGATATGTCCAAGATATCTATTTATTATTATTATTTATCATTGTATTGCATTTCCATCCGCTTTAGATGGTCTAGAAAAGTTTCTGATAATAATAACCTCTTTTGTTAGGGTCCTTCGTAATATGCTGAATAAGGGGATGATCGGACCATCAAACTAAACCAATCAATTATACTTTATTTGACACCAAAAAAAAACAGAGTATACAGAGAGCAATCAATCAGGAAATACAAAAGGCACAAAAACAGTCGGCTAAACAACTTTCTCTATGTGGACTGATATGGAAATCGAGAAAAAAATCATCTCTGCCCCATACAATTAGGTCACCTGCAAACCTGCACCATATTGTAGGTTAAGTTAGTTTTATTTTCTCAATATTTTTATTTATTTTTAATGTACATACTTACCATCCTTTATTTGTCTTTAATAAAAAACTATTATAAATAAGGTCGAGTAGATTTGCAATTTTGTATGGAACAACAGATTTTTATCGATATTAGTCCCACGTTAGTCCTATAGAGAAAGTTGTTTAGTAAATTGTTCTGATCTGACCAAAAGATGACTGCAATCGCGGTAAATATTTGTTGATTGAACCGTTATGGGACTACGTACGAACCATAACTTTTGACACATTTGGTATTGCGCTAATCGCGGTACAGCCGTTAGAGCCGTTTTGACAGATCGCTCAGAAGTTATTGGCTGAAAGTTACATAGAGTTTAGCGCGATGCGGAATTCAGCACAGATGAATAGTAATTGGATTGCAATGTGATTAGAACTGAAATTGGATAAGAATAGAACTTCGATGTTTTAACTTAGCGCAATCGGGCACCTGATCTGACCATCCTCATAAAAGCATATATGCAAGGGCGCTCCATACAAACGAAGTTTGATGTTCTATTGAATATTAACCAAGAACATGTATCACATTGTATATAGATATTAACCAATTAAATTCATTTGACAGTTTTTAAACAACTAAATATCTATGGTTAAAATTTCCGCTGAAATAAATGAACAAGAAATAAATAGTTTCATAGTTACGATTATAGAAATCTTTGAGCCAGTGTAACTTAGAAACTATATAAGGTCTAATCATTCCCTTAAAATAGTTTCACCTAATTTTGTTAGACCTTGCATAGGGTCTTCATTCTTAATATGCTTACGGTATTTTAGGAGATTTACAAACTAATCAATTTTCTATAAGGGACTAACATCAAAATCGCGAAAAAAATCTTCTGTCCCATACATTCGTATCGAACAGGTTTTGTTAAGAACAACTGATTTGTTTTTGGCGATTTCTATGTTGGACCCATGGAGAATGTTTTTCAGTTTAATGGTTTGATCATCTCATTAGCATTTTAATGAGATGAACAGCAGTGCGATTTTTGAATCTCATACGTTGAACTCAGCAGTTGAAAATGAATGGAGATAAGCATCTTTCTACTGCTGATTTGACTTTCAAAAATCGCACTCCTGGAGTATGATTTTTGAATGTCAAATCAGCAGTTGAAAGATGCAAATCTCCATAGTAATATTGACATTTTCAACAGCTGAGTTCAAAGAATGAGTTTCAAAAATCGCACTCTTGACCATTTTTGAAACCATCAGCATTTCATGAAAGACCCCGTATATTTTAACGGAAATTCGATAAACTTTTTTTTTAATTATATTATTGTGTTCCTTAACATTAATTTCTAGACCGAGTCTAAAAATGCATTGAATTTAATTGGTTAATATTATGTTAATTTTCAAAATAGAATCAAACTTGGTTTGACACCTCTTGTAAACTCTCTTGGTAACCTCTTGTAAGACCGTCACCATATAAAGAAGGGCCGGGTGCTTCTCCTCGGCGTTTGAACGCACGTCATTATCCTCACTAATACTTTCGCCTTGTTTTTAAGAAAAGGTATATTTTTTAGCGCTGTTACTAGGGTCCAGCAGGAAAATATTTGGTGAGGATAATGACGCCGATGAGAAATACCCGGCCCTGTACATACCTTCACATTTGAGTCCTTGTTTGATGAACCCGTAGAGCAGGGAGCCGCAGTGGTCGCAGAACGTCGGCGACATGAACTGGTGCGGGCGGAACCGGTGTGGCACGTCCACTTTGAACCTTTCACGGAGGTACTGCCAACAACAAGGAATAATGCAGTTCGGTCTTGTTTATGTCTTTGTATGAAAGAAATTAATAAAAGGTTCTGCTTGGTTTGTGTAGACTTTAACGAATTATTTTTGTGGAATTAAATTGCACCAACCAAAAATTGCAATTGCTATTGCATTTTACCTTTAATGTTAATGTTGCAAGTAGGTGAAATTCGAAATCAATGATTTTTCGCATAAAAGTTTTTTCAGATGGTCTTCATCTATCTATCTATCTATACTATTATAAAACTGTAACAGGAAGTTTGTGTGTACATTGAAGATATTAACAAAAAAAAAGTTACGATATGGTTTTTAGGTGTCCCTGATTCCATTTCACCAATTTTTGGATTTTTTGTCTGTCTGTTTGTTTGTGTGTTTGTTTGTTTGAACGAGTATCACGCAAAAACTACTGAACCGATTTTGATGAAACTTTTTTTGTTTGATAGCTTATGATCTGACTTAAAATCTGGTATATAATTTGTGCGGACGAAGTCGTGGGTTAACGCTCGTAAGTAATATTCCTATTAATGTTTATAATAATACCTAAGTACCTCGCACATTGTGACATAAATTAATAAAGTACGAGAATCGATGTGTTTTTAAAGGGATGATCAGACAATTAAAATGAACAACTTTATCCATGGGACCAAAGTTTAAATAGGCCGGGTCTAGCGGAGGGCGGGAGTGGACACTTGCCTTGGACGTTGAACACTGAGGGGCGGCCAGACACCTGCCAATCTCGCTGCAGGTACAGTGTTTACAGGAAGCATTTACTAACTTAGGTATAGCTCTCTTAAAATTCATGCAACCCTACCTAAAACTAGTGATGTGCGTAATCGATTATTAATAATCGATTATAATGATAATCGGTCTCAATCGATTATCATTTAAATCCATCGATTATAATCGATTTTTAGGAAACTGTCAGTCTCTAGTTCTATTTTAAGCTGTGGTAGGTAACCTTATAGGGAAACTCCCAAAATATTATTTAAGTATTGTGGTTTTTTGTAATTATTATGTTCTAAAATTGGTCAGTTGACTAATTAGATTGGATCATTATATAATTTTTAAACGCAAACTAGGCACTGCTTGACCATTCCATAATCTGATCTGAATAGGTAGGTATCAATTCAATAATAAATAATTATGGACCTACTGTGTGTGTGTACTAAGTGTCTGTCTGTCACAATCAACTGTTTTAATAGTATCTAACGTACAAAAAAAAATATTATGAAAGCACAAAATTGTTCTAAAAATATAACTTTTACCTAAGTAAATCTTAATCAGTAATTTAACATACCAACTGAAATATCTTCTTTATTTGATATTTTTATTCAGGATGCCTAGAAATGAGAATTACCTACATGAGATGATGAGGTTTTCGATACATTTTGACTATTTTTATACCCATTTCATTAATCGGGTAAAATCGATTAATAATCGATTAATGATCGATTACGATTATTTTCATAATCGATTCATCGATTAGCAACATAATCGAATCGGCACATCACTACCTAAAACTTCTGCTTCATGTGAATGAAGCTTCAGCAAAATGGAACTCATCAAAAATAATGTCAGGGTTGGCAATATTATCGATTGAGGGCGAAATAGGCCAACAATCTCAAATTATTCGAGGAAAATAAACTTTTAGAATTATTTATGATTTCATTGGGTACGATATAAAGGGTACGATGATAAACAATTTTGTAAAAGTCTTAGTACAGAGTAGGTACTATAACGCATCTTAGGATTTTATTTATTTGTTGAAAATTTTTGCCTAGCACATTTGTTTCTAAATATGTCTCAGAGCAAAAAAATTTTGACCCAGGGCTTTCAAAATCGAGAAAAAGAATCTGCTGTTCAATACAAAAAACTTCATTCTCGACCTAAACAGCAGATTTTTTTCGTGATATCGATGTTGGACCCATAGAGAAAGTTATCTCCTTCAAAAAACCTGCATATAAGAAAGACCCTCTGTATATCAAATAGTCAAACTAGCTTGCCACTGCTTTATATCATGTTTTTTTTACTTTGAACAGATATCCTCTTACCACAGTAGTATACTGAATGTGCGAAGGAAGCGTAACACTGGTCCAACAGCTTGTTGTGGCATCAACACAACCTGCCCACCAAATAATTTCTACTCTACACGTGTTTCGCTCCACCAAGGAGCATCCTCAGGAGTTAGACCGACGAACGTTCGAAACAGAGTTGTTACTCCGCCGAGCGTCCGACACCGCCGAGTGACCTACGAGTGAGTACTCGGTGTCGGACGCTCAGCGGAGTAACAACTCTGTTTCGAACGTTCGTCGGTCTAACTCCTGAGGATGCTCCTTGGTGGAGCGAAACACGTGTAGAGTAGAAATTATTTGGTGGGCAGGTTGTGTTGCATAACGTAATACAACTTTGTCTACTAGGTACTTGGAAGCGGAGGTCTTGATACAATCGTGTCATCTACATATTACTTACCACAGTAGACTCGGAATGTGCGGAGGACCCGGGACACTTGCCCAGCAGCTTGTTGTGGCATCTCTTGTGCACCGTGGTCTGGCAGACCACGCATCGGTAACCCTGCTTGCCGAAGCCCCATAGGAACTCTTTGCAGAAAGCACAGAAGATCGGCTGCCGGAAGAATTTCGCGACGAACTGATGACCGTTCACATCGTGGATTCTGAAGTAGAAGATAGACTTAAATTAGAATTTTATTAGTTAGTATGTTTCTTATTAAGTATTTATTTCGTTATACTTAGTCATAAAATATAGTTTTAAACTTTGATTGAATTGATTGGCATAAATTGAGCACCGTCTGTCGTCTAATTTACTTAGTGTGGCATTGCGTGATTGAGATACTTTTTTGATGTTAAGCGGGATAAAGGTACTACAAAACAAATCACACGGCATTAATTTTCACTCGTAAGTACATAAAAAACAGGTCCATTTTCGAGAGCGTAATGCAAGAACGTCACCTATCTTCCGCTGATTTAATTTAATCATAGGTTTTAATAGTTGTTGGCGTTGCTAGAGGATGCGAGAAAGAGACGCTCATAATAATCACAAGCGTGAATGTGCGAGATGGAACGCCGGCGCATGCCCAATATATAGTGGCCCAATTAATATCCCCGGAAATAAATGTCCCCACCCCGAACCAAAAGTCTGGTTACCTATGTGCTTGTAAGTGTGTAACTAAATACTTTATGCGTACAATACCTAAAGATCTTTAAGTACTTATATAAAAACAAAATTTTGAACTTTGTGTCTCGTAGGTAGCCTACCTACGTTAAAGCAACAGGGCTCCTGTACGTAGAGCGCGCGATGCTTTAAGGTAGGGTAGGTATATCGCGGACTTTTCCGCCTGATCACTTAAATTTTTTTTCGCATAATTTCGCGAATATTTTATTGTTTGGCAACTATTCATTCATTGATCTATTCATCAATAGGGAGGGACTAGACAGTGCTTTTATTTTTTATTATGCAAGCAAAAATGAGCCTAGTGGTGATCATGATCAGGCGTAAAAGTCTACGATAGTACAAAGAGTATAAAAGATTTGAAAAAAAAATTGGTGGGATAAAGAATAAGCAATATAATTATGTATGTATAAGTATAATTAAGAACATGTTTGGACCGTTTGTTCATGCACGCCACGCACCACTTAAAAACTACTGAACCAATCAGTATTTAGTTTTCATAAAAATCTATGATTTTAACCTTTTTAAGGGGCCATAGGTTCAGACGGATATTTTCTATGAGAAACGCGATTGCCCAGCCCTCCGAAAAGTGCGTGCGTGTGCCGTATTTTCGAAAAGTACTTTTATAGTTTTTTTTATGATTTCACTAGGTAAACTAATGGTGATTATATAAATACCAAAAATTTTAAACTATTTTAAGTTCTTTTAAAACGAGAAAAATGTTTAAAAATACAAGAAAATACGTCATCTTTGTGACGATTTTCTATCGAGTGAAGTAATTCCAATCGTGTATTCAATTGATGATTTCACTAGATAAACTACCCAAAAATACTGAGGTATGACTTTGGATTCGGTAAATTGTATAAATCTAGTCGAAAAATAAAAAAAATAAAACATGCCTCCAAGGTGTTTCGTCCTAGCATATTAAGTCCACACCATAACTACATGCATTTCAGAATGTTTATTTGTATAAAGACCAAGATTTAATCATTGTCAATCATAAAATGTAATGAATGTGTTTATGCATTTAGGAACCATGTAGGTGGATCCAAACATGATATTTGTTAACACGGAGCCAAGAATGTCAGGTATGAGACGCGCAGAATAAAGATGTGGAGGCGGTAAGCACTCTACAGTCGGTATTATTGACACAGGAAGTGTAGCAGCATGGTTGCCATCATAAAATAACGTAAAAATTCGTTTTATATCCGCTAGAAAAGACTATATGGCAAATCACAAAATACAATATGAAATACAGTGTATTTGTATTTATTTATATCCATAATTTAGCTAAGAAAATAAAACTAGTTACTACTTATTAATTTTGTTTTCTATTTTGTGGTTTGTTTTATTATTTAAGTTGGAGATAGACGGTGTGACGGCCAAGTCCAACAGCATTGTACCACGCCGCTGCAAGTTGCGAATGTCGCTGACACGGACTCGAGAAAAATACTTATTAACCCCTCGTATGCTGGAATTCCAGACACAATAGAAAATGCATTGTTCTTAGTGCAGATCGGCACAAAAGCATACGAGAAGTTAATTTATGTTAGTACCTACCCTACCTACTTACTTATAAATATGCGAAAGTAAAAGTCATCAGTTGTATTTATTATCTTCATTTTGTAAGTAAGTACGAACGAAAACCGTAGTAGGTACAGGTAGGTAGGTGCTTAACTTATACAGGGTGTAAAATTAAATGCGTTACATATCGGACAAGGTGCTTCAGTCCACCAAACTGGGAATAAACGTATACTAATAGCCAAAATGGATAGCAAAACACAACCTTAGACATATTGTGTGAAAGCAAATACTGGGTGTAAAACTGTTAACTTAAATGCGTGACATACTTTATGGGGTGCTTCAGACCATCAAACTGAACAACTTTCACTATGGAGCCGACATCGAAATCGCAAAAAAAATCGGCTGTTCTATAGAAAATGCTACTCGACTAAATGTAAGAAACAGCTGTTTTTTTCGCGATTTCAAGGTTGGTCCCATGCATAGTGAAAGTTGTTCAGTTTGATGGTCTGAAGCAAGCCATAAAGTATTGTAACGCATTAAGGCTAACTTTACCTATTTGCTTTCACACAGGTTGTATTTTGTTATCCATTTTGGCTTAGATAGTTTACGTTTATTCCAAGTTGTCCCCAGTAGAAGTTCCGCAGCGAAACCAGTAAGACTTTTTGACTAGTTCCGCGGAACTATTGGGAACTGAAGTAATAAATACATTCAACATTGTGGTTTTGACTTTGGCGTATACACCCGCTGCATGTAAACTAAGCTTTACACCAATTAGAGCAGCACTGTATTTTGCCAATTAAATCTAGAATTTTAGTAACTCAAAATAAAATTAATAGCCAAACCCATCCAAAAGTCAGTTCAACATTACAGCACTGTTTGTGCATTCTTTTAATTTTCAGTTTACATTCCGTGTTACCGTGTAGATAAAGTTCAAAATGGTAGAGCACAATGGTATAGCGGTGTGTGGCGCTTTGCTCGCTGCGTGTGAAGTAGGTCATATTGTAGCTCGCTTTATACAGAGTACAGAAGGACCACTTCCTATTAAGGCGCATTTTATTAAGTGTCGTGCATGCATCTAAACAAAACATTTTATTTTGGGACCTAGCCAAACTTAAATTGAGAAAAAGAATTACTTCGGCCAATGGTCTACGTCAATTATTATGATACTTAGTATCTAACTAAGGTATACTCCATTCCAAATAGTAACGAAATTTTAAGGCCATTGAAACACTTAGGTAGTCTCTCTCAGTTATTCTTAGAACAGCTTTAGTAACGTCCAAGATTTCGGATAGTAATATCTTTCTGATAAATAAATTATATTTCCTAATCAGAACAGGCCAGAAAGCTAAATAGGAATTG
The DNA here is from genome assembly GCA_927399405.1 of Agonopterix arenella. Taxonomy (NCBI): domain Eukaryota; kingdom Metazoa; phylum Arthropoda; class Insecta; order Lepidoptera; family Depressariidae; genus Agonopterix; species Agonopterix arenella. The sequence goes on along the minus strand of OV656695.1, from coordinate 13,702,801 downwards.
GAATATCTTTTCATCCTTATATGGAATGAACTATAGGGTGCGCTTCCACTGAAGCGGAGCGGAGCGGTGATGTGTACAATGAACCAATAAATAAATAAGATTCTGACAAGCGAGGAATATTGACCAATCCGATTGGTTGATTTTACACGGCTTCGCTTCAATGTAGCTTACTGCGGGAGGGTGTCACCTCGCTCTACCTAAGTAGTAGATCATACAATAAAATGCACTTACTTGTGATGTTTGATAGCACCGCGCCTCTGAGTGATAAGCTTACTGCGGGAGCGTCTCACCTCGCCCTCGCTGCTCGCGTTGCTCCCGCCCGACAACCACTGAAATTTACACAAAACTCACTTTTGAATAAAGAAAGGACTCTGAGCAAAAATGGACACTGGTCCAAGAACCCTCCGCTGGAACTTGTTACCAGAGTCGATCAGACATTCTCCTTCTGTGGATGTTTTTAAATCGAAAGTCAAAGCACACTTCCTGGACCTCTGTTCCTGATTTTTCCTTTCCCCCCTTCTATTTTTCTATCTAAATTAATCCGGTACGTGTAGGTATGTTTATGTTTTGTTGTAGCATGTATGATATATATTATATATTATTATTTATATGTTATTTATCTATGTACCTTTAATTATATGTAATATGTATGTATTTATGTATTTGTTGTATTCACTTCTTTTTCACCTATAATTTTGTTTTTTATAACAACGACCCGTTCTTTGTTATATTTCCTCTACCCTAAGGTTGTCTGGAAGAAATCGCTTTTTAGCGATAAGACCGCCTTATTTGTACCATATTCAGTTTTTGTTTCCTATTGTGCATTGTATTTTCTTTTGGTGTAAATAAAGTATATTTCATTCATTTCATTCATTCCGCTATGGCACTGTATGAGACGGTTAGATGATACCCTAACGTACAACGTACATGGTATAAAAAGGGCATACAAATATTTTCGAGAAAAAAAGATACAGGGTGTTTTATTATGACGTGGTCGTTTTAGGAAGTTATAGTAATTTTCACATTATGGCCCGAGATGTGTAATCTCTTTCGGGGTGATCAGATACTTACTAAAAGTGCTAAACTACTAAAAATTATTATTAACCGTACAACAGTAAAAAGGCTTACGTTTACAGTAACTAGCCCAGTCATTTTACGAAGTTTTGTTAGGCGGGGTAGGGAGTAATTATTAATTGGACTTTTAAACTGTAACCGGCACCATTTAGTGAACATATTATTAAAAAAATCGCTACGCAACATAGAAATCAAAATTTTGTGTCCCAGGAGGCTTTTAAATTAATAATATTAATACCAATGCACACTTTTGACTTAGATTTAACAATATAAATTATTTTTGAGCAATAAAATAGGCATTTAAAAAATGAGGTATTTATTAGAATATACGAATGTCTTTTTCAAAACCTTCTAAGTAGACAAAAATATTTACACCTTGTTTGACGTACCTATGTAATAATGGTAAAGCCCTTAATATGTGAAAAAAATGTACCCTCAGGTTTTTAGAACGAGATAATAGCTAAATTTAAAATTGGAACTGGAGTGCGATTTTTGAATCTCATTCGCTGAGCTCAGCAGTTGAAAATGTCAAAATTACTATGGAATTCTGATAATTTCTGAGAAAGATTCATTTATCATAATGAGGAATCCTGCATACGCTAAAGAAGAAATTCTGATGCGTATGTGAAGTCTACCAATCCGCATCAAGCACGTGTGGTAGACTAACGCCAACTCAGCCTCCCTGATGTTAGGCCTGTGCCCTGCAGGGAGACGTACATGCGACTTCGTTCGCGTGCCGTGGATGTTGGAAAACCCCTTTAGAAAAGGGTAGATTTTCGAAAAATCCTTTCACTATTTTACGAAAAACTATGCTACAGCGACGTTTACGCATCTCAAGGAGACCGTAAGGTAGATAAGCTATATTTTCTTTCTCCTCTCTTACTCGTCCGACGGAGGAAAGGACAATGGGCAAAAATGTATGAAATGTGGTACCCGCCCCAATAGACATAATATATATCAGATTTTAAAGGTTACTTTATGTACATCAATGTGTACTAGGACGCTTGTCATCATTCGCTGTGGGAACGGAGCTATTCGTGATGATTCTTTAATTATTTTTTTTGGTTTTTCGACATTATTAGGCAATTATTTTTTTAATGTCATTATTACAATTATATATACATATTATGTACATAATATGCTTATTATATATTATTTTTTTAATGTATTTTATTTAATATATTAAAAATAATATGTTAAATGTGGAGATTTTTTAAATGGCGTTTAGATTTATATAAGAACGTTTATTAAAATGTAATGCTGTAAATCTTCCTAAAATAAATAAATAAATAAATGTACTATAATATTACACTAATTGCTACGAACTATTAATTAAACTACTATTTTTTTGTAAACTTATGTAATTAACCATGTAACGTCTATTGTCTGTTTTTACCAAATAAATAAAATAGAACTGCATATATTCTTAAAATAATTCCTATTATATTTATTACATTGACGACAACCGACGGTTATAAGAAGAGGAATGTGAGCGCGCGGCTATATCCCAGCTAGGAGTGGTGGGGAGCGATGCGCTTGGGCAGTTTAGCGCGTCATCGGATCGGCTCCTTCACTCCAGTCGTTCAATCGTACCGTACGAAAGACGACGTCCCGCTGCTGTTCATCAAAATACGTTCTCATCTCGCTTTTATCACCGACCCCTGCACCTCTTTTTGGACATTTTCTACCTGTTTTAAACGTTGACCTCGGCTTGTGAAGTGTTTTTGTGAATTTCGTTACCGATTTGGACTGTTGCAATGGAACAACATAGCAATTGTGTGGTGTGCCGGCGAGGCCTACATAATGCAAGATACCAGCGACATGTTTTGACCGATGACCTCCCAAGGACACGACCAGCGTTTGCGGCGTACATACAAGAACATGCTGAATTGGAGGTTAGTACCCACTTCGTTATACTATTTAAATGTGTCACAGGTGATTCTCCTTATTACGAAATTGTTAGCAGTGTTAGAAAATGACGCTCTTTTGAAAAGCGTGTGATTGTCATACCGCATTAACAACGAACGCCATAACATATCTTCTCTTAGCTTCACTTTTTCATGTTAGAAAATAGCGCTCTTTTGAAAAGCGTATGATTGTCAACTGTCATGCAGCTTGAATGTAATTGGTCTTAAACTACAAACGCCATACCATATCTTCTCTAAGCTTTACTTTTTCAATGTTTCTAAGCTACGTTTAGCAACATTAAATAACGGATTACAATAAGACTCATGAACATTTCACTGGATAAACACGTATTAAACTATTAAGTTTTGGAAGTATGTTCTAGAGTGTTATCAAAAACGTTTCCTAATATAGTGTATGGATAGGGCAATCCGCCTGCGTACGAAACTCCAACCTCGTTTTATCAGTTCACGGAATTCAGGTGTTCTGTCCGTACCAGTAGTGATTCACTAAATAACAAAACATTTTGGCATTTATTGTGCACGTGGACAGTAAAACAAATGAAGGACGGAAATATGCGCCGACCGATGCGTGAACCGGTTCTGATAAGCACTAGAAGGGTCAACATTTTCTACCTGCTTACATTATTGTTTCGAATTATTACGATTATGTGGCATCGTTCTATACTATTATCTCGCTGGAAACTCGGTCATAAATCATCGGAGTATGCACCGAGTAAATAATCCTACTATAGATACCTACTGACTGGACCGAATTAGGTTTTTATGACAAAACGTTATCAAGCCAGAGTAAATGAAAAAACATCTACATCGTATTTTACCCTTTTCAGGTGGCGTTCAACAATACTCGATGTGTCTGTCATCGATGTTGGCAGAGAATTGAGAACGCTGTTAGACACAATGACGACGTGGTACCTGCTATACCAGAAGCAGAACCAAATGCCCAGGAACTTCAGGTTCCAGACTACGTTCGAGCCCCAAACACACCAAGGCATTGTATATTCAACGATTGCCGAAACCCAACCCGTAATCGCATACCTGAGACTATCAAACTTAATATGTTTTGTGAACATAAGTTATATATTCCTGAGGGCGCTAGAGTGTGCAGCCAACACCTTGAGAGCAACATCTGGGATGAACTGCCTCAATCTTGCAATGTCACTCATCATTTCAATGCACAACAATTTACAGACGTCTGTGACATGATGAGAAGGGCTTTAGAACGTGGACCTAGGCTCGACTTTAACACAAGAGGTTCATTGAGCAATGAAGAAATGCATTTTTGGACCGGACGTAATGGCGAACAGTTCGATGCCATACTGGATCAGGTGCCTTCTCTAAGTGAGAGATGCAAGGAACCAAGAACTGCATTAGGTATATACCTTACAAAACTACGTACCGGAGATTCCGATGAGAGATTGGCAACATTATTTAATGTGTCTCGAAGAAAACTGGAGCGTTTATTAGCTATTGTGCGTGAATGCCTAGCTAATGAATATGTAATATTACATTTGGGACTGGACCACATCAATAGAAATGAGGTATAAGAAAGAAACCTCACAATTCCTAAAGCTTTGTTTGGTAACGAAGAAAATGATAAAGTGATACTAATATATGATGGCACTTATATTTACATAAACAAAAGCTCGAACTTTTTATTTCAAAGACAATCATACAGTTTGCACAAATTCCAAAATCTTTTAAAACCTTTTTTGATAGTATGCACTGATGGATACATTCTTGACGTACTGGGTCCATACGCTGCAACAAAGACTGATGCAAATATAATGAGTGATATAATGAACAATGGAGAGAATCCTTTACATTTCTTCCTGCAAGCAAACGATGTGTTTATATTGGACCGAGGATTCAGAGATAGTTTGAACGATATTGAAGCATGTGGCTATGAATCATACATGCCTCCAACAAAAGATAGAAACGAGACACAGCTGACTACTGAGCAGGCCAATGAAGCTAGATCGGTGACGATATGTCGATGGGTTGTGGAAGTAGTGAATGGAAAGTTCAAGCGAGATTTTAAGCTCTTACGGCAAAAATATTTCAATAGAGCTCTTCCACACATGTTCACTGATTTTAAAATCGCCGCTGCTATTATAAATCATTTTCACGAACCCATCGCCGATAGTAATAATGTAGAATCCTATTTAAATATCATCCGAAACAAAATGGATTCCCCAAACCTTCTGCACAATTATGTAGAGAGGAAAAGATTAAACAACAGAAGAGCAGATTTTCTAAGAATAGAAGCAAATAATGTTCAGAATTTCCCACATCTAACAGAAGAGCATGTCATTTTGCTTTCTTTAGGTACATACCAATTAAAGCTTGCGAGATCATATTGCAGTGAGCATTTAAGGAATGGCTTATATTCAATCGAAATATACAGAGAAAACGCTCTGGAAGACTTGCCAGACTACGGCATTAACGAAGATGTTTGGCTGTTACGTGGGCGCGTACAGTCACGCCACAGGAGATCGAAAACGTACTATTGTTATGTTTTAGTATAAAACAATAACACAAATAATGACAACGATATCGTGCAACATTATTGTACTTGCCTCACTGGACGACGTACAATGGGCACTTGTGCTCATATTATTTCAATTATCTGGTATCTTGGATATGCGAGACATGAAGGTTTTACTGCCCCTGCATCATTTCTAAATGATGTAATTGTAGATGGTCTTGAATGAAAATAAATGTCATTTCGAATTATATCTTTAGTTTTTTTTTATTTTCAATAATATTACTCGAACATAGTACTGCAACGTATTATTTAGTGTACCACAACAACACGATAATACAACGTTGGTATACCACATAATTAATATATATTACTAGTGGACCCGTGCGGCTTCGCCCGCTGCCCAACTCCCTTTATAATATGTAGCCTATATTCCAAGTTTCATCGAAATCGGTCCAGCCGTTTTCGAGTTATAAGTGTTCGAACCAACCCGGCTGTTTTATATATATATATAAATATATTGATTTTTTATTTTCAATAGTATTACTCGAGCATAGTATTGAGCATAGTATTGCAACGTATTATTTAGAGTACCACAACAACACAATAATACAATGTTAGTATACCACATAATTAATATATATTACTAGTGGACCCGTGCGGCTTCGCCCGCTACCCAGCTCTCTTTATAATATGTAGCCTATATGTTAATCCAGGTAATGAACTATCTATATTCCAAGTTTCATCGAAATCGGTTCAGCCGTTTTCGAGTTATAAGTGTTCGAACCAACCCGGCTGTTTTATATATATAATAGATTGTTATTAACTATTATTATATATTTTTAATTGTTATCATATTGTTTTATTATTATTATATAACATTCTGGCATAAAAGTATTTTATTACAAATATAAATAGCAATAATAGACACCATGTGCCATTTAAATTAATTTTTTTTTCTATAAATCTTGTCATTTTCATATTGGTATATCTCCGAACTCACAATGATTTGGATCAAGCGGTCTTATTAAACATTGGTGGTCATAAAAAGACCCATCGAACGTAACTACAGTCATTGCTATTGGAGCGGGTACCAAAATGCCCATTCTCCTTTCCCGAGTCGAGGACGTTTTTGCCATAGAGAGAAGGTCGAGTCGAGGAAATCTCGAGAAAGCAACTGAGAATACGGTTTGTCAAAAATCGTATCTTAAGGTGGTTTCAGTCCATACAAAAGTTTGACGCACTATACGCGTAGACGGAATTAATAAAAGTTATATTTTATATATGGAAAAATAGTTTAAAAAATAGTGCAACTAGTGCCGCGTCACAAATAACATTTGCATCTCGATTTTCTAAACTATTTTTCCATACATACAAAGTTACTTATATTAATACCGTCTACGCGTTTTGTGCGTCAAAGTTTTGTATAAAATTGGCCCCTCTGCAACCACCTTAAGTTGCTTCCTGTACTGTATATTTTTAATAACTAAAATGGAGATGACGCATGATGCAGACAGATTTCAACGATTTAACATAATTTACACGGTCTGCAAAACGGCCGGCCCGACTGTTTTGTTTTGTGGTGTCAACACTGATTGCAGTAGCTTGACTGATTGCCAACAATGCAGTCACGTTTGAGATGAAAAGGCGACGCCCGCCGCCGACAACATGACTCAATGAGGCGTGAAAACAGCAGCACTTCAAAAACTGCAAAATTGGGACAAATACTGCGAAGTACAACAGATAAATTAGGACTCTTCGAGATTGTTGTTTCCTTATCCTTACTCATAATTGAGTGAGAAATGAGTGCAACATACCGACAACCACGAAGACATGGCGCGTCCCCGACTTAATGTGCGGACAACGCCAACTAGACGTCACCAATGGACCAAGATGCCATGATCGAGGTGGATACACCGTTACTCTGTTGTGCACTTTCAGCTGAAGGGACGCAACTAGTTGCATCGGTATTCGTATAGAAAACGTCGCCGGCACAAGGTCTTTTTTATGAATTCCCTGGCATGGATCCGGTGATTACGGCTTTGAATTATAGATATGCATGTCGAATTGCCGAAATTGACTATTCGTTAGTCATGTTAACCGGTACACACGTGTAAGTGCGAGAGTTCGTTTTTTTCGCATTTTGGGGTATTCTACAAACGACTGATACCTAGGAGTAATTATAATGTACGTAATACAATGTATACTAGAAATCGTTCTTCTTTTGTTTATATTGTCTTCTATAAGAGCTCCATGGAATTGTAGGGGACTCATTTGATCTAATTAAATAGGTTCCATCCTACTAATTTACGTCGTAACTACTTTAGATTCTCTTGAACTACTTAAGTAGGTTATTACACATTTTAGATATCGCAGACATTTTATTGGTAAGGAAGGGACTTTTAATGACATGCTGTAGGTAATGTAGGGAAAGGTATAAAGGGAAAAAAGCGGTTAAGTAGTATCAAGGTTAGCATTTGTTATCGACTATCGGCCAGTAAATGCACGGATATAAATAGAGAAAACTAGCCACGCTCCACAATGAACGCTCGATGGAACTCAGCGGAGATATTGCGTTGTGCGTCATTCAGGTATCACTCGAACTCTCATACCTACTATTACAGCTTCTAAATTTCATGTGAGAAGACAGAGAAAATTATCTACCTATTTAAACCAATCGATATCTAGCGAGGTAATGCTGCCACCATCTCCTGGGCATTCTCCCATAAGACGGCCGCCTCGAGCATTATCCTCTTTCTAGCACTAGCTTTTACCCGCGTGAAATTATAATATCGAAAAATCCTTTCTTAGTGCACCCCCCCCCCCCCCTTCATCCTCTGTAGAATCTGTACTGGGTCCGCCCGAGAGGGGGGCCTCCGAAGTCTCGAGAAGAGAAGTCCTTTTTAATTAAATTAAAAATATATTCAGTTATTAAGAGACAGTTTGAAGTCGGAGGCTCGGGCCTCCGGTCTTGGGACTGCAGTTGAGGCCTCACACATAGTGAAAGAAAGTCAGAAATAGAGTCAAAAATATAGAAAATTTTCAATTTTGTATTATTTTATTTCTACGCTCTGAAACAATCCAGCTTTTGTTTCACATACAAATCAACTCTATTTCGGCAAGAGCTACTCAATCATGTTATAATGTAGTCAGCATAATCATGAGCTCGCTTTGCTCGCTCCAACTTTTCGAATAGCCTTAATTTCGCCTGAAATTGAGTCATAATTTATCAAAACCTCGAGCTCGCTTGGCTTCCACCTGGTTCTAAATCATATTGCAATGATCTCATTTGATTCCAGTAAATTCTCGAGCTTACTTCACTCGCTCCTCGTTTTGTACCTTTTGCAACGACCTAGTCTCACTTCAGTAAAACCTCGATCTCACTACGCTCGGTACGGGTTTTCGACCTAATCGAAGGAATTGCAGTGAAAACTCGAGCGCGCTTCGCTCGCTCTTGGTTATAAATGTATCTCAGACGCATTGGATGTGACATTATTGTTTTTTGGAAATGTTGTTTAATGGTTTAGAAATAAAAAATTACGATTGAGGGCAACACAATAGAGTCGGTGCCCCCCTAATATTTCAGTAAAATCTCGAGCTCGCTTGCTTCGCTCGCTCCTGGTTTCAGCTCTTATTGTAGTGATCTCTTTATATTGCAGTAAAATCTTGAGCTCACTTCGCTCGCTTCCTTTTAGATCGTATTCCAGTGATCTCATTATGTTGCAGTAAAATCTCGAGGTCGCTTCGCTTCCTTCAGGTTTTAGATCGTATTGCAGAGATCTCATTATATTGCAGTAAAATCTCGAGCTCGCTTCGCTCGCTCCTGGTTTTAGATCGTATTGCAGTGATCTCATTATATTGCAGTAAAATCTCGAGCTCGCTCCTGGTTTTTTTTGCTCCGATCTGTTTGCTCCCATAGTAAAAGTTGTTCAGTTTGATGGGTAGACTCTTAGTTTAAATGGATGCTAATGATATCAATTTCACCCTGTATTGTTACAGAAGTAAAAATGAAAATTGAAAACTTTTAAGGGGGTGGTTTAGACCAACAAACTGAACAACTTTCACTATAGGACCAACATTGAAATCGCGAAAAAAAAAACTTTTGTCCCATACACCGGTCTTAACCACCCGGCAGCCCCTTAAATGTTTATTTGTATTTTTGTAACATCCTGTATGTTCATAATTTCATGTTTCTATATCTTCAGCTGCTTAAGCTATACGTTGGCAGTCAGTCACAGAACTGTTTTATAATAAAATAATAAAAATAAAGAATTTAAATGTGACTATTTATTTGATAGTTACTGACAATGCACCGCGATATATATCGCGGTATATTTTCTGATGATGGTATCTATTATTTTAAATTAAGTTACTGAAAATGCACCGCGATACAGATATCGCGTTGTATTTTCTGATGATAGTATCAATTAATAAATAATGTTCAAATATAGGCAGGTGTACTACCTAAAGTAGAGACAGTTTAGGTAGGTAGTACTGAAAAACGTTTCCCAGAGGACTTACTTATAGAATCAGCAAAAAAAATTATTATTTTTTAATTTCTGATAGCTTGATCAAATTCTATGCCAAAGTTTTGTCGTAACGGCCAAGCCTTGTAAGCCAAGCTCTACATGGAATGTCATAAATTTTTAAGAGTGAAAGGTTTGTTACGGACAGTTGTGCATACGGTCATTAAAGTTCTAGTTAAACAATCTAGAAACTAATCTCTAAGCTTGTATGTTGTCAGATTTTCGTTAAAATACACAGTTTAGTGCTAAGATCTTGGATAAGTTATATGTCAAGATTGACAGTCGAAGCTGCAAAAGCGTAGAAAAAAATTGTAACCAGTATTGGCCTCTAAACCCTATCCATATACACATAACGCACATGGACATAATTTGTATAGCGCCTCACGCACACCAAACTAAGAAAGTTGGGCCCTTTTGTCTTTTTACGGTAGAAGCATGAGGCTCTTTCTAGACATATAGATACTTTTCCTAAGGCTAAGATTAATTTAACTTTAAAACTAAGTAAGTACACATTTTAACGAAAATCTGACAACATATGAACAAGCATAGAGATTAGTTTCTGAAAATTTTAATTGACTTTAATTGGTTACTTTTGAAAATATAACCAGACTTCGTTTGTATGGAGCGAATTACATTACGGGGCTAAGCTACTAGAATATAATATAGCGCCAGTAGGTACCTATCAAAGATTTTTTTGGTCTATATTACTTACCTATATTGTAATTGACCTCTAAAGTCAGACGAGCACCATAACTACATATCTCCCGAAATACCTAATTAAAAAATTATTAAATTAATTCGAAAATGAATGATGATCGATGTTGATGAAGCTTTAAAATACCACAGACTAATAAGCAAAATAAATACGGAGCATGGAATAGTAATTACAATATAAACTCGTAAATCTAGGCATACCTATACTAAGTGCATATTCAAAACGCCGTAAAATTAAAACATCTGGTCCGCCTTCGTAATGAATGAACGTTACAGTAGAGTAGAGTAAATAAACAGTTGCGACAGTATTACACATTTCTCAATCTGAACTGAACGCGCGAGACTAGAGCTTATATCTTTATTTAATCGCTCTTCCTGCGTCCTACTACTTATTATGTATCCAGTTAGAACAATAGCTAGAACATTAAAATTGCTTTCTTTGAAGACAACCAGAATTGAGAAAAAAAAACAACAAATGATTATGAATCATCAAACCGGGACAAATACCTAATAATTCTTTTTTTTGTCACACATAAAAGAATCATCGAACCGATCGTTCTTTGTGACGACACACTATGATGTGATGTGATGGGCAGTTTAGATGAATCCAATGACTGTATCCAGAACCTACCGTTCAAAAACGAAAGTCGAAGAAAATTTTCACCGTTCCCATTTCTCAACAAGCATAAGGGGCTGCTTAAAAATATTTACTTATGAGATTATTATAACTTCTTCGATTTCTTTACGATCGTAACCGTATTTATTTACGACTGAATGTGTCTTAAGTCTGAACTAGAAAAATCGGTAAGGGAACGATGAAAATTTTCCACCACACGCGCTTTTGAGCGGCACTAGATTCATGTAAACCGCCCATCAAAAACAGTCAATCCTCTTTAGTAAACTTACATGTTCGTCGTGGAAGCGCTGGGCGGGCGGGGGCGGGGCGAGGCGAGCGCGGGGCGCGGGCGAGGTGCGGCGACGCGCCCCCCCGCCCGTGAATATCATCGGCGGCTGCGCATGTCTGCAGCACCGCCGCCGTCACCCACTACCACTACCGCAGCCTTGCAGGTCTGCAGCCAGGAACTCCGAGCTTTGCCACCGGCGGAGTCACTGAGTTAGCTTCGCCCGCACGTCCGCCGGCCCTCGCTTATTTATAAACGGAATTCCACTCGCATTCGCGCTATTCGCGGCCGGATACAACTTTTTACACGACTTTCGGCACTTACGTCGTACTGAGCACTGAAGAGGCGTGCTCTGAACTTGTGGACTGTCTGGCGAAGCCCGAGTGAGTCAACCGCTTGCGTTCAACGAACTAAACTTTAAGCGAATGTATTCGAAAACGCAAAGACGCTCAAAATAATAACAAGCTTACAAGAATGCAGCGGATACCTAAATGATAGAAGATAAAGTTTATTTTAAAGTGGCCTCATTTCATTGTTTTCTTGAAGAATCCAACAATAGATATTAATGAGAAACATTCATGAAACTTCTCTTGCGTTACCTCTATTGTACCTAAAGCTGTATTGGTAGCTACCAATAATATAATAATTGATACTTAGGTACCATAATACTTAAGTAAGTACAATAAGCTTCCCATCATCATCATCATTTAGTCATTACCAGATGATTTAAAGCAGTTTTGTAAGATTCCCATACATTGAGCATATGTTGCTGTTGCCAATGTATTGAGGTACTTATAGGTTCATGATTTTGTTGTTTTAAATTTTTGATATTATGTAACAATTCCTGTAAATAATCGTCGGAAACTAATAATAATAAACATACGCACGAGTTCTCTGTTACGCCGCATTATTCTAACATCGGCGGAGTCTCGTAAAACTGCAATAAATAGACGCAATAATTCAAACGGTGGTCAATTTTACGACCGACCTCTGATAGTTTGGTACAGGAGCGGCGTATGCGTTGGCATATCTCAGAATCAAATAGTAGAAAATTTGTAGGTACCTCCTATAGTTATTAAGTTTATATTTGAAGACTGTTTGAAGCGGAAAAATCAATAAGAGACCAGTGCAAAAGTTTTATTAGGTACCTAAGTACCGATATTTGTGTATAACTACAAAGACAATAGAGTTAAAAACAAAATCGCTGTTTATTTCTGAATCTTCTTCTGATCTAAAAACGTGAACAGTGTATAAGATGCTCGTAAAACCTGCAACAAATAAAAGTATATTATAAAACCGTTCGTTTCTTTAAATGACGATATAACCTACCTATCTATACATGAGAAAGCAATCGATAATTATGATTATCTACCTAGCCTTTTCAAATAAAACGTAGGTAGGGTATCTACCTAATCTAATCGGCTAATGGTTCTATATTCTCAAATTATTTTAATCATGCCGAAGCTACTATTTTTGTGTTAGTCAACATTCTGATTAATAAGATAAGAAAAGACAAATATCGTAATTATAGTAAAAACATGGGAATCATACTTATGCTACAATAATCAAACTACAATGAATCACTGGAAATCATTAAGAATATCATCCTTACTTAATTTCACCACAATTAGGTAATAAATGATCTAATCTACCGCAATATAAGTCTCCAAAGAGATGGGAATGATGTAGGCAGTGCGAGGAGTGATGGGGCGCGAGCAGGCCACCATGATCACCAACATTTGGCGCCTGAATGCAGGGGACATCGACAGCCAGGAACCCAAGTACGCTGATGTATTCACGAACTCACTCTATAGAAAATTTAAGACGATTTTAGCAGCGAAAAGACTTTATCCTAGATTTAGGTGGGGGCTTGCTTCATTTGTAAGTTTTAGGACCATAAAGCACGCCCCCAGCCCTACCGCCCAAAGTGCCCCCAATTGTATTTTTTTTATTTCTAAACAATTAAACAACATTTCTAAAAACAAGAATGTCACATTGTAGTCCTGATTGGCTTTCAATTTATCGAAACATTATGGATTATTATGTTTTATGACTACAAACATTATAAAAACAAATCCGCAGTGACCTGATAAATTGAAAATCAGGAATGACTACAATGTGACATTCTTGTTTTTTGGAAGTATTGTTTAATTGTTAAGAAATAAAAAAAATACGAGTGGGGGCAGCACAATAGGCTCGGTGCAGCCTTAACAAGTGGCGACGGGCTCATACCCCGTCACACTGGACAGAGTTTCAGTAGATGCTACTAGTGAAACATGAATGTTTTGTGGTTTCAGAGGGTTTCAGTATTCTCTGACTGGTCCTTGGGGAATATAGTCGTGAGCATATGCTTATGCCCCTGCCATTCTTTAAATTGGCTTTCGGGAGTAGGGTTTCTGCTCGAGATTTCTCGAAGCGAGAATTGGCCTTAACTCGAGAATCAATTCAAAGAACACTAACTAAAGAAACGTGTGTGTCACGTCTGTCTTTTGTTTAATTTAGGGCCGATTTTTCATTATTGTCAGATAATTCCTATGAATAAATTAATTATTCGTTGAAACGACTATAATTTACCATGTATACAATAGCGATCCATGAAAATTGCTGGAAAAACTTAGTTTCCTTGCTCTTAGAGAAAAGCTCTCGTCGTTTTTTAAATATTTTAATTGAGTTTGGAAAATAGGCGCCAAAGAGACATTTTGCGATTTCGAAATAAAAACTATTTATTGATAATTGTTTTTATCTGAACTGGCAAGAAGTCTTGTAAAAAAAAAAATCAAAAGCCATAAAAACTAAAAAGGAAGAAAACTTTTTTCTTTTTAATTGAAGTATTTGGCGTTACGTCATTTTTTTCTGACAAATAGCTGCCGGTTCTGTATTTCTTAGATGTAATGAAAACTCTTTGATTATAAATGAAAAATATGTAGACAAGAAGTAAAAACTTTTTGGATTCCCAAAAAGTTTTTTTAGCTTCTCTTGAAAGGTATATCAATCCCATAAACTTAATATTACTATAGTAAGTAAGTAAGTGAGTAAGTTTATGATTAATCCCAATCGTATAATTCTAACATAAAAATATTAGGTACAAAATCTAGATCTTTGCTCGTATTGTATGAAGTCGGTGTTTTTGAAAAACACCTTATAAAAATAGTGCGTACTGGGCATTCGGACTATGTTCGGCATCTTCCGAGTTAATCTAATACTTTCATCCCTGAGAAAATATTTTTTCCCACAAAAAGAAACAAATTACTTATCTTCTATTTTTTTTTTACAAAACGGTTTTTCTCAGGTATGACACCTAATCTAGAATTCTAGAATAACTTTGTAAGAAAAACATTATCTAAATATAAAATTTTATCCAATTCGTTAGAGCCATTTCCGAATTAAAAAAGTAAAAGTGAAGTATGAGTCGGGACTCGGGCAACTAGTGTTCCGTACTACCAATTGTTTGCATGGGTCATTGATAACAACCACTATAAATTGACACTTGCCTACTTAGTAAGTATGCTTTCTACCTCCCCAAATAGCGGATGGCACAGATTATTTAATAGTCAATGGTTAAAAGCTAGTCCACTTTTATTGTAATTGATCTTATTTGCCAGCGAAACTACCGTTTGTTTAAATTTCATAGTAAGAAATAATTAAGTTTTACAAAATTAAAAAAAAAATTCTCCACAACTCGAGAAAATTCGAGAAATCTTGGTCGAGAATTCAGAAACCCTCTTCGGGAGGTTTCTCTTAGGAGAAAGAGGTCACAAGATGAATGGCAGTATAGATTTGGGTGCTGTTTCTACTAGTGACTCTATCATTAAATTTCTTCCGAGAAGTTTATCTGTAAGCCTTGACTATTTATTATAAGGACTAGCCTTGCGGTAGCATTTCCCCTCTGCCACAGTATAAGATTAATTGATCATATGCATTTACATTCAATTTTATACCTTACGAGCGTTAACCCGCGACTTCGTCCGCACAAATTATATACCAGATTTTAAGTCAGATCAGCTATCAAACAAAAAAAGTTTCATCAAAATCGGTTCAATAGTTTTTTCGTGATACTCGTTCAAACAAACAAACAAACAAACACACAAACAAACAGACAGACAAAAAATCCAAAAATTGGTGAAATGGAATCAGGGACACCTAAAAACCATATCGTAACTTTTTTTTTGTTAATATCTTCAATGTACAGACAAACTTCCTGTTACAGTTTTATAATAGTATAGATCACTAAACGAGACAGCCTATAATTGCGCAACAATAATTTCGAACTTAGAACGTTTGGGGTTCACACGAGACTTCTTTTCATGATTTTTAACGTTCAAAATTAGAATCTAAAGTTATGGGGAATAAAATCCAAAGTTGCGGATTTCGTGTACCTCGCCCCCCTGCAAAAAGTGGCAGAAATGTTTGTTCGTAGAATTACATGCGTAACTAGTCCCTATATAAGTAAGTAAGTAATACTATGCGTACATTTATATTCACGGATCCCAACCGGGCGAAGTCGAGGCGGGTCGTTAGTCAGTATTAATATTTAGTGTTCTCACCTCATATTTAACTTGTGTTCCGTAATAGCAATAAATAAAGAACTGAGCTAGCATACAGCACAGATACATTGCCATCGATAGGAATTCTATTGAAAACAAGCTTAGCTGAAAAGAAATTATTAAACAATATAAATAATCATAAATTAATAGTACAATCGACACATCAAGCTTAACACTTTTGCCCTTCTTATCTCGGTGTCGTTGAAATTGATCTAGGTAACGCCTGAAAAATAAAAAACCTCGCCATGTTGCGGAAAATCATTGGAACTAATTTGTGTGCTTGAAACATTGTCATAAAGGCTGTAGTCGATTGTAGCGCCCCCAAAGCAGCGCTCGCGGCATGGCGCCTCGATAAACGTTTTATCGCGCCTACTCTGGCTCGTTCGTTCGCGTGCAAAAAGAAAGAGAGGTAGGGTGCGATAGATATGTATCGCGCCGTCATGCCGCGGGTGCAGGCTTTTTATTTTTCTGGTGGGGCTTTGAGAGGATATGTGAAAAAATTGGATTCTTCAAAGCGTCATATATCATGAAGTAGTAACAGTAGGAGTATGATTTGCGGATATGTGTAAATTCGACATGTAATTGAAGTTTTGATTAGAGCCAAAACACGATTAAGACACATTTTCGCGATAGAAAAACAAGCCAAAGTAGCCTCCGTCTTTATCGATAATCGCTTGGAACTGCTAAACGGTGAATAATAGAAACACGAGACTTGATTTAAAAAAAGAGATTGTTATTTTATAGAGTTTGATTAGAGCAGAATTAAACTTACATAAATAGTACAATCACAATTAAATAATATTTGTTTTACGCTTGCGTCGTTTCAGGCGCGCGCGCCGCCCCATCTCTTTTTCTCGCATCAGGCAGTAATACAAGCTATCACACGCCCATTTCGCTTCAATTATTTTTCAACATAAGCCATTAACTACCTAGGCTAATAATGTTATTTCGAATAATATAGGTGAGTGTACACTTTGAGATAGACTACAAATAGATATTTATGCGCTTTTATGTACTCACCCCAACAATTTTGTACATGGTCATACAAATAACCCAGGCCATTACTAAAATCTGAAGGACCATGGCTTCGGCGAAAATGGACTCTATTTCATTCTTGAACCTGTAAATTGAGTTTAATTAAATCGTGTTTTATAATCCGTAGCGGGGTAGCGGGAGACAATACCTATTTCCAGCTTCCTGTTAGCGGGCCACCTTAACGACAAAATCGAAGATATGAAAAACAAATAATATATATTCACCACAAAATTTTTCGATGGTGCAAAACACAGTGAACTAATCTCCTTTTCATAACTTCCTCGAATCGTTTATCCACAACTTCATCATTTCTCTTACTTTCTTCATCTTTGCCATCATGACTTGGATCCATAAGGTGTTCCAAGTTGTAACGAAGTATTTGTAACTGAACCTTCGCTTGAGCGTAGAATGCTACTATAGTACAATCCATAGTAACGTTGCCGTAGGCTTGCCACGTTATTAGAATGGTCATATAAGCGAGTGCTAATTCAAATCTGCAAGATTTTTTCATCATTCACACAACAAATAAGATTTAAAACTAAACATAGGTAATAATAATAGGTATTGGGTATAGGAGTGCAATTTTTGAAAGTCACACGTTCAAAATCATGAGCGAATGATTAATAATTTCCATAGTCATTTTATAATTTATACCGCTGATGTGAACGAGTGACTTTCAAAAATCGCACTTCTGATCGCGCAACAAAACAAGAGCGACAACTATGAATGCGCAGAAACCAAATTCAGGTCTGTTTTGCGGGGGGAAGCGGGAGGCGGCCGACGCGCGATCGCCGTTGGCCGATTATTCGCCTTTTAAGTCCTCAACCTGCGAATAAATCCCTACCACTTTCCCCCAGCGCTCATGTCATGAGTCGTGATTCGTTGCGCGACATGTATCATGTTGAACTTACGCTGGCGATGAATTCGTATGAAACGGAAAATAGCCAGTGAATTCAACTGCTATCCCCCGCGCTCTATTCGCTAATGGGAAAATGGTCCACAGACTGGCGCAGGTAAAGATACAGCCAATGTAAAACATAAGCAGACGGCGCATTACAACTGCGTTTGACTTCATCACCTCCACGTGATAGGAGTTTACTGGTGCGAACATAGAACCTAGTCAAGAAAGGATCAATTTGTTAGTGTCTTTCCCCCTCGGTGTCATGCTTGTGCCGTGATCATAAATTCAGCTCTAAGCGCAAGGAAACTAAGTTCAGTTTTGCTTCGTAAAGAATTCGTATTTCGTTTTTAAACAAAAACAAAAAGTTGTTATGAAAAAATTTAAGTTAAGCCCCATATCACACAAGCTAATTTTGAGCGTAGGCGATAACGGAACGATATCGTCGCGATATTTCTAAGATCAGTCAGTGTCGCCGCGAAAGCCCTCAGTAAAAATCGCGACGATTCAGTTGTGAACTCAAAAATCACGTACATATGTGATATGGCTCTAAAGTACACACGGCGACACATCAAGCTATACAAAACCAACATAAGCTGGCCGCGCGACGTTACGTTACTCGACCTACGCGCGGCCAGCTTATGTTGGTTTTGTATAGCTTCATGTCTCGCCGTGTGTACACATCAGGATACATTTTAGTCAGTGTCGAAACTTTAACCAAACATTATTTAAGCATACCGACTCAAATGTATGGAACAGCTGATTCTTTTTCGCGATATCGATGTTGTCTCCATAGCGAAAGCTGATCAGTTTGACGAGGTATAAAGTTTCCGCAGTGATTACAAGTGTATTCTGTAGTCAATCTTAATTCTCTCACGGTTCATACAAAACAATAATAAATGCACGTTAAATTTCAATATTTATTCGTATCTTAATTATAACATACTTACTTACACGAAATGTGTAATGCGCTACTCAGATTTTGTGCGAATACGTGCAGTCTAGAATGTTAAATGACATTCAACAAGGAATGGAAATAGGTAGATTCCCGTTTTTTTATAAATAAATACATTTTTAAGGATATGTGTCAGAAAATCTGAATTCGGCTCGTAAAGATTTATAAGGAGCAAACCACGCCCCAAGATGGGAGCCATTTCCTACGCTCTCCTAAATGGCGCCCAACTTGGGAAGAATGAAAAAAATAAATTTAACCATTTATGATGCTGAGAATATGATCGATTCTGCCGCTCCTTGCGTTAAACGCAATCTGTTTAACCAGGGTGTTCAGCGTAGTCAGTAAGATGAACAGGGTGTCCACGATCTGGTCAGTTGTTTGGGCCTGATACACGAAAATTGAACTTTTCATTTAAACAGGAATAAAAATAAATTAGTATTAGTAGTATTAGAAGTTAAGTGTCAAAATTATCTTCTTTGTTTATTTACCTGCTACTAAAATATAATGTAGTAGTTCTCAAAAACAGTCTTCATTTAAAAAAAAGAAGATATGTAACCATCATAGAAAATGGCGCGTAAAATTGTGCCGCGCCACAGCCGTCTCGCTCGTAGCATTGCTTGACGCGAAATATTGAAAGAGGATTAGAGGACTCAATTGGGTCCTTTTCTAGTTTTCACTTTGCGCGCTCTAATAACATATCTGCTTCTTTTTGGTATAATATAATTTAAAAAAAAAACTAAGTAAGCAACTACTTATTTTTTTTTTATTCTTACCTGAACAACCCGTATGACATGCTGTAAATTGTACATCGCAACTATAATCCAAACAAAAATACGCAATGCTTTATGCATCATACATTTGATAGGTGATAACGATTTGTAGACAATTTTGAAATACGCCACCCTTTCTAATGCATCGAAATGTGGTCTGAAAGCTTCAAACGTGTTATAAGAGTTCATCTTATCCATTTTCAGGACTTTAAGAGTTTGTTAACGAAAAGAAAGCTTTTGAAGTGATTTAAAGAGAATTGTCAACTTATACCGTCTCAGGACAATTAAAATATTCATAAGATATGTACAGGGTGTACTAAATCAAATAACATGAAAGTACCTAAATGTTTGAAAACTAATTGCATCTAACCTAAACGAATTCTACAGGGTTAAATTGATATCATTAGCATCCAACAACTTTTACTATCGGAGAGAATCAATCGGAGCAAAAAAAAAATTTCTTTTGCATACATTTGAATCGAGTAGGCATTCCAGTTTAGTATGGAACAGCTGATATTTTTTTGTTGCGATCGGTTTACCCCCATTGTAAAAGTTGTTCAGTTTGATGGGTACTCTTAGTTTAAAAGGATGCTAATGATATCAATTTCACCCTGTATAAAGGTTATTTTTGGACGTTGCGTTGGTTGGAGTTAGGGCACCATTTCCTCAATCTATCTATCTAAACTATTATAAAACTGTAGCAGAAAGTTTGTCTGTACATTGAAGATATTAACAAAAAAAAAGTTACGATATGGTTTTTAGGTGTTCCTGATTCCATATCACAAATTTTTGGATTTTTTGTCTGTCTGTTTGGTTGGGTGTTTGTTTGTTTGAACGAGTATCACGCAAAAACTACTGAACCGATTTGGATGAAACTTTTTTTGTTCGATAGCTAATGATCTGACTTAAAATCTGGTATATAATTTGTGTGGACAAAGTCGCGGGTTAACGCTCGTAATTAAATAAATTTAAATACTGAGTACTATACTGGACTGGACTATAGGAACATTCAAGTGTGCAGATGATTTTTCAATGCTAAATCACTATAGACTTTGTTAGCGCGGAAAAAACACCGAAAATCAATTAACACAACTACTAGTCCCCGAGAACAACGAAGCGACATGAGGCGGAAGTGGTTTCAATTGATTTTTGATGTTATTTCAACGCAAGCAAAGTCGATAATGGTTTGGCAGCGAAAAATGCTCTGCGCCTCGCTTTGCCAGGTGTGCGCCGACTCTTAGATGGACATCCGCGCGCGGCAAGCACGTATCCAGAATTTTGTTTCGGGGGAGGATATTAATAGAAAAACAATGAAAAAGTAGGTGCTGTTTTCACTTTTCCATACAAATATTCGGATTTCGGCAGGCCCCTCTGAATTGTGCGACAGGCGCAGCCGGTCCGCATCACGTAGCGGTGCTCTTTGAGTTTCCTGAAACTGAAACAGTCCCGCATGCGGGCCAAAGAACGCATAATCCTGATCATGCGCGCATTACCGCTTAACATAGCAAATGCTCTTTGGTTCGATCGATGTAACATTTTGTGTTGATTTATTTGGATATCTGAGTTGCTCGTCCCATCTTCTGATACTGACTGCTACTTACATAATTGCAAAGCGTAAATAAAAATTTAATCATTAGCAAGGCAACTAATAAGTAATCATAATTCAAATATAAAGAATCATCCTGTACTCTTAATTGAGCGACAAAATAGAAGTATCAAAAGGCGCTAATTTCGCAAACGGTCAATTATCCGCCACTAACAACGTCTTTAATTATAAAACGGCAATTAAGAGAACTAGGTAATAAGCAGTTGATGCCGGCGGCGGCGCAGCTACACTGTGATTTGAGGATAATTACTTATTTATTTATTACGAGCGTTAACCCGCGACTTTGTCCGCATAAATTATATACCAGATTTTAAGTCAGATAATAAGCTATCAAACAAAAAAAAGTTTCATCAAAATCGGTTAAGTCGTTTTTGCGTGATGCTCGTTCAAACAAACAAACCAACAAACAAACAGACAGACAAAAAATCCAAAAATTGGTGATATGGAATCAGGGATGCCTAAAAACCATATCGTAACTTTTTTTTTGTTAATATCTTCAATGTAAAGACAAACTTCCTGTTACAGTTTTATAATAGTTTAGAATACACTCATTTCAAGTGTTCTACAATATAGCTACAACTATTTTCTCGAATAAAAAAAACATCGATTTTGGTCCACATGGTAAAGTGTCGGTCAAAAACCTCCTCCTTTTTTGAAGTCGGTTAAAATAAGCTATATTCTGTTACAATTTGTCCGTCTTGGGTCTCCTCTCGGCCTTAGATATATTATATACGGTCTAACAAAATTAGCTGAAACTATTTTAAGGGGATGATCAGACCATCAAACTGAACAACTTTCTCTATGGGACCAATATAGAAATCGCGAAAAAAAGTCTGCTGTCTCATACATTTAGGTCGAGTAGGTTTGTATGGAACAGCTGATTTTTTTTTCACGATTTCAATTGTGGTCCCATAGAGAAAGTTGTTCAGTTTGATGGTCTGATCATCCCCTTAAAATAGTTCCAGCAAATTTTGTTAGACCTTATATACGGTCTAACAAAATTAGCTGAAACTATTTTAAGGGGATGATCAGACCATCAAACTGAACAACTTTCTCTATGGGAGCAATAAAGATTTCGCGAAAAAAAAACTGCTGTCATACATTTGAGTCGAGTTATGTTTGCAGTTTTGAATGGGAGAGCAGACTTTTTCTCGCTCTTTCGGTATAGGTCCCATAGAGAAAGTTGTTCAGTTTGATGGTCTGATCATCCCCTTAAAATAGTTTCAGCTAATTTTGTTACACTTTATAGAACTGAACTAGATACACAATCAACGGTCCAAAAATGTCAGATTCATAAGGATTCAAATGAGCAACTAATTAGCTCCTTTTTGTACTAGCTGAACGTAATCATACAATGGAACACTATACCTATGCCAGCTTCCTGAACCATACCAAATACGATTAGGTATCAACATATTCGTGCTATGCGAGGGCTATGCTCGGAGTTTCCCTGCGAGATCGAATCAGAAATGAAGAGATCCGCAGAAGATCTAGAGTAACTGACATAGCCCAAAGAGTTTCTAAATTGAAGTGGCAGTGGGCGGGGCATATTGCTCGCAGAACCGATGGCCGATGGGGCCGAAAAGTTCTCGAGTGGCGACCGCGTACCGGAAAGCGCAGCGTGGGTCCCCGCACACGGTGGACCGACGACCTTGTGAAGGCGGCGGGAACCCGTTGGATGAGGGCAGCGCAGGACCGGTCGTTATGGCGATCCTTGGGGGAGGCCTATGTCCAGCAGTGGACGTCTATCGGCTGAGATGATGATGATGATGATGATATTCGTGCCACCCAACAGCATGTATGTGGTTTCAGTCCATACAAAAGTTTGACGCACAATACGCGTAGACGGAATTAATAAAAGTAAAATTAGTACAGTGCGTGTTAGTAGTGTGTATATGGACAAAAATAGTTTAGAAAATGTAGTTGCAGGGTCACAAATAACATTTGCAATTTATAATATAATTACGAAGATATAAAGCTTTTAGAATTTTGTATGAAAAATTTCAAAGCTTAATATCTTCGTTATTATTTTATAAATTGCAAATGTTATTTGTGACGCGCCATCTAGATTTTCTAAACTATTTTTCCATATATACAAAGTTACTTATATTAATACCGTCTACGCGTATTGTGCGTCAAAGTTTTGTATAAAATTGACGCCTGTGCAACCACCTTAAGGTCAATGATCTCAGCATTTATTTTTAGCAAAGCTACAATTCCTTGGTGTTATTTAAGTTTGAAAAATCTGCCTTTTCATACATTTTTGATGTAATGAAACTTACAACTGCCATAATAATAAATACTTAGACTGACGAGTTCCGACAGAATTAGTTATTACGAGCGTTAACCCGCGACTTCGTCCGCACAAATTATATACCAGATTTTAAGTCAGATCATAAGCTATCAAACAAAAAAAGTTTCATCAAAATCGGTTCAGTAGTATTTGCGTGATACTCGTTCAAACAAACAAACAAACACACAAACAAACAGACAAAAAATCCAAAAATTGGTGAAATGGAATCAGGGACACCTAAAAATCATGTCGTAACTTTTTTTTTGTTAATATCTTCAATGTACAGACAAACATCCTGTTACAGTTTTATAATAGTATAGATTAGTTTTTGTTGACCAGCACTTTCACATATGGACCAATCATTTATTAAACGTGGGTGGATGTCAATTACTTGCTAAAAATCGAATTATGTAGAGGACATTTAATAATCCCATGACATTAAAGATAAAAGTGTCTCAAAGGAGCCTCTACATGTTGAATCTGTGCAAGCCATCCAAATGTCCAGGCTATGGCCTATAATAATAGGTATAATTTATACATTTGTGTTTGGTGTAAAATCTTCTTTATTGTTTGTTATCATGATCAGAAAATAAACCACATTGGTAATATTATGTATTTGGTAATCAACTCTGGCATAACATGTTGTTTTAGGTTTGCAAAAATTGGAATGTAAGACGGTAAAACCTATTTTTATGCGAAGCCTTTTAAATCATTTAACAATACTGCAGCTATTTTGTACCTACTGCCGATGCCGTCGCAGAGATGGAGTTCAGCATTGATAATTAAACAACATTGGATTATGCTATACTAATTAATTCATAAATATTCCTACATTTATCTCTTCATTTTTACATAAGATTTTCTCAGAGCTTTCAGTGAGGAGTAGAACTAATTAACCATGTCCACATTTACATCACAATTTTTATACACTGTATATTTTGAGAACGTTTGAATTTCATCACTCTATTAATATTTCGGGGCACTGTCTTTTGGACTGTGTCCCGTCGTCGGCTGGTTCTTTCCGTTTCAATGCTTTTGTTTTGTCCTCATCTTCATCTACGTGTGATTCCTCAGTCTTTTGTTCAGTTTCTAATCGATCATTCTCAGTGGATTCGTTCTCCTTGTCGGTAGTGCAGTTGGTGTCGGGTTCATCCTGGCCGCAGGGCTCGTCGGCGGGCTTGTAGAGGAACTCTTCGTCGTCGGCGTCCGCTTCCAGGCGCTCCGCGGCTTTCTGCGAGCTTGAGTATTGTGCACTCGTGTTTGTTCGTTTGCTCGACGCAATTCGTGCCGTGAGAGCTCTGTTTAGCTGGACTATGTCGCTTGGTGCGCCCTGAAACAAGAATGTAAATGGTCAAGTTTGTACAGTACGACCAGGAAAATAATTCCTTTCGTCAATATTCGTTTGCGCAGTCCCCCGACTAAACCCGAAGTCGTTTAGTAATCAAAGGGTCCAAAGTCGGATAGCAGCGAAAACGGCGCGAAAACAATTAGCCAATCGTGGCACGGAATTGAAGGTGGCACATCCTGATTGGTCAATATAATTTCGCGCGCTATTAAGATTTGTTAACTGCGCAGGTACATCGGGGGAACTTATAAATCTGGTACTACTTGTACATAATTTAATAATTATCACTAGATGGATGTTTGCCCTTCTTTGGATTGGATTCATTTTATCTCAAGAGCCTCCGAAGGCACTTTAAACAGTTGGTGCCGTAAGATGGCAGTTTTCGTTAAGCCTTTTAATTTGATAAGATAAGATAAATATTCTTGTATTTGGTCGAAGATTATGCCCAGTCAGATCGCTGTTGAGGTAGCTTGAAAATACAATGACTGCATATCTAGTCTACCAATTTGCGTATTATGGCTCATTTCCTGTACCTCATGTATGAAAGGATGCCACATGATTAGTCGCGCCGACCTCGTTATTAACTGTTTGACTTGTTGCTGGGCATTGGCGGCGGTAATCCTCAGCGACTTGGTGCCGGCGCGCTCGATTACCATGTAGCGAGCATGACACGAGACACGCTCCTCATTATTAACTGTTTTAGATCGTAACTCACCATAATAAGGAACAATTTGACTTGCTGCTGAAGTTTGGAGGTGTTTATCCTCAGTGACTTGGTGCCGGCGCGCTCAACCACCATGTAGCAAGCATGACACGAGACACGCTCCTCATTATTAACTGTTTTAGATCGTAACTTACCATAATAAGGAACAATTTGACTTGTTGCTGCGCATCGGCGGCGGTTATCCTCAGTGACTTGGTGCCGGCGCGCTCGACCACCATGTCAGGCCACAGCTTGGTGTTGAGCACGACGCGGAGAGACCCGGCCACGCGCGCCACGAGCCGCGCGGCTCCGTCGCTGCCCGCCGCCGCGTCGTTCAGCCGCAGCACGCCTCGGCCTCGTTCGCGCCAGCTACCGCTCTCCCAAGCGAACAGACGGCACGATATCTGCGTTCAAACATGTTGTCCATATATTATTCGTATTCTTCTTATCGTGTGGGCAAGCCCTGGTGTCAGAGTTTTTTCAGACCGCCTTACGGCCTCTGACGTGGTTTTTATGTAACGACTACTACCACCAGAGATAGTAGCCGGGACCAACGGCTTAACGTGCCATCCGAAGTACGGAATCATCTTTCTTTTCAGACAATCAGATGAATCAGCCTGCAATGTCCTAACCAACTGGGGGAAAACGCACAAAGTGAGATATCCCTAGGTGTCCCCCATGGGAATCGAACCCACGCCACGACCTCCGTATCGAGAGCTCTTAACCATTAGACCACGGAGGCAGTTCGGTATTTACGAGCGTTTAATTTTTTATTACAAACAGGGATTAATAAGTCGTGCGTAAGTAGAGGGTCGCAATCTGTCTAAAAATAAGATCCGCATGTACGAAACATCGTGTCATTGTCGGAGCCCCCGCCGCGCACTACGCTACATGCACGATGATGCACAAGATGAAGCTCACCTTAGACCCCAGCCGTCGAGCGTGCAGAGAGCAGGAAGGAAACCTTGGAACATATCTTGTAAAACTGCCATGTATGGCGGCTAAAAGCATGTGCCGCCTTTGGAAATGGTTACTGAAAACCGGGCGGTTTTCTTCCCCAGAATGGTACTGTCTCCCCCACATTTAAAATGTTTTTGAAGGAAAGAAAATAAATGTCTAGGAATTAATACAAAGGATCCCATTGGGTCGAAGTGTTGCTCAGTAGCCCCCATAATGAGATAAACATGCATCTTGTATCTATACCCAATAAGTCAATAACACCCTAATGCCGAGGTGCCCTTAGACAGGTTGCGTCAGTTCTTTCACTGAATCGGTTGATCTACCAGAATGCATCATCTTTATTGGTGTGGTCCCCCTATAGTCTGCTATATTGGCCATTTCGAAAAAAACATCTACCGTGCGCCCTCGCAGTAATATTGAGAAAAGTACAAGCATGTCTTGCTGTGTAAACTTAGTTGTCGGTAATTGTGTACTGTAAAACATTCTTTGTCACGTCTCAGTAATGTGACATTTTGATAACTATTAAAATATTATCTTAGTGAGGTATTAACAAAATTTTTTGGCTATTTAGGGGGTCGCGACACTTAAAAGGTTGAGAAACTATAAGCTAGCTAGACTATGTATTCGTAAGGATATTGGTGTTTAAGAACCTGTAAAACATTGATCTCTCCCTCCTCGCCAGTCGTGGTGTAGTTGGTGGTGGGGGGCGGAGGCCTCGCGTGGGAGCGCTCGTACTCCGCCGCGGCGGCCGCTAGCCCCTCTCCGCCGCTGTTAGTGTGGGGCTCGCTGGGGCCAGGCTCCTCCTGCAATATTATGTGTTATCCTTATTAGAAATGCCACGGTTCTGATTCAAATAAACATTATCTTCACAAAGGAGACTAAGTTCTACAGAAAACGAGTTTTGCTCGCAATTTCGTCCGCTCGGATTCCCGTCCTTGTAGCGTGATAAATTATATCAAATATACATGTTTTCATGTGTAATCATAAGCTTTTAAACACAAAATTTAATCAAAATCGATCCAGTAGTTTTTGCGTGACGCTCAATTACTCAAACAAAACTGACAGACAGACAAAAACGAAAATATCTGATTTTTGGAGTCAGGAACACCAACAAACCTTAACATGCTATTTTTTTGTAAATATATTCAATGTACAGATACTCCTGTTACAGTTCGAGGTATAATAATAGGTAGTAAAGATTGGTTATTCTACAGCCTCCTCTTATGAATAAGCATAAGAGGATATTTGTTACTGCTACGAACAAGCTCAAAAAGTGGCACCAAAATAACTGTACCATGTTCTAAATTTGTTCTTTAAAAACTGGACAATGCCACCAAACCAAAACTCGTACAACATGACATTTTTCATTAGGTGCCAAAAATTGTGGATTTTGATTAGAGTTACTCTTCTATAGTTATTCTTATTCGTAGGCAATAGGTCAGTAACCTATGAGAGCCCCATTAGTTTTTCTCTCTCTTGATATAGTGCTGTAACTGATGTGTATGAGAAATATGACTACTAAAAATTTGCCTTGTCAGTCTGATCAATAAGTGCAGCTGTTTATTCTGAGTATTCTTTTGTACTATTTGATAATTAAAAAAAAAGATTTAGAATATTTTCCATACCTGATTATTCTCCTTGACAGATGCAGCGGCATTAGTAAACAACAATTCTGTAGTTCCATTCGTAGAGCTATGGTCAGTAGGAGCCACATCCCCATTATTTGCATTCTCCATTATAACCACTCTCTCACTGAGATTCTGTCCAAAGACAAACCCAGAGGAAGATGTGCTAGTAGTCGGTTGCGCAGGAACTGGCACGGGGTTGGCTGTCCGAGCAGTAACATTGGCAGATCCTAATGGAACAAACTTGGGAGTATCGGCGTCTTCTTTCTCATCTTTTAATCTGTCCTCGGTAGATGGATCTGTGTCTTTCTCCTTCTCTTTTTCGGCATCATCAACAGGGTCGGCGATTTTAAGAAACGGGTTCGCTCCTGGTTTCAGCTGAGATGGCCGTAGAACTGCACCTATCGAGTAATGTTGAAAAGAAATTGTGGTCAACACACAAAATAGATATAGAAGTTGTTGAAAAGAAAGAAACAGGCAGCTCTAATATTGTCATATTTACGATAGTTGGACATCAGAGAGACTGAAGTAAGAAAACAAAACTGGTGATTTTAAATGGAAATAGAAAAAGAATTCATGTTAATGTATGGTATGTTCTAAAGGAGTATCCTTTAGAACCTTGCTTAATAGTTTTAAATTCTTTTTTCCATTAAACATGAATTCTTTTTTATTCAGTCTCTAAGATAATTATATCTTGATAAATATATAGATTGATAATTATAAAACGAATTGCAGAAACAAAAAGCTTGCACTAGCAATGTCACAATTGATCACAATTTGCGAAATAAAAAGCTCACAAACACGAAATAATATTTTTCACTGTCTCCTGTTTATTTCCTCAATTATTTGTTATTCAGTGAGAACTTTGATTGATGAGTAAGCAATACTAACAATGAGAATGTATGGAATTTATGTTCTGAAATAAATGATTTGATTTGATTAACACAAGAAAACATTTTTAATTAAAACAGGGATATGAAGAGTAAAGACAGTGCAACAGCACATACTGGACACCAGCAACCGAAGAATCTAGTTTAGCTGGCTGAATGCACTGGACTACTTCTGTTGGTAGTAGGTACATTTATAAAAAGTGTGGAAAAAAAAACATCAGCTGTCCCATACTAAACTACAATAGTGCAATACCTACTCGATTCAAATGTATGGGACAGCTGATTTTATTTTGTTTTGACTGGTTTGCTCCCATAGTTGTTCGGTTTGATGGGTAGAGTATGTGGTTTAAAGGTTAAGGCCAGGCCACACAGAGGCGGTTTTGCGGGAAAGCGGGCCGGAGGCGGACCAGCGGGAAGCAAATATCTCCGGACCCGCTTGGTTTTCTGTGTGTTTTGTTGTGTATGGTGTGGTGTGGTGGTAATGTTCGAGTTTGTATGTACTCTACCATACAGAAATATGCGCGGGTCCGGAGATATTCACTTCCAGCAGGTCCGCCTCCGGCCCGCTTTCCCGCAAAACCACCTCTATGTGGCCTGGCCTTTAATGATACTTTTCCTTACACCCCGTAGAGCGCGCCTAATAGAGGATGAAACGCGAGTACAGGTGTGAACAACAAAATGTGTCAATTTAGTACCAAATAAAAGTATCCTGACAGCGAGAATATTCAAGAGCAATATTAAACTATCTATATTTCCACATAAATGTCTGTCAATCACGGAAATTTTAAAGAAAAATCTAGACTTTATTAACCCGTTTCGTGTCGACCTCCCGCGCAAAAAAAGTGCCCCAAATGTCTGGGAATATTACGTCATTTGTTTTATTTTCGACTACCTTTAGAAAATAATTATTTGTGGAGGTTATGTTTGACCCTATGGTATAAAAAAAATATCAATGGAAAGCTCACAATATTTGCCACAGTGATATTATGTTATATGAGAGCTAAATTACGTACCTGATATTCAAATAGAATTATCAATTTTTTTGATTCAAATCAAATTTTGATTTCGAGTTTTTTCCGACATGACCTCGAACGAAATTTACAATCACATTAACTTTTTTCACTGTTTGCACTTCACAGATCACACTAACTACACGATAATATAATAAGCTCTTATTTTATCACTTTATAGTAACAATACTTTGTTTTTAAACACTAGAATTATGCCACAATAACTAAATAACAAAACAAAAAACCGGCCGCCATTGCCGCACGTCGGCACTGCCCGCGAACCACATTTTTATTTTTTATTGCGTTTCGTTTTTCCCAAACCACACTCCAAAAAATTAAGTGACATCCCAACAGTACACTAAGTCTATAAAAAATATAAAACGTGAGGTAGAACGAAACGCGCCTGCACAACCGCCCAACCAATGGCGGCACTATGCTTACGGGTCCGACGTAGGACCCACAGACTCTCTACGTATAAAAATGTTTGGGTCCGACGTCGGACCCACAGACATGGGACGGGTTAATATAAGAAAATTTGCTCACATTCGGTGTCAAAGGCCTAGACACCAATGCTTGCACTATGTATACACATAGGTATGAATAAATAAACATTTTTTATTAGTCTCAAAACAGCAGTAAGTACACAAAATGGCATGTATGTCTAAGGTTGCCAGTTATCATGATAAGGTTGTAATTACCAAAAGGATTGCATCCTTTGCTAGAGCTGGAGGCGAAGCTCGAGGAGCCGAAGCCTCCGAGCCTCGGCTTGGCGAGGACCACCCGTGACTGCGATGAACCATTGTGGAAGTCCTCAAGAGGTGTTTTTCCTGTTAAGTCACAAATATTTATTGTTTATAGCCCAACATCTACCTTCCAAATTTGACATCAGCTGTTTACAGTGCAATTGGAGTTGGAGTGTATTGGAGCCATGATCACAATGTAACCACATGAATAAATATCCCTACAGAATGAAAGCTTCATACAAGCAGCTGCTGTCGGTGCACTCACACATAGCGTGTATAAATAAAACAAATTGCGAATGCTAAACAATATAAAGAAAAACAAAAAAATTCAAACTGATGCAGTGCATGCACTCAATAATAAACAATGACTGGATATAAGAACAAACAAGGGTCAGGATGATCATTTTGATGTTTTTCAATATGGTTTTAGATAATATGTAATCAACGAGGTTTGTAATCGATATAAATGTACTAGTTCAAAAATCTGTAAATTATGCAGATCACTACTACACGAGAATGAAGTTATCCATGCTGATATCCCGACTCAGTAGGTAACCATAAGATTCTGAAGCGTCTTAATTTCAACACAGTTTATCTAAAGTCGAGCAAAATCTTTACAATAGGATTTTGTGACTAAAAACTCTCGAGAACGGAAAAAAAATGTCACTCATGATGCAGTGTGATTACAACAAAATAGACCATTAAATACGCGATTTATTGGCTACGATTGAATGGTTTTCACATAAAATATTGTTTCAGCTTCAAAACTATTTACATTTGCGACTAGAAGCATTACATTTTCAAGAAAATCTATAAAATTTTACCTTGCTTAGCATCTGCCATTGTCGTCGAATGTCGAGTTGTGGATTGTTTATGGTCAACTTTTTTTTAAAGCTTAGACAAAATTGTCTATGATTTCCTTTGTCCATGGATTTAGCACGGATTTCGTGTAACAATACCTTTTCCAGCTTCCTGCGAGCCAAAGAGTAATATAAGTATACGAGCGTTAACCCGCGACTTCGTCCGCACAAATAATATACCAGATTTTAAGTCAGATCATAAGCTATCAAACAAAAAAAGTTTCATCAAAATCGGTTCAGTAGTTTTTGCGTGATACTCGTTCAAACAAACAAACAAATACCCAAACAAACACACAAACAAACACACAAACAGACAGACAGACAAAAAATCCAAAAATTGGTGAAATGGAATCAGGGACACCTAAAAACCATATCGTAACTTTTTTTTTGTTAATATCTTCAATGTACAGACAAAC
Organism: Agonopterix arenella; assembly: GCA_927399405.1. Taxonomy (NCBI): domain Eukaryota; kingdom Metazoa; phylum Arthropoda; class Insecta; order Lepidoptera; family Depressariidae; genus Agonopterix; species Agonopterix arenella. Next base: position 13,670,522 of record OV656695.1, on the reverse strand, counting down.
TTCCTGTTACAGTTTTATAATAGTATAGATAGATAGATTAGAAAAGAGAACCCACTCGTGGCAACATTATGCATCCACCTTATGTCAAATTGAAGGCTAGCTAGCGCCATCTATGTTTCACTGACAATAATTCAACCTATACTATACATACCTACTTATATCTACTCATACCGATGCATATTATTGTTTTGAATATTTAGTTCAATCCCGCACCGATCGAGTGAAATTCCAGTATCTTTACTATTCCTGTAATCTAAACATTGGTAAGAGAAAGACAGAAACTCCAGAACATCACTAAATCGGCACGAAATTGAACGAAAACTACAAACAATTCGCGCATTACGCAAGATAAGTAGCCATTTTGTGAATCTGTCATCTGTCTATTAGACATAGACAATAAAATGTTTTTTTTTTCATAATTCTGCGAAATAGTTAATAGATGGCAGCACATTCTATGCAAACTGAATCGGAAAAAGCCACCAAAAGGCGACAGTCCTCCGCCTGCTGGGCTGCGTTCACGACCTTTGGGTGCGGTTGTTTTTTCAACACGCTCTATGGTACGGCGTTAGTGCGAAAAGTTGCACTCGGGGTGCACCCGGGGCGTAGGTTCTGAACGCAGCCCTGCGGGCATAGAGATAGTAATGGATAGGCGTTGACCAAACGTGGATGAGGAGGAGCGACCTTGCAGATAATAAAATAGTAAAAGTTTGTGTTTTTGAGTAAGCAGCAAATATACTTCGTCAACAGATGCGTCTGACTTCCATTCTATTCTATTCTATTTTTATTTAATGGCGTCCGATGCGTTATCACAATTGTGCCAATGTCCCGTTATGTGGAGAGTACACGTAGGAAAATGATTAGTAGCATATCTGCCAATGTCAAGTAGTTTATTATAATCTCAAGTGTTAACTTGCGTGTTCCATAAAACGTTAGTTTATAACCGTTTATAGTTAAAACACAAAAGAGTTAACAAAATGGCGGAGCCACGTGCAAGCCTAACAGATGCCAATACGCACGCGTCTAACCTCCCCCAGACTTGCAGCGCGACTCCTGCGTCTGACTTAGGCCAAGATTCAGAGACGATTTATAAGTCATAGTTTGACACAAAGAGTAATATAAGGTTTGACAGTCATACGGGAGTTCGAAGACCATAGACGAAGAATTTTTCACTTACGCTGGTAGACGGAATATCAGAATTCTACGTCGAAGACTTCAAAAATTTCTCTGAATCTCAGCCTTAATGACATGCATTTTTTGCTAAGTTTTTGGCCTGCGTCCAAAAGAGACCAAGTAGACCAAAATAGCATAGCATAGCATATGCTCATGACTAAAATAACAACTGTTAATGTTTAACGCCCAATCAGGCGGAGGACATTCGCCTTTTGGTGGCTTTTTCCGATTCAGTTTGCATAGAATGTGCTGCCATCTATTAAATATTTCGCAGAACTATGAAAAAAAAACATTTTATTGTCTATATCAATGTCAAATTGACAAATTCACAAAATGGCTACCTATCTTGCGTAATGTGCGGGTTGTTTGTAGTTTTCGTTCAATTTCGTGCCGATTTAGTGATGTTCTGGAGTTTCTGTCTTTCTCTTACCAATGTTTAGATTACAGGAATAGTAAAGATACTGGAATTTCACTCGATCGGTGCGGGATTGAACTAAATATTCAAAACAATAATATGCATCGGTATGAGTAGATATAAGTATGTATGTATAGTATAGGTTGAATTATTGTCGGTGAAACATAGATGGCGCCAGCTAGCCTTCAATTTGACATAAGGTGGATGCATAATGTTGCCACGAGTGGGTTCTCTTTTCTAATATACTTATATTACTCTTTGCGCCCAATGTTTATGGTCACTTTTCACACACACTAGCACGAAAATAAGTGGACAGCCCGTAGAGGGAGGGACAGCCGCATAAACAAATATCCATAGATTTTAAACTTTTCAAATATCTACAATTCCGTCTCCTTCCTCTAACATATACTCACCGTCATAAGAGGTACGTAGTACTTACTATCTCTGTTCCTATCCAGGAAGCTGGCACGGATCATTTAGAATATGTCCAAGGGGTGAATTTGCGTGAGCGCCATGACAACTCCATTGTTATAAAAACTCAGTGGTAGTTTTTTCAACGCCATCTATCGTGGTATGTTGGAACTACGATTTACCAGCTGATAGAAGACTCCTTGCGGTAGCATTTCCCCTCTGCCACGGTATAAGATCAATTGATCATGTGCATTTACATTCAATTTTATACCTTATCACTAAACGAGACAGCCTATAATTGCGAAACAATAACTACGAACTTATGACGTTTGGGGTTCCATGAGACTACTTTTCATGATTTTTAACATTCAAAATTAGATTCTATAGTTATGGGGAATAAAATCCAAAGTTGCGGATTTCATGTTACCTCGCGCAAAAAATGGCAGAAATGTTTGTTAGTAGAATATCACGCGTAACTAGTCCTTATATAAGTAGTCATGGAAGACTCCTCCCTCAGTCACGAATGACTCAAAAAAAACAAGTATCCAGGACCTGTTAACGATTTTATAAAAAAAAATCTGTCAGTGTCAGTACTGTTGTCGTTGTCATGTCAAAATTGACAAATCAAAATTCTCGTGTTCAAGGATTCGTCGAAAGATCAATTTTGCGTTTCACAAAATAAGAAAACCTAACATTTTGGAAGTAATTAAGGAACGGAAATTATTGCATTTACGGTACGTAAAGCACCTTATCGTTTTTTAATATTAATTCGGTCTTGTCGTAGAAATGAGTATAAATTGCAAACTTTGTTACCCAGCCTTCGCTAAAGAAAAGGAACAAAACGATAATAATATTTGTTAAAACTAAAGTTTACTAAGGTAATTTGATAAACGTTTTAATTACTAACAATGCTAAGATGACACTGACCATGCAAGGTTCTAAGGTTTCAGAAAATCTCTGTACCCCCCCCTCGGGAATATAATCGTGAGCAATATACTATGAAGCAATACAAAAAAAATGACGTTGACAAAACTTTGACTCTATTAATTGGAGTACCGGCACAGCCTGGACACTGCATACAAAAAATTTAAATTAACAAAATGACGCCACCACAAGTGAATCCAAACAAATTGAACCGTCTTCTTCTTAGGTAACTGGCGGGTAACCAGAGGGCAATAGAGGGATGAGGTAAAAAGTTGGTGGGAGGCAGGGAGTGTCCATACTGTATGTAGTACTAGACTTAAATTGTGGTACCTCTAAAGAGTGCCTTTAAAAGTCTATTGTTTCGGAACTGGTCTAAACTACTCTGATTTTAATGTTTTTTTTAAACATCCGTGATCTAAGATACTACAACCTTTACAGTTTAAAAATTGATGCTCTAGTCATGTAAAAAGTTTTTATTATTTTATTTTTGTTTTACAAATTTTATCTGCAATCGGGCAACGATGGCCATAGTCAGATGGTTTCTATGTTCTTGCTCATGAGTATCTTCTATGGGTGATTCTTTATCAAGCCTCATTCCCATTTTTTAACTATCTCAAATCGAATTGTAAAAAGTTGTAACCCAAAAAATTAAAATTTTTAAAAAGAAATGCACTACATCTTGCGAATTCATGTAAAAACAGGACATTCTCTTTACATTGAGGCAATTGTAATTGAGACCGGCTGACGAATAAACCTTTTGTGGTGTTTTATTTGTTGGTGAGCGGCGCTCCATACAAACGAAGTTTGATTGTATTTTGAATATTAACCATAAAGTTACTAATCGAGTAACTGACTGCTGAGAGAGCGAGATGTACCTAGCGGCACCACTGTATAATAGAAAGAGATATGTGACACGAGGTAATCGAACCGTTTTTGCGGATCTCATTGCAGGGTAAAAAATCGGTTTTTGTGAATACTTGCGAATCGAAAGTGAAATCGTCGATAATTTTGTGAAATATACTGACACTATTTCATTAAATAATCTACGATTTCACGTTTGAGTCAGAATTATAGACAGTGCTCGAATTTTTGCCTGCCGATAATCTCCTGAAAACCTCCAAAAACGGTTTCATTTTCAACTCATGTCAGTTCCTCTATTCCTGTAAGGTATATTAATAACTTTGTGATATTAACCAATTAAATTCAATGATTTTTTTAACACGATCCAGAAATCCTTGTCTGTGGTTTGTCAGATTTTCCCTTACTGCATAGCATGCCACATCGGGCATCAAAGGTTTTGATACATAATTTATATTTGCCGTTCATTTTGTCGTGTTGGCAACACTCAGACCATTTACCGATAATGTGTTTTGACATTTGAGTTGTTTGGTATGGATTTTCCATTGTGTCTAGATTTTATGTCTGTTTTTGATACCAAACAACTCATTTGTAACAATAGATTGCGTCCAGCACTAGTAAAAAAAAATAAAAATTAGTTTGAATCTGAACTTCATCAAGCAGGTGAGTAGCTTATGGTTTTGGATTTTTTTTAAATTGTTTACTACTTTGCATGGCCCTGGATTTTTCACAGTGCGTTGTCAGTTATCTGAGCCAGACAGAATCTAAGAAAAAGATAGTTTGTCTTGGAAATTTGCAAATATATTTTGTGTTGAAGTTAGTGTCCAAATATGGAATAGAATGCAGTCTAGTCATATATCATACTGACATTTCTGGGCTAAGATGCAGATTTGATAAAATAATACGATGGACAAAGGTATTACTTTCAATATTGACTTTATTTATTGAATCATATAAAATAAATAAAGTATCAACATTAGGGTTTGAATACCGGACCGTTTTTGAATAACGAATATTATATATACAGGTTGTTACAAAAATACAAATAAACATTTAAGGGGGTGGTTAAGACCATCAAACTGAACAACTTTCACTATGGGACCAATATCGAAATCGCGAAAAAAACTACTTAACTACAGATTTACTCCAGCTAAATGTATGGGACAAAAGATTTTTTTTTCGCGATTGTTGTTGGTCCCATAGTGAAAGTGTTCAGTTTGTTGGTCTAAACCACCCCCTTAAAAGTTTTCAATTTTTGTTTTTATTTCTGTAACACCCTGTATAATACATAAACGTAAAAATTTGGTTCTTGGTCTAGATAATAGTAGGATTACTAGGTTTATGGAAAGGAATTTCGCCGGTTGCTGTGATAATGATTGAGACTACAGGATGCCTGCCAAATCAAATGTCTCAAACTTAATAATCTCTGCATATTATTATTATTATTACATTCTCTAGAACCCTTACTGCATGCTATGTCATATTTGGAACAACCAATTTTACACCTTCTTCTGCATCCAATGCCATATTTGGCATCGACAGTTTTTGATAAACATTTCCAAAAATACCAGAGCAATATTTTTTTCTGATTTATTGTGGATTGCATTCGGGTTTTTTTAGGCCATATATTTTTTCTACCAAATCAAAAATTCTATGCAGTACGGGGATATTATATACCTTCAAAGTTACACTGGCTCAAAGATTTCTATATGATAAAAAAAGCGTCAATTTTTAAACGTTGTAAAGGTTAGAATATGTTATTTAAAAAAAATCATCCTAATCGGACACGTTTTAAGCCGGTTCCGAAACAAATACCTTCAGTTACTGGACTTTAAGGAATAAAATAATTTTATAGCACTCCGTGACCTAAACCTGGACTTGGGTCACGCTTTTCTGATTATTACACAGTTTGAAAATGAATCTACTTATTGCACAGATATAATGAACAAGAAAGTACTTTTAAATGTCCTTTGACACTTAGAAATTCATAGTTAAAATCAGTTTCATGATGTAAAAAAAGTGGCAATGCAAATTTAGAGGAAACAGTTTGTTTTTCGTGGATCATGTACCATATTTACCATGCCTTTTAAAGTTTTGTAATTTACTGAGGAAAAAATTTTATACAAACACTTTTTTTTTCATCAGAGGGGTTGAAAACTAAACGTGCGAAGGTCACACCTAACACAGAATGGTAAAGTAAGTGCAGAGCTTTGTTAGTCCATATAACTAGGGCCCAGCCTCGCATAAGAATTCCCCTCTGCCAACGCATAAGAATGCCCCGCTGTTACAAGATCAATTGATCAGGTGCATTTCAATACAATTTTATACCTTATCACTAAACGAGACAGCCTACAAGTGGGGTACAATAACTTCAAAGTAGTCGCGTTTGCGGTTCACACGAGAAATTTTTTAACAGTCAAAATTAGACTCTAAAGTATAGGAATGAAATCCAAAGTTACAGACCTCGTCACCCACAAAAAGTGGCAGAAAAGGTTGTTAGTAGAATTACATGCATTACTCGTTATATGGTCTTAGCTTTTGATTCTCCAGAACTGAAATGCTATTGCTGACCAGAACTACCTATAATGCTGTTCACTTCAGTATTCGAAATCTTAAATGTTGTAGCATCCCTTTAACACTTTGACATTCCAAAATATTTTTCATTTTTAGACTCATTATTTTTTCCAATGTGCTACATATTAAAAAAAATGAGATGTTAATTTCATGTCACCTTTCGCGGGTTTTCGAAATACCTGTCTTAGTGCACCCCTACATCCTCTGTAGAATCAGGAGGCTCATTGGGGACAGTAAGCTGGTGGAGACCAAGCTTCATAGCCTAGCCCACTGCCGCAGAGTAGCCTGCTTTTTTTTTTTTAATTCGGGCATAGGCCCACCACACATTCCCACCGCTGTAACTCCTGTAAGCCAGGATCAACAGCGGCGACCATTCACAACACTGGACAATGAAGTCCAGCGAGCCCGGAGGATGACTCTAATCTGTCTTGAGCCTAGTCGTAGTCTAGTAGTAGCCTGCTTGTCGGTCTTCTACAGAGTGTACTTCGTTGATTGTGGCCAGAAGCTACATGAGTTCATTCCGCCTTTCCCTCTCTACTATCGGACATCCAGGCGCACCGTGGGATATCACCCCTACTTGGTTGACATCCCACATATTCGCACTAAGCGCCTTTCAGGATCTTTTATAATGCGCACAGCCAAGGAGTGGAACGCCCTGCCTGCGTCAGTATTTCTGAACGCTTACAACCCAAATTCTTTAAATTCGAATGAATGCGAGGGTTCTTCTAGGTAAGCTCGCTACATCTTCGACCCCATCTTTGTCGTGAGGACTAGATTGAGGTCAAGAGCAAACCCATCTGTAACTGAAAAAGAAAAAAGAGAAAATTTCTATTCCATTTCTTTCTTCCATGGTTTCGGCTGTGTGTTGTTTGTCAATCAGTCAGCCAGTCATGGAACTGTTTTATAAGTATAGGTACCTAGATTATTTTTCTGTTAATATCAACAGTGACTTAGCTAAGCTGTGATAATTATCTCCATTATCTATATAATTAAGCCTTATATAAACATTATTATGCTTTAATTAGTCATTCAAGTATGATCAATAGAACATTGTTTATGATCTGTTGTTTTTAAATGTGTTTGCCCCTACACATTCCTACTTATTCTATCGCTCAATTAGCTCACAACTGTATTTTTTCTTTATCTTTGTTTCAATCGGAATCTAATAGCCCAGTCACTTTACGGTTTGAGCTGGGACTAATTAAGAATTCATATTTTTTTCTTAACTACTATTATTTAATATTAGAAATTTTATCTTAGAAATGTACCATTTAAAAAAAATCACGACAGCAACAGTTCCAAATTTAAAATTAAGCAATTATCTCGTTCTAAAAAACAAGATGGTAATTTTTTTTATGCACATATTTAAAACTTTGGTGCAAATATTTTTGTCTCCTTAAAAGGCTTGGAAAAATACATTAGTATTTTGTAATAAATAACTCATTTTTTAATTTCAATGCCTATTTTATTGCTTAAAAATAATTTGTTTTGTTAAATCTAATTAAAATTAGTGCATTGGTATTAAAAGTATTAAGTTAAAAGCCTTCTGGTACACACAATTTTGATTTCTATGTTGCGTAGCGATTTGTTTAATATGTTTTCAGATACTCTTTTTGTCACTAAATGATGCTGGTTACAATTTAAAAGTCCCATTATTAATTACTCCCCACCCCACCCCTTCTAACAAAACTCCGTAAAATGACTAGGCTACCAAGCCAGCTAATGTGAATAGGGTAGCAGACTGCTTAAAATTATAGTCCAAAATCCCATGAACGCCAGACCTTTGTTATTAAAGAATATTATTATGTCACAGAATCAATTATATCACAGAATAGATAATTATTTGAACCTACCAACTAACATTATGAGTATTCAGTTTTTCCTACCAAAAATATTGGTGACTCCTAAAATAAAACGAATTTCTGTTTGTATTGTATGCTTTCTTATCATTGATAATTATATTGGTAATCTAACAAGGGTCAGAATATATATTTAGCATATGTATATGCAGCGCGCAGCAGCGGTAGGTAGGTAGCTGTAATTCTTGCTGAATCACTCGACGTGAAGGCCCGATCGCGATCGACAACGACCAGTCTCAGACCGAACTCCATCGTAGCACATGGTTTAGGTTTCAAATCTATATTCGCGCTATGAATTATAAGGATACGATAAGTTGACGGACGCGCCGATATCCTTATGTTATTGTCATGGGACTTTAAGCTTTACGCGTGAAGTGGTAGTGATTTCTGTGATAGTTATTTAAGTATTTTAATTTATAAGTGCGTGCATCAGTATTTTGTAGTGAGACTTCAAAATTGGATCATAATGAAGCTGAATAAAGAAAGTAATGGAAATGATGCACTGGGCCTCAAGTATTTAAATGGTACATTTCCTCATAATTTATTTATTGGGTTAAAATATACAGGGTTACTTATACTTTTGAAGAATTTGCATGACTTCTACAGATGGAACTGTAAAGTAAACTGATGTAATAGCCGACAAGCACGTATCCAGGGGGTTGAATAGGCGGGATTTATCCACCCACACAAATCTTAATATCTGTATAGAGCAGTGATTACGGTGATTTCTTTTATTAATTCGGGTTTCGACAGATCCATAAAATATAACATTAAATAAAATTATTAATAAAGTAACTTAAAACTAAACTAAGTCAAACTTAATATGTTGACGGTTTTTTAAGAGGATGCTCAGACCATCAAACTGAACAACTTTGTCTATGGGACCAACACCAAAATTTCGAGAAAAAAAACAGCTGTCTCATGTCTCATAGACGATGGCCAAGTAGGATTGCAGTTTTGTATGAAACAGCGAAGTTTTTTTTTCGCTTTTTCGGCCTTTGTCCTTTGTAGAATGTTGTTCAGTTTAATAATCTGATCATCCCCTTGGAAAACCGTCAAGATAATTAGGAGGATTCCTTTGTATGCCTCTCCCTCTAATCGTAAATTTTGAACAGTTCTATTTCTGTTATTTTTGAAAATATTCGAAAATTTATTTCTTTTTCGTGTTTTAGGGCTCTTACAGACGAGCGACACTTTGCGGTCGCCGTGTGTCGCAGAGGGTCGCGCTCATAGACTTTACGGATGCCATGGGTCGCTCGACCCTCTGCGACCGCAAAGTGTGACTCGTCTGTAAGAGCGCTAAGATCTAAAACCGATTTAGGGTTGAACCTCATCTGACAACACGGAATCGCATTTTTTGACGCTCCATCCTTTTCTGTCGCTAAGGAAAGCCATTTAGCGCTAGAGCGAGAAACACAGCGGGAATGCGACAGCACGCGGCCGCACCGTCAGTGCTGCGACCTTTCTCGCTTTAGCAAATGAAATTCCTGAGCGACAGAAAAGGAAAGAGCGTCAAAAAATGGGATACCGTGCTGTCAGATGAAGCTCAACCCTTAAAGAAGTAATTTTAAAGCCTGACCAGAAAAATAATACTCTGTTTTTTTGGTGTCAAATAAAGTATAATTGATTGATTGATTGATAATACACCTCGCCATGTTGCGGATAATCATTGGAACACATTTTTTAATTGAAATATTGTCATTAAAGGCTATAATCGTAGCGCCTCCAAAGCAGGGGCAAAGAGTCGGGCCACTCGCGCGCCGAGGGTTCCGTACCACACCATTGCGCAACATATTAACTTACAACGTTTTTTTTTCTCCGGGACCTTTAGCTCGAGACCGACTCACACTTGGCCTGTTTTTATTATTAGTTGTTATACTGTAGAGTTTGCTCTATAACCAAATCCAGTTTGACGCTTTGTATGTAATACCTTTTTTACATTAGGGCGAGAAGAAAAAGCGTTGATAAAAATAGTTTCTTGTATGAGGAACCACCCCCCTTAATTTTTAACTTTTCGTCATTTTTATGGTTTATTGTTAGCAAATCCGCCATAATAACGCGCATTGTGTGAAAATTTCAACTGTCTAGCTATTACGGTTCTAAACTAAAGTTACATCCCTAAATAGGGAGGACAGACAGACAGACGGACGGACGGACAGCGTAGGCTTATGAATAGGGTCCCGTATTCACCCCCTTGGGTACGGAACCCTAAAAATGTGTCATTAAATAAATATTTTTGACATTGTCACACAAATTATCTAGTCACATTTAAAGTATACCTGAACTTGTATTATGATGACTAGACAACAATATAGAATGCATATATAGATACAAACATCCATGACTCGGGTACAAATATTCATATCATATAAATATTTGTCCCTTACGGGATTCGAACCCGCGACTCTCGGCACAGCAAGTAGGTTCACTACAGACTGTGCTACCGGGCCGTCATTCCCATTATAGATATAACCATGACTATTTCTTGTACAGGCCACAAAATGGACACCGAGGCAGATATACTGCAACAAAACTTGCTAGACGACCTGCCGCCGATCGGGGGCGATGGCATCATGGAGGGGGCCATCGGCACCGGCTCCAACGATATCGGCGACATGACCTTCTGCATGGGCAACTATATCTCAGACTTTATGAAGGTCAGTCAATTCATTGTCAAGGTTTTTGTGAAACACGTCCAATTGTAAAGCGGTTATTTAACGCCACTCTTTTTCCTTGTTGCTGGAAATTTTTAACTGGTATCTACTGTTTTCTTTCTTATTGGCTATGTGCGAAGTGATGAGAACTGTCAAATCGATCGCAGCGCCCGGGGTAGTCGAAATTTGTAGCATTTCCGGACATGCTGTGTCAAATATACAAATCCACACACTAACTCAACACGAAATCTCCAAAACTATAGAGACTATTATCTTAATTTGGCATGAAAGTTTCTATTTCCATCTAGGTGCTCACTAATAAATGTTTTTTTGAAATTCAACCCCCAAAGGTTTAAAACCCTATAAGTGACAGCCTAGCAAATACTAAAACGGTGAACTCAGACCATCAAACTGAATAACTTTCACTATGGAGCCTACCTCAATCGCCTACCTCGCTGTCCCAAACAAATCTGCTCTACCTACCCGACTAAAATGTATGGGACAGCTGATTTTTTTTTGGCGTTTCCTGAGGTAGGCTCCATAGTGAAAGTTGTTCAGTTTAATGGTCTGAGTTAACAGTTGCAGTATTTGCTAGGCTGCCACTTACATCCTGTATAAACTTAAGTATGTACGGAAATTAGAGCTGAAAGATCGCACGACGCAAGCCGCAAGACGCGCAATGGGTACTTGAATATTTTCACGAGATAAAAATGTTGAGGAAAACTTTAACTTCTGTTTTACATTTTGTTTAGGTAAAATAGTATAATTATTAGTTAAGCAGCTGTGCCTGTGCCGCGATAGCATAACTAATCATTTAAACCATTGTCAAGAGTGCCTAGTTGAGAATATTGAGAGATATTCCTTCATCATCATTCATCTATAACGTCACATTGCAAGGCAGGGTTAAACTTAATAAGTTACTCAAGAAAACGCCGGATTTTTTCCACTTCTAAGTGGTATATTAGTAACTCGGGTTAAAACAACAATTGATTGACTGGGCTATTGTAGGCAAGGTTCGTATGTAACGTGGTCAATCAGCTAAACCAGCAAAAAATTACGTGATATTGAGTGAGACTGAGATTGGGTGAGATTCGGCGAGATTTTCAAGTTTTGCGGTCATTTGTTATCTAATCTACCCTAGTCACCTTGCATACCGGTGAAAACCGTCCGGTAAAAACCCATACACGTTTCGCTACAATCACGGTGACAGTGCAAATAGACTGTTACCCTGTCCGGAAATTTTTAGATAAGTAATTAATCGTTCATGCGCAAACGCTATATTTTTGCTTGATGTTACTTTCACGTTATTTTAGGGTTGTTTCACTCGTACCACAACCACAACCACGCCACAACGCAGCGACAAAAGGTGATCAAGCAATGGTTACGTGTATACAGGGTGAAATTGATATCATTAGCATCCTTTTAAAATCTACCCATCAAACTGAACAACTTTTACTATCGGAGCAATAAAAAAATCTGCTGTTCCATACTTAACAGCAATGTCGACGCGCGAGTTCGCGACTCAAATGTAGGCAACAGCTGATTTTTTTATTGCTCCGATCGGTTTGCTCCCATAGTAAACGTTGTTTAGTTTGATGGGTAGACTCTTAGTTTAAAAGGATGCTAATGATATCAATTTCACCCTGTATAGTGCCGCCGTGCCGCAGCTTTTTGCCGTTGCGTTGTGGTACGGACAAAATGTCGATGTGGTTGCGTTTTCACTAGTAGTTGCGATGTGGTTACGACGTGTGCAGACAGACAGTTCGACTCCGCCACAGCACAGGCGTGCGCGCATTAGTCGTGTCGTTGCGTCGCAACGAACGTTGTGTCTGCGATGTGGCCGGCCACTAGCTAGTTCGCGGTGTGGTCGTTGGGGGTTGCGATGTGGTCAGTATCACGTGGTATCACCCACACGGTCGATAATGACGGCAAAATGTGGTATGTGTACATTCTACTATTAATTTTCAATACAAAATATGCGCCCGCCCACGTGTTGTGGTTGTGCCTGTGGTACGTGTGAAACAACCCTAACAGACATAGCATGGAATATGATGTGTAGATTGAAAAAGTAAAATTTGTTTTTTGTTTTTTTTAGATAGATGACGTATCAAATGTTAATGCATGTTTGTAACGTTTGTAACAGTCATTATATTAAATATTTGTTTGACTTAAGATAACGTTTTGCTAGATAGATAACAAAATTTCAGGTTTTTTGTTTACTGTGTGCAGAGCACGTACGTTTGTAGGTGTTCTATTAAGATGTGTAATGTATTCAAGAATTATTCAGAAATTTGAATATTTGTAACTTGTTTACTCTAACTCACAGCCAAAGTCTTTGTAATACAAATGGTGTAATGAAAAGTATCATTAACCTTTAAACCCATCAAATGGAACAACTTTTTCTGTGGGAGCAAACCAGTCAGAACAAAAAAAAAATAGCTATTCCATGTGTTCCATACTAAACTGCAATACCTACACGACTCAAATGTATGAGACAACTGATTTTTTTTTGTTTTGACAGGTTTGCTCCCATAGTAAAAGTAGTTGAGTTTGATGGGTAGAGTATGTGGTTCAAAGGTTAATGATACTTTTCCTTACACCCTGTATATTCGCTCACATCATACTTGAGCAATGAGCATACCCGAATTAATGTTCATTGAGAGATCATAGCGTGGTCCACTAGCATGGGTGAATACAAGTTCATAGGTAAAACAGTTTAGAAATGAGAAAACGGCTAAGTGCGAGACGGGCTACTAGCGCCCCTAGGGTTCCGTACCACCAGATATTATTAACTTTAAAAAATGTTTTTTCTCTTGACTCACTCTTGACCGATTTTTATTATTTGTTGTTATACTGTAGAGTTTGCGCTATAATTACACCAAGTTTGACGCTTGTATGTATTACCGTTTTAACGATAGAGCGAGAAGAAAAACAAATTGATTAAAACTAGTTTCTTATATAGGGTACCCTTGATTTTTAAAATTTTGTTTTTTTTTAAATTATTTTTCATCAAATCCAATACAATTTATTCTGTGATAATTTCCATTGACTACATATTAAGGTTCAGAAGATACAGCAGTGCACAGCCCGTTGAAGTTAGGACGGACGGACGGACAGCGTAGGCTTATGATTATGAATACGGTTCCCGTTTTCACCCTTTGGGTACGGAACCTTAAAAATGGTATACTAGTTATACACAAATATGCGTATAAAATTTCATGGCATTCTTCTTCTTCTTTTCATGTCAATGTTTCTGCAGTGATATTCTTAGTAGCCAGGCATTAAATATGATAAATTTTCTATAAGATAATTTTGACAAATACCAAAAAAATTTCGAAGAATAAATGGCCATTTAATTTTATGTATAATCTGATACTCGCAAAGTCAATTATCAAAGCCTATTAAGGTACTTCCTGTTGACCTAGAATCGTGATAATTATCAAGAAGCAAGGTCCTTTAGCACAAGTAAGGGAAAAGATCAGAAAATCGTTAATTTATAGTTATAAGTATATCAAATACTAGAGTTAACCCGCGACTTCGTCCGCACAAATTAAATACCAGATTTTAAGTCAGATTATAAGCTATTAAACAAAAAAAGTTTCATCAAAATCGGTTCAGTAGTTTTTGCGTGATGCTCGTTCAAACAAACAAACAGACAGACAAAAAATAAAAAAATTGGTGATATGGAATCAGGGACACCTTAAAACCATGTCGTAACTTTTTTTTTGTTAATATCTTCAATGTACAGACACACTTCTGTTACAGTTTAATAATAGTATACTAGCATTAACCCGCGACTTCGTCCGCACAAATTATATACCAGATTTTAAGTCAGATAATAAGCTATCAATAAACAAAAAAAGTTTCATCAAAATCGGTTCAGTAGTTTTCGCGTGATGCTCGATCAAACAAACAAACAAACAAAACTTCTTTTTTTTTAATTTACAGTTTTATAATATGTAGTATAGATAGATAGATAACATATTTTTAGGATTACGACCATACATTTGCAGTTGAGTCCTAATAGTACTTGTTAGTGCTCTGTAACAAAATTGGCAAAACGAAACACTTATGCCTACGCTGTCCGTCCGTCCGTCCGTCTGTCCTTCAAAGGGATGTATCTTCTGAACCGTAATAGGAAGTCAGTTGAAATTTTCACAGAATATGTATCGTATTAGATTTCATGACACATAATAAAAAAAAACAAGAAGTAAAAAATCGGTCAAGTGCGAGTCGGGCTACTCGCGCACCGAGGGTTCCACACAACATATTAATTTGTACAAAAAGAAACCGGGACCTTTAGCACGCGACCGACTCACACATGGCCGGTTTTTATTATTTGTTGTTATACTGTAGAGTTTGCTCTATAATCTAATCACTCCAAGTTTGACGCTTATATGTATTGTTACGAGCGACGGGTTTCGGGATTGGAGTGAAACGCTAAGTCCAATTTTACAGAGTTTATTGGGTTACACACGGTCCACCTCTCAGAGGTTCCCCTTTACACGGTCCTCCTCCCAGGGGTTTCCCCTTACACCACTTTCACTGTTCACTACGTCACTACGAAGCTTGTTGACAAACCAGCCGAATTTTTGAATGCCCTTCTAAAGCTGCGTCATTTCACAGCATCCGTGACAGTATTACCGTTTTTACGACAGAGCGAGAAGAAAAAATGGTTTCTTCTATGAGGACCCTCCTTAATTTTTTACTTTTTCATTTTTATAATTTGATAAAAAATTTAATAATATAACGCATATTCTGTGAAAATTTCAACCGTCTAGCTATTACGGTTAAAAAGTTATAGCCCTAAATAGGACGGACGGACGGACGAACGGACGGACAACGTAGGCTTCGTATTAGTACAGTACAACCAGGAAAATAATTCCGCTCGTCAATCTTCGTTTCCGCAGAGCAGGCCCGAGTCCCCGACAAAGCCTGAAGTCATTTAGTAATCAAAGGGTACAAAGTCAGATAGCAGCGAAAAGGGCGCGAAAACAAATAAGCCAATAGTGTAAACGGATTGAAGGTGACGCATCCTGATTGGTGAATATAATTTCGCGCGGTATTAAAATTTGTCAACTGCGCAGGTACATCGTTAAGACTTATAAACCTGGTACTACTGTAATAGGGTCCCGTCTTCACCGTTTCGGTACGGAACTCTAAAAAACAAAAAGTAAAAAATTAAGGAATACCCCATATAAGAAACTAGTTTTTATCAACGTTTCTTCTTATCGCTCTGCCTTAAAAACGGTAATACATACAAGCGAACTCTACAGTATAATAACAAATAATAAAAACCGGCCAAGCGTGTGTCGGGTTCACGCTAAGGGCCCCGGAGAAAACACAATTTTTTTGGTAATATTTTATGGTGGTACGGATCCCTCCGTGCGCGAGCCCGACTCGCACTTGACCGGTTTTTCGGTTTGTTTCATTTGTTAATACCTTATACTCGAATCTACTCTGCACTCAAACAACGCCTGTTATCCATGCTCATATAAATAAACCAAAAAGAGCAATAACCATTTTATCGTTGTTTAAAACCGCGGGTCGGCATGACACAGCTCCTTTTTATCATCAACAAGCCGAGTTGGTATTAAATGTAGGTAGGTACTGAATCTAAACTATTATAAAACTGTAGCAGAATGTTTTTCTGTACATTGAAGATATTAACAAAAAAAGTTACGATATGGTTTTTAGGTGTCCCTATTCTATATCAGAAATTTTTGGATTTTTTGTCTGTCTGTTTGTTTGTTTGTTTGTGAGCATCACGCAAAAACTACTTAAGGCGGTTGCAGAGGGGTCAATTTTATACAAAACTTTGACGCACAATACGCGTAGACGGTATTAATATAAGTAACTTTGTATATATGGAAAAATAGTTTAGAAAATCTAGATGTCGCGTAATAAATAAAATTTGCAACTTATGTTATAATTACGAAGATATAAAGCTTTGAAATTTTTCATACAACATTTTAATATGTCTTCGTAACTTTATTATAAATTGCAAGTGTTATTTGTTACGCGGCAACTAGATTTTCTAAACTATTTTTCCATATATAAAATATTACTTTTATTAATTCCGTCTACGCGTATTGTGCGTCAAACTTTTGTATGGACTGAAACCACCTTAACCGATTTTAATGAAACTTTTTCTGTTTGATAGCTAATGATCTGACTTAAAATCTGGTATATAATTTGTGCGGACAGAGTCACGGGTCAACGCTCGTTCTATAATATAAATCATCCGGCCGCCGGCCGTAGAAGGGTAAACGTTTTATCAAGTTATGAGTTTGAAAGGAAATGTCATCTAGTGTAAAAAAATGTATATCTAGTAGGTAATACCACCACTAGTATTTAATTACAAAAAAAAATATAGTGTGTGTGTGATCCTGGTCTGACACAGTGTGATTGCGGTGAACCAATTCAGTCGATGGGTCATCTGATGGAATGTCCGCTGTGCCCGAACACCTGCACGAGAGAGGATTTAAATACAGCTACTCCTTACGCTGTCAGGCTTGCCGAACACCTGGCTACTAAAATATAAAAACATCACTGCAGAACCATTGACATGAAAAGAAGAAGAAGAATAGTGTGTATTCAGACAATGAAACTAAACAACTTTCCCAAAAAATGTTGCACTTCCCATAGAAAATCGATCGGCTGATCCGCAATTTTGTAAGGGAGGTGCACAAAATTTTGTCGTTTTTCGACCCATGTTCCTTAGGGAAAGAGTTTTAGTTTCACTGTCTGAATACATACTTAAAATTTTTTTTAGTAATTAAAAACTAGGGATGTACATCTACAGCTACTTATGTCCTCCACATAAATACGGAATTCCGAATCGGGATTACGATTTCGTATGGATTTCCTCCCTGCATAATTGCGTTCGGAATCGCGGAGGTACCAAATCCTATAAATTGTATAGATTTGGTACCTCCGCAATTCCTATGTATAGTATACAAAGTCACAATCCTGATACGGAATTCCGTACCTTTGTATGTGTCATCTTATTAGCATCCTTTTAAACTAAGAGTCTACCCACTGAACTGAACAAATTTTACTATGGCAGCAAACCGAACGGTGCAAAAAAAAAATGATGTTGCATACATTTGAGTCACGAACTCGTGCGTCGACATTGCAGTAGGCCTCCCATGCCACCACCCCCGAGAAAACGACAAAAATCGAGATGTGCCTCCATCTTTATTATTTTACGTATGCCAGAAAGAGCGCGCATGACGTTTTACTTGTTTAAACGCTTTGTCGTGGGTGGCATGCTAGCAGTGCAGTTTAGTATGGAACATCAGATTTTTTATTTGCTCCGATCGACGATTTTATGTAACGACTACTACCACCAGAGATAGTAGACGGGACCAACGGCTTAACGTGCCATCTCTAGCATGGAATCATCTTTCTTTTCAGACAATCAGATGATTTAATCTGCAATGTCCTAACCAACTGGGGAAAAACTCATAAAGTGAGATATAACTAGGTGTCCCTGGGTGTAACCATTCGACCAAGGAGGCAGTTCATCAACGATAATGAAAGGCGTCTTGTCCCCAGATGATGTTCACGATGCGATCCCACCACATGTTAACGGACGTCGTCCTCGAGGTCGGTAACGAACTCTTCCATGTACACAAAGTCGTCCTGGCCGCTGGCAGTCCATATTTTAAGGTAATTTTATTTTGTTTATTGATAGTATATATATGCGCTTGCTTGATTTTACCCGACTGCGCCAGAAGTAAGTTAATGTTTTTCAAGTGTATGTGTGTATGTCCATTTCTTTATCACGCTCTGTAGCCACGCGCCAAAATATGGATTTTAACATATGAGGTGTCGTTAGAAGGTGGAATAAAACATATTTTATATAACAATATGGGTATCAAATAAAAGCTAGTAAATAGCTGGTTCCAAATATATATATTATAGTATTTTTATGCTACCATTTTGACACACAACTAAAGAATGAAATAAACCAAATTATTAAGAAAAACAAAAAATCCGACTACATAAAAAAAATTAACTGAAAAGAGAAAAACAAGATCTAAAAGTAGTCTACTTGTAGATTCTTTTGGAGCAAATATAACTTGGATGTTATAATTATTAGGACAGGGTTAGGTATTATAAGGTCTAACAAAATTAGCTGAATTAAGTTATTCAGTTTGATGGTCTGATTATCCCCTTAAAATAGTTTCAGCTAATTTTGTTAGGCCTTATACTATTTAGGTATACATTACCCTGCAATACCTTATAACATTCAAGATTTATTTGCTCTCACAAAATTATACATATAAGTAGACATTTAGAGCTTCTTTTTCTATTTTCAGTAAATATTTTTTTACGCAATCGTGTTTTTTTGTTTTACTTATGTTTATGTATATTTAATGAAATATATGTTTAGGATGATTAACTACAAGTATTGCTCGGCCTTGGACTCAAAACATTTCATTCAACCGTAAGTTTTTTCTGAATTCTAACAGAATAACATCTCTGCGTCCCATTCCCGCAGGCGATGTTCACAAGCGGTCTAAAAGAGTGCGAGATGTCGAGAGTTCGACTGCAAGGCGTGTGTCCCTCCGCCATGGCTTGGCTGGTCTATTTCTTGTACACTGGCAAGGTCAGGATCACGGAGGTCACAGTGTGTCAGCTCCTTCCAGCTGCCACCATGTTCCAGGTATGTTAATCAAAGGCTTTTATTATTATTGTTGGTTGAGGGCCTTAACAGACATGCGCCTGCACCACTGCGACCATCGCTGGTCTTTTGTGAACACCCCTTTTACAGTTCGCTACATCAGTAGCGATCACCCTACTGCAGTAGATTTCTAACAGGGAGAGTTTGTATCTCATCTGGTTTGTTTGTTTGTACATGAGTGGGCCACATTCGCATAGCAGATGCAAGGTAGTTTCCAACTCCTTGCAAAATCTGCAGCTGGTTGAGTCATTTAGTTAAAGCGTTTGCATATGTTTATTCAATTTGTGAGTGAGATATCTGACTATTGTGGACATTTTGTCCTTGCCAAGAGCAAAGTAAGCTGTTTGCAAGTTTGCGATTATCGAAGGCTATCTTATCTTATCTTGTTGTAAGAGCTGGCAAGCCACCAACACTTCGACCCAGTGGGAACTTTCGTGTCAGCCCTAATATTTATTATTTTTTCACCCTTCAAATGCATGGTCGATGAACGAGGCATTACCATTCAGGGAAAGAAACCTAAGATCTCCTGGTTGTGGGTATCCATCTCCGAGGAGGCTCATGTGTTTAGCTGCCGAGACATCGCGGGCTAGCTTTTAACTCAACTTACTGCCCAGCAGACACGACTCGCAATCGCAAGCGACAGATGCTAGGTACACCCCAGGCCGCTTCTGACCGATCCCCGCTACCTAATTTCCCGCGTAGCCCCAGACACGTCCTATGCCGAGGTCCATTCCCATTCTGGGTGTACCTATTCCCTTTTTTTTTTTCATTTGACCCTGAATATCTCGACTTGCGTGCACGAGATTTTAAGTAACTTTTCACCTAACATATAAAATGTCATAATGATAATTTATACTATAGTTATTGCTTATTATCTCTCATTCCGAGGTGGATTCGTTTTTCCTGGGTTATTAGAAAACTCTATAAATTGGTATCAAACTTATCATATGACGCACAGCAAGTGCTTTGTCTGTTTAGCTTTATCAATGTTTTTATTATTAATATTATTGAGGTGATTCGAAGTCATTGGTGGGAAAATAGCACGTCCGCCATTATGAAATTTTGCTATAGTACGGCCCGGATTTTTGTAACTTATGTGCGTAATTACCGACTGCTCTCAAACGGCGAAGGAAAATATCGTGGGGAAACCTGCATACGCTGAATTCCGATGCGTATGTGAAGTTCACCAATTCGCATTGGGCACACGTAGTAAACTAAAGTTCCTACACCCTCCCAGACCTCCTCGCCTGTGTCCTTTAGTGGAACGTACATAGATGATGATGATGAAGGTCCGGTCATAATCATAAGAATAATTAAGGGCCTATGTCGAAAAATAATTGAAGCGAAATTGGCGTGTGATAGCTTAATTACTGCCTGATGCGAGAGAAAGAGATGGGGCGGCGCGCGCGTCTGAAACAACGCAAGAGTAAAACAAACTTTATTTAAGCGTGTTTATACTATTTATGTAAGTTCAATTCTACTCTAATCAAAAATTTTAAAATATCAATCTCTTTTTTTAAATTAAGTCTCGTGTTTCTATTATATACCGTTTAGCAGTTCCAAGCGTTTATCGATAAAAACGGAGGCTACTTTGGCTTGTTTTTCTATTGAGATAATGTGTCTTAATCGTGTTTTGGCTCTAATCCAAACTTCAATTACATGTTCAATTTACAATCCTCTAATCATACTCCTACTGTTAGTACTTCATGATATATCACGCTTTGAAGAATCCTATTTTTTTCACATAGCCTCTTAATACTCTATAGAAACCAAACTAAGAGCGCGACGCGTTCAAGGTCACGTCAATACCCTACCGGTTTGCGAGACGCTTATAGGCTACGTCAGTCAGGGCTGAGTCGACCGCCTCGCGCTCGCTCATGCACGTTTCGTCCGATTTAAATAATGTTCGTGTGTAAAAAAAATTCCTTACGATGCAATTTCTAGGTTTTTTAAGTAGGTTAGTTTTTTAAGTAGGCTATTAATTAATCTGTTTTTTTTTTCAAGTTAGGTCACGCGTTAACTTCGGCATTTCTTGACCGATTTGGATTATTATTTTTTGGTTCTGAAGGAGTCACCCCCAAGTTGCTCCCATCGTGAAGATCTGACGATGCGATGCGATAGACTCCTAAAAAATTTACAGCAAATCGTCGACGATTGAAATAATTGCTTTTTGGTGATGAACTTACTTATTGTGTGTATAATGGATATCTAAGTCGGTCTAATATATTCACCACTGAAAAAAAATTATGAACCTCCTTTTGTTGAAGTCGGTTTGAAAGTTATAATTAGAGATCGGATATTCGGATGCATATTAACCTACTCGTAAACTTCATTTTCACAAAAATAAAGTCGACTCGTCTCGTCTTCATAAATATTAAATTATTGTACTGTCATCATTTCAATAAAATATAATACCTAGTATAGTAATACTCGTACATTTAAAATTAAGGCTAATAATGAAAATTTTGTTTGTGACTGTGTAATCAGGTAGGTACTTCAACAGCAAGTCACAATGATTTTGCGTTATTGTGTTGGCATATTAACGTACGGTGTTCAATTCAAAGGGAATACAGGCTGTAAAAATACAGTATTATAGAACAGGGTGCTTCAGGCCATCAAACTGAACAACTTTTACTATGGGACCAACTTTAAAATCGCGAAAAAAGAAACTGCTGTTTCATATAAGGTCTAACAAAATTAGGTGAAACTATTTTAAGGGGATGATCAGACCATCAAACTGAACAACTTTCTCTATGGGACCAATATTGAAATCGCGAAAAAAAAATCTGCTGTCCCATACATTTAGGTCGAGAAGGTTTGTATGGAACAGCTGATTTTTTTTCGCGATTTCAATATTGGTCCCATAGAGAAAGTTGTTCAGTTTCATGGTCTGATCATCCCCTTAAAATAGTTTCACCTAATTTTGTTAGACCTTATATATTTTGGCCGAGTTGACATTATTTTTTTCGTGATTTCGGTTTTGGTTCTTTAGTGTAAGTTGTTCAGTTCGATGGTCTGAAGCACCCTGTTCGATATGTTACAAGTTGGTAGTTGTAGCAATGTTTTTGACCACCCCGAAAGGGATTAAGGTGGTTGCAGAGGGGTCAATTTTATACAAAACTTTGACGCACAATACGCGTAGACGGTATTAATATAAGGAACTTTGTATATATGGAAAAATAGTTTAGAAAATCTAGATGCCGCGTCACAAATAACATTTGCAATTTATAAAATAATTACGAAGATATAAAGCTTTGATATTTTTCATACAAAATTTTAAAAGCTTTATGGCTTCGTAGTTATATTATAAATCGCAAATGTTATTTGTGACGCGGCAACTAGATTTTTGAAACTATTTAATCATATATAAAATATTACTTTTATTAATTCCGTCTACGTGTATTGTGCGTCATACTTTTGTATGGACTGAAACCACCTCAAGTTCATGAGTTTATATATATGTTCAAGTTAATTAATGTAAGACCATGTATATTGAAATGTTAATAAATAAATAAATAATAACTGTGTAGTCATAATACGTTACCGATCTTCTAAACGATAAAATCGGAAACTTACACAATAGCTACTTCTTTCTTTCTTTCTTTCTTTCTTTGTTCTTGCTTTTTTCTTCTAGCCTCATGGTCCACCAACCCATCAATGTCCTCGTATACCATGTAAGCGAATTACACATCTTTTAGCTATTTGCACGCAGATATTGAACGTGATAGAAGCTTGCTGCGCGTTCCTCGAGCGTCAGCTGGACCCCTCCAACGCGATCGGCATCGCAAACTTCGCCGAACAACACGGCTGCTCTATACTCAAGTACAAAGCCAATCAGTTCATCGAAAGACATTTCACTGAGGTACATTATCATTATTTTAATCTTAGACCATATAGCTATCAAGTTAGGCATGTTATTCTACTAACAAACTTTTCTGCCACTTTGCGGGGGACGAGGTAGCATGAAATCCGCATTTTTGGATTTTATTCCATTACTTTAGATTCAAATTTAGAATGTTAAAAATAGTCTCGTGTGAATCCTAAACGAGACTAGTTTGAAGTTATTGTTCCGCAATTATAGGCTGTCTCGTTATAGTGATATGCTAACTGATAATGATAAGGTGTAAAATTGTGTGTAAATGCACATAATTATTTGACCTTCTAACAGAGGGGAATGCTAACGCGAGGGTCATCCCCAGTTATATAGTCTAAGATTTTATTAGACTTAAAAAAGAAGGTTATCAATTCGGCTTTATAAGGTCTAAGAAAATTAAGTGAAACTATTTTAAGGGGATGATCAGACCAGCAAACTGAACAACTTTCTCTATGGGACCGATATTGAAATCGCGAAAAAAAATCAGCTGTTCCATACAAACCTACTCGACCTAAATGTATGGGATAACAGATTTTTTTTTCGCGATTTCAATATTGGTCCCATAGAGAAAAATGTTCAGTTTGATGGTCTGATCATCCCCTTAAAATAGTTTCACCTAATTTTGTTAGACCTTATATACCTATATATACATATATTTTTTATATACGGCTTAGGAATTTCTTGACCGATTTGGATGATTCTTTTGCTGTTCAGGAGTTTTAAAGTCACACGTTCAAAATCATGATCGAATGACGCATAATCTCCATTGTCATTTTGACATTTTCTGCTGCTGATTTCAACGTGTGACTTTCATAAATCGCACTACTAAAGGAGTTACCGCTGTGATGGTTCTATTTTCATTATTACATACTAATTTCGTGTTAAAATTATGTGTATTATTTTTATGTTATTCATATTAAATACAGGGTGTAAAATACTTAAACACGGGTGGGACACTTACTTAAAGGGGTGCTTCAGACCATCAAACTGAACAACTTTTACTATGGGACCAACACTGAAATCGTGAAAAGAAATTCCGCTGTCCCATACAAAACTGCAAACATAACTGGACTGTATGGGACAGCAGATTTTGTTTTCGCGTTTTCAATATTGGTCCCATAGAGAAAGTTGTTCAGTTTGATGGTCTGAAGCACCCCTATAAGTAACTGTCCAATTTTATGTTACACCCTGTATACTTTTTAAATATAAACATTTCAACATTATGGATTTTAATAATTATGTGTTTTAAGTGTTAGGCGTTTTCAATAATAGGCATTATCAATTATGGACTTTAAATTTTTAATATATACGAGCGTTAACCCGCGACTTCGTCCGCACAAATTATATACCAGATTTTAAGTCAGATCATAAGCTATCAAACAAAAAAGTTTCATCAAAATCGGTTCAGTAGTTTTTGCGTGATACTCGTTCAAACAAACACCCAAACAAACACACAAACAAACAGACAGACAAAAAATCCAAAAATTGGTGAAATGGAATCAGGGTCACCTAAAAACCATATCGTAACTTTTTTTTTGTTAATATCTCCAATGTACAGACAAACTTCCTGTTACAGTTTTATAATAGTCTAGATAGATATAACCCTATGACTTAGTTTTATTCCAAAATCGTTGCGTGCTGAATCTAAGTAACCGTATAAATGTTTCAGGTTTGCAAAGAAGAAGAATTTCTACAATTGACCAGTTCGGAACTAATATCCTTAATTCGTAAAGACGAACTGAACGTGAGAGAGGAAAGAGAAGTTTATAATGCAGTATTGAGTTGGGTGAGTGCGTGAAATGAATAATTATTAAGTCTCAGATATATTATCAAATTCATTTTATGAGATTATGATAATCTCAGTGTAGTCACCGCGAGCGAATTTTTGTTAAGTATTTTTCATTTCGAATGTAGGAAAACTAATAATAAAAAATAATAAAAAAATATAATTTAAAAAATGCAAAATTATAAATATAATTAATTATTTTAGTATCCTGCTCTGTACTGTATTTATGTTTGGTGTAAATTAAGTATATTTCATTCATTCATTCATTAAAAAAAAAAACATTTAAACCGATTTTTTTTTGTTTCTTTTGTCTCTCTTAATAAGTTTTGTTTATTTTGTTGTATTGTTGTAAATAAATAAGTATTTATCATTTAAAATGAATATTGAAGAACTTATTAAAAGTTATTTTGTTTCGGTCAATTTTACATATTGAAAAATGTTAAATAAATTGCGTACGGGTATGTTACCTACATACCCGTACGCTAGTGACCATTTTTAATAGGGATGATGTATATATTGTTTTATTACTTTATTAAAAACTGTTTGATATCTTAAACACTAAAGAGAAATTAATTTTTTAATATCTATCAAAATGTACGATAAGAGCGAGAAGTGAACAGAAGTGACGTCATAGCTGCGTATTATCATGTAAATCAACGTGTCATTGATAAATCAAGTCGATTTCAATCGCTTATAACTTTTTTGTTTTCTATTTGATTGTAATTTCGTTTGGACGTTTTGCTATTAAATTCCTATTTCTGTAATTCGTTATAAGATACGAATTTCCAGGATCGGCCATCATCCTTATGTTCAATGTCCGTCGCACGGCTGAGATATAGTCTCCCATGAGATTTCGTTGGCAAACATGGCTAAACAATGTTCATAATCTTCTTCTTCTTATCGTATGGGCAGAGCCCTGGTGTCAGAGTCTTTTCAGACCGCGTTATGGCCTCTGACGTGGTTTTTATGTAACAACTACCACCACCAGAGATATTAGCCGGGACCAACGGCTTAACGCGCCATCCGAAGCACGGAATCATCTTTCTTTTCAGACAATCAGGTGATTCAGCCTATAATGTCCTAACCAACTGGAGAAAAACGCACAAAGTGACATATCACTAAGTGTCCCCCTTGGGAATCGAACCCACGACCTCCGTGTCGAGAGCCAATGCTATTAGACCACGGAGGCAGTTTCATATGATGTTCATAATAGCATTTGTGGTTTTAAAGGTGACGCACGACGAGGACCGGCGGCATTCCCGTATGGAGCACATCCTCCAAGCGGTGCGCTGCCAGTACCTGACGCCCAGCTTCCTGAAGGAGCAGATGAGCACATGCGCTGTGCTCAAGAAAGTGCCCGCCTGTAAAGAATACCTTTCCAAAATATTTCAGGTAAGGTAACATTAATATGATGCCGTAATAGTGCGATTGACAGATATTAATGTTATACTTAGGGTAGGGATCGGATATTTTCCTGCAAAAATAACAAATGATTAAAAATAACGGGGCTTAATGCAGTAGTATTACCACCCAATTTTATCAATATACTAGGGTTAACCCGCGACTTCGTCCGCACAAATTTTATCCCAGATTTTAAGTCATAATAAGCTATCAAATAAAAAAGTTGTATCAAAATCGGTTCAGTAGTTTTAGCGTGATGCTCGATCAAACAAACAGACAGACAAAAAACCAAAAAATTGGTGATATGGAATCAGGGATACCTAAAAACCATATCGTAACGTTTTTTTTGTTAATATCTTCAATGTACAGACAAACTTCCTGTTACAGTTTTATAATAGTTTAGATTTCTAACCTGTGTGAAGTTAGCAGTCAAAATTTGCGCTTAAATTGTAACCCCACCAAATTAAGAAGTCATAGATTCGAAAAAGATTATACTTCGGTAGCACGTAATCTTTTTCGTATTTAAATTCACGACTTCTTAACTTGGTCGGGTTAAAATTTGAGTGCTACTTTTTACTGTTAAATGTAGTTAGACACAGGTTAAATTCAGTGATAACATTACTCCATTAATACCTGTTATTTTTATTCATTTGTTATTTTTGCAGGAAAACATCCGATCCCTAATTATGGGAACTACCTTGGGACTTTACTTACTCCATTGAAAACGGAAGATCATATTTAATAAGAAATTTTATGTACACACGGCGACAAAAAAAAGTTTATTTCAGTTTCCTTAAATCTAATACAAAGTCGTCGCATGAACCCTCTTTTGAGAAGCATGAGTTACTCGTTACAAAAGATTACGCTCTTCCATTAATCTACATTATAAAGTAAGTTAGGGACACTGAGTAAACATAAAAGAAAAAAATTAGGCAAAACAGGTGTGTGTGTGTGTGTGTGTGTGTGTGTGTGTGTGTGTGTGTGTGTGTGTGTGTGTGTGTGTGTGTGTGTGTGTACGTACGGCGGAGCCCAGTGACGGAGCCCGGAGCCCGCACGGACCAGCCCCCTCCAGAATTCCGAGCCGAATTGTGGAGGGGGCAAGCCCACACGAAACCCAAGCTCCGTCCCGGAATTCCGTCCGGTGGGCCCTAGAAAGTGTGTAAATACTTATGTAATTATACTCTGTATTTAAGTAAGTCTTCCACTTCATTGTATTTTAAAGTTTTTAGCCATTCCGTGATTGAGTATTTGCATTGATGGTGATTCATTGAGTATATGTTTAGCTTTTTATTTATGTTATTATATAAATAAATAGACAGTTTACTGTAATTTTGGCTAGCAAATGCAGTTTTTGTATTTTGGTTGTAAGGTACAATATCTCTTCTTCTTTTGTTTAATAAACGAGGTCGATGTGTCGCCGTGTGTACTTACAAATGAAAAGTAATGCCGTGTAATTAGTTTTTTCTTTTTGAATGATTTGTACAACGAGTAAAAGCACACGAAGGCATTCCGCCTAAAATAAAAAAAAGTTTTTCAATCACGCACGCGTGTCATGCGGATGCCGCTCAGTTTGCGACTAAGTCAATTTCAATTAGGCGATGACGGGGGCTCAATTTATGCGATCCATGCGCTAGAAGCTGGTCACCGTCCGTTACTTTAATTTAATCAAAGCGTTTCGCAGATCTCCGTTACAACAAAATGATATGTTGTTCTCACTATTGTAAAAAAAAAGAAAAGAATATTTGATTGATTGTATCTTTTTTTCCAGGACCTAACGTTACACAAAAAGCCACTAGTAAAAGAGCGAAGGCCGAATACTCCTAGGATAATATACGTGGCGGGTGGTTACTTCAGACATTCCATAGACGTGTTCGAAGCTTACAACATGGATGATAACTGTTGGACTTCATTACCGAGGCTCACTGTTCCGCGGTCTGGACTCGGTGCTGCTTTTCTAAAGGTAATATACAGGGAGAAATTGATATCATTAGCATCCTTTTAAACTAAGAGTCTACCCATCAAACTGAACAACTTTTACTATGGCAGCCAACCGATCGGAGCAAAAAAAAAATCTGCTGTTGCATACATTTGAGTCGCGAACTCGCGCGTCGACATTGCAGTTTAAAAATCAGCCTCAAATGTATGCAAAAGCTGTTTTTTTTATTTGCTCCAATCGGTTTGCTCCCGTAAAAGTTGTTCAGTTTGATATCAATTTCACCCTGTATAAAGTTACTATACCAGGAATAGAGAAACTGACAACTGAGTTAGCGAGATGTATCTAGCGGCTCCACTTTATAATAGAACTAGAGTTAACACGCGACTTCGTCCGCAGAAATTATTTACCAGATTTTAAGTCAGATCATAAGCTATCACTATCAAACACAAAAACGTTCATCAAAATCGGTTCAGTAGTTTTTGCGTGATTCTCGCACAAACAAACAGGCAGACAAAAAATCAAAAATTGGTGATATGGAATCAGGGTCACCTAAAAACCATATCGTAACTTTTTTTTGTCAATATCTTCAATGTACAGACACTTCTGTTACAAAACTGGATAACGCAGTTCCCCGGCTTGGAAAAGTGCGGGTTCAAGTCCAGCCAGAGACAAAAAAAAATGTCAATCTTTAATTTGATTCGAAATAGCACAACATGGCTGTACCATGTTTAAAAAATTAATAATATTTGAAACTTCCGTTACAGTTTTTTAATGGTTAAGATAGTTTTGAAGAGATACGTGACGCGAGGCAATAGAACCGTTTTTGGAAACTTATCACAAACAAACACCCAAACAAACTCACAAACAAACAGACAGACAAAAAGTCCAAAAATTGGTGAAATGGAATCAGGTTCACCTAAAAACCATATCGTAACTTTTTTTTTGTTAATATCTTCAATGTACAGACAATCTTCCTGAACTTATCGGCAGGGTACAGTTCGAGCTCTGTGAATAATTGTGAATCTAAAGTGAAATCGTAATCGTAGATAATTTTGTGCAATATACTACTAAATTATCTACGATTTCACGTTAAGTTCAGAGTTCAAAAAAAAAACGTTCATCTAAGCCAAGTCACTCTTTATTATCACTATTGTCTAAGGTGTGAAATGTATGATGTATTGTTGTCTATATGAATAAATGAAATGAAATTACTTTTCATTGAGTGGACCGATTGCGATAAAACAAAGCCTAATGTTAATCCAAACCAAGCCCTTCCAAATCAGTTAAGTAGTTTTTAAGCGATGCGTGCTTAAACAAACAAACAGTAAATGATGTAATGATAACATCCAAGTCATCTTAGACTGCGACTTTTATTGCAAAATTGTACTGTCATGCCATTTCCAACAAAATTTACACAAATTAGACTTGATAACAATGTTTCACATTACTGTACGTATTTATTTGATTTAGTAATGTTTACAATTCATTATGTTGCTGTGTGGTTCAGTCTTATAATAGACCATCACATTTCTTCCCGTGGGTGTCGTACGAGGCGGCTAAGGAATAAGGTTTCTTGTGCAGTGTTTTTGTGGTCAACAGGCTAGCCATCTATCACCAATTCATTCATTCCATCTTCCGTCATCCAGAAAATATAGATAGCTAAGTGTGAGCATTGGTACAACTACATTCTCAAACAGAATGTTTGTAGTTGTAGTAGTGTTTCTGACTACTCCTAAAAGGTAGCAGTGTTTCTGACCACTCCTAAAAGGATTACGGTCGTAAGTTTATGTATATATGTATGTAATATTTAGTTAATTAAGTTCAGACAATGGATTATGATCACAGAAACAAAATATTACTTAACAATATCCTTACTGAATTTTTGTCGCGATTTCGGTGTTGGCTCCTTAAAGTTGTTCAGTTTGATGGTCTGGAGAACCCGTATGTGTGTAATAGTAATATTCAATTGCCAATCAAAGTTACATTTTATATTACCTACCTTGTATATACTACATACATTTTTCATCTTCTATTTAAACGATAATCTTTTCACAAAAAAATAACAAAAAGTCAAGTTTTTTTATTTTTTTATTTTTTATCTTTAGTCTTTACTTTTGGAAACTTATTAAGAAAATTATCTATCAGCACGTCTTTACCTTGTATGTATTTAGTTTTAGGAAGAACATAAATAAATAACACTTTAATTTAATTTTTTTTCAGGGTTTATTCTACGCCGTCGGAGGTCGGAACACGTCGCCCGGTTCGTCGTACGACAGCGACTGGGTGGATGTTTACAACCCGGGCATAGAACACTGGCGACCCTGCAGTCCCATGTCTACGCCGAGGCATAGGGTAGGTCATCTATAACATAGTATTAGAATGTTTATTATGTACCTACTTCGTAGCAATGCAAACCGCGAAGGTATAACTATCGTGTCGTTATAATTTTCCCATCCAAGTACTACCCGGGTCTCTTCAAACGAAAAGGAAATAGACATAGATATTGGATATGTGAGAAGTGGGTGACGGGAATTGTCAAATCGATCGCAGCGCACGGGGCGGCAGAAATTAGTACCGTTTCTGGACAAGCTGTGACAAATATGCTTGAATCTATGTAAATCCTGGTAAATCCAAACACTGAGTCATTACGAAATCTCCAAAACTGAAGACTACTAACTTAGGCATGGAAGTTTCTATCGGCATCTAGTTGAATACAAAATTTTTTTTTTTTAATTCAACCCCCAAATGTGTGAAAACCGGTATAAAAGATAGTACGGAAATGAGCGTTTTTCTTTTTTAAATTTAGTTGCTAGAAAACTCTACATCAGGCATGTCTGTCGCATAGAGACGTTCGCGAGATCCTGTCCAAATCATATCGAGCCCATACAACCATGTCAGACGTAAATAGTTTCAAATTTTTGATTAAAATGATTCGTAAATACTAAAATATTCCGTCAAAAGATGGCATCTCTTTGATCATCTTTCCTCTCTTTATTATTTTAAAGAAACCCTTTTTGAAATTTTGACCTTTATTCGCGCGGACCGTAGCGCTATCTATCGATCCCCTAGAAAACCAAAAGAATAACGCTCATTGTCGCTGCAAAGATCGTAGATACCAGCCAGTAAGTATTTTAATATTTCCAATCTCGATAATGTTGGTCATTTCTTGAGTTTTTAAATTATCTATACTATTATAAAACTGTAACAGGAAGTTGGTCTGTACATTGAAGATATTAACAAAAAAAAAGTTACGATATGGTTTTTAGGTGTCCCTGATTCCATTTCACCAATTTTTGGATTTTTTGTCTGTCTGTTTGTTTGTGTGTTTGTTTGTTTGTTTGAACGAGTATCACGCAAAAACTACTGAACCGATTTTGATGAAACTTTTTTTGTGATAGCTTATGATCTGACTTAAAATCTGGTATATAATTTGTGCGGACGAAGTCACGGGTTAACGCTCGTTTTATTATAAAATTAAAAACTTTTAACTAACATAATTCACAGCGGTCCAGAACCGCTAGGGGCGCTAGTGTCGTCTTCACAGCTAATAACTTCGTGTTGCGGGTTGTATGACACTTTATACGCTATCTATCTGTCACGGCTTATGATAAAAGTGAAATGATTACATAAATGACTTGTACATAAGATAATGAGCGCTTTTTTCTTTTTTAAATTTAGTTCCTAAAAAACTCGACAGATGACACGCTTGTCGCTCCATAGAGACGTAGGCGAGATCCTGTCAAATCATGTCAAGACTGTGCCTGACTTTTTTTTAAAGGCCAAGGGATCGAGCCACTGCAACCATGTCAGACGTAAACAGTTTCATATTTTCGAATAAAATGATTCGTAAATACTGAAATATTCAATCAAAAGATGCCTTGGCATCTTTTTAATCATCTTCTCCCTCTTTATTATTTTAAAGAAACACTTTTTGAAATTTTGACCTTTATTCGCATAGACCGTAACGCCATCTATCGATCCACTAAAACCAAAAGAAAAACGCTCATTATTATTGTTAACTCAACTGTAAAGGGGTGGTTTAGACTATCAAACTGAACAACTTTCAGTATGGAGAGGCCGAAAAAAAATAGTCCAAGGGTTGAATCTCATCTGCCAGCACCGCATCGCATTTTTTCGTTGCTCCATCCTTTTCTGTCACTCAGGATCGTCATGCTAGGGCGAGTAAGATAGCGGGGATGCGATCGCACGCGGCAGTGCTGCGACCTTTCTCGCTTAATGATAGAGCGTGAAAAAATGCGATGCGGTGCTGCCAGATGAGGCTCAATCCTAATCGGTACTGCTGTTTTGTATGAAACAACCGACTCTTGTTCTTTTCTCGATGTTGGCTCCATAGTGAAAGTTGTTCAGTTTGGTGGTATAAACCACCCCTTTAAATATTACTAGCGAGTTTGTTTGCAAGCTTAAATCGTGAAACCTTATTTTTGTAAAAGGATAAATTTTTGTTGTAGGTAGGAGTGGCAGTAATGGACGGACTACTCTACGCGGTCGGCGGTTCAGCAGGATCAGAATATCACAAATCCGTGGAGTGGTATGCATTTTTAACCTAACCCATCTGTATCTACAGGCTGTGACTAAACACCCTAGGAATATTTAACGGGGTGGTTTAGACCATCAAACTGAAAAATGTTCACTATGGAACGAACATTGAAGAAACAATTTTTAAAATCTGGTGTTCCGAGTCAGTAAAGCCCAGCAGGGCTAGCATGCCACGCACGACAAAGCGTTTAAATGAGAAAAACGTCATATGCGCTCTTTCCGGCATACATAAAATAATAAAGATGAAGGCACTTCTCGATTTTTATCGTTTTGTCGGGGGTGGCATGCGAGGCCTACAGAATACACATCATGCTTTTTACTCGCACAAATGCATGCCAGTTACTGGTAAGAACGAGCTACTGGCACGTGTATGGAGATTCTGCCCGTAGCTCGCGTGCCAGTACAAAGCATGCCAGGATAGGAGGTAGTTCGGTTCGGAGGTAGCTCGTTTGATTTTTTTCTTCTCGCGGGGAAGTGGGGAGAGGGACCCGCTTGGCGCTCACTGGCATTAACAAGCTTGTTCTAGAAACTGGTGTGCCACCCACAGGCATGTGTATCGTGGCTTCACGGAATATACTATATGTGTATTCTGGCACAGCATAGAATTTAAAGTTTCTTACAGTCGAACCTGGTTTATAATGCTTACGGATATACCTGCGCAGTAGACTATTATGAACCAATCACGATACTCAACACGGTTACCAGTCAAAAATAATCTGCTTCTATTGGTCGATTGAATTCGCGCTCCGGCTGGATCGACGCCATCTTCGGTCATTAGACTGCACGGCAATCAATTTCCCACAGAACATAAGAGGGGTTAGAAATGCAAAGTTGCACTTTTGATTCGGAGACGGCTGTCGCCACTTGTCTTCCCGCTCACGCTGCTACAATTACTCATGCCCTCTCGCTCGCCCCACGCCGCGCGCCTTATTGTGTTATGCAAATCATTGCATAACCTGTGGCGACACGTTATTATTATTATTATTTATTATTTAACACTTTATTGTACACATAACAATACAGAAAAAACAATTAAAGTAGACATGTACAAAGGGCACGTTCCACGCCTACTTTGCACTTCTAACCCCTCTTATAATGTTCTGTGCAAATTTCCTCTTTAACAAAGTAGCTACAAGGTTGATCATATTATCAAATGGTTTCGTCGGAAAATGTTAGTCTCTGCTTGCGGGAACGAAGATAGACGAGCGGAATTATTTTCCTGGTCGTAGTGTAAACAAAGTATAAATGTGTAATATTGTCACAGCTACGACCCAGAAACGGATGCGTGGACGTCTGTAGCACCGATGAGGAGCGCGCGACTCGGCGTCGGTGTAGTGGTTGTGAACCGGCTGCTGTACGCGGTGGGCGGGTTCGACGGCGCGCGGCGCATCAACACCGTCGAGTGCTACCACCCGGAGAACAACCGCTGGACCGAGGTCGCGCCCATGGCTGTGGCCAGGAGCGGAGCCGGTAGGTTCTTACTATTCAATTGAAAAACCGGTCAAGTGCGAGTCGGACTACTCGCGCACTGAGGGTTCTGTACCACCACACAATACAGAGTGTTTGGAAGGTGGGTGGGGACCATTTAGAACATGTTGAGCCATATTTGTCTGCCATATGTCTGATATTTTTTTTTTAGAGTACTCATACGTTTTTTGTGCCAAAAACCCAAAAGTAATTTGTAAAAAAAAAAATCTGTGACCTTTAGTACGAGACCGACTCACACTTGGCCAGTTTTTATTATACTGTAGAGCTTGCACTATAATCACACCTTTGACGCTTGTATGTATAACCGTTTTTACGATAGAGCGAGAAGAAAAAACTTTAAAAAAACTAGTTTCTTGAATGGGGATTCCCCTTAAGTTTTTAATTTTTTTTTTATTATTATTTTTTAGCAAATGCGCCATAATAAAGCATATTATGTGAAAATTTCAACTGTCTTCCTTTTATATTTATAGATCCCTTTATAGGTAGAACAGACGGACGGACAACGTAGGCTTAGTAATAGGTTCCCGTTTGGGTACGGAACCCTAAAAATTCTTTATTCTTCTTCAGCGCTTTCAGATTTCCCCACGTAGGTTTTATCACCTTTTGAGAGCTATCAAAAGGTGGTATACATGGCGTGTCGTGAAACATTGTTTATCTCATATTATTATAAAACTTTTTCCTCTGTAATATAGAACCTATTTTCCAATAACCGACAGGTGTAGCAGCGTTAAACCAGTACGTGTACGTAGTGGGTGGTTACGACGGGTCGCAGCAACTGGCGTCAGTGGAACGCTACGACACGGAGCGGGACGTGTGGGAACCGGCTGCGCCGGTACTGATCGCGCGCTCCGCACTGTCCCTCACCGCGCTCGACAACAGGCTGTTCGCTATGGGTACGTCACTATACTATTGCCTATGTGCGA
This sequence comes from Agonopterix arenella, assembly GCA_927399405.1. Lineage (NCBI taxonomy): Eukaryota > Metazoa > Arthropoda > Insecta > Lepidoptera > Depressariidae > Agonopterix > Agonopterix arenella. The sequence goes on along the minus strand of OV656695.1, from coordinate 13,635,000 downwards.
AGTGGGTGTTGGATACTGTCAAGTCGATCGCAGCGCAGAATGCAGTCGAACGCTGTGCCAGAAATTTGAGCTAATAAGGGCGATGCTGTGTCATATTTGCTTGAGTCTATGCAAATCCACACACTCACTCAACACTCAAATATCCTAAACAACAAAGACTAACTTAAAATTTGGCAGGGATGTTTTTATTAAATAAAAAAAGTTTTTCGCAATTCAACCCCCAAAGGTGTGAAAACGGGTGAAAGTTTGTATGAGAATTGCATTACAAAGAATGGGAATTCCAGCAAGTTAGGTATTATAATATTTTTAATATCGACCATATTGCTTTTTTTATATACAAATAACTCATGGGGCCGTAATGCGCTAGATGTCGTGCACAAAGCCAATACGATCTTCATCATCTCAGCCGATGGACGTCCACTGCTGGACATAGGCCTCCCCCAATGATCGCTACAACGACCGGTCCTGCGCTGCCCTCAACCAACGTGTTACCGCCGCCTTCACCAGGTCGTCGTTCCACCTTGTGGGGCCTACCGACGCTGCGCTTTCCGCTACGCGGTCGCCACTCGAGAACTCTTCGGCCCCATCGGCCATCGGTTCTGCGGGTAATGTGCCCCGCCTAAATGGTTTTGAATACCGCGGGAAAGTAGTCCCTGTCTACGTGAACGAAGATTGACGACCGTTCTTAGTTTCCAGGACCCAGTTTAATAAACGCGACAATGAAAATTTGACAATGACAATTCAGAGTACATTGCTGGTTTAGTTTCTAATGACGTTAAACTTTCAGTGCTTCATGTGTGCATTCTCAGCAATGTACTCTGAATTGTCATTGTCACTTGTCACGTTTATTAAACAGGGCCCTGGTCTTATTGTGCCTGGGTGACCTGCTTGGCGTTTTTCTTTCTAGGACCTAGATCTATGACTCTAGGTTGGGGGGGGGGTTTACCTAGGTAAACTTCAAGAACAAGAATAATTCACTAACATTCGTTAATCGTCAACAGGTGGTTACGACGGTACCTCATTCCTGGACATTGTCGAAGTTTACGACCCGGCAACGAACTCGTGGAAGAGCGGCACTCCCCTAACGTCGATGCGGTCCGGCCACGCGTCCGCCGTCTGCTTCCAACACGTCACCCCCCACTCCGAGATCAGCGAACAAACTCCCACTGTCATCAAAAAAGTTAGCAAACGAAATTCGGTGTCATCTTCTACCTCAGCAAGTAACGACGTACTACCTAGTACGAACAATATCATAGGAACGTTATCAAATACCAGAGGATGCTTATAGCATCAGTGATCCTGACATAGTGACATTCCTTTCCAAATTATTTACAAGTGATACGTTTGTGTAAGAGAATTAGTGCCTGTTTCACCACTTCTGAATAAGTTCTTGATCTTTTGACATTTATTTATACTTAATGTCAAATGAGCTGACAGATAAGCTAATAAGAACTTATCCAATAGTGGTGAAACAGGCCCTTAATATAGTGCTGTATAAACTTTTAAATAAATTGTGTCATAGTAATGTAGATAGTGTTATAATTTAAAATGGTAGATAAATGTAAGCTATTTTTTATTAGTTGTAAGTTATAACTGTATTATTTAAGACGGCTGCTAAATCAGCGTACATTCTTAACGTCCTAGCATTTTACTGCAGGAAAAATAGCATATTTTGGAGACAAAATTTGTACATCAATGAAACTTTGTTTTTTAATTTTATCTTGGTACTAGAAATGAGGATCTGCAGAGTCCACCAGAAATTTAGGTGTCCTTCCCGTTCCAGAGGGTATGGGTAGGGTCCCCCCTACGGTACCTTTTCTCGAAAAGATTCGGCATATTTTTGAACGCTAATAACTACGGTCTGGACACCATGTGGTTACCACTCTTATAAAATGTACCCAATTTCAGTTTTCTAGGACTTCGAGAAGTACCTGTTAGGTTTTAATGTTCAACAGTGAGTGAATTACGAAATCAACAAAGTTTGCGTAATAATATTATCTAAAGTAATATTAATAAAAGGCCATAAATATCTAATTTGGTACATTTTATAAGAGTGATGACCACATGCTGCCCTGAAAGTTTGAGCTCACAGGTACTATTCAGACCTAAGTTATGAGCGGTCAAAAATACGCGAAATCTCTTAGAGAAAAGGTACGGTAGTGCACCGGAACAAGGACCTATAAGCATGGGGATGGTCTCATTCGATTCAGCGCAAAAAAATTACATAGAAAATCATACCTCACTCGTCTAGTTTGTAAAATGTGCATTTTCCAAAATTTGCCCCCACGCATACACGGGGTAGGACCCCTAAATTTTGGGTGGACTCCGAAGATCCGCATTTCTAATGCATAGATAAAGTTAAAAAACAAAGCTTCATTGATGTACATATTTTGCCTCCAAACGGTCATTATTTAGCTTACTTTACCAGCACTATTCATCTCCTGCAGATAATGTTTCAACATTAGGTTTTGTTTTTACAATTGTTGATTAAGTGCATCCCAATGTTCGTGGTGCTATTCTGCTTCAGCAGGGTGTCCCTGGGCTTGAGTTTCGCTGACTTTCCATACAATATACACCCTGTTCATTCCAAAATAATTGTGTGACTATGTGTTTAATAAAACTTCAGACAATATAAATGTAGGTATTCTAAGACTATAAAGGGTGAAATTGATATCATTAGCATCCTTTTAAACTAAGAGTCTACCCATCAATTTTGCTCCGATCAGTTTGCTGCCATAGTAAAAGTTGTTCAGTTCGATGGGTAGACTCTTAGTTTAGAAGGATGCTCATGATATCAATTTCACCCTGTAGACATCTTGTCTGAAATAAATTATTTGATTTGAATATCATAAATGATTGTGAACTCGAATGCAAATGAGAGTCCCATCCAAACTGAAACACAACCTAAAGTCATGTCATGACTTTATTAGTTTAATAATTTCATAATGATAAATCTCGTTAAACAAGTTCGGGAATAGTGTTATTAGAGAAAAGGTACGGCATAAATATGGAAAATAATGTCCTTTACATAGACCAAAATAATTATATCTAATGATTTGCTATCTATGACCCATTTTAGTTGTGAAAGTAAAATTACTGTTTTTTTTTTCTTGGTCTGACTCATAGACTTATATATTACTATGGTAGTGAATCTTTGACCATTTAACTATTGACTAGTTACATTTTCTGACACTTTTTGCGCGGGACGAGGTAGCATGAAGTCCGCAACTTTGCATTCTGTTCCATTTCTTTAGATTCTAATAATGATTGTTAAAAAAAAAAGTTAAATTGTGAATGTATCGTTAGCAAACCTTTAAATAAATTAAATTAAAGAAATTATGAACGAAACATCTCGTCACGAGACTAGTTTGAAGCTATATTATTCCGAAAATTTTTACCCTATCAGTATCACTAAATGAGGCAGCATATAATAATTATAGGCTGCCTCATTTCAATGATAAGGTATAAAATTGCACTTGATCGGTTGATTTTGTACCTTGGCAGAGGGAATGCTAACGAAAGGCTGGTCCTAAGTTAAACTGTCTAAGTAAATGTTTGAATACTTCCTTATTTATTGATATTATCAAATGTACAGAATTAATTATTTATTAATATGCATATAATATATATGTCATAGTTAGAAGCTGAACCGAATTTGTCTAGGAAAAATAATGTTTCGCACTAAATATATGATGATTCGAGTTCAAGCAGTTAGATCTTAACATTACAATACTATTATTTTAGTGCTGATGAAACGTGTTGTGGATTTTTGACTGTAGCATATGAATATTTAGATATTATTATCTATTCATATGACTGTAGTCTTATGTTATGACGAAGCTTGTCTTGGATTTTTGACCAAGATGAGGTGTGTTGCAAATTTTATCATTAATTTTATGTAATCACTGCCTCTGTAATTTGTCATTCGGTTTTTCAATTAATAAACCCCTGTATACAACACATCGGTTTAGTTTCTAACTGTCACATAAATAGGGTTACTTATAAGGAAAATAAAGACTGTTATGGGAATAAATCAATCTGTATTATTTCAAGAAAATGCATCAGTATAAACTTCGCCCATCTCATTATTGGGTTTCTGCTATTCTTATCTCATGGTCTGCTGTAACGTTAAAATAAAAAATCGTTGCTCTGCCTGCATACAACGCTCACATTTTGCCAATTCCATTTGGAAAATAACGTCGCATGAAAAACTACAGTCGAACTTATACATTACATTCTTACATTCGTGCAAGATCTATTCTTATTAACAATATTTACAAAAAACACGTATGAGGTACAAATACGGCATTCAATTATCTACCATTTTCATAGCCTGTACTTATGTGCTATTTATTACTGAGCAAAAAAAAAATCAGCATCTTTACTTATAAAAATAACAACATGATATGCTTTAATATCAAAATATAGCTCTATATGTCTATAAACACTTCTAATAAATGAAATGAAGTCACTTCTTCATAACTTTTCTTCGTCTCCTCACGAATATTCTCACGTCAGGAACATCTGTATCGTCAGTTTGGGAATCTAATCCAATAGACGCTGAGGATTGGTCAATCGTGCTCGAAGCATCATTTCTTACGATCCTACTATCACTGGTATTGCAATTAGATTCTGCTATTATATTGTCTGTATTCTTATTATTTATGAGCAAATTCTTATGGGGTGTAGATGTTGCCAAAGCTTGAATAGGTACTTCTCGTAATTTAGACAATATCACATCCTGTGGTTCAGGGTTCTCTATTCTATCAAGATTTATATTAATTTGCTCTAAATTAGAATTAACATCGCTATCGTGTACGGTCTGAGGTTGAACCCCAGTTGATATTATTATGGTTTTTACAACATCAGACGCTTTGCATAAAGTTTCGATGTTAACATTCTTATCGTCTGTTTTGGTTATTTCATCAGTAGGAACGAATTCTGCTTCATCGTTTGTAATCAGTGTGCTTTCTGGGTTAATATTGTTGACGTTTTCAATTAAAAATTTAACCTGTTCTTTGTTGCTTGGAGAAGCTGAAACATTGGGTGTATCTACTTTCGTCAATACTGATTCAATTTCTTCTATTTTATCCACATTGACATCAATTGCATCTTGTGCGTCTTCAAAAATAGGTATGTATGTTCTTGAAGACTGAAATTGCTGTTCTTGTACCGGAATACCTAAATCATCAGGAGTAATTAAATCTACAGTGCTACTGTCACCAAACAGGTCACTAAATTTAGGCTTTAAATCTTTTATTTTCGTTTCTTTTTCTTTCTTTGGTCTTTTCTTTTTGTCTAAATTTTTGTCCACTACAGCACTTTCAATTTCGTTGCTAGCTGTTCCTTTGTCTTTTTTAGTTTTTCGTTTAGTTTTCTTTTTCTTGTTGGTCTCAATAATTGGATCACCTGGTTCTGTAACTGTTCTTTCAACTTCAACACAAATACTAACTTTGTCATTCTTAAGATCAGAACTATCTTGATATGCATGTTTATGCATTACTACATTTTCGAGAATTTCTTTTACTACAGTCTCTTTTTCATTCTTATGAAAATCATTTGGTTTATGTACAACTTTGCTCGGAATCACCTTTGGTTTTGTTACGTAGTCGCTGTTTTCATCACTTAATTCTAAATCACCTTCAACAATCTCCCTATTTGTTAGTGTTCTCTCCGGTATATATGAAGACGTTGCTTCAACCACTAGATCAGTATTATTTTTATGTTTCTGAACATTATCCCCAGTAAAAGTTTGTATGTCTGCAGATTGAACACAATCTATCTGTCTAGTTTTCCTAGAAATACATGGTTTGGCCCTCTTGAGATTCTCTTTAGGAGAATTTTCATCACCCATTTGTTTTATAAGTTTAGATAAAGGATTTTGTAGATCAGGAGGTTCAAAAGATTTTTCCTTTACTTTTACTTTTGGTATTTTATATTTATAAGGTTTTGGAGGGTTTTCTTGTTTCGAACTTTTTGTATGTTTTACTATGGTGTCAACAGTCGTTTGTTCATTACTATGATAAAGAGTATTTCTCTCACTTTCGTAATCATTGAATAAGCTTTCTGTAACGACATCGCCCAGATGGGCTTCATTAGTTTCAGAGTGTATTTCTCCCGATTCCATTGACATATTTGAAGATGGATTATCGATGTCCATGTACATTTGTTTTACGATATCATCCGTGTCTTGCGGCGGTCGTTTTAAGGCGTCTGGTACATCCACATGATCGATATCCCAATTCGACCTATCTACTACTATTAAATCTATATTTCTACCGGTGAGGGTTGATAACACCACTTTTCCATCTTCATTGTTAGTGACGTACTTTTTGCTTGCAATTCTAGGGTCTTCAAGTGGTGTTGTTGCCGTATTCATTATTTCTATGAACATAAAATTGTGTTTTAACACATATTAATAACAATAATTTTGTAATATTTATATTACAATGTACTTTTTATTTAATAAAGTAAAGTAACAGTTGCAAACAAAAATCTTACCTTTGATTGGTTGTGTTGAAAGTGCTTCAGCAAGCATGTAATCTGGAGACTGACAAGAAGTGTGATAATCTTCAACCATTTTTGTTATTGCAGGATCTTCAGCGTGATCGATTTCGGTGTGCCACCTAATATCTTCAACTGGTCTACCGAGTGATTCAGTCCTGACACGCTTACTTACTGGTTCATCATAATCACTTAGATTTTTATGTTTGACTGCATGTCTTTCATGGCGGTGTCTCTGTCTTTCATCGGAAGGATGTTCTCTTTCATGGTAAGATCGACGATCCCTATTTTTACGTTGAGTATCATATCTGTCAGGTGGAGGACTCTCTAATACCCTGTGTCTTCCATATTCTGCTCTTTGTAATCTATCATCAGAACGATCTCTTAGACCTGTTCTGGATTGTCTTTCAGGACTAAAACGTTTTCTATGTCTTTGAGATATATCATATTTATCTCTATTTCTGTATCTATCACTGTGTCTGTTAGGTTTACCTTTGTAATTTGTTTCTCTTGAGGACTCATGGTAACTAGAGTATTTATCGTCAATACCAGATGTTTCTGATACTTTGTGGCCATGTTTGTCATGGTAAACTCTGTCAAACCCTCTTCTGATTTTATCATCCCTTGCTGGCCATTCTTTGTGAATGGCTTCTCCTCCTGAATAGGTTCCCTCGAACTCTTCATCTGAGCTAAATTTTGCGAATTGCATACTAAAATTTTAAAGAATTATTGTTATAATTTTTATTTCCTTTAATAACTATTATTAGATATGTTTGCATGTTTTTGATTAAGTATCTTTTCGAAAGTTACGAATAGATTGGTGTTGGTACATACAGCTCAGTGCAGCCATACAGGTGAAAACTAAATGCGTTACATATTAAACAGCAGATTTTTTTTTCCGAATTTCGATGTTTGGCCCCATATTGTGTTCAGTTTGATGGTCTTAAGCACCCTGTTAATTATGTAATGTATTTAATTTTACACCCTGTAAAGCGATCCTCAGGAAATATGCTTCTTACTTTGTAATATTTCGTGACATATTTTATGTTACCAATAAATTTCAACTTACCCAACAGCTGGCATTGATTTTCGTCTATTCCTTATGCTTAAAGCTCGCGATTTTACTTTTGTAATGTTCTCTTTTCCTTCATTATTTTTCTCAGCATATCCCTCTAGTTTTCCTGGCCTGCTATCTATATTAGTTTCGTCTGTATTCAAGCTGGAAACCGTATCTATTGAAGCCATTCGATTATCCTCAGACCTAGTAATAAAAAAAAAACTTTTTTTTACAGGAGTAAATGAATTGTTATCATCCACAACATGCATGACTTTGCCCCATTCATGTTATATGTAAAAATGTATAATAAGAAACGAATCATTGAAATTTTTACCTCTCAGAAGTGCGTTTTTTAGTTTCAGATAAGTCCACATTTTTATTTCCTTTACCAAAGTCTGAAGAATTATCCTTTCTGTTACTTTTGAAAGTATTTGGTCTTCCTCTTGTCATGTTTCTTCTGATATTTAAAATTATTTTGGTTGAATTTTGAATCGAGTTAAGGACCATCATGTCTTTTCTGTAAAGTAAAATAAGTGTAATATTTTTTATACTGTCTTCTATGGGCCTTATATTTTTCGCGTTACAAAAGTATTGAACTAATAAGAAATCCAAGAATGAGGATGTTTTTTGTCACTTGCATGCCTTTCAAGGCAGGCAGGCCACAATAAAGGTATCAGCAACGTACAGTTGCTTAATTAGCACTATCTTAAAATATCTTAATTCAGCTTTTTTTGTGAGCATTGCTACTAATACATTCTTAAACAGGTAATTGTACATGACCACCTCGAAAGGGATTACGGTCGTGAGTTTATGTATGTATGTATTTCAACAAATGGTTAAAAGGAAAATAAAAATCTCGCCACAAAATTAATGCATAATCAATTATATCATTAATTTAGTGCACATACAATACTTATACACTGCTTGGCAACTTCTATGGTAAACTTTTTATAATTCATATAAAATAAATATTAATACTTAAAATGGTCGAATAGCATCACTAAAGAAAGAGTTATTTCATTTGTCCGACCTTTGGCTAGATTAGAGATACAGATAGTTTAATTCAAATTCTTCTCACTTTCTTCAAAACACAAACCAAAAAGTATTGTCAATACTTACTCAGTATTGAGGCTTGTAATTATTTGTGTCTTTCTCTCAACCTCTGCCCTGGCTGTTCTAAGCAATGATGAGTAGTTCATTTCTAATTTCTTATATTCAGAGGCAATTTTGTCGAAATCCTGCAAAATACTCTTAAACTCTCAATGCGCATCCGTCCTGTGCCTTTGACAACTTAAGGGTCAATTCAATTCCCACTGAAAGAGCAGGGACCGGCAGCATATGGCATTGTACCTAGCATATTGATCTTTATCTGCAGTGAGATAAAATAAAATTCCAATTGACTGGATAGAATGACAGTTCAACCGCCGTGGCGTGGCTAACCGTTCTGTCGCCTCAACTGACATTTTATTTTATCTCTCTGTAGATAAAGTTCACTATGCCAGGTAAGATGCAGCACGGGATGAATGGAAACGTGGAATGCGTACCCCGGACGCGAACACTCTTGTTTGGTACACTGATGGTTCAAAAACCGAATCAGGTACGGGTGCAGGCATACACTCCAAAGACTATAACGAAAGTGTTAGTCTAGGAGAATTTGCAACTGTCTTTCAAACAGAGACATATGCTATCATAGCATGTGCGCAGGAGAATATATACAGGAAGGTAACCAACAAGACTATATATATCCTCAGTGACAGCCAAGCAGCTCTCAAGGCCTTGAACTCCTACTATGTGAATTCCAGGCTAATTCTGAACGGAGTGAAGACCCTCAACAAGCTTGGTCTTCACAATACCGTAAGATTAGTTTGGGTTCCGGGACATACCGGCGTCCAGGGTAATGAGAATGCTGACGAGCTGGCGAGGGCCGGGTCAGAACGAAAGATGGTTGGCCCAGAACCAAGTGTGGGAATCCCGGCATGCAGTATAAGAATGGCCATTAGGGATTGGGCTGATAAAGCACACAAACTGGAGTGGTCTAGCCTCGTAGGCCTACAACACTCCAAAAACTTTATCAGCAATGTGACAACTCGCGTCTCAAGATTCATACTGAATAATAGCAGGAGCAAGGCTCGTGCCATAGTCGGAGCCCTCACTGGGCACTACGCTACAGGCGCAATGATGCACAAAATGAAACTCACCCTGGATCCTAGCTGCAGAGCGTGCGGAGAGGATGAAGAGACTATGGAGCATGTTCTTTGCGACTGTGATGTCCTGGCGGTAAAACGCATGTGCCTCCTCGGAGATGGATACCCGAAACCGGGAGATCTTAGGTTTCTTCCCCTCAATGGTGTTGCCTCCTTCATTGACCATGTATTTGAAGGGTGAAGACAACAAATAGTATTGGGGCTAACACAAAAGATCCCATTGGGTCGAAGTGTTGCTGGCTTGCCAGCCCCCACAACAAGATAAGATAAGAAGATGCAGCACGCTGCTGGCCGCTGCTCTTTCAGTGGGAATTGACCTTAAGTTCTTACACAACAGGTGCTATTGAATACAGAATTTAAACCAATTTATTATTACCTGACTGGATAAGATTTCATAGCAAAGACTTTTATTTTTGCAATGAACAGCATTTACCAATAAAATAAACCCAAGGACTTTCTAACCTAACACTTCCCTTTGGCAATACTCAAAGAGAATGTAACTCACTACGTAATAAAATAAGAGTCGGGACATCCATACTAAAAACTGGTCATGACAGATATATAATTGTATGAAACGTGTGCAAGCAAAGGAATTTAATGGCGGCGGTGCACGTTTCATATAACATTTTTTTTTAGAGAGTTGCGTGAGGCTGGTAAAACTTGCATTATACAATATAATGATTTTTCTAACAAATAGAGGGCCTACAGTAAAAGAACTGACGTACATCTCATGTGTGATTAGTAGAATTAATTTTATTTTAATACAATGTGAGGCACTGACGGTAAGAAGAGCTTGCAAATAATATGCAATCATCAACTGTCAATTTCACCAATATCATGGCTCGCTGATACATTGTTCGCCGATAGCACATGGCCACTTTGCTGTCATTTCATACAAATGGGAAAAATTTAAGTGTGAGCAAGACAGGAATACTAACTTCCCAACTTTTAAACCACGAACATGCCAGAGATACTCTTCTTTTACTGTGCCGATAGCATGGTTTGCCACACACATTGATGATATAATCTTATAAGAACCATGTTTCTCTAAAAGCTGTTGTTGCTCTGCCACCTTAAGCTGTACATGAATGCAATAAAGAAATCTAATCTAATCTAATAGCAGAAACTGATATATCAACTTTGTCAATTACTTACTATCATAAAGATTATATTGGCAAACCATGCCCTGGCTATCGGCGAACCATGCACTAGCTAGACAAACAGGGCTATTGGCGATTGGTTTTTGCTGTAGGTGCTTATACATATAGGTTTATTCAGGTTTACAAAGAACTACTTCATAATATTCAAGCATTTATCTAATGGATAAGCGGGGTTATAATACCATCATAACACAACATTTTATTGATTAGGTTAATGGTTAAAGAAAAGAATAGTGGGTGGGTAAAATTGATATACTTACTTTTTGCAATTTATCCCTAGTAGATATACATTCTTCTAATTTGAATTGTAATTCCTTGTTTTCTTTTCGAAGCTACAACAATAAATCAGGTAGATAAATAAACGCTAACTGTATAAGGATAAATCATAGAATCACACATAGCTTCTCCATAATTTTGAAAAGCATAAAATTGTAACTTTAATACAGATTCACTTTGGTAATGACAATATATTTGGCGCTAAAAACTCCATACCTCATCGATAGCATTTACTTCATTGTAGTTTTCTAAATCACCGTATATATCATCCATTGTGAAATTTTACTTGGTGTTCTAAACGGGAAGACAGAATAGTGTTTTAGACGACGAAATAACGACTTTAACAGAAATTTTGACTAACAAATTGTTTCACTAGCTAACTGATGGACGCTTCGCGGTCGCGGACGCTTCACGCGCAAAATCTTTCTTGACTTTTGACAGTTTGAGTTTGACTTGACAGCAGTGTGACCATCTAGAAATTAGAGAATCTGCCACACACTAACTAAAACCTGCCAAACACCCTAAAGAAAAATGCCAAAAATATGCCACATACAGGTTCCTTCTTAATATGCTGACACTTTTTTAAGGGCATGATCAGACCATCAAACTGAACAACTTTCTCTGTGGCACTAACATCGATATCGCGAAAAAAAAAATCACTTCTTCCATACAAAACTGCAAACCTACTCGAGCCTCAGATAAATTAACAGGAATCGATTGGAAACGATCGCTCAATTCTACGCGAAAAAGTCTGTCACTTTTGCCGGGGGGCGAGGTAACGCACACAAAGCAATTGTTCATTACTAATGCATTTCTCGATCACGTCGCTATGCACGCAAACGACGACATTTACAAACACTAGCTTGAACTGTACACAAACAATTACATTCACACACATAGACGTGTATTAAATACGTAAACAAAGACCATATCAATTGAACCACATATTCACGCAAAGTATTTGAAAATAGAGGTCTAGTTATGCTGGCTAGTTGAAATGGACTTATAAAAGTGCTAGTGCTTGACACCATCGATACCTTATTTATCGATAAGTTTGGCAATCATGAATAATCGTGTATGACTATGAAATGAAATGAATATAATATTTTTCACGGTCGGGGTGCCGCAAAGAGGGTCCCATACAAAATTAGGACTTAGAACATTTTCGACAAAGAGAAGATATTTAATCAATTCTAAATACTGGGAAAGCGGCTAAATAAAAACACGTATACCCTCATGTTTACCAGATGTATTTAAAATAAGTAACTGTAATTACAACAAAATTATGTAATAGAATACAATGCACTATAAAATAATAGTTCAGCTATTTATTAAATGATGTTACGAATTTAAAGTAGGTATGTAATGTTCGCAGCAATAAATAATAATGATTTATTCATAGAAAGATACACTATACTGAAAAAATATTACAGTATTGATTTAGTGAATTGAAACACCACAACATGGCTATATTATAGGTTACCTTATATGTTTGTTTAAGATTCTTTTTTAATGATTTAGTTAGATAATTATTAAGTTATTTGAATAAAAAGGTTAAATAATGAAAAGGATTTTATTTTAAGATGACCCCTATTTGATTGACCAAGCAACCCGGATACTGGGTTCTTTTGGAAATCTGTAAAGATATACAGCTATTAAAATACTAACAAGTAGCGAAATATCGATATCGATATTTAATATGTGCAGGCCCTTCGCTAATTTCGTAGCGGTGTGGCCAGCTGAATTTAAATAAAATAATTATTTGGACCGAATTAAGAATAAAACATACACATTTTTATAAAAATACTAACACTATTATTGTACATTTAAACAATAGTTTTAATTCTAAAAAGTGACATGTAAAGAATTGTTCATGGGTTATATTATGACGGTTTTTCAGATTACCAAATATACCAAGTAAGTTTAATAAGTGCAAGCAGTATTTACTCTATTATTTTATTATACAGGTAGAGTAATAATAACATCACAAGTAATATACGGTAAAATGTAGTAATGTTCATACAACTTCAAAATCGTACAAATATGGACTTATACGGTCAACCGGCAACACTTATTTATTGGAAATATTTTTCTATTTTATGGTAGTTTATTGCATTATTTGATAATATTTGGACAAAAAAATACTCACAAGTGAAAGGTAGTGTTATCCTTTTGTACGCTTGAAGTTCCTGACCTTTTTTTGCACTGATAAACACTACAGACAGGCATTTTTGCGGGATGTCGTGCCACGAGAACAAACACTTGGCGACTGGCGCGCGACGCGCGACGACTAGTTTTATATAACGGGTATGCTCACTGAGCGCATGCCTTTGGCAGAGGGGTACGCGCGTAATATCGCATCCATTCCTGTTAATTTATCTGAGACTCGAGCCAAATGTATGGGACAGCTGACTTTTTTTCGCGATTTCATTTCAAAGAGAAAGTTGTTCATTATTATGGTCTGGTCTGATCGTCCCCTTAAAAAATTTTCAGCATATTAAGAAGGACCCTGTATATTTTAGTTAGTCCAAACATTTTAAAGAATTTGTTTAGGGTTTACCTTAAAACTTAAGTTACTTAAAACCTTTTTGTACGTCAACACCACATTCGCTACATAGGGTGTTAAAAAAAATCGTCGTTGTACGTATCATATCAATTTTGGTCGCATCTTTTTAATCATTTCCTTTATGAAAAGAAATTTTAAATAAAATAAAAACAAAAGCTCCATCGCATCCCCTTCTTGTAGAGACTGTGAGTGACCTTGGAACAGGAGTTGCCTGGTCTGTAAAATGATTATATGTCGGTAATTTGTGTATAGTAACAAATTTTATATTTCTTCTACAAAAATTATAAAGGGTAAGGTAAATATTCAAAAATCTGCCAAAACTTTCTGCCAAAGTGAAAATTCGTTTGCCAAATCTGCCAAAATGACAGAAATCCTGCTTCTAATGGTCACACTGCTTTTTGCTAGTTTTTTTATAAAGATTTTTACGGTTCTGGATTCGGTATCATTTTGAGCTTGACTAATGGCTTGACTTGACAGTTGACACCAGTGTGACTTAGATTTAAATTGAAGATGGTTGGCTCAAAACTGCTAAACCGTTTTTATAAAATATTAAAATCATGCTAACGAATTGTATCCACAAACTAATTAGAAAAACTACATTGTATCACATTTTTAAGGGAAATAAAGATCAAACTGTCTTTATAAATTGTATTTATTTATAAATGTTTACAAAAATCAATCAATCAATTCAAAAGGACAGCTGGCACTTTCCCGGGCTGGCAAATTTACAGAAATTCTGACTGAACACTGAAGATTAGGAATAGAAAAAATAATTATTTGTTCTTCGTTTTCCGTGGCGTGGGTATGCATGGAGCACGTTCGAAGTTTCACACTTTCAGTTCTACCTACCTGCAGACAATCCGAGAGAATAGACCGGTTGAGAGAATTCCTCTTTAACAGTACGTTAATACCAACTGTTAAAGAGGAATTCTCTCTATTAATTTAATCGTTCCGGAAAGGCAATGGGAACTTGCCATTACAGCCATTGGTCATTCTATCTAACCTAAATGCGAGGGTGGTTCACCTCGTATTTAGGTTTGACTAATAAAATACATCAAATTAAAGATTGAAAAATTTGTCTCGGGCGGGACCAGAACCCACTCTTTTCCAAACCGGGGAACTGCGCTATCCAATTTCGCCACCGAGCCCACTACCCAGAGAACGAAATTTTCAATCTGTTGCGTCTTAAGGGGACGTGAGTGCCATCTACTGGGCATTTCGTTCTCTGGTTAGTGGGCTCGGTGGCGAAATTGGATAGCGCAGTTCCCCGGTTTGGAAAAGTGCGGGTTCGGGTCCCGCCCGAGACAAATTTTTCAATTTTTAATTTTATTCGAAATAGCACGGCATGGCTGTGACATGTTGAAAATCAATAATATTTAATAAAATACATGTTATAAAGACATTTCAAAATGTTCAAGGGAGTTTTACGTGATGATACGACTTTCTTTATTTCTCACCTGCAGTGAATTGACCCCTTAAAACGCCCTCTACATCTACCTACACTTAACCCGCGGATCGCGGCTTGATCGCGGCTTTCGCGCGCGGTCTGCGGGCAGTGTAGAGGGTGTTTTTTTTTAAGTTTATGGTCTGGTTACATGGACCTTTGGGCCAAGTCTGAATAAATACTAGTGATGCCTAGGCTGTCCAAAAAAAATCGTTGATTCGATACCTACCTACAGCTATTGCCTACAGCTGGAAAGTGAGTCGAAATAATATTTTAGATGTATTTTAGGGAATTTCAGAAATTCCATAAAAATTCTCCGTCTATGGTTTCGTTGTTTGCGTTGAATAAACATAAAACATAAAAAAATCCTTTATTAAAATTTTACAGCATGTAAACCAACAATTGCGGCACTGGCTCCTAAACTAGTCAAGTCTGAAGGTCCGGAGCCAGAAAGAAAGAATGAAAGTTGATTTCAGGCCTATGACAATTTTAGTTCCGATAGGTCCGTTTTGGCGCTGCAGTCACACCTTATAGATATTTTTAATAAAATAACGTCGTTTTTCGGTCCAACGAGTGACGGCACTCGCAGGACCTGTAAACTCCTTGGTAAACAAAAAATCAACTTAAAATAACTGGCATTTAAGAAAAAAAATTCAATATATCAGAATTTGTCATTTGATCTTGCCGTTTCTGTTTCCAGCATAGTGTTAGAAAGAAACTTAATTTTTATTTTGCAAAGTTTTTTCTCCATGGAGTTTGAATTATGTTTTCATGACCACTTTTGCCATTTACAGATAACAGTTAAAAATTAAATTTGTATTGATAAACTCGATGAATTGCAAAAAAATGAAATTAGTTTATTTAGTTTCTTAAAATGATGTCTTCTATCCATAAAATTATATTAAATAAAGACCATAAGAACTTGGCTTACCGAATTAAACCCTTTCTCTTTCTTGTGCGTTAGCACTGCATTTCCGCAAGTGTCAAGTGATGTGTGGGATCTATCGAATCTCAATCGTTTTTGAGTAAAAACACAGCTGAGACGGATTGCAGAGCCTAGTGGCAGGCTCAAACGTGAACCACGCGATTGCGAAACACTAATGCTCGTGGCCGTGTTATTGCGTCAGAAGCTTATATTTTATCTTGTGTTTTTCCTGGTATTGTCGCGTGAGTTGAGAATCCTTGAGAAGTTCTAATTCTTTTCTTTTCAGTTGTATGACATAATAATATCGTTGATTAGTTTGTGCCTTGGTCAATTATCCATAAATTTGTATGACTATTAAACTACGAGTCCTACGCACAAAAAGCTGGAAATAGGTATTATTTATACCTTGTAGTACAGTACAGACTGTCTAAAAAGCGGTGAAACATAAAAATACTCTTTGGCGGTCGGTAATGTTCCACCTCCTTCTTACGTTGTCATCGTCATCTTTGGTTTGTCAGCGATATTAGCGATAGTTAGGCTTGCGCAACTCTCTAACAAAAATACGTTGTATTAAATGTGCACCACCACCATTAAATTTCTTTGAACGGTTGCACACATTTCATACATTCTGGATCATCGGTCACGACCAGTTTTTAGTATGGACCCGACTCTTATCCTAAAATTTCCTTATCCTAAATTTTCCGTCGCCTAAAATTTGGAACATCGACGTTCGAAGAAGGTTGAACATTGCCGACCGCCATTGCCAATTTTCGTGTTTCCATGCTTGCGAATGTTATGCTTGCTAATGTGTGATTGTAATTTATGAATTTTTCGGACTTTAAACAATTTATTAGTTACATTTTCTTTTACTTAAATGAATTTTAATGTACATTGTGTTTATTATTGTTAATATTATTTTTTTTTGTTTTAAAATGAAATGTTTACCTATGCATATAGGTATACAAATAAAATTACCTGTAATGAAAATTATTAATAAATATATGTCTATGTCTAATTGGTATGACTATGTAAGGATGATTGGTATCCTTTATCATTCTACATCCTTGCCTATACAGATAAGCTGTACGACAGTAGCGCCAAAACGGACCTGTTGGAACTAATTGAAAATTTCACCGCCGCATCTGTACCTAGCTAGCTACTGCTATATGTATACCTAATATACCTTCTATCAGTAATCTGTGGTGGAGTTGCGTTTGAGATCGAGAACGAGAATTTGTGTGTTGCTTTGCGCGCCGCCCGCCTAGCTCGCTCGTTGTGGACGTTCCACCCGTGTAGTGTTTATTTAGATGGCTTACTTTAGCAAAAATAGTTAATACTCATTAAAATTATGCAGTTAGTGATATGCTTGTGTTTATAACATAAACGATTCACGAGTTTTGGTGCAATAAGTGCAACAGGCGTTTAGAAGGTTCGTGTAAACAAGAGAACATTGTGATTGCAAGATGCCCACAGACTCTGAGTGCGAGTGCGACTTGGTGTCCAAGGAATGGTTGCTGGCGAAGCTACGATCCGACGAGAGGGATACAATACTAATAGACTGTCGCGGATCGAATGAGTATTCTATATCTCACATACGGTCAGCTGTAAACTTCTCGATACCTAGTATAATGCTGCGGCGTTTGGCGGCGGGCAAGATTGAGCTGGCGTCGACGGTTCAATGTAAAGAGCTCAAGGCGAGGATCGCACACTGCCGCACGCGGGGCATATTCGTGTTGTACGGGGACGGAGCCCCGCGGGACCTGGACTCTGTTCATGGCATCCTGTTGAAGAGATTGAAGCAAGATGGCGTGCAGGTCGTCTGTTTGGAAGGTAAAGACCCCTGACCATTGACCAAGAAATGTCTCTTGCGCTAGTAGACAGAATGTCAGTGTAATGTATGAGGTAGCGACAGTCATACAATTTAGGTATATGAAGTGATATTTCTTGGTGAGTGGCCGTAGTAATAGCCGTGGTGGTCCAGTGGCCTGCCATGCAGGACGCGATGGTTCGATCCCCGTCTAGGCCAACTCATACCAATGCGTTTTTCGGAATTTATGTACGATTTGTAACATTATTACACACTTTTTGGTGAAGAAAACTTCACTCCTCATACATGTTATGCTGGAATGTGGCTGACAGATCTATTATTGGATGGACGGACAAGGATGGAAATTCAAGTTTTTATATTTATTGTAACTATTTCGTTTCATTATTGGGCAAACGTGTCCTCTCCACCAAGCTTTTACAACCTTCTCTATCCCGTGCCATCATTTGTCGGTCTGCTTCGTGGGCATTCAGGTTGACGCACCATCTCTTTCTTGGTCTGCCCCAGCCCCAGCATCCACCTTCAAACTCCCATTGGGTCGCAATTGCTACCCACCACTCCGTCTGCATACGACAAACATGTCCGGCCCAGTCCCACTTCAGTTTGTTGGTCTTAACACCTGCATTAGCAATGCGGGTTTAGGAGCGTATTTCTGATTTCGTCATATGCATTTCTGATTTGTCTGTGGTATTTCTATCAGAAATTCAATTTATCACAAATTATTCCAGGCCGTTTTTTAACTTCACAATATTGTAATTTGTAATCTAATGAGAATAAGTATCGTTGGTGTTGTATTAGTTTTCAATAAACCTACCACCATCAATGACAACATCAATTACCCTTCCTTTGCGTCGCACAATCGGGTAAAAATAATTATCCTGATCTAACTCAACTCAAATAAAAATTGCTGGCTCTCTAGACCAAAAATTTCTATACAACTTTTGTGCAACCAGCACCAAAAATGAGGAAAAACGCATGCTTCCAGTATTGTGTCAATATTTCATTCATGTTTAAATCAAATTTAATAAAATTGTACTAATTTAGTACAATAAAATTGTACTAATTTTGTAAAATTTTATTAAAAGGTGCAATCAAACATATAATAGACATAAAAATATTGCCTATTTTTGTACTTTCTGTATTTCCTGTCTGTTTACTCTCTGTACTCTGACACCAGGGCTCTGCCTACACAATAAGAAGACTGTATGGTGTAACAAATACAGTATAATTGATTGATTGAAATATAAAGTAAATAAAGAAATGAAAGTAATTTATTCACTAGTTTGTAGCTTTATATTAGGCAACAATATATCCAAGAATCTTTGTAAAAAACATTGACATGACGAAATGGCATTTGACTAATAAATAAGTTTTGAGAAAAGGGATTGTGCGTTTTTCTTTCACAAGAAATTCTATACTATAAAAAATTGATAACTAGTGTGAAAAATTGCTAATAACACCTAACTAGCACTTAAGTTGTTATGAAACTCAAGATTATTATAATGAAACACATTCACCATTTATTTGTAGATTGAAATTCCAACATTGTGTAGGTAGACATTTTCCCACGACCATGTCTATCATTCATTGAGTAAGTTATTACCTAAGCGGAACACAACATGGTTGCTACAGTGAGTAAGGCTTTTACGTAACAATTCATTGACAAAAAAACATCTTCATAACACAGATTAGGTACCTACAACACTTCAGTTCAAACCACTCATTAGCCAACTACCTAGGTACATAAGTGTTCCCAATTAACTAATGAATAACAACTTGTAATCACCTGCTTCTGTTTAAACTCTAATAGAAATTTAATGATTGTGGTGATTTAAAATAATAACTTGATGAGATTCTTACATAAGAACTGTTATTATATTTCTGAACTATGAATAATATGTACCCAAAGACTGCAAAAAAATTATAATATGCAAGAAATGATTGTACACTCTGTGTGTACAATAATTGTATGTGTCCAACACATTTGACTACTAATAGGTGTAAAATGAAATGCGTTTCATACTTAAGGTGGTTGCAGAGGGGTCAATTTTATACAAAACTTTGACGCACAATACGCGTAGATGGTATTAATATAAGTAACTTTGTATATATGGAAAAATAGTTTAGAAAATCTAGATGCCGCGTCACAAATAACATTTGCAGTTTATGAAATAATTACGAAGATATAAAGCTTTGAAATTTTTCATACAGAATTTTAAAAGCTTTATATCTTCGTAATTATATTAAAAATTGCAAATGTTATTTGTGACGCGGCAAAGAGATTTTCTAAACTATTTTTCCATATATAAAATATTACTTTTATTAATTCCGTCAACGCGTATTGTGCGTCAAACGTTTGTATGGACTGAAACCACCTTAAGATGTATCCCTGACCGAATGACCTTGACCCTTTTAGAGCCGCGTCACGTCTACTAAACTGTATCATTTTAGTAGGTACTACCTATTTTTGATTGGCTTGTTTTTCATTATGACACTGTGGTGCCTTCTAATCTAAGGAAATCAAATTTGAAAATCATAAGAATTTACATCAAATTTTCAAATTATTTAATTAACTCATTAAATATTGGTCTTAAAGAAATTTACTTCATAGCAATTGTAGATCTTAATATTGTCTACACAATAGCGTGTGTCGCCAGTAAAAGTGACTTCAACTTAAGAAGTAGATGCACATACTTACAGACATACAGACTTTTTCAAATATTTGGGCTTTCCTTTGAAGAAATATACTTCATAGCAAATAAAGCCAAGATGTTGAAGATCATTGCTATATTTTTCATTAATTTGTATGTCTTTCAAATAACGAGAAGATAGTTTCATAAAACAGCAAAATATGTCCCGGCCCAGCATTTAGATACTGGGAGCCTCTTAAGGGGGTGCCTCAGACCATCAAACTGAACAACTTTTATAATGGGACCAACTTTGAAATAGAGAAAAAAATAAGCTGTTTTACACATTTTCTACGGAGCAGCGGATTTTTTTTTCCACGATTTCATTGTGAGTACCATAGTAAAAGTTGTTTAGTTTGATGATATGAAGCTGGTATGTAACGCATTTAAGTTTACACCCTGTTAACTGACATTGAGGTGGATGGAACCAAGCAAAAATTTTTAACGCCATAACATATTTTCATTAATTTAATACATAAAATAATATCAATGTTGGGTGAAATTAAATCATAGATCAGGATCGTCATTAACGAAGATTTTAAGACCGATGTCAGAGCGGAGGTCGCAAGTCAATGTATCCGCTGCTCTGACGTGGGAGAGGAAGTCGGCTACTTATTGTGCTCCTCAATGCGAGACGATAGATTGTGATCACCCCCTCTTGCGCCCGCGCCGTTGCCCCCTTACCCTCCCCCCCGTGCAGGCGAACGAGCTCGTTTGTATGGTCGGCTGCAGCATTAAGTATACATGCATTTAGGGACCACCGAGCCTATAGTGCTGCACTCAATCGTATTTTTTATTTCTAAACAATTATACAACATTTCCAAAAAAACAAGAATGTGACATTGATGGCCTGATGACTCAGTCGGTAGTGAAGTAAACCTGCCTGCTGTGCCAAGGGTCGCGGGTTCGAATCCCGTAAGGAACAAAATATTGATATGATGAATATGAATATTAGTACCCGAGTCATGGATGTTTGTATCAATATTATCATCATGTATCTATAATATATTATGTGTTCAAATAGTTGTCTAGTCATCATAATAGATTCTGGTACTTTAAATGTGACTAGATAATTTTTGTGACAATGTCCAAGATATTTATGTATACTTAGTAATTGTTGTTTTTCGATTTATTGAAACATTTCGGATAACGGTGTTTTAATGTTTGCAGTTATTATCGTTAAAAGCGCGGTAAGTGACATAATTGTTAAGAAATTTAAAAGTTACGATTGAAGGCAGCACTGAAAGTTCGGTGCCCCCTTAAATAGCAAGAAATGAATTATTGAATGTATACTTCAAGTTTCAGGTGACTGTACATACTAACTCTTGTCGTACTTTATGGGCTGTTAACAATAAGAATGTAGGAAGTCTGTAGCTAAACTATTATGTAAATTCGTTCAGGTAATACTTTTAACAATGTGTCTAATTATAATATGAATATAGGGATCACAAATAA
The DNA here is from genome assembly GCA_927399405.1 of Agonopterix arenella. Classification (NCBI taxonomy): domain Eukaryota; kingdom Metazoa; phylum Arthropoda; class Insecta; order Lepidoptera; family Depressariidae; genus Agonopterix; species Agonopterix arenella. Next base: position 13,612,897 of record OV656695.1, on the reverse strand, counting down.
CATACTGAAGTGCTTATTCAAAATGGGAATTTTACAATAGTCTTTGACGTAAAAATTTTATGACTCATAATTAGAACCTGCGCTACAAGTACTACACAACATATGATAAAATATTAACAATGAACTGACTGACAAATCCTTAAAAAACGTAAAAGTAGAAAATTAAACCAGAAATAATTCCTAAAATTACCTACTTTATTTTATTTTTTCGTCTATACTCGATAAGGTCGGTGCAAAAAGATATAGGAAATATTATTTGGCATGTATCTATCTATCTTTCATGTTTGTATGTACAATATTGCGTCAGTAAATAGTATGTACCTAATCTAATCATCTAAAGGTGCACTATATTCCGTGGCAGTAGTAAGTAGTTTTAGAGTAAATCGCGAACTTTTATTCATACTAAGCAACAGAGAACCTTCCTTTTTTGGAGTAGGTAAAAAGATTGTGAATACAAATACAAAATACAAATACAAATATATTTGAACCAACCTCAAAGAAAATATTCTTCCACTCTAGTAGATCAAGATTATTAAGGAAGTTTACGAACTGGATGATCAAAGAAGAACGGAAGTGTGTTACTTTAGATTTAGTGCGAGTCCGGCGCGGGCGGACGGAAGAGTGCCGCAAAATTAATAAGTTCCTGTTTCAATCACCGTCACACACACCACACCGGCAATCACGTACTGCCAGCCTCATTTGCATTAACGATGAAACTTATCAAATTAATTAGACCGATATAAAAATCATAAGGAATCCTGCATTCGCTGAAGAAGAAATTCGGATGCGTATGTGAAGTCTACCAATCCGCATTTGGCTCACGTGGTGGACTAACGCCCATACACCCTCCCTGAGGGTAGGGCTGTGCCCTGTAATGGGACGTATATAGGCTGATGATAATATAAAAAGATAATTGTCTAAATTGTTGAAATCGTTCCAGCACAAAAATGTCAAAATGAAAATCTGATCCGTATGTGATGTCTACGAATCTGCATTTGACAATGGGCACGCATGGGCCACAGACCATTCTTGAGGCCTATGCGCTGCTGTGGGACGTGTTAGGCTATTTATTTAAGATATAGTAAAAAACTCCGAAGTTTATAATGTAGGTAGGCAGCCCTGGATCTGGGGGGCAGACTTAGGGGGCGCCAAAATCTAGGATTTACATCGCATTGCAGGATTGCAATGACAATGAATGGGGCTGTAGGTAGGTACAAATTTTAGCAACCGCTGTTATCGGAAATTTAATAATCGATCGCGGACAACGTTTATAAATTGAGTAGAGTGAACGCTGAAATCTGTACGTATCAGTCCATGAATAAAAATGGAAAAATCATACGATCTTTACGAGGAAATGAACACTCAGAACAAAGCAAAACGTATTGGATGAACGGGGCCTATCTGAAGATGGAACAGATGGAACGGCTGCAGTGGCCGCCTGCGAACTGGCTCATACCGCTTATGGCTATAGGTATGGTTATGGGTGTGCTCGATCGTAAAATATATAGCACGTGCATGCGAATAACAGGATGTTACCAGTACCGCGCTGAATCTAAACTCTTCGGCGGTTAACATTCATAATGACGCAGGAAATCATGTGCATCTGGTGTGGTTTGCGCGAATATTACTACCTACTCCTTGTTGGAAAACTAAATGGGAATGGGAAGCCAGAACCTGTAAAATAGTTCCAGATGGATACTATTCGAACTCAAAAGCCAATTATTGACTTGTAACTTTTTCAACATTATTAAATTACATAGTAAGTATGTAAAGTTGAATGAAGCGCACACCGGTGAATAAATTATTCGAAGGTGTAACATTGGCATTGACAGTTTTTGCGTGATGATGTAATTGTCCAATCCGCGGGTTACAACAACGCTACGCTCATTGTATTCTGATTTTATTTATGTCTCGTTGCGCTACAGTGATCCCGAATAAAAAATATGTAAATTCGCGTTAAAGGTCACTACTTCGTGGAAGTTCGCATATCTGGAGCCGATCATTATATGCACAACACACAATGGCACGATATTGATGATTTTGTTTAACTGTGTGTTTTGATGTCAGGTCGAGGATCAATGCTGCTCCGCTGATAATGTTATTGACGGAATAATCTCTAGGTAGTTGAACGGCACATTCACTCTTATCTGATGCACAACGAGCCGCCCTTTAATTAATTACGAGCGTTAACCCGCGACTTCGTCCGCAGAAATTATATACCAGATTTTAAGTCTGATCATAAGCTATCAAACAAAAAAAGTTTTATCAAAATCGGTTCAGTAGTTTTTGCGTGATACTCGTTCAAACAAACAAACACACAAACAAACACCCAAACAAACACACAAACAAACAGACAGACAAAAAATCCAAAAATTGGTGAAATGGAATCAGGGACACCTAGAAACCATATCGTAACTTTTTTTTTGTTAACATCTTCAAGGTACAGACAAACTTCCTGTTACAGTTTTATAATAGTACGAGCGTTAACCCGCGACTTCGTCCGCACAAATTATATACCAGATTTTAAGTCAGATCATAAGCTATCAAACAAAAAAAGTTTCATCAAAATCGGTTCAGTAGTTTTTGCGTGATACTCGTTCAAACAAACAAACACCCAAACAAACACACAAACAGACAGACAGACAAAAAATCCAAAAATTGGTGAAATGGAATCAGGGACACCTAAAAACCATATCGTAACTTTTTTTGTTAATATCTTCAATGTACAGACAAACTTCCTGTTACAGTTTTATAATAGTATATATAGATTTAGTATGGTATTTAGTAGGTACTGTCCATTCATATACCTACTTTCTGTTTTAAGGGGAAATAATTCGGATCGCACTCCATACAAACGAAGACTGGTAATATTTTCAATACTAACCAGTAAATTTTTCAGAAACAATCTCGAAACTAATCTTTATGCTTGTATGTTGTCAGATTTTTGTTAAAATGAATAGTTTTAATTTTATAGTGCCTCCAAGATTTCCATACAAATCTTAAATTAACCCTAGCATTGAAACTGTATATTTTAACGAAAATCTGACAACATACAAGCATAGAGATTAGTTTCTAGATTGTTCCTGAAAATTTTCATTGAATTTAATTGGTTAGTATTTAAAAAAATATATAACCAGACTTCGTTTGTATGGAGCGCGCTTTGTATTATATCCCCTTCAAAACTGAAAACTTTCAAAGGTCAATAAGTTTTACTCACGTTTTACTTCGTTTAGTTTCAAAATTGTTTATTGAATATCTACCTGAAATGTCAATGGTCGATCAATGATTTAACCTTTTATTGAAAGAAGTTATCCTCTTCTAAAAGTCCGTTTATTTTTGATCAGTTAACGTAGGAAGGTATACTAAACAATCCGACTTCGAGCGTTCGTTTCTTAGAAGCGAAATTTTACTTACTCCAGTGACGTCAATATATTCTCAGAAACTGGCTGACCATTATTAATTATTGCTATATTTTATCAAGCACTATTGTTTTCTTAACACGAAATTTATTCTATATTTAACGCTGTACGATGTGCCGGATGGAAGGCGCTTCAAACGGTAACCGGTTATCGTATATTTGGAATAAACAATAAATCTATTATAAGACTTAGAAGTTAGAAGTCAATTCGTTTGAAATACTGTACATGTAGTCCGAGAATTGGTGTAGGTAATTGACCTAGCTTACAGAGCATAAAGTCAATCGGGCCCATGTGCAATGTATTTATAAGTCACAACTCGCCCACCATCTACACAAATTGGCTTAAATTGTTCCAACAGGCTTGATTAAAGTCTATTGAAGATGGTACAATTATGTAGTCTCAATTCACATAGAAGTGAGGCTTGGCCACTTTCGCTTCCGTAGCTTTATAACGCAATAACATAATATGTGCCGTCGTTACAGGTGCATGGCTGCTGGCTGTTGTGTAACTTAGTTGGTTTATTGATTTTACCTCATTTAAGGCTAACTTAACTACTTCGCAAAGCGACGGCAGCCAACCTTCCAATCCATAAAACTATCAAATGCTAAATGTCTCCCAGTTTGAAACCGTGCAAGGTTATTGGTAAACGTCGTGGGAAGGACGCGGAGCGGACGGGCCAAGGCAAGGCCTCTCCCGCCGCACCTGCCGCCCACAGCCCCTCTCCCCCGGCCGGGACACGGGACACCTCGCCGCCGTTATAGGACGCCTGCACATTGTTAGAAATTTCTGACAGAAAAATTCTGACGCTCGCCGGAAGGCACTCGGTGCATACATTTTGTATTAGATCCCGCACACTGTTAGAAAAATTCTGACAAATCCGTTTCTGATGTATACCGGACGGCACCTCAGCCGGCCGTAAGGATTTTTCTCATGGAAATGGCGGAAGGCGTGTTGACCATATATTTTATACTAGGCCCCGCACTCCCCAGATATTAGCGTCAGTTCAGGCAGCCGCTGCAGTTTTTCCGTTGTTGTTCCGTAGGTATGTTGTAGACGAAAATGAGCGAAATTCAAGATTTAATTGCAGAGGTGGAAAGCAAAAAATTTTCGAGTATTTTCTCTTTTTCTAGAAGTAATTGGCAATAAAGCATTTTTTCTTTCTTTCTTTCTCAATCTGGCGTGTTTTAAGTAAAATTGGCTGTCTTCTAATCTTGTCGTACTAAGAGGGTGAACCCAATATCGACGTTTTGTCTTTTTTTTTTTAACAAAAATAGTGCTAAGATCAATAACGTTTCCATGTTGGTCGATGTGCGTTTATTAAAATATGAAACACGACCGGGCTCAAAAGTTGCCGGATCAAAATGTCTGATAGTATGCGTGGTACCTCCGGCGAGCATCAGAATTAATGCGGCCGCCCATAACAACTCGTCCATATACAGACAGATACAGGGTGTTAATTCTTTACATAGCAGGGTGCTTCAGACCATCAAAATGCCAACATCGAAATCGCGAAAAAAACTGCTGTTCCATAAATTTTAGCCAAGTAGCTATTGACATTTTCTATGGAACAGCCTTGGATAGTCGTTGACGTTTTCCTATGAAAAACAGTTTTTTTTTCGATATTTCGATGTTGACTCCATAATGAAGGTTCTTCAGTTTGATGGTCTGATCATCGTCTGTAAAACCGACAGCATAGTTAGTTTGACCCTGTGTATATATTATTCCTTATCGGTTTTCTTTAATTTAAGTATCGTTTTCAACGTAGACACTACTAAAGGTAGGACACGCTAGCGCACTTATATGGCGTAACTGAAGTGCATAGTCACTTTCTGTATTTTATCTTTTTTATAAAAGGTGGGTTTGCTTTGGACCTCAATCTAGTCTTTAGGACAAAGATGGGTTCGAAGATGTAGCGAGCTTACCCAAAAGAAGCCTATTCACTCGTACTTTAAAGGAATTCGGGTTGTAAGCGTTCGGAAATACTGACGTAGGCAGGGCATTCCACTCCTTGGTTGTGCACATTATAAAAGATTCTAAAAGGCGTTTAGTGAATATGTGGAATGCCAACCAAGTAGGGGTGATATCCCGCGGTGCGCCTGGATGTTCGATGGTAGAATGGGGAAGGCGGAATGAGATCATGTAGCTCCTGGGCACAGTCACTGAAGTACACTCTGTAGAAAACCGACAAGCAGGCTACGCTGCGGCGGTGGGCTAGGCTTTGAAGCTTGCCCTCCATTAGCTTATTGTCATCGATGAGCCTTCTGGCTCTGCGTTCAACAGACTCGAGTGTGGCCAGTTGATACTTGGCTGAGCCATCCCACAGGTGGCAGCAATACTCCATACAAGATCGGACCTGAGCTTTATACAACATTAAGAGCTGTCCAGGAGTGAAGTACCGCTTCACCTTGCTTAAGATGCCCAGCTTTTTGATCGCAGTTTGGGCCTTAGACTCGATGTCAGCGCCGAAGTTGAGCTTCGTGGTCAACTGCATGCCCAGGAGCTCAAGACTGTCGGAAACAGGAACAGATGTACCCCGTAAAGTAGGAGTCAGACTAAACGGACACGATATGGTCAGATATGGTAGCCAGTTGGCTGGGAGAACAAATCTGGTAGAGCGTAACAGACTGATATCTTATGGGTGCTATGGGTTGATGGATTCGATTCACGTCGGGGCAAATTTAATGGAGTCCTTGCGAGTGAGGCCGCACGCGGGGGTGTGGGCGGCATGCGGGGTACGGCGGGTTCATTCAGTGCGGCGGATGAATGGGCGCTATGAGTCACCGGATCGATGCCGCTGCTGCCCCCCCCCCCCCCCCCCGCGCCCGTCGCGGCTGCGTGCTGAGTGCTCTACAGTTCAGCCTACCCAATAGCCCAATTTTGAACTGAAGGTTGCGAAAAACCCTTTCATCTAGTCCTCGTTGACTATAGCACAGTTGTTTTTGTGAAGCTACTTAGTTCCTTCTAATCATAACAAATCGACGACATGCCGTCGATTTGATAGAAGATAATAATGTTAGGAGTAGGATGTTCGTATGAAGTCTACAGGGTGTAAACTTAAATACGTTATCCTGTATTATACAGGGTGAAATTGATATCATAAGCATCCTTTTAAACTAAGAGTCTACCCATCAAACTGAACAACTTTTACTATTTGAGCAAACCGATAGGAGGAAAAAAAATCTGCTGTTGCATACATTTGAGTCGACCTGGCATTGCAGATTAGTGTGTAGTTGAAACTACAGTTACCCTAGTTTACACCCGTATAGGGTATAGGTACCCAGGTTGGTATTGGCTCCTGCCAATGCCAAAGAATATAATAGATCATTATTCATAATAGTACTACGTTACTAATATCCGACTAGGTACAGTCAGCCTCAAAAAGATGTTTACAGTTTTGTTCCATGTCGTAGTACTAAAGTGTATGACATCTTTTTGATGCTGGCTGTACTTCAACCTATCAGTTATTGTGCATATATACCTTGTTGATTCATTTTGCATAGTCACAAACATTTATGTACCTACTCGTACATAGGTATTATTGTGTTCAACGTTCAAACATCCGGTCACGTCGGTCACAATAAGCACGATGCATATCTCTACTTATGGATTAGTTGGTTTAAGCTATACCTATATTAAAAGAAAAGAAAAAAAAAATAAAGAAAGATATAAGGAAAAAAAATATTATTATAAAGAATATTTATCTTATCTTATCTATATATTATTTTTATTACTAAAAAAATTGAAGGGTGTATTCAGATAGTGAAAGTAAACAACTTTCTCGAAGGAGCATGGTCTAAAACGAGAAAATTTGTTTGACGTCCCATAGAAAATATATCGGCTTATCCGCACTTTTGTATGGAAGGTCCACAATTTTTTCTCCTTTTTAGACCCCATAAGCCTTAGGGAAAAGTTATTTAGTTTCATTATCTAAATATGCATTGTATTTTCTTTTGGTGTAAATAAAGTAAGTATATTTCATTCATTCATTCATTCATATGTTTTCCCTAAGGACCATCATCGTCATAACGTCAATCACTTTATTCCGGTGTCATCCTACTATGAAGCCTAGCTGCGGTATGATTTATTATGTCTTTTCTTACTACTTTGGCTACTTCTTGGATTATAGACCAAAATTCTACGACCACGTCAATCTCCACGTTTTTTTCATCCTCCGTAGGAGATTTTTTGTGTCCCGTGCAGTGCATATCCACTTCAGCAAAGCGTATCAAAATAACCTTGAGCTTCAACATGGCATTGACGACCGACGATTAATATCGTAATTTTTAATTATAAGCCGTCATCAGCAGGCCCACGTGATGTACATAATGGGAGCTAAATGGAGCGGTATTAGCATTACAATGGATACGCTAGCACGAGCATTGCAGCAGGAAGCGGCCGGTACTGGCGACGGAAGCGCCGACCGACGAGACGCTTTGCGATAGGTCCACATTGTACCTGCCTGGCACAACAGCCTTGTCCAAACACCACCGTCAACGGATTATTCATTTTAAACGTGCGCGTGCCCGTACTGTAAATGGTTCCATGACTTCCATGCCCCGTTGGTGTATCAATGTTGAACATTTTGGGGTTTATTTCCGTTCACTGCCTAAGGTTAAGGATGTAATGTGTTTTATTTGGATTTTGTGCTATCAGGGAGTTGAACACCCTACCCTAGTAACGGAACAACTTTTACTATGGAGCCAACATCAAAAAAAAAAAAATCTGCTGTCTCATACATTTTAGTCGAATCTGGTATTGCAGTTTTGCATGGGATAGCAGATTTTTTTATTTTTTCTCGAGGTTGGCTCCACAGTGAAAGTTTTTCAGTTTCATGGTCTGAAGCACCCCCTTAAGCATTAAAAGCCGACAGGGTGCGCGTCCCTGAAGCATTTTACGAAATAGTATTTCATATACAACGAATTACATTAAAATTTTGGATAGCGGCGCGGCGTAGCGCCACGATCGCTTTCTCAAGCAAGTCCCTTACCACTACCAAAAGGTTCTTAGTATGACAATTATAATTATCACACATTAACAAATTGAATTATTTGAAGAAAAAAGAATTAGGTCAAAACCGCAATCGTCGTAAGTAATGTTAACAACAATACAAAGAATCTTTATTATGAGCTACCTAATACAATATTTAAATCAAGGGAAATAAAAAGTAGCAAAAATATTCAACTGTTCGTTCTTCGCTTATTAGATCTTCGTAGGATCCTTTCCCTTTGTAGTGTCAAAGCCCTTTCCAATAGCCTTCAACACTTGTATGGATTGCGAAACAATTTACGATCACGATCGCATGAATGAAAGAATATCAATGACACGAAAACAATGAATGAAATAAAGTTGAATTTAAGGCTTACAAACCAAAGATACTGATGGCCGATGGAGCCGAAGCGGTTTCGAGTGGCGACCACGTACCGGAATGGCGGCCGCTTTACCAGGTCGGGGGTCTACCTTGTGGGGGGCTATCCACGCTGCGCTTTCCGGTACGCGGTCGCCACTCGAGAACTCTTCAGTTTCATCAGCTATCGGTTCTGCGAGCAATGTGCCTAACCCATTGCCCCAGTTCAGCAATTATTTGGGCTATGTCGGCTACTCTGGTTCTTCTGCGAATCTCTTCATTTCTGATTCCATCTCGCAAGGAGAGGGAAACTCCGAGGAAAATTATTAATAGGGGTCTAAAACTACACTATTTTGAGCCTACTGAAACAGTTGCTATACTAGCAGTGGCATTCATCAACAACGTGTGTGAATAAAACTGTAATGGATTGTAACGTATTTATGAATTGTGTGAGATCGATGAAAGTTCAATCTTATTGTACTTGTTACCAGGTGACTTCGCCGAGTTCCGCCGCACGTATCCTGAATGGTGCAGCGAGGCGGGAGCTCAGCACGTCCCCCATCTGCCCCTCATGGGACTACGGTTAGTAATCTACCGCTCAATGTGACATTATGAAGCATTATTGTCTTAAATAAAGCATGCACTACATTCTCGCGTGACATTCTCAGAAGAACTTCCAAGGAAAATAACTACAGCCGTCTACAGCTCACGAAGCCGCGAGAGCAATAAAGGGCATACACACACTCTCGTTCTCGCCCTTTCTCGTCTGTTCTCGCCCTTTCTCGTCTGTTCTCGGATGGTTCTCGGCGAGAATGTAGTGCGGCACGGCTAGCATGCCACCCACGACAAAGCGTTTAAACGAGAAAAACGTCATACGCGCTCTTTCTGGCATACGTAAAATAATAAGGATGGAGGCACATCTCGACTTTTATCGTTTTCTCGGGGGTGGCATGCGATTCCTACAATTGGCCTTAGCATGCCATCCCCTAGAAAACAATAATAATCGAGATGTCCTCCATCTTTGTAATTTTACGTGTGCTAAAAAGAGCGCGCTTGACGATTTTCTCGTTTTGTCGCCTTATCGTGGGTGACATACAAGCCGTGGTAGCTCAAAACATTGCAGCAGTACAGCTTATGTACGTGACTGAGACGCAGTGCAGCTGCAAGTGCTGTTTATAATTAATGAATCGGCTCCCGAAGCGAACGTCGCAGATACAACCGGTTTAAAAATAATTGACTAAACTTTCCTGTTCTCTATATCAATGAAAATTGATTCATGATATTCTGTGAAATATTACAGAGCCTGATCACTTAATAACACAGAGTATGTGGCAAATTTTTTTTTATACTAACTTTTTTTTACTAAAATCTACTATAAAAATTATAGTAAAGTCTGCTAATGCTAAGATTTGTAAAATACTTTTAATTATTGCGGATAAGTTCACCATCATGTCTGTATTTTACTCATCAAACTGAACAACTTTCAGCTAATTTGGAAATCGAAAAAAAAACAGCTGTTTCAAACAAAACTTCATTCAACTCAAATGTATGGGGCAACTGAATTTTTTTACACGATTTATAAATTGGCTCCATAATGAAAGTTGTCCAGTTTGATGAGTAGAATACGTGGTGAAGTTATACGCACTGATAACAAATTTACCCTATATTGTATAGTATTCGATATTTTTCTCCTTTTACCAAACATTGTGCAGAGTTGTTACTTGTATTTCTTTTTCAATAGAGTTAGAAGACTTCACGGCCGTTTTCTAGATATAAACGAAAGCAACGGCATCCAGATAACTAATAATCATGACATAGGCATTAACCAGCGCGCTTTAATTGCTCAAACGAGGAAACTCGCGCACGCGTGGGAATCCGATTTCATGCGCGTGAGACGTTTTCCTTAATCACCTCGCGTCGGCGGAAAAAGCCGACGGTCGGAGCAGCGATTCCGGCACGACTGGATACCGACGACGGCTTTCTCAATAAGCGATCTTGACTTGACAATCTTGTTGATGAGCTCTTTAATTTATACCCATGTTCCATGAGAACACACTCGCTGGCAAACCTGTATACCTACATGCATAGAATGTGGTCTGTTTCTATGTATGGCGTTCTGGTCGTGTATACAGAGTGTTAGGGTAGACAGTTGCATTACTTTAATGGGTAATTTTGCTCATGAAACTGAACAACTTTCCAGAAAAGAATCAAAGGGAAATTCGCAAAAAAAAAAAAACTTCATATAAACGTTCGATCAGTTGATGAGCATTTAATATGGGTGGAATGTCCAAATATTTGTCCTTTATCAGTTAATTGAATCAGATAAACTTTCTCAACTTCAGTCTGTTTTCCATTTCCATTACCTTTGATAGGAAGCTCGGAGATACACATAATATTAATATACTGGTAATAAAACCCAAGGTTGTGACTTGTATGTCTATCTCTTGAAATTTTTTTATTTCCCCTTTGTTCAATATTAAACAAATTCAGTTCTTCATAGAAGTTAACCAACTATTTAATATGATTTACTGTAGTTTAGGTGTTGAATTGAATATGAAGTTTTTTAGGTTTTTATTTAAAATAAGTTATTGATCACAAAATGCCAAACTTAATTAGAAGAATCCACAAAGATGTCGTAAGTGGTCGGCGAAAGCCTAAAAATTGGTATTTGTCGCTAGGTCTCTGACCTACCCAACTGGGATTATAGTCGTGATTTATAGTAAGGTACGTCATTTATAAACTAAGTGGGATAAAAGTTTTGAGGAAGTCGTTTCTGATTATGCCGAAGAAGTAAACATTAACAGAAAAATAATATTAAAATATGTTAATCAAAAGCCGGATGTTAAATTCAAACAGAAACAACACCGGCGACGGCAATTTAAAAGATATTTTTTGTATTTATTTAGTTTTGTTTTTCTTTTGTTTTTTCTTTAGGTTAAGGGTTTTGTATACTATATTTTCTGTTGTTAATAAAAATGTATGTAGCAGAAATAATAAAAATACAGATTTTGAGCATTGATAGAACTTTGATCGTTGCGTGGGCAGTAGCCCAGCAGACGTGGGTAGTAAAATTCGGCCAGGTGCGTTTCGGCCGTGTAAGTGGGATTCGGAAAGAACAATGGTATAATACTCGTATGTACATGTTCTTGCGCTAATTGACCCACGTATGTGTGAATGTAATAGATTTACAAGGATCCATAACAAGCTGTCAATGTTAAATATTCCATTCATATAACCGCGTAGACCGTTGTTGCTCATCTAGAATCAGCGTTTAGCGCCACAGTGTTAATAGTACACATTTACATGCAATGGCTAATTTTACCTCGTACCATACTATTACTAACTACATATTATGAATAAGCATTATTGACTGTCAAGTCATTATATCTCGATGAGCATTGCGTCATCGTCAGCCAAGTTAGTATTCAAACACAAATAAAATCATTATTGCGAAGATACAGTGAAAATGGCACCGCCTAGACGCATTGCAGTCATGATATCGGCTGGTTAATAAAACTCATTTATCAATCGTGACTATTCGTGACTCCGGCCGGCAGCAGCATGGCTGTGGCATGGCTGGCTGTGGATGTCGGGTGTTAGCTAACCGAGTTATCGGTATATTGCATTAGAATAGAAGCGGTGAAACCTCGCCTCGCCTCGCGCTCAATGAGAGCGCTCCATTCATGCATCCAACGCGCATGCGGTGAACGGCCCGTTCACTATTCTATTCAGTTTTCGCACTAGTTTTTACACGCTACTTAAAATGTTAATGACACAACAGTTCATTAAAAAACTTTACTTCGTCAATGTATGTTGTAAATGTTGTAATAATGGAATAAACAACAATTTCCTGCGAAGTTTTACGGATTTGAAACTCTTTTACTTGTCGAATGAACTGTAGCAACCTGCCTCCCCTCGCCCACGTTTGGGAGGTCTGACGGCTCCTTCTCACGATATCAGCAACATACAATTTATGGTTTAAATGTAATTCCGCCTACACGCCGCCACGAGCAATCTTGTGCGTGAGGGAATCGAGTGGGCCTGAATCGTGGTCGACTATATTTAGATGTATCTTTGTATAGTAATACAATTAAATTCGAAAATTATTTACTCGAAGTAATATCACAAAGGTAGCTTTTTGCCGACGTTTTTAACTCTACCACTCGTCAGGAGGTGTCGCGTTGTAATTATGTACAACAATCATTTTTAGTTTCCGGAAAAACGCAACTCTTACGGCATCTCCTCAGTGTCTGTCACAAGCGTTTTCCTCAGAATCTCATTTTGCAGTTTGGTCCGTTGACCGGACGCAACATAAACCTCAACATTTGTGATGTTGGTAATTGGATATCGAACCGACGTAAAGCCCATTACATGTGTCCTTAACGTTCCTAAGTTTTCAGCCAATGGACCTAGCTCAAGGACGGTGACGGCAGTCAGTGTCGCATCGCTAGCTTCCCGCAAATGGTCAAACCTCGTTATAATGACATTCCGACCAGTGACCGTGACATTTTCAAACCGCCATGTTTCGAACTCGATTCAAAAATAAATCTTATCGGGAATGACGTAAACCAGAGATGTTATCAAAGGCTAATTTGAAGTCGACTATATTCTTGTGCATGTGTAGCGCCTGGCTTGGCAGACCTGCCGGTCACGCGATGGAAACCTCTCAATCTAGAAGTGGCTGACGTCAGTATTCGAGCGTCATTTTGAACTGGCTTTAATGAGTTTGCCATAACCCCCATATATCAAGATATAAACCAATGACACATTAATTCACTAAGTCATATCTCACTCAAGACCTTTAGTGGGAACATGCTAATTTATTAGGTTGTCATCGTGAACAATGATCAAACTTTGTTCCTGTTGCTAAAATCTCTTGTTCACCATTTAAATTTAGATTCATCAACAAAATGACCAAAGCAACGCTACGAACCAAATATATAGACTTTGATAGTAAGAGTAAACTAACTGCTTTACGAAAGTGAAATTATTTTGTTACACTTTAAATTGGCGGTAAGAAATAATAATATTCTACGGCTGACGTGACTAATGTTTTCTTGAATTGGTTTTGTAGTAAGGTCATTTGGGTAAGCAGGTAATTAGGTATTGCATTCCATTGTACTTTCACCGCATAGTTTTGAAGTGATCGTATAATAGCGTTATAGTTGATGATGAGTGTTGCGAGATCCTGGTGGCCTCGATCTGACTAGGGTTTGTCGGCAGATGATCAGAGTAGTGACGTCACCACGCGCTGCTGACGTCAAGAACCCGCGTCGACGCACACGCGCGGCGCTCGCGTGAATTCATTCACGAATTTATCCGACCGTCCCATGGTCATGGGTAATGAGTCGACTAACGATCTTGTTCTTGTATTTATCGTTTTCTGCACACCAGGCTGGCTGGCGATGCCGCATCCATTATTATCTTCTTTTTATACACTACTGAATCTAAGGAACAGCTTAAGGGGTTAGGAGGTTGGTTTCACAAACAACTAGCACCTTTTACGTTACTGCGCGCAAAAATGAGCTCCAGTTGATATTGTTCGGATAAAGTACTGGAAATCTTTTTGCGCAATGGATTGGCCGCGTGTTTCCTTTATAGAATGGACAATTTCTTACTGTGGCACAATAGAGATAAGGAAACGGTAAGAGTTTAATGCCTACTCTCGATCAGAGCGCTATTGTTTCGCGTTAGAGTCTAGGAAAAATACGGTTTGAGATTGCATTAAATACACTTTAGGAAATTGTGTTTGAACTAATATTACTATTAGTTTATAACACTTTTGTCAAGATTTGGTGGTTATATAGGCTGAGGACCCTGAGAAATACCTTAAAATCGATACAACTTTTGATTTAAAATTGTTAAAATCGTTATAATTTTGAATACTTACAAAATATTAAACATCTACTCAAATTTAGGATAGTAACCGGGGATTATTATTGTTATAAGTAAAAGGTATTGAATGAAGCCATCCTGTTCAAAATAACCAGTTTTCCATTTTTTGTTCATACCTAAATTTAATGTTTTGTAAATGTCTTAATTATTCCATAATACACAATAAAAAAATTATGTTTTTCAGGTATGTATCTACTAATATTTCAAACTATCACTAAAAGTGCAATTAATAATCTACTCCATACAAAAATCCGTAGATTTCCCCGACTATATATTTTCTTTGCTATGGTTACCACGGGTTTAAGATCGTGACCGCCTCAATTGGATATTTGATTCGGGCTCTTGTATGAAGATATTATGTGCAGTTTTTGAAAGTCAAATCAGCACTTAGAAAGATGCATATCTCTATAGTAATTTTGACATTTTCAACTGCTGAGCTCTAATGAATGAGTTTTAAAAATCGCTCTCCAGGACGGGGATCGAACCATCGACTCCTGCACGACAGGTTGCTGGTAAGATTTCTGAGGTTTTATAGTTTTTATCTAGGTTTTATCTTTGTGACATTTGATGTCCAAGACCTCGCTTGCTTTAAGTTTTCTACTAAATAATTTAAAAATACATAGAAATAAGATCTAACCTTTACATGCACCCACACACATGTTATATAATATACTATACACAAATAAGTTTTAAAAAAATCCTTGCTGCCTCCTACATAAACTACAAAAAAGGAAAAATTACTAAATATATAGGGTCCTTCCCCTGTACTTCTTAATATGTTTCAAATGTAAATTACGTATTTTCTAAATTAGAATATGGTACAAAATTTATTCATAAGGTAAACCGCAAAAAGTAAGTAAGCTATTTTGTGAAAATATCTTTCCGTTATAAAAATTTAGAAGCTAACATACTTAATGAGGATTTAAAGGAAAACATTGTGAAATACATATATTATTATATTTTTATTTCATAAAATCAACAAGCTGTTAGCGTTAGCCGCGACTTCGTCTTCGTGGATTTCTTATGTCCCGGTCTTCAAGATAGAAGCTGCCAAATTTCGTCAAGATCGGTTCAGCGGTTTTATAGTGAAAAGGTAACAAACAAACAGAAAGATAGGTACACACTTGATATCGATAGTATCATCACAGTATAAGAAAGAGGTATCATATCATCTATCACAGTGTATTTCGTAGGTGGTAACAATAATTTTGATACCCAGTTTCGTAACTCTGTTCCAGTTGCGAGCTCGAGTTGAGTGTTAAGTGACAGTACCGAGGCTTTACCTCGAAATAGAGCTCTGTAATAAACATCTCGCAGTGTGTAGGTGCGAGTGCGAGTGGCCTGCGACCTCGACACACTTGCTAAAATACAAAACATTCGTCCGACCGATGCGCGCCTCTTGCGTTGCGACCATTCGACGCATAACTCTTTAGTTAGAGCAAATAAACGACCAGTGAACTCCTTTGTCCGGCGACACGGCTCGTTAAAAGTCCTGCCAGGATGGGACTAGTCCGGCATTAAAAAACCGTCCCTCGCAGGCGGTCATTGGCAGCGGGTGGGTCGGTCCGCATTCCTGCGCCGCCGCCGCCGCCGCCGCCGCCGGAGCGCCCGCGCCCCGCACGCACTCGCACGCCCACACGCACACAGTGCTGCCACCTGCGCTTTCAGCGCTAGATCTAGCGCTTTTTTGGTATGATCAGCGCCTAATCTCAGAATTTAGCGCTGAGCGGCTTCGAAATCTAGCGCTTTTTTAACTTTTGATAATGCAACAGTATGTTGAATAAGTAGCTATACTGCAAATTTTTCTTTTTTTTTAATTAAAATATGGTACATACATATTGTGGTCAAAACACGTCCCTAGAGTGTGCAGTCTTCGGGCGATTTACATAGAACGCTTATTTTACACGTCAGTCAGATGTGCCCTCTTGTGCCCAAGTAATAAATGATTTGAAGTGCTATCATTAATTTTACTAGGAACCTATGAATTAACTGTCTTAAATTAACTTATAGCTGGGTTTCGGAAAGACTGATAAAATATTTAGATAACTTTAAAATACTATTTATGGGAGAAGAATTTAGCCTCGAATCTAGCGCTTTTCAACCCACAAAAATTTTAGCATCTAGCGCTTTTTTCACAGTTTTAGCGCCCAATCGATTTTTCGAGGTGACAGCCCTCGTACCGGCTCTACACTATGCTTCGCTACCCGCCCGTTTTGTGAAGTAGACCTTACCCGTTAATTTCGTCCCAGTGACTTGTCTTCTCGATTTGGTTGCGCGGCTCGGTTCCGAGGAGGCAGCGGTCGCCCATACATAGGAGTTGTTCATTAATAACACTGCCGACCGTGTCACGGCTTCCGGCCGCCGCCGGTTGCGCCCACATAGCCGCTATTCAAATTGGAATTAAATTCGCACGAAGCTGTTGTCACTTTATTGTACGAAGCTACTACTACTAGCAGTAGTATACATACAGTACTCTTTGAACCAACCGTATTCATTGTCTGAGTGAACTCTGTGAACCTATACTGCATTCTTATTCGATGCCATAACTTATTTTTAGTTATTGTTATCCTCTACTTCAGAAAATACCTACTTAATAAATTCCAATGTGGAATTCATTGTAACATGTTTCGTGAGATCTATGTTGTACAATATTATATCACATATTTTGTTTGTAAAATTGCACATACAATATTTAAAACACTTACTAATGCTGAAGCTAGTTTAGAAGCTAGGGTGTAAACTTAAATGCGTTACTATAATTATGAGGGTGATTCAAACCATCAAACTGAAATAACTTTCCCTATGGGACTAACAAAGAAATCTAAAAAAAAAAACGTTAATATTCTTTATTTGCACACCTAAAACATACAGCAAAAAAAAAGAATAGTAAAAAGACACCCGATGAGACCAGAAGAAATCTGTTTGACAATTGACAATTTCTATGAAACAACTGATTTGCGAAAATAACATAACAACATAAATATTCTTTATTTGCATACCAAAAACATCCAGCAACAAAAACAGAAAAAAAAGAAACCTGAAGAGACCAGAAGAAATCTGTTGTTTTACACATTTTAGTCGAGTAGCTAGTAGCTATTGACATTTGCTATGAAACAATTGATTTTATTTTCGCGCCTTCAATGCTGGTCTTAGAGCAAGTTCAGTTTGATGGTCTGGAGCACCCTCTTAAGTATGTACCACATTCAAGTTTACACCCTGTATAGTTAAGAATATACAGGGTGTGTTTCTATTAAGATAGAAACCGGGTAATAATTCAGTCTTCAAAGTTGAATAAAGGAATTTAACCCTTGTTGGAAACATAGCTTTAAGACAATGTAATGGGTGGATATCACAATGTCGATGGCGTTTGATTCTTCGTGTGAAGATACGGCTATTCCAATTTAAAACAGTATAGTTTAAAATAAATATACTTTACTAAAATAGAGCAACCAGGATCAAATCCTCACGGACGACACGTACATGCCATGTCATGTAGGTATCAATGAGTTTTTCTAACTTATGTACTGTAATACCGACTGCTGTCAAACGATAAAGGAAAACATCGTGAGGAAAACTGCATACGCTAAAGAAGAAATTCTTGCACATGTGAGGTCTACCAATTAGTGGACTGATGCCCATACACAATTTCTGAGGGTAGGCCTGTGCCCTGATGATGATGATGAACAAAGAACAAGGAATTATAAACATTTTGGGGTCTTGGTTGCTTAAATGAATTAATATCTTGGAAGGTATTCCACGAGCAGTAGCCCGGACCTTTGGACCGCTTACGTGGGGACACAGGTCCAATACGTAGAAGACCCCTTGCTTGATACATTTTAATCTCAATGTATAGGTTTGGATGCACCAATTGTGATTTTGTGATCCATCTCTGCAAGCTCTATTTAAATGTACTCGAAGACAAACCGCATCTATACTACAGGGTGACATCAAAATGAGTCGACAAATTAATAAAATGAAAGCGATACACATATATAACTCAATAGAAATAACTATGCGATGCAGATGTGCCTTGGTTGCAATGAAACTCCAAAAGGTTTTAACCAACATAGTTTTAAGGAAAACTGTGTGCGACCACGGTCTAAAATAATCAATTTAAATTTAGTATAAACAGTAGTCTGCACCCACATTACACCTAAAATGAATTGAAATATTATCTAATCAGATCGGTGAGCATGAGGGGTATGGGCGCACCGGCCAGCATGGCGGCCGCGTGGGCGGCGCGCCGGCCGTGCTCCCCTGAATGGACGTGTCGGATACTTCGCCCACACCGCGGCCCACACTGCCTACTATTGCCTAGCACATAGTACATTAGGTACCGCCGCTGCCCACTGCTTGCCGACTGTTAATAATTATCTTGATGACCACTCGCGTGAACACTGATCTAATTTGGTCTTCGTTCGAACGAATTGCGGAAAATTTCCATTGATAGGAGGCTTAACGGGAAGAGTTAAGGTGGTTTCAGTCCATACAAACGTTTGACGCACAATACGCGTAGACGGAATTAATAAAAGTAATATTTTATATATGGAAAAATAGTTTAGAAAATCTAGTTGCCGCGTCACAAATAACATTTGAAATTTATAATATAATTAGGAAGATATAAAGATTTTAAAATTTTGTATGAAAATTTTCAAAGCTTTATATCTTCGTAATTATTGTATAACTTGCAAATGTTATTTGTGACGCGGCATATAGATTTTTGAAACTATTTTTCCATATATACAAAGTTACTTATATTATTACCGTCTACGCACATTGTGCGTCAAAGTTTTGTATAAAATTGACCCCTCTGCAACCGCCTTAACAGTGGTAAGCTGATCTCCATTGTAGGCATCGATTCAATACACGAACTGCATTGAGTCTCGTAATATGAATGACTGACAGCTACAGTTAGCGTCAGATAAATATGAGCATCAAAGACAACATTTTTGAATGTCTTGAACAAAACTTTGTTGAACAAATATAAAAAAAACGTTCTGTTTTGTGTTGTTGTATTTTTTATTATTAAGTTTCGGGTAATGATAAGAAAAACAAAAGAAACTTCAATAAAGTCACAGTATAAGAAACAGTATCTATTACTACATAAAGAAGTCAAGGTTTTGTTGATAATGTGGTATATGACTGAGCATTTTAGGGGCAAAAAAAACAAGTAATGTAAACGTAAAAATAATCGTGCATCGGACCTGATGAGCATAATTTTATTATTCATGTTTCACTTTCTTTCTTGCTCTGATGCGGACTGTACGAGTGTGTTATTATTACTACTTATTATCTGTGATTGCGATGCAATTGACCGATATTGGAGCGATTGCTCAAGCATGAATCGAGCATGATATTCAATATTTTACTTTCGTTTAAGTGGAATTGATATCAATTTTATTTATACCGCTACTTCATCGTTCACGTCTGAGTCATGCTGCCGTAAATACGATGTTGATTCTTATATTCTTTTATATAGCAGATGATGCAAACGGTGATAAAAATAGCATTATCCAAAACAGAAACACGAATTGATCTATTGTTATATTCTAAGCATTTGTAAAATGTATTACACATTTACACCAAAGTTGAAGTGGAAAGCGTCGTGTAAGTGTCGCAAATGTCGGAGATGAGTGTCGGGGGCTGACAGTCAAAGCTCTGCGTGGGTGGCAAGTTATCATCAGTTCTCCAGCTTGCTCGCTTAATTTGATTGCTTTCAAAACAGCAAACTGAATGGCGACGAGACGATTGAGAGGGCGAATTTGGAAAAGTGTCGCGTGGGAGGAGACGCGTTGGCGTCGGGACGCGCGGGGGTGGCGGGAGTAAGGACGCGGGCTGCGTGGGCGGCCATTGAGCTGCGGGGCGGCAGCAGGTGAATGGCACCCCCTAACCTCCTCCCCCATTCAGCGGCGCCATCGATCGGCCCGGGCCGCTGCGCCGCGCGCCGCCACCCGGCCGCAGCCGGGCTTGTTCTCACGTGACTCTTACTAAACGCATTAGCTATGTTTAATGGACAGCCTTCCTTATTGAATTATCTTGTTCATTAGGGTTCGTTCGAGCGGCCGATGAATGATGACTGTTTGATTATTGAGTTGTCGCGATCAGGAGCACAGTATGATATCAATTAAGTCTTACCACACAAGTGCTTATGCTTGTCGCGTGTAAGAATGCGTATCAAAACTAGCATGGTGTCTAGTCTGAATGACATTTTCATTGTAATAGGATCGGGTCATAAATTACGGCATTATTTTATTATAGCTATGTTGAGCTGTAATCTGGGAATTGATATTTTAGCATAAGGGGCAATAATGCCCCTCGTATTAGACTCGCTACGATCGGGTTGGTCACACACGCTATAGTACCATCTTGACGACCTACAAATATGATTATTATGAGACTCCCTCCCTCTATCCATATCAATTTTAAGGCTGAAATTTTTTTTATAGGTATCTATCATATTGTAATGTTATGCTGTTCTTTATTCGGACTAGTTCTCAGTGTTTTACTAGTATCTTATAAATAAAGACTTGAACAATTCTCCGAAATACTTAACCAAAAAAGTATGTTCCCTAGTAAGACATGGAATAGATTAAAAAATTGAAAACTAAGAACACACAGAAAGTTGGTAGTTGAAGCAATGTTTCTGACCACCCAGAAAGGTATTACGGTTGTGAGTTTATGTATGTTACGTGTGTTGAAAACTAAAATAATTTAGTTTAGATAGATAGAAAGACAGGTTGGAAACTGGTGCTTGGTAAGTATGTTTATGCTTACCAAGCACCAGACTCAACCTTCAATTCTAAAGATAAATTCTAAAGCGTACATATACTTTTTGTGGAGAAAATAAAGCATTTTGTATTTTTTCTATTCCATCCGTTGACCATTCGAATCATGTGGTTGCAGGTCGCTGCGTATCTCTGGGTCGGGCTGCGAGGAGGCCCTGTCATCTGGCTCGTCGTCCGAGTGCGAGGACACGCACACCCACGTCCAGCAGGAGTTCCCCATCGAGATCCTGCCCAACCTTTACCTCGGCAACTCCACCAACAGCGAGGACTGCGACGCGCTTGCCCGCCACAACATCAAGGTGACATATTTATACTTATATTATGGTAATAAAATAAGGTAAAGTAATATTTTATATATGGAAACTAGTTGCCGCGTCACAAATAAATAAATTGCAAATGTTATTTGTGACGCGGCATCAAGAGTTTCTAAACTATTTTTCCATATATACATAGTTACTTATATTAATACCGTCTACACGTATTGTGCGTCAAAGGTTTGTATAAAATTGACCTCTCTGCAATCACCTTAAGTATTACTAGGGTGTTTTGTCACACCCGTAGAACTGACTTTAAATAAATAATTTTAAAATTGCTTACAATATCTCATAATAATCTCTGTCAAATATTTTCTCGGTAAAAAAACGCTAAACTCACATTTTCAGTAATTCTTTAGCTTGAATACTATTTTTAATAGCAGGATAAACTATAAAATTAATGAAATGTTGATTTCCATATAAACCGCACGTTTTGAAGTCTAATAAAGTGTTGCTGATTTGAATAGTTACTTAGTAGCGGATTATCCTGGATATGCTTAAGGGGAAAATTTGAATTCAAAAACAATATTTATTTTTAATTCAATTTTCCCCCAAATTTTTCCGGGCGTGACAATCTGTGGTTTATTCTAATCTAAGTGGAAACCACAGGGCCTTAGTCACGGCACATATTTATAATTTCTGAACTAATATAATGTAACTAATAATTATACGTAAGAAAGTTAGCATTAATAAATAATAATAGAACTAGGTAGGTACTGCACTGTACAATAATACTACGACATAAAGCATAGGTATACTTGGGGATTCTTTTTGTTATTGTATTATTATTTTTGTGTGTATAATGTAAATTCTTACTTATACTTATAAGGAAATAATTTGTATATAGATATATATTTGTCAAAGAGTTTTTGCAGTGCCCGTTCAGGATTTCACATAGGACCATAACTGTTGTAACATCTGTAAGACATGTGAAAGCAATAAATAAATGATTATGATATGGTTTAAGGTGTCCAAATTACAAATGTTTAGATTTTTGTCTGTCTGTTTGTTTGTTTGTTCGCGTATCACGTGAAAACTACTGGATCGATTTTGATAAAACTTTTGTGTTTGAAAGCTTATGATTAGACTAAAATCTGGTATATCATTATCTCGCAACGATGACCGGTGCGGACCAAGTCGCGGGTAAACTCTTGTGCTTATATTATTGCATGTGGAGAGAAATACCATATTTTTATGTTATTTATGTTCAAACAAGGTAATGTAAACATTCCAGTACGTGCTGAACGTGACGCCCGACTTGCCGAACACGTTCGAGGCGGAGGGCTGCGGCATCAACTACCTGAAGATACCCATCGCCGACCACTGGAGTCAGAACCTATCAGTACACTTCCCCCAGGCCATTCGCTTTATCGGTTAGTACCGTTCATTTTCATACTATTCGATATTAGGAAAATTTGTGGTTGCATTCATGGATACATAATTATTTGGCATTCGATAGCCCGGTGTGTACGAAGCACAAACTAGACAGCACACGGTTACACTTCTGGCACTCCATATATAGAACAATATTACGATATTTGCATAGAACTGTCGGCTGCCGCCGCTCTAGTATGATTTCTCTACTTGCGGTAAGCGCGACGTTCGCTCTGAAGTTTGGGAAGATATCATTTTGTATGCAGCAAAGGGCGCGTCGCGCGCGAGTAGAGTGATCATACTAGAGGGGCCAATTTAATTACTTGAAGTATACAGGTATGTACGGATACCTAGTGAAAAATGTGTTTAATGCATGTATACTTAAAGCCAGGTGAAGTCTACCAAACCGCATTGGGCACGCGTGGTGGACTAATGCCCGTACACTTGAGGGTGGGCCTGTGCCCTGCAGTGGGACATATATAGGCTGATAATGATGATACTAAAAGCTGTAGGCGCAGTACTACTACATAAACAAGATGGGGTCGGCACACACGCTGTCCCGCTCGCACGAGGCACGCGCGCGCCTGTTTAATTTGCTTCTTGCTCGGTTCCCCTAAAATCTCCCCAGAAAGGGTGGTGTGAGGTGCTTTCTGGGCCGAGTTAAGCCATGTTGAGCTTGCAATGCAAAGAGCGCTTGGCAATGCAAGTCTCGGGGCCCTCTTCTCATGGGCGCAGCAATGATTTTTTCCCAGGTTCAGGTGGTCGCAATGAAATAATCACCAACCATAATATTTATCCATTATTATATTATCAGGCTACAAATAATTACTTCAACATGTTTTAGTCAGGTCAGGTCTAAAACCAGGACCGAGCAAAGCGAGCTCGAGATTTTTCTGTAACACGACTAGTTCGAAAGCAAGGAGCGAGCGAAATAGCAAGCTCGAGAATGAAAAAAACAAAGTAGTTTAGTTTGTTGGTCTCTAAACCATCCCTTTAAATATTACTAGGGTGTTTTGTTACACCTTGTATGATTAATGAAACGTGTAATATTGCAGAGGAGGCGATGTCGGCGCACTGCGGCGTGCTAGTCCACTGCGTGGCGGGCGTGTCCCGCAGCGTGACCGTCACGCTCGCCTACCTGATGCAGCGGCACCGGCTGTGCCTGCGCGACGCCTTCGAGCTGGTGCGCTCGCGCAAGACCGACATCGCGCCCAACTTCCACTTCATGCGCCAGCTGCACTCCTTCGAGAGGGACCTCGGCCTGCACGAGCACTGCGCCACACTGAGTAAGGTCTGCATTGTACTACGTCACCTATAACGTTTGCGTTACCTCGAGTACGGTATAGTCACTTAATGGTAACGTTTACATACTTAAAGACCGACCAGTAAATTAAAAAACCTCGCCATTTTGCGGAAAATCATTGGAACTAATTTTTCCGGCGCCACCAAAACAGGTTTTTTATTTTTCTGGTCAGGCTTTACACACCACTAGTTTTTAATTACTAACAATATTTTAAGGATGTACTCAGACAATGAAACTAAACAACTTCCCCTATGGAACATGGTTCGAAAAACGAGAAAATCTTTGGACCTTCACTACAAAAGTGCGGATATCAGCCGATCGATACAAGACTATCATTGGCATTATTTTTAGGGCGTCGGTCCAGCGGGCCGCAAGGTGCCCCATACTACGCCTGCCAGTTCGTGGTCTCAACTGTAGATTTTCTATGGGAGGTACAACATTTTTTTTTCGTTTTTTCACCCATGTTCCTTAGGGAAAGTTGTTTAGTTTCATTGTCTGAACACCCTTAAATTTTTTTTAGTTTTTAAAAACTAGTGGTGTTTTATACAGGGTCCTTCTTAATATGCTGACGGGATTTTGAGGGGATGTTCAGACCATCAAACTGAACAACTTTCTAAGGGAACACCATCGAAATCACGAAAAAAAACATCTGTCCCATACATTTTAGTCAAGTAGTATTGCAGTTTTATATGGAACAGCAGATATTTTTTTCGCCCTTTCGATTTTGGTCCCATACAGAAAAATATTCAATTGTTGATGGGGTCTGATCATACCCTTAAAAAACAATCAGGATATTAAGTACCCGGTATGTCGTTATTGGCGTACTCGACGAAACGGAGACTACTTTACACGAACACAACCCAGATAGCTCTCACACACGTAGAAGTGTCACTAATGTAACTTTGAAACTAATGTAGGTACACGTAGCTGCAAGTTAATGGTACTAAATAATAATACAAAAGTGACAGGTACAGAATGGCAGCCTCATACGAACGATCGAACGCAAGTACCCTATCTGTGTGCTCGTAGCGTGTAGAAGCCGAACAATCGGCTTCGGCCAAAAATTGATCTTTGGTCGGACACCGCGAAATTGATCTTGCGTGGAGCCGTTCTGTACCTGTCTCTTTTGTGGTACTACATTCTGAGTAGTTTGTATGTGCACCAGAGTTTTACAAAACCCCTGTAGTACAGATCGGTGTCGTGAATAATGAAGTGTGTGACAGTGTTGTATCGTATTATGCAGGTGTTGGAGCAGCACGGTGTACGTGAGGCGCGCGCGCCGGACTCTGGCGTGGGGTCAGGTCGGGGGCGGGGCGGCGCGCGCGGGGGGGCGGCGGGGCCGGGCGGGGTGGCAGCGGGCGCGGGGGGCTGCGGCTGCGCGCCGCCCGCCGGCGTCTCGCCCGACTCCGGCATAGAGTTCGACCGGTGGAGCGCGGCGCGCGACACGCCGCAATGACAGTTCTTCACGCCGCCGGCGCCGCCGCCGCCGCGCCCGTAGGCGCCGCGACCTCCGCGTGAAGCCACCTCTTCGTAGTGTCCTCGTCAAGTCACGACCGCATAGCATCGCACCTCGAGCATGCCTCGGGCTCCAGACTACGGCCGGTTCCTCGTCCACGCCACGCTATTCCCCCACACCTCCCTGTTGGACTCACTCCGGCGCAGGGTTCGAAAGGATAAGATAAGATAAATATTATTTATTTGCACCCCAACGTACACATAAAACAAGGAAGAAAGAATAATTATCATTAATAAATATACGTTGGTAATTATCAAATTTATTGGATAAAAAACATGCTTGCGCTAGCAATGTCACGCAATGTATTCCAAACACGATTTGCGAAAAAAGACGAGTCTCAAGAGACAAGTAAGAATTCTGTTCGCTGTTATTTTTCTCTTTTATTAATAATTTTTGTACGAAACAAAATGCCGAAGTTTAGACACTGTTTGCAACAAAAACAGCAATTTTAGTACTGTTAGTCAAAAATTTAAGAGAAAAATAAGAATCATCATTGATAATAAGCATATGCTCACAACTATATTCTCCGAAGGGGTAGTCAAAGATATTCTGAAACCTCAGAACATTCACGTTTCACTAGTAGGTAGATTTAAATATCTGATAATTATCAAAGAAAATAATAAGGGCCTGTTTTACCACTTTTTAGTAAGTTCTTGTTAGCTTATCCGACAGATATTTTGACATATCGTTCATAAAAAATATGTCAAACTATCTGTCGGATAAGCTAACAAGAACTTACTCAGAAGTGGTGAAACAGGCCTTAAGTCTTGATAATTAGGAACCCTCGCCGGTCAAGCGTGCGTCCAGCAGCTAACAATATAATGTACAAACGTTTGTCCTCTCATATTAAGTTCCAAAACAACGCTCGAATGCAACAGTACAAAAACTCGTGATCATTGTGAAGTTTTGAATGTTTCACATACGTACGTATACATAATGTTATTATGTTATCGTTTAGACCATTATAATTAGCAGTACAAGTCGTTCCAGTATATAAATATTACATGTTTAGTAGTAACGAGTGGCAGTGGCGCAGCACTTGTCTAGATTAGACTAGACTTAAAGCGTCCCGCGAGCGAGCTATGGGAAGCGATAAGTATTACACTTTTGTATGTACCCAGTAATTCGTTTGATAGCACGTTAACAAAATATTGTCGTTTACGCACGCTGCGAACTCTTTTACACTCTTATAAATACATTATAATAGTTATTAGTGGAGCACTTAAAATGTTACGGAGGAACTAAAGTTAAACTGTTTAGTGCCACAAATCGTAACGTTACTTGTAGTCTTAAGTGAAAATGGATTAGAATGTATAAGTTATACTTTATACATATTTGTTAAGTCAATTTATAAGTTTGGTATCAAATAATACTTATATGTATTTTTACAATATAAATTGTTCACACCTAAAATGTTTATACAGTTTTGTTAATTGAGCCTCTATTTTTAATTTTTTAGGTATGAACTATTTCTGATTATTTTTAGACTGTGGATACAAACGTTAAAATGCATTCCCGAATCTATCTTCCACTAAGTTATGCATTTTGTATCCATTCGAATTTAATTAAATATTATTTTAAATTGTGTCTGTTATTTTATAGTGATTGTGTTGTATACGGTAGTCTCCTCCGTGAGGATAGAGGTCGTACGAGCGCGCAGCCTGCTGGCTTGGCGTGCCTACCGAATGCGGGGCCAAACTACGGGCCGGTTCCATTGTGCCACCTGACCGTTTACATTTTAGTTTATTTTATGCAAGAAGTACCTAACGTATCGGATAAATTTGACATAGGGTTTGTTACAAACGATGAACTAAAATTTATATATTTTTTCATAAATGTTATTTCTAGTAACAGGGCTTCTGAAAACTCTTCCATTGTTGTTGAAATATGTAATTGTA
The DNA here is from genome assembly GCA_927399405.1 of Agonopterix arenella. Classification (NCBI taxonomy): domain Eukaryota; kingdom Metazoa; phylum Arthropoda; class Insecta; order Lepidoptera; family Depressariidae; genus Agonopterix; species Agonopterix arenella. Next base: position 13,585,049 of record OV656695.1, on the reverse strand, counting down.
TGAGAGTGAGAATGCGTGAATGTGATATACATATAAGTATGTAGAATTAATTGATGGTTACAAATAATTATTTACAATTTGTAAAGACACTGACCACATGAAGGTTTTTTCTCGATTAATAATGTGACCCAGTAGATAGTCGCATATATTTTTATTTCTATTAGTTATGATTATGATATTATAACTAGATTATATTATATTCTATGGTATATTTAAAGAAAATGAAGAATATAAGTAACAGTTTATTTTTCTATCAATCTTCAGTAATATCTGTCGTGGACTCTAATAACATCGTATTATGTACTTAGTGAGTACAAGCGGTCAGCAACATTGTGTATGTGGTTTGATTGGAAACTTGCTAGCAAATGAATATTTTTGTATAAATTATATAACGATGAATTATAGTTAGATACGAAAAAAGAAGATAGTGGAAATCAATCAGATTCACGTGATATATCTTAATTTATGCTTTACGAAAATTTCCATTGGCATTTATAGTTTGATAGAGTCAAAAATGAGTTTCATCCACTTGTATGTAAATAAGTGGCAAGCTTTAATATTAAGTGAAGTATGTTAATTATGAGAACATAGAAAATTGTTACAAGCTGTAAATTTGTTATAGATTAAGATTTATATTGAGATTCAGCTTCCTAAACATTTGATGCCAACTATTTTGTAGGTAATTGTGCAAAACGATCTTTTTATCTAAAGTTTAATTAATAATGTATTACTTACATCGATCTGGTCACAATTACCGGTCAGTGCGTTATATTCGCGCCATTGATTCTCTCACTTGTAGATATGTGTTGCACACACGTTTTAACTAAATGTTTGGGCAGAAGTATCTGATTTATTTTTGGTACATATTGTAACTAAATATCCATATTGGTTGCACTGTATATTCGGACTTTTATATTTCTAGGAATAATATAATAATTATAATTGTAGTGCACAAAGTCTTTGTAGATCGGACCCCAACTAAACCTCCTCAACTGTACAATGTATTGGTCTTTATTGGTTTGCTATAAACCGCAGTGTAACATAATGTGTTTGTACATAAACTATGTTATTGTAACAGTTCTGTTTAATGTATCAAAGAATTCATGTTAATTGACGATGTTGATAATGTTTTAGAAAACTTTTTAGTGCTTTCCTAAAGGTACCTAAAGCCACATGGCTCACGTAATATTAACCTCAAAACCAATATAAACACTGTTAATTGAAGAATTGTGTTTTTATTAAAACCCGTTGACACAGCGCGGCTAGCATGGCACCCACGACACAGCGATAAACTGAAAAAACTTCAAGCACACTATTTGGCATACGTAAAACAAAGATGGGAGTACACCTAGATTTTTATCGATTTCTCGGGGGTGTGCGAGGCCAACACAACAGTATGCAAGAGAACACACCGGTATGCGGTATCGGTATTTTAATTTTAGGAAGTTGAAATAAAATGACAAAGACAAGTTGTTACTTTATTTATTTGCATTTTTCAAGTAGATGAAGTACATAATTACTGTTAACAATACAATTAATTTGTGAATTTAATAAGTATCCCGATTACATCTCTAAATTCATACTCGAAATTCAATAATTGAAGCTATATCTAGTTGTTCAAGTGTAAGTTATTTACAGTAAATAGCATAAAATAATCAAACTCCATTCTACAAATAAATCTCATTCTTTTGCTAATTGACTATCGTTGGGTGAATACTGAGATTATAATAATATAATTCTCAGGAACTAAACTTAACTAAATCCTACCTCCGAATAGCTCCCTTCCTTCCTTGATATAGTTATCTTTAAATAAACATTTACATATACAAACAGGTGTACAAAAACCTTAACATAATATAAGGATTTTACTACCTACATTATATACAGTAACTTGGTGCCATGATATACTAATCATACCGTATCATTAAAATTAATAATAGCAACCGATTAGCCTGAACGCAACCCGCCTCGCCCGGCCGCGGCGCGGACTGCGGTGTTGGTGGTGATTCATGCTGCCAGTTGGATGCAGACTAATCAGCATTGTGACCATCATGTGAAGCTGCCACTACATAGAAAGATATCTAAAATCCTTCATACTTTGTCACAATTGTATACAAATTTTGGCACAAAGATGTGCTTAACGTAATATTTAATTGTAAGATACAACAAAGGCTTCACAGTGTGTTTATTGCTTTTTGTTGAAGTTTAAAATAGAGTAGTCATATTAGAATAATAAGGTAAGATGACCACCGAGATTTTTCTAGAGGTCGTTTTCACTAATTCGTGAAAGTGTCTATATACCTCTCTATCATAACTCGCGAAATATATCGGCGGATCTATCTCGTTAGCCGCTATTAATAAATATGTAACAATGTGTCACACACATAAAATTTAGATAGACCATGAGAAGATAATATAGGAATGCGTCTCAGAGTACAATAAAGAAATATATTCTTTGGAATGTAACGAAGCTTTACAGAATAAGCGAAGATACGTTGTTAAAACATGAACAGTTACTTAGGAAACGCCATGGATATGTTATCTATTACTTACTAAGGTACATGTAAAGGCACCCCCCCACCGACGCGACGCGACGTTCAAATTATTATATTGGTCCACCCTGAGGGTTAAACTTCTATCATATAATAAAATATAAATTATACAGATGTAATATAGTATCTGTGGAAATCCAAAATAGCTCATTGTAATCACATAACTACTTGAACAAGCACTTGATTGGGGGGATGTGAATAGAGTTAGGCTGCCTGTCCACTGATGCGAAGCGAGGCTGCGGAGCGGAGAGACCGTGAAATATTAAGCAATAAGGTATACTTAGTAACAAGCAAGATAATAATTTATTTATTTATTTGTGTGCACACTGATTTTACTCAAACACATCAGTTTTTCCTCTCACTCAACAGTTTCCTGGAAGAAAACTCTTTTAGAGTTAAGCTCGCCTTTGTAAACTTATTGTAATTTTTCATAATAATTATGTTTTTTGTGTACAATAAAGAATCTAAGAATAAGATTGCATAAAATAAAATTGCTGAGATTTTAAGCAATCCTATTGGTTAATATTTCTCTGTTTCTCCGCTCCGCAGCCTCGCTCCGCATCAGAGGACAGGCACCTTTAGAATTCACTTTTCTGGATCATTCGATACTATGTTACGTCTTGTATACAATAAAAATACAATTACAATGGCACGTTTTTAAATTTGGACAGTTTTTATTTGTTCACAGATTTGTATGTGCCATGCCATTACTACGACCACTCGTACAATACATTTAAATATTATTTCACTTTGGATTATAACCAAATAATTATCTCTTTTTCAGGTCTATGTAGAATTACAATGATTGCACTAGCTGCTAAGGCGACATGTAAACATCAATCAAAATCAGTTACAAAAAAATATATTCGTTTGACAAAAATTCTTATGATCTAAGATTTACATTTAAATTGGTGCTACGTTCCAACGAAGGCAAATCGTGGACCACGATCACGAATTGTAAGCTCTCCTGATTTTTACTTACACTTCATTCATAAGGGCGAGTTTATGATTTGTATTATCATATCTATAACGCTATACGATCTCTAATTTTTATAAATAAACCCCATGATGTTTAATGATTATCTCCAGAGGGGACTAATCTAGATATGTAAAATAAATAACATTGTTTACTTGGACAGAAATCACCGCTTTCACATAATGTTATATTTTAATACTGAAATATAAAGTGTACCATTAGTTAGATTTGCGTGTCACGTTAATAATTTGCAGTATTAAATTATTAATAATGTCATCCAGTCCCGCAATAAATAGACTGTAACATACGTAAGTAGTTTCAATCATCGGACGACTAGCGCACTGCGTCGATGTCGCGTTGGGCACGCGATATTTTTACCTATAAGACAATTTATTGATCATAAATAATGTGTAAACCATTGCCGATGGAAAACAAATGGATGATCATGTTCAACGAATAATTGACTCACTAATAAAACGTGCATGGCAAATAAATAAACACTAGTTTCTATAAAATGACTATACTATTTCAGGCTACGAAAGTAACATAATAAGCATTTAACAAATCACTGAACACCATTTATTAGCAAAAACCTAATGACGAAACTTAATAATAGAACGTACAATCACGTGCAAATAACATAACCAGTCACAGAAAAGATAACCAATAGAAGTAGCATGAGGACTATTTGAGAAAACGAGCGTGACTTACAAAAAAAAAATCTCATTAAGAGGAAAGGCTGTCTGCAAGAAATTTGAAGAATAGCTTTTTAACAGATCTATTACTATCGCGCTGCTCCCGAGCTACCAGTGCAAAGTGACAACTACAGCTCGGACTTACCTACATAAAATAGAAGAAAACACAATCTCGTATTACCCTGTTTCCTCGTCCAAAACTAGACCGATTTTTATATTTTTTTCAAGAATAATATGAGAAAGACTGACAATATTTTCCTTTTATTGGTTATATTCTTCAAATTAGTTACAATAGTAAATATTTTTTGCTCTAGTGTTTTTTATGGACTAAACGGTACCCGCCTTTCCTTTCAAATTCAACCTTATCTTAGTAAGTCTTATGACTGACTCTTTATTAAATTGTCAAAGTGACTTATAACCCTATATTAAACATCCATATCAATTTCACGCGGGCTGCACCTATATGTTACTTCTATTACGAGTTCTCAGTTCTGTGTAAACAACTAAACAGTGATCCTTCATGCACACAAGTTTAATGTAGATGTAATGTTGTCAGCGGAGGTGCAATAGACGTGCTGTGTAAGGGCGTGATGTGATAGTTATACCTTGTCCTTGGGCGTGGAGGCCTCGCCGGACTCGAGCGCGAACATCTTCATCTTTTCCTTGAAGGAGAGCTGCTCGGGCACGGCCGGCGCCGGCGCGGCGCGCGCCTCCCTCTCCGCCAACCGGCGCGCGCGCGGGTCTCTGTTGTGAGTATTATTATGAAACGTAGTAGCATTGTATCGACTTGCTGTTTTATTACACGTTACAAGAGCTATCCAACCCCCCTTTTCGCTGTATTTGTATGGGAAATGGATCGAAAAAATGTTTTTCTTCTTATAGTTCTTATTACCATATTTCTGTTTTTGGGTTTCTATTATCTGTCTTGCCAAATTTCGATTCAATTGGTTCCAAAATAAGTAAGCAATTGAGACGGGGCATACAGAGTGAATAAAAGTTTGAATACGGAACCCTAAAAATAATAAAGCTACATAAAGTGATATTGTATTGTATATGTGTATTTTAAACTGAAACCCCAAGTACTCTAAGTACCATTATCTACTCATTCATCTTCTGTCAATGTATTCGATCTGCGACCGTGGTGAACTAGTGAATAAATTTTCCACCTCTGTAGTAGTCTTTATGCCTAAATGTAAATAAATGCCCTGAACACTTTAGGACAATGGGGCCCCATATGACCATGAAATGTCAGTTTTCAGTGGAAGTCATGATCATTAAGTGGGCTTAATAAGGTGGGTCGCGTTCCGTTTTACATTACTATTAGCTCATAGATATATTATATATCTATGTATTAGCTACATAACATTTTAACATAATATCGGGGAATCACCTTGAAGGTTGGGACCCTTGTTCATTAGATTACCAAAAAAACTGATAAGTATTAAACATTTTATAGTCAGTAACTATTGTTTGAAAGTATACATATATCAGTAGTTAGTGATCTGGCAGGAACTAGAGGGCCCCATTGATCGCGGGGCCCTGGGCATATGCTAGAGTGCCTAGTGGAAAAGAGGGGCCTGCCAACGAGCAACACCGAGGTTTGCGGATTGGCTATGATGCGCCGGACGTATCGGTGGTTCAGTGATAGTCTATGACTACTTATATAGGGACTAGTTACGCGTGTAATTCTACTAACAAACATTTCCGCCACTTTTTGCGGGGGCGAGGTAACATGAAATCCGCAACTTTGGATTTTATTCCCATAACTTTAGATTCTAATTTTGAACGTTAAAAATCATGAAAAGTAGTCTCGTGTGAACCCCAAACGTTCTAAGTTCGAGATTATTGTTTCGCAATTATAGGCTGTGTCGTTTAGTGATAAGGTATAAAATTGAATGTAAATGCACATGATTAATTGATCTTATACCGTGGCAGAGGGGAAATGCTACCGCAAGGCTAGTCCTTATAATAAATAGTCAAAGGTGATAGTTGATAGCGAAGCTGTAGTGTGTACCTGTAGACCTCCTGCGCGCCGATGACGCCGGGAGTATGCGTGAGGGCGGCGGACATGGGAGAAGTGGGCGAGGCCGGCCCCGCCAGCATGCTCTCCGCCTCCTCGATGAAGCGCTGTAAACATACACAAATTTATGTTTTTTTTATCTTCTAACATCTTAATATAACCTTACATAGACAGTCAAGTTAGGGTTCCGATTCCGACACTTTGGTCGATGGCGATCGACGGTATGTCCATACAAACAGCACGATTAGTTTAGGACGCCGTACGCATTCTGGCGAACGGCGTCCCATACTAATAGTGCTATTTGTATGGACAAACCGTCGATCAATGTATCGTTACCCTTAATAAATCCATTGCTTGCATGCGTAATGATACGCTTAAAAATTTGTTTCTAAGTAAAAAATGAATTCTGAAAAAAATAGGATTCTTCATATATCATGAAGTACTAACAGTAGGAGTATAATTTGCGGATATGTGTAAATTGAACATATAATTGAAATTTTGATTAGAACCAAAACACGATTAAGACACATTTTCTCGATAGAAAAACAAGCCAAAGTAGCCTCCGTCTTTATCGATAAACGTTTGGAACTGCTAAACGGTGAATAATAGAAACACGAGACTTGATTTAAAAAAAAAGAGATTGATATTTTATAACGTTTGATTAGAGCAGAATTGAACTTACTTAAATAGTACAATCACAATTAAATAAAGTTTGTTTTACGCTTGCGTCGTTTCAGGCACGCGCGCCGCCCCATCTCTTTCTCTCGCATCAGGCCGTAATATAAGCTATCACATGCCAATTTCGCTTCAATTATTTTTCGACATAGGCCCTTAATAACGGTCTAAATTCGCCCTTGCATTCATTCGATCCCCAGCATCCCACATCACCTGGGACGCTCTCACCCGCCGGGGTGTGAGAACTACCGTCGTCTACGCCTATCAGGCGCCGGCTGGTTATGTTGTAGCCATTTTCTGGCACATGGCATGTACTTGTATATTTAATGTAATGTACTAACGTCGGGGTCCTCGCGGGGAGGGTGTGGGGCCGGGGACGCGCGGTGCTCGTGGAGCGGCGGGGGCGAGGAGGCGGGCGGCGCGGGAGGCGCCGGCGTCGGCGCGTGGAACGACACACGCTTGTCCCGTCCAGAGCCGGGCGGCGAGCTAAGGGTTACAAATACACGTTTTAAATTATTCCAAGATCCTAAAAGAAAGGATACTGAAGATATAGTAATAGTAATATTTTTATTTGCCAGCCAAAGATACATTGCATATTGTAACATGGACCACTGCACTAGGCAACGCCTGTATCGCGGGAATCAAATAATATAGTACAAAATTAGACTTAATTAAAGTAATAAAATTAATGTTAAAACGCATGTTTAAAAAATGAGACGAATATTTGGATGTGCGTGAGATGATGATGATGACGCTGTGCGTATGTAGGTGTGTGTGGGGGTGTGTGTGTGAGGGTGAGTGCGTGAGTGTATTGATAAGTATTTGTGACTGAGTACAATATTTCTATAAACATGGTCACAATATGGTGTTTAGGTGTCCTTTACTCTAAATCACAGATTTTTTTATATTTGTCTGCCTGTTTGTTTATTCGAGCTTCATTTAAAAACTACAGGACCGACTTTAATGAAACTATACGTCTTAATACGTATTAGGTACTAAATCGTACCTTCAGATATTGAGTGCATACTGTAATCCGAGAAAAATAATAAAAACAGTGGTCCAGAAAACCTGACCATCAGGATGACTGGACCACTGTTTTTTTTTTTCTTCGTTTGTAGCGAGGTACTAAATATTTGATGACAGGTATCAAATAGTACCAAAGGTATTAACTTGTGTATAGGTTAAAAATCGAATCGCCCCGGCTAGGTCCAGACGTCCTGAAGCTCACAAAATAAGCCTAGAGCCTTTAGAGTCTCACTGCAAAGGCTCTAATGAATAAGGATGAGGCTGAACGGAGTGAGTTTTATAAATACTGACTGTGGTTGTACGGCCGCATGGTTGTGGTTGTGGTTGGAGGGCGCAGGCGACAGCGGGGCGAGGTCGTGGTGTGGCGCGGCGGGGGTGGGCGCGGGCGCGGGGCCGCCGGGGGAGAGCGCGCGCGCGTGCGTCGCCATCACCGCGAACGACGAGCCACGCTCGGGAGGCGGCGGTGCCGGCGCCGGTAGCGGCGCGGGTGCGGGCGAGCACGCCGCGGGGCCGCCCTGCTCCGACATGCGCTGCTCCTCTATCGACATCTGACAACAATGAATAAATAACGCTCAGAGGCACATACATTTGTAAAGATCCCAAAGGTAAACTACACTGGTATTGACATGACTATAGACTCCAAGTATCATATAAAATCTTAGCAAATGTTTGTCCAATTTGACACAATAACCCACACAAATTATACAGGGTGTAAGGAAAAGTATCATTAACCTTTAAACCACATGATCTATCCATCAAACTGGAAAACGTTTGCCATAGCTGCAAACCAGTCAGAACAGAAAAAATCAGCTGTCTCTCACACATTTGAGTCGAATTGGCGCTGCAGCTTAGTCTGGAACGGCTGATATTTTTTTGCGCTGACAGGTTTGCTCCCATAGTAAAAGTTATTCAGTTCGATGGGTAGAGTATGTGGTTTAAAAATTAATGATACTTTTCCTTACACTCTGTACACCTACATTATGCAATACGTTGTATCTATTAGATTAATAAACTTAGACGTATTTAGTATGTCTACTGTCTGGTAGTATGAAGAAAAGAGCTCTCTTGGTTGTGTCATTTTTAGAGATTACAGTTCATAAAATATTCACATTAATTACAGATGATGAAGAAGAAATACGCGTAGACGGAATTAATATAGTAATATTTTATATATGGAAAAATAGTTTAGAAAAACTAGTTGCCGCGACACAAATAACATTTGCAATTTATAAGATAATTGCGAAGATATAAAGCTTTTAAAATTTTGTATGAAAAATGTCAAAGCTTTATATCTTCCTAATTATTTTATAAATTGAAAATTTTATTTCTGACGCAGCATCTAGATTTTCTAAACTATTTTTCCATATATACAAAGTTACTTATATTACCGTCTACGCGTATTGTGCGTCAAAGCTTTGTATAAAATTGACCCCTCTGCAACCACCTTAAGGGGGTGCTTCAGACCATCAAACTGAACATAATATGAGTATAATATGTGAAGTCACAAACTTACTGTTTTGGGTTTGTGATATTATCTCTATACTTTATCATAATACTTTAACATAATTTTATTTACTAAACTGTATTGTATAGGTAAGATTAAGGACTCATTTTTTAAAGTTGAGTGTCGCCAACAAACTGTTCTGCAGTTTGGCGAAAATTAAAGCAATTTGTACCTTTTGTAAAAATGAAAACTTAAAATAAAAAAAAATAAAAAATAAAAAAACAACTTTCCAGACTCGCTAGTTTCTTATAAAATTCGAATTTCCCAGTTTTGAGGCGAAAAGGGATCGGGCGTTTTCCTTTACAATATTTGTATTTTTTTCCTGTACAGTTATAAACTGGCCTATTGTTTGTTTCCGGCTTGACGATGAGTTTTGCGACAGCCTTTATGTATATTCTGATTCACGAGAGTCTTGTGTCCTGCATTGGCACGTTTTAAGGATGTATGGGGAAAACAGTGGGGCGGCTCAGCGGTCGCGGCAGGTCAGTACGCCGGACGGGCGCATTCTAATTAAATTCGCTTTAAAAGGGGACCGGGACGCACTCCTTCCGGACCCCGCACGTCGCGCTAGATTGACCTGACGCGATCGCTGACCTTAACCACTATACAGCAGATATTTTATTTTTTCTCGAAGTAGGCTCCATAGTGAAAGTTGTTCAGTTTGATGGTCTGAAGCACCCCCTTAAGTATTACTAGGGTGTTTTGTTACACCCTGTATAGTGTATAGGCTAGTGTAATTCATAGGCATAGAGAAGTAATTAAAACGAAGGGTACGTACGGTCTCCATAGCGTATCCGTTGGTGATCTCCGGGCGCGGGTTGATCTTGAGTATAGACTTGGGAGGGTGCGGCTGCGGCTGGGGCTGGGGCTGCGGCCGCGGCTCGGGTTCCGTCGGCGACTCGGAGGACAGCCGGTCCTCGTCCACGCCCAGCTCCATGTTGGCGACCTCGTCCTGCAACACGATTTTACCGCAGATTATTTAATGTTACCTTGCAACATTAAAAAAAAACCTATGTAAGTACCAAACAAGAAGTTTAAAATACCTACAGAGATGGAGGTTGCATCACAAACAATTTTTTTAAGCCGGAATCTATGACCTTTATGACGTCACTGATGATTCCCATCTCATTTCCTCTTTACATGGAGTTGTCATTGAATGACCTTCATTCGACCTCCATGTAATTAGCAGCAAGGAATTCAAGGTTGCACATCCTGATAGGTCAATATGATTTCGCGCGCTATTTATCAACTGCGCGGGTACATTGGTAAAACTTATAAATATGGTACTGCTGTAAAAGACCTGTGGTAGGTACTTTTATACTGTGCATAAGCATATGCTCACGACTATATTCCCCGAGGGGGTCGCCAGAGATATTCTGAAACTTCAGTACATCCACGTTTCACTAGTACCGAAACTCTGTCCAGTGTGACGGGGAGTGAGCCCGTCGCCACATTTAATAGACAGTGGGTACAATACATGCCTCGATATTGAAGCATGCAGGTTTCCTCACGATGTTTTCCTTCACCGAAAAGCCAGTGGTGTTGCAAATCGTACATAAATTCCGAAAAACTCATTGGTACGAGTCGGCCTAGACGGGGATCGAACCATCGCCTCCTGCACGGCAGGCTAGGTTACTCGCCACTGGACCACCACGGCTCCTCCGGCGCCCTTTTATACTGTGGTAGAACCTTATTCGTAGGGTAGGACTTACCTGGTCCTGCGTCGCACGTCGCTCGAAGTCCCGCTCCAGTTGCAGCGAGCGAAGCTGTTGGTTCTGTACGGGCGTGCGCGACCCGCCCAACGCCACTAGTTGAGCTATGGCCGCGTCTCTGCAAGTTTACATTCATCCCATGACCACAGATTATTTAATAGTTACTATGGAAAACTATGGCGATCCATAGGGGAGGCCTATATTTAGCAGTGTATATGGCGCATGGCGTGGTGTATGATCAAAGAACACATACAAATCGTATGATAGCTGAAATTATTCACAGGCTAGGAGGACTGTCATGCTTCTCAAGAAAATCAAAAATTATCCTTTTCTATCGTGGCATCACTACATAGTATTAAACAAAGTCGCTTCCCGCTGTCTGTCTGTCCCTATGAATGCTTAGATCTTTAAAAGTACGCAACGGATTTTGATTCGGTTTTTAAAAAAAATGCTACTGCAATTATATAATGAATTGAATTTTAATTCAAGAGGAAAGTTTATATGTATATAATTGCAGTAGCATTGCACCCGTGCGAAGCCGGGGCAAGTCGCTAGTTTCTTATAAAATTCGAATTTCCCAGTTTTGAGGCGAAAAGGGATCGGGCGTTTTCCTTTACAATATTTGTATTTTTTTCCTGTACAGTTATAAACTGGCCTATTGTTTGTTTCCGGCTTGACGATGAGTTTTGCGACAGCCTTTATGTATATTCTGATTCGCGAGAGTCTTGTGTCCTGCATTGGCACGGTTTAAGGATGTATGGGGAAAACAGTGGGGCGGCTCAGCGGTCGCGGCAGGTCAGTACGCCGGACGGGCGCATTCTAATTAAATTCGCTTTAAAAGGGGACCGGGACGCACTCCTTCCGGACCCCGCACGTCGCGCTAGATTGACCTGACGCGATCGCTGACCTTAACCACTATACAGGGTGTAAAATTAAATGGGACACTTATTTAAAGACCTTCTTCAGACCACCAAACTTAACAACTTGCTCTATGGGACCAATATCGAAAACGCGAAAAAAAATCTGCTGTCCCTACATTTCAGTCGAGTTATGTTTACAGTTTTGTATGGGATAGCGGATTTTTTTTCCGCGTTTTAAGTGTTGGTAAAATAGTAAAAGTTGTTCAGTTTGATGGTCTGAAGCACCCCTTTAAGTAAGTGTTCCATTAAATTTTACACCCTGTATTATTAGATTATATTATGTAGTAGTGTGGATACCTGCGGGCTCGGTTGGCGGCGCGCCTGGCCTCTGCGACGCGCTCGCGTTCCTCGCGCTGCCAGGGGTTGTGGGGGGGCTGAGCGCGCGCACCCGCTCCTCCCACCCCCGCGCCCCCCACCGGGTACACAGACACCGCCGGCGGCTCCATAGTGCTCGCCACGTACCGCTCTGGGGGACGAATACACCGTCAGCCACTTAAGTTCTGAACTATTACACAGATTATTTAATAGTTAGTACGTAACAGATACTACACTGTCCCGATTTCACGTGCTTTTAGAACGACGATTCTTGAAGCGCTGTCTGAGGTCAGTCCAGACAGTTCTAGGCTATCCGGCAATCGAAAGAAAAAGAAGACAATAACAGAGGATTCTAAAAATAAATTATATTGATTTGATTTTGATTGATATATTACAATAACTAACGCTTCTAACGTACTAAAACAAAACGGGCCAACTTTCTTAGGTTGGTGTGCGTGAGGCGTCATACTGTGTGCGTGCATAGTGACAGGGTTTAGCAATTAACTTACCATCGTCAGGCTGCATGGCGCCGGTCATCTGTTGTTGATGAAGATGCTCCTCCAACTCCGACTCCGGTCGTCTCATATTCTGTTCGACAATCACATCAATATTACAAGTAGGTACAACTAAAGAAAGAGTTCATGATGCACGTATGGAAGTCGTGATATTTACCTGAGGTTTCGGGGCTACAGGCGGTTGCGATCTCTGCGGAGAAGGCGGCCCTGGTGGGTGCCATTCGTACCTAAACACGAACAAAATGTTTATAAAGCTCATTTTGGCACACCTATAAAAGTGAATTACCTTTATACCAAAAATGTATACCGTTACACACAAAACATGAAATTAAATTCAATATGCCGTAAGATAGTACATTCTATAACAAGGGTTTAATTACGAGTTAAGTTTCTTAAGACAGTTCAACAAGAAGATTGAAGATGATGATGATTATGGTGGTGAAGATGTATATAAATATATTTCAGATAATCATAGAGTCACCCAAAGGGCAATGGAGCGGGCTCTACTTGGAGTTTCCCTGCGAGATCGAATCAGAAATGAAGAGATCCGCAGTAGAACCAGAGTAACTGACATAGCCCAAAGAGTTACTAAAGTGGCTGTGGGCGGGGAACATTGCTCGCAGAACCGATGGCCGATGGCCGAAAAGTTCTCGAGTGGCGACCGCGTACCGGAAAGCGCAGCGTGGGTAGGCCCCCCACACGGTGGACCGACGACCTGGTGAAGGTGGCGTAAACCCGTTGGATGAGGGCAGCGCTGGACCGGTCGCTATGACGATCCCTGGGGGAGGCCTATATCCAGCAGTGGACGTCCATCGGATGAGATGATGATGATGAATCATCGAGTGTCAGTCAACCGACTCAAATCATTCGTGGGAACATCATCTGACACGATATTACATACCCAATCATTTTGAAATGTATCAAACTGCAATTCATCTAAAATTTTAAATTTATTATTTAACACTGACCTTTGCGGTGGTACATGTTGATTGTGATATATCTGCTGAGACGACGGATTCTGCACGTTCTGATGCATCTGACCTCCGTGGGGCAACTGGGGCGACTGAGGCTGGTAGTGGGGCATCTGGGGCGACTGAGGCTGGTAATGGGGCATCTGGGGTGATTGTTGGGCCTGATACATCGGCTGCCCCGTGTGCAAGTGCATGTTCTGACCGAGTATCGGCTGATGAGTAGGTTGATTGTGATTCAACATCTGTTGATGACTGGGTTGGTTCTGGTTCAACATATGCTGATGACTGGGTTGGTTCTGGTTCAACATTTGTTGATGGTTGGGTTGGTTTAGCTGTTGATGTGATTGGCTTAGCATCTGATTAGGGTGCTGGTGTGGGAGGATAGACGGGGGTTTGGTTTGTTGGTGTGATTGATACTGCATTTGCTGCTGCTGCCGCCGCGTGACTTCTTCTGACATCTCGGCTAGTTTAGCCGAGCGAGCGCTCATGGCGTTCGCTTGGTTTGCCTGGAAACAAGGAGACTACGTTAGTTACGGTTCTGGACAAGCCGCGTTGTAATACGAGTTACTCGGGGATATTTGTTCAGTACGACCAGGAAAATAATTCCGCTCATCAATCTTCGTTTGCGCAGAGCAGGCCCGAGTCCCCGACAAAACCCGAAGCCCTTTAATAATCAAAGGGTGCAAAGTCGGATAGCAGCGAAAAGGGCTCGAAAACAAATTAGCCAATAGCGTAAACGGATTGAAGGTGGTACATCCTGATTGGTCAATAAAACTTCACGCGGTATTAAAATTTGTGGACTGCGCAGATATATCGGTAAGACTTATAAACCAGGTACTACTGTATGATATAATACTGTGTAGATGATCGAAGTAACGTTACTTAGTTTAGAACAAAAGATCCCATCGGGTCGAAGTGTTGCTTGCCAGCCCCCATAATAAGATACTTTTTATACCCATAATGATTTAGAACTGAAGAAACTGCCAAATGCGAGCGCTTTCAAGTTTACTTGTATAGTGTCATTTTGCACATGTATGCTGAGTGAGATTTCTCTCACACTCGCAAGTGTGAGAGAAATACTCCACTCCACTGCTTACTGCGAATACCTCCCACACAACCAAGAGGGGGCCAGGTCAATATTATGGGGGCGGATAATGTCCGTACTGTACTATGCATCGTCCATTTACGTCCGTACTATTAGCACACCTTGAACACTTAGCTGTCATTTCATACAAATGGGAAAAATTTAAATGAAGAGGTAAGCATGTTCGATACTGAGTGAGTGCGACCGAGACAGGAATATGCATTTGCTTACATTTTGCGCCACGATCCTGCCAAAGGGGGTGAGGTAAGAAATTGGTGGGAGGCAAGGAGTGTACGGTACTGGATACTCTTTCTTATACAATGGTAAAAGCGTATGGTAATGGTAACCTGTTGAAGCAGCGGCGAATCTGGCGGCTGCTCGGGCTGGTTGGCGGCCGTGAAGTGCGCGGACTGCGGTCGATTGCTGCCGGAGCTCCGTAACGAGGACCATCTGCAACATCGCTTCCGCTTCACTAATACGTTCTACTATGTCGGCTCGTTTTAACCATAGCCAAACTATTACATAGTTCTGAGGTATCGTTCATCAATAAATAATTACTGTATTGTTCCATTGTAGTAGCTAATTACACAATGTCTATCAAGGCCATGTAGATAAAGTGAAAAATTGATTGCTGTGCAGACCGTGCATTCTAATGGCTGGCTATCCAACGCGTCGGAAATGCGTAAAGCGCCAAACCAATGAAGCATCAGTAGTAGATAATCTTTGCCGCGGGTTTAAAGACAAAATGCGCGGTTACATCTGTAAGCCATATAAAGTAAGTAAGGTATAGCGTGTAGGATTACACTGCATTGCAAAGGGCTGCTCTAACGAATAATGGTAAGAGAGAGAGTGGACAATACTCCACCACGCGGGCCCAATGCGGATTGGAGGGGGCAAATAGTGGTAAATTAGCTTTCACAGAATTTTCAAGCCACCTTAATAGCTATATCTCACAAGCGATTTTTGAGCCTAGGCGATTTTGCAACTGCAACGCAACGACGTCGCAACTGCACCGCCGCGGCATTGCAACTGAACGATAGCGCCGCGTCTCCGCCGTGACACTGATTGGTCTCAGAAATAAAGCGGCGATATCGCCGAGGAATAGTGGCTATATCGTTCCGTCAAAGCCTACGCCCAATAGTCGCTTGTGTGATATGATATGGCTCTTATAAGTACACTGACTTTTGCTAGTTATACTTATAGTTTTCTTGACATTTTATTTATTGCTGTTGTTGACATAATCTAATATAATTATTGTATAAATTTGTTTTAATTACCTTTTCTATGACATTTTTGTTAAGTAGTTGTATGCATCGCACATCCGGTAGAACAAAGACAGAACTGTCAAAATTTACGAAACTTAGTTAATAATGACAAAATGCTCCATCACCTGTTACGCGTTTGGTAGCACAAAGACACTTTGTTAGTTCAAATAGATTATTAAGATAAAAACATACTTAGCATAATTCTTTAAAGGTTTCAATTCCAAATCTAGAATTTAAAAATTTTAAATCTTTACTTTACTCTACTGAACAGTTTGTGAAATGTAAGTTCTGACTTTGTTCTACCGGATGTGCGGCATAATTATTTTATTTTGTATTTTAATGTTTTTTGCTTTGTGCAAGTCTGGAAAGACGAGAGTTCGGTGAGTCATATTACTTTATATTGCAATGTGAACAGCTTAATGGACCCTTATACCATACAATAATAAATGATTTGATTTGATTTGAAAGGCCTGTGAGTGTGAGCTGCCATACAGTCATAGGTATAAACGTGGTAATACTGTGTGTATGAAGGTGACCTGTTCTGGTGCGCGTGCTGGGACTGGGACTGTGACTGTGACTGCACGGTGTTGAGGTTCTGGTAGAAGGCGTCGTGCGACTGCTGGGACAGGTTGTGGCTGCTGCGCGACTTGCTGGCCCACGCGCCCGGCGACCCGCCCGCCGTCGGCGGACTCGTCGCCCCGCTGACACACACAACAATCATTTACATACCCACCCAAGGCCCTCGTGGGCCACCCGGCCTTAGGGTTACGACACATTGATCGAGATCAAGTTTTGTATATACAAAAAGCACGATTAGTATGGCCACATCGATGCGAAAGAATGCGTTCGGAGTTCTAAACTAATCATGCTTTTTATATAGAAAAACGGTGGTTAACGCCACTGCCGATCAATATGCCGTAACCCTTCAAATAGAACATAAAGGAAACTTTATTTTATCATTAAAAATCAGAAAAGTTGCAATATAAGTCCAATATTTTAGAAGTCACAGTTTTTCTGAGCCTCTGAGTTCGTTTTTTTTATAATTTAATGTTTTTAAGTAGGTAAGTACTTCGTTTTTTAATGGACAACGAACAATAAGACAATAATCACACAGCAAAAAATGAACAATAAGACTAACATCATTAGAGTTTAGTGAGTGATGTTATTTAAATATGTATCGTGTATCATATCGTTTATGTACGTTGGAGAAATAGCTTTTTAGCGATAAGACCGTCTTATTTTGTGCCTCTTGTATTTTTTTCTCTGTATTTATTGCTTATGTTTTGGTGTAGAATAAAGTATGTTTAACTGATTGATTTGCTGTATTTAAAGTGTTAGTGAAATAACATTATCAATAGTTAT
Organism: Agonopterix arenella; assembly: GCA_927399405.1. Classification (NCBI taxonomy): domain Eukaryota; kingdom Metazoa; phylum Arthropoda; class Insecta; order Lepidoptera; family Depressariidae; genus Agonopterix; species Agonopterix arenella. Next base: position 13,567,457 of record OV656695.1, on the reverse strand, counting down.
AGTATGATACCTCGGGGGGTAGTTGGGCGGGGGTGGGGAGGCGACGTGGTGGAGCGCGGGGGTGCTCTTGCTCGGCTTCACAGGCTCGGCGGCCAGCCGCGCCGGCAGGTCGCGCTCCGACGCGCGCCGCAGCGCACCCGTACTGCCCCCGGCTAAGATACACATTATTATGTTTACACTTCATACTATACTGATTTATATAGGGTCCTTCTTAATATGCTGACGGTTTTATAAGGGGATGGTTACACCATCAAACTGAACATCTTTCTGTATGGGGCCAACGTTGAAATGTTGAAAAAAATCATCTGTTTCACACAAAACTGCAATCCTATTCGACACAAATATTTAAGACCATAGTGAAAGTTGTTCAGTTTCATGGTCTGTTCAAGTTAGACCCTGTATACCATCATATTTATGGCCGTATCCTTTCTAAACTCTAAATAGACTTTAAAAGGTATTAGTGCGTCGAAACATTTTACCACATTGAGATAAGTTTGACTATAAGGGTCAATTCCCACTGAAAGACCAGCGGCCGGCAACGCACGGCATTTTAAGTAGCATATTGAGATTGATTGATAATCGCTGCTCTTTCAGTGGCAATTCCCATTAAAAATAATATACTCTTAGAATTAACAAAGTATATTTAATACAAAAGCATTGCAGTGTATCTTGCAAACGAAAAACGAGATACTGAAAAAAGAAACAAAACGATGACATCTAAATAACCTTGTGCGAACATCCCAATAAAATAAAAACGTAAATAAATCAGCTGAAAACAATACAATCTAGTGACAACGAAAATGAGGGGTACATCGTGCGGACGACTATAACACACCTATTTTATTTATCATGCGTGGTGTAGAGTCTTACACGAGGTGGTGGCGGAGGGTACCGGCGGACACAGCGCCGGGCAGCTGTGGTGCGGCGTGGCGGCCGCGCAAGCGCTGCGGCCCCGCGCGCTGCCGCTCGCTATGTTCGGACAGCTCTGCACCACGCTCGCGTACGACTCCCGTCGCGAATCATTCCTCGAAATGCACAATAAATGCGCGTGCTTCTCCGGTATCACTACCTCTCTAGGCACTTTGAGCCCGCCCAGTTTCTCGGAGCTATCGCTTTTGTCGGGCGACTCTTTACTCTGTTTTACTTCGGAATTAACGCTCGACTGATTCGAGATCAATTTGATGTTATCGAGTGTTATCGTCTTGGGTTTCTTATCTATTATTTCGTTGAAGACGTAACTTCCTTGGTGCGAGGTGATGTTGTCCGTGTGATCTTCTGATGGTAGGTTCGGCAGTTCAAACTCGTTGCCTTGGGCTAGTGTGTCTTCACTGCCTCGGGATCCGTATTTAGACCAGTCTTCTAGTTGTATTAGGATACTTTTCACCTCATCTTCTGACATTTTGATGTCTTTCGTTTCACTCGTGTCAGTTCTGTTAGATTCGTACTGTATGTTGGCTAAGCTCGCGCTGTTGGGTAGGTTCTCTTTTATTTTATATTTATCTTCCCGCGTGCTTAGGTTAGGGCTGGATTGGCAGTTTCGTTTATAGTTTTTTACGCAATATTTCAAATTTATGGAGTTGAAATGTTTGGCCAGAGCCTTCACTTTGCCGAAGGCAGGTCGGTACTCATCGGGCGACTTCCATGACTTTCTATCGACACTATCAAGTACTTGCTTTGGACCGACCTCAAGCGGGGTCTGCGCTGGGCTTTTTGTAAAAATAGGCCTCTCACTTATGACCTCGTCGAAGGACTCGGTAGTAGAATATGTGGAAGGAGCCTCAGTCTCCTCCGATTTAGAAAATGACTTCGACATATTAAACAGTGCTCTTCGTAATCTGCAATGTATATTGTCAATTTTTTTAGAGTCAACCTTAACATCTAAATTAAGTTGCAGCTTCCTGCTGATTGGCTTTGTCACGGAGGAGAATGTTTTAGAGTCCACCTCCATCGGAGAGCAGGGTGTTTGGCAGACGGCGTCTGCAGTTTCAGGTTTCACTTCCTCAGACTTATCTATGGACAGTGACGGCAGTATCCTACGTATTTTCGGTGTAGCGACCTTGTCGCTGAGGCAATCATTTTCGAATATGACAGGTTCCGAGTTGGGCTCGTCTATGAAGGGTATTTGCTGGGCTTCCGGCTGCGGCGAGCGACAACACTCGCAGGCACTAACGCACTCGTCGACACCGGTGCACCTCCGCCGGTACATATCATTCTCTTTCCGAACATTGAACAGATCTAGCGTTAGTTTAGTGTCTATGGGCTTCATTTTCGGCGGAATATAGATAGCGTCTCCACTCTCGCTGGATTGGTCGTAATTGGAGGGGGGTTCCGGTACGGGAGGCGGTTCCGGTTCCTCAGGAGGAAAGTTGCTATCGGGGACCGTGGAATCACTGCCCGCGTTCAGTTCGTCAAAGTCCTCGCACGTGAAAGTGAATACGGGAATGGGTCGGGGTGGGCCGGGGCGGAGTTCCAGCGGACAGCCAGGCGTGTCGGGCGAGATATCGTCGTGTAGTTGGTTGTTCTCCCTGTCTAGAGTGATAATCAGCCGAGGGATGGAACCGTGGTAGTGCGGGTGACAACCCTCGCTCTCGTCCGTACTGGACTCCGTGGACTCATCCCTCAGTAGGTGGCATCGGTCGTGACACGGCCGACGAGGGTATCCTGTAATGTTTGATAGTTGTTTACCACGACAAAAAATTCATAGACAAGCCGTGGACGTAACAAGCGAAATAAAGAATACGAAACAAAAAAACGACTTACCGCCCAATAGAAATCAGGAGAACGAAGTCAGCAAATAAATGAAACAACGGCGACGTTTAAGAATCACAAAATAAAGGAAACAAAAAAAAACAAAGAACGACTAAGGGCTAATTCATACCAACGCCACGCAATGTAAAACCATTTTACATTGCCAAAAAGATAGTAATCTGATTCAATATAGGGTTTAAATATACGTACTTGAATTTACAATTATAAACAATATTTTACAGATGGAAATCTAACAAGTATTTCCATATTCTTTTTTAAAACATGTACTAAATATCAATAGTCATTTTTGTATCTAAAGATTGTACAATACAATACTCTCTCTCTCTCTCTCTATTGTACGATAACGCATTCATCAGTCCATTCACTCAACACAAGCTCGCAAAAGCCATAACTTTTATAAGTAAAAACGTTTTATTATAATATAGGTTTTAGGCAATGTAGAACAGTGAACACTTCGCGCGTGAATGTGAAGCATCCCCATAAGGAGTACATTATAGTCAAATTATCGAAACACGAGCTTTGCGTTTGTGTTAGTGACACATGTTGACACCCGGCACTGTTAACAGAATCCTTCCTCTCAGAGATGTAAAGCTCACGTGTCGATAATAAGCCAGTAGGTATGAATATAATGTGTATGATTGCCTGCGGTGGCGAGCTCAGTGAGCGGCGACACCGGCTTCATGAGCGCCGGGTGCGTGTTCGTATACGTGCCGGAGTTGCGCCGCGCGCGGTCCTCGTACTGTACCTCCACCTCCCCGTCTGCTGCGACCAACCGAACGGACGACACTAGTTTAAACTGCGTAGTAAGCTTAGCATAGCATATGCTATACACCACACTAGCGGTGTGGATATAACCTAAATCCGAAACCTGTCCAGTGTGCCAACCTATCGGCCTGGCCACGGGACAGCCGCACGAAAGATAAATCGCTATTCGCGCCGCAGTTTGCCCTGTCCCTCGGCCAGGAAGTTACTCATTACGAAGCGAATAAAGGAGGCTTGACAAGAGGTTTGTAAGGTATTGTCTAGTATACGATCCCAACTTGAAATGCCATTCCATCCTTTTAATGGAATGGCATTTCAAGTTGGGATCGTATACTATGCTATATATGCTTTTAGCATATTAAGGGCCTGTTTCACCACTTATTAATAAGTTCTTGATAGCTTATATGACAGATTGTTTGACATATCTTTCATGCGAAATATGTCATATGATCAGATAAGCTACTCAGAACTTATCCAGAAATGGTGAAACATGCCCCCAATATGCTAAAAGTGAACCTTTCTGCAATTGCATTGCACCCTAATTAGGAAAGTCACAGAATAAATACTAGTACTACCCGTAGAAAAGTCCCTGATCTATTAATTATCCAATACAATTATGCAGAATGTGATGCGTGATGTATGTATGTTTTCTGCGTGACATAAGAATTCTTGTTTAAAGGGCAGCTCGCATTGTTTACCAGCTCTAGTAGCATGGTTTCTGTACTTGCGCGCGACACCATTTCGCTCTTACCCCGCTTTTTGGGAAGACAAACAAATCGGAGCGCGAGTAGAAAAACCACGCTAACCTTAATTTTATTGCTACGAATCTTGCATTATAAATACAAATATTTTTTATTATGTTTCGATAATCAACCACGCTAAACCGCTTGGGTGAATTTGAATGAAACTTGGCAAAAAGATAGTTCAAGAACAAATTTAAAACAAGATACAATTAATGCGTCAATGTCGAAAGCATTGTAAGACATACTGCTATCGTATCATGAGCGAACAACCTAAACGCTTTGATGACTTAGTGTTTATATAGGGCCCTTCCTATGCTGACGATTTTTAAGGGGATGATCAGATCATTATACTGAAAAACTGTCTATGGAATCAAGGTCGAAATCGCGAAAAAAAACAGCTGTGCGGCAAAACTGTGATCTGACTCGACCCATAATTATGTATGTAACGGCAGACTTTTTTTGCATTTCGATGTTGGTCCCATACAGAAAGTTCTTCAGTTTGATGGTCTGATCATCCTCTTAAAAAACATCAGCATATTAAATTGGACCCTGTATATATCAATTTCACAGCTGTTCTCGACAAATGCCTTTGAAAGCAATGGCACTGTTCGTCCCGAGACTTCTTCAAATAAAGTGAAGTAAGATGATACAAAACCAGTACATACCTTGCCGTTGGTTGTACGCCGGCTGATGAAGAAGCGTCGCAAGTCCATGCAACACTGCTCCTTGCTTGGCTACCTCCAATGTGACCGTAGGCCCTGTTCGTACGAGGTATTCCGCGGCCTGTGGGCAATGGTGCTATTTAATACAGATTGCGAATGTGTCAATGCTAAAAAAAATATTTTAACAATTTCAATACACCTCTAGTTTTAAATTGAAGCCTGACCAGAAATATAAAAAAATCTGTTTTGGGGGCGCGACAATCGACTATGACCTTTAATGTCAGTGTTCAAAGTATAAAAATTAGTTTAGATTTTCCGCAGCATGGCGAGGTTTTTTATTTTTCTGGTCGGGCTTTACTAACAAAAATTTAAGAAAAAAACATATGTTCTCTAAGGAACATGGGGTCGAAAAAAGAAAAAAATGTTTGGACCTCCCATAGATTTTTTTTAAGACAACCAAAATACAAGACACGATATACACCTTAAAATAGACTCAAGTAAGCGTCTCCAATATTATGCAGGTGTTGCAGTAACAACCCAAAAATAATTAAATTGCTGATGCAACAAAACATTATAAGAGGGGTTAAAAATGCAAAGTAGCGCTTTTGCTTCGGAGACGGCCTGTCGCCACTTGTCTTCCCGCTCACGCTGCTACAATTACTCATGCCCTCTCGCTCGCACCACGCCGCGCGCCTTATGGTGTTATGCAAATCATTGCATAACCTGTGGCGACACGTTCCACGCCTACTTTGCACTTCTAACCCCTCTTATAATGTTCTGTGGCTGATCCGCACTTTTGTACTCCATAAAAATTTTTCGTTTTTCGAAACTTGTTCCTTTTTTTGCTAATTTCCTATAGGTTTCTTCGGGAAAGTTGTTCAGTATAATAGGTGCAATCACCCCTTTAAGTAATGCAACTGTTTACACACACACCCTGAAGTAGGACTAGTATATTTATTGTTTAGTATGTCGGTCGGTACCTTCTCCTGCGTGATGCCCACGAGCGAGTGTCCGTCCACGGACAGCAGCTGGTCGCCGGCCGCCAGCCGTCCGTCCGCCGCCGCCGCGCCGCCAGCCACCACTGACTTTATGTAGATGCCTAGTTTACTCTGACCCGCGCCCTGGTGACCACATTTCTATTTTATTTACACAATAGAGGTGAATAGTAGATTACACACCGAGGGCAGGAAAGTAAGAAAGGTCTCAGGCCGTGATCAGGTGATCTCAGGCTTTCTTATTAACTGCCCGAGGTTAGTATACTATTTTTCTCCTCGGCGGTGGTAGAAAGCGGCAACTTCGTTTAGCTCAGCGGGACGAAAGTTGACGCTTTCCGCCCTGAGAGGTAAAAAAGAATTATTCCGCGGGCGTGTTGGAATGCCCGGAACCGCGGCCCAATAGTCCTTTGATAAGAAGTCTTTTGCAAACTTCGATAGTGTAAGTATAGAGACAGGATTCGTCGGATGACGAGACGCACATTACTAAGCTTATGCCAAGTGCTCACTCTTTGCATGTGCTAGAGCTTAAGAACGTGCGAAAGATGGTACATTTCTCCTATCGCTCGTGTCGTATGGACTTGACATGAATCCGTGCAAAAATTACTAAAGTCTGAAAAGTCAGTATACGAAGGGTAAATAGGTCGTTTACGCTGCGATAATCATTTGAGTCAGCTCTAGCTTAGATCAAAGTAAAATTAACTTTGATCTAAGAGCTCTAGTGGTAGCTGTGTTACATAAAACATTTGGAAAAAATCGTATTACGGAAAAAAGTTGGGTATACCTGAGAACAAGACAATGAAACTACAACAATACGAGCTATCAAACAAAGTAGTGGCTAGGTTACCTTAGCGGCGACGATACTCAGCCCCATCCCGTTGGAGTTTTTGTTCAGTTGAATGATCTGAAGGCGGGGGTCGGGCGCTCTACGGGTGTGCGCCCCGTAACCACTCATGTACACCGTCCATACACCTGTAGACGTTATATTAATCAATACAAATACAAGTCCATTATTTTATCGTACATCTTAGTTACAAAGGTTTTACAGCCATCATCATGTCTGGCGTCAACATCGATAAAATGTATTGTATTGGTTGGTAACACAGAAGAGAGAACTTGGCTCCGCCTTAATAGAAGTAGCATGCAGGTGCAGCCCGCATACCGGTTCATACATTTGGTTCAGAGAAAGGTCATAAGTTACCATGAAGATTTTTTTGAAGATTCACACATGTGAATATAAAGTATAATTGAATTTGATTTGGGTTTTTTTACGCTAGTTCTTGAACTAAATAGTCCTCTTATGATTTCTACTGGTTCTCTTTTTTTCTGTGGTTGGTTGGTAAGCAGTATAACAGTATTACTAGAAGCCTCACAGTATGGCAACGCTCTTGATGGCGGGCGATGTCGCCGCACCCCGGCGCCGCGGCGCGTGTACTTACGCTGTCGTGCACAGATATGCAAGGCAATACCAACACCTACATACAGATCCGGTAATGAGACCTGCACCGCCCGCTTCCCCGCAAGGCCCCCGCCGTTGCTCTGCGCAAGTACATCCGTTGCCGGACTGTAAGGACTATATAGTTATGCAGTGGCAGTAAGTACCGATGGCGTGGGGCTGGTGCGCCAGGCGGCACAGGCCGCCGCGCTGCAGCGGCGCCACGAACTCCGCCAGGCCGGGCGGCACGCCACGCACCACCTCGGCACTGAACCCGTCGCCCGGGATCAGCAGCCCCGCGCCCAGCCACTCGCTCTCCTCTAGCCTTATCTGCAATCAAATTTACAATGTTAGCGAGAACTTCTAATGAAAATTACTACGGCTACACTGCCGCGACATCAATGAAGGGGATCCACTCTCGTTTTCTGCCTATCACGGCTGTTCTCGCTGAGAATGAAGTACAGGCTTTAGTTAAGGCGGTATGGGCCGAGAATTTTCAACATGAACGGGAGCAAACCGCTACCAACACCGGGCGCCGTGGAAAAACGCAGCGCCGCCGCCGTCGCGGCGCGTCGTGCCGGCTAGTGGAAAAAAGCCATTAGAAGCTAAGGAAGGTCTGTTACCTCCCTGCCGTCAGCACGGCACAGCTCGTCGGCGAGGGCGCGCGCGTGCGAGACGGCGGCCTCCACGACGTCGGGCGGCGAGAGCGGCGCCAACAGGGCGCGGACTTGTACAGAGTTCAGCTTGAAGCACGCCGCCAGCGCGGCCCGCACTTCCTCGCCGCTCCGGTACTCTCCCTGGATCAGCCGAGCTGACAAACATAATAAAGAGGGTTGTCAGAAAAACTAGCGCCTCTAAAGGTGCTGTATAAATCTATACTTATAAAACAGTTTCGTGACTGACTGACAACCTTAGCCTAAACCACTGAAGATAGAAACGATACATTCTAAGGATGGCTTTTTCGATATTGTAATTTTACGCGGACTGGAATCACACGGCTGTAAAAACTTGAAAAGTACTAAACTTTAGGCAACATTCATAAAGTAAGCTAACAAGATCCCGCAACCCACATGACAAGACACACAGCCTTATTTGCGCAAGTAAATAAATGCGAGGCCGAAAGCCGAGGTAGGTACCTAAAAGTAGGCGCGTGCGTCGAAGTGTCCAATTTTCTTACCACCCATTTCCCTTCCCTCAAGAAACTCAAAGCGAGGCTGCAGGTCGAGCAATGTTAGCGAGGCTAAAGGCCAATCTAAGTGAAAAAAGGCGAGGCCGAAGGCCAACATCCGCGTAGGCGCGTTCTTGCCTCCGGTAGGTCGGCAACTCACCGGCCTGGTGTGTGCGCGCCAGGTGGCAGTCGGCGGCGAGCTCGAGGCCCTGCCGCTCGGCCCACGCGGCCAGCATGGCCAGCCGCGACGACAGCGCGCCGCCCCACCGCGCCGACACACTGCCCGCCTCCGTCACCAACTGCAACCGAAAACATTCATATTGTCAACATCGTCAGCCACACAGCCCTCACTTCCACTCCCTGGACACAACATACAGGGATCCCAGGCGTAACAGTTTTTGCTCACTACTCCTGTAGCATTCCACAAACATGGCCGGCCTATTGGGAAATCTATAAAAGTCACTAAGGAAGTAAGGAACATCATGAAAAAGGCGGCAATAGCAACAGTAATTGGTCCAGTTGTAGATATACCTTGTTGAAGCAGACGGCGTTGATGTAGTGGAACAGGTGTGAGAACAGCTGTATGGTGAGGGCGGCGTTGACCCGGCAGCGCCGCAGCAGCACCATGGCGGCGGCGAGGGCCTGCAGGGTCGGCGCGGTCGCCTCCGTCGCGTCCGCCGCCACCGGGTTGGTCAGCGTCGCGAGCGCGCGCGCTAACTCCTCTTGGAAGCACGACACTAGGTTGCTGGAATACGAATACACGATACTTATGCACATCGATAACGCGATAAAAAAATCACATGTACATTGGGATCGAGTAGGTTTGAAGATTTGTACGGAGCAGCTAATTTCTTTTTTCGCCATTGTGGGGTTAGTTTATATAGAGCAAGTTGGAAATAGCTAGATCATCTTAAAGAAAATTCGTTTAGTGACGTTGACAAAGCCAAGCTTACTCGTTTCGATAATGCTCAGTAAAAATATAATCAATCCGTTAATTATATCAGTCTGTCAGTGACTTACGTGAAAGCATTTTGTACTGTTGTCGGCAGCAGGTCTTGAGCTTGCGTTGAAAAAGACGAAATGTGACGATCGCACTTCAAGAAATGCAGTAATTCACTAGCGTTTGCCATCCAGAACGCTTGCGCCGCTGAGTCGCTGCACCGTTCCTGTAAGATATAGACTTAGTTGTACTGCTTGTTACGAGCCTAGCAGCCAAATATGCGCTGATCTGGCGAATAAACATTTCATTTCATTTCAACTAGCGTGACTCCGTATTTGAAATAAGTAGCAATTTTCAATAAGGCATTTTCTTTAAAAAAAAAAGGGTTCTTTGACACTGGATGGATGACGTTACAATCTTAAAATATACCTATCAGATACATAGTGTTCTGTGTTACCGTGTTTGTCTCGATTCCCCAATTTTAGGAAGAAATTTGTTAATTTATAAATAGGATGGTTACAGTGTTTAAGATGTTTTGATACTTTAAACTGATCTTTTTATTCTTTTATGTACAACTAAAATTTTCGGTGTTATTGCGTATTTATCGATAGTGAACAGTTTATCCATTGGCAATACCAGAGATTATCAACGCCAGTCAATAGACAAACCAAAGAAAAACAGGCTTCTTTACCTTCAATGAGACAGGTTTATCTCGAATTTGAAATTGCCATTTACATATTTTTCGTTTTACTCAAACGTCTAAATCTCTAAAAAAAGATGACAAATAAAAAGATGTAAGATGTAAGAACTTACCTGGACGGTAGCATGTATAAGAGTGGCAACGTGGTGTAGGAAAGCAGTAAGTTTGTGCGCCCTCTCCGTCGGCGTCAGCTCGGGCCGGTAGTGCGTCGACGCGCGGTATCTGCAATCATTATCTTGTCAAAAACATGCACTTTGCCTTATTCTTAACTGGATGTAGTCATGCGAACTAGTAGGCCTATTGTGAAAGCTTATATCGAATACAAGATCGATAAAACGTATTTATGACCGTTCTGTCAAGTCTGGACGGATAAAGCTCAGTCTAAATTACTGAAGAAAGAAACATGCATTTTGGAATATATATACTACAGACTTGGATAAGTTATATGTCAAGACTGACAGTCGAAGCTACGAAAGCGTAAAAAAAAATTGCAACCAGTACTGGCCTCTAAACCCTAGCCATATACACGCACACAGACATAATTTGTATGACGCCTCGCGCACACCAACCTAAGAAAATTGGCCCCTTTTGTTGTATACGGTAGAAGCACGAAGTTCTTTCTAGACATATACTTTTTCTAAGACTACAGAAGATGTAGGGGTACACTAAGACAGGATGATTCTAGAATCAACCCCTAAAGAGGTACAACGAGGTGCTGCAAGTTTTCCAAAATCCACGCGCACGAAATCTCAATCAAAACCTATGTTATAGTACCTGGCACAAAGGTAGAGCGTGTAGACGGGCGCCAGCTTGAAGGCGGGCGCGTGAGGGTCGAGGCGCGACACGACGGCGGCGAGGAACTGCGCCTGCCCCGCCTCGGGGAACTCGAGCACGGCGGGGAGGATCGCCTCCTGGCCCGGCCGCGACGCGGGCACGCTCGCGCTCATCCTGTTACACAACATTATTATGATAATATAACATGAATACCTAAATGAATATCTTGGACATTGTCACACAAATTACTACGTACATCGTCAGCCTTCATACTTCCCACAGTAGGGCACAACACAGACCTACCCCACCTGCCCAATGCGGATTGGTAGACTTCACAAAATTCAAATTTTAAATTCAAATATTTATTCACCACGTAACAGAGTGCGTTACATTTAGCAAGTCCAAGATACAAAGGTAAAAACACACGCAAGGTAAATGCAACAGAAATTCTTCTTCAGCGCATGCAGGTTTCCTCAAGATGTTGTCCTTCACCTTTGTTCTGTTTGAGAGCATAGTCGGTCGGTACGGTCAGCATATTGTAAGTGCGGATTCGAACCCGAACCTTCGTGATTGAGTATCTTTACCTGTCCGCAACGCGCCACCGACGCTCTCAAATTAGATTAGTATATATGATTGATTAATTTTTTACTGATTCATTATTTACTGTTTCGCTTTGTATGTCCTTGCTTTGCTCTATCAACTCATGAGACAACTACTTACCCAACGCAACATGTATTGATTCAATTAATTTAGGTTTTCAGTCATGAAATAAATAATTAGCCGAGGCTATGAGGGCAGGCCTATGCTTATGGGCGCAGGACGCTGCCGGTAATGCTATTCGTGTGGCAAAGTACTGGGCTGGAAATTTTTTGAATGACAAGACATTGTTTCTAGTATAGAAGGGCGGGCCTGTGCCCTTGTGGTGGGGATGAAAGGTTAAATAAGTTGCTTTTCAAAAGTCTAATCACTTGAAATGGCATATCCCGGATATTATGCTAAAATTGAACCCAGCCTAGCAACAAAGAGTGTATGTAAGTAAGCAAATAAATTACCTCTGCTGAGTTAATTAATACGAGTTGGTTCGGGCACAAAAGTTTGTTTTGGGAACTGTTTATTAATTTAAAACTTTTATATTTACGAAGCGAAAAGTTATTCAGTTCTAAATTTGCTTTGTTGCGTTAACCGAAATGTCAATTTAAATTACGATTGCGACAAACATTTCTTTTTTATTAAATAAGTAAATAGTAAATACTTTTGTACAGGGTACGTTTCGCAAAGTAACCTATTTTTTTATCCAGTTAGCTACTTCATTACTATGCTTGTATGTATTAGGTAGGGAGTGTAATTAAAGTCCGCGCGTAATCCAATAGCTCGTCTAATTGCTAAGGGTTTGCCCTCTGCCCTTTTGTGAGTAACCTTATTTGCAAAGAGACGTAAAAATAATACATTTATGAAGAAAAAAGTAATGTAGTTGAAAATAAATTTTTGCGAACCTGTTTTCATGACCAGAGCCGCCGCTTTTCGCGCTGCAAATACTCTTCGTTTCCACGTTACCCTCCAAATCGAACGTAGTCTCATAGTTGTCTTTGTACTGCGAGTTCGCGGTTCGGTTCGCGCTTTGCTCCTGTTCGTTGTACACCGAACCCGAATGTTCGTCTCTTATGTAGTCGTCTTTGGAATCGTTCAGATGTTGTGACATCATGAGTGATTCGTTATCTAGTTTCAAGGTATTGTTGTTGTACGGCTCATTCGAGTCTCTGTACCCGTAGGTGTCGTGTGAGATGGGACTCATAGTCCTGGGGTACTCTTCGTTCGCGTTGGGGTCGAGCGGGTCGGGCTGGTGCGAGAGAGTAGGGGACATGGCGCCGCTGTTCTCCGGCGAGGTCGGTGATCTAACGTAGTAAGGGTAACGTACACAAGCGGATGTTCGTGAGCCAGTGACAGAAACATGCAAAAGAAAACAACTATGATAGATGATGAACATAAAAACAACATTGATTCAGTGATTAGAGAAGCGAGCTGGTTTGACTTAAGTGTTTGAATTTAGAAGAAAAATTAACAAATAATAGCAATGTTGCAGATGAGTGACATTTACTAATTTGAATCAACTATTAGCCTATTAAAAAATTATAACTGACACATTTTACTTGAACTGATAACAATTACAAACAGTAGGGCTATTGTGTATGTTTTCGATTAAGTCGATACTAGATCGGTAGTATTTGGCTATTGTGGAGTCCATCTTTAAGTAATATTGTATATTTCCGATCATATCCAATGTCTGAAATTTATTAACTAAATATTATGCCAAGATACTGATAGAATCGGTTAGTTACACAATAAGACTTCACCTCAACCTTGAATCGTTTAAGATCAAAACAATTTTAACAACATAAAATGTGTCCAGCTATGAACTAACTAATTTCGCTAGAAGGCACATCTAAACAACATAAATAAGCGTTGTGTGCACTGCATGAGTGAGTACCCACCTGTCGTATATGGACCCGGAGCCGAAGTGCTGGGACTGTGACAGATTCCTGTTGAGCAGGGTCTCCTGCGCAGGGTCCACGAACCGGAACGTAGACACGCGCCCAAACTTCAGCAGGCAGCCGTGCTAATACCAAGAGACAGATTACTTAGAAATCTTTGTAGTGGTTAAAGTAGAGAAGGGAATGCGTCGGCGGTTTGGACACATCATATCCAAGGATGAATGAAAGTCGACTTACGAAACAGATATACAGGGCAAGTGTGGAACGAATTACTGATGGAGACAGACCTAGGAGGACGTACGGTCAGCATCAGCGAAATCTAATACATCCTTCCTTCCTTCCCTCCTAATAAAGATTTAGATAGAGGGGTCAGGTTTCTCTGATGCGGACTGTACCTAGACCAGATTGTGGACGTCATCAAGATATGCCAGGTCAAAATTAGCCAAAATTGACAAAAATGTATGGATCTAAAGGAAGCAAATGATGTCAGAACCGCCCAAAGAGGATATCCATAGACTCTCGCCTACCCCTCTGGGAGATGCGTAAGATTATGTATGTATGTAAATACATTATTTTACATAGTCATGTTGAGTCACTTCATAATAAACGATTTTTAATTTTTAATTTAATTTAATTTAATAATGGTCAATGGATTACAATTTTTAGTAACACGTCTGAATGCCAAAAATATCGGAAACTAGAATGATTATAAACGTGGTTAAAGGTTAATGTTAGTTATAATAACGACCGTCTAATTCTAAAAAGATTAACATTAATATTCTTTATAGATATATATAGATCTTTGTTAATTAAAGAGATAGGTTTATTTTCGCACAGACACAAAAAACTATGCACATTGCAAATAATAGAGTTTGAAGGAAACGAACAAGCGTGCGCTGTTAGGCACCAATAAATAAAGTTAACGAAGCACACACAAGCGGCCAAATTGACGTAGTGGCTTAACATGTCTTAGTACACGTACGCAGAGACTGGAGATATGTGCCTATTCCGCTCAGTGACTTATACTTGATAGGTACGTCTAGTACCGTTTGTTTAACGTCTGTATATAGCGATGAAATTGCATTTTTATTGCTCCTTCGAACTGCAGTTCCACCACACAGGAATGAAAATGAGAAACATAATCATATTAACCGAGTAGGTACCTATGTATGTAAGTGAAACAACTAGGAAGCTAAAAGTAATAATCACAGTTAAAGTTTGACACGTCATTCCCACCTTGAAATCTTCAATATGCTAAGTGTAAACCTTGTTTCAACCGGCGCTCAAAAAGATAGTAGTTGTAGCTATGTTTCTGATTACTTCGAAAGGTATTATGGCCGTGAGTTTACGTAAGTGTATGGAAATTTATGCATCCTACTCTTTCTTTCTTTCTTATCGTGTGGGCGAAGCCCTGGTGTCAGTTTTTTCAGACCGCCTTACGGCCTCTGACGTGTTTTTTATGTAACGACTACTACCACCAGAGATAGTAGCCGGGACCAACGGCTTAACGTGCCATCCGAAGCACGGAATCATTTTTCTTTTCAGTGAATCAGGTGATTCAGCCTGCAATGTCCTAACCAACTGAGGAAAAACGCACAAAGTGACATTTCACTAGGTGTCCCCCGTGGGAATCGAACCCACGACCTCCTTGTCGAGAGCCAATGCTCTTAACCATTAGACCACGGAGGCAGTATAGGCATCCTACTCAAAGCGCTTAACAAATGTACAAACAGTCTATTTTCATGCTGAAAACTGAAACAGTTCCGAAGGTACCTATTTATAGTTATAATTCAATTTTCAATCTTCATACATCGAGTAAAACAGCGGGAGCAGCAATAAAGACAAAATAAGCAATACGTTTCACAAGAGAATTTTCCGCCGCCCGTCGCCTTCGGTACTAAGGAGACATGGTCCGGAAACGAGCGAATCTTTTTTAAGTGCACAGTAAAAAATAATGGAATCACGAAGCTTTATGTTACTAGGTTTATAAATTTTACGTATATGCGAAAACAAAGGTCGACCATAATACAGTTGTAAATTCAGTAAGTGCTTACTGAGTGCGCTATATTTGATTTTCGGTATCTAAACAGAATATTTCGTAAAACAAAGTTATTTCGACGAGTGGTTGGATAAAATATAATGTTGCTAAACTATTCGGACGAAACCCAATATATCGTGAGTCGGGACACGAAAATAATGTCTTGAAACTTTTATAAGACAAACGTATTTGTGTTTGGGTATTTCTATTTTAGGTATTTTCTTCTCGCATATTATTTTCGAAACTGTCAATAAAATATTGCAAAAGGCTTTTGCAGCCTGGTTGTTTATGAAACAATAACATAATACCTGATGTTTACTAAAAAAGACAAACAAAGCTAGACAAGAGGAGTACTCACTTATAGGACACATAGACCTAGGACACTTACACTTCATACAAATGGGAAAACTCACAAGAGGTAAACATGAGTGAGAGTGAGACAGGAAAAGGTGAGGAAGGTAAAAATTGGTGGGGGGCAGAAAGTGTCCGTTCTGTATGCATTATAGTATATTAAAATGTCACTAAAGATTTACGTCGCTGCGGCTGTCAGGTTGAAAAAGAACAAAGATCACATTTACGTATTTGAACCATGAACTACAAGTTAATTTAGCTTTATTGCTTTTTATGAAAGTGATTTGTATTTCAAATTAAAGATTAAAAAATTATGTCTCGGGAAGGACTTGAACCGGCACTCTTCTAAACCGGGGAGTTGCGTTGTCCAATTTCGCAACCGAGCCCACTACCCAGAGAACGAAATCTTGCGGGTTGGTTAGCTTGTAATAACTTCCAGTAGATGGCGCTCACGTCCCCTTAAGACGCAATAGATTGAAAATTTCATTCTCTGGGTACTGGGCTCGGTGGCGAAATTGGATAACGCAATTCCTCGGTTTGGAAGAGTACGGGTTCAAGTCCTGCCCGAGACTTAATTTTTCAATCATTAATTTGATTTGAAATTACAAGTGGCGACGGGCTCACTCCCCGTCACACTGGGCAGAGTTTCGGTACTATAGTGAAACGTGGATGTTCTGAGGTTTCAGAATATCTCTGACTACCCCCTCGGGGAATATAGTCGTGAGCATATGCTTAATTTGATTTGAAATAGCACAACATGGCTGTAACATGTTTAAAATCACTATTATTTGATTTGTATTTGATTAAATTTTTATGATGATAGAATTTTGCATGGATTGTTTTACTAACATCTGTGGTATTTTTGGTTTTTAAACAAGATTTATAGATTTAGAGTTTTCCCGCAACTTCGTCCGCACGGGTTCCCTTCATCGCAGTGAGATAAATGCGATACTTTAAGTCTAATCATAAGCTTTCAGACACAAAACATTTCATTAAAATTGGTCAAGTAATTTTCGCTTGACGCGCGAACAAACAAACACAGATAGACAATTTTTTTTCGTCCAGCTACTAACCATAATAATAATTTATTTTGCGGTGTTTTTACAGAGAGTTCAAGTACTCCTTATTTTAGAAAGCTTTTAAATACTGTAATAAACTATTATGACTATGACTTTCACAATATCCTGCCAATATGACAGCAAAACTAGGGCATGCACCCGGGTACACCCGGTTCCGAAGGTCATCATCATCTCAGCCGATGGACGTCCACTGCTGGACATAGGTTCCGACATTATTTCAAGGAAAATCATCTGAAAACCCGGTTCCGAGATGAAGTAAACCCGGTTCTCCCGGTTCTTTGAAAAATTGTTTGATTTCGCATGTCTGGTTTGAAATGTTCGCCGATCCCTTAATTTTACTTTTATCTGCTGTGGTTAGTCTGATTTGTTTAAGTTGATTATAATTTAATAATATTCCTTTAATCTTCCTGTGATTTTATGATACTAACGAGCGTTAACCCGCGACTTTGTCCGCACAAATTATATACCAGATTTTAAGTCAGATAATAAGCTATCAAACAAAAAAAGATCAAAATCGGTTCAGTAGTTTTTGCGTGATGCTCGTTCAAACAAACAAACACACAAACAAACAAACAGACAGACAAAAAATCCAAACATTGGTGATATGGAATCAGGGATACCTTAAAACCATATGGTAATTTTTTTTTGTTAATATCTTCAATGTACAGACAAACTTCCTGTTACAGTTTTATAATAGTTTAGAAATAACTATTTAGCAATGAGAGTGGAAATGGGCAAATAAATGATGATTTGACTATAAATTTACCAATTATTTATTGATATCTCGTATTTATGTCAATATGCTTTCAATTACTCCCTAAATTTGTTGATTATAAAAACACCGTTTTTTCTATAGGAACCGGGTACCCAATTCCGACTGCATCCCAGAACCGGGTATCAAAAATCTGGAACCGTGACCGGTACTGCATGCCCTACAAAACCTATAACGCGTCTAATAAACATTTCCCTTCGTCCATAAACATAGGTAGTCTAAGAACTGAAGGGAATTCCGCATAGAAATCAGATGTTTTGTTTATTTAAAGCGCTTGCCAAGATCAGATAGCATTGTGAAACGTCATTCAGTCTGATAATATCGGCTAAAACCAGTGGGCATACATATATCGCACTGTTATATGTATAATATGTAGCTCGAGATTTTGATTGTGCTGAAATAGAGTTGACTCGAAAATTCGCAATACAGGGTGTTAGGGTGAACAGTTGCATTACTTTAAGGGGTGATTGTACCCTTGATATTGAACAACTTTCCATAAGAAAAATAAAGGAAATTCGAAAAAAGGACTTTCAGCTGATTGCATTTAGCATGGAAAGTGCAAAAATTATTTTGCGAATTTTCAAATTTTTTCTTAGGGAAAGTTGTCATGGGTTCAATCACTCCTTAAAGTAATGCAACTGTTTACCTTAACACCCTGTATAATTTCCGAATTTCTTTAACACCAAATCGGGGGCGAACCTTCCTCAAAATCGGTCCAGTAGTTTTAGCGTGATGCGCGAACAAACAAACAGACAGACACACATACATACATACATATGCTCACGCCTATGTCCCACTACTGGGGCAGGCAGAGACAACAGATCGCCACATTCTACGATTCTGACACACATCTTTCGCCTCCTCAACATCCATAAGTTTCTTCATACAAGCTCATCGAAGAAACTTATATGAAGAAACTTATGGATGTTGAACAGACAGACAAAAAATGCAAAAATTGGTTTAGAGTCAGAGACACCTAAAAACCATATAATAACTTTTTTTTTAATCCCTTTAATAGTACAGACAGACTTCGGTTACAGTTTTAAAATAGTATAGACTAAACGGTTTTATTTATACAGTTCTTTACTTGAGACTTCAACCCGCTTGATTAACCTTAGCAAATTCACTCGAGTGAATAAAGCATACCAAATTGCAGACTTAATTCACCTAAGCCAGCGAGGTGAATTGAGTGCACTTTTCGTCTGTCTCTGAGAGGTACGTGAATAATAACCTACGATACTAAGGGTCAAATCTCACTGAAAGAGCAGCGGCCCGGCCGGCAGCCTAGCAAATTGAACTCTATCTGCAGTGAAATAAGATAAAATTCCAATTGTAAGAATAAAATTATACTTCAACCACCGCGGTGTGGCTACCCGTAAAATTTATCTTATTTCACTGTCGATGAAGTTCAATATGCTAGGTAAAATTCCGCGCGCTGCCAGACGCTGCTCTTTCAGTGGGAATTGACCCTCATGGGTTTTTCTTAATATGCTGATGGTTTTCGAAGTGGACGATCAGACCATCAATCTGAAAAACTTTCTCTATAGTCCCATACAATTGGGTCAAGTAGGTTTGCAGTTTTGTAAGGAACAGATGGATATCCTCTTCTTGCACTGGATAGTGTGGTATACAAAAGACTACCCTCCCTCTAGTATTTTATTATTGACTTCTATTCGAATTATCTACTATCAAGTAGCCTATCATGTTATATTATAGGCCTACTGTATATCCATCAACTAAGCCAGGGATTTTGCGAGCAGGGATTTTAGGGGACGAAATTAATGCAAATTTATGCATATCCACACATATTGGAAGGTAAAAAGCTGGCGCTTCTGCTACCACGTAATTAATCAAATTATATAACGCCCTATGGCACGCTGAAATAGCCTATTTGCCAACTAGTTAAGGTGATTGCAGAGGGGTCAATTTTTTACAAAACTTTGACGCACAATACGCGTAGACAGTATTAATATAAGTAACTTTGTATATATGGAAAAATAGTTTAGAAAATCTAGATGCCGCGTCACAAATAACATTTGCAATTTATAAAGTAATTCCGAAGGTATAAAGCTTTGAAATTTTTCATACAAAATTTTAAAAGCTATCTTCGTAATTATATTATAAATTGCAAATGTTATTTGTGACGCGGCAACTAGATTTTCTAAACTATTTTTCCATATATAGAATATTACTTTTATTAATTCCGTCTACGCGTATTGTGCGTCAAACTTTAAATCAGAAACTCTTTGTCAGACGTCAAAACGCGCACTTTTTATGAAATTTCGTACTATGAAGCATTATCATAGTTTATAGCTAAAAAAACAGAAAATGTGAGTTTAGCGTTATTTTCAATAGTTTTTTTTAAAAAGACAGAAATAATTATATTTCATGTAGAGAATATTTTCTTGTAGGAGTTGCGATTTCGACGTTGACACATTCACGGGCAGTGAACGAGATACAATTGAACTTTTATTGTTATCACGGTTAGAGCCGGTCACTGTCCATGAATGTGTTAAGAAGGATCCTATATGTAAAATTCAAACCTGCAAGCGTTGAGCGTGCGTCGCCCGCCGGCCGTTCACGTAGACGTGCGCGTCGGCGTGCAGCGGCGTGACCGTGTAGCCGCCGCCCTCCGCCGTCGCGACCACGCAGTGCCGCGGCTGTATCGACGGCCCGTACAGCTGCAGCGCCGTCCCGTTACCGGACCCCACCTGGACGGTCAATACTCATTAGTCTCCTGGGCCTCTACCCGGCCATTCAAACTTCGCAATTGCGTGAGCATTTTCGTTCCAATGTCAACTTTATTACAATGAAGTTTGGACCGAAACGGTCGCGATATATCGAAGATCGAAAGTCCGTATACTCCGGGTACAGGGCCTGTCCTGATGAATAAGTCACCCTTGCCATTTTCCAATGAGTTTTTCTAGCTATGTTCGAAAAACCTACTGCTCTCAAACTGAAGGAAATCATCGTGAAGAAACCTGCAAACGTTGAAGAAGAAATTCTGATGCGTATGTGAAGT
Source organism: Agonopterix arenella (assembly GCA_927399405.1). Taxonomy (NCBI): domain Eukaryota; kingdom Metazoa; phylum Arthropoda; class Insecta; order Lepidoptera; family Depressariidae; genus Agonopterix; species Agonopterix arenella. The sequence continues at coordinate 13,546,761 of OV656695.1, read as the reverse complement.
CTACCAATCCGCATTGGGCACGCGTGGTGTACAACAGGTGTATGGGACACCCTCCTTGAGGGTAGTACCTGTACCCAGCAGTGGAACGTATATAGATATACGTATATAGATGATGATGGCCTATGTAGATACTATGTGAGTGCTTCACCGACAAAAGCGAGGCTCTTATGACCATAATTTTTATAATTTTTTTTTAATTTACGTTAAGTTTTCATATTTACAAAAGGTACAAATTGCTTTAATTTTCGCCAAACTGCAGAACAGTTTGTTGGCGAAAAACATTACACTCAACGTTAAAAAATGAGTCCTTAATCTTACCTATACAATATAGTTTAGTAAATAAAATTATGTTAAAGTATTATGATAAAGTATAAAGATAATATCACAAACCCAAAACAGTAAGTTTGTGACATCACATATTTTACTCAGACACCTACTAACAGCGATTGTTTACAATGTTTATCTAATTAGGTACTATCAAATTTTTAGTGATTCAAGAATTGTTTTTTTTAGTTTAGCTTTTAAGGATATTTTACAAAGATTCTGTTTTTGCCTTAGCCAGTCAATACTGTTAAATATTTTCGGAGTTAAGTACTTAGTGGTTCTTTTACCATAGTAATTTTTAGCCGATGGTTGAATGAATTTACCTTCTCTGACCCTTCTGGTATTATACTTATTTTCAACAGGTATTTTAAAATGTTCACAGTTATACTGATTAATAGCCAATAAGTATCCAACACGATACATTTTGAATCGTAGATCGTTGAAACTTGAAATTTTATAGCAACTTTATTAAGAATCACGTGGGAAAAATAAATGTATAACAAAACATCCCTGAAAAATGTTTTAGCTTTGTTGGTATCTTAGAATTCTGTTAGCATAAATTCTAGCTTCAGAAGTGTAAATGTGAATTTTGTTATGTATTCCAGACGGTGAAAGGAAGGATCCAGGTCAACCGCAAGTAAATATGTTTTTTGGATCACATCAGAGAGACAACAAACGTTATTTGATGCGGGACTATAAGTCTTGAATTTCAGATTTCGGCTCATAACATAACAGCAAAAACAAGCTTCGGCAACTCGAAATTTAAAAGTTCACAAACTCTTGAGCTCTAACTAGGCATTAATGTTTATAAAACAGCCAAAACTCTTTATAAGTTAAGCAAACGGCGCGGAAATTGGGTAATTTTGGGAGATGGGAGAGCGTCGTCGGTTGCGCGTTACGGAGAGTTATGGACACCCTATTATGGGGGTCCTGGTTCGAACCCGCACGGACGGAAGAAAAATAAAGACAAGAGAAGTTTAGAGCAAGATTTAATAGACTCTATTTCGGCAGAGCCATTGTTTATATCTGGCGTCTATCTAGCGAGTTGAAGATATATCTCAAGTCGTCCGAGCGGCAAGTGAGCTGTCTTTTCTGTTATAAGTAAAGCGGCTTAGCTACCGTTATCCATTTTATAGATGTCGAGTGGGAAAAAGACACTTCTGAAATACAGCACTCCCTGGGGGTCATACTGAACCAGATGATCTTAATAAATAAAAACACTGTTACAATAGCGAAGTCGGAAGGGAAGCCGATTTAATGATTATAGCAAGAAGGCTAGCATGCTACCCACGACAAAGCGACAAAACGAGAAAAATGTCATGTCATGTCAATGTCACGCTCTTTTAGGCATACATAAAATTATAAAGATAGAGGCACATCTCAATTTTTATCGTTTTGATCGTTTTCTCGGGGGTGGCATGCGAGGCCTACAGGTAGTGGCAAATGATAGTTTGGTCATATTGAAAGATTAGATGAGAGCAGCATAATTGCCTTAGTCAGAAATACTACTACAAGGTAAACCTTTTATGTATAATAAATTATTATGAGATATAAATGGAGAGTGTGTTTCTCTGACGGATCGCATCAGGAATGAGATGATACATCAGAGAAAATTTGCAAGCTGACTTGCAAATGGGCTGGTCATATCTGTCGAAGAACTGACAACCGATGGGGTGTCAGAGTTCTATAGTGGAGCCCACGAACTGCCAGGTAGCGTTGGGCGGCTTTTTGGACAGACGACCTAAAAAAGGAAGCGGGGAGCGACTGGATGAGGAAGGCTGAGGATAGTTTTGTGGTGCGCCTTGGAAGAGGCCTATGTTTAGCAGTGGACGACGGTAGGCTGATGATGATGCAAAAAGTCCAACTCTTTATAAGGTAAGGTACCTCAATGATTTCGGTGATGCGCACGCGGCGTCCGTTCTCGAGCGGAGAGCCGTCGGGCGCGACCTCGAGCAGCGCGGGTTCGGTGCCGGGCCGCGCCCCGCCCCCTGGCCCCGCGCCCACCTTCTTCTTGCGCCGCCGCGGCTGCGAGTCCGCCGGCCGCCGCCGCACATGGAACATGATGGAGCCTGCCGGAACATCACTCTTGGTTAGGAAACATCATAATTCTAAGACGACCCGGTTGGAGTTATGGTCTTCTTCTTTCATGTCAGCATGAGCTATATCGCAGAGCATGCTGTAGTGTGAAGGTAAGTCAGTCAGCAATGGTATCGAGGGTGCGCCAGACAAAATTCAGGTTTCCTTACTCGGGAAGGCTCTTGGAGGTGTAAATGGTTACCACGTCGGACTGCCAAACCAGAGTCCTGGGTTCGAATCCCGGTTCGGTCATAGACGTTATAATGTTTGTGCTGTTATTGTATGGTTTCCATGGTGAAAAGCCTATAGCAGCTTATTTGGGTTCATTACAAAGTATGTGACTCTGAGCGTTATTTAAAAAAAAGAAAATTGACAAATTCTCTTGTCCATTTCCCAATATTTAGGATCGGCACAATATGACATTCTATTCCATTCATCTCTTAAATCGTCATTTCAGCACTCTCTCCTACCTTCCCTTTTGTTAGGAAACATCAGAAATAAAGACAGTTAAAAGCAAGAGTCCAGCGTATTGGCTTATACCTACTCGTATACTCAGACACTCTTAATAAAATGTCACATGGGATTATTCGTTCCTCGCTGTGTGCTATAAACTTTTTAATGGCGCCATCAGCAATGCTCATTAATCGTAGTGGTATTGAATTGATAGGAAGTAATTTAAAAGGAAACGCTCTAGATATACACCCTTTATGACTTTTGAATATTATACTTAAAAGACCTTAAGGTGGTTTCAGTCCATACAAAAGTTTGACGCACAATACGCGTAGACGGAATTAATAAAAGTAATATTTTATATATGGAAAAATAGTTTAGAAAATCTAGTTGCCGCGTAACAAATAACATTTGCAATTTATAATACAATGAGCGTTAACCCGCGACTTCGTCCGCACAAATTATATACCAGATTTTAAGTCAGATCATAAGCTATCAAACAAAACAAGATTCATCAAAATCGGTTCAGTAGTTTTTGCGTGATGCTCGTTCAAACAAACAAACAAACACCCAAACAAACACACAAATAAACACACAAACAAACAGACAGACAAAAAATCCAAAAATTGGTGATATGGAATCAGGGACACCTAAAAACCATATCGTAACTTTTTTTTTTTAATATCTTCAATGTACAGACAAACTTCCTGTTACAGTTTTATAATAGTATAGATTACGAAGATATAAAGCTTTTAAAATTTTGTATGAAAAATTTCAAAGTTTTATATCTTCGTAATTATTTTATAAATTGCAAATGTTATTTTATACGCGGCATCTAGATTTTCTAAACTATTTTTCCATATATACAGAGTTACTTATACTAATACCGTCTACGCGTATTGTGCGTCAAAGTTTTGTATAAAATTGACCCCTCTGCAACCACCTTAAGGGTGAAGCCAAACGAGCGTAATTTTGTGAGTTGTGAGTCAAACATCCGGGAATACATTGTCTATGACGTCAGCCTTTATATGAACGGACTCAAAATACGCGACTCGCGACGCTCGTTTGGCTTCACCCTAAAATCCCGACAGTAGAAAGACCGTATAATATTACTTGTTTTACATTTCAAGTCTACATTAAATCTCGAGATTCATCTTATTGTCATGATATCGCAGCAGGAGGTACCAAAAATGATGTAAATAAATCTTCGTTTAAGTAAATTAAATAAAACACATTTTAAACCCAGCAAATAAACCGCCCAGGCTGGACTCACCGCCATAATACGTGGCGGGGTGTACCTAATGTAATTTATACACGACACGCAATACTATTAAACATATCGCTGAATTTCGTAAAGGATTAAATATTCCGCCCGATTATTCATGGGTTAACTTATATGTAATCGAAATACAAACTTGTCGCATGACTGTGTGACGTACACGCGTAGTACTACATACTCGTATTAGGTATTCTGTTCGTATACTCGTACCAGACTCGTACATAGTTATTGTATGTTCGTTTTTGTCACAGAATAGGTAATAGTATATAGTTCTACATATTTAAGTTCAAGCTTTGGAACCGTGGTGTTGTTGTTATTCGACATTTTAGGCAAAATTCCTAGTTTTTCGACTTCGTACTATTTTTCACGGATTTCCATCATGTTATTTCTCTAAAGAACCTAAATTATGCGGTAAATTTCGGTTTCGCAGCTTGAACCTAATTGTAAACTACAGGGTGAAATTGATATCATTAGCAACTAACAGTCTACCCATCAAACTGAACAACTTTCACTATGGGAGCAAACCGATCGGGGCAAAAAAATAATCAGCTGTTCCATACTAAACTGCAATGCCATCTCGACTCAAATGTATGCAACAGCAGTTTTTTTTTTTGCTCCGATCGATTTGCTCCCATAGTGAAAGTTGTTCAGTTTGATGGGTAGACTAATAGTTTAAAAGGATGCTAATGATATCAATTTCAGCACCCTGTATATATTATTACTTATATGCTAAAAAAATTATTTTCTAATTAATAAAGTTACAGACTGTGGTAACGAAAGGACACGAAGAGACCACGAAGATTTATCTTTTTCCAAGCACTAAACATTATTAGTCTTTCAGAACATATACGATTTTTCGTGATGAATCCTAATTGAACTTTTTTGATTTTTATACAGATTCTATAAGTATGGAACGCAGATTCTTAGGTTTTTTCTAACGTTTCTTAGCAAACATACATACTTTCCTTCATTTTCTAACCAAAACAAATTAATATTTATGATACATGTTCCGCTGATACTTTTTGCTCAGATAGGTTTGCTCCCATAGTAAAAGTTGTCCAGTTTGATGGGTAGACTCTTTAGTTTAGGATGCTATAATGAGATCAATTTCACCCTGTACATCTTTTCTTACATTTTTCAATTACTACACACACATTCATTTAGTTCTGCCAATAGTATGAGTCCAAGTTCTGCACATACATCCGTAATTTTTTTTGTTTTAACTAAACATTTTTACCAGAAAATGTTTTACGACTTGTGCGGTAACTAACCTTAATAACATATGCTTAATAAGCATATCCATAAGCAAGCATTGGCATAGAATTCTAAGAGGAAAAAGAAAATCATAAAAATGTTGAATCAAGCATGAGAATTTATCCATCATCCAAAAGCCCTATTTCGGATACAAAGTTTCGAAACAGAGGTGAGAAACTGAAGTGATCAAATAATTTGAGGAAATACGGTTGGCATAGGCTTTCACGTCAAAGACATCGTCGATAAGTGGCATAACACGATTTAGGAACATTTCAGAAGCGTTCCTTTTAGTAACCTTACCTTTAGAGTGAAGTGACTTGGGGTTATACGGTATTATTATTGTTGGCTGAGCTATTGCAAGCAAGGTTTGTTATGCAACATTTGCTGGTCTATTGTGCTCGCCTCACCCACGCTCACACATACATCCGAACTATTTTATTTTTCATTTGCCGGTATTCAGGTTTCCTCACGATCTTTTACTTCACCGCCGAGATAGTGATATTGACAAATACAAGCGTACATAAATTACGTAGAACTTAGTGGTACAGACCAGGAATCGAACCGCCGCCTCGTGATTAAGATAGCTCTGTTCCATATGGGCTATCACCGCTCCTCCAGCGGTAAATGCGCTCCACTTCCGTAGATCTTGCAAGAGTTGCAAGTAATGTATTTTGTACATTTCATGCGTTTTATCGAGTTCAATATTGATAGTTCGTAGCCATCTCTATTATTTACTACTTATATAAAATAGAGATCTCAAAGGAGCTAGTTATTAGGGTTCCCTACCCAAAGGGTGCAAAGCGGACCCTATTAGCTAATACTAAGCCTACGCTCTGTCCGTCCGTCCGTTCTCCCCTCAGAACTCTAAGGGGCTGTATCTTTTAAACCGTCATAGGTTCACAGAATATGTGCTATTATTTTGGATTTGGATTTAACTAATAAATAATAAAAAAATTAAGAGCGGTCCCGTATTTTCTTTAAGGTTGTTTTGTTTTTCCTTTATCATAAAAACTGAAATACATAGAGTTGTAAATAAATATAAATAAATTTTTATTTCATTCACAGAAATTAACGTTTTAAAATAAATAGTGATTGGAGTCTCCTTTTGAGCATGATAATGCGTGGGGAGGCTCCGCTCTTCCATAACTATACTTAAGTATAGTAATTGTTGTTGTAGTAATTGTTTTGTAATTTTAATTACACACTGTGTGTTCTGGTTGATGGTCTGAAGCAATCCAATAGGTTTTTTTTACACCCTATATAAGCGTCAAACTTGGTGTGATTATAGAGCATACTCTAACAAATAATAATAAAAACCGGTGAAATGTGTCGGGCTCGAGCTAAGATCCAGGAGAAATTTTCTTTTTGTAAATATGTTGGTACGGAACCCTAGGTGCGCGTCCGACTTGCACTTGGCCGGTTTTAGGTTTACTTATGCTTAAATGTTTTATTATCGTTAGCAGATACATTTACTATTTTTGGAGTTTCTCTGACAAGGTGACTTTTCCTTTATCCTACTTCACCATTGTTTATGTTTTCCAAACAAGTAAATCCCGGACTTATAGTGGCTATAAGATCTAGGATAAGAAGATTTAACTCTCCGTCTTGTTCCGTTAACTTTAAAACTTAGTATATAGCACTATGTAGTCTTGTAGGTAAGTATAGGTATCTATATTATGTGAAGGGATGAAGGGAGGGGAGAAGCAAGAGGGGGAGTGGGGTCACGAGTGAGTCAAGCGCTCGTCTAGTGTCAACATCATTAGTGTGTACTGTACTGCCGTAGCGCTCTATCGCTACGAGAGCTGTTGCGATGCTACGGGCTACGAATTTTCGTAGACTGTAGACAACTGTTACTAACAAAATTTTACCGTTATTCATTCTAATTTACAACACGGCCCAATAACTTAGTCGGTAATGCATTGCTGTGCAGTGGGTCTCGGATTTGAATCCCGTAAGAGGCAATTATTTGCATGATGAATATGAATATTTGTACCCGAATCATGGATGTTTGTATCTATACAGAATCTAATTGATATACAGGGTCCTTCTTAATATACTAACGGTTTTTAAGGAGGATGATCAGATTATCAAACTGAGCAACTTTCTCTATGGGCCAACATCAAAATCGCAAGAAAAATCATCGAGTTCGAGTAGGATTGCAGTTTTTTTATGAAACAGCAATCTTTGTTTTCGCGATTTCGACTTTGGTCATCGCGATCATCCCATTAAGAAACCGTCACCCTGTATAGCAATAACATTCTGTATAGATACAAACATCCATGACTCGGGTACAAATATTCATATTCATCATACAAATATTTGCCCCTTACTGGATTCAAACCTTACCTAATCCTAAGGAGGACCTTATGTGAGTCAACAAGCTGTCTTAATTTATAAAGAAAAAGTAATCAAATTATCCATGGTAGTAAGTAATTATAGTACTCTGTGGTAGTAATTATAATAATAGTATTAGTAATAATAGTACTAATAGTATTAGTTCCGTCCGGTAGTAGTAATAATAGTATTAGTTCTGTCAAAATTAACAACACTCCAATAGAACAAGTAAATACATTTAGATATTTGGGTAGTCTCATTACAAATGACTCCAGATGCACCTCTGACATCGTTGCAAAGATTGCTATGGCAAAAAGAGCTTTCAACGACAAAAAACACCTGAAAGCAAAAATATCGAGCAAAATCCGAAAACGTCTAATTAAAGTGTACATCTGGAGCATTGCATTGTACGGTAGCGAGACGTGGACACTGACTAAACGAGATCGGAAGCTTTTGAGATGTGGTGTTGGAGGCGAATGGAGGGGATAAGTTGGACGGAACACATAACAAATGAAGAGGTGCTAAGAATGGTTAAAGAAAAGAGAAACATTTTAAAAACAATCGAAAACCGGAGGGGAAAAATGATCGGACACTTGATACGAAACGACAATTTCTTTAAAACCATACTGGAAAGGAAGATAGAGGGGTAGAGAGGCAGAGGAAGACCTAGACAGAGTTATCTGGCCCAAGTGAAGGAAAAGGTTGATGTCGTATCGTATCAAGAACTTAAGAGACTAGCGGAAAGGAGACAGGATTGGCGAAAACTCCACCGACAAGAGCGTAGCTCTTAAATAAGATGATGATGATGATGTGGTAGTAATGTAGCGAGATCCGACACCGCGGGCTTTGTAGACTAAATCGATTTACCACACGATTTTAAGATGGTTATCAGCATAAATAACAAATCGAAAACACATGGCTATTAGGTTGACGTGACGTACAAAATGGTTGTTAATGAACTCTAGTAGAAGTTAACATGTCCGCAACAAAGTTTATTTGACCGTCTGAAGTAAATAAACTATGTACTAACTGGATTGATGTTGAAGGCACAACTAGCCGTAAGTTGTGAACTTTAATATATCTGCAAGTACATACCTACATAATATTAACTTCACAGTTCAAACTACATTAAAACTTTACGGGAAACCAAAGCGGAGTCGAGCGATTCGGACCGATTTACTTTAGCAAGAGTGAGCATTGTTTTAAACTTCACTGGCCACGATTTATCGTATTTAAAACACGGAAAAAAACGAACAATGCGCCTGGCTCGTAGACTGGCAAAATCAATAAACAGCATTGCACCGAAACATTAAATATTAATACGCTTTCAAGTCATGACGAGCTGATCAGTTCAATATTTGCCGTGCGTGTCAAGACGTCCATCTACCTTCACACGAACGCAATCCTAAAGCTTACATATTTCGTAACTTTGCCAATACAGAGCACTAAGTTTAATGTAAGCTTTTAAATTAATGAAAGACTTTATAGTGTCACGACATAACCAACTACAGATATAAGTACACACAAACGCAAACAAAGCGCACACGTACGCCACACTACACTCTCCAAACGTCAAAAGCACACGCTGTGACATACGGTACGAGGGGGTTCCATTGAATTTGAGTTACCGAGCACAATTTCCTTTGTCCCGTATCTTAGCCGATAACTAAAGGATCTGTTCAACCACATATCGTTCGCACGGAGACGTGTACTTCGGCGCCATAGCCCGCGTGGTAGTGATACGAGTATACACGACAGGACGGACTAATTGGAACTGGGCAACTAGCACACCACCATACGTCACAACACCACCCGGCCGGCCGGACACTCGTACTCATAAGCAATGCAATACGGAATTAAGGGCTAGCAATCGCTAAGTCGGTAATGATGACAGAACCGTTTTTTTTTTCGAATTGATAATTACAGCATTGCTCGAGGAGCAGCTACTGATTATTGCTGCTGACTATTGGAGGGACCACGAAGGGTCTGGCCAGTGAATGAACTTTAAGCAACCGACCAATTGGGTACGGACCTCGGTATAGGACGTTGCTGGGGCTACGCGGCGGATTGGGTAGAGGGGATCGGTGAGATACAGGCCCTGTACCCGAAGACTTTCGATGTTCGATATATCGCCACTGTTTCGGTCCGCGCTTCATTGTAATAGAGTTGACATTGGAACGAAAACGTTCACGTAATTTCGAATTTCGAATGTGCGGGTAGAGGCCCAGGACAGGTGCCCGATATTGTGTGTTGAATTTTTGAATTATAAGGGATCATGTCAAAGGTAAATTCATATACAGGGTACAACTTAATGCCAACGGTTTTTAAGACGATGATCAGACCATCAAACTGGAACATTTTGCTCTATTGGACCAACAGTGTGCCTTTTGTATTTCCTGATTGTTTGCTCTCTGTATACTCTGTTTTATGTGTCAAATAAAGTATAATTGATTGATTGATTAAAATCGCGAGAAAGAAATCAGCTGTCCCATACATTTTGGTCTAGTAGGATTAGAAAAAAATTAAGAATAATCTGTGCCTATACCACAATTACTATTAAAATCTAAAGTAATAGAACCTCAAATTAAATTAAAGATTGAAAAATTTGTCTCGGGCGGGACTTGAACCCGCACTTTAATTTGATTGAAAACAGCATAACATGGCTGTAACATGTTTAAAAATCAATAATATTTGTAATAGAACCTCCCCTTAACACCACAAACATATGTAACTAAGGAGCAGCTATTTAATAAATTTTGTAAAAATAAAGGAAAATTCAGACAGGTGTCCATGCAGCATCAAATGAACTCTTGTCAATTAATTGACGAAGCACGCCGCATCTATCTATTTATAGAGTAGTCTTGTCCAGTCATAATTTTATGTTAATTTAACTTAACGCCGTGAGATCACCTGCTCGCCTGACCTACTAGTACTGTGCATGGTTCAGAAAGAAAATAGGTTTTTAGACGTCCGCGCCCTCCTTTGTAATTAGCAGCCTAATGAGAGAACAATGACTGTTAGTTTGTGATAATGAGGGGTGGGTATGTCGCCAAGTCCGGTGACGAATGTTGTGAGGCGACTAATTAAGAGAAAATGCGGGCGGCGCGGCGGCGGCGTTTAGTCCATACAGACGCATTATCTGTTTTCTCCCTTAACAATGACACTAGAGCAAATATAATTTTACCATCTATATTCTATATTACCTCTACAATGTATCTGTCCCATTATTTTTTTTTCATAAATTACTATAAGAACTAGGAAGCTTCTGAAATGACTAAAATTCACCAATTATACCGTCGTTTTCGGACATACAGCAAACAGACGAATATAATAAATAAAAACAAAACATATAGACATAGGTAGCCAAATATCGTCTGTGAACTGGCAATCGGTCCTATCTATTTTCATACAACTTTACAGGACAGAGAAAAAACTGAATATTTAACAATTGAACAAGTTGTATAGGAAACAAAAAAATACGTATTTAGTTAAATTGGTTACTTTACCTAAATTAATAACAAGTAATAGTCCGAATTTGTACGCTGCTCCGGCCGTTAGATAGTACAATTTGAAATAAAAAAGTTAAAGTGTAAATTTTTCAGATAGGACCGATTGCCAGTTCACAGACGATATCGTCTGTGAACTGGCAATCGGTCCTATCTGAAAAATTTACACTTTAACTTTTTTATTTCAAATTGTACTATCTAACGGCCGGAGCAGCGTACAAATTCGGACTATTACTTGTTATTAATTTAGGTAAAGTAACCAATTTAACTAAATACGTATTTTTTTGTTTCCTATACAACTTGTTCAATTGTTAAATATTCAGTTTTTTCTCTGTCCTGTAAAGTTGTATGAAAATAGATAGGACCGATTGCCAGTTCACAGACGATATATTGAAATTGGTCTAATTTTGGAAGAGGAAACAGGAGAATACGAGATCGTGATTTCGTCTATTTTATGTAGGTAAAATGAGTCCAAGCTGCAGTTGTCACTTTCGCACTGGGAGCTCGGTTGCTTGGGAACATCCCGACAGCAATAGATCTGTTTACAACCTATTTTTTCAAATGACTTGCCGACCGCGTTTTCTCTTAACTGTTGAAGTCGGAAGGTGACCACTGACCAGGACGACGGTGGGTGGGCCACCATCGACCGGGGCCAGCCCGCCAACAGTCGCGTGCCGCGTGACCACTCGCACGCGTGAAACGTTTCACCTGTTGATACTAAATTACTAACCTTGTAAAATTTCAACAAATTACCCTCGATACGATCAAACCAATATTGTCATTACCTAAGTTCAACATTTTGAGGTTTATAGTTTTGTTTATTTTATAATAATACCGCACAGCTCTTACTATAGTAATTTTTTTACAGTGATAAGTGTAAGTATGAATCTAGATGAAGAAAAAGACTTGTAGTCATGGATCGCCCAAAGTGGAGATCCATAGTATCTCTCTACCTACCTCCACCCGGGAAAAAGGCGAAAGTATAGGTATGTTAATAACAGTACATATATACAATTTCACACAGTCTTATCAAAAATATGTGCTAACATTTTTAAATCAATAGAAAAATATTGAATATTATTTTTGATAGTCGCATACTATACGAGTTGCGTATTAAAGATCCATGTAACTTATTGAATTGAATTCTAAATATATAAACATTTTAGTGTTTCTAACTGTAACATAGTTTTAACACAAACTCAAAATTAGATCGATTCAATTATTTGACAGATTTATTAACGTCCGCATAGTTTAATTGAGCCACTACGACGTACCCTAAGGACCATAGATAAGTAAAAGATCGAATATCACTAAATCAGTCACACATCCAAGTTACGATCGCAGTTTGCAAATTATCCCGACGACGTTGTTACCAAAGAGCATGTTAGTGTAGACATTTGTATGTTAATGAAAGTAGAGGGACTGAGCACAAGCATTCACTTCCTGAATACGCATTAGAAAGACTCGGGAAAGGAATCGAAATAACTCGACAGTGAAAGCTCCCAAAACGATAAACACGTTTTTGAAGTACCGATTCTCTTTGATCAGAAGCAGTAAGTAACTTTACGAAACCTTAGTAACCCTTTGACTGACTAGCCGGAACTCTAATAAAATAAAAGTAGAATAAAAGGAAATGTTTAAGGGGGCACCGGGCCTATACAGCACGCATTCAATCGTTTTTTTTTTTCAATACAATTCTACAAAATTTCCAACTAACCAGAATGTCACGCTATAGTCATTGTAGGTTTTCAATTTATCTTAACATTACGGATTTGGTTTTATTATGTTTGTTTGTGGTTATTATTATTAAGTGGCCACTTTTGGCGGTTTTGGCGATAATAAAGACAAACATTATAAAAAAAACGGAATTCGTAATGTTTCGATACATTCTTCTTCTTATCGTGTAGGCAGCAACTAGCAAGCCCTGGTATCAGAGTTTTTTTCTGACCGCCTTACGGCCTCTGACATGGTTTTTATGTAACGACTACCAACCACCAGAGATAGTAGCCGGGACCGACGGCTTAACGTGCCATCCGAAGCACGGAATCATCTTTCTTTTCAGACAATCAGGGGATTCAACCAGCAACGTCCTAACCAACTGGGGCAAAACGCACAAAGCGACATATCACCAGGTGTCCCCCGTGGGAATCGAACCCACGACCTCCGTGTCAAGAGCCCAATGCTTTAACTATTAAACCACAGAGGCAGCTACATACGTTCGGTACATTGAAAACCTACAATGACTATACATTGTGATATTCTTGTTTGTTGGAAATGTATACTTATAAAACAGTTCCGTGACTGACTGACGTGAGGGACAGACAATGAACCGCCTAAACCACTGAAGATAGACACATGAAAGAAATATATTATGATTCTGCGGATGTAGGGATGCACTAAGAAAGGATTTTTCGATATTATTCAAGCGGACGAAGTTTGGGAGCAAAAGCCAGTGTTGTATAATTGTTTAGAAATAAGAAAAATGCTATTGAGGGCAACACTATAGGCTCGGTGCCCCCTTAAGAGTTGAGACACATTAACCGCTCGGTGCCCCCTTAAGGGTTGAGACACATTAACCAACGGCGACCGGCGGCCGGCCCATATAAGAATGTCATTTAGTATGGGAAGCCGTCTGCCGTCGACGCGGAATGACTAACTGCCAGTTGCACGTACGTTCATTAAAGATAATTCTCCATTAAATCTCATGCTGTCACTGTTTGTTTTGTTGTCGTAATAAAAGCTAGCAAGAGATTTAATGGAGGAATATCTTTAATGAACGTACGTGCAACTGGCGGTAAATGTCATTTTTGTATGGGCCCGCCGGTCGCGGTCGCCACCGGCAAATGTGTCTCAACCCTAAATATTCATTCATGCATAGAATAGTATATCATGGACCGTATTATCGGTGTCAACAAAAATGTTGTACCGTCAAATAAAATGTCCCGGCCAGGTGTTCGGGAGAAAATTGACGTTGATCTTGTCCCCGATACCCAGACACTCGATATTTGAAGTTCACCGGCGTCAACAACAAACTGTCGATAAATTATTTGGAGCAAGAAAATTGAGAAAACACACAAAAATAAGAAAACTGATTACCTGTCAGCCTTGCGGCGCATGCAAATTGCAAAAAAGCTATAAGACAACTTATTTTAATCAAAAAACGTTACTGCAAAAGTATAGATATAGAATAGACTAGAGTTTACCTGCGACTTCGTCCGCATGTCCCATCATATCGTAGCGAGATAAAAGATATACAGATTTTAAGTATAAACATAAGCTTTCAAACACAAAAAGCTTTATCAAAATTGGTCCAGTAACTATGGCGTGACGCGCGAACAAACAGACAGACAGACAAATATCTCAAAATTAGTGATATCGTTAATTTTTTTTTAAATATCTTCAATGTACAGTCAGCAGCAAAAATATGTACTTATACACTTTAGTACTACGACACTTAGAACAAAAGATAAAGTTTTAGAATAGTAGAGATGAGTGAACATGTATCCTCCATTCCATTAAATAGATGGCTGATCAAACATAATAATTTCTGCAACAGTAAAAAATTGCATGTCAATCCATCGCGGACATATAAACAGTCGTCATAATTTTACAGAAAGTTATCGCTACGGTCCTTAAACAAGTATGTAAGTACATCACATTAGAAGGAGCACAATTGAGTACGAACATATTATGTTGAATCGATCTCGCTTAGGAGTGGCGATGTAAAGACCCACACAAACACAGCTAGGCATTCCGATAGATGTCGACCGGATGGAAAAACGTCACTCCACATTACACGATCTGAGATCGAGAGCTTCATTACAAACGTATAGAAAAAACCAGCCAAGTGCGAGTCGGACTCGCGCATGGAGAGCTCTGTACCGCAATGCAATAATACAAAAAAATGTGTTTTCGCCAGGACACTTAGCGCGAGCCCTCACAAACTTGGCCAGTTTGTATTATTCGTTGTTTTACCTTAGAATATGCACTCCAATCACATCAAGTTTGAGGGTTGTATGTATTGCCGTTTTTACGATCAAGCAAAAACAAAACACCTTAAAATGGGGACCCCCCCCCCCCCCCCTAATAATGAATTTTTTATTATTTGTTAACAAATCCAAAATAATACCACAAATTCTGTGAAAATTTTAACTCTCTACCTATTACGGTTCAATAGATACAGCCTTTTGTAGCTAGGACGGACGGAGGGACGGACAGCGTAGGCTTATGAATAGGGTCCCGTTTTACCCTTTGGGGTGCTTTGGGTACGGAACCCTAAAAACCATGTTTTCACACAAAGGTCACTAGGATGATTGAATACAATCCTTTGTGAAATATGTTACAATCAAGATGTAACAATAGATAACATAGATTGTGAAATTATTTGCTTTTACCTCGATGGATTTCTAAATGATCAAAGAGGATAAAGGATTCTGAGAAGCAGGGTTATATTTTTTTATTTCATGTTTTGAATAATAGCCATTTTATTTTATGAAAGGTATAAAGGTTTATTTAGTAAGGTACCAAAATTTGTAATATTAAGTAGGTACTATTATCGTCATTTTAAGTAGGTAGTAGTTTTAGCAAGGTACCAAAATTCGTAAACCATTTAGATATTATGTGATTCAAATCGTATTTTTCTATGAGTTATTTGAAAAAATACTGAAAAATTAAAAGCTACGCTGTATGGCATGGACTCCTTTGGCTGGCTGCCTTTTCTATTGACTTTATCCGATTTTTTTTATTTCTACAGTCAAGTAGAAACCATTCTCATGTGGGCAGCAACCACGCAAAGCAAGTAGAAACCATGAAAGCAATGAAACATGAAACCTAGCTTATTCAAAAATTCCCAACAAAAGAATCATCCCAGCATCTCTTATTTTCTAGTAATAACCTATTTTTAATTTCAAATAAAACAAGTGGTTTCTTTTAAAACAACTATATTATTTTAAGTTATTGCAATAATTCCTAAGAATAATTCCTAGTATGCATACACCTACATCACTGTCGCTTAAAAATGCAATATTTATGTGAGAGAATGCATTAACCCTGCAGTGGCATCTTACTTAACTTTATTAGTTTTAGCTGTTGGAGAGTTTTACCCACTCATCCTTTTAACATTACGAAGGATATCGATCGAGCCATTTATATTATTAAACAGTTTGCATAATAAACTAATGATATATTGTATTTTAGCTTTTACCCGCGTATTCGACTGCGTGGAATCTATGATCGCGTCAAAGTTAAAATAATTTATTCAATATGGGAACTTGAAGGCCACATAATAATTGTCAAATCTCCCCGCGTTGGATCGTGTAGTCACTGTAAAGAAGATGCGGCCAGAAACTCTACAACATAACATAACTATTACAATATAAATTCTTAAGGTGTTTGCAGAGGGGTCAATTTTATACAAAACTTTGACGCACAATACGCGTAGACGGTATTAATATAAGTAACTTTGTATATATGGAAAAATAGTTTGGAAAATCTAGATGCCGCGTCACGAATAACATTTGCAATTTATAATATAATTACGAAGATATAAAGCTTTTAAAATTTTATATGAAACCACCTTAAGCTAAGGTTATGTATACAATTATATATTATAAAGAGTATACTATAAGCAGAAGCTAGTGACACTCAGACCCATATATTTCGATTATTTAAATAATCATCAAGACTAATTGATAACCTCCTTTTTTATATGTCAGTTACAAAACAAAGTACCAGTCAGTAAGATCCTACTAAAAAATATCACCGAAGAGGCATAAGACAGATTAAACGATGTAGAAAAAAAACATTTTTCTCTTTTCGTTTTGTTGCAAGAACCAAAACATATGTAATGAAGAGGACAAGCTCTCACGGTTTTATTAGAGGAACGTCCGCCGAGCGGCATTCTGAAAACAAGGGCCACTCAACGCCGCGCCGCGCCGGAAAGTGAAATGTAGCAGGAGAAGAGATAGCACTACGTTCTAGTGCTTATAAATAAAAACAAAGCAGTCTTTGTCCACGGACGAGCTTATTGTCTTGAATACGACTTAATGTTTGAAAAATGTACTTGATGCGATTGATGATTATCATTACAAAAAACAAAATGAATGTTTAAAGACTCTGGAAAGATGGCATTACCATCGTAAAAACTTAGCTGTCAGATCGAGAGTGTTTTTCTCGATTCCCTAATTTTAGATAGCAATTTGTTGATTCATTAGTAAGATTATGATGGCAGACGTTTTCATACTTTGAATTCATCTACTTTTTGTACAGTGAATGCTCATTTATGTATAACAAACAAACTTTTGGGGTGCTATTGCGTATTTATTGGTAGTGAACAATTTATCCTATGGCAATACCACTTGTCAGACTTGATGCAAACCATCGACAAACAGCACTTTTTCGACTTTTTACTGTCAATGTGACAGGTTTTTTAAAACTATTAATACTTGCCATCTAATAATACTAATTAATCTAATACTAATTTTTCATTTTACTGGTCTCGGAAGACGCCTCATTGTTTTAATTTCTGACTTTACAAAACTTAATTCCAATTCAGATGAAAATTGGCTTTTGAATGACGTAGGGGATTTCACGGTTGTGAGCAACTGGAGCGAGCGTATTAACAATTCTAAGAGGTCACAAATACAGTACCTGATTTAGATTGTTAGATATTCATTAAATCAAATGATCCAATAACTGAATGTATTAGCCTAACGAGCAGTATATTATACACATTCGTTAGAGTTTATTATTAGAGTTGATTAGAATTTATAATGTTAAATTTTGTTTCATTTTTATCACATTGTCCGATTCTAAACATACTAATATACAAAATATATCTTGGATATTGCCTTCCATGGTCGGAATCCATAGTGTATAATACAAATATGGAATCTGTCTGTTTATCTAACGTTTTTAACGGCTGGTCCGCTGAAAGGCTGAACCCCCATATTGATGACATTTGGTATGGAGATAGCTTAAAACCCCGAGGAAAGATATAAGCATAAAACAAACATTCCATGCAGACGAAGTCGCTGGTAACAGTTAGTATAATGGCCGGAAAACAACTTTGCAAAAATCTTTTCTAAACAACAAAATTAATAGACGAAAACGCTACTGCGCACACCCTTCACCCCCGCCCCATTGGTAAATTTTGAAATTGGTTTTGAACCTTATCTGCTCAGTTTTTAGCACATTAGCACACATTATACATTAGTATTTAATATTTGGGCACCTTAATCACTCAGATATTTTTGGTGCGGACTGTAAGTGAACTCATGTAGATTATGTACTAGGATAAAATAGTGGCACAGGAGGTGGGCGCAGCAATAGGGCAGATATACGACATGGCGGTGATGGCGACGGGCACGCAACACTCGCGCGGCGGCACCTTGCGTAAACAATGCGGCGGGTTGGGCGCTAAGGCACAGAAAAGAGATATACAGTACAGCAGCTTCATGTAAGCGCACGAATCGACGCCCGCACACAGACAAGCGCCACGTACACGGCCCGCTAAGGTTCTTCGGGGCGCAACAGTACAGTTGACAGCTGTCATTTCATACAAATGAGAAAAATTTACAAGAAGAGGTAAGCATGTGCGATACTAATTGAGTCCGAACGAGACAGGAATACGCTGTGGTCTACATTTTACGCCACGCTTTCTGCCAGAGGCGGCGAGGTTAAAATTGGTGGGGGCAGGGAGTGCCCCCAGCGAATGCTGTCTATACTGTAATTAGAACTAGATACTTTTTCTTATATACTGTGACATTACCTACCTCAGCGGGCCGTGCACTTGGCGCTCATCTGTGTGCGTAGATTCGAGTGCTTGCATGAAGTTGTTTTACTGTATATCTCTTTTCTGTGGCTTATTAGGCGGGCGGACGCATACTTCATGTATTCGAAGTACTTCATATATTCATTATTGAATGTTTACGCGTGTGTGTTTTGCCCTTTGTTAGAATACTTACACGAACTGCGAGGTCAAGCTGTCCTGACCTATTGACATATTTTTTAGTTATTGGTAAAGTTTGTTCTTACAGCCAATAAATTTCTTACGAAAATTGACCTTTAGCTAACGTTTAGTAACCTTTAGCTGTTTATGTAAAGGTAACTGAAAAATATTGTTTTATTTGTTTTTTTTTGTTTTGTTTTTATCATGGTCTGCTTCACTACTTTGATTACCAAAAAATTCAACCATACAATCTTCCATCATCACATCAGTGTTAAATGTTTAGAGAAAAAACCTTTCTCCATCGTTAACCAGCGATATGGTGTCCCCAAAGAACTAGCCTAAAACGTTGTAACAGCAAAATAAATATCTAGTTACAGAGATGGACTCCCTCAGGTGAAATAAAGAATGAGACATAAACCGAAGTCTAATATAAAATATAAAGAATGTTAGAAACAACCGTGTCCTGTGAAAAAGAATTTTATTCCCTTAGGAAATATTCTGAAGTAATCGGGTACACGAATTCGACGACATAGTAAGTATACGGAAGGTATACAGCGCCTGGACATGACCTTTGAGGAGTCGAGACGTGTTCTGCTTTCATACTATGATCATCGAAGCGAATGCGATTTTCATTACGCTTAAATAAACTTGGATCATAATATCATAAAAGATGTTTCTAAAAATCTTACTATGCCATTTCTGCCCTATGGCCTCATTCATTCATCATTAATTTAATTTCATTTACTCATTAACAATTTACATAATACAAAACAGAAAAAACAGGAAACATGTCATATTTTCGAATTAAACTTTACTATAATTTTACTTTATAATCATGAAACCAAAATCACACTAGGTACATTTCAAAAACAAAGGTCGATGCTTAAATTATCATAAATTTGAATTGTAACTCAAACGTCCTTTGATTTCAGATTTATAGACGAATGGAGCCGCCATGCCACCCTTCTTCAAACTGCGAGCCGGCTTATGAAATTGAATTTCACAACTTATCTGTCGCCTCATTTATTGGATATTCGGTTTCAATACTTCCAATTCAGTCGCTGATAGGTTCCCGAGCGAATTGTAAATCCCGTGCCTTTTTTTTTTATTTTTATCACAAAAAGATCATACGTACATTATTCGTATAATAGTTTTTTAGACAGGTACCTAATTTAATTCTTATAAAAATCTTTGTTATATATTAGTTATTGGAAGGTAATCTAATCTCACTACTATTATAAATGTCAAAGTTTGGATGTTTAGATGTTGTGATGAAGTGTCGAAATATCCAGTATTTACGTAAATATTAGCTAGTTTAACTTAACTAACTTAACCCTGCCCCGAGCTAACATGCCATGACGTAATAGTCCAATCAATCTGTGAATCGTAACTAAAATTAGATTACCCTAATTAACAACAAAAATATCAATTCACATTTAATTTAAGTAAAGCCGACATTCAACAAAAGATTTGCTCCGAAAATATTCAGAGATATTCTAAAAAACTCAGAACATCCACGTTTCACTAGTAGTACCGAAACTCTGTCCAGTGCAGTGTGACGGAGAGTGAGCCCGTCGCCACTTATAATGGACGGTGGGTATAATACATGCCTCGAAATTAAAGCATGCAGGTTTCCTCATGATGTTTTCCTTCCAGTGGTGTTACAAATCGTACGTAAATTAAATTCCGGAAAACTCATTGGTACAAGTCTGCCTGGACGGGGATCGAACCATCGCCTCCTCCACGGCAGGAAGTATGAGATCCAAAACTAAACAGCACATACAATATGAAACTTAACCGAACTGGCACACTCACCCTCCTTACTACCAAATAATATTCTTAAAACATAGGGTCCTTCTTAATATGCTGACACTTTTTTAAGGGGATGATCAGACCATCATACTGAACAACTTTCTCTATGGCACTAACATCGAAATCGCGTAAAAACCTACTCGATCCAAATTTACGGGAAAACTGATTTTTTTCGCGATTTCGATGTTGGTCCCATAGAGAAAGTTGTTCAGTTTCATGGTCTGATTATCCCCTTAAAAATTGTCAGCATAATAAGGACCCTGTATATTCGTGAGCACGCTTTCATTCATATTGATGAAATATTAACAAATCATTTTTCCACGAAACTTAAAATGAGAATGACTTTAAATTTAAATAAATAAAATAATGAAATTAGTGTTTCAATGCAATTATTTTGTTATAAATCAGTTGGGGTGTATGAGGATTACTAAAACGTCATCTAAAGAGGCCGCCAACTTTGGAGTTTAGCTTATTAATAAGGGCCTTAGACACTAGACTAAGGTTACGTTACGTAACATCCTCTTATATGTACCACTATAAATTTATTGCCCGGAAAGGAGGAAGGCTTCTTGTAGGAAGTCTCAATCAAAATTGAAAGCAAACAGACAAGACCTAGTTAAAGTTTGGGCAAACACAGTAGAGGCGTGCGCGGGGTCGGGGAGGGGGAGGGATTGAAAGGCCAACATCAATTACCCAGTTCCCGACCTAATACCGGCGATATGTCTTCGGGAATGGCCCTTCGGTTTATTGGAGGTAAGTTAAGTACGACCTTGACATTTACCATACACGTTAAATAGTTCCTCGAAAATAAGAATAGAGGTACGCCCACGCTTCGTGTTTAAATTTACAACATGTTTCTGCCCAACTGAAGCAGTTATTTTCCGTCATTATTTTCATTTTTTCATTTTTTTTTCGTTTTTCCCTGTCACACTGGACAGAGTTTCGGTACAACTAGTGAAACGTGGATGTTCTGTGGTTTCAGAATATCTCTGACTACCCCCTCGGGGAATATAGTCGTGAGCATATATGCTATGATATATTTTCATGAATTGAATACGTCCCACTGCAGGGCACACGCCTCTCCCTCATGGAGGTTGTTTGGGCATTAGTCTACCACCCATGCCCATTGCGGATTGGTAGACACACACACAGGCATCACAATTTCTTTTTAGCTTATACAGGTTTCTTCAAGATGTTTTGCTTCACCGTTTGAGAGCAGTCAGTAATACCTAGGTACATAAGTTAGAAAAACTCATTGGTACATATGACATGACGTCCGTGCGGATTCGAACCCGAACTTCATGTTTCAGTCCATTCCTTTCCGCAACGCGCCATCGAGACGCTCTCTTATCACAAATTGAACGTTACAACGGTCAATATTTCAATGAAGAGAAGGTACAAGAGAAACCAGTCGTCTGTACGTTACAATTAAACATGGGATCAAGAATCCAATAACATTTGAAAGTGTGACCTCTGAGTGCGAATCGGATTGCCAAAATGCTTTGGCAGCATTATTATTGCGCCAATGCGGTTTCTTTTTATTATCACTTCAAGCTTCTTTAGTGCATAACACACTTCATAAATATGTATTAAATATTATCGACTTTAATCTCTTGGAAATAAAATCTGAGCGCTCTCGTATAATAAATGTTATTTTAAAAAAATTTTCTTTTATTTGGTACGAACACAGATTATACTTAATGAAACAAAACGTCCTTTGGGAATAAGTTATACAGGGTGTAAGTGACAGCTTAGCAAATACTTAAACGGTGAACTCACACCATCAAACTGAACCACTTTCACTACGGAGCCTACCTCAGGAAACGCGAAAAAAATAAAACAGCTGTCCCATACATTTTAGTCGGGTAGGTACAGTAGTTCTGTATGGGCCAGCTGATTTTTTTCGCGTTTCCTGAGGTAGGCTCCATAGTGATAGTTGTTCAGTTTGATGGTCTGAGTTCACCGTTTCAGTATTTGCTAGGCTGTCACTTACACCCTGTATTAATTCTTCTGTCTCGAGATTTTTGCGCTTAAAGTCAATTAATTTACATGACCACAGACAGAGCAATAGATAAACAATTATTTTACAATGGCTATGTAGCCCTATCATGGACGTGTCCGACACGCTCTTGGCCGGTTTTTATTATTATTAAGGGATACATAACCCCTTTTTCAGAGAAATTTACAATCGACTCACTAGTCTATACATTATGCAAAGCATTCTATGTACAAAGTAAGATATTTCCTACACAACGTACATTACGAACTTGCCTCGTCTAAATTGCAAGTTTTCTCTGCAAACTCGTGCTTTGTCGAGATTAGATACACTAACGCGCGCTTTATACTCTAATCCAGTGAACAGTAAATTTGACCCAGTTCTATACACAAAATGAAATCTAACGTGAAAAGTCAGACAAGAGCGGAGGAAGTAAAGTAAATTTGTTTCAAGTTTTACAAGAAGAAGCACTTACTTAGAGTAATCCCTAAGCAAGATTACTGTAATTAATTGGCCCTCAACGAAACCTTGTTATAAAGCAAGAGTCGCGCGCTGAATACCTTAGTAATTAAATGAATACCAGAGAGTAAAGAAATGACTTTATAAAGCTCTCGTTTCTTAACAACATTATTCGATGTGATGAACAATGTGCCAATGATTTGTGTGAAGGACAGAATGTGCCAATGCTGATTATTACTAATCTATTGTGCTAAGCGAATGAACAGCAAATTATGGGCATTATGGAGAGACCTAAGCATACTACGGCCAGGTTGAGTAGGCACTGAGATGATTAATGAGCGCGTTCCTACATTAATCATGTTGAGGTCAGGAAGTGACATAAACAGTTCCACGATTTGATTTGAGACAATATTATCTACACGATAAAAGTACACCGGATTCGATTTAAGGTTCATAAGAAAGAAAATAAACTAGCTTATCCCCGCAATCATCCCAAATTAGACCTTTACTTCCACATAATAATATCTACAGGGAATAGTTTGCCTCGAACCCAAACAGTCACCTAAGGGACTGCGATTGTTCACTCGAAGTAGAGTTACATTAAAGGTCAAATTACTTCGAAGACACACCATTTTATGAACGAGTTATAAAAGTGCTCTTTATCGAGGCATTTCTCGTAGAAATAAAACTACCCTACTCAAGAGACAAAGCAATAAACGTACAACCTTTTATTGGTGACAACATAAAGCGATTCAGAAAGTTTCGAACTTGCGTATTAGCTAGAAAAATGTGAATGAAATGTGCGTACAACACCCAAACAAGTTAGCAACTTACGGAGAAGACGCCGGTCATAGATCCTTTATGCTGCTATAAAATTTAGAACACTTAATAAACTTTTGCAAAAGTCGCGACTAGAACTTCAAGGACGGTATTATGCATATCGATTCGGCGAAGCAGCGGACAACGAACCGCGAAACGAGTTAAAAATACCATCACCGGTAAGTCGACCGGCATCTGCGGACACACCGGTCAGACTACTCTGCGAGCCACATGCGTTTGTTTACTATCGGCCTCGATCGCAGCACAGCGCCGTCGGCGGCCGAGTGCTCGCTGGAGACGGCCAGCCACGTACTGGCAGTGAAGAAAAAGTTGTGTAGTTTCGTGCAAACTTACGGCGGATACCCCAATCCATGTCTGTGAGGCGCGGATGTTGGCGCGCGGCGCGGTGTCTGCGGACCGACTGCCGCAGCCGCGTCCTGCGCCCGCTCGCACCCACTGATGTATTCCTATTGTGTCTCGCGACGTGCATTGTCCGAGGCAGGAGCCTTCTCGCAAACATTGCCGACTCTTCGGCGCGCTGTTAACACTAGTAGGTCAAGTCCGAGCGGCCACAACCGAAACCATTATTGTTTGCGGTTTACAACCTATGTAATGGAGGAATTGCAAATGCAATTCTGGTATTCATCCATTTGTGGCGAAGTTACGTGACAAGTAATAAAAAAAGAAGTACGCATTCCTGACTAAGACAAGTTCCTAGTGAAAGGAGACTCTTGCTGGTCACATGTTATGACAAGATTGATTATGATCAAAGAAAAATGTTTCACTACCTCAACATTTATTCTTGTTTCTTTTGGCGCAGTTAAAACGTTGATACAGATCATAGAACACAAACATTTCTTCCTAACAACTTTATTCAGTCTTCCGTTACGATTTAACCCCTTTGAACGTTCTTATACGTAGCTAGAGATATTCTGATAGAGACGGCGAAAGTTCCATTTAAACGGAATCCTATCGGCGTACTAGCTAGAGCTTATATTTTTGAATGCATTTTGACGGTTTTGCATTTTAGGGTTCCGAAGCTAACAAGGAACCCTTATAGATTCGCCATCGTCTGTCGTCGTCTGTCTGTCTGTCCGCGGCTCAGCTCAGAGACGCTTAGTACTAGAAAGCTGTAATTTGGCATGGGTACATAAACGGTTGTTTCTGGAAATGAAAAAATTCACGGCAGTAGTATGTATAACGAAAAATTAAAAGGAAAACTATCAGTAGGCTTTACAAATTTACGAGTATAGTCGACCAACTTATAAAATGTAGGTACTTTTTAGACTTTATTACGGGCAACTACGGAACCCTACCCTGCGCGTGCCGTGGCCCGACACGCACTTAGCCGGTTTTTTTATGAATTTTTGGCCAACAACGCTTTGGGCCTGTCCGCGGCATTTGATAGTCAACATTTCCTTCCCTCAAGGATAAAACTAACTGGCATTGAAATGATAGACTCTAAGTAATATAGGGTGTTTGGTATTTAGACGCTTTTGTTTTAAGATGTGATTTTCACTATCGGGCCAAATTGGAAATCGCGAAAAAAACGGCTTTTCCCCACAAAACTGCAGTACTACTCTCCTCAAATGGATGAAACAGCAGAATTTTTTCACGATTTCGGTCTTAATTCCATAGTTATTCTGGTCTGATTATCAACATAAAAGGAACGCATCTAACTACGAAACACCCTGTATAACCTATTTTATTTTACTAGACTAGGTTAAAAGTTAATAACTCTTGAAGGTTTAAAAATTCTTTAGAAGAGAATTGTTCTTTGAATAGAAAAATGGTACGTAAGGATATTTTAATAAGTTCACATGTACATTCATACGAGTCACGCGAACTTACATAAATACTTAATAATGGTCGTTATAATGTCCAATTAAAACAGATTACAGATAAATTAATGCTTAAACGAATATTTATGTGCGACGCTTGTACGAAAATTAACTTTTTTTCGGTAATAAAAAACCTTGGTATTCGCGTACTACAAAATCTCTCGTGAACATTTGTATTTGTAATTTATTTATATATTTTTACGAATATTATAAAGAAAGTGCACGCAGCAGCAGCACGCGCTGCGCTGCAGTGTGCAGTGCAGTGTGTTATTTTAAAGTGCGGGTTCAAGTCCCGCCCGAGACAAATTTTTCAATCTTTAATTTGATTTTTACGAATATTCCTTTTTATTAACTTCAGTGATAAAAGTATTCTGTCTAACTATACAAGGTCTAACAAAATTAGGTGAAACTATTTTAAGGGGATGATCAGACCATCAAACAACTTTCTCTATGGGACATATATCGAAATCGCAAAAAGAAAATCTGCTGTCGCATACATTTAGGTCGAGTAGGTTTGTATGGAACAGCTGTTTTTTTTCGCGATTTCGATATTGGTTCCATAAGAAAGTGGTTCAGTTTGATGGTCTGATCATCCCCTTAAAATAGTTTCAGCTAATTTTGTTAGACCTCATATAGCATAGCATAGGCTAGCAGTTAACCGATTTTCATGGCGGTCGGTTGAACGGTTGAAACGGAATGATAGTGGAACAAACGTATGTTCATATATATACAGGTGTAAGAATATACCCTAGTTTAGCAATATTTAAAGGGGTTAGACCATCAAACTGAACAACTTTAAGATGGAGACAAAATCAAGAAAAAAAATCTGCTGTTTCACACAAACTGTAGCACCTACTCGACTCAAATGTACGGGACAGTTGTTGTTTTCTGGTCTTGGCTCCATAGTGAAAGTTGTTCAGTTTGATGGTCTAAACTAAACCACTCCTTTGAATATTACTAGGGTAGTACACCATACACACACCATGTATATCTGCCAGTTAGGCCTGAATGACATCACCGGAAAACAGCTCTTTTATTTCCGTAATTTAGTCACCTTCTAGGCTTACAAATCTTTCTCTACCATTTGTATAAAAACGCCTAGGTACTAGAATGTTTTCAATTTAAATGTTTTCAAATAAAACTAACATTCAATTTGTTAGTTCTTCGTAGCGGTCAGCTATACGTAAAAGAAGCATAAATCTTCCCAAGAAAATAATAACGTTAAATAACGATTTACAACCCCCAGCATCCCTTCATAATTACTTGAACTTAACTAGCTAATCATGTTATATTGTTACGAAACAAGGGTGGCAAGGTATATGTTGAGTTCTTTGGTTGCTTAGGATATAACCATTAATATTAAATATTTTTAGCTAGAAGACATGTAGATAAAGCTAAATTATTGTTAAAACATATATGGCTAGTTACTGTTGCGAGCGCTCTCGCTTGATCCTATTGTCAATATTAACCAAGTACGTATACATAAGCTCACGCCATTGTCCCATGGGGGTAGGCAGTGACCACGGACCGGCACACGCTACGACTCTGACACACCTCTTTAGCCTCATTCACATTCATACATCTTTTCATGCACTTTCGTCGATCATTGAAATGAAATGTTTATTTGTTCATTGATTTGATAATGGTATATTTTCCTCGGACGGCCTCTCCTAACACTTCCGCTCACCTTTGCTAGATATATTTCATTTATAAATCTTCTTTCATTCATTCCCACTACGTGACAGAACCATCTAAGCATACCCCTCTCAATCCTAGTTCCTACATCATCCTTCAACTTACACCAATCCCTTATACCAAGTAAAGTCAATTAATAAACACGATCTAGAAACTAATTTGCGTCTGTGATTTGTCAGATTTTCGTTAAAATGTATAGTTTCAATTGGTTACTATAATCGCCAGTTCAGCCAAATCGCCAGCTAAAATGTATATGTACGTAATTCCACTTTGTCTTGTCTTGAAATGTAATGTACCTAATCTAATGTTGAGATGAGTCTAGTTTGATATTATCAATTAATGTACTATGTTTGTGCTTTTATATGGGTTATACAATTTCATTTCATTTAATTTAATTTCAATATTCAAAATAATATAATTAAACTTCCGTTTGTATGGAGCGCGCTCGCGGGTATATCCTCTTAAACCCTCTATATTTAAATAGCTATAAATTGCATATCCGTTAACTTTATATGAACTCCGACCGGAATTAATCCAATTTCTCGTATTATAACAAACTTATAAGCGTATGTAACTTATAATAAGCTATACAGAGTGTTGGTTTAGACAGTTGCATTACTTTAATGGGTGATTGTATTCATGACACTGAACAACTTTCAGAAACAAAGAAAATCTGCTTTAAAATATTTTAACCTTTCATAGAAACCCTCGATCAACTGCTTGCTTTTAGTATGTACACAATTATTTTTTGCGAATTTCTTATAGATTTCTTAGGGAAAGTTGTTCAGTATCATGGTACAATCACCCCTTTAAATAACGCAACTGTTTACTCTAACACCCAGAAGTTATAAAAAATATACTTGCATAAACTCACAAACATACGGTTAAGGAGTTGGGGGTATTCTGATACCTAGCTTCAACTACCAACATATTAACTCAGTAGTAAAATGTAAAGAACAGCCGCATGACGATCATAGCTTCAATCTTTAGTTAGAAGTCTCCGCACAGTCTAGATCTTATTAAGATAAATTCAACATGTAATGTAAAAGCAGTCCGCAAAAAGCAGTTTATATTCGTACACGCCATCACGAGACGCAGAAATAAATATCCACCGTCTAGTCGCCGCAGTCAATTATAGATTTATTTGCTGAGAATGTGTCTTGAATTAAAACTAGCAGCCATTCATATTCGGCTTGGTAGAAAAAAAAATGTATTAGATACTTAATACTAGTAGTAGTATAGTCAATATCAAAAATAAATTATGAAATAAATCATGCTCTTCGTTTTTACACATATGCTTCAGGTGATAATCAATTAGTCAAATCAGCCCACACCTATCCACTGCTGGGTCTGAGAATCCCTTTTCCCATTTGATACTAATGTTACTTTACTGTTATAGAATCGCACCAGTAGGCCTCGCATGCCACCCCCGAGAAAACTATAAAAATAAATATATAAATAAAAATAAATAAAAATCAAGATGTGCCTCCATCGTAATTATTGTACGTATACCAGAAAGAGCGCGTATGACGTTTTTCTCGTTTAAACGCTTTGTCGTGGGTGGCACGCTAACGTTTAAAGGGGTGGCCAACATAAAGAAAAAATTAAATACATCTGCTGATTTCATTAGTTATTTTCGTTAGTTCATTTTTTTAAATAAAAAAAAAGTTTTCAAAGATATGCATGTCTGATGGTTTATCTTTATATCTACTTAATTTCATTTTTTTACTCTATTTTGTATAACCACTGTACCGGTCGCTCTTGGAATTTTTCACCAATGTGAACTGTAGCTAACCCTGATATAGGCCTCGGTCTTTTTGGGTTGTTACTGCAACACCTGCATAAGAGACTGCATTGGAGACGCTTACTTGAGTCTATTTTAAGGTGTATGTATATTGTGTCTTGTATTTTTGTTGTCTAACAAAATAAAAATAAAAGATTCACACAAAACTGCAGACCTAGTAGAGTGAAATGTATGGGACAGCTGATATTTTTTTCGACATTGTCTCTATAGTGATTGTTCACTTTGATGTTCATCACCGCACTTTTAAATATTACTAAAGTGTTTGTTACACCTCGCACAGGCTGATGATGATGAATGTTGTCTTTGTCGAAGAGAGCATCATATTAGAGGGTTAAATCATTAAGGCCCGCTTGCGCCTAGCAGGGTTATCGTTATTTACTCGGAACTAGACGCTAATTTGGAATTAAATTATAATAATGTCTTGCACCATCCTGTTTTAGGGGCTAAACTTGTGTTATATTACACTAAATTTAAGTGATACCACCGGCTGCAGATTCTGCAAGGAGGAGATGGAGACTCCTATACACCTCCTATGTGACTGTGGCCCCCTGATGTACAAACGTAGTACTCATCTAGGTAGGCAGGTTCTGACACCAGATGAGATACAAACTATCCCTATCAAAAATCTACTGCGTTTTCTGGCCGCAGTGGGGATTGGTAGAGAACTTTAAAAAGGGCGTTCACAAAGGACCAGCGATGGTCTACGTGGCACAGGCCTGAAAAGCCTGTCAAGGCCCAGAATACCCCCAAATAATAATAATAATGTGTTATATTTAAACCGTCGATATGGTAGGTTTAAGTCACTAAACTACGTGCTAAATGTCAAAATTGAGGCAACAGCTGTTTTTACAGTTTTGATGTAGGCTCGCACAACACTCTAACAACAAAAAAATTATATGAAACGTGCACCGCGCCATTTAATTCCTTTGAATGGTTGCACACGTTTCATACATTTTGGATAATCGGTCACGACCAGTTTTTAGTATGGAAGTCCCGACTCATAATGTAGTGTGTTACATGCTCTTTGATAACATGAATGAACGATGAAAACGAAATGTCATTGCCAAAATAAAACAAATGAGACAGACAAATACAAAGAGACGCAGTGTGAAAGAGACGTGCATATATTGTGTTCATTCATCATTCACTTTTCATATTTTGTCGGATTACATAAACTCTATCGTCATTTAGGATGTTGCCAGCGAAAAACAGAGAACTGTCAGGTTAGTTAACTATGAACTAGTTTTCATTGGCGCAAGACTATCTTTGATAACACTCGTTCAATCTTTAGGTCGGTGCTACTACAGACGGGGTTACGCAATTTAACCCAGCATTTGGCGCAAGTAGGCCTAAGACCTGCAATTAGGAAATTGTTAACATGTTAGGGCACAGTCACACAGGCGCCCTACGATGTTCGCCAAACACGTGGGCATGTTCAGAAAACACGTGGTGGGACTTTTGTCGGTATTGCTTTATTAGTGTATTGGGCTTTTACATCTCGTAAGGTTTTATCTCGGACCCATGCGAAAAACAATATAATTATATTTGTCTGGAATTTCACTATACGAAGGGTCGGGGGTTATTCGAAATGCGTCTCATATCCATCGAGATATTATTTACGTTTAATAGTTATTTACCCGTAGAGGGAGAAGTAATAGAGGTCGGAACGTGTTTTGTCATATTCACTCAATAAAAGATGGGCATAGCAAATTCGCTCAAGTTGAAAAAGGAGATCGCTACCTTATTGCTGTCCTAATCGACGTAACCACTTTTTTGTACTACGACGGCCACCTCACCTTCATATAAATTGTATAGGATTTTATGACTATCGCTATCTCATACTCATACCCGTCGCTATCTTATTGCTGTCCTAATCGACGTAACCACTTTTTTGTACTACGACGGCCACCTGACTCCGGAGTCACCTTCTTATAAATTGTATAGGATTTTATGACTATCGCTATCTCATACCCGGTTACACTGGCATTCCGTCTACCAGCGTAAGCGTAAAATTCTCCGTCTATGGTTTTACCTAATATTTTTTTATTTATTTTCAAATGTCATCCTGAATGTCACCAAGTAGATTATCATAATTTGAATACTAGATAACATTTAAGAAGATTAGCTCAGGATGTTTAGTACTACACCACTATTTTTTAATTACTAGACAATTTCAAATCATCGAACATGTGATGACATATGGAACAGAGACGTGGTCGTTCACTCAAGGCCTCATAAAAAGGCTGAAAGTCACCCAAAGAGCAATGGAGAGGGCTATGCTCGGAGTTTCCCTGCGAGATCGAATCAGAAATGAAGAGATCCGCAGAAGAACCAGAGTAACTGACATAGCCCAAAGAGTTGCTAAATTGAAGTGGCAGTGGGCGGGGCATTTTGCTCGCAGAACCGATGGCCGATGGGGCCGAAAAGTTCTCGAGTGGCGACCGCGTACCGGAAAGCGCAGCGTGGGTAGGCCCCGCACACGGTGGACCGACGACCTTGTGAGGCAGCGGGAACCCGTTGGATGAGGGCAGCGCAGGATCGGTCGTTATGGCGATCCTTGGGGGAGGCCTATGTCCAGCAGTGAACGTCCATCGGCTGAGATGATGATGATGATGATGAATTTCGAATCGGTCAAAACACGTGTAGAGGAACTACTGTGGAAGGTTTCCTCCGGCGAAAAGGTAAGATCTTCCGCCAGGCTAGGTGCGAAGCCTGGGCACCGGCCGTGGTCCAATAGTTCTTAGTTGGACCTTGTATATATTATATCGAATCTCTGTGATTATTTCTCTTGCGGGATTTATGTCTTACATTCGATTGGGAACCTAATGTGTAGTAAGTTTACGAGTTACGTATTCACGGTGAACGTTGTTTTTGTATGGAGCATATTTCTTATGTATGAGATTTGTATGAGAATAAAATATGTTGGACCTAGGAGCTAATCATAATAGCTAATAATAAAGATGATAATAATAGTAATGAAGGAAACATTACTCACTGCGGTGCGGGTGCGTCATCACGATCGCGAGCGGGCACTCGTCGTCCTCCAGTATATACTCAGAGTTGTCCGACGTGTCCACCTGCACAAAACATAAATAAATAATAATAATAAACAACGCTCATAGACACATACAAATGGCTTTTTGTTATAGGAACCATACAACAATCGGGATTCGAACCCAGGACCCTGGTTTGGCAGTCCGGCGTGGCGACCATTACACCAAGGCTAAGTCACTTTTAGAGCCTCCCCCCCTGACTCGAACTTACTTTCGACTTAGGGTATATTACTTGAATATGGCGCTTGCGAATCTTGGCGTGGGGGTAGGGGGGGGGGGGGCGGAGGGGGGAGGAGGGGGGGGGGGGGGCGAGGTGAACCCCCCGAGATAAGAAAAAAAATTATTTTCGGGTAAACAGTAGCGATTCGGTTCTGGCACTCACCGGCTGCTGCCGCGGCACGCTCGCTGCGCTCGCTTGGTTCATGCGCTGTGGTCGCAAGAAAACTAACATGCTCGTCGCTTCGCTACTCCCTAACCTAACCGACTGAGTTAGATCTGGGGTCTAAAAATAAGTTTTCAAATTATGGATTTTCATGATTATGTCGAATAGTGCTATATATTTTTATATTAAACATTTTAATTGTTATATGAATTAGCGTTATGTCATGTCTGTTATGGATTTTCAAAATACGATTATTAAAGTTATGGGACTTAAGGGACACCCCTTAATTTTAATGGGTTAATAGCTCTCTCCATTGCCTTTTTGGCGACTTTTAGCCTTTTTATGAGGCCTTGAGTGAGCGACCACATCCGTTCCGTATGTCATCACTGGCAGTACGCACTGGTCAAAGAATTCGTCTTGTGACATTACTGTATAAATAAAGTATAATTGATTGATTGATTGTATTGGGGATAAGAAGATACTACGTAGTTTCTCCAACGTTTAGTGTACTACCTATACATAAATTAAAAGAAGCTACCCATACCTGTACGATGCAGAACTGTGTAGGATCCTGTCTCGATAGGCCATACTTGTCAAGTGTCTCGCGGACAACTCCCGCGGCTGCGTCACCCACCGACAGAAGTAATGTCTTGTATGGAACATCCGGGGAGAGCGACAAGCCGTATATCTTTAATGTACCCCCTGAAAAAAATTCATGCTTTAGTTATGTGATCAACTGATCAAGCTAGCTTCGGAAATTCCGTAGACAGTTCCATAGACTTCGTAATATGCTTTTAACGACTTAATAGAACATGTTTCTTAAATTAACGTTCATTACTATCTATCTTCTTTTATATACGTCATTATGGCAATTATATGAAGATTCAGTCATAATACGAATAAATAAATAAAATAAATAACGCTTACAGGCACATACATTGTAATGATCCCAAGCAAGCACTATAGGCTTTTTATTATGGAAACCATACAACAACGGAAAAAACATATAATATCCATGACCGAACCGGGATTCGAACCCAGGACCCTGGTTTGGTAGCCTAGCGTGGTAACCAATACACCAACCGAGTCGTCAATGAAGTCGCCCGAAGTCGTCGAAGTCGGACATCAACCGGGTCGTCGGGAATGAAGATAATGTTGATTTTAATTTGATTCGTTTTTTTGGTCACGCTAGTTCTCAAACTATACATCATTCCATATATCTCTGACTACCCCTTTGCTGAATATAATCGTGTATATGGAATATGGAATGCCATATATCTCTGACTAAGGGAACCTCGGGGAATATAGTCGAGTCATAATATGCTTATATAAGGATGAAAAGATATTCCAAATCCAATTTAACTTTCTGGTCAATTCTGATTAGCAAATACAATTATTTATTAGAAAGAATTACTATCCGACATATCTTGGACGTTAAAGTAGTGAAAGCTGTTCTAAGTATAAAAGTGTTTCAAATCGCTGTTTCTGTACTTTAAAAGTCTTAAAATTTCGTCGATATTTGGGCTAGAGTCGAATTCTAATGGTTATCTTTTGTGTGGATGTGTCACACACCGGTATCGGGGCCGCCGTCCTTGGAGCGAAACTGTTGTAGCTTCCTCTCAAGTTTCTGTTGCCGCCGCCGCCGCATCACCGCCTCCGGGTTACTAATGCTGCGGGTGAACGACGTCTCCGGCAATTCTGAACAACAATATGGACAGTCAAACAATGAATTGTAAATATATTAGAGGGATGGCTGCTTACAAACAATTCTCAAAAATGCGTAACCACTTCAGAGTTTCGAAGACGGTGCTTGGAAATCGATATACTATACGTCATTATAAAATATGTTTGTCTCGTTTCTTCTGCCGTCAAAAAAAATTACGTTGAAATGAGAAAGACGTTATTTTAAAAACATCAGGAAAAAAAACGGCCAGAGTTGCTAGTTCGGTTAGAAATAATTTCCTCAGAGAGAAAGAATAATGAATTACTTGGGTGTGATAAAAGCTCTGTATTCTGAACCTATTTTTTTCTTCCGTAGTCAAACAATTATACTTTCGTCCATTCTGTCTGTCCTTGTGTGTGCCAATAAGGAATCCGGCAAAAAAGACTATATCAAAATTACGGCACTTCGTTACACTCTCGTTCTCGGCCTATTAGGCGAGAATGTAGTACAAGGCATAGTGGATGGAAAGAAGCTGATAAATATCAACACAATGAGTCGAAGACATTCTGAAGAGCCGATGAAAAGAAAAAGTTAATGATAGCAATTGTATCCCACCTGTATAAAGTTTCTCAGCTACAGGTCGATTCTCGTTATTAGAATCAGATTTGAGTCGAGATAATTTTTCTTTCTTCTTAAGTTCCTTTTTCTCTCGTTTTGATAGTTTTCGTTTGAAGTTTTGGTCCCCTTTTTCACCAATCGACGACAAGGGAACCTGTGGATGAAAGTAAAAATTATAATAGTGGTGTTTTCATTTTGAAAATTGCATTAATGCGTCTTATTTTTTATTTGGAATGGGCTCCAGGTACAGCAATGTGATTACTCAGAATGTTTCTGATCTGTGGTTCTGGCTTAAAATTAATATTCCTGTTTCTTCTCGTGGGTGTCATACGATGCGACTAAGGGAGAAGTATTCTTATGCTGTATTGTCGTGGGCGGAAACCTATCACCGCTTTACACTGTATTTTTGTATGCGGAATGCTTGCCACATGTCACCAGTACACAGAATTTCATGCTAAAACCTTAAATCAAAGAGTACTATAATTAAAATATTCGAAAAGTGAGCCTTGTGATAACTACTACTTCAAAAGTATGTACTTTTAGCATAGCTTCTCACCACCCCGACGTGAGTTTAGAAAAGAAATTCAACATCATTATATTATTATATTAAATATAGGAACTTGAAGACCACATATTAAACGTCAAATTGTTTTGAAGCTGCTACTGCCTTTGAACGTGTTTTCGCTGTAGAGAGATGCTGCCAGAAACTCTACAACATAACACTTCTTATAAACTAGTACAATATAAAATCTGAAGAGGATAGTTTTTGCTGTGCGCTCCATTCAAACGAAGTCTGGTTATATTTTCAAAATAATATATTTTTAGACACGATCTAGAAACCAATATCTGTGCTTTGCATTTGTCAGATTTCCGTTAAAATATATAATTTCAATACTAGGATTAATTTAAGAATTGTATGGAAAACTTATAGCCATAATAACTTTGAAACTATATATTTTAATGGAAATCTGACAAATGTAAAGACATATATTGGTGTTTAGATCGTGTCTAAAATTTTTCATTGGCTTTAATTGGTTAGTATTGAAAATATAACCAGACTTCGTTGTACGGAGCGCGCAGCAAAAACTATCCTCTTAAGGTAAGGTTGAATTTGAATACCTCGTTGTTGCTAATGCACTTGAGCAGGAAGCGTCCCTCACGGTCGTCGGCGTGCCAGTTGAGCTGCACCAGCAGCGGCTTCTCGTGCGGCTCGAGGCGGCGCTCGTCATCCGGCCCGTGCGTCTCCCACAGAGAGTACGACCCGAGCGACAGCATGCGCATGTCCGGACGGAACTTCTCGATTAATGTCTCTGCAAATTTACACTGCTATTAACACATTTGCTTCTGACGAACTCCGCAATAACATGAACTCGCCTGGAGGGTCGGTTCATATCGCATTCTGACGGTGTGAACACACCGTCGAATTTAATGTTTTGAGACCTGAAGTACTATTTGCAAACCACTCAACATCTATAGCAGTGTTGTCTGTGCCCTGTGTCTTGCTACCTCCAGGACCTAATAGAGGCTAACCCTTGAAGAAAAGAGGTGGCCAAGTACTGGAGACACAAAGTGTGATCACCTTCACACGAGAAAGAAGAAAGACCTGACACTTTCAAAATCATGATCGAATGATGCATAATCTCCATAGTAACTTTGACATTTTCTACAGCTGAACTGATTGAACGTGTGACTTTCAGAAATAGCACTCTACCATAGCATTGAATGTGTTAGGGAATAGCTTTTGATTGCGACTTTGTCAGTGTGGACGTAGAAGCTGTGCTAGTAATCCTTGGACTATCCTTTATTTCAATTTACGGAAATCGATCCGATCGTTTTAGCTCGATGGAGAAACACATAACCATCTAATTAGGATTACACTTTCTCGTTACCCTACGAGAACTTAGTTTGGGGGGCCTTTGTGGCTCTTTAATCACTTAGCTAATAAAAGTCATTGCATGTCATGGCTAAATTGCATCTAATTTCGATACAAAATATATTGAATCTAAGGATCTTAACAGAAGTAAGGATGTAAATACAAAAGCTAGAGCAATAAATTCTACTAGACTCGAGCGAATGGACAACAGGGAAATTTCTGTCACAAATATGCACATAAATCTAAACTATTTAAAGCATAAGCTTAGTTTTGTTATAACTGTTGTTCTGTTGTCCTTATTCAAGCTCACCGCAAGGTGAACTTAGTCCAGGCACCAGTCTCCACATTACTATAATAATGTATTTAATACTAGTCCAGTTATACCTAAACCACTTGTTGTCTTATTATTGTATGTGTAGAGAAATAAATTATATTTTTTTTTATAATGCGAGTATACATGAATAGATTTAATCTTACTTGCCTTGTCTTAGATAGCAAACCTCTCACCGGTTCTATATAAAACTACATGTACTTAAAACTCGGCGACCAAGACATAAATTGTAGGTAGGTAGGTATGTCATGTAAGTAATTACAAGATGGACTATCTTGTAATTAAGCATGTTGTCCTCAGTTGTAGGTACACAGCAGCCCGCTCACCTATGACATCGCTGACGGTGGCGTCGGAGGCGACGCGAATGCACTTCGTTGCTATCTTCTGACCCGAATCTTGGAAGTAGAACCGCATCACTCCATGGAACTCCAGATTCTGTAAAAGCAACACGGTTTGTTCTATAAGACTATCGTTATACCATATCTTTCCTACTCATATCTTTTTTGATTAAGGGCCTATGTCGAAAAATAATTGAAGCGAAATGGGCGTGTGATAGCTTATATTACTGCCTGATGCGAGAGAAAGAGATGGGGCGGCGCGCGCGAATGAAACGACGCAAGCGTAAAACACACTTTATTTCATTGTGATTGTACTATTTATGTAAGTTCAATTCTGGTCTAATCAAAATTTGTAAAATATCAATCTCTTTTTTTTTTAATCAAGTCTCATGTTTCTATTATTCGCCGTTTAGCAGTTCCAGGCGTTTATAAATAAAAACGGAGGCTACTTTGGCTTGGTTTTCTATCGAGAAAATGTGTCTTAATCGTGTTTTGGCTCTTATCAAAACTTCAATTATATGTTCAATTTACACATATCCGCAATTCATACTCCTACTGTTAGTACTTCATGATATAATTATGACGCTTTGAAGAATCCTATTTTTTTCACATATCCTCTTAAATTAATTAAGAATTTCAAGACAGAGTCATCGCCGGGCTCGCTGGACTTCATTGTCGGGTGTTGTGAATGGTCGCCGCTGTTGATCCTGGTTTACAGGAGTTACAGCAGTTTGGCGCACCTATGTCCGATTTTTTATCGTAATACCATGCTTTGTTGTTTATAAAAGAATAATGGTGTGTAGACAAACGAAGCGGAAGGTGTTATCTGTTAGTAGTACTCGTTCTTTGTTAGATAAAGAATGTTGACAAAGTTATATCTATGCAAATTGTTTATCAAAGGAACGCTTGCATGACTCACGTTTATTTCAAAAATCGTAGAATAAGACCCAAGACATTTTGTCAAAACTTTCGCGAAACGTTTAGCTACTTCCGCCGTGAAAAGTGTTTTCATATCTATCTGAACCTTTTTTTTTTATTTAAAGGAATAAAATAGTAAAAGCACAAATAAAACTTACCCTAAACTTAAACCATTCTAAACATTCTAAACTACAAATTTAACTAATCCTATTTAGTCGAAAAGCCCGCCCCAGGTCATACCTGGCCCGAAGGTGCCCATAATGCTGGCTGCATTTCCGCGTTGAATCGCTAATGATATGCGTTGGGCTAGGTATGACCCGGCACGAGGACCGTTACCCGCATCCCGTAAACGTTTGCCCAGGTTCCTCATAAAAGTTTTTGCTTCATGACCCCACGGGCCCGCCGTCTCCACAGCGAAGGGCACGAATAAGTAGCTCTGCTCCAAAGTTGTGTAACATTGGTGTTTACGTACTGCTGCCCTTTCCGCTGCCGACCCTGCCCTTTCATATCTTGGTTTAGTTGAAGTGAGCAATGCACGCAAAGGTAAAAATAATAATAAAAACATTGGAGTCGCGTCGTAGGTCTGTTATTGGATGGTCGCCTGTCGGTTGCACTTCCCCAGCCTACAACGAAGCTCCCATTATGTGGTGGCTCAAGATTGCTTATTTTTCGGAATAACTACCCTTGAAGTCACAAATCCTAGATGAAGTATATGTCTAGATTGAGCCGCACGCTTCTACCGTATAAAACAAAACGGGCCAACTTTCTAAGGTTGGTGTGCGTGAGGAGTCATAGAAATTATCTCTGTATGCGTGCATAACGATAGGGTTGAGAGGCCAGTGCTGGCTGCAATTTTTTTCGACGCGTTGACATATAACTTATCAAAAAAATCATCAACACCAAGTTGGATGCCAGAATTTCAAAATTAGAATAGATGTACCTAGAATATAATGAAAATATTTACAATTTCCAATGCCACATAGCCCACACAATTAGTTACTACGGAAAGGTCAAAAACAACAAAAACATCAGTATTGTTTCACATGCTGCATCCGTTACAGTAGATTACATTCAGTACCTAATAATTTATTCAGTGATTCATAGACAAATAACGAGTTCTTAACTAGTCTTAATGTATTATTCATTACAGAAACAATTGGAAGGTTAATTTGGAGATAAACTCTCATCACTAATTCAAATTTCAAGGCTAAAATAAAAAGCATTCAAAAATGAATGTGACATTCAAAATTATGCAAAACAAAGACCGATAATACCGATATGCTGTCTGACTTAGTATAATTGCAGCATCACATTCAGCCGGCGATTGTCACACCTATCCTACTGATTAGAACGTGGTTTATGAAAGTAACTGACGGAGCGGAACCTGCTAGTATAGTATCTACTCGTACCGATACAAAAATATTATGTTGAACTGATGCACGCAACTTTGACAATCACATGAAACAACTATGTTTTTTTTTCAGTTTATAAAAAGGAGAAAGTTCTCAATTCGTTATATATTTTTTAATTAGGTAATTTTATTTCATATTATTATTAATATCATCAAATATCCAAACTCCAGGTTTGCCAAAGGGCAATGGAGCGCAGCATATTAGGTGTCAGAATGATCGACCGTATCAGAAACTCCACTCTGCGCTCCAAGACCCGCATAGCCGATGCAGGTGTTAAGGCCGCAGAACTGAAGTGGGACTGGGCCGGACATGTTTGTCGCATGCATACAGAGCGGTGGGAAACAATCGCGACCCAATGGGAGCCCGACGATGGAAGCCGGGGCCGGGGCAGAACAAGAAATAGATGGCGCGACAACCTGGATG
Source organism: Agonopterix arenella (assembly GCA_927399405.1). Lineage (NCBI taxonomy): Eukaryota > Metazoa > Arthropoda > Insecta > Lepidoptera > Depressariidae > Agonopterix > Agonopterix arenella. The sequence goes on along the minus strand of OV656695.1, from coordinate 13,506,153 downwards.
CCCACGAAGTAGAATTGGAACTGATGGCACGGGATAGGGAAGACTGGAAAAGCTTGGGGAGACCTTTGCCCAACAATGGGACGAAATATGTTATTAAAAAAAATTATCACATAATAATATGTTTCAAACTCAAACTGAGCGTTAACAACAAATTTTGAAAATAAAGTAAATTTTACTTTAACCTTTGAAATGCCGAAACGTAGATCTACGCGACGAAAAAAAAGGACTTTTTATTGTGTCTGTAATTGCAGAAGTCCATGGATAAAGGCTTCCAATCCAATCCTCCAATCTATAACTTTATATAATCTACACTAACCGGCAAACACCTTGACTTGACCAATGGGGCGCTTTATACTGAACCGGGGATAGGTACATACCTCGTTGGATTCACTGAGCTCGAAGAGGTCCAGACGGTTTGCGTTCCACTGCTGGGCCATATTACAGCATGCGCTTGTCGGCCGCGTCCATCGTGTCACCGAATGTATACTGAACCGGTGATAGGTACATACCTCGTTGGGTTTGCTAAGCTCGAAGACGTCCGGACGGTTGGCGTTTCACTGCTGGATCATGTTGCAGCATGCGCTTGTCGGCCGCGTCCATTGTGTCAGCATCTATACTGAACCGGTGATAGATACATACCTCGTTGGGTTCACTAAGCTCGACGAAGTCCAGGCGGTTTGCGTTCCACTGCTGGACCATATTACAGCATGCGCTTGTCGGCCGCGTCCATCGTGTCACCGAATGTATACAGAACCGGTGATAGGTACATACCTCGTTGGGTTCACTGAGCTCGAAGAGGTCCAGACGGTTTGCGTTCCACTGCTGGACCATATTACAGCATGCGCTTGTCGGCCGCGTCCATCGTGTCACCGAATGTATACTGAACCGGTGATAGGTACATACCTCGTTGGGTTTGCTAAGGTCGAAGACGTCCGGACGGTTGGCGTTTCACTGCTGGATCAGGTTGCAGCATGCGCTTGTCGGCCGCGTCCATCGTGTCAGCATGTATACTGAATCGGTGATAGATACATACCTCGTTGGGTTCACTAAGCTCGACGAAGTCCAGGCGGTTTGCGTTCCACTGCTGGACCATATTACAGCATGCGCTTGTCGGCCGCGTCCATCGTGTCACCGAATGTATACTGAACCGGTGATAGGTACATACCTCGTTGGGTTCACTGAGCTCGAAGAGGTCCAGACGGTTTGCGTTCCACTGCTGGATCATGTTGCGGAGCGCCTCCCGCTCCAGCATGCGCTTGTCGGCCGCGTCCATCGTGTCACCGCATCAAGTCCGCCTGAAACATCATCGAAACATGTTTAATAATCATAATAAGTATTAATTAATACTACTGTGTACTTTTGAAGTTTCTTTGCATGCAATCATAATGATTTTGTGTCTTCGGTCTTTTACAAATATCCTTGTCATCAATGATAGGACAATTAAATCTTATTTTGAGTCTTCAGTCTTTTACAAATATCCTGAACTTTAATTGGCTCTGAATTCTGATAGATACAGAATGCAATCAATGTGACAATTAAATCTTATTTTGTGTCTTCGGTCTTTTATAAATATTTTGTAAAACTAGTTATATTCTTCAGTTACCCTTATCGTATCTCAATAAGATAAAGCCAAGAGATAAGCTTAAGGGCTCATTAAGAAAGCAAAACAAAATCCAGGGTCAAACTATTAAGTTTGACCTATGCTGGCTGTTTTTTAAGATGATGATCAGATTGATCAGTCAGACCATCAAACTGGTGGTCTTTGGTGGTCCCACCAAAGAAAAATCTGCTGTCCCGTACATTTACTACTCGACCGAGTAGGTTGGCAGTTTTGTATGGTATGTAACTGCTAATAATTTTTTTGCGAAATTGACGTTGGTGCAATAAAGAAATTTTTTCAATTTCATAGTCTGATCATCCCCTAAAAAACCGTCAGCATGTTAATAAGGACCCTTTACTATATCTGTCAAATACAAAAGGGGAAAAAACTGTGTTACTCATACACAAGAACTGAAATTAACTTAATTTGAGCGGTCATTAGAGGTCAATCACACTAACGATTCCATGTAAGTTGATGTTTCTGACAAATTACTATGATAATTTTTTAATCCACTTTTAAAGAAGCCTTTGTAGCCTAAACAACTTTAGCAGAATCCAAACAACCAAAATACATACTATAATATACAGGGTGTCCAGTTAGTTAAGGTTACATATTAAACAGAATGTGAAGCATTCTGTTTAATATGATCATCAAACTGAACAACTTTTTTTACGGGACAGTATACAACACGTCAACTCAACCCAAATGTATAGAGCAAGAGATTTTTTTTTTTCGCTAAGTTGGCTTCATAGGGAGCGTTATTCAGTTTGATGGTCTAAAACACCCCGTTATATGTAACTTATTCAATTTTACACTCTGTACAATTGATAAATAATCACTTGATTTATATATAACCGTGCCCGGCATGCGTTGCAATTGTAATGCCTCCTTTTTTCCCTCGACACACACTTGGCCGTATTTTCTTTCCCTAAAAACCTTATTCGGACTATTACAAATTAAGTAAAAAAAAGAATAAGTCAAATCGGTCTAACTGTTTTCAAGTGATGCGCTTACCAACGAAAACATTTTAAAGCAAAATCATGACATTGCGCAACGAAAACGTCCTCGAATTGCATTCATTTACCTCTGCCCTCTGTAACAAACAAACAAATCTCACCGCGCGAACCTAAATAACCCTGTACAAATGAGCAGCCATAACTTAGCCGCACCTTAATGTGTTAACACAAATACTTATCTACAAAAGGCGATTGTGATAGCGTTTCGATAACAACGTTATTTAATTTAACGATCGTGTTGTCCTAAAGCCGGTGTACGAACGAAACCACATAATACGTAATTATAGATAGCCTACTTATGTCTACGAGTATACATAGAACAGGGTGCTTCAAACATTCAAACTGAAGAACATTTACTGGGACAAACATTGAAATCACGAGTTTTTCCATAGAAAATGTCAATATGGATACTCGACCAAAATGAAAAAGCTATTTTTATCTTCGCAATTTGGATTTTAGCCCTTTAGTAAAAGTTGTTCAGTTTGATGATCTGAAGCACCTTATTCGATATGTAACGCATTTAAGTATACATCCTGTATACGTAATTATAGCCTACTACTAGTATCTCTGTCTACGAGTATCTAAGCGGTCTTACAGACGAGCTACACTTTGCGGTCGCTGAGGGTCGCAGAGAGTCGCGCTCATAGAATTTACGGTCGCCGAGGTTCGCGCGACCCTCTACGACCGCAAAGTGTGGCTCGTCTGTAAGAGCGCTAAATGTATCCACCAAGACGATATATACTTAATTAGGTATCATATACATTGATTAGTAGTTTCAGTTCACATATAATTATGTACGACGACATGGCTAATAGCATTGTTTCCGATCGTCTGTCATTTTCTTTCCGCAGTTTTGATTGATGTAATCGTTTAGCATTTGCAAGGCGGAGTGTCTGTCGATGACTTACGAAATACAAGCCGAGAACCTTCCGAGAACAAACATTTTTTGGTGAAACTGTTGAGTCAAGCAAGCTGTGTCTATGGCAACCGTTCTTCGATGGTAATCATTATTGGGGTCACGCGGCATTCATTTAGAGGCACTTTCTCTGTTATGTGCATGTCTTAATTGTACTATTTATTTGAATATTAGCGGCGCCTGCGACTCCGTACGCGCAGACCACTAACTTTTGATTGAGTGGACCGATTGCGATAAACAAAGCCTAAATGTAAGTCCAAACTAAGCCTTATGCTTTTGTGAAAGCTCCATGCAAATCGGTTCAGCAGTTTTTAAGTAATGCGTGCATAAACAAATAGACCAAAATTCTAAAAATAGTTTTAATGCATTCTATTTCGTATTCTAAACACCTCAAATGTTTTTTTTGCAAATGTCTGCAATGTAGTATCTACGCTAAAACCATTTTATTATATGTATAGGTACAGATTCGAAGTTTTTGATGCAGTTTTCGAATCATAACGATGAACGTAATGAATTAATATATTAAAGAAAAAATATTATAAGTGGGCGGTTCCTGGCATACATCATGCGCCGGCGCACCTACACACGCGCGCACGTTGTATTTATAACGTAAACATATGGCCCGCCTGTAATGAAACATTCCAACACCAATGCCCGTAAATTACACGCTCCTTCGCAAAGGTAAGTAAATATTTTGGAAATTTATGCCACATCAATCGACGAATTCAAAGTTTTAACTGTTCATGAAGGAAGTAATTCAATTCGGTAAGCGACAATATTAGATTTGTAAGTGATATTGATCATAAGCACTATTAAATAACTGGCCCGTGCAGAAGCGGGGTGTAAAATCAGCTGTACAATAAGCTCAACTATTTCCACTGTTTATTTTATATTCTTACGAGCGTTAACCCGCGACTTCGTCCGCACAAATTATATACCAGATTTTAAGTCAGATCATAAGCTATCAAACAAAAAAAGTTCCATCAAAATCGGTTCAGTAGTTTTTGCGTGATACTCGTTCAAACAAACAAACACACAAACAAACAGAGAGACAAAAAATCCAAAAATTGGTGAAATGGAATCAGGCACACCTAAAAACCATATCGTAACTTTTTTTTTGTTAATATCTTCAATGTACAGACAAACTTCCTGTTACAGTTTTATAATAGTACGAGCGTTAACCCGCGACTTCGTCCGCACAAATTATATACCAGATTTTAAGTCAGATCATAAGCTATCAAACAAAAAAAGTTTCATCAAAATCAGTTCAGTAGTTTTTGCGTGATACTCGTTCAAACAAACAAACACCCAAACAAACACACAGACAAAAAATCCGAAAATTGGTGAAATGGAATCAGGGACACCTAAAAACCATATCGTAACTTTTTTTTGTTAATATCTTCAATGTACAGACAAACTTCCTGTTACAGTTTTATAATAGTATAGAAGAGAAGTTTATTCGGAAGGCTCCCGAGCGCGCTACAACTACATACAAACGAACTTCCGTCCTATTTTCAATATTAAGAGGAAAGGCGGACTGCAAGAAATTTGAATAGGTTTTTACAAGATCTATTGCGTTGCGCTGTTATCGAGCAACCGAGTTACCAGTGCGAAAGTGACGACTGTAGTTCGGTCTGATTTTACCTACATAAAATAGACGAAATCACTATCTCGTAATTCCCTGTTTCCTCCTCCAAAATCAGACCGATTTCAATATTTTTGTCAAGAATAATATGAGAAAGATATGTCTATGCTAGGCTATGTCTGTATGTTATCTTTTTATTGTTTATATTCATCAAATTTGTTTGCTGGATGTGTGAAAACCACAGTAAAATCGAGCAATTTTAGAAGATTCCTAGTTCTCATAATAAATAATTTATGAAAAAAAAACGTTGGGATATGGCAATGGTAATGTAGATTGCAATAGTATTTTTTCTTTATCGAGTGTCATTCATTATCCAGGGAAGAAACAGGGCAATACGTTTGTATAGACTAAACGGCACTTGGCACCCGCCTTTCCTCTTAAGCATATGTAGGTAATACCATTATACGATGCGTAATAGATGAGTACTGTAACGAATAAGTTTCAAATGACTTAGAAACGTGTTTTCTATTTCAGTTTTCATCCGAAACCAGTTTATTAGTGTTAGCCGTCAGTAACCGAAACAGCCGTCGGTGTTGTTATGGTTGGAGTCGCTTCCGCTATTCGACTGGCTGCAATGTATGCTGGTCTAGTACAAAGCTGGTACTCTCGGGCATGCAACGAGGAACGCGGTCCGTTCCGAACACGGATCGTTGACTCGTAAAAATAAACACGCACCGGTAACTTAGGTAACCAATTTTTAACGACTGACGTTTGTATTGCTGCGATAACAAAGCGAAACACAAACTGCAAGTGCTATTTTGGTGTACTCAACAATTCCTTTCTTCGTCATGACATCATCAACAATTTGTAACATAATAATGAAACAAATACAGCATTGTGAATTGTGATCGAATGAAGTAATATTTTAGATAATCGAAGAATGATGATATGCTTGACTAGTTTTGGCCGCGACTTCGTTCGCGTGGAGTTTGGAAAACCCCTTTAGGGGTCAATTTTCGAAAAATGCTTTCTTTTTAACTTACAATTAAAGGCCAGGCCACACAGAGGTGGTTTTGCGGGAAAGCGGGCCGGAGGCGGACCTGCGGGAAGCGAATATCTCCGGACCCGCGCGTATTTCTGTGTGGTAGGGTGGGTACATACAAACTCGAACATTACCACCACACCACACCATACACAACAAAACACACTGAAAACCGAGCGGGTCCGGAGATATTCGCTTCCCACCCCGGTCCGCCTCCTGCCCGCTTTCCCGCAAAACCGCCTCTGTGTGGCCTGGCCTTAAAGGTTTTACGGCTCAAACATTTTCATCAAGTAAAATAATCGCTCTAAAACGATCTGTCAAAATCACGGACCTATCTTGGACGCACTATAAGAAAGGATTTTAAGATATTCTAATTTCATGCGGACGAAGTTGCGGGCAAAAGTTAATAAAATATGTGTTCCAAAGTTTCTTGTTTCTATCTTCAGTGGTTTAGGCCGTGCGTTGTCTGTCAGTCAGTCAGTCAGTCAGTCACAACTGTTTTATAAGTACAGACGATTAATGTTCGAAGAATGATGATACTCGTATGCTTGATTATTTTAGCCACATTAAAGGTTCAAAGTGATGTAAAGGAGGTTGTCGATTGCGCCGGAACTTCACGGTTGGACGCCGACCTTGCCCCTTCCTGTGACGTGACGAACGGGCCGATCTCGCGACTATACGTACGCACGCGGTTCTCTTTTCATCATAAAATGTAATAGCCCAGTCATTTTACAGTTTGAGCCGGGACTAATTAGTAATTGACATTTGCTTTCGGTATAATATTGAAGAGCCAATTTGAGCCTAGAAATGTACCAAAATTAAAAAAAAACATGTTAGCAACAGTTCCAAATTTAAAATTTAGCTATTATCTCGTTCTAAAAAACCTGATGGTAAATTTTTTTTGCACGTATTTATGGCTTTACCATTAAACATACAACAAACATGGTTTGAATATTTTTGTCTACGTAGAAAGTTTTGAAAAATACATTCGTATTTTCTAATAAATACCTCATTTTTTAAATTTTATTGCCCATTTTATTGCTCAAAAATAATGTATATTGTTAAATCTAAGTCAAATGAGTGCATTGGTATTTATATTAATAATTTATAATCGTTCTGGGACACATAATTTTGATTTCTATGTTGCGTAGCGAATTTTTTTTAATATGCTTTAAGATAGTCATTTTGTCACTTAATGGTTCCGGTTACAGTTAAAAAGTCCAATTAGTAATTACTCCCTACCCCGCCTAACAAAACTCCGTAAAATGACTGGGCCGATCTCGCGACTATACACACGCGGTTCTCCTTTCGTCATAAAATGTAGTTCAACACATACATTTTTGTATTTGTAGATATGATAAACCAACCTAATAATAACATTACCTACGTGGAGAGATTTTGATAGATTAATGATCAGGGCATAAATTTGGCTTCTGGCACAGTCAAAAATAGAAAAGAACCTACCTATATCAAATAGCGTGCTTATAATCTGCCAATAAATACATGACTGTTATGCGGTCACGCATCCGCCATTGAAACGTAAATAACACAGAAACAACGAGTTACGATTTCCAATATTCTACGAAAACAACATTGTTGTGTTGGTGTTCCTGCCATGTTTACTTATAGAGTAACTGCGCAGTGCTTTAACAGTAGACTAAACTCAAGTTGCTATAAATATATGATCCTTTTTAATATGCTGACGGTTTATTAAGAGGATGATCGGACTATCAAACTAAACATTTTTCTCTATGGGACCAAGATCAAAAACGCAAAAAAAGGTTTTTTTTTAAAGTATGGGTTTGCTCTTGACCTCAATCCAGTCCTCAGGACGAAGATGGGGTCGAAGATGTCGTTTGCGGTCCCATATTAATTTTATAATTATAAGATCGAGTAAATTTTGTATGAAATGAAAATTTTTTTTGCGATGTCTACAAAGATCCTATAGAGAGAGTTTTTCAGTAAGATGGACTGATCATCCCCTTAAAAAGCCGTCAGGATATTAAGTTTGATGTATAAACATGGCTAATTCAATACTCTAGTCTAGTTTAATGTTAATTCAGTATTAAGTGCAGCGTGGGAACGAACGTGGAGTTAGAATAATGAGCTGGGTGCAAAAACATTGAGTTGAGCACCGACCCCTAGCAAGTGCATAGGGGCGGAACAAGTGGAACTATCCGCGACGCGACACCGTACGCCCTTGCCCTTTATTTATACACTACTAAACACTTCACGAGTTCATAACTCTATCGGCATTTGGCATGCACTTGAGTTATCTACACTTTACACTTTATCTTTTTTACCTCTCGAGATAAGTAAACGTTTTTTTTTAAATTGTAATGTAGAGTTATTCTCGCATTTAAACTGTTGTAAGAAACGCATTTTTTTTTGTTGAAGCTTAACTTACCTTCATTACGAACGACGACGATATGTCTGAACTGCTAAACCTACATAGCTTCTTTTATATTTATGACGAGCGTTAACCCGCGACTTCGTCCGCACAAATTATATACCAGATTTTAAGTCAGATCATAAGCTATCAAACAAAAAAAGTTTCATCAAAATCGGTTCAGTACTTTTTGCGTGATACTCGTTCAAACAAACAAACAAACACACAAACAAACAGACAGACAAAAAATCCAAAAATTGGTGAAATGGAATCAGGGACACCTAAAAACCATATCTTAACTTCTTTTTTGTTAATATCTTCAATGTACAGACAAACTTCCTGTTACAGTTTTATAATAGTATAGATAGATAGATAGATAAAGTATTCAAAGATATGAACGTAAGAATCAAAATACATTTCAATTAAAATACCTTTAATCAAGTACCTCAAATTTCAAGTAGGTACCTAGGTAGATTCTATTTTGGAACGGGATTCTTTTAGCCTCGGGCTATCGCTTCGAACATCTGTTCTCATAAAAAATAGAAACTTTTATTCTGCTTAATTACAAGAGTTCATCATTCATATCTATACTATAGATAATATACTAAAATTGTAAAGTTGGCGTGAATGTACATTGAAGATATTTGCAAAAATATTTATTGGGTGCGTTTAGGTTACGTAATGGAATGCATTGAAACCATTTTTAACCGATTTGGATGGTGTTTTCACAAAATCATAAGGCTTAGTTTGGATGAACATTTATTTCGCAATCGGTTCATTGAATCAAAATTTATGAGTATTTCAAGTCAGTGGTCTGCGAGTACGAAGTCGCGGGCGCCTCTAGTGTAAAATATTAATGTGATGGGTGAAATGATTGTATCTTAATGTAAATTTTAACTAATTCTCAGAAACACTGAACTTTACTCAGAAACTGTTCATAGCTAAACCAGTTATAATACCTACCTAATAACAAAACCCGAGCGACATTTCACGCTATCAGTTTTATGTTCCGCTACAAATATTTCACTATTATTTTGATTGCTCTTTAACGAGTGTTTCTTACGATTCTGCAAATTGGAGTCCTAAACAACGTCTCGTCTGTGACAAGACGTGGATGGCACATCCATTCATATAATCGCGTGTTGGTAATTCGAGTTACGGGAATCGTGAAACTCGAGTTGAGCGCGACTAGTGATGTGACGTGCATCGTGCAGTACTGCCGAGTCGACCTTTTTTAGTATTCGGATCTAAGTAGTATTCGAAATAGTACCTACTCGTTAAAAAAAGATTCGAATCAGAACTCGAATCCAAAGTCCAGTATTCGAGATTCCATATTCAAATACTTATTTCAACTACAATCAAGCTGCCAATCTCAAGCTCTCGAGCTTCTTGCTTCAATTTCGAGATTTTCGAGATGTGTATACCATTTGTACCCCTGTCCATTATAAGTGGCGACGGGCTCGCTCCCCGTCACACTGGACAGAGTTTCGGTACTACTAGTGAATCGTGAATGTTCTGAGGTTCCAGAATATCTCCGACTACCCCCCTCAGGGAATAAAGTCGTTAGCGATTATGCTTATGCAAGTATTTATTTACGATGGATTTCTCAAAATATTGTGGGTTTTCGATTGTCTACCTGCCTTATCAAGTAGTATAAACAATTGGAAATGTCAATTTTATTTGTTTCAGCTCGGCTAGCATGCCACCCACGACAAAGCGACAAAACGGGAAAGAGAAAAATGTCACGCGCTCTTTTTGGCATATGTAAAATAACAAAGGCACATCTCAATTTTTATCGTTTTCTCGGGGGAGCTAGATGCTAGGTCAGGCCTACAGATCGGTACTCGAATCTTGTATTCTAGTACCTACTGTGTATCCGAATACTTAATTTTACTTGACTACCTATAAGCTTATTCGAATTAGTACTCGAGTACTGACTCAGCACATCACTAAGCGCAACTCAGTCGATGATCGCAGTCGCGAGGCAGCCAGCAACAGGCCTGAGAACTTGGTCCCCTTGTGCTAAGGCTCCCATGTGTGTTATGTAATGCAACTACTGTTATAGTCTGTCACGCAATACTAATTGACGGTACAGTCTCATCTTCACACACATCGACCCGGTATCGCGCACCTTATCTCGAAGCCGGCTTAGAGACATTTTAAAACCGGCTTTTGTATCAACTGCCCTCCTTACAGACGGACAACGGGTCTTTAGATCACCTTTATCAGTCAGACGGGGTGAAGTAAGCTGACCATAGTAACAAGTCTCAAAATGTGTTCAGCAATAATTTAGGCGCCTGGATATTCCAGAAAAACATTGTTTTAACTATTGTTTTTGTTTTCAATGTATCATACTTATCCAGTTAAGTGTTGGTTTCGTGTAGTAGGAATGTAATAATTCTTAGAACAGCACAGATGCATTTTAAACATAAGTTCGTTTGTTATTATGTGGAATGCAAAGGTACGAGGCTAAGGTTCGATATGACTCATATAGAAGGCATGCGAGTCGTCATGGAGTCACAGAACCTCGACCAACCTTTTGCAAAGGGAATACATTTTGTGTTAAGTATTTGTTTATTACTTTGCTTGCAATTATTCAAACGAAATTACACAAACCACTTGAAAGATTGGACAGAACTAACAGAAAACATGAATAAGGTTCACAAACAAAGTAATTCTTACCTACTATCGCACCGTACCTACACTATTGTGCAATTATTACGACGCAGACTAGACTGGCATCAAGGGTACGCGCACCTGCTCAAGACAAGACGTGCATTCCTTATAAACTCGACGTGACTCAATTCCAGTCGAATCGAATTACATATGTAGGTAACAACTAACACTTCTCATGTTTCTATCAGTGAAACATCGGAGAATGGACATAGCTATCAGATTTCGCCGAACAGAAATTTTTTTAATCAATGTCAGAGGGAGATGCTAAAGTTACGATTTAGAGAGTCGTCTATTGGCAAAGTGATAGTAGGGCAATAGTTTAGTAGTCGGGTTTCGTTCCGGCGCGTCAGAGAGAGCCGGGCGCGTTGGCACGCCGCCGCCACCGGTCGGCCATCGGTGGTGGCTGCCACGTCTTGATGGCCACTGGCCGGCTACTGGCGAGGAGAAAAGTGTGACGCATCAATCGCACCAATAAACGACCGTGACCGGACGTCGAGTCTCTTGTTCACTCTCGACGAAAACGGGACTGCGAAACACTCGATTTCGCATCGACCGGTGGAAATAAAAAGAAGTAACCGCAGTCATTGTTGAATAGAAAGGGGGATAACTGTTTGGTACAGCACCGAGTTGGTGTCGTTATATCGACCACGCCCTTCGGTAGGGTGGTCGGAGCCTGGCACGGCGTGTGCCATGCAATAGGAACCGCTCCACCTCACGCAGGCTCCCTTCAATGGTAAACCTGACACGAAGTATGTCATATTGGCCCGATTCCGTTACCCTCATTCTATTTACCACAGCTTTTTCATATCGTTGGAACATTGACTTATTTTTAACCCACTGCATTAAACACTACTTATACCACTTGAGCTATGAGTCACATATAATGTTCAGAATATAGAAGGTACCTTGTAACAGTCGAAAAAGTAACCACCACCACCGAGATGAAAAAGATAATCTCAGACAATACCAGTCTTTCGTCATTGATGTTCAGACAGACAAAAGCGAGATGCCATTACAAGCCATTGTTTACTAAATCAGTTTTGCAAGTTGGCAGTTAAGTGTTAAATAATTTACTATTTCAATATCAAGCTCTATTTCCGGTGTAACGAAATGTTCTCACGTTCGGGTAACCCTGTTCCGATTAGATATCAATAACATACATGCAATGCAATGAATACCTAACAGTTGATATTTAAATGACCTTATTTGCTTTGTACTTGTGTTAGCGGTGGTAAGCCAATCAGTAGAAATGCGAAGATCAATAATGTCACTCAACTATTAGATTAGTTCTATGACGCAACATATCCATAAGAATGCAAACTATCGACATTATACATACACATACATACATAAACTCACGACCATAATCCCTTTTGGGGTGGTCAGAAACATTGCTACATCTACCAACCATTCAGCAATTCAAGTTTCAGGACGGAATGACGTGTCAAGTGGTTAAGAGGTGGCTAGCGTTTTGCCCACATAAATACTGCATAAGAAACCTTTAAATCCCTTAATCGCCTCGTACGACACCCACGGCAAGAACTGGGGTGGTCCATTCTAAGCCGAAACCACACTTATCGACATTACACATTAATGTATTGTGAGATTTGTGAGTGCATTGACTTGTCTTCAATTACTCAGCAATCAACCAAAAGACCAAAACAGAGCGCCCTCCGAAAACACGCATGTTTTCCAAAATAATTCCCGATCAGTAAAACACAATATACAACTTCCTGATACAGAGGCATAAGGCATAACTCATGCCCAAATCAGAAACATGAATTACTAAAAACAAATAAAAAGCGCGATTTGAAGTTTCTCATTCATAAACGTTCGGCATGTTTGCTCATACTCGGCGTTTCACAACGCAAATATTTGTATTATGTAAAACGTAGCGTAGTTAGAAAGAGAGTGTTAAGCGGTCAGAGCTAGTACCAGCGGCCAGTGTTGCCACTTTAGCCTCTTCTTGGCTAGATCTAGCAACATTTTCGAACTTGATAGCTACAAAAAAAAAATATTCGGTGGCCTAATATTTTAGTCACTTTTTCTAGACACTTTTTTTTTGTTTATTTATTTAATAATAAACGTCAATTTATGACATTTTCTCACGCAAACGCAATAGTCGAGATGCTATTCTACAATGAGCATTGAAAAACATAAACATCGAAATATAATAGGTCTCATGTGTTTATTTTTTACTTTACTTTGTTCAGTCATTTTTAGCCACTTTAGCGACAATGAAAATTCCAGTATCTGCCCACATTTTCGGGACGGCTTAGCTACTTGTCCCAGTGGTAAGGTGGCAACATTGCAGCGGCAGCGTTCCACTTCCAGTAATTGAATTAGAATCGGCCCCGGAGTTGCGATGTAGGTACCTAAAGTGGTACTCCGACAAGCCGACAGAGGTAGAGCCGCCCCCCTCATTGAAGCGCCCTACGGTCATTGTTCCCCTCACGCAACACATCTACGTGTATAATTAATAAACTACAAGCTAAAATCTCCATTCAATCACGCATAAAGCTCTTGTGTTTTAGCAAAAACAGTACAATAGTCCATGATTGAGTCGAATGTGGTACGTGCCTTTGAAAAGGACAATCCATAGAATAATACACTACCTGTCCTCGATTCTAGATCAGGCTTGGTTTTCTTTGGTCTTGGTTAGGCATAAGACAATAATCATCCAAATCGGTATAGAAATGCATGAGTTATGGCAAAACATTCATAAAAAACAGATGATTTATTCGATATCGGTTAAAAATAGAAATAGCTTTCGATCAGTACGATGTGATTTCTGTTATAATTTGCAATGCGCAAAATGGTTTGGTAATACTATCGGCGAGCAAACATCCGTGCTGGACCGCCCGGTCGCCTACCTTCCGGCCGGCGACGCAGCCCTTGCGGTACGAAAGCAACTTGATCCATAGAAACAAACGAAAGCCTCGACAACGACGCGGTTGCACTTAAAAACTGGTTATGTTTAAGTGCCATTTACTAGCAAAAGTCGTGAAAGTTTTACTAGCCGCGTGTGTTTTAACTTTAAAACTGGCTTTGCTGTTCTGACCCACATATAACTCGATTACGAGTCGTCCAGACTTTAAAGTTTATGTAGAAGTTAATTAAAATAATAATAAAGCTCAAACGATAAGAGTTGTAAAGAAACCTATTCGAGAGTAGCTTTAGGTAAAGATGTAGATAGTTATGCTAACACAGGTTTGAAATCTTAAAGGCTCAGCCGCAAGCGCTGCGTTGATAGAGCGGCCCCTTGTGGTGAAACTGCCGTGAGAAAGTAAAAAGACGCAATCAGCGAGAGAAAAGTGCACAGAAACGAAGGCGACGAGGTACGGGCAACACCTTAATGGCGTACTTAAAAATGCAGGACGACGACCACCGGTCTGACCCACTGCCATGTTTACATCGATGTTAACAACTTCACACTTTGTGAACGTGCACTATTTCTTAATGAAGAGGATACACCTTGCAGACTGCCGCGCCGCGTCCGAGCGCGCCGCATCCAAACTAAGTTAGATCCTATTTTTTCAATAAGAACTAATTAAAGTCAAGGACATTTTTTAAACACGATATTGATATGAATCTCTGTACCTGTGGTTTGTGAGATTTCCCTTAAAATATGCTATACAAAGATTTGTCTGAAAATCTTGGAGCCACTGTAACTCTGAAACATGTATAATTACATGTATAATGTATTTTAACGAAAATCTGAGAAACCACAGAGATTCGTTTTTAGATCGTGTTTATAAATTCCATTGACTTTAATTGGTTAATATCCAATAAATCATTAAACTTCGTTAGTGTGGAGCGCGCTATCGTATGCCAGTCAAGGGATTGGTTTATTTAACTTACGTTGCCAAAGTTAATCCAATCGACGCGACGTGTTTCTGACACCAATGAGTGTAGCACATCTACGGCATGCTATCTGAAACAAATGAATTGGGCAATGAAATTTCACATCATCAAAACAACACGTCTGTCACTGCAGTAATGGGGTCACCCATCAGTGTATACTGTTTGTTTCAATTGTAGACTGAAACGGTAATAATAACGTAATATCATAGAATATACACGAGCATAATAGTATTACAGCCAGATAGCTCAGTTAGCAGTGAACCTGCCTGCTGATTCGAGAGTCGCGTGTTCGAATCCCATAAGGGGCAAATATTTGTATGATGAATATGAATATATATCGATGTCTAGTCATCATAAAACTGACCGTACTAGATTCTGGTACTTTCAATGGGACTAGACAATCTGTGTAACAACGCCCAAAATATTTTATTTATTTACAATACTATTCAAATAATATTTCGTGCAGTTAAGTCAGTTATTCCGCTTTCTTAGCGAATCTCGCCAAAATGAATAGAAAAACAAAGTTTAACACTTTCGCTGCTAAGCTCAAAATCATGATCCTCGCGCAGTGCTAAAGTTGACCCCCCTCGTAGGTCGTGCGCACAGTCGTAACGGTGAAACGATCAAAATGGTTCACCTTGTGGGTCACCCGCATAGGCGTAAGGTTAAGGTTACTCATGCTGTAGGTCATGAGCACAGGTGAATAAATAAATAACGCTCACAGGCACATACATTGTAATGATCCCAAATTAAGCCTTAGGCTTTTTGTTATGGGAACCATATACAACAACGGAACACACATATAACATCCATGACCGAACCGGGATTCGAACAAGGACCCTGGCTTGGCAGTCCGGCGTGGTAACCATTACAACAAGCGGGTCGTCCGAATGAAATAGAACTTGACACCCCTCGTAGGTCGTGCGCACAGTCGTAACGTTGAAACGACAAATGTGGCTCGCGTCGCGTCGTGGGTCACCTGCGCAGGTGTATGGTATTAGGTGGCTCGCGCGGTAGGTCATGAGCACAGCGAAATGCAATTAAACAAACTCGTTACATGGGTTCTTCAGCACTGTGGCCCATTTGTCGCCGACCTACGGTAGGTCGTCACAACTTTAACAGTTTCGGTCAACTCAAATAAAACAGAGTCAACAGTCTTTATAATATAGTACTGCCCAAGATAACAGCCAACGGAAAGCTATTATCCGAGCCCTATACTATGTAACAATAGAAACTCTTTCTTATACTGTGCCTATCTATAATTATGCCTATACTCCAAGAATATATCACAGTTTATAGTATTAGAGAAGAAATTACCTATATTCTAATAATATTCCTGTAATTGTGATAAGTTTTGAAACCACGTTTTTAATATAAACATTTTGGTAAATCTACATATAGTAGAAGCAGTAGAAATATCCTTATATTATTGAAACCGATCGATTGTTGTGTTTGTAAAGTTGTCAATAACGTAAACAATAATTTGTCTGTCAGATTCACATGACGACATGACGCATTCAAAACATGGAGTTTGTGTCAGTGTCTATTTCTATAAGTATCCGTATTTAGGCCGTTTGAAGGTCAACAAAACCACTACGGCGATGTCACAAAGACTCATAAATATTCAGCCATGGTATCACATAAAGACCATTTTTATGTTTTTAGTAACTATACTAAAAGTTTACCTGCCACTTCGTCCGCACAAATTATATACCAGATTTAAGCTATCAAACAAAAAAAGTTTCATCAAAATCGGTGCAGTCGTTTTTGCGTGATGCTGTTATAAATAAACATTTACAATTTTATAATAGTATAGATAAGGGTACCCAATCTGTTCGTAGATTTAGGTATCTAATTCCAAAACAAGCAATACCATAAAAATTGGTACCTGAAAGTGGCAATCACCGTATTGAGTCACGACGTGCATTTGTGACTCATTGAGGCAACGACCGGGTGGCTGTGCCGGTGCCAGATTGCCATTTGTGACCAATTTGCTGAGATAAAACTTATAAAAGTGCCATTAAAGAATTAAACATTTACTATACAATTCTTGTCAACGTTTTTTTGATCAATTTCCTCTCTACGAAGCTCATCCTACGAAGCTTAAACCCATTAAATTCCAAAGCATTCATTCGAAGCGTGTATAAACTTTCAAAAGGGGAAGGAGCATCCACATTACACATTCGTATTTGCACTCTATTCCTATATGGTAAGGCATGATGTAGGCTCGATCGTGACGATGTATGTGACCGCATAAAGCCCATAGAGGGCTAATTAGAATGTAGGACTCGTACCGTCGTATAATATAGTCATTCAACACAACTCGGCACTCGAGGTAGTCGAGGTACAGCAAATGGCATCGATGGACGGCACGTGTCACGATTGTGAGACCGACGCACCTTTATTGGTTCCTTGATTTTTTCAAAACTTAAACTGAATCAACATAATGCAAAAGACGGCTACCATTTTCTGTACTTTTGAGCCAGGGTTACGCTGGGCAGGACCTATTGTTAAGTTGGTTGTGTTTTGACGAAGGTGTTAATATTCAAGACAATCAATACAGCACAAAACTTCAGAAGCAAATATATTAAACAAATCCACCAAGCAAAGTGGTTTCGGCTTAGAACTGACCATCCCGTTTCTTATGGGATCTTTCCTGGCGGTGGGTTTCGTACGAGGCGACAAATTGATAAGGTTTTTTATGCAGCGTTTTAGTGGGCGAAAGGCTAACCCACCTCATGACATGTCATTACATCTTAAAACCTTCAATATGCCAGAGGTGAGCCTTGATACATCTACTGGCGAACATTCGACGTCTAAGAACTGCACGCTTAAAATCATAGTTGGCACTTCTAGCAAGGTTTCAGACTCTCTTGAAAGGGATTATGGTTGTGATGTGAGTTTATATATGTATGTAATAAATCCACCTGTGAACAAGGTTCAGGAAGGTAACAAATATTGCGCGTAGACACAAAAGACACAGGTACAGAAGGGCGGCTCCACGCAACAAGCGAAACATGCGCACGCATAGACACACAGGGTGTAAAATTAAATGCGTTACATATAAACAGGGTGCTTTAGATTTAGACCATCAAACTGAACAACTATCACTGTGGGACCAAAACTGAGATCGGGAAAAAATGTGTTGACCGATACATTTGAGTCAAGCAGCGATTGATGTTTACTATGGAACAGCGGATTTTTTTTATCAAGATTTCAATTTTGGTCCCATAATAAAAGTTTTTCAGTTTGATAGTCGGAAGCACCCCTTTATGTTTGTTGTTGTTTTTTTTTGTTTTATTGTGGTGTGCAAATAAAGAATATTTATCTTATCTTATCTTATGTATGTAACGCATTTATGTTTATGCCTGTATAGTACTGGGGTACTGGCGACAGACTTGATCCGAGTTCGCCGAACGCGCGCGTACGTACGTACGCCTGTTTCACACATTTGCATGAAGCCGCCCTTCTGTACTTGCCTTTCTCGTGGCGCAGAGGTGAGGTGCACCGAAGCGACTACTTTCTGCAAAGCACATCGCGTGCGTAAACGCAGCATTCGCGACGGATGCAATACCGGAACGTGCATCACTCGGAGACAATTCTAAATAAGCTAGGAGAAAATTGCTGTCCGATTGTCATTCCATCATGGATAGGCTAATGGTTGAAGCAGTTGAAGAGTCGTTTGTTCCACGCTGTCACGTGAAATGGAACACCTGTCCCGATTGGTAGGATACAGGGAGATTCAGCAGTTTACGTACCTAAAGGGTGCCAACATGACCCCATTACTAACGCTACGCCGTGCCGTCCCATCCGTCTGTCTGTCCTACCTTTAAAGGGATGTATCTTATGAACCTCGTCCGTATAGTGTGGGTACAGAATAGCACCATCCCATTTCCTCCCGTGGGTGTCGTAAAAGGTGACTAAGGGATCTACCGGAAGATGGGCAGCAGCATCCTCTGAGAACACACATTCAATCCAACTGCGATCGCCAACCCGCCTGCCAAGCGTTGCGATTATGGCAAATCTCCCATTTTGGGGGAGGCATATGTTCAGCAGTGGCTGAGTCTGACGGCTGATATGATGATGATCATATGAACAGTAATAGATAGCCATAATAATATAAATAGAAGCCGTAATAGATAGGTAGTAAAGTTAAAAACAAATAATTAAAACCGGCCAAGTGTGATACTGGCTAAGGGATACGCTTAGGATCCCGAACTGAATGAAAGAAAACAATTTTTTTAGTAAATACATCATCATTATCAGCCTACATACGACCAACTGCAGGGCACAGGCCTGCCGGCAACGAATGTGGTGGTACGAAAACCTCGGTGCGCAAGTTAGACTCGCATTTTATTTTTGTCGGTTTTTATACAAATAAAAATATCTTTATTAACAAAAAAGAAATTCAGTACACATGATACAATGGATCCCGCATGCGGCAAGCCAGAATCTCTGGAATCCTCTACGATTTGTCAGGAAAAAAATTACTAATTTTAGGACAGAGTGAGCGAAGTTAAAACAACACAAATATGTTAATAGCATATGTAAACTTATATCTTTAACTATTGATACTATTTGTCTGTAAATCTTCCTGAAAGCAAATAAATAAAAAATAAAAAAATAATAAATAAATATTTTAACGCCAACTGGGCTGATAGACTTTTGGATATGTTTCCGTTGTAGTGGTATTTCTTCTCCGCAACGACGCGAAACCACGTTAAACAAGTCGTCTCATTATGCAAAGTCAGAAGCTTGAAAGTACTTAGACAGCAAGTTAACCTAACCACTAACTTGCCTCGGCCGACCCAAGCGATATAACAAATAATTGAGAAAAACAAGCAAGAAAAATTATTTCGTGTTTGAGAGTTTCTTTTTTCGCGAATCGTGATCGAATACTTGCACATTGTATGACATTGCTAGTGCAAGCTTTTAGTTTTTCCAGTAAATGTTGTTATCAACGTTTATTTTTATCAAGATAATTATCATGATAATGATCCTTTCGAACCCTGATCAAAATTCAGAGCAACTGAGCAACATTTTTGGTGCTGGCTGTTTACTGCACTCCAACCCTTGTGGCTATCTGATGTTAGAATAACCTAAACTAACTAGTAATCTGTGCTGTGCCTATACTTCGTAGATTTTAGCACAGTTATGCATATTGCAGACACAATAGTTGCTTGTATGTGCTTTGTTTAACGTGATTCCCGTTAGACGACTGCTGCACCGGAGCGCAGTCTCGCGTTACCTTTAAGCCACTTACAAGTTACAAACAAGCCCTGTTATGATGGCCCTTATCATTATCACATGAAAGGATAAGTCTATCATATAATTTCACAATGAAAGTGAGCCTTGCTACAAATGTGCTCTTAAACAGATAGTTTAAGGATAGCATCGTTTCTGGCAATCCTAAAAGCGATTATGGTCGTGATTGTATGTATACAGGGTCCTTCTTAATATGCTGACACTTTTTTAAGGGGATGATCAGACCATTAAATTGAACCACTTTCTTTGTGCGACCAACATCGAAATCGCGATAAAAAATCAGCTATCCCATACATTTGGCTAAAGTATATTTGCAGTTTTGTATGGTACAGCTGTTTTTTTTTCGATGTTGATGCCATAGAGAAAGTTGTTCAGTTTGACGGTCTGATCATTTTCTTAAAAAAGTGTCAGCATATTAAGAAAGACCCTATCTAAACTATTATAGAACTGTAGTAGAAAGTTTGTCTGTACATTTAAGATATTAACAAAAAAAAAGTTACGATATGGTTTTTAGGTGTCCCTGATTCCATATCACCAATTATTGGATTTTTTGTCTGTTTGATTTTGTGTTAAACAACAAAAACTACAGAACCGATTTTGATGAAACTTTTTTTGTTTGATAGCTTATGATCCGACCTAAAATCATATATATAATTTGTGCGGACAAAGTCGCGGGTTAACGCTCGTATGTTATAAAATGCACTTTGTAAGCAAGACCGTCATGTGAAGTCGAATGACAAGAAACCATAGTGTTATAAAAACTACTAGTGGTGAAGCTCAGCGGTCGCGACATGTCAATCGAGAGCGGTGTGCGGGGGCCGGGGGGAGCCCGTCCCGACTTGCCTGCGTGCGGTACAGACTGCGAATTCAATGCCGGTGCCCCATCAAAAGAAAAAAAACAGGTGGAAAAGTAAGCCTAATGCGGAATATGAATATAAAACAGAGATGGAAGGTCAGTAGGCAGACCACCTATGCGTTGGTTAGACGAAATTGTAAGGGTGGCGGGTCAGAGATGGATCGGATTGGCATAGGACGGCCGACGTAAAAAGGCCTATGCCCCGCAGAGGGTTGATGTGGGGTGATTTGATTGATTGATGAAATAATGAAACAGAGGGCTGCGCTGTACGACCCCCTATTTTTTGTTGTGGCACACTACAATACCTACTCAACTGTTTAGGACAGGGCTTCCCAAACTGTGCGTCGCGACGCCCGGCCTGGGGGGCAATTTTTATGTTTTAAGATGCTATGCTCAGAAAAGCAGGCAGATCCTTCTCATTAGTAGCCAGTCAACGAAGTAAAATAAATATCTCCTTTAATTTTTATTATTCTTAATCTTAAGTTTTGTTTTTGTTCTTATCTATCTATATACTATTGCCTGTCTTTGGTCTTTTAGATGTGTGTCAGAATCATAGCATGTGGCGATCTGTTGTCTCTGCCTACCCCAGTAGTGGGACATAGGCGTGAGCATATGTATGTATGTATGTATGTTTCTTTGGTTTTTATGTAACAACTCTACAACCACCAGAGATAGTAGCCGGGACCAACGGCTGAACGTGCCATCCGAAGCACGGAATCATTATTTTTTTCAGACAATCAGGTGATTCAGCCTGTAATCCTGACCAACTGGGGAAAAATGCACAAAGTGACATATCACTAGGTGTCCCCCGTGGGAATCGAGCCCACAACCTCCATGTCGAGAGCTCAATGCTCTTAACCATTAGACCATGGAGGCAGTTGTTTACACTACCACATTGAACTTCATCCATCACAATAACAGAAGACCATAAAACGAGACTATATTTCAAGACTAGTAAAACGAAAAATCTGTAGATGGCAATATTAAAATTATAGAAAAACCTGTCACATTGATGGTAAAAAGTGTTTTTTGTCTATGGTGTTTGTACCCCGAGGACTAGTCAGGGATATTCTGAAAACTCAAAACATTCTTCGTAATAATTATAATAAAAAAACAGCACAATTTTAAATAAAATTTGCTTTGTGGTAGAAAAAATATATTTTACTTTTATGAAGTTAGGTAAGGGTAAAGGGGCCCCAACATGGTTAATCCAGCCCTGTCTAGCACTGCATTTCTGCCAATATCAAGTAGTTTGTGGGAGTAACTAATGTTTATCCCAATCTCAAGGATTGTTTTTTGAACAAAAACACATTTGAGAAGAGATGGAGGAGCCTATCGGCATGCTCAAACACGAACACCGCACAAATGACACAACTGCTGTAAGCCAGACTTAAGATTTGACTCCTGAAAGTGTTCAAACTGAGGCATTTGCTCATAAGCCCTTCTGACTCATACTAAACTGTGAGTGAGCCTGATTGTGATTAGTTTACTAGTAAGATACCTAGAGATAAGAGTAAATAAACAACTCAAGAGAATAGTAAACAAGCTGTAAAGATGTATTAGGGTGAGCGTAATTTTGTGAGTTGCGAGTCGCATATTTTGAGTTCCTTCATATAAAGGCTGACGTCATACACAATGCATTCCCGGATTTTATATGAAACTGACTCAAAATATGTGAATCACAACTCACAAAATTACGCTCGTTTGGCTTCACCCTTAATATAGCCCAGTCATTTTACGGTTCGAGACGGGACTAATTAGTAATTGATATTTATTTTCGGTATAGTATTTAAGAGCCAATTTGAGCTTAGAAATGTACCAAAATTTTAAACAAAATCCCGTCGGCAACAGTTCCAAATTTAAAATTATCTCGTTATAAAAAACCTGATGTTAATTGTTTTTATGCATATTATTAAGGCATTACCATTACACATACTTCAAACATCGTGTAAATATATTTGTTTCCTTAAAAGGTTTTGAAAAATACATTCGTATTTTCTAATAAAAACCAAATATTTTTAATTTCAAAAATAAGATGACACTCTGACCAAATAATGTATATTGTTAAATCTAATTCAAATGAGTGCATTGGTATTAATATTATTAATTTAAAAGCCTTCTGGGACTCACTATTTTGAGTTCTATGATGCGTATCGAATTTTTTTATTAATACGTTTTCAGATAGTCTTTTTGTCACTGTGCTGGTTGGTGCTGGTTACAGTTTAAAAGTCCAATTAATAATTACTTCCCACCTCTCCTAACAAAACTCCGTAAAATGACTGGGCTAATAATAGTTGCATCAAATTTGAAATTTAATTGCAACTTTGGTGGTTTTATATGTTTCTGTAAAACCTGAAATACATTTCAGCAGTTCACATCTTTGAGAAATTATTATTAAAAGAATCAGTTGTGATAAAGAAAAACATGAATATCCCTCCTAAAGTGCACTGTCGGGTAAATCAGTAGTTACTAGTAATGACAACATTCCAATGTGATTATCTACCTGTGTCACGGCGATTGAGGAAACTAAGTACTAAGTAGCCATTTAATGTCGGAGACATACCTGTCCATACGCTGATGATTCCCCAAGGAGCAATATTTACACATAACTTGTTGCAAAAGTATTCGAAATAAACAACCACTCCACAAAACTTTGAAATTCATCAAAAAACTTTTGAAGGCACCAATTTACAACACCGTTATCACATTTTAAAGGTCACTAAAGTTATACTAAGGCATTTAATTGTATCAAATACTTTATAAATTATGGGATATAATAATCACATTACGTCAATTTAAACTTTTAACATAAAATAAACCTAAAATTCCGAATAAACGGACACCACTTCACTTCACGAGTGACGCAGACACGAAAATCCAGTCCAGCCAAAAACAGTCACCAAAGTGCCAAACAAACGAATGAATGGTTGGTCAATGAACGAATGAAATGAAGCGTCATGCTACCATAAATTATAGAACTCTAAAGCCCGCACTACATTCTCGCCGAGAATGAGATTGTGGCATCATCCACCAACCATGGTAAAACCAATGGATGCCAATCCTCTGTACAAGCATCAGCACCCTGAACATTCTTTTAACAGGGGGATTTACATTAAAAAACGGTGAAAAAATTATAGCTGTAATCACTATTCCACGCAAAAAGATCACTGACCCTTTAGCACTACGACGCGGCGACGACGTAGAACAAAAGTGTTAAAAGTGTGTTCATCTTATTGCTGCTGACTATACATCGGCCTCAGCCTTATATCGCGTCAGAGTTTACAGCCGCTAGAATAAATTATAGAAAATATTTTTCTCGTTTTATTTTTTACGCAGATGTGTTTCAGTCTTTTTAAATGGATAATTCAGTTTTTCAATGTATTTATAGCAAAATAAAATTGTTTTAAATCAGCCTTTTCCGTTATTTTTTTTTTATTTATCTGCCTCGCAACACTGAACCATAAAAGATCTCCTTTTCTTTGACCTCCACCCACCTAGACTAGACTGGAGAGCCATCTAGCGTCGAATAGCAGAACAATAACAAGTCCTAAATGTCTAGCCTAAAATAATCCCGTGCCAGGTTCCTGCTTTCGCTATTTTATTTGCTTGCTTATCGTGTCGACTTCAAATTTTAAACGAAGTCGCTATTTTATTTGAAAGTCGCATTTGGGTATTTGACAACATATTTTATTTTTATCTTCTCAATAAATAAGAGCAAATAAAAATAACGCTAAAACTCCAATTTTCATTGATTTTTAGCTTGAATACTGTTTTTAACAAGATAAAGATTAAAGAGTAACTACAGTAAATACAGAATCAATTATACGTATTAAGTTTATTTGTAAGGTTTACTTCTCTTTTTTTTGTCTCTCTTAATAAGTTTTGTTTATTATGTTGTGTTGTAAATAAATATCTTTCCCACTCAGACAGAATTGAGTACAAATTTCATTTAAACAAAGCGCACGTTTTGACGTCCAATAAAGAGTAGCTGATTTGACTAGTTGTTAAGTAGCCTAGGTACCTAATACCTATTCTGTGAGAAAGCAGCAAAGCAGCTGCTATTACACGATACACAGCACAGAACATTATAAGAGGGGTTAGAAATGCAAAGTAGCGCTTTTGCTTCGGAGACGGCTGTCGCCACTTGTCTTCTCGCTCACGCTGCTAAAATTAATTACTCATGCCCTCGTTCGCACCACGCCGCGCGCCTTATGGTGATATGCAAACCATTGCATAACCCCTCTTATGTTCTTTGATACACAGCCTCGCTTTGTTTTTCTGTTTGGAGTCGTTGGAGTGTAGATGCTAGGGTACATGGGACTGTATTTTATTTAAACTTTGAATATGAATACATACCTACGAAAGTGATTTATCACTTTTTTAAATCTAATCTTGAGCGTTACCCGGTAAATAAGTATTTTTCAAAAATTAACTTTGTATAGCAGGTAAAAACCCTAATTATAGAAAATAAAGAATTCATTATGGTTTCGTAAATTTATTTAGTTTGTTCTAAAATTGTACATTCACGCACATACACACAGTAAAAGTTAATAAAAACAAAGTCAAATTCAGTTTCAGTCTGCTTCAAAATGACAAAAACATGAGTTACAAAACTGTCTACTATCCATATACACCACAACTACTACCATTTACTTTATGTGCAAGAGCAAGGTACGAAAATCTTTTCCAGAACACATTTTCATTTCCAATAACAACTAATTTTACAAGCTGCACAATTTCTAATGTTTATGAACATCGTACTACTAACACAAAACTTAGGGAAAAAAATAACAAAAAAAATCAAAATGAAAATATTTATTATAGAAAATAATACTTAATAAATCTACATAATTGTATGTTTTGAATTCTTATTACTTCAATAGTCATACTTAAATCAGGAGATTACAAATACAAAATGTCTAGGTATAAGAATAAATCTACAAAAAAAAGGGATCTTACAAATTATACCTTAGAGATGCTTATAGTTGTACGTTTCTAGGGAGTTTTGTCTATCCAATATTTACCCATGTAAGATTTACATAAGTCGTCGTAAAATAAACAAAGTAAATGCAATTACATACAAGATATCTTCTAGGCAGATAATTATGTTACAAAAATTAATAAGTTCTCACATGATTAAACGTTGGATGGACTCACGATCTTAGTTGAGAATATTTTTACTTTGTACTGTCAAGATAACCCATCCATTCTATAATTCATAATTAGAAGAAATGCCTAATACGCTAATACTGATGACAAAAAAGACATTCATAATATTCTTGTCAGTATTTGGTATAATTTTGACAATGACAAAATATACAGTTGTCAATCAATATTCATCAAATCCAATTAACAAACAAACATGTACAAATAATAATGCACAAATTTATAAGAGTTATCCTGACAATCAAATTACACTAAAGTGAGAGTGTTGTGTGTAAACAAATGAACGCAGTTTACTGGTCAGAGCCCTCCTCATCATCATCATCATCCTGCTCCTCGTCCGACGAGGCAGCGTCCTTCTTCGGTGGTGCTTCCTTGCGCGGTCGTCCACGGCCTCGTGCGTCTCCAGATCCACTCTGCAAAAGAATACCCATAAACAAACAATACAAAATTTATATTGTTCTACAAGACTATTTATTTACCTTTGCTTTGGGTGGTGCAGCCTTTTTCTTAGAGCCTTTCGGTCTGCCTCTACCTCGTTTTGCTGCAGGTGCCTGTTCATCGTCCGAAGATTTTGTGGATTCTTTAGCTTTCGCCGCTGCTGGTGGTTTTCCTCTTTTCTTAGTCTCTGCTTTCGCCTCCTGGTAAAGAGAGTATGGACAATATTTAGGATAGGTCAAGATAAATAAAAATTAACAAAGTTAGAAAGGTACTTACTGCCTGTGTTCCATTAGATTTAGGTCTACCACGTCCCTTCTTCTCCACTACTGTTGATCCATCGTCAGACATTTTCAAGGGATCTTGTAAAACTGTTCAAAATGAGTCAACCTGGAAATTACCACAGATTATAAAAAAAGCAAACCGTATCACAGAATTTCATAAAAAATAACATTTATTATTTTTATTGTGGAAACACCGGGAAAAATGTCGAACGAAAGCATCTCTCATTTGATGGTTCGATATTGATTTCAAATAAAGATTTCAATAAAATAAACCATCAAGACAGTAAATAGTTTTCAATTGCACTAATTACCTACACAACGTTAAATAGTACCTATTAGGTAAAGAAAAGTTTAAATTACGTTGAACACAAAACAATTGAAATTGAATGAAGTCAATAACCGCTTGGAGATGGCTGGATGCAGATAATTATTTATCGTAGGCACTCGAAAGAATTTATGTTAACATATTCTTTTTGGACTGTTTGTTTTGTAAAAATAATTTTTAATTTGGTCCTAAATATACAGAATAGGCACTGATGCTACAAAAATATGCTAAGGTGATTTTACGAGTACCAAACCAAGCCGATATAATGGAGTCTGCTTAGATTAGGCAAATATGAAAAGTGTTTTAGACGCAGTTGGACAACCAGTATTTTTATTCCATTATTGTAACTGTTTGTTTTTATTGAAATGCGATCGAATATAGAATTAAACTAAAAACGGAATAAAATACTTACAGAATTGTTTACAGCAAACGTTATCGCGATGGATAAAAAGAATATTATGGCGGGCAGCGAACTGCGAACCGGTTGTTTATCTGGCGTCTATGTAGAGGGCGCCAATGTCTCAATTCAAAAAGCAAGCAAGCTGAAAACATTAGAAGAGTTTAATTTTTATTAGCACAATAACAGTAGACTAGATCTTTCCGGTAGAAAATATAAAGGATCTAAATAGATAAAACAAAATGCATTTAAAAAATCCTATTTTTTTTCGAACATCTTAGAAACTTCAAAATTCGCGCTATTTTCAACAGTGTGACTAGGCAATGCCAAAGAGTAAGGGCAGGCATTACACAATCAATCCAGTTTACAATTCGCGGATCAAGCTAGATCTACGTTAATTATAGTTTTTTTTTAACCATTGGCCTATATCACGCCTTTTATCTAATTCCTTCGCACGCAAATAGAAATAGAGCTAAGGCGCGATAGCGCTATATCACGCTACCAACGCCATACTACGCTGCAGATCTTGCTGCCACAAAAAAGAGAGTCTGGTACTTAGACTTGGAGCGCCTATATATCTTTGTCCCAGTCGCCGCCGCAGGGGTGCCAGCCGAGGCTAAAAGCTTCATTGCCGAAATCTGACGTCGACTTAGGGAACAAAAACGTGACCCCCGCTCCGGTTCGTTCCTGGTGCAAAGGTTGGCCATAGCAATACAACGCGGCAGCGCTGCTAGCGTTATGGGCACCTTTGTATCTGGATCGATACGGGGTGGGCTATTTGATGAAGTTCAAGGAATATGTTAAGTTTATTTGTAGGGTTTAAGTTTGTTTGTTATGTTGTATTGTTGTAAATAAATATTTTACTTGATGTAAGAATAAAAATATGAAAAAAGTTAATAGTTAAATAAAATTAATAATAAAAGTTTAATAAAATTATGAAGTACCTAGGTTACCTAATGTTTGTTTTTAGCGTTGGTAGTTTTGAAAATCTGCAATCTTTAATTTGATTCGAAATAGCATAACATGGCTGTAACATGTTTAAAAATCAATAATATTTGAAATCTGATTTTTTTTTAGTGAGGGACTTTCCAGTAGAAAAAAAAAGTTAGTTCATAATTTCTCAATAGATGGCGTAGACCAGAGAGGGGTCCAATAGGTATGAGCAAATATACTAGTTAATATTAATAATAAAAATACACAGTACAAGTTATTTCCAATCTGGGTGTTATTGACGACCCGGTTGGTGTAATGATTGCCACGCCGGACTGTCAAACCAGGGTCTTGGGTTCGAGCAGGCGGAGGACAGTCGCCTTTTGGTGGCTTTTTCCGATTCAATTTGCATAGAATGTGCTGCCATCTATTAAATATTTCGCAGAACTATGAAAAAAAAAGATTTTATTGTCTATGTCAATGTCAAATTGACAAAATCACAAAATGGCTACCTATCTTGCGTAATGTACGGGTTGTTTGTAGTTTTCGTTCAATTTCGTGCCGATTTAGTGATGTTCTGGAGTTTCTGTTGTTCTCTTACCAATGTTTAGTTTACAGGAATAGTAAGGATACTGGAATTTCACTCGATCGGTGCGGGATTGAACGAAAACTAGCATTAAAAACAATAATATCCATTGGTATGAGTAGATATAAGTAGGTATGTATAGTATAGGTTGAATTATTGTCGATGAAACATAGATGGCGCTAGCTGGCCTTCAATTTGACATAAGGTGGATGCATAATGTTGCCACGAGTGGGTTCTCTTTTCTAATATACTTATATTACTCTTTGGGTTCGAGTCCCGGTTCGGTCATGGATTTTATATGTTTGTGTCGTTGTTGAATGGTTCCCGTAACAAAAAACCTAAGGCTTACTTGGGATCACTACAGAGTATGTGCCTTTGGTATGTGCCTGTGAGTGTTATTTATTATCTATTTATGGTCTGTCAAAAACGAATAAAGTATCAGACTTTGCTGTATGGGCTTCGTATCCATTTTGAATATACGATCAATACTTAAATTGGTCACTTCACTTTTCAATATAAAGAATATTAAAATTGCTTAGCTAATAAAGAGGGAAATTTTTGGTGTATGGCTTTGCTTTTCATTCACGGAATCTGACGTACGATTTAAATATTTACGGTTTATTTATATTGAAATTCTCAGTTTCTGTTAGGTTTTTGTGGTTTGTTATTGTTTCTCGTTTATTGTTCGTATATTCAAAACGGATACGCAGCCCATACAGCCACGTCCGATACTCGATTTGTTGTTGCCGGACAATAACACCGTGATTGCTAAATAATAAACCAACAAAAATAAGAAAGGGTTTGTACTGTGTATTTTTACTATTAATATTAATTAATATAATTCATACCTATTGGACCCCTCCAAAGAGTAATATAATGGACCCCTCTCTGATCAACGCCATCTATCGAGAAACTAGGAACTAACTTTTTTATTTTTTTTGCTTTTGGAAAATCCCTCATTAACTTGACAAGGAAAACACTGAAGCCTTCGGAACTATCTTTTTTGACCTTATAATCATCAAACCTCGAAAAATTAGGATATGGAATCGCCACATGGCTACTAAACATTTCAGCCCAAACTCGATGTTGGTATCCATGCACCTTCGAAACCATTTGTGAAGGAGTTGGTCATCATCAGTTTCTGAAGATATGAAATCCCGGCAATGATACTTTAGAAACATGGAGTGCTTCTAGGTGTGATTTTCCAGAGATCCCTTCAAAGCTGGTTATCTTGAAAACTGCTTAAGCATTTTTCATGAAACATAGCTAAGAAAATTTAAGAATGACCACTACTAAAAACCGCATTGAAAGCTATCCAATCACCAATGCCACAGACATAGGCATATGCGTCATAGTTACCTTGTTAGATAAAATTCATAGCTCCGAAGACGAAGAAAACTATGCAAATCGTCACTGTTTTCATTATCTTCAAGGTCACTCATTCATGTTTGTTGACGCCATCTATCGAGCCATTTGTAACACTTTTTATTTTAATGGCTTTCGGATAATAACTCATTCCATCGCGGTGCGACCGCCAACTGACGAAAATTTATTGATGTAACATAAGACGCTCAATCTGGATCACCGGTTGATTTCAAATCATTTTTTGTGATCTGATCCGTCAATCAACACCATAACACGATCAATCTAGATCAAGATCTGGTGACTGTGATCTAGATCAATCTAGATCAAGATCTGTTGATTGTGAACTAGATTGACCGTGTGATATCTGCCAATCGGCAGGCAGAGCGGCGGGGCGGCGATTGTTCTCTTGGTGCTGGGTTTTTAATTTAGTGTTTTAACCTTTTAACAAAACAAGCAATAAATAAAATCATTTCTCTATTATTTCTTCGTACAGTGGGTAATAGATGTAACGTTGTAACTCCGTTTCGAGACCAATTTATGTACGGTTGTATTTATCATTTACTGGCTCGGCGGTGAAGGAAAACATCGTGAGGAAACCTGCATTCCCGAGGATGAAAAGAATATTTCCTATTTTCGGAGGTATGCGTAAAATATGGGTGAGCTGGGGGCGAATACAAATGACCAGCGCTGGTCTCAGTGTTACAACCACTCTTGCTTGCAATAGCCCAACCACAAATAATCATTGTGATTGTGACCAAAGCATCAATAGCTAAGCAGCCGGCTAGCATGCCACCCACGACAAAGCGTTTAAACGAGAAAAAACGTCATGCGCACTCTTTCTGGCATACCTAAAATAATAAAGATGGAGGCACATCTCGATTTTTATTGTTTTCTCGGGGGTGGCAAGCGAGGCAACCATGCATGAGAACGAGAGTGTGGCTGTGGATGCCTTTCAATGTTCTCATGGAATTCTCACCTCGTTTTCGGGTCGGCTTCTCGGGCGAAAACCGAAAAGGCGTCCATATTCTCGTATTTTGTCAGTGTGTCACGAAACGTAGCGAGAGGTCATGGCAGTACGACTTGTATGTGTAGGACTTAAGAATATATATAGGCTGTGAATCGAGCTTCCGATCCATATTTCGAAATATTTTTAATTATTGAAAATTTTCAGTACTTAAATGAAATATGTGTTGCAGTTATTCTTTACCTACCTACTACTGTTTTTCTATATGAAAAAAGAAATCTGTCAACATTAGAAATTAAAATTAATTGTAGGGTTATTTTTCTGAGGATTAATTATTTTAACATTTTTAAATATGTTAATATAACATATGGCGAATAGAGTAAAGACAGCTGCTACTTTTGACATCCATGTCGAACGGCGTCCAGCACGGCTAGCATTCCACCCCCGAGAAAACGATAAAAATCGAGAAGTGCTTCCATCTTTATTATTTTACGTAGGCCCCAAAAAGCGCGCATGACGATTTTCTCGTTTAAACGCTTTGTCGTGGGTGGCATGCTAGCTGTGCTGAGCTATACTGAGAACCCGAGAACGTGGTGAATATTCTTTGTTCTCGTGGGTTCTCGCCTAGAAGTTCTCGCGAGAGTGAAGTGCCTGCTTTTGAGTATGACGTGACTCAGATGAAACAATGATTTTGTATGTTTGTATTTTTCCCATCAATTTTGGTACTAGATTTGGTGTTCAGCCATAAAAATAATTATTTCTATGGTTATGCTACAATGATTCATTAGTTCATTATGATCGACTGTAAATCTTTAAAATATGCCACCTAAGACATAAAAAAATCACTAGATCTAGTGAAAAAGTCTCTAAAAGCGAAACACTGAATTCCGGATCAGTGGCCTAGCATGCCACCCCGAGAAAACTGTAAAAATCGAGATGTGCCTCCATCTTTATTATTTTAAGTAGGCCAGAAAGAGCGCGCATGAAGTTTTTCTCGTTTAAACGCTTGCTGTGGCATGCTAGACATGCAGGTTTATTCCGAATGTGTGTGGTGGGCCTTATATAGAACTTCCGCAGCTGTCAAATTTAAATTCCGTAACACTGTTTGCATGTATTGCAGAATGACGTTACGTTTTCGATTGTGGACACACTCACGTCAAATTGGAACGACATTTATCGTACGTAGTACTTATTATCTCTATGCATTTATCGCGCTCACAGCGCTATTGTTTTTCGGAATCTCAATGTGGTTCGTGCTATTTGAAATTCTTTAAAAATTGGTTTTAGTGATATTTGTGACATAATTTTGTACGGATTGTGTATCAAACAGTTGCGTAAAGCGACTAACATAACTGGATTCTCAAATAAATACAAACAAAAGCTTTTGTTCAAATTAACTCGTATGTACATGCAGGTTGATTTTGGCGGCAATGCGCGAGCTATTTGTAAAAAATCAGGCTGTATGGCTTTGTTTCTTTGCCTATCCATTATGGATGATGATGATTTTTATGAATGATCTTTGACATTTAAGTCAGTCTTTCTATCATAGATTACTATGTATATTGCTTTCTATCTATTCGTCTTTCGTAAAAAAGTGATGCTGGAAAACTTTGAAAACTTATGGAAAAGTGCATAGATTAGTATATAAATTATGAAAAGTGGCTGGTAACGATTAAGACGAATACCTATTGTGTTAGTGATCAAGATTGATAATGCAGCTGACTCAATAGTGAGAGCGCATGAAAATGAAACAACCTATAGAACCCAGTAAAGAAGATTGTTGTAACAGTGGCTGCAATCCATGCATATTTGATGTTTATGAAAAAGAGCTTAAGAAGTATCAACATTTTTTGGAGCATGGCGAACTATCAGCTTCCACACCATCAGAAAACGCGATATCACAGCTAGAATATACACCCTTCTTACTTGTGCAAAGTATTCAACTTTGTGACTCGCACAAACTTCTCGCTTTCAAGAAAAATTTTGATGCCAAGATAGTATGGTGGAAACCTGGAGATCATTTCCTTTACAAATATTCTTCTGGTGACTTCGCATGTACTCGAGCCTATACACCAATTAAACAAAAACTGCATGAAAATTATGATTTCTGTATTATAATAAAAAAATATGATGGTGGTCTAGTCTCTAATCACCTTTACAGTTTAAGTAACGGTGAACAGACATTGTGGCGAGGTCCATATGGGTCTTATGAAGTAATACCAAATAAATTTGATAGAATAATCATGATTGCTCAAGGTACTGGTGTAGCACCATTCTTTTCAATAATAGAAAATATATTATGCAACGAAGATGATATGACAAAAATTGTGTTGTGCTATTGTTGTGAAAATGATGAGAAAATCCTGCTTAGAGATGAATTATATTCATTTAAGTCATTTTGGAACTTTACGTATAGGATATTTTTGAGTCATACTTTAAAGTATGAAAACTACAAGTATCAGGAACCAATTGTACATCACAAACTTACCTCCGAAGATTTGCTGACTTTAAAACCGTTTTTATCAAAGGACCAATTCCTTTTATGTGGTTCCTCACAATTTATGAAGGCATATGATGATCACCTTAAACAGCATGATTTACAAAATATAATAATGTTTTAGATTAGTAGATAATAATATGAAGGATTTATATCAAGAGTTTGTATTTGTGATGGACAATAAAACAACTGAAGGATGGACAGCAGCATCCTCTGAGTACACACATTGATTCTATCCAACTGTGATCGCCAATCCGCCTGCCAAGCATGGCGATTATGGCAAGGCGCATTTTGGGGGAGGCTTATGTCCAGCAGTGGAAGCTTATCCGCTGATATGATGATGATGATGAATAAAACAAGTTATAAATTGATATGAAAGCCAAATTAATAAGAGATAAGCTCGCTCTTAGTACATGTCTTTTCTATTATTTGTATCAATGTGTCTGTGTGTACAATAAAGTGTTATTATTTATAATATTATTGCAACGCCCCTTTTTAACCGACACAAACTTGACCGGTTTTTTTTACATTACTTCCTATTCTCAGATGTACTGAATATTCACACAAAATTTTATAAGAATCGGTCAAGCCGTTTCGGAAGAGTTTTGTTCCAAACACCGGACAAGAGAATTTTATATATTAGAAGAGATTTCATAAAGAAGTATAAAATTAACACATTCGCTGCTGATGACCTAAATCATAGTTCCACAATAACATGGCCAGTGTACTAGAATCCGCCTAGTGTGTACTTTACAACTGCACACCTAGTTTATAGTGGTAGCATAGTTTCTGACCAAACTGAACGGGATTATGGTCCTGAAATTATCTATGTTTGTATGAAAAGAAAAAAACCCACTTCAAATAAAAAACTAAACTATGGTATGATCAATCATGATGTCAGAGGTCTGAAATGGTCATTTTTTGTATAAATATGGCTTAAAAATATATTTTAAAAGCAAATACATAAACTCACGACCGTAATCCCTTTCGGCGTGGTCAGAAACATTGCTACAACTACCAACTTAAATGTACAAATGCTCACCTTAAAAACACACCTTTTGAAAATTTTAATTTTCGAATGTATGGGGTAGGTACTCTGTGTGCCGCGGACGCCGCTCCCGGTCCGCGTCGCGGCCGCCTGGTTTTCATAGAGTTCTACCTGGTACCGCGCCCCTCTCCCGGCCCGGATTTCTGTGTGGCAGAGTACATATAAACTCATACATTACAAAAAATTCCGCCTCTGTCTGAACTGGCCTTAAAATCGTGCTAGAAAAACACACCGGTTGACAGATATGAAGTAGTACCAACATAAAACAAATAATGGCATAGACGAAAAAATGTTTGTCATGTTTTTTCTTAACCCAATATTTTCTTATCCGAAAAGAAAACTCAGTTTTCTCTTCTGTCGATTAATTATAACTGCAACTATTAAATAATCTGTGATAGGTATTTTATGTTAATATAAGTTAAATGAAATGATATTCTGTATCAGTTTTATTAAAAGAGGAAATCCAATATTTTTTTATTACTAGCAACACTAACACGCGGTATGGATTTTTTCGCGCCGGCGCGAAACGTGTTTGCTACTAACTTCCTTTTGTTTCTACGTGATCTCTAAAAAAATTAATTATGATTCCGGGGTGTAATTGACAAAGTTATAGAAGATATGAATTAGGATTTACGTTAAACAAATGAATAATAATAATGAGTAACAATTAGCAATAAGAAAAATAAAATGTGC
Organism: Agonopterix arenella; assembly: GCA_927399405.1. Taxonomy (NCBI): domain Eukaryota; kingdom Metazoa; phylum Arthropoda; class Insecta; order Lepidoptera; family Depressariidae; genus Agonopterix; species Agonopterix arenella. Next base: position 13,470,254 of record OV656695.1, on the reverse strand, counting down.
ATGGAGGTGTAAATCTGTACCGAATTTACAGTAGTACGGTCGATAAAATGGGCTCTATCGTGTTGAAAAGTTTATCTGTCCTTTTAGGGGTGTTTTTTATATTCGTCGGTATAACAAAGTTAACTCCTTTTATATCCAAAGAGTTACACAAGGATTTGGTGAGTGATTTACTTATTTTGTTGTTTAAATTCAAAGCATATAATTGTAAGGTCGTTAGGTGCATTAGGATTTTTGTTGCGGAGCGATGTGGCTTGCTATTTTAGTATTTGGCCTGCCGCCTAATGCCGCGAGCGTTGTCTGACGGCGCGACTTGACGCCGTGGGCACAGCGGGGAGCCCTCCCCCACAACCCATTTAATCACGATTAATTTATTGGCTGGCGTTCCCTTCTTACTAGCGTACATTACAACAATGTAATTATGTTGATTTAATTTAGTAGAAAACTTATTATATTGTATGTACTTATTTGACTCGGGGCATGAAAAAAAAAAAAAAAATAATCATTCACGATGCCGATGTCACAGACGCTTTTGGATTAGAAGTGCGATTTTTTAAAATCACACGTTCTAAATCATCATCGTATGATCCATCGGTAATCTCCATACGTCTCCATAGTAATTTCGTAATTTTCTACTTCTACTGCTGATTTGAATGTGCGACTGTCAAAAATCGCATCTCCTCTCTGGACTTCTGAAGATGCGAGTGGGTGCAACTTTTAGATATGAATCTACTAATTTGATGAGATAATTTTATTAGCTAAAATAAACGTCCGATTAATATAAGTTAGCACATGAAAAATTACGTTTATGTGCAGTACTTTTATCTATCCGTTAACTACATGCAAAAACGCAGTTACGCTCAATTTTAGACAGAAGGTCATCAATCATTCCGTGGTTTTACGGAAACTCCTTCATAGCCCGGATGTTATTTTCCACATTTCCTCAATCTCTGTTTCGTCTCTCACTTTTATTCCGCGTTTTTTTCTTCAAGGGTGGATATAGAACAAGAGTCTTAGTTGTACCTATCCACTGTTTTTCAAGAGAAGTTTATTCCTAAAGGGCTAATGCGCGCTGCATACAACCGAAGTTTGGTCAGTATTAACAAATTTTAAAGTCAATGATTTTTATTATAAAAACTAATCCCTATCCCATGCTTATACTGAGCCAGATTATTGTTAAAATATACAGTTTAATTTAAGATTTGTATGGAAATCTTTGAGGCACTCTGTATATTTAAAACTATACCTACTTACCTACATTTTAACGAAAATCTGACTCATTACAGTCGTGGAGATTATAGTTCCTAGATTGTTTCTGGAAAAATATCGTTATTATTGAAAATATAACCAGAATTCGTTTGTATAGAGCGCGCTCCGAATTATATCCCGTAGTAGGCACCGAGCATATTGTGCTGCCCCAATCGTATTTTTTTTAAAATTTCTTAACAATAAAACAACATTTCCAAAAACAAGAATGTCACATTGTAGTTATTGCTGATATTTATCGGCTCACTGCGGATTTGTATTTATTATGTTGATGTTTGTAGTTATTATCGTTATGAAAAACGATATTTTAACGATAATAACTACAAACAAAACATAATAATCCGTAATGTTTCGATAAATTGAAAGCCAATCGTGACTACAATGCTTAGTCCAAGCTAAAATGTGTCATTCTTGGTTTTTGGAAATGTTGTTTAATTGTTTAGAACTACAAAAATATGATTGGGGGCAGCACAATAGGCTCGGTAACCTCTTATGCGGGCACTACATTCTCGCCGAGAACGAGAGTATGGATCAAAGAGTAATCTAAGTATATTAGTATGGATGCCCTTCATTGTTCTCGTGGCGCCATAAGCCGTAGTAATTTTCCTTGAAAGTTCTGTCCGAGAATCTATCGCGAGAGTGAAGTGCAGTGCCTGCTTTAAGGATTACAAAAGCGTGGTCTAGGTGCAGTAGGCGATGGTTCAATCCCCGTCCAGGCAGACTCGTATACCAAAGTGGTGGGTGGTATGAGTTGGACCGAGCGAAGCGAGCTCGAGATTTCACTCACCAAAACTCAAATTGATAGTGGGTCGTATGAGTTCCATTAGCCTAACTGCCTTAACTGCATGCATGCTTAAACCACTATTCAAAGATTGGAGCGAATGAAGCGAGCTCGAAATTTCACAAACCAAGAATCAATTCAGTGTTGGTATCTGTTCTATATACACTATTCAAAACGAGCGAAGAGAGCGCGAAATTTCACAGCATTGCGACTTAGTTGTGATCAGAATTCTGACAGTTTAAAAATTTTACTGTATTAACTAAAAGTAGAGTGAGCTCAAAATTTCACGGAGAAATAAGACTCAGTTGTGAAAAGCTTTGCCGGTTTCTATAACAAAATACATTAGCAACTCGAAATTTTCCAGCTCTGCAACTCATTCTGACACTAAAAGAAGGTCTTGTCATATAGTATCTATGTATTAAAATCGTTTTAAATATATTGCTTTGCCATGCATAGTAGGTATAAGGGTAAGGTCCGTGTGGTGTCGGCTAAGAATAGCACCATCCCATTTTCTCCCGTGTGTGTCGTAAAAGGCGACTAAGGGATCTAATGAAGGATGGGCAGCAGCATCCTCTGAGTACACACATTGATTCGATCCAACTGCGATCGCCAACCCGCCTGCAAAGCGTGGCGATTATGGCAAATCCCCCCATTTTGGTGGAGGCTTATGTCCAGCAGTGGACGTTTAATGGCTGATATGATGATGATGATGCATAGTAGGTATACCTACGACATGAACATGAAGAGGAGTTTGGCAAAGATGGTATTCATATTCATATATTTATTGCAATCACATGGTACAGTGCAGTGTGTGGTGTGGTATGGTGGTATTTGTGTAGGAGTGCTCCATCCACGCATTATGTCAGCGCCCCCTCAGAGTCTGCGCCCTGTGCCAGGGTACCTATTTACGGCACTGTCCATTAGTGGCGACGGGCTCTCTCCCATCTGACTGGGCAGAGTTTCGGTACTACCAGCGGATGTTATGAGTTTTATAAATCCGCACAGTATAAGAAAGAGTATCTATTACGACATACAGTACGGACACTCCCTGCCTTCCACCAACTTTTTACCTCACCCCCTCTATCGCCCTCCAGTTACCTCATCTGCTGACGTCATCTTGTCAATTTAAATTTTTTGTATACAGTGACCGGGCTGTGCTATCGGGCTACTAGGTATATTCCCCGAGGGTAGTCGCCTCAGATGGCGTTGTGTTAACGTTTAACGTGAACATATGTATGCATATGCATAAAAGCATACGAAATCGTAGTCAACTTGCCGCGAAGAGAACACACGATGTGGATTTTTGCTGCGGAAGTTTTCAGTTCGCAACGCGTCGCAATGCAACAAGGGATTAAGTTTCTTTAGTGTCTTTGTGGGTAAAAGGATGCATAAAAGGGTAGTAGCGAAGGTAGTAGCAATAATATAATAGTTTCTGATCATCCTTTAGGTAACTCTATAACCGAATGAACTAATAATTTAGTAAGAGGAACGACAACAGGAGTGCGATTTTTGAAACTCATACTTTGAACTCAGCTGTTGACAATGTCAATATTACTAGGGAGATATGCATCTTTCTACTGCTGATTTGACTTTCAAAAATCATACTTCACGAGTGTGATTTTTGAAAGTTAAATTAGCAGTAGAATGATGCATATCTCCATAGTAATTTTGACAACTGCTGAGCTCAGCGAATGAGATTCAAAAATAGCACTCCAGAAAGTTGAAAATTCATTGCATCTGCGGAAGCAAATGGGAAATAAAGCGTCTCGGGAAATCATATTATTTTCCTATGAAACTTGAAAAAATGTATTTTTTAATTTCAGAGAAAGGAGTATGTGAGATACGCCAAAGTGTTTCCACTGTCTGAAACATTTGATTTCAAGTTACCATCGAAATGGTACAGGAGATCTGTTGGCGGACTCGAAATATTCTTTGGGCTGGCACTGGCTCTGATACCTAGCCGTAAGTTCTTGTTGACTCCTTAATTCTTTATACAGGGTATTTCTTAATATGCTGACAGATTTTTAAGGGGATGACCAGACCATCTAACTGAACAACTATCTCTACGGTGTCAATAAAAACTGCAGTCTTATACATTTGGATCGAAGTAGGATTGCAGATTTGTGTGGATAAGCAATTTTTTTCTCAATTACAACGTTATTTCCGTATAGAAAGTTGTTCAGTTGAATGCCTTTTACTAGATTGTCCTTCTGATATGGACGAATCTAATCATCCCTTTAAAAAACCGCCAGTATACATGGTCCTTCTTAATATGCGGACACTTTTTTAAGGGGATGTTCAGACCAACTTTCTCTATGGGACCAACATCGAAATCGCGAAAAAAAAAACAGCTGTCCCATACATTTGGCTCGAGTAGGTTTGCAGTTTTGTATGGAAAAGCAATTTTTTTTTCGAGATTTCGATGTTGGTGCCATAGAGAAAGTTGTTCAGTTTGAAGGTCTGATCATCCCCTTAAAAAAGTGTCAGCATACTAAGAAGGACCCTATATTAGGAAGAATCCTATAGGTACGGGTGTTTTTTTACTGTTTCGAAACTTTCAGGAGTGGTTCAGACCAGAACAGAAGCAAATTTGAATTCGTAAAAAAAAAATCTGCTGTTCCATACATTTGAGTCAAGTAGGCATTGCAGTTTAGTATGGAATGGCAAATTTTTTCGATTTCATGTTTGCTCCAATAGTAAAAGTTGTTCAGTTTTATGGTCGGGACTACCCCTCAAAGTTTCGGATATCTATATTATTTTAATACTACTGGTGAAAACTTGTAATTGGCTCAGATTGTACTATAGCATTAACAGAACTATTATTGTGATTGTAAGCTGTAAGTTTTCCGAATAAAATAAAATAAAAAAAATAAAATATCTTCTATCTTTACCAAAACACAAACGTGTAGACCTACATTTCAATATTTTGTTCTAGATAAAGTAAAAAATGCAGCTAACATTGGTCTGGTCATGCTGATGATCCTAGCTGCATATTCGCACATAATGGTAGGAGATCCTTTCGACCGCTGTGCGCCGGCTTTAGTCTTCTTCTTCATGCTAAGTGGAAGGCTTGTTGTCTGGTAATTATACCTCTTTTTATTTACCGGTATCACGTACATACGAATATAACCATCGGCCTCGATTGCATCTCCCAGATTTCATGCAATCCTATTGGTTAATAAAACACCGTTTCTCCGCTCCGCCGCCTATCTCCGCGTCAATGGGCAGCCACCCTTAGCGCTCTTACAGACGAGCGACACTCTGCGATCGCTGTGGGTCGCAGAGAGCCGCGCTCATAGAGTTTACGGTCGCCGTGAGTCGCGCGACAGTAGCGCGACCGCAAAATGTCGCTCGTCTGTAAGAGCGCTTAGGGGTGCCCTCGGCAGGTTGCTCACTTTCATTCTCTGGTTAGGTTGACCTGCCTGTGCGCTTCGCCGTCACTGGTATGGTCCCCACATAGTCCGCAGTAATAAGCAGTAATCACTCCCTGATCAATGCTGAATTTGTCAGTTTCAAAAAAAATATTTAAATATCTGTTTGGGTCATAGTGCCTCTAGTTACGAGAAGTTTAGACCGCCTTAGAGAATCCCGAAAATATTAAATTTCAAATAATAATGTAGTCACGCATAAAATTAGTTATTTTGGCATCGATAAAGTAAACTCTGCATCATAAAATTCGTCATCGACCTTTGCATCAAATTTTACTTGTAAACTATTGTGTGAACTGGTAAGATAGTGCGTCAAACCATTGTAGGTACTTACCTACATTTGTTCTGAATTGACGTAATAAGATATGAATCTGTTTTATTTCGACTTCCTGTGATGCCTATCGACAAACATTAAACACGGTATATTTAAAATGGGATTAAACCAATGCCAATAACATAAAACAGTCATAAACCTCTATTTGAAAATGTTGGTATTGTTTCTTCGACCATTTGAGTGTAGCGAAATTATATTATTACTAGCGTTAACCCGCGACTTCGTCCGCACAAATTATATACCAGATTTTAAGTCAGATTATAAGCTATCAAACAAACAAGTTTCATCGAAAACGGTTCAGTAGTTTTCGCGTGATGCACAATCAAACAAACTTCTTTATAAAAAAAATTTAAATTTACAGTTTTGTAATAGTATAGATTACGACCGTTGCGACAACGTTATTTGCACGGTTTCCATTTTCGATCGTCATGGTTTACCAAAACTGCACCTTGACCAATTTTTGTAAGATGTAAACACAAGTTACGAAATAAAATCAGTGCTATCGCACACTCGTACATTAGCCTGGCATGGCGCCAGAAAATCCGCGATGACGAACCGTTATGTCGCGCAAATGATGTGTTCCAGTATTATATAGGTACATTATTAGTTTTTATAATACGAATAAAGCAATTTTGCCTATAAACGCAGGAATCTCTGGGAGAAAACGGAAAGAGATCTTTGCCTAACAGTGGGGCAACAAAGCAACGGTTAATATGCAATCATGATAAAAACTAAACGTTGATTTCAATCATCTTGAATTCATTATAAGTCGATACTATAACCTATTCCAGTATAAGGTTGTACGAATCATGAAAGCTAAGGTGACTGCCTTACTAAAATCAATAGAAAAAAAACTGTCGGCAAATAATTGATTTCCTCAGCCTATACAGGGTGTTAAGGTTTGATCAACTTTCCCTATGAAACCTACAGGAAATTCTCAAAAAAATCTTGCACTTCCCAGTTCTTATACTAAATGCAATAACCTGATCGAATGTTAGTATGAAAAGTCGATTTTTTTTTCAAATTTCTTATAGGTTTATAGAAAGTCGATCAGTGTCATGGGTACAATCACCCCATAAAGTAATACAAATACTATACCTTAACATCTTGTATAGGTCCTACATACATACTGCTGGCTACAGGCCTACCCTCAAGATGTATGGGCGTTAGTCCACCACGCGTGCCCAATGGTGACTTAAATTCACATACGCGTCAGAATTACTTCTTCACGCACCAATAGTTTCCTCACGATGTTTTCCTTCACCGTTTGAAAGCAGGTTTTCGGTATTACGTAGTTACATAAGTTAGAAAAACCTAATGGTACAGTAACAATGTACTTTGGTATTGCGCAATTGTACTTGACCATTGAGCAACGCATTGGTCTTGTAAGGTGTTTATATTGGCAGGAACATGTTCTAAGATGCATCTTTTTGACAGGTACCAGACCATTCGCCGTGAAGAGCAGGAGAGAGCCGCGGCCACACAGAACGGGAATGGCTTAAAGCGGGATTAAATTAACATTAGCACTTCTAAGTATCTGTATACCTAAACGATAGTTTAATTAATTTATAAAACACTCAAAATATTGAACGTTTACATTTTTAGACAATTTATTGTCTAAAACGAATGACGATCAATGTCTTGGTCGCTTATTAATTTACCAATATTAAATTTCTAGTCAGTTGAACAAACATTAGATAGAAGTCTGTTTATACTATTTTATGCCACTCGCCCAAATAAAACGCGTTTGAAGAATTTATACCTAAAAGTGATATTAATTTAAGCGATGCTAGGTTCATTTTGTATGTGTGCACGAGGAAAGTACGTATAATTATGTATGTATGTAGGAAGAAAATACTGCCACTGTATATTGGTAGGTTTTAGTGTTTACTGCACAATTAGAAAATAATTAGATAAAAAAATCTAACCGCACGTTACATTTTTGGCGTAGATATCTGATTTGCTCAATATTAGGAATACATTATTTATTACCTGTAGCTCAAAAAGTAGTATCTAAAAGTAGATTCTGTACTAACAATAATAAGAAGATTGTTAATTATAATTTCTCCCGGCTAGGTAGAGCAACAATGTATAATCAATTTAAAGCTTTCAAAAGAGATTACACCTACCACCATAACATTCATTAATTATTAATTTTTGATTATTTAAGTTAAGTGTGGTGTGTTTGAAGTGTGATGGTCTGTGAATAAATGGGAAGTAAAATATAATATTTTTATTTAACTATAGTACCTATCGAATCTCCCTACAAACTTCGAATATTTCTATAAGGAAAATCACGTCCGTATATATATACAAATTATATATATACGGACGGATAATAATACAAAGATTTCTTTAAAGCGATGTTTATTAAAATAAAAATTTATTATGTACATGATATATACTTTTTAGGCACGGGCCAAATATAGTAATGGACTCTACAATTATAATTACATAATTATTGAGATAGGCAACTAATATTTTACTTTTTGTACATACGGCCTACATACTACTGAACTGACCAACGGATATTCCTATGTTCAATTGACCTAACTTCCTGTTGCCTTACATATTTTATACATGTTAATCTACAACACAACATAAAATAATGTATAATTTAATAAGCAACCCTAATTAAATTCATATATGTTTCACATAATATAACATCAACTCAGAAACTTCGAATTTAATCGTGGCCTAGCAATTGATGTTATTAACAACTTCATAACATTTTTACGCATCCTATAGAACAACTTTTGACAAAGCCATACTTACTTTAATAATTATTATCACGTCCAGTTTGCAACAATTCCAGGGCACTCTTTAAATTGCCGATTGCAGTCTTGATATCATCATAATTAAGAGCACTGCTGGCCCATTTGCAATACTTCTGTGCTTTAGCAATTTGATCTGGATTTAGCTGGGCTACTGATGAGGTGCTGTCTCCATAAAACGGAACCGGTTGAGGTTGTTGAGATGGATCATAAGGTACGAAACCGCCAGGGTTGGGATCGGGAGTGTAAGGCACGGGAGGTAACTGAGATGCCGCTCTCATAGCAAGGTTAGGGTCAGGCAAGGAGTTGCTGAAACTGCTCGGCACGACAGGTGGCGTGGCAGGATTTATTTGGGAAGAGAACCCAGCGACAGGAGGCGTGGGGAAGCTTGTTGTTGAAGGCGGCTGCGGCGACTGGTCATCAGTAAAGCCCTCATTTTGTTCAACGTCATCAGATTGCATTGGTCCTGTCGATTATAAAATATTCTAGCATCAAAGCAACAAAAATGATAATAGACTTGAGTAAAAATATCCTCAATAGGAAAGGAATTTAAAGAATTTTTTTAAATGTTTATGCTTAATCAATAGACGATTCAACTTATTATAATTATTACATGTTCCTTTAAATCCTACTAATATTATGAATGTCAAAAGTTTGTGACCATATTTATAAGATTGTATGTTTGTGGCTTAACACTTTCGCTGCTAAGCTCAAAAACATGATCCTCGCGCAGTGCTGAAATTAACCCCCCTCGTAGGTCGTGCGCACAGTCATAACGGTGAAACGATCAAAATGGCTCACATCGTGTGTCACCCGCATAGGCGTAAGGTAAATGTGACACATACTGTAGGTCTTGAGCACAGGCGAAAGCAATAGAACTTGACCCCTTTCGTAGGTGGTGCGCACAGTCGTACCGTTGAAACAATAAATGTGGCTCGCGTCGTAGGTCGTCAGCATCGTAAGTGTTAATCACGCAAAAACGGCTGAACGGATTTGGATGTTTGGCACACTGATAGAATATGTTCTGGATTCACACATAGGATACTTCTTTAAATTCCACGCAGACGGAGTCGCAGGCAACAGCTAATAAGTATAGTAATAAATTCATGAATATTGCTTCAAAAATTTTTGTCAAAAGTTTTCTAACCACCTTTTTGCTCCCATGGTAAAAGTTGTTCAGTTTGATGGGATGGGTCTTTGTTTAAAAGGATGCTAATGATATCAATTTCAACCTGTATAGAAACATTTTCAGACATATCAAAATCTAAGCACACAACAGCCCAATAGGATGAAGTGATAAAACTACAGTTTTTGAGAGTTACGCGGTTATTATTTAATCTAGAAATAAACATTTTAGCAGGTTTTTAACGACGAAGAGTGAGGGTAGACAGATTTGTCTGCTCTTAAAAATCTACCTGCAGTTCCTCAGTCATCCCGTGTTATGGCAGTTGTAACACTGCCGAAATATCGAGAACTCAAATATACCAAAACGCGGTAAGAACCCGCTAAAATGTTTATTTCTAGATGTGATAAAACTAGCTTTTACCCACGACTCCGTTTGCGCGGAGTTTGGAAAACCATTCATGTTAGGCTGTGTGTTGTCTGTCAGTCAGTCACAGAACTGTTTTATAAGTATAGAATTTGGAATACAAACCTGGTACAGGAGTCTCCCCATTTTTGAGACAGTTGTGAATGTAGGCCGCCTTCCACTTGGCATACTTTCTGTTCTGAACTGCTTCGTCGGTTAGGTCCCCAAATGTTGTAAGGACATCATATATCATTCCAGCAGTGTAGAAAGCTTTCACTACATTTCTAAAATCAACATTAAACATATTTTACTTTAGAAAACCAGTTGGTTTGTATGGTTATCAGTGGATTGGTTAACAGATTTGTCAATGCATTTTTATGGCTTTTCAAACTAGCTTTAGACAATTAAAACAAAGTAGAAGTTGTATATTATATTTTGATTTATTAACTTTGAACACACGAGCTAGGACTAGAAGATTTAATCGGAGTCATGATATATGTCTGTTATTGGGTGATCACTGATCACATGTTGGTTGCCCCTCCCCAGCCTACAATGGAGCTTCAATTGTGTGGTTGGCTCAAGATTGTGTTTTTTTGTTCAGAAAAAAAATCCTTGAAGTCATGAATATAACTGTACAACATGCTTGAGCACTTAAATTGCTATTCAAACTAGACATTGGCAAAATCATCAACACCAAGATGGATACCACATTTAAATACTATATAAATATACTCAAGCCTATGCCCTATTTTTGGGTAGGCAGTCACAATTTGATTGACATCTCCTGAACATTCGAACAACAACAAAAATCTACAGTGCCGTACAAAACTGAAAACCATTAGTCCTATATTATGTCCATTGTTGTATTATTACTGTCCATTTTCCAGTTTATGGTCAACCATACCTGATTAAAGTAAGTCAAAAATGTTAGACAAATAGCTTACTTTCCATAATTTTGTTCCCGATCTTGTTTATCAGCGTACAGAAACAACTTCAACGCATAATTCTCAAGGTGTGCTTGTGCAGCCACCTCATTTGTGATGGCCTCATTGTCCTTGTATGTCTTCTTCATCTCCTCCAGAACATCCATGAGTGCTGCAATCATGTATGTAAATATATTTTAATATTGAAATTATCTCTGGAGATGACTTACTAAAAGCCATGCTTTTCCTATTGCTGTCTCCCGATTGCAATGGAGGGAAGTCATATATCTGTCTTTCCATATCTATCTGTACAAACTGTGTATAAGCGTAGCAGTTGGGCGAAATTGTACTTTGTTTATAGCAGTTGTAAGAATGAAGTTAGAGCAATACGCTTTACCCGGTTTGTGGGGCTGTCCCTTGAGATAGATTGATAAAAAAAAATTATAAACCTACGAGGCTGTGGCATTGTACAACCCGGTTGGTGTAATAGTTACCACGCCGGACTGCCAAGCCAGGGTCCTGGGTTCAAATCCTGGTTTGGTCATGGATGTTTATATGTTTGTGCCGTTGTTGTATGGTTTCCATAATAAACAGCCTATAGTGCTTGCTTGAGATCATTACAATGTATGTGCCTGTGAGCTTTATTTTATTTATTGTTGAAAAAAAAAGAATGAAATAAATAAAAATGTATTGTATAACTACTTAAAGAGTATGTTAATGGTGAATGATGGCGGTCATCATTGACAAACCGATGGAGCCATAACTTTTAAATTTGAATTAAAAGCTGCGGGTCTGTTAGAATCTGCGGGTCTGCTGGAAGAAATCTCTTTAGACATAGCTAACCCTTTGTCTACTTTAGTAAAATTGATTTATCTGTTATTTTATGTGTATAATTAAAGTGTTAAATAAATAAATAAAATTAGGATTTAACAATGTTTTAGATAAGAGAAATAATTGGTTACACAATTTGTGATCTACGAATTTCGAATTGTGAATCTTTTTTTCTTTCACTTAATTTTCTAGAAATATTTGAATCAAACCTAAATACATCAAAAGGTAAAATCGAAATATTGGTTGACCTTCCGGTTCATAAAGAATTATAAGTACAAAAGTTTACGTACACATCAACATTTTTGTCTCCTCCGGAGTTTTTTTGGTAGTAATCTTAAGGCCAACTTGTAAAGCATGGAGCCTGCACCAGTAGGCCACGACAGCATCCCTGGAGTCGTGCTCCTGAGCAGTCTTCAAGTAGTGTTGAATTGATTTTAAGCTCGGGGGGCAATCGGGAATGTTCACCGACATTATACTATTTTAGTCACCTGAAACATTTATTATTATAGCGAGGTGACACCTAATAAAATTGGATAAGTTATAATGTCAAGATTGACAGTCGAAGCTACGAAAACATAGAAAAAAATTGCAACCAGTACTGGCTGCTAAACCCTATCCATATACACGCACACAGACATAATTTGTATGACGCCTCACGCACACCAACCTAAGAAACTTGGCCCCTTTTGTTTTATACGGTAGAAACATGATGCTCATTCTAGACATATACATTTTCTAAGTATCCAACATTTAGGGCCATTTTGGCATACATTGCCTGATTTGTTCTCTCTATTTTAAAGTGTAACGATCAAAGCAGTCATCTCGAGTGGCGACCGCATACCGGAAAGCCCAGCGTGGGTAGGCCCCCACAAGGTGCACCGACGACCTGGTGAAGAAGGCGGGAACCCGTTGGATGAGAGCAGCGCAGGAACGGTCGTAATGGCGATCCTTTGGGTAGGCCTATGTCCGCCAGTGGACGTCTATCGGCTGCGATGATGATGATCAAAGCAAGCAATGTAAGCTGAAATCGGCCCTAAATATAGGGTAATGTAATCGCCGCTAAAAGATTAGTTCGTATTCCCTATCATGTTTCCTATAAAGACAAATAATAACATGGACCTAGGTACATGAATCATAGAATTACAACGCAACACGAACACGGTACAACTTTGGAGAACTGTTTTTAGGAATGAAAGTTGAATTGTAGTTATTACTTACTCTTTTACCACACTGAATTCAATTTGGTCTAAAAATACTGCTGAAATATTTGTAAAACCATTAAAATCTCGAGAAAAACAAAAATTAGGTACTACAATTTTCAACACAAAACAAAGACTGACGTCATTTTGAGTTTTGACATTGATGTTTTTTTTATTGTTGTTTTTTTTTGTACAATTCAAGGTAAAGGGTTAAAAATCCCAAGCGCTACAACTACAAATGACTGGAACACTTTTCCTGTTTACGACCCATACACCATCATATTTCACTGAACTGTATATTGTTCACTTGCACGACACGTTGTTACGCAAAAAAACACCAATTTTACGAACCAAAATTCACTATAAACAATAAAAATTCAATAACATATGAGGACTCCAAACTAGCTGACAAATTCCCGCCAAAACCTCCGGTACCAAAAGATGCTATTACTCTTTGCTGTTCACGTTCACTCTGAATTAATTAAAAAAAAAAAACAATCTTGCATCGAAAAATCAGAAAATGCTCCTCCGGCCGCTGCGCGCCACTGCTCTTTCAATGTAAATTGATCCTAAGTTACGTGGCCCGGGATTTTTGGCGATTTAAACGGGCTGAGACCTGGCAGCACTAGATGGTTTGATCTAAAGCAGCGATTACATTACGGTCGTTACTCCACATTAAGGCCGTTTCGGCATACATTGCTTGCTTTAATCGGTACACTTTAAAATAGAGAATACAAAACAGGTAATGTGTGCCTAAATCGGCCCTAAATGTTGGGTTGTAATCGCTTCTTAGATTTTTTTAAATTTATTTACTGGCCCGGCTACAAGACCTTTAGGCCAAATCTTCATTTTCTAGGTCTCACTTGGTCTCACTTTAGGCCGATTCTAAAATAAAATTTATGTCATTGCAGTGTGACCACTTTTAGTAGATTTCTACTTTTTTGGTAGATTTAGGGCATAGAGAACGAATATTTAGTAGTGGGAAATTGTTTAGTAGATTTTTGTAGAAATTCGGTATTCGAAAATAAAAATATTCAGGTGTAAAAAAAACAAAGCTATAATACAAATAGCTGAGAAAACTATTGCTGTAGCCGTAGTACGCCAACCCGCGATTTGCGTACTACGCGGTTGACGTATTACAGCTGCTGGGGGTGTTCCGGAACTTCTAGTAAAGCTTTGGTGGTGTATTATTAGTAGAATTTAAGAAGAATTTGAAAAGGACTTGGTAGATTTCAGCAGTAATTTTGGTAGATTTTCGGGAAAAATGTGGTCACGCTGCACGCTATGTCATTGTCAAATGCTCGTCAAATGTCAAAAAGACGATTGGCTATATTGCGAACTGTGATGTTTCAATTTCAAGCGTAATTTAGGATTATAAAGATTTCCAAGGACTTTATACAATTGAGGATTTGTCACAACATTTCAGATCTCAAAATGCCGTCTAAGCAGAGGAAAATTGCGATGATGGGTTACAGATCTGTTGGTAAAGTTTTGTTCCAAAAATTTTATGCGTCTTATTTATTGTTAGTGACGTTTTATCTATAAAACAAAAACTACTTCCAGGTAAATCATCTTTGATCATTCAGTTCGTCGAAGGGCAGTTTGTCGATTCCTACGACCCTACAATTGAAAACAGTAGGTATTTTTTCCTATGTACCTAAGTATATCAAGTTCATGTAATCTTGTTGATTGTGATTTACACATTTTTTTTTCAGGGACAAAACCTAATAATGATATTAATTGTTTCACTTGTAATGTAATTATTCACATGTCAGCTCTATAACACATATGTCGCCCCCCTCTCATTAGATAATTTCACGCAGTGAAATTTAAAGTGTATCGACACACATATTTTATGCAATCTAGAAACCATTGTAAAGTCCGCAGACGTATTTGCGTGAGTGGCATGACTGTGAGAAAGTTTAAATGATTTTGTCTAGGGTCTATTTCATAACATGTGAAAATCACATAAAACAATGTGAATTTGACTTCAATCATTCGATAATCGACCCGAGATAATCTCAGACGGTAAACGCATTAACTGACATTTACCTGACAGAATTTTAAAACTTGTGAATTTTAAAAAGTGCTAATTCCTTTGCTGCATGTTATTTCACCTAACAGATCAACACTGCCATAGTATGGAAAGTGTGGAGTAATGGAAGTTTTAGGGCCTGAATAAGTTGGGTATAACTTATTCAGTTGCAGTCACGTTGCAGGTTCTGACCTGAGCACTTGTCTCGCGTGGTTTTCGCGCGTCGCGTTTTTGCCTGCCATGAGGCTCCGCAATCCTCAATCTCTTCTTGTTCTTGACCAAAAACAATCCCTGAGATTGGGATAGATTCTCCCATAAACTACTTGACACTGGCGAAAATGCAGTGCTAACGCACAAGCAAGAGTCCATTGTACATACATACATATTCTCACGCCTGTCTCCCACTGGGGTAGGCAGAGACAACGGAACGCCACCTGCTACGATCCTGACATACCTCTCTAGCTTCCTCCACATTCATAAGTCCTTTCATGCATGCTCGTCGGTTACGGGTAGATCTGACCTGGCCCTTTTTAAGCACGTCGCCAATTTGGTTCGTGTATGTACGTCTAGGCCGTCCCCTTCCAACATTTCCACTTACGCTTGCCTTATAGATTGCCCTCGTCAATCTGCTCTCATCCATTCTTTCCACATGACCAAACCATCTCAACATACCTTTCTCTATTTTTGTCACTACATCCTCTTTCAAACCACAACGTTCTCTAATAAAACTATTTTTCAATTTGTCCATCACAGTCACACCACACATACTTCTCAGTGAGCGCATTTCTACTGCGTTAATCCTACTTTCATGCGTCTTCTGCCATACCCAAGATTCACTTCCATACATCAATGTCGGGACTAACACTCCATTATGAACTGCCATCCGTGCCTTTTTGGACACGTGTTGGCTTTTCACAAAGGAATTCAAAGCTCCATTTACCCTATTTCCTGCTTTCACTCTTCTCTCAATATCACTCTGACACTTACCGTCTCTGGTAAACATGCAACCTAAGTACACAAACTCATTCACCTGTTCCAATTTTTCATCACCAATCATAATACTACATAAGGTACGTTCGTCATTATCATTCCTCTCTAACACCATAACTTTTGTCTTACTTACATTCACTTTCATTCCTTTCTTTTTAAACGACTCATTCATGCAAGTCACCATCGCCTGCAAGTCATTCGCCGACGATGCAAGTAGAACTTGATCGTCGGCGTACAACAGACATTTGACCAGCAACTCATTCATTCTTAATCCACATTCACTCTCTTTCAGCTCTTCCAAACAACTGTCCATGAATTTTTCTTCAGAGGGTGCTTTACTTGGTTACTTGTCCGGTCGCCGAGAAAAGTACACGGGTATGCGACCCCGGAATCCTCGAGCTACTATTGTTATATTCCTTTCTCCTCTCCGTAACAATAGTATCCCCCCCTTATTTCCTATTATCCCTTAAATAATCCTAATTCCACTATCCCTGTGCCAATTCAAGGTTGCCGTGCCGATGAATGCGTGGCTAGGGGCGAGCCTAGTCGCAAGCGTGCCACCCTTGGGACCAGGTGTCCATTGTATATAAATAAAAAAAAAGTTATACTCAAAAGTGAAAGAGAAACAGGCCCTTAAACTATCAGGAAGTCTTTTAAATTATTCACTTTACTCTCTTGAGAGTTCTTCTCGTTTCAAAACAAGATTTTCATTCAAAGTTTAGGGGTAGATAAATAATATAAAGCAAGACGTTGTTTACCTTTGTGACTTCATCAGTGAATCAATGATGTGATTATCTTCACATTGGTTGATGTAATAAAGATTACTCAAACTGTGCGCGGCCAGCTTATTTTGGTTTTGTATAGCTTGATGTGTCGCCGTGTGTACATGATGTATAAAAGTCCCAAATCATCACTACATAGTATAAAACAAAGTCTCTTCCCGCTGTCTGTCCCTATGTATGCTTAGATCTTTAAAACTACGCAACGGATTTCGATGCGGTTTTTTTAAATAGATAGAGTGATTCAAGAGCAAGGTTCGAAGCCGTGCGAAGCCCGGGCGGGTCGCTAGTAAACAATAAAATAAAAAATAAAAGACTTAAAAATCTTCTTGACATCTACTCAAAGTTATACTAACGTCTATAAGCAAATGTCAATAGTATATAAAAATATATAAGGTTGAATTGAGAAACCTCCTCCTTTTTTGAAGTCGGTTAAAAAGACATTTTGCACCCCTGATCAGTTTGGAGGTATTTCATTATGTCCTTGGAATAAGGTTGAAAGTGGGTTGATTTGTTTAAAAAAGGGGTGAAATTTTTTTACGTCATCTTGCCGGTCAATAGTTTTTTTTTTATTTTTTTTATTTTTAAAGGGACTTTTATACAAAATGTTATGTACATGTCAGTCCCATCGGTCATTAGTTACAGGATAATCTTTTCAGTGGTTAAATAAGAAAGAGTCAGTGTTAGCTAAGATACTGCACAGGTTCCAAAATTAAACACAGATCAATTAAATACATGAATACCTGGAAATCCCAACTACCAAGGAGGAGAATAACAAGTTCCGTACAAGATACAAGAAAAGGCTCAAAGGACACTCAATAGATTGGCCAGAAGTCTGAGCAATCATAATCAGAAGAGATTAAGAGGTGGCATATTCTAGATCTTGATTCGAGATAGTTAAAAATGGGCATGAGGCTTGATGAAGAATCACCCATAGAAGAAACTCACAAGCAAAAACAGAAACTGTCTGATTATGGCCAATGTTGGCTGATTACAGATAAAATAGTGAAACAAAAAAAAAAAACAAAATAAATGTTAGCTTAGGTGTCTTTCTTTTACGTAAATGAAACATCGCTTGACTTCACACATTATGAAATGGACCACTAAATGTTTTTCTTATTGTGCTATCTTATACTTTTAAAATAATAGAAACCTGTTTTTCTTTTCAGCATTCACAAAGTTTATTCGTCTGAATTCAACGGAGTATGAAGTGAAGCTGGTAGACACAGCCGGCCAGGATGAATACAGCATATTTCCACTACAATACAGCATGGACTTCCACGGCTATGTCTTAGTTTACTCCATAACTTCTAGCAAAAGTTTCCAAATTGTACAAATTATTTACGACAAACTACTTGACATGATTGGAAAAATACAGTAAGTACAAACCTATTTTCGTATCTTGACAATTGTCACAGTTACAATTGATTTGACTATGTGAATGAAAGTCAAACTGCCTATTCAATTCTATCAAATTGCTACTTTAAAAGCTACTTCTGCACTACATTCGCAGAATCATTGTGCCTAGACTTGATACAATAAAAAAACTAAATAATAAAGTTTTATAAAAATCAATCATAAAATTATGAATTTTATACCTAATTTTCTACAGCAATTTTTACAGTAGTTCTCCGTCATTCGCGTTTGACAGCTGCGATAAGTACTTACCCTACGGCGCCGCGTATCGACCACGATACAGGCAATAGCGCATTGACACAAGGCGCATTTTTGTTTGTCGTGGATGGCTGTAAAAACGCGCGAAATAGGGACAGTGCAGTATCAGTCACATAGTAACCATTAAATAATCAATAGGCGGGTCCACACCGACCGAGCAGCCTCGGGCGAGGCCCGCCGCGCGCGGCAAACGTCCCACCGCGGGCGAGGCTTATTCGTTCGGATAATTTTACAGCCCGAGGCTGCCTCGCTCGCTCGCCCCGAGCCGTATTATACAAGATGGCGCCGAACTTTTTTTTTTTTTAAACTTTTATGGCCTGGTAACGTAGACCTTTGGGCCAAGTCTTAATTTGTTCACATCACATCACATCATTTTTTTTAAAAAACACTTCACTTTACTTTTACACGAATCGCGATTTTTCACGTCTATAAGACCCCAACAACGATTCCATTTTTTTTTTCAAGTCCTTAACAGGCACATCCAATTGACGGCTTATATCTAGCCAGGAATCCTCTCTCATCCCCCTGTTAGTATAATTAGGATCCCTGGCATCCCAAAACCAATTATTTGCGGCATACAAACTTATTAACCTTCGACAAAAATCTTTATCCATATCGAACGCGGCACCGATCAAAAAACGTGGCGTCCACACCGCGCGCGGCAAACGACTGAGGCACCTTTGAGCGAACCGAAAAACCGACAACGCTCGGCTCGGCTGCGTACGCGTTCGCCCGAGGCTGAGCATGCGCCTGCCGCACCCGAGGCACGTCCACACCGGCCGCGCGGAAGGGCGCATGCCGCGCGCGGCGGGCCTCGCCCGAGGCTGCTCGGTCGGTGTGGACCCGCCTATTGACTACATACAGTACAGACAGACGCTCCCTGACAATGTTTTCTTAATCCCCTCATGGAAGACGACAGGAGGCAATGGTGTAGTTCTCTCTCACTCGCACTCTGTATCGCACATGCACTGATATTTTTGAGCTTTAAGTTGTTCTAAAATCTAAACTTACTGAGATAAATTAACTAGTATTTGTGTTTGTGAACTCATTGATATCAACTTAGATTAAAGTTAAAAAGTTTTATATTACAGTGTACCCATTGTGTTAGTCGGTAATAAAACGGATTTGCATCTAGAAAGGAAGATTAGTACAGAGGAAGGGAAAAGATTGGCTGAGAAATGGAAGGCAGCCTTTGTAGAAACCAGTGCTAAACGGAATGAGGTAAGCCACAAAAAACTTATAACAAGATTAATCTATACTCGCGCCGTAACAAGCGTAAAGTTTGGGTCATAAATCATTATCATCAAATTCTGAATTTGATTTTAATTAAGTATGTAGATGCGGCAACATTTTAAAAACAGGTTTCACGATAGAACAAAGTGGCGTCGCACCGAAATAAAAAACAAGGAATTTTATCTGTTTGTTACTTGTTGTACACATGAAATGGGGTGATTGTAAGCTATCAGTAACCACACATCTTCATGATCTTCATCAGGACATTAGAGTTTAATTTATTAGAAGTTTCACTCAGAAGAGTTTAGTAAAAGTATCCAGAGTGAGTCCAGATTATTACTGCAGGCTCTTATGTATCTTTTTTTAGTCACTACTTCACCAAAACCATGCAAAAAAGGAGATTTATCTTGCCACTTTAAACATCTTTCTAATAGTCATTATCTGAGCATAATTTTTGTATTTTCAGTCTGTAACGGACATGTTTCACGCCATACTGTCAGAGATAGAGAGATCAGACGGCCACATACAGGAGAAGAATGGTTGTGTAGTTTCTTAATGAAACTAAATACTTAACGAACCAAGTGCTTTTTACTTAAGCTAAAGTGAATAGATCTAATGTTTGTCTGTGCACGGCTGTCATAGCAAATTGCAAATATTTATTTTGTTTTTGGTAAATGTCGGCTTGTTGGTGTCACACATTTAGATTATACAGTACCTACATAGATATATTATATATACAGTATCAAAAGAACTATCTTTCAAGTAATACTTAGAGGGGTGAATCAGCTGATTTTTTCCGCCTTTTCGATGTTGGGTCCATAGTGAAAGTTGTTCAATTTGATGGTCTGAAGCACTTTCAATATTACTACCAACTTTTGTTATACGAGTAGGGCTAGCAATGCCACGTACGATCAAGCGACAAAACAAGAAAACATGCGCTCTCGCTTTTGCATACGCAAAAGCAACAAAGACAGGCACGTCTCGATTTTTGTCGTTTTCTCGGGGCTGGTATGCTAGGCACGCTGTATTATTCAGATTCATTCTGTTTGATTTTCCTACCCTTCACTACTGGCAAAGACTACGGAAAGATTATGGATTTCCTTTGCTACTGGTGATAATCGGGAATTTTAAATCTCATTTATCGCCAGAGCCAGAGCGGACAGTGGTGATGATGGGGAATAAACGACATTGAAGTATTCTTAATAAATTGATAGTATTCTAAATTCCAAAAGCAAGAAAGAAAGTTAAATTGGAATAACACAGCACCTGCATCTCAGGGTGGCTAATTTAATGGGAACATAATCAGCGTGTGATGCTGACAGGTCGATAGACACCTGCCTTTTTAGTACGAATTCTCTATGCGCGCGACGCGCCTTCTCTGCATAGAAAATAACCTACGCGCTTTTCAGAAATTCGTTCTTTCGTCGCGCAAGCAGAAAATTCATGCTAGAGGGGCTGAAGTGAGCGTAAACACTCGCTTAGCAGCTTGCCAGTAATACTCTCACTGTTTAATATCTGTATTGTTGCATATTTATACTATACTTAATCTAAAAATCAAACTTAACAGTGTTGTATTTTGGATGTACACTACCCACCACGTAAATATCATAGTAAGGGTTAAGCCTCATCTGGCAGCACGGAATCACATTTTTTCACGTTCTATCCTTTTCTGTCGCTCAGGAACGTCATTTGCTAGAGCGAGCAGTGTCGCAGCACCGCCGGTGCTGTCGCATTCCCGCTATCTTTCTCGCTCTAGCAAATGATGTTCCTTAACGACAGAAAAGGATGGAGCGTGAAAAAATGCGATTCCGTGCTGCCAGATAAAGTTTAACCCTAATGTTGCCTCTGCACAGCTCTTGCTAGCACTGCCCTAGTCTAGGTTTATAGCACTAAGGTCAGAACAAAGCCAAATTCAACTAATAGTCCCTTGTGCTGTTTAAAATTTTCATCAAAAGGAAAATTTTTCGTCAAAGATAATGTTTAAATAAATTACCGTCATGTAGTTGTTCATTAGTACTCCTATATCATAAAATCTTTGAAAATCTACTTATATAAAAATGTTAGAAACTATATCTTTGGAACGACCATAAGTTTTACAATAATGTAAAGTAGTATATAATCATTTCTTAGTATACCGATTCCTTGATGAACTTTGGATAGCTTCTATGTGTTGTGTCCTATGATGTAAAGAAAAATGTATAATAAAATGTACATACTATTTGCATAATGAATGTGGTATACTGCAATATGTATAGTTGTAAATTATTTTTTTTTATTGAGAGATTGCATTTACTTAGTGCTGTTTTGTTTGAAGATGAAAGGTAAATTATGTATGTTTCAAAATGCTAAACATTTTAAGTTGTTATATTACACAAATGTTTATAAATAATAATTTATATAGCTACTTACGAAGTAGCAGACAGAGGTCAACGAAAGATTACATTTTAGATAAAACATTAATCGCACATCTCAAACAAATCTGCTGTAGTTGAAACTTTTATCTTGGTATATTAGATACAGTTAGTTCTAAAAATGTGTATTTAATTATATTAAAAGTTTTTACGGATAAGCTATCTCTGAACAAGGGCGAAGCCAGGATTTTGTACTGGGTAGGCCAAAGAAATCAAATGAAATACTTAAAACATAAGTTTACGAAGGTCAGCTTAATATTTCGCCTTCAAATCCGACCATTCCTTAAATATCTCCCCCCTCTCAAAACCCCTTTCCCGCCGTGGCTACACCCATGTTATTGGACGTTCAAGGATTTCAATTCTGGCCGGAGATTGCTTATTGTACGAACCATAACCAAATTTCTTTAATAATTTACGGCAATGTCAATGGCGATGAAATTCATACAAGTGATACAAGATTGAATCAATTAAAATTGACTTTCGAAATTACTTATATTTGATTTGTGCTGATAAGTAGGGCGATTCATGTTGAATGTCTTAAAAAAAGTGCTCCATAAAAAACACATTTTTTGTGAATTAAAATCATACATTATAATAATTGTAACAGTTCGAAAAACCTACTTCACTTTGTTGAGTATGAGATGCATCTAAAATGTCGAGTGTTTATTGTACCTAATCAATTTTTTTATGAAAATAGCGAATAAGTTTTGTAATACATCATACTCAACGAAGTGAAATTAGGCCTTTCAAGGTCATGCAAATTCTTATTTTGTTTGATGAGTAGGTATAGGATAGAATTCGAAGTTTTTAACCTCGCTCCAGCATCAGGCGTGTGATATTGTTTGTGTGATGTTAAAGTAAAATAAAAATTTGGGGAAGATAAGGAAAGAGAGACGAATGTCGCAGGTCGAGTTGTTTCGGTAGGTAATTGATTTTTATGTCGTAATATTTGTGTATAAATTCAATGGAAGCAGTGAATGGAATTCTTTAATGAATAGAACATACAGATTTAAAGTAACGTTTAAATTGTAAGGTATGATAACTTTTGTTTATGACTATTTAACTTTAAATAACAGAATTCGATCAAATCTACATATTTTCATGTTACCTATGTAATTTGTTTGTTTCAAAAGAAGCTGAGATTAAAATCAATTTATTGCCATACTGGTAATAAATTATATCGACCTCTAAAACAAAGTTTTATTATATTATAGAATTGTCGTGTAAGAAAAACTTGGGACGTAGGGCCCGTTTCTTTTTAAGATTAATTAATCGAACACCAAGAGCATTCTGAACTAAACTTATAAAAACAGGTTTTCGTTATTTATACGTACCTGAACAACGGTATAAAAAACCGGCCAAAAGCGTGTCAGACTCGCCCATGATAGGGTTCCGTAGCCATTGTATAAATAGAATAAGAAGAAAAGTTATTAACCTGTTATCTTACCTATTCTATATAGGTGTTTTGTTCCACGTTGCAAGAACTATCCAATCCAACGACACCTTACTCGATTTAAAAAAAAAAGTCTACGCCCCCTTTTCGAGTCGAAAAAAATATTGTTACATGCGATATTTCTGTTTTTCGGTTACTATTAACTGTCTTCATGCCAAATTGCGATTCAATAGGTTCAAAAATGAGGCAGTAATTAAGCCAGGGCACACAGACAGACAGACAGGAAGATAGAATGGTTGAAAGTATAAGGGTTCCTTATTTGACTACGGAATCCTAATAAAAAGATACCTAAGTACACCATAGAAATAAAATAATTGTAAATATTTATTGTGTCCCTTCCTTTGAAACAAACAAAAGTCCACTTGCCTTTTTTTTTCGATCCTCAGAGGCCAGTTACAACTAACAAAACTGAAATAAATTGTTAATAAGTATATTTTTTTATATCCCTGAAAATAGATTTTACCCCCATAATTGCGTTACAGTGACTGTCGATTGGACGTTATTCAATGTAATTAAATTATAGTACTGTTGTAGTACTCATTCTATTGTGGTAATGTTTTCACGTGTATTCAGGTTGTATTGTATAATTGTACGCGATATCCACTGTCGTCCGCAAAGACGAAATACCATGACGCGACGAACGCTCTTACCACCTGGCCACGGAACAGGGCGAACGGCGGCGCGAATTGCGATTATCGAATACACTGAGCGTTGTGTCCCAACTATTACGCAAGCACGCAACGGCGCGTAGGCCGTGTATTCTAAAATCGCAATTCGCGCCGCAGTTCGCCCAGTTCCATGGCCAGGCGGTTAATGGGGGCACCGAGCCTATTGTGCTGCCCTCAGTCATATTTTTCTTATTTCTAAACAATTAAACAACATTTCCAAAAATCAAGAATGTCACATTGTAATCATGATTGGCTTTCAATTTATCGATTGTCGAATAGGGTTTCGTTACCCTCTTAATATAAGAAATCATAGCAAACGACCAACGATTTTTTTGGTTGGTCGTTCCAAAAAAATCTTTGCAAACGAAACTAGGAATTTACGTATAACGTATATTAGATGTGTTTGGACTTTGGTGGAGTGTATTCATACGTGTAAGATACGACATAATACTTCTGATGTTTACAACGTAGGACAATTCTATTCAGTTTAATTAAATTAAAATGATTAATGTATTTCGCATCATTGTTTGTAATCGGGTAACTTAGCGCTGGCGCAGTTATGTAGTGTCCGAATGTATCGCAACAGCGTTGCTAGAGGTTCTAATTCTAAATACCTACATTGTTTTCTCTTGTTCAGAAATAATCTTGCACCAAAAGTTAACAGAAAGAAAAGGTTTAATGTTAAGAATGAACATTCTGTATTAAGTGGTCATTCTGGCTGCTTTCCTAAGAGCTATAATACCCACGACGACTTTTTGCAATGATGCAGTCTCTCGTTTCGTGTACCTACGCGCGACTCCATCGCGCTTGTCGCATTTTCAACTTGCGACAGAAGCGATACACTCGCGCGTCATCATCGCTACACTGTATCGATATAAACGGGCGACATCGGGGAAGAGCGGAGTGGCGGGCCGTGGCATTTACCTAGCGATGCTCCATCGCGACTGTATCGATGCTGCTTCGCGTCTGTATCGCGACTGCATCGTAATAGTAGCGATTCAGAATCGTGTTTGCGTGGGCTATGGCACGACCAGTGACGGCATCGCGTTAGCATCGCTACTGCATCGCTGCAAAAACTCGTCGTGGGCGGCCCTAAATGCCTCGCACATAGAAATACAGAGTCCCTACAGCCAGCTATTGAATAGTCTAAATTATAATTTTTCACAAAGCTAGATACTGCTGACGTATGGTATGAAATAACTTTAAGCCACAACGGAGCCGCCCGCTCAAGAATAGCGTTCCTTGCCGCGTGCATTGCCTCAGAGTTCCGTGTAGTCGATTTTATGGTGCGTTCATACGCGCGCGATTAATACGACATTGAACTAGCACGAGCATGTGAATAGGGTGCTCGCCTCTGCTTATTGTGTTCGTGTCCCTTGAATGTTGCGTAGAACGGAAGAGTGTAAGTGAACACAGCGGCGCCGCTTGGCCCGCCGCGCCTACGCCTAGTTGGTAGTTGCGTGCCACGCGTCTGAACGCACCAATACAAATAAGAAGGGGCGGATTGTCCACGCAGGCAGGAGTGCTATTTTTGAAAGTCACACGTTCAAATCAGCACTAGCAAATAAATAATCTCCATAGTAATTTTGACATTTTCCACTGCTGATTTCGACGTATGACTTTCTTGAACTCAGCAGTTGAAAATGTCAATATTATTATGGAGATATGCATCTTTCTACTGCTGATTTGACATTCAAAAATCATACTCCAGGTGTGCGATTTTTGAAAGTCAAATCAGCAGTAGAAAGATGCATATCTCCATAGTAATTTTGACATTTTCAACTGCTGAGCCCATCGAATGAGATTTAAAAATCGCACTCCAGGGCCTAATTTACAGCTCATAAGTTTGTGACAATGATAACGATCACTGCTTTAAATGGCCAAAAAGTTATAGAGTTAAGTTAATTAAACCCAAGCCGATTTATTTGTATTATATAAAATAGAATAAATCATTCATTACAAGTAGGTATATCTTTGGTAAGTGGTACATTGAAAATAAGAAGAGATGGGTCAAGATATGACTGTGAAACTGGCACCCTAAATAAGCTATGCATTATTGTTATTCAGTATGGTGAAACAATGTTATTTATGATTTACTATTTTTTGTAAATAACTTATAACAAGTTAAAATAAATTGCTGCCGAAATGTTATTCTTTTATTTTGTACCTATGGCCTTTTATTCTGAAATTACAGTACTTGTACGCACGGCGACACATCAAGCTATACAAAACCAACATAAGCCGGCCGCGCGACGTTATACGTTACTCGACCTACGAGCGGCCAGCTTATGTTGGTTTTGTATAGCTTGATGTGTCGCCGTGTGTACATACTTAAAGAAAATCGAACACGTTTTCTTTTATTACTGAAAATAACATCCCCTAAACAAAACTACATGTATAAACTCAAGACCGTAATCCCTTTCGGGGTGGTCAGAATGAAGTGTCAAGTGGTGAGACGTGGCCACATATACACTGCATAAGAAACCTTGAATCCCTTAGTCGCCTCGTACGACACCCACAGTTTCTTAGGCCAAGCACCCACGGGAAGAAATGGGGTGGTCTATTCTAAGCCGGAACCACACGGCAAACTGCAACCACACAAAAAAAAATTAGGTAAAATAAAAGTAGTCTAGCGCTAGCGGACAAACAATTCACACGAACAATAATAGCCAGATAAATACAGAAACATATAAGGCCAAATAAATAATCAATTAATCATAAAGGGAAATGTTGGTAATGGGTAGTCAATGGTATTGAGCGAAATGTATAATAGAAAAATTAGCGCGCCCTCTGCCTTTAGATATTTTAACTAAATACAACTAGCTACTCGGAGATAGAATGCGCTACTTTTAAAATTCTCTTTGCCAAATATTGCTGATAGATGCTACTTTTCGACACTAAGTGACGCTGATTTCTCATTTGTCGGTGGTGTAGTCTGAAACATCCGAAAAGTTAAAAAAAAGATTATTTTTCAATCCTAGCTGTAGACGATAGGACAAAAAGAGACAGAGAATACCCATTTACCAAACCGCTTCCTCTTCCTTG
This sequence comes from Agonopterix arenella, assembly GCA_927399405.1. Taxonomy (NCBI): domain Eukaryota; kingdom Metazoa; phylum Arthropoda; class Insecta; order Lepidoptera; family Depressariidae; genus Agonopterix; species Agonopterix arenella. The sequence continues at coordinate 13,442,905 of OV656695.1, read as the reverse complement.
TATTCGAATGAAAGCCGCAATTTAAATGACGCGCTAAAAACAGTACTGTCATACTTGACATATCATTTGTTGTGAAAATGGCGACTACCGGAGTTGGTTTTCGGTGGTTAGATATTTTAGAAAAGGAATTTGATAAAGCATGCGTCGAACTAGACACTTCTTTATGTAAGTAAAACTTTAGTTTATCTTCTTATTAGAAAAACTTGTTGCCTGATAAAGGCCTCCCTTTGTTTTTGGGGACTTCTAAAAGGCATTTCTCTGGCTTGATTCGGTCATGTTTTGTCAAAATTTAATTGTTATGTACTAAAGTCTGACAAGAATTTTTCGGTGCTTTACTATAAATCTAGTAAACAAAACAGTATAGGTTCTTGAAATAATTTAATGCCTATTTATGTTGATGGTTCTGAACATGTCATTGTGGTTAGCTGGTAACAATTTGGTAACAATGGTACTTATAGTTTTGTTTTAATAATTATTAATCTATAGAGCACCGCGAAATGTTTACATTACCATCAGAACAACACTGAGTCATTATAATAAAATAATTAATGGATATCCATTGAAATGGACGCTGGGTCTGAAGGGGTTAAACTAACTATGTACATCAGCACAGTAGGTTACCAGCAGTCAGTACTATCTCATGAAAATGAATTATGATCATTAAAGCTCAAAATGTATCTCTTCTTCTTATCGTGTGATCAGCAAGCCCTGGTGTCACATTTTTCGCATCTGATGTATTTTTAGTGTTCCGTACCAAAATTGGCAAAATGAAATACTTATAGAATCAGCTCAGTGTCTGTTCGTCCGTCTGTCACAGGCATTTTTCTCAAAGACCATAAGACAGGTATAGCAATTGCTGTAGGCCTCGCATGCCACCCCCCGAGAAAACGATAAAAATCGAGATGTGCCTCCATCTTTATTATTTTACGTATGCAAGAAAGAGTGCGCATGACGTTTTTTCTCATTTAAACGCTTTGTCGTGGGTGGCATGCTAGCCTTGCTGGTCCAATATCATAAATGAAGTCAAAAAAGCTTAATTTTTATATTGGTTTATATTAGTTTGGGGAGGTAGAAAAGGTAAAAAAAAAATATTATTTTCTATCCTATTGTGTGGGGCATCAATTGAAAGCTTTCATAAGCGTTAATAAGTAATAAGTTAATAAGTAAGGTTCATAATTAAAACCGTCACTTATGACACATAATTAAATACGAATACTTTGTATAACAAAATTTTCATTAAATCTGAGAATTTGCTGTCACCTCTATTTCAGTCATATACCTTACACATAAATTTTTTAAGCATATTTAATTTAATAAAATCGTCATCATCATTTCAGCCCTTTTTTTATACGTCCACTGCTGGACATAGGCCTTCCCCAAAAGGTCTCCCAGGAGGTTTTTCCATAATCGCCATCGTTGCCATCGCCGTCGTTTGGTGATCGCAGTTAGGTGTAAATAAACTCGTAGCCCATCCATTGATAAAATAAAATATTTAGGTTCTAATTTATTTTATTATTTTAAGGATTGTTTGACATTTCAATTATGGTACCTAACACACTAAAATGATCACAATCACGACCACAACCAGGAGCTACAGCAATCAAGTAAACTATGGTAAACAGCCAAGGCCACAAACAGTTTCTATAGATTACTTGGTCGGGTCGTGGTGGTGGCAGTCTAGTGTGTGAGGTCCCTAAATTAAGGAACTCAAAAATATCACAAAGGGTTTTCCTTCAATACTAAAATATTACACACAGAAATGCCCAAGAAACCAGTTAAGGGTCCTTGCACACAGAAAGAGGTCATGCGGTCAAGCGTTCTGTGTTCGCATTCTATTTCTGTCTAACAGTACCCTGAAGACAGAAACAGAACGCAAATGCCGAACGCTTGACTGCGTGACCGCTCTCTGTGTGCAAGGACCCTAAGAAAATAAGTTCTGTCTGTGGGAAATGAATGCAAATCTATGGTAATGAAATCTGTCTGTTTGACAATGTCAAAATAAATGTAAATTTGTAAGAAAACTCGAAAATTTTATTCAAAAATACAGTACAAACTTAATTAAATTATGAAAAAAAATTGTTAATTTATTGGGACTGGATAATAAACTGGAAGAAATAACGTCTTATGATTCCAAGGCAAATGCAAGTAAGCTATCCTAAGTTGATTATCTTTCTGGGATTCAAAGATTTCAAAGAACATTGGGACCTTAAGAGCACTTGGTTGCAGAGTATGCCTGCCGGGTAAATTGCGCTGGTATGTATGAATGTTTCCATACACAAAAAATACGCTTCAGAACCGTGTAGCCGGCGCCATAGTCCATACCCACCTGGCAGCTGGAATGTGCGAAAAGGGACTTACTATGGAAACCACACCCATTGCGGATAAAGACGAAAAATACCTTTATTTAAAGGAGTAGACCTCAAATTATATTGACTTGAGTCTCATTATTGTCACCACTTGCGGCCGTTGTATGTTGCGCGCGATAAGATAATATATATCAAGCCTTTTATCTCGTTCGTTCGCGCGCAAATAGAAAGAGAGCTAAGGCGCGATAGCGCTATATCACGCTACCATACTACGGCCGCTGGGGGTTGTAAGAAATAATAAATCGAATTTGAGCATAATATTAATAATGCTAGGTAGTTTGCAAAATAGCTTAATAAAATCAAGCTATATCGAAATTAATTTAATCTTGTATGTTGTGTTTAGATACAATGCATCATCCATAATATCATTGCGCCCACCTTAAATAACGGAAGTGACAGTGACACAAATGAATTAATGTAAATTTTTTTTGTAGTTTTATAAATTTTTCAATTTTTATTTTGTATAGTTAACACATATTTTGGTACAAAAAGAAGCTATGGTATTGATTTTGATTCTAATTGTCATAGATATTTGATGTACATGAAAAAATGTATTATTTTGTAATTAAGAGTAAATAAATATTGCAGCGGACCTGGAGACAGAGGAGCCGGAGGCGGTCTACGGGGCTCGTCAGAAGATTGCGACGCTCGGCTCGTGCTTCGCACAACTCACGCACAAAGCTCTCACTATTTTCCAGAATAGTGCTAAGCTCGAGGTATGTGTTACCATAGGCACAGTGCAAAAAACATAATCATAGTGGGGATTCTAAGATGCCGCGTGCATTGCAGTCGGCCCATGCTTAGCACAACTCATGCACAAAGCTCTCAATTTTCCAGAATAGTACGGACTCACCATTTTTAACCATCTGCAAAAAAGAAAGGTTCTATGTTCGTCTTTAGAATAGTGTTAAGCTCGAGTTTTGTGTAAAAAACGTATAGTGTGGATTTTATTTATGACGCGTGCATCCTAGACGACTCAGCAATATAGCTGATACTATTAACACTAAACTAATGCCGGCATGTATCTACTCGTGGCGTAAATACCTACAGGTTACGTGTCGCAGGTCCAGCAGGCAGGGATGAGAAGACCACTCGCGCGTTGGCTTATATGCCATCCGCGCGCGCCTAAAACAGTTATCCGCGCTCATTTTGGCATACGTAATGTAACAGACACATCTCGATTTTCTGACTTGTCAGGGGTAGCATGCTAGGCCTACTTGTCTCGATCTACGAGTGTCCACTGTATAGAATCTCATCGTTGAAAGTAATATACTTAGTTCTTTATAACGAGATGCTGTGTTGTTTCGGCATAGAACGGACCGCTTCATTTACCGTGGAAGTCGCACAAGGCGATTACTCTACTTTGGTTTAGTGGGAGAAAGCCTAGTTAACTATCACCAATTGAAACCTTAAAAATAACGCGTCTCAAGATACGGATAGCGAGTTTGTTTTATACTATTTAAAGATTAATCTGTGTCGTCCCATTATTATGCAAAAGTCTGCCTTTTCCAACACTCTCCTGCGGTTTTTTTACCATTCTGCTTAGTGTACTCTCTATTTTTAAGGGGCACTAAATAAAATAATAAAAATTCTTAAGCAATCTATATTATAATGTTAAGGTCTATGTGTAGGGGCGTTTGCGCCAGCTAGGGCCGCGGTCGTATGGGTGTTTGTGCAGATGTCGTCGGTGGGGCGCGCGGCCCGCGGCGCTGGCGGCGTGGGCCTGCCTGCCTCGCCGCACGCCGCTCAGGATGCGTCGGTCCTCCTCCATCATGTCCCCCCCACCGCCGTCGTCGAAGTACCCCGCGTCCTGCTCACTGTCCTCCCATTCATCGTCATCCTCTACGTCGTGCTCGCTTCTGAAATTGTACAAGTGCGAATAGATGAAAAGGAAAGGTTTTTTGACGAGAAACTTCTTTCTTTTCGGTCAGTAGGGGTCACTTGCGTAAGACAGTCATATGTAATGAAATATGTTATGACAAGATAGCTTAATTATGACTTTGAAAGTATAGCACCGGCATTATTTTATTCCCATCATTTAGAGAGTAGAAGCTACTATACGGTACAACACGTGATACAGACAGCCTATCCGATATTTTTCTTAATTTTTCGGGGTTTTTATAATTTTTGCGATAACCATAGGAATGGTTCGATTTATTTTATGATTTAATGATTTAGTTTCGGCTCCTCGGGCTCTAAGACCACATTTTAGTATGTGTCAGAGGGAGCTAAAAATGCACGTGCTCTTGAGTTTATTAATACCGGTCTTTTTGATCGAGCGTTGATTCTCCCTTATTTTATTATGTACCAATTATATTGTATTTAGAAATATTGTTTACCCAACCAACGGCTACGCCAAATACCAATCACTAAAACGTTTTTAACTAAATGAGATAAAATCATACTTGATCCCCTTAAGCCTCAGAAGGAGTCGGTCCGCTTCGGCTGTGACGTCAGAGGCGGGTTCTCCGGCCGCATCGTCGCCTATCCGCGCTTCCAGCCGCTGCAGCGCTGCGTCAGCTCTGTCGGTCAGCGCTACAAACTTTTCCGTCAGCTGCTGCAACTCGCTCTCTTTGAACGTCGTATGAGATGCATTACGGAAAGCGCTTTCTAGACGTCTGCATGTTGCGTCACCCTGCGAAACATGTGTAGTTATTGACATAATTATGTAAAGCTTTGGCGATATGCAATAGTATCTTACGATACAAAATACTTACGGGGTACTTAGTAGTTAAAAAAAGTAAACAGTAAAAAGAGCAATGGAGACGGACGGGTGCAGACGTATAAAGAAAGTGATCCATGTTCGAAAATAGCAGTGGCTTGGCCATGTATTAAGGAGGCCTGATGATCACCCATCCAAGACAGCCTTAGAATGGCACCCACCTGGCAAACGAAAGAGGGGACGTCCGAAAATAACCAAGCGCCACTCAGTGAAAGGCTAAAAGTATTAACATGACTTGGGAGGATATATACAGTGCTACCCAAAATCGCAACCGGTGGAGAGCTTATTATCCGACCCCTTTACCGCACGTACGTGTAACAGGAAGAGAAGAAGTAGTTAAAAGTACCTGTGCGGGACGTCCTGTGTTCAGAAGCTTCATAACTTTGTTGTCGTGGGTGCGCATGGTCACTTGAATGCTTTGGAGCTCGTGGAATGTTGATGCAGTCCTGCAAACAAAACATTTTACTTCCACCGCTCATGCTTGCTTGCTTTTGCTTCCATCATCATATTGAAGGTAGGATTGTGATGGTATACATACTTGTTGATGAGGGAATCTATGAGCTTTTCCAATACGTCGGCCACGTGTCTGGGGTCGTCAAGTTGTACTCTCTGACATGAATCAACGAAATGCTTCTGAGCATCTAATACTTCCTGCATCTGAAACCACCAGTCAATATAAACGATTATAAAACTGTAACAGAAAGTGTGTCTGTGCATTGAAGATAATAACAAAAAAACAAAGTTACTATGTGGTTTTTAGGTGTCCCTGATTCCATATCACCAAATTTTGGATTTTTTGGCTGTCTGTTTGTCTGTTTGTTTGTTTGATTGATCATCACGCAAAAACTACTGAACCGATTTTGATGAAACTTTTTTGTTTGATAGCTTATTATCTGACTTAAAATCTTGTATCTTAAAATATTGTGAGGACGAAGTCGCGGGTTAACCCTAGTTATATTATAATACCAAGAATAAATTTGCACTTAACATTGTCTATAAGAAGGACCTTCTTATAATAACTAGAGTTTACCCGCGACTTCGTCCGCATAAATTATATACCAGATTTTAAGTCAAATAATAATCTTTCAAACAACAAAAGTTTCATCAAAATCGGTTCAGTAGTTTTTGCGCAATACTCACTCAAACTCACAACTTTATTCGACAATTTTTAGGTGTGGTTCTGACCATCAAACTGAACCACTTTTACTATGGGAGTAAACATGAAATTGCAAAAAAAACATACATTTGAGTCGAGTAGGCATTGCAGTTTAGTGAGGGACAGCAGATTTTTTTGTGTCTTCAAGTTTGATCCCACAGGAAAAGTTGTTCAGTTTGATGGTCTCTACCCACCTTTAAACATTTGTCGACTCATTTCAATATCATCGTAATATCACTGTAGCTACCTTCATGTAATAACATATTAAAGTTATTAAGAAGTACCATAATACAAATCTTTAGGTCACAGTTATTGAGTGGTCATCAAAATAATGTTTATTCCTTTTGTCATCTCACCTTCAAATCGATCGTATTAGTGTAATCGTTCATCCTCCTAGAGAAGCTGGCTTCTAAATCAGCTGACGTGAGTCTCGCGTCGCGCTGTCTCCTCGCCAGAGCTCTGAGACCGTCGGCCAGCTCCCGTCGCGTTACATTGACGAGGGACAGTCCATCTCGCATCATGGCCTCTAGAACTAGACCGCGACGCCATGTGTCAGCGTAGGCACCGTTTGCCTAAAACAGAAAACAAATATACAGAACCATACCTTTTTAATGCGGTTTTCTGCGGCCGTAGTATAGCAGCGTGATACAGCGCTTTCGCTCTCTTTCTATTTCCGCGCGAACGAACGAGATAAAAGTGTATCACGTGCAACATGCTACGGCTTATTCGTGCGCGGTTTAGCTGGCCACGTGGCTCTGCCATTTTGTTAACTCAAACACAAAACATATGAGTACAACTCACATACATAAAACAATCATTGAGATGACTATTCAAACTTCTTGACATTGGTAGAATTGCAGTGCTAAGGACACAGCTACCAGCCATTAATAAATAACAGGTCTAAGGCCTATTGAGAACTCTAGACTGCAAGTTGACCACTAATTTGCTTACTTAAAGCAAAATATGTATCATTGTTACTAGTAACTGGAGTGGAGTCTTGTAATTAACTAACTTGCAACTATGGAGCAATTGCACTTATGAGAATCACAATTCAGTCCTTCTCTTTATACTAAGACCTGCCTAGCTAGCACGCCACCCCCGAGAAAACGACAAAAATCGAGATGTGCCTCCATCTTTATTATTTTACGTAGGCCAGAAAGAGCGCGCATGACGTTTTTCTCGTTTAAAAGCTTTGTCGTGGGTGGCATGCTAGCTAGGCTGCCTTCTAGATGACTAGACATAAGTCTATTGAGAGAAGAACTGAATCGTGGTTCTTATAAGTGCAATTGCTCCATAGTTGCAATTACCAGAGAGTTGCAATTACAAGACTCCACCTTATACATGTGTTATTGACGTAATAACCATAACTGTTACCTTCTCTAATAACCGTCTGTGCGAGTCGATATGGTTGGTCAGATTCTGGGTGAGCTCTGCTATTTTCATCTGGCTTGTTACTAACTTCTCACTGCTCTCTTTGATGGACGCCTGAAATTCATAAACACACGTTACTGATAAAGAAACACCAGTCAAAGAAAGCTCTGGCCCAGTAGGTCTGGGTACTTTTAACGATGCGATATCGGCAAAGCGAAAGCTGGAAACTAATTTCCTCATGTACCTATTGGGCATCAAAGGCGTTAAAGGTAATAAAATTTCTTTTGCCTAAAAAGGGATTAACATTTTCTCAAGTTGGTCACTGAATGCCTGAGGCTTAGAGTATGTATAAGCTATACAGCGCGCTTTATAGAGTAGATATGAACCGTAAGCATAGGTATGAACAATAACCCTTCTTCTGGCGCATTGGTAACGCGTCATGATTGTGACCGTTGTGTACTCAACCAGTCTTGTCTCTGCCTACCCCAGTGGGAGACAGGCGTGAGAATATGTATGTATGTATGTAATATTCAACCATCTACATTTTCGCATAAACGTGGGTCTATCATGGAAGTTTTCATGAAAATTCTAGACTAGCGTTATTGAAACGCTAAGAAAAAGACATTGCCAAAGAACACGATAATTTCCAATTTCCTTGGGAAGACCGATATCCCTTCTATCCTGTGTAAAAAGACATTGCCCAAGAGAAGAAGTGTATTCGTTTCGGGGTAGGTTTCGAGTCGTTTCGCAGCTGGCGAATGTGTATGATCAAAGAACAAAATACAAATCGTATGATACCTGGAATTATACACAGGATAGGAGGAATATCGTGCTTCCCAAGGAAATGGAAATTATCCAAAGAGTAATATAAGTATATAAGAAAAGAGAACCCACTAGTGGCAACATTATGCATCCACCTTATGTCAAATTGAAGGCTAGCTAGCGCCATCTATGTTTCTACTCATACCGATGGATATTATTGTTTTGAATGCTAGTTTTCGTTCAATCCCGCACCGATCGAGTGAAATTCCAGTATCCCCACTATTCCTGTAATCTAAACATTGATAAGAGAACAACAGAAACTCCAGAACATCACTAAATCGTCACGAAATTGAACGAAAACTACGAACAACCCGCACATTACGCAAGATAGGTAGCCATTTTGTGAATTTGTCATTTTGACATTGACATAGACAATAAAATCTTTTTTTTTTCATAGTTCTGCGAAATATTTAATAGATGGCAGCACATTCTATGCAAACTGAATCGGAAAAAGCCACCAAAAGGCGACTGTCCTCCGCCTGAAATTATCGTTTACTACAGTGGCATTTCTTATAAAATTCAAATTCAAATTTACCAGTTTTGTAGGCGAAACAGGATTGGGCAATGTTTTTTGCTCGTGCGCGAGCTCTGTATACGTCTACATACTCTAAAGCCTGAGGAAACCTATTGCCTGATCCATCTAGTGATATCTAGTGAATAAAGTGAAACTACAGATCTAGTAACGGATGATGATCGTTCGGGGAAAGTGGTAGGGACGTAATAAGCGACGAATCATCAATCAGCCAATGGCTTTCGCGCGTCAGCCGTCTCCCGCAAAATAGATCCGAATTAGATTTCGGCGCATTCAAGGTCATCGCTCATCGCTCATGAATCGTTGCGCCATCTTGTACTAAATACAATGACATACTATACAAGGAGGACTTCGAATCAGTGCGCTATTAACGGGACCACTAAGTTAAACCCAGTTGTTTTACATTACTACTTTGTAACCGAATACATTTGAAAGTTTTGAAAGTATTGGAATACCAGCGTCAATGTATGACAGTTGGGCATAAATGATGCATGCAAAGGTGACATTAGACAAATGTGCCATGTTTAGGCTTTGTTATTGTATGACATGATGACTCTATGGTTATAAAAACTCATTGACTAAATAACTCACTTGAACACTGGTCTGCATCATGTGCAACCTATGCTCCAGCCGTTCCGCCGCCAACTGCACTCTCTCTAACCTCAAAGACAGCGTAGTCTCTACTCGATCTGCAAATCAATAGAAAATCCATTAGAATAACAACCCGTTTCCTATTTAACATCGTAAGTTATATATCAATTCATTGTGACTATTGTATTGACTATAGCCCAGTCATTTTACGGTTTGAGCCTGGACTACCTAATAATTGATATTTTTTTCGGTATAGTAATTAAAAATTTAAGAGCTAATTTGAGCTTAAAAATGTACCACAATTTAAAAAAAAAGTTACGTCAGCAACAGCCCCAAATTTTAAATTTAGCATTTATCTCGTTCAAAAAAACTAGTGGTAAATTTTTTTTTGCATGCTTTTAAGGCTTTACCATTATACATACTTCAAACACGGTGTTAATATTTTTGTCTACTTACAAGGCTTTGAAAAATACATTAGTATTTTCTATTAAATATCTCATTTTTTAAATTTCAATACCTATTTTAGAGCTCAAATTAATTAATATTGTTAAATCTAATTAAAATGAGTGTATTGGTACTAATATTTTTTTTTTTTACTAAAATAAAATAATTTATATTGTTAAATCTATTCGCAACGCAGGCTTCGTGAAATATTAATCACATATATCTATATCCGCTACAAGCTTCGTCAATGGCAGCACACAAGATAAAATCAGCATGCAAGTCTCGTCAGACTATCACTTACTATTAATAGTATTAATTTAAAAGCCTTCCGGGAGTTACAATTGTGATTTCTATGTTGCGTAGCGAATTTTTTTAAAATATGTTTTCAGATAATCTTTTTGTCACTAAATGGTGCCGGTTACAGTTTAAAAGTCCAATTAATAATTACTCCCTACCCCTCCTAACAAAACTCCGTATAATGACTGGGCTACTATCCAATAGGGAATAACCGGAACCCTTTGCTAATTGATTGAGCATCGCTCCTGTTTGACCAATTGCGCGTAATATTGTAGTAGCATAGCGGTGTTGCGAAAGTTAACCCAGCGTTTGCAGCGTAAAATAGGATATGACACAGTAAGATTATGTACTAGTGGTATCCCGGTTGACAAATGTTATGACTATGTTGTTTTGATGCTAGTATAGTTTTGTTATAGCTGGTTTTACATATGGTGGGTTATGGTACAGTTGTTTTAAAATCTGAATGAGGGCATGTATGAAAGTAGACGATACATGGTGTAACAAACCCAGCATAGTAATATTTAAATGGGTGGTTTTTTAGACAATCAAAGTAAACAACTTTCACTATGGAGACAATGTTGAAAAAAAATAAGTAAATAATTCCGCTGTCCCATACATTTGACTTGAGCAGGCACTGCCGTTTTGTATGAAATACACTCAGTTGCAGAAACGCTCATTAAAGATAATCCTCCATTAAATCTCATGCTGTCACTTTTTGTCTTGTTGACATAACAAAAGCTAGCAAGAGATTTAATGGAGGATTATCTTTAACACGTTCCGGGACAGTGACCGGCTATAGCAGTGATAACAATAAAAGTTCTATTGTGTCTCGTTCACCGCCCCGGAACGTGTTAATAAATGTTTCTGCAACTGGGTGATAGTCACCCTAGGGTGTTTTTTTACACCCTTGTGTAGGGTCCTCTTAATATGCTGACGGTTTTTAAGGGGATGGTCAGACCATTAAACTGAACAACTTTCTCAAAATGAACAACGATCGTCGAAATCGCGAAAAAATCTGCTGTTCCATACAAAACTGCAATCCTATTGGACTCAAATGTATGGGACTGCAATTTTTTAGATTATTTCCTGAATTTTAGTTGATAAAATTAACAAAAATAGAATACTCTTCAATTGTTATGTAAGACAGTCTCAAAGTGGTCGACTAACATTGATTTTTCTTTGGTTGAATTTCTTTATGACTGTATAGTGCTGTATTGAGAGTCAACCCCAATACGTTGCACTACGAACACTGATTTGTCGAAGACTGTTATGAAAGTCTCCTTTGTATTCAGCTCATGTGAAACGTAACGTTCTGTTCACAATTTCCCTAAATGAAGCAAGCTACTTACTTAATAAGTTGGTTTACTTAATTTGTTTAGTTACTGTTTCTCTTAATATATTTAGTGTGCAGTAAAGCATTTCTGAATTCTTACAACAATGTTGTTAGATGTTCTATGGATGGTTACCAAGTTTATCCTGTATGACGTCAAGGCGCCGCGCCTGCTTTGCTTGCACTGCGCTGATAGTGTCCAACAGTCGGAGCCGCTCTTCAATACTCGCGAGTATACTGGTCAATTCCTGTCAACATTTCAAAAATGTGCTGTAAAGCTTGGTCAGAAAACTGTTTACCTAGAAATGTTTTTAAATGAAAAGGATTAGATTAGAGGCTGAACCAAGCATAGATGGGATGGGTGGATGGCGTCAAACAAGATTTAGACAGAAAGCCCACTAGGCCCACTTCTGTTTAGATTGGTCCGGAGAGACTTGCTTGACCTATTCTATCGAATAAGATAAGAAGAAGCATGTGCAGTAATACATTGAAAAGGAACAATATACAATACGTATTAGTGAACGGACCTAAGGGGAATGAAGCGCGTACGCACGTAGGGTCTGCGATTCGGCGGGCGAGCGGCGCGCCAAGCAGAGGCACGCCAGCGCCGCCACTGCTGCGCTTAACATCGCCCCGTCTGCAATCAATTAGTGAACGTACCTTAGGGGAATGAAGCGCGTACGCACGTAGGGCGTGCGACTCGGCGGGCGAACAGCGCGCCAAGCAGAGGCACGCCAGCGCCGCCACTGCTGCGCTTAACATCGCCCCGTCTGCAATCAATTAGTGAACGTACCTTAGGGGAATGCAGCCCATACATTTTAAGGTGAACGCAGACTTGGCCGCACCGCACGCGCCGCAGTATCTTTTTGTATGAACTGACAGATTCATACAAAAGGAGACTGCGGCGCGTGCGGTGCGGCCAAGTCGGCGTTCACCTTCCGTCAAGTCGGTACTGCAGTTTTGTATGGGCCAGCAGATTTTTTAAATTTTTTCTCGATGTTGGCCCATAGTGAAAGTTGTTCAGTTTGATGGTCTGAAGCACCCCTTTAAGTAATACTAGGGTGTTTTGTTACACCCTGTATATTTTATAGTTAGAAGTCTACGTTCACAACGTATGTAGGGTCCAACTTAAATGCTGACGGTTTTTAAAAGGATGATCAGACCATCAAACTGAACGAGTTTCTTAATGGGACCAACACCGAAATGGCGAAAAAAAAATAGCTGTCCCATACATTTGGGTCGAGTAGGGTTTTAGTTTTGTATGAAACAGCGAATTTTCGCGAATTCGACTAATGTCCCATAGAGAAAGTTGTTCAGTATGATGGTCTGATCATCCCCTTAGAAATCGCCAGCATTGTAAGAAGGACCCTATATTTTTTATTGATTTAAGATAATTGTTGAAGTCAATTTTCATAAAACTTACAAAACCCTAATATTATTTTATCACAGGCTAGATTAGATTTGTCCTCGTTATATCGACCCTTGTCCCAAAGAATATTTGATCAATTCACGTTTTGACATTGGTGGTACCTAAATTCAAAGGCGTGGTGCGTTATAGTGAAAGTGTCGACGGTATGATAAAACTTTTATTACGGAAAATATGAGAATGGAAATGAGTTTTTAAAGTTTCTTATACATTCAATAATAGTAGGAAGAAATAAAATGACCATAAGTAAATTTCCAATCGTTTTCACTTCTTCATTTGTCAATGATATCTTGTTTATAGTTATTTGCTTTCCTTTGTGTGCTGCCCTATTATGCTAAACAAAGTCAGCGGGACGCCTCGCTTGGATGGGGTCATTGATATTGGTAGAGTCGTTCTTATAAACTGGCATACTCGCCAAACCTATTCCCGGCAAATGCTTGCACAGATTGGTTAGTTTTAGCTTTTAGTTATGTTGAACTCAAACACCAAACCACCACCATTAAACTTTTATCGATGATCAAAACCTGTAAATCAAGTAAGACTTGTACAGTTACCAAATATTTATAAAGCCGTTTAAAGGATGTCACTTCTCAGATGGTACTTTACCATCCCAGCATCAAACGCTTCAGTGATCCCTCTTCTGACGTCACCGTCGATCGGATGTGATGTGAATCGACTCGTGCCCCGCGGGATGCGCCTCATCATTCCCGGCGCGATGACATGCATTGTTTATTTCTGCGATCGCCGACAGGTGTGGCGTCTCGTCCTGTTTATGTGCATCTATTTATTTGCATTCCGGCGCGGTTCGAGGACCCCGGGTGCAGCGGTGCTCGGGTTATCATTTTCCACCGCCCACACACCGCCAGAGGTCAACCTTTCTTCGGCGCACTGTCTACACTACACCATGTGGTTATGCAATCCTGATGCATTATTATAATGTCAGTCTTGTACACATTATGCTCCCTGATTATATCGTCTTGAGATGTGGCTTGAGGTTACCTTTAAGTGCATGTAGAGTAATGTAGAGGTATGTCTGTCAGATGAGGATGCAATTACAATCTAACAGTAGCTGTCTATTAGTGTGACGGTTTATTAGTCTGTGATTATGTCGAGTAAATTATTGGTTGATGGTGTCGGTAGTGGGCTGGGGTTCGGTGCCGGGTCGTCACGTAGTCGCTCTCAATTCGGTGACCGGCACGGAGGCGTGATTCGTCACGGCTCGGCCCGCTATGTGTATCTCTTGTTAATTGACGTTCGACCGGACAGACATCACCATCCTCCGCTGCGTCGGGCGTAAGGCGCATTGATAAATGACAAACAAATCATCTAAGATCAATGACTTGACGATACAGCAATTTAATTTAATGAGACTTTATGAAAGGGCGTCCCGCATTCTTAAAAATCGATAAAGAAAGCACTCAGTCTTTACTTAAGCCTCGTTGAATCTGTCAGGTCAGGACAGAGCTCATAAAGAAATATTGTTAAGGCAACACAATTTGACGGACCCCCTCATTACCTTTTTGTTCTTGGTGCATACCTTCAGGCAATCGGAAATAAATTATGCGAAATGCGTTCGGGAGTGCACTGACCTACTTGTGCTTGAAACTTCCAATGTTAGCTTGCACAAAAATGTTGCGTGAAATTGGAAAGACGCCTTGATTCGTTGCTGTTCTAATTACCGACCTTTTGTATGTGTCTAATTCGCGTTAGTGAGTAGGTACTTCCTGAAAGGCGTTCTTATAAGCGGGAGCAACGAGTGCGCAGGAGTTGGTCCGTAGCAGCGATTTACTGCGCCTTGTCAAAGTTCAGTAGAGCTGGAGTGATGCCAACGCTACTAGAACGAACACTTCCAGGTGCTAACATACTTTCATTGCTTTTATTGGAACGCTGGCAATAGAACTTAATTAGTGTCAGAATGAGAAAACACCTCATTTCGAGTTTATTTATCATTTCTGGACATTTTCCGCACTAAGATTTCTTTCATTACGTATTTGGATACGATCATGGAAATTATTTAAATCTCTCTTAAACGGGAAGATGTTTGTTTTGTCTAAGTCATTGGCCTTTGCGTCCTTCCCTCGTTCTATTGTGTAGACGGGCTTCCTGGTGAGCTCACGTTTATTTCCAAGCGCCGTGCTTTCGACGTAACACTGTCTGTCTCTTTGTACACACGTCTAAGTCGATCCGGTGTTTTAAAGCAATTTATTTCAAAGGAACGAACGCCTAGGGACAACGATGGAAATTAATATGATTTTTTCCTGTCGAGTCATGCGGCTTCCGTTGTTAAATTAAAATGTTGGGAAGGAAGATGTCCTAATACTTCTTTTTCACTATACCCCGTGATTCACATCACAAAACGAATGTGAGACCACCCGAGATTACTGGCTGACTCGACGTTGTTGCGTTCTTTGATTATTTCGGTATTTCTGATTATATATTTTTTGTATTAACGCTCTGTGTGGAATAGTTTGAATGATGAAACTTTGTAATAGCGAGCCGTGATATGATTGATGCAGCGAACGTTGTTGTGACTGTATTGGTATTTTCAGTTCACATATAATCGTTTGAATACTGCCCTATATTAAATGACGTTACATCACATGTAGATGTGTTCATAATCCGTGTTGAATACAGTGCGGCCCACACCCCGCTCCCGCTCCGCGTCGAGCTTTAAAAGGTCGTAGATTTTAATAAAGATAAATATCAGATATACACACGAGATGCTAGTTAAATCCTTTAAGTTTAGCATTAACATCATAATGATGTTATACATGTGTCTGAGGGTATTAATGAGAAAGGAAAGAGGTCAGTGAGACGACGACACTTTGTGGTTAGTGGGAAATGAGCATTATCGATTGAAGTAGCACGAAAGTGTCAATAAATTATGTTTTCCATGTCAGCGGCTTATGTCGTTAATATTAAACTTAAAAAAAATCTTTTCCATTTTGTCAGTATTTACTCTCTCTCTGAGTTTAACTTATACAAGATGGTATTCAGATACAAATTGTCAGTCATGAGGAGAGTGCCATAGCGAAGTAATCGTTTAGATGGGTACGAGGCTTGTAGTGGCAAAGTTTGCCTGTCTGCGACTACGGCTTGGAATGTCGTCGGGTAGCCGATTATAAATTTGCGTTGAAGTTGCAATTTCATGACTCACCCCACCACATATTTTGTCTCACAAACCCGCCTTTTCAAAGAAACCATTGGGTAATATAAAACAGCCCATTATAATGAGAGGTTTCACTGCAAACATTTACCTTCTGAACAGAATAATTACTGCTTTCGGGAACAAAATTGATTTTGATCTTGAATTAATTTTCACGTTATTAATTCCCGTCTTGACGAAAGGCATATACTTAGAAAGGGCCTCAGGACATGACGTGTCGTCGCTTTCGTTCGGCCCACGTCAGACGGACAGACATATGACATGCGACTCTGCCACCATCACACCCACTATGGGGCTCGTTAATCCACTCGATGACATGTATTTACGTTAAAGATATGAGCTGACTTGTTATAATAACACACGCCTTTGCTGCGCTCGTTGTTGCAATATCTTTTATAGACTGCGCTGATGTATGCAGAGATAGATAGGAATGCTCCTAGATCGCGTTATCAGCTTGCCTTAGGTCGTGTCACCGTACGTCCTCGTTTCGAATATCTTGCTTAGTTCTACAGCTGATTCATCTTAAAGATTTTCAATGTGTGATTGAATTGCATGCATTTCTTTTTGCAATGAAATCTTTAATCAATCACCTTGAAGGACACTTTGATTGACATTAATACGTAAATAATAATAAGGTTTCACAGGTTAATTTGACGCTTGTTTTCGCCAATTGGTGCCTACAGTAGCGGTAGGGTAGACAGCGCGGCGCGGGCGCAAATCTGACGGCAATTAGCCTTGAAGGCACAGGCCGCGCCGGACCAGGCTGACCTAATCGGAATTTCGGCCTCGAGAGTTATTTCTCGTATAGCATGTACGTCCCATAGCTTGAGTGCATCGTAAACACCAGGTGTCCGCGTTTTCGTAAGAATGGCAGACCAGACGGCGCGGCGAGCGCAAACAAGATGGAAATTAGTCGGTGGCACGACGGCCAAAGCTGCCCGGCCTATCAGGAATTCTGGCCTCGAAACTTCATAGTACTTACAGTGCCATTTATTTTAAAAATCATCATCATCCCAGCCATGTTCCCGGAGATGTCACGAGTTTTCATGTTGGAACACATGGTTCATTTTTAAAAGTTTCATTTTTATTTAACTTGCCGTGTTAAAAATTTTGATGTAGGACTTTTTAATTTATCTAAAATAAATAAAATATTTATGATAAATTATGCGACTGCGAATGCAAATTTAGGCAGAAGAATAAAATTAAGTAGATTTAATTCTGCAGGACTGCCTTAAAAACTAGCTGCAAAACTTTATTTCTTCTTGGAATAGAATACGTTGGTTACAATATTATGTTTTGTTTCGTCACCACGCCTGCCCTAGAATAGAATCAATTAAACCCATTAACTTACAAATTAATTGTGCCGATAGCCCAAGCCGCAATAATCATAAATGTATATATATATATCCAATGATTATCTACAGTATGTTTCTTACCCCGTTTGATACTTATTTAAATGACTCATCCGTGTACTACATCTTTGTTTTTGAAATTGCGTTTCAAACAATTTATTTCAAGGACTGTATATTGTCTTTTTCAAGACACTAAATAATAAAACTGAGTTGGTAATTAACACACGGTCGCATAACAAAGGCAGTTAGCTACCGTATACTCATTTTATGACTGTCTGCTTGTAGGAAATCGCTCATTTCGTCCATATTGGCAGGTTGAAAAATATAATTACTTTTACTATAATTCTTTCCTCTACATCAGGGGTGGCCAAACTTTTCAAGTAGGCGGTCCACCCGGCGCGGCGGTCTACTTTAAAAAAACGGTGTTTCAGATATTATTTAATTAATCAAACATTTTATATTTGTTTGGCATTAAAGTTAAATGCTCAATTTGAATTAAAATGTTTAATTCTTATCGCCTTCATTGTAAATAAAAAACTACTTTTCCAAGGTATGGAAACGCGCGACCGTTTCAAAAAATCTCAGTGTCGAATGCTCTTATCTTTCAAAAAATATATAGACGGTTTAGTCTCTGACTGACTCTCTGACTCTGACTTTGAATTCTTATTATCCTCCTCGACCCAGAACAGAACCGCGCGAAACTGAAGGATTGTTCAGATTTAAAAACATATTTTTTGCGGGTTACCATATAAGTCAACGCGGTCGACTTCTTAGTCACCCCTGCTCTACTTTGATGATTAATGATTTACTTCTGAAATGATCCTTCCTATTTTAATACAACAAAGTACCTACACTTTAAAGATCCAGGTACCTAAGCCTAATCCTTCAGCTAATAGCCAAGGTGTGGCAGAGACAACCCAAAAAGACCTAGGTACTAATATATGCCAGGGTTAGCTACAAATCACAATGTTCAGAAACTTTGAGAGCTCACAATGCGGGCTTTACAAATCTTGTAAACCACATAAATCAACCTAAATTTTTATCAGAAACCACTTGAATAATGAATACCAAATCACTGAACCCAAAGTCCGAATGATACCTATCACTCTAGAAAGGATGCCGAATCCTTACAAGGGCTAATTGATCGTACAATGAATTGTTTGAATTAAAGTCATTTTACAAATAGGGATGTTGTTGCGTGACCGCTACCGTTTAGCTATTTCATTCAAAGGAGATTGTGAACGAGATTTCATGTTTACCACGTAATATCTTTAAATACCATAAAGAAAAGTGGTCTCTCCCAAAAAAATAATTGAGCCCAAAAGCGTCAATAAATTGCGTGAGCTCCGCCGTAGGCCGAAAGTAAATCGTTACTTAATACTTGTCCTGCTAAGGTAATAATGTAATTCAAAAAAACTATTAAGCTTTATTTAATAGCGACTCACACGCACTTCCAATAACATCAACCTAATTACCTGGATCTTCCTTTGTACAGCTGTGAATGGAACATGTAGGTTGATTGTATAAATATAAACCCACGTGGTCGTTGATTAAAAGCAATCATAAGTTCATAACATACATGCTAAATTAACCAAAGCTGTGTTGATAAAACCGAAGCATGCACGGTTTATCTTTTTATCTAATTGTTAAAATGCCAGAGTCCTGGTGGTCTGCTTACACCTCGGATTGTGCAACGTCGGGACTGCATATCACAGTTGCTTTAATCCGGGTGCATGCAACTGACTCTACCCACCGGTCGAGGCACGAGCGCCGCTCTGTGCAGGGATGCACAGATTCTAATCTTCTGCAGTATCTGTTCAAGACAATACCTATTGCTCAACACGATCGTGCAGGTATTGTCTCGTGCTCTTTGTGGATCAAGTTTAACAGGTCTTTGAGATCAATGAGACTAGTTCGTCTTATTATTAATGGCATTTTTGGGACGTTCACATAACAGGTGTGATATTACTTGCTTAGTTAGTAACAGACAAGCAGCTGTATGTTTAGAAAGGAGCTGATTCATAGTGGTGGCGCGTGTAAGTAATGTCAAGGGGGTCAACACTCAGGTTCAATGTCTCCGTGGTTTAATGCTTTTGTGTCGGTGTCGGCGTAACGCTAAAACAATACGTTGATAATGTGTCCTAAAATCTTTAAGTGGTGTAAAAGGTGTCAGGAATTCAGGATATGAGTGACTGCTCGCACTAGTGGAAACGCATCTACTTTGTCCCTCTATCCTATTATGAGACTATTTGACGGGTCTTAAAAGTAATCCATATGAATGTAGGTAGTGTTGTGTCAAGATTTGTCTGAATGCTTATTTGTATCCGTCGATATTAGCGCTCACCTTCGCTGTCGGCACACATAATTTAGTCTTACGAGCTTTAGCGAACCGGCTCAGCTGCGACATTATCTTAATTACAATATTAGCATGATGATTCGCTTTGAATACACATTAGGTGGAGTTTGAGCCATGTGGCGGTGACATTTTGCGCTCCACATGCAAATGGATGCGGACCGCGCCTTGAGGCCTCCCTGCTCGACTTTTATTGATGATGATCACTCTAGAACGGTGATCTTGAGGTCGTCCGACCGCTTATAGCTTCTTTAAATGTATTCCGCGTCACTCATGCCGCCTCCATACCATGCTATGGACGGGTCTTAACTCTTAACCGTTGTGGTTAGGCGCACTGTTGCTATTTTACTGTTTTACGGGTTGTATGTGTGTGCGTGGTCTTAGTTATCTCTCTCTCATATATGTTTATTAACTGCTTCTTTAATTTTCCCAACACTTAATGATGCATTATAATTATATATAATTATCCGGTTGTTCAAACTTTATTCGATACTGTAATTAAGGGCGCTGTATCCATCGACCCGGTAAGTGCATCTTGATCCGCAAATTGATGAGCGTTCCGTTGGATTCATTAGTCAATATTATACATAGTGTAATCAATCTCTGTGAACATATCTTGTACCTCTGTATGAGTTACGAGTGAGGAACATGTATATTTATCTTTTGGCAATACGTCGCCTAAGAAAACAATTCGTGATATCGATAATCTTACTTGTTTCCGAAGCTAGGGTTACGAAATGTAAATGCTGGTACTTTCTCTCGTCTCGCAACTGATGCGGGAACTATGGAGGTTAAGAAAACAAAGTTTCATCTTCATACAGATATAGGATGCGATGCAAAACCCTACGGTGCGTCATACGTCTCTTTTGTAGTTCTGTACATCAATGTATGTACGTCTCAAATGGTATAATAAATTAAGGTGGTTGCACAGGGGTCAATTTTTTACAAAACTTTGACGCACAATACGCTTAGACGGTACTAATATAAGTAGCTTTGTATATATGGAAAAATAGTTTAGAAAATCTAGATGCCGCGTCACAAACAACATTTGCAATTTATAAAATAGTTACGAAGATATACAGCTTTGAAATTTTTCATACAAAATTTTAAAAGCTTTATATCTTCGTAATTATATTATAAATTGCAAATGTTATTTGTGACGCGGCAACAAGATTTTCTAATCTATTTTTCCATATATACAAAGTTACTTATCCGTCTTATTCCGTCTACGCGTGTTGTGCGTTAAAGTTTTGTATGGACTGAAACCACCTTAATAACTCACATTTTCGAAAGTGAATACAATTTTTCCAAATAGAACTTATATAGTCTATACTCTATAGGGTCCTTCTTAATATGCTGACACTTTTTTAGGGGATGATCAGACTGTCAAACTGGACAACTTTCTCTATGGCACCAAAATTGAAATTGCGAAAAAAAAATCTGCTGTTCCATATTAAACTGCAAACCTTCTCAAGCCAAATGTTTATTTTTTCTCCATGTTCGCTCCATAGTGAAAGTTGTTCAGTTTGATGGTCTAAACCACTCCCTTAAGTATTACTAGGGTGTTTTGTTACACCCTGTATAGGACAGCTGATTTTTTTTCGCGATTTAGATGTTGATGCCATAGAGAAAGTTGTTCAGTTTGATGGTCTGATCATCACCTTAAAAAAGTGTCAGCATATTAAGAAAGACCCTGTATGTAATATGTATTGTTAGTCAAGAGAAATATCGTGTATGATGTATTTTACTGAAGCTAATATTTATGTCCTGGCGCGCCCCGAACAGGAGCCAGGATCATTTGTTTGTCAAGGACAAATACAACGCACTTGTGGTTGTGACAGACGGTAGCACCTTTTATTTACCGACTACGTTGACATGCATACCTCGACAATAACAGGCCCTTCCGACGCCCAAGCCCGTGCCGAAGCTACCGTATTACCTTACAAATTGAGATAGGTTATGTAATAATGCAACTTAAGTAAGACGATAAAGATAAACACACGATGCACCATTATTACTAGGTACTTCAAAATTTAACAATTACATGCTGCGAAGTCTCACACGTTCGCAATACCAATAATTTTACAGTGATGCATTGACGGCGGTAATGTTCGAGCACTTTGCGTAATTTACAGCTCAAAACAAAACGATTTGAAATGCTCACACAGCATAGAAACTTCAGAGAAAATCTGTGTTTAGTAGTAAACACTGGAAGTGTGTCAAGAAGGATTTTGCAAGGATATCTATATGATATATCGTCCGAGCGTGTCCATAGACTTCCCAGAGGCTTTATGGTGATTCTTTACTCTTTTACCTAAAATTGTTCGGGTCCAACGTACAGCGAGGTGGCTAATTAAGTTTGTTCGTTTATTTGCTCTTGCAAATTGCAATACACGGGCGAAAGTCCGTTGAAGTCGGTGGTCCCAACGCGGACATGTTCCGCGTATGCACAATATTTATGGCCTTTAATTATAATCTTACGCTGGACATTGAATTGAATTTGCTTTACAATCCGAACCCGGGTTCACGTCTCAAGAAAGGAAGTGAAGGCTATTCGCACGCATGGATGCTTATGGGATGTGTTGTGTGTAATTGATTATGAACACAAGCGGCAGTTTTGCGGTCACTTGAACTAACAGTTCTAAAATAGTACCTTCGGATTATGCAGTAGTTTGGAATCGACAGATGCGTGCCACTCTCGCCGCCAGGGCCTTACCTAACCGATGCTCAAGGCGAGCCCTTGACGTCTTATTCACCTACATATTTATTATTAGAGTTATTTATAACCATAACGTAATCGTTATTATAACATTGCCATATACAATACATTTGCGTATGCAAGTTTAATTGGAAAAAATATCGAGTTTATGATTTTCCTCTAAGCGTTTCCTTGACCGGTATGAAATCATCGGAGATGTTAACGAGTGTTTA
This sequence comes from Agonopterix arenella, assembly GCA_927399405.1. Taxonomy (NCBI): domain Eukaryota; kingdom Metazoa; phylum Arthropoda; class Insecta; order Lepidoptera; family Depressariidae; genus Agonopterix; species Agonopterix arenella. The sequence continues at coordinate 13,420,046 of OV656695.1, read as the reverse complement.
CTCTCATGATGCCCTTCACTCGATCTCTTCCCACGTCGTTATGCAATGATAAGGCCTCGCTTCAAGTAGCTTTCAGGATCCTCTGGCCACCTACCAGCTATTAATAATTAGTTACGACAGTACGATGATTATGATATCTAGCGCATGCACTGCGCTTCGCCTGTTAACTAATGACAGTCCTCTAATGCCTTGATTTATGCCTCCTTCGTTTACGTTCATTCGCTGGATGTGCTCAAGACTGGACTCCTTAAATGCTAATGTCGCATTAACAAGTTAATGCTTAACGATGATATAATGTCAGGGATTAAATGCGTTTATCCGTTCATCTGTTTAAGTTGAACGTTTGTGCCCGTTCACAACCTTGTGATCATCGGATAGTTAGCATTGTAAGGACTATCGAGTTCGAAAGCAAATAGTTAAATGTTCAAAGGAGATTGTCATCTAAATGCTAAATAGCTAGTTAATATTTTGCAATACAACGTCACACAATACGGTAGCTTTATAAGGTGATTATTATCTTGTGTAAACATACAAGTCCGTCAACCCACAGCGAGTATAGTGGTCCAAGAGCACGTGACGATCAGACCTTCATTATTTTATAATAGCTGAAAGATTCTCAGCGCATGCTCCCAACACATCAATGCCAGACACCCTTTAACTGTAATAAATTGTAACTATACCTACGTTAGAGTATAAAAGCTGAATTTTATACATGTTACTTGGGTAACTATTAGAAGATGTTTCCTCAGTAGCACGACAGTTTTGATACCACCAACCCCTGGCCAGACAATTTTAGCCTGCTGTCTGCCGAAGCAACCATGACTCAAACTTCATAGATGCCCATTATTGCTACCCGTGTTGGGAGCATGCGCTGAGAAATTTTCCGCTTTTATAAAATAACGAAGGTCTGATCTTCAAGAAGTCAATTCAATAAAAGAGCGCTAATTCACGAAATTGACAATAAATAAATAACGCTCACAGGCACATACATTGTAATGATCTCAAGCAAGCACTATATATAGACTGTTTATTATGGAAACCATATACAACAACGGCACAAACATATAAACATCCATGACCGATCCGGGATTCGAACCCAGGACCCTGGTTTGGCAGTCCGGCGTGGTAACCATTACACCAACCGGATCGTCAATAAAAGTGGATAAACATTTTAAAACAATAATCAGTCAATTGTTTTGTCTGTTTTATTAATAATTTACTGTTTATTATTTAACAAGACTCTTAATATTAGTAATGAAGCCTGTTTTGTTGACTAAACATAACATCGTATATTTTCCGTGATATAAAGTTTCATCGAGGAGTTGAAAAGTGATGGTGGGGTGTTCGCAAATTGATGACGCGACGCTGTCGCCCTGCGATGGGGCCGAACCGAAACCAGTCTCAGTGCCGGTGATTTATTTCCTCTTATCAAGATTGCCAAGTTATTTTCAAAACCATTTAAAATGCCGGAAATTTGTTTATTCTCGAGGATTGATATTGATTGATAATCATTGAACCGTTCACACACCGGGACTGAATTCACTTGATGAGTAATATCGATGAGATTTGCCTATACAAATTATAAAATGTTACTATATGAAGCGTGAATCATAATATCTAGCAACGGGTGCAAGGAATGAGCCTCCCCGAGTGACGCACTCAGTTTTCGTGTGACGCACCCTGACTAATATTTCCACTACAGCATGAGTAGAATAAAGCTCATGCTGACACTAAAGAAGAAGCAAATAATTGAGTATATTTGCTTAAAAATTCAATTAGGCCACTTATGTTATGATGACTCAGTTCGTAATCCAGGCAACTTTTGAGTACCGGGTATGTTCTATATCCATTAATAGATATATAAATGTCATCGACGCCCAGTGCAGACTCCAGAACTTCTCTTCAATGAAATATAAATCTAAACTATAATTTATGAAGAGATGCATGGATGTTAATGAGGCGAGAGAGGTATGTAAGGATCATATAGCAAATGTCGTGCCTAGGTGCAAAGGGACATGACGTTATACAGGGTGAATTTGATATCATTAGCATCCTTTTAAACTAAGAGTGTACCCATCAAACAGAACAACTTTTACTATGGGAGAAAACCAAGCGGAGCAAAATGATGACTCGTTGCAAGTTTTGCCGCGAGCGACTGTCTTTCACGTGGTATAGCGCGGTTCGCGTTTTTGCTTACCACGAGGCTCCGCAATATCTTCTCAGCTGTGTTTTTGAGCCAAAATAATTCTCGAAATTGGGATAAATACTCCCACAAACTCCTTTACACTGGTGGAAATGCAGTGATAACGCACAAGCAAGAGCCTATTATTATTATTATTATTTGGTTATAAGGGCTTGGTCAATGACCAATAGCTACTGCGACCTGGACATATCTATTGTAGCTGTCACCCTAGACCTAAAGGTCTTTTCCTAGGCCCACGGACTTCATGAACCGTGTTATGCTTTTGGAGGGGAGGTCCCTAATGTCAGTAGGTGTTATTATGTATCCACCTAGATGGCGACTCCTGCTGTGAATGACTTCGCATTCGCAGAGGAGGTGTATGGGCGTTTCCTCTGCTTCACAGCAGAATCTAGAGCCCATTAATTTACACTTTAAAAAATTGCAGTTTGACTTTTGCAGTTGTTTAAAAAATTGATAATAATATTGCCGCATATGGCGATAAAAGCAGGTCTTATAATATTGCGTATGACTGAGCATCAAAGACAGTAGATACCTAATAATTTTCTATCGTTGCCCAATAACAGCTCTAGAGGTAACTAGTAATAAGATGTAATTAGGTTTGGCTATCGTCTCCTACGATCGCGAAATGATGAGTTTATTGCCGCCCTCGTGTATTTTATTAGACTGCTAGACGCAATTACTTCGATCTAGATTTGCATCATTTCTCTAACGGCTAGTGTGAACGTGTAAAGCTTCTTAAAGTTTTATTAAATTAAAAGTTACCGTTGTTCTTAATTGTTTTATCGCTATTTATGTCCTAAGGCTTTTTAAGGAATTTGCACCATCATAACTAGTTTGTCAATACAGTTGATTATTGCTTATAGTAACCTAAATTAGGTAATTTATCGGAAACTTTCCTGTCAGTAACAAAATTAAAATCTGTTGGTTATAAAATTCTAAAAATAGTTTATAAATAATGTTTCCTTTTATTGCATACCTACATCGTCGTGTTTATTCGCCTAATCTATGCAAATGAGTTGAGCAAACTCGTTTTTGCAATCGCCTTAATTCAATATTTCACTGTATTTGCTCGGTTATTTAACAGCTAAACTGATATTAATTAACGAACTTGGTATAAGATACGCAGCAGTATAAATATTCGCACGGCGGATATTGCGCGCGCAATCAAAACATGCGAGTGATAAGATAAAACATTGCGCTACCGACCTAGGGTGGATCCTGAGATTCCCTGGAGACTCCTTTTAGGGTAGATTTGTATTCACTGACACTAAACACTCACTGCTAGTCATTTCACTGTTGTCTGTATTTTTGAGTGATGCGCGATTTTATTTTGGTAATTTGTTAGTGTTGCGTAGGACAGGTGCGCTCGCCGCAGCATCCGCAGCGGCTCTGGCGGCGGCGCCGGCGCGCGCTGGCACGCCCGGTGCGTACGCGCACCTCCCCGCCCGCTGAAGCCTTTACTTCCCTTCTTTGCATTTTCAGCACTTTTCCAACCGGAAATATCAAACATGAGCCGATACAAGTAATGCATAAACTTTGACTATTGACCGCCGTTTTAACTGTGTCACATTTAATTCATTTAATAGAGCCAATAATTTTCATTGAAATTGCATATTACAACTATTACAAAAAATACAAAATGTTTTAGTTTCTAGAATTTATTTTAAACAATTCTAGTAAAGTAACATGGAATTTATAACCTAAATTGTGAACTTTTATTGTCTTATTATTCTCAAGACTCTCTTATCATTATCACTTTACGTGGAAAAATAAAACTCTGGTGGTATATTTAAGACATTGAAAAATATGAATTAAAAGTGACAACATTTATAAGGTAACTGTTGAAGTATGGTAAAAGCAGAACATGGAATTTTTAAGACCAACATTTGGGGTCGGTCGCCATGCGCCATTAGAAAATGCTAGGTTAACTAAAAGTAGCCGAAACATATGAGAATTATTTTAACCTATAGGAAGTAATGATATTACGATCATCCAAAGTGGAGATCCATAATCTCTGTCTACACCTCCGTTTACGTTATTTGCATTATTCCCGAAATCCCCACAGCATTTTCACCACCACCGGTTTCACCAGTGGGGATTTTAAGATTTTTTCCCCAAAATCCCCACCAGGGGTGCGATTTTTGAACCTCATTTTTTGAACTCAGCAATTGAAAATGTCAATATTACTATGGAGACATGCATCTTTCTACTGCTGATTTGACATTCAAAAATCATACTTCAGGAGTGCGATTTTTGAAAGTCAAATCAGCAGTAGAAAGATGCATATCTCCATAGTAATTTTGACATTTTCAACTGCTGAGTTCAAAGTATGAGTTTCAAAAATGGAACTCCTGATCATGTTTATTTCACTGGTCGATTGGTATTTCCGAAAAAATTACTGCGTAACCTTAATAATTGGTGTCATTTGAAATACATCTTAAACGAAGTACATTTATATCCTATTAATTAATTTTCAAAACACAAACAAACGAACGTCTTTGTCATCTTAGTTATCCGCCAAGGTTATTCTATATGAGGTAGAAAGTGTCCGGAAGAACGCTGTAAACTTGTAAAGCCTTGTAAAATAATCTTTGCAGCCGATAGGAGTGAACTTTCTCAGAACAAGTCACTGCAATAAAGTGAAGCAAGATGCGCTGAATCTCAGGCGCTGTACTTAAACCACGTAGATCATTCATTCATATATTTTATTAATGTCACTAAGTTTGTCGTTCCCTGAGGGGTAGGCGGAGACCAAGGTGCAACATATGCTACGATCCTTACATACTTTTCTCGCCTCATTTACATCCATTCGGGTTCGAATATCATCTTACCGTTCTGTATGACGTAACCGATCCGATTTGATCAGACGAGTACGTTTTACGAAGGCGCCCTCTGCCGACACTTCCATTCAAATTAGCATAATAGATTTCTTTCGTACATCTGCTTTCATTTATCCTCTCCACAGGTCCCCACGATGAAGCATACTGGCCTTTCTCAATTCATGTCACAACATCTTTCAATTTAAACCGATCTCTAATCATACAATTTCTCACTATTTAGTAAAAATAATGATAAATTAAGTAATATAATTATTAATTAAGTAGGTACCTACATCTTATGTTTCTGGTTACTGGCACGTTGTTCGATGAATACGACGGTCGGTCAAAAGGTCTACCACGAAATTAGATTTTTATAATTGCGTGAACGTTGTCGTTCCCATGTCAACTCTATTCCATTGAAGTTCGAACAGAAAAGGTTACGAGATATCAAAAATTGAAAGTCCGAGTATAGGGCCAGAGCTCACCTCGCTCGGCTTGCATTGATAAGAGTACAATCCCGTGACCCGTATGTCACCCATTAAATTATTAAATGTAGCTCTTTTTACATGATAACGTAACAGTTGATGTATTGCGTTACTATGTATAAATAAATAGCGTTATCTCCGGGTTTTCCCTCATGGTTTTCCTGCAACACATTTTGCTCGACGAACGTGGTTTATGTGTAGCCCAACATCTGTAACGCGCGTGAGAAAGTTTTCTATCAGACACCCATAAATCGTGTGTCCGATTATACTAAATGAATCCCTTGATTAGATGCTAATTAAAGTAAATAAGAAATTCTTTGTCACTAACTCGGGTTATAGTGAAAATTTATATCGCTTTTACAGTCTGTCTAGTATGTTAAGATACATGGGAATCATTTGTACGCTATCAATTAAAGTAGTAAAAAATGTCTTATACAAATATGCCACAGCTTAAAATGTTTCGTAATTTTTGCAGGAATTTCTAATTTGTAATATATTTATGTGATCCAATTTTAACTGACATTCAAGACGATTCAATGAAAAGCCTATGTTTCAAACGTCTCTGGACAAGAATGTCCCTGTACATTTTACTACCACTCTTGACAGTCGTATCAAGTCGTAAATTTTGTATTCATCGACAATCTATCATCGTCATTTCGTGATCAATATTAGCTCTGTTGCTACTTTCAATTACATAAATGTAACTTTCCCTTCGATTGATTGTCAAGTAGTGAAATGATGACAAGTTAGAGGCTTTTAATGTGTGCTTAATAGTTGATGAAACAATAGTAAAGTTGTTGGTTTAGATGAGTTGTCTTGTTTTCTTTAAGTAAAAGTGATCTTGGAGGAAAAGTTAATTTATTTTGAAGTACTTGGTGGTGCTCATCAGTTTTTAATATCTAACAAATGATTAAAATACGATAGTATAGGGTATTTAAGTACACACATTTAATATTTAATGTTTTTCATCTCGGTCATATTGAAAATAACGCTATACCAAACATTTCCAGTACGTTTTTAGCTTCAAATACTACTTTTAATAACAAAATAAATTACAATGACCAAAATTGGCGACATGCTTAAAAAGGGCCAGGTCAGATGTACTAGAAACCGACGAGCATGCATGAAAGGACTAATGAATGTGGAGGAAGCTAGAGTGGTCTGTCAAGATCGTAGGAGGTGGCGATCCATTGTCTCTGCCTACTCCAGTGGACAGACATGAGCGTGAGAAAAATGATTAAACGTAGATGACGTCACTAGCAAGAGTGTATTTGGTACAATATTGCGTTCTAAGCTCGTGTATTGACGTCCGATAAATTGCAAATACATATTGTAGAACAGGCATTTCTTTGCGTTGACTTTTATTTTGAATATTTGTAGGTCAAAGATTAAAAAGATGACATAAAGTCATCATTCGTGTCCGGCCCTGGCATCATACTTTAAATAATCCCTTTTCTCGTAACTTTCACTTGAAATACAGTTTGTACGATTTATTTGTGTCCGTACTGTGTGTGTGTCACGCGTGCCGCGGTAATTTACTATAAGCTCTAACTCTTGTGAAGAACACACAGGCTTTAGTTATTTTGTAAAGAGAGAAAACATAAAAATTAAGACACCTGCGTAATACTTATGCAAATACATTGTTCTTAGATTCTTAGATTCTTTATTGTACACAAAAACATAATTATGAAAAAAAAAATTACAACAAGTCGTGATGTACAAAGGCGAGCTTAACTCTAAAAGAGTTTTCTTCCAGCAAACCGTTGAGTGAGAGGAAAACTAATATGTTTATAAATAAATAAATAAATATCTTGGACATTGTCACACAAATTATCTAGTCACATTTAAAGTACTTGGACTTGTATTATGATGACTAGACAACGATATAGAATACATATATAGATACAAACATCCATGACTCGGGTACAAATATTCATATTCATCATATAAATATTTGTCCCTTGCGGGATTCGGATCCGCGACCCTCGGCAGAGCAGGCAGGTTTACTACAGACTGTGCTATCGGGCCGTTTATCTATCCATCTATCGTACCGTACCATTATTATATTATGTTCTTATTCTTTTCTGCAAATTTATCAGACAATGTTTACGTTCATGTTTGTTTTGTCTTAGTATTATTAGATTTGTTTGAAAAACGATAAGACTTTTGGTAACAATAAAATGTTATTTTTTTATCGGACGGACGTGAAATTATTGAGTCTAGAAAAGTATTTCAAAATCATTTATTTACCAAATATAGTTTACAAGTCTTATTAGATATAGGAAAGTACAAAATCCAAATCGGCAACACGCTTCGTCCAAAATGGCAACACGCCCGTATCTGCAACATGCTTCGTCAAAATTTATCAAAAAAAAATAATAATTAAATAAACAGGATACCAATCAGCAACATGCTTCGTCAAAACTTAAACCTATACACTCCAAATCTGCAACAAGCTTCGTCAACATGAAGACTATCGCACACTCAAAGGCCCAGCCCCACGCAACCCCGGCTCCATGGTCCCCATGACACTAGCGGCATTTCCCCTTTGGATGGTCAAAGACAACCTCTGCACCAAAAACGCGCCAGAGCGTGGGTCACCACCCTTAGCTCTCAACCGCCGCCCAATCTCCTGCACAAAAATTTTGGCATCATTACCCCAAGGACCCGCAGTCTCAAACGCGACCGGAACGAAGTCGTAAGCCAAAGCCAAATTACTGTACCAAGACCTCTTGTGTCTTGCCGCATGCTCCGCCGCCGAACCCGGTGCTCGCATAGTCCGACCTAAATGGGAAGGAGCAAAAGTGCTCACGCAAGTCGCATCCCAAATGAGACAACGGCCTCTCTGCCAGGGGATCAACGTCAGACCATCAGGGCGCTTACCGTCCCTGCGGGACAAACCAGGCGGCTCCAAAAGGCATGGGACATCCACTGACACCAGGGCCCGACGAATGACGTCATTCAAAGCCTGGTGCCGCGGAAACCTACCCGCACACCGCCGACAACTAAGTCCATGATGGCCGTTAGCTTCCACTCTACAACCACAGATGCAGTTATGCGGCTCGCACACCTTGCAACCGAGGCGCAGGGCTACCGCTACTCTTAAAGTGTCGTTGTCCAGCAGCGTCCCCACAAATGGAGAAGGGAGAGCATGCAACCAAGCACCCGATTCCGGCTCCGAGACCGCTCTAAGACGGGCCAGATCAGCACCATTAGCGCCCTCAAGCAACCGAGCCGCTGATTCCTTCGCAGCAATCTCATCCCACTGCCTCTGCGCGGTCAAATTTTCCGGGAATGCACCACTAGACGAGCCAACTGACCAAGCCGCCATAGCCTCCGTCACAAATGGAATAGGGATCCCGACACCATAAGAGGGTAAAATTCGAGTGACGAGATCCGCTACTCCATGAGACGAAGCCAAGAAAGCAACGAGGCCGATGTCCCGAACACGACGCACCCCCAGACCACCGAACCGGACAGGCAACGACGCTTGCGTCCACTGATCAGCGTCCAGACTCACGTTAAGCACCGATTCCAGCGACAGTTTTATCTCTTCATCCATTCGCACTACTTCTAGCGGAAACATCCAAGATGGAGTCGTTCTCAAAAAGTATGCCAGTTTCGGCAAAGAGAGACAACCACGCAAGAGCGCCAATGAAACATGAGACGATATATCCTGCAGCAGTTGTGGGATTCCAGACAGCATGTTAGCCTTATCATTAAGGGCCGACGGCAAAGCTTCGGGAAAAATGGGTGCCCCCAACAAACTAAACGAACCCTTATCTAATATCCTCATGCCCGGTAAGACCTCCTCAAACATGCCTGCTGAATCCAAAGCTCCGGAACCACATGGATAATACTCACACTTGCTGGTGTTTACTTCCAAGCCAATGGTTTTTAAAGCTGGTATGAGAGCCTCCAGATCCCTTAACAGAACACTCGGGCTACCACCAATAACGCCATCATCTAAATACCATACGTTAAGGGGTGAGTGCAAGGTAATCAGTGCCTTCTGTATACCTAGGCAAAATAACAATGGACCCAACGGATCCCCTTGCTGCGCACCCACCTGTGATAAAATGGGGTCTTCACCGTAAAAAAGATTAGATGGCGCTGCATAGCACTGGTGAAGGAAAGGATACAAAACCGGGACCTGATCTCTTATCTCCGACAGCATAGCATCCCTTTCAATGCTATTGAAAGCGTTTTTTATATCTATTTTTAAGATCGCAAAGTCACTGCCGTCGTTGTGGTCCATCGCGAAATACCGAGTGGCGTGAATGGCCGCCTCACAACCTAAAGGTGTCCCAAAGCCCAGCTGACGAGGTTGGAGGTAAGCGGACATATCTTCCTTCACGGCCCGGCAACCAAGCTTTGCCACAAGACGGCGAAGGGTGTTGCCGACAGCAATAGGCCTCACGCCACCATCCTTTTTAGCAAGTGCACACAAGGACCCACCGTACAAAAAGGGGCACACCAAAGGGTTCAGCATACCCTTCAAAAGAAAATTGCACAGGCCCGCCAAGGATTCCAAAAAGCGCGGCCCATTGTTACCCGCAGATGGTGATATCATCTCCTTGAGATGTTGAGGGCGAAGACCATCCAGGCCAGAAGCTGAACCATTATGGAATGATCCAATGGCTAGTGCTACATCAGCGGCTGTGACAGACACACTCGGACTAGAGAGGCCCGGCTCCGGTGGAAGAACGAGTGGTCTCGACGGGTCCGGATGCTTCTCCTTCAAAGAGGCCAAAGTTTCCGCACCCGCCGGGGCCAAAGTTGAATCCGATAACAATAGGCGGACCGCCCCCCCGCATGTCCCCATCAAAAACCTTTGCCTCCACAGCCCGCGAGAAAGAAGGACGCCTACTAGGCTGCGCCGGGGGAAAATAAGGGTTTTGTCTAAAAACGTTCTCCTTTACCCTAGCGGTAAGAGACTGCGAGCCCGACTCCGGAACCTGCAAGGCAGAAAATGAAAACGTTAACAGAGCCAACCAGTCGTCAACGCCGTTAGACCGAACGCAATCATCCAACAGCGAGCAAAGCCTACCAGCCGCTAAGTTCCGCGCGCCCTTGGGAATAACCGGTGAGAATACCGGTATTTGGGACTTTTTCCGTCAACATTCTTAGAAATTATATCGAGATAGTCAATATTATTGTAGTAGCATAATATATAATACAAGGGACTGCATATAGATAATGTAACTAAATTTTTTTTTATGTTGACATTTTGACAAAGCAACAGTAATGTAAAAGTAAAAATTGCAGTTGCGTTTTTTACCTGTTTTAGGCTATTTTCACAATCGGGTTTTTTGTACACACGCTTAACTTCTCAGTCTGGTTTTTCCCCAAACGATATTATCAGTTATCACCAATCGAGTATTTTCCCAATTGGTTAAATTCCTAGTAGTTAATTTATGAGAGAGAGAGAATCTATAAGAAAAACGCGACTGGAATTTTTACTTTTATGGAAAAGAAAATTTCATATAATATTTTCTCCCACTGAACTCTCCACTGTTGACTACTCGCGTTTTGAGCTTTGACCTATTGACTACTCGCGTTTTGAGCTTTGGCATGGACATACTTATCGCTATCGACTACCATACAATTTTTTTTTTCTATTAAGTGTAAAGAAATCAAATGACTGAAAAAAGTTAAACTTTTGGAAAAACATTCTGAAAAAAAAATCCTTTTAACTTTTCCGTCGCCTTATAACAAAATATAGAGTTCTTCGGGCTGATGGTCTTAGGTATTATCATTGGTTTTTTTTGACCACCTCAACTTGACCATCCTGTGTGTCGGCAAAATAACGAACATAACACTTGGTTTGCTTTGCCTATCATTTTGTTTTAGATCTTATTGAATAAAACCAATATTGACTACTATAACACATTTCTCAGAAGCGTCCTTGAGGCTTATTATTTTTATTAATTCTTATCTTCCTAACGTGAAGCTAGAAGAAAGAGCGTAGAAAATACTGAAAGAATGTTATCAAGAAAAATACACTGTATTCACTTCACGATACAATCTAAAGTTCGGTCGCAGAATACCTAAGTATATACCTAAGAATCTCTAGCGATGACCTTGAATGCGCTGTCCGTATGTACAAGGCACTATGCACTATTTTCGTCTAAATTCACTGATTCGAGCGCTAGAGTTTCGTGCCGCGAGGTATTCTACTACTTCCGAACGTCACACTGTATACACCAATAACGTCGGTCTACCTAGCATGCCATGTACGATTAAGCGACAAAACGAGAAAACCGTCATGTGCGCTCACTTTCGCATACGCAAAGTAACAAAGACAGTTCTCGCTCAATGTTTGTCGTTTTCTAGGGCGTCGCATGCTAAGCCCACCACACCATAGCACACCTTCTGTCACATGTCATTACATGACTCGTCACGTCTGTCATTTCATACAAATGGGAAACAGCCCAGTCATTTTCCTTTTTTTTTTGTTAGGCGGGGTAGGGAGTAATTACTAATTGGACTTCTAAACTGTAACCGGAACCATTTAGTGACAAAAGGACTATCTTAAAGCATATTAAAAAAAATTCGCTACGCAACATAGAAATCAAAATTATGTGTCCCAGAAGGATTTTAAATTATAAATATTAATATCAATGCACTCATTTGACTTAGATTTAACAATATAAAAAATTTTTGAGCAATAAAATAGTCAATGAAATTTGAAAAATGAGGTATTTATTAGAAAATACGAATGTATTTTTCAAAACCTTCTAAGTAGAAAAAAATATTCACACCATGTTTGTAGTATGTATAACGGTAAAGCCTTAAATATGTGCAAAAAAAATTTATCATCAGGTTTTTTAGAACGAGATAATAGCTAAATTTTAAAATTGTAACTGTTGCTGACGTGATTTTTTTTTAAATATTGGTACATTTCTTAGCTCGAATGCCCATTCGAGCTTAGAAATGTTATACCGAAAAAAAATGTCAATTACTAATTACTCAAACCGTAAAATGACTGGACTAACATTTTCAAGAGGTAAAGCATGTGCGATACTGAGTGAGTGCGAGCGAAACAGGAATACGCCTTTGCCTACATTTTCCTCCACGCTTTCCTGCCGCGGGAGTAAGGTCAATATTAGTGCGGGACAGGGAGTGTCCGTACCGTATAATGTAGTAGGTACTAGATGATCTAACTTATACTACTGTGAACATAGTTAGAAAGAGATAAAATTCTCAGGTTTGTCTTCCCGCTATGAAAGCATTTGAAACACGAGTGCGCGGTCCGGTTTTTCTAATAAGTCGATGTTCTCACTCTCAAAGTTTGCACCATGAAAACTTGAAAGTACCTTATGTGTACATTGCAAGTAAGTGTTGTTTACATTTAGATTTTCCTTTTAAGACCTATTTAGTCAATCACGTAATACGACAATAAGCAACATTGTTTTGTTAAGTATTACATACCTCACTAGCTATACGCGCCAGCTTCGCCCAACGTCTTATACTATGTACACATAAACCTTCCTCATGAAATTCTCGAAATGATGGTAAAAACAGTAATAGTAAATATTATAAAACAACTAAGTGTACAAACAGACAGACATAAATACCGACTTTATTTATTTCATTAGTCTGGATTTCATTATTATTAGGTACATACAGGTACCAAACGGTGAAGGAAAACATCACAGGAAACCTGCATACCTACGCTGAAGAAGAAATTCCGATGCGTATCTTGAAGTCTACCAATCCGCATCCGCATTGGGCACGCGTGGCGGACTCAGACGCCATGAAGCAAGTTGACGCCCATATGCCCTATGCCATATGCCTCCCTGAGGGTAGACCTGTGCCTGGCAGTGGGACGTATATAGGCTGTGATGATGATGAGGTACAATTTCTCCCTAAAACCCTCAATCTGCTAAGGGTTATATTTGATAAAACTTTGCGGTAAAAAATAATACAAGGTTCTTCTTTTTTATCGTGTGGGCAGAGCCCTGGTGTCAGAGTTTTTTCAGACCGCCTTACGGCCTCTGACGTGGTTTTTATGTAACGACTACTACCACCAGAGATGGTAGCCGAGACCAAAGGCTTAACGTGCCATACGAATAACGGAATCATTTCTCTTTTCATTCAGTCAGGTGATATAACCTGCAGTTGTATAAAAAGTCATTGCCTGCAATGTCCTAAGTCCTAGCCAACTGGGGAAAAACGCGCAAAGTGACATTTCACAAGGTGTCCCCCGTCGGAATCGAAACCCACGACCTCCATGTTGAGAGCCCGATGCTCTTAACCATTAGACCACGGAGGCAGTTTATGTAATACAAGGTGAAAATGCATTACATATTAAATTTAAAAAAATCGACTGTTACAATTTTTTTTAAAGGAATGACTACCAAGGGTGATATTATTTTGAAAACTTGATTAGATTGGCCAATTTTATAAATAACTTGCCAGGTAGCGCCATACATATTTTATACAGGATATGCTGTCAAAGTTTCCAACGAAAAAATGTTATGTACCGCTGAAGTCTGATAGTGTTTTCTTTAAAAAGTGTGCGGCTAATGGCTTTACTACAGTAGTAGTTTACAAAGTTATTCAGGATTGGAAAACTCAAAAGCGATCGAACTTAGATTATTTTTGTATTATTCCCTGAACAGTTATAAAATGGCCCGTCTCCTTGTTCAACCCGCCTTCAATGCCGCTTTTATATAAAAGACTTTTATTTGGAACTGATAAGAAACAACGAATTTGAAATTACAATCGAATGTCAATTAGTTTGGGCCAATCTTGATTGCGCGTTTTACAATATTTCGGGTTATTAATAATGTCATCTATTGTAACTAACATTAACCAGAAGTTGAAAACAACGTCCTCTCCTGGGATGGGGGGGTCTACCCGGTCATTCAAACTTCGCAATTGCGTGAACGTTTTCGTTCTAATGTCAACTCTATTACAATGAAGTTTGGACAGAAACGGTCGCGATATATCGAAAGTCCGGGTATAGGGCCTGTTTCGGGACACCCGGTATATCAAACATAAAACGAAACATCAACCATGTAAAGCCCGACCAAAAATACAAAAACTCGTCATATTGCGGAAAATCATTGGAACGAAGAAGATAATTTCTCCAGCAATGGGAAAAAGGCGCCCAAAATTTTTTTGCGTATCAATTGGCGTACAGTTATGGAACTCGTGTCGATTTGATTCTCATAATCTCTAGATTATAGTGGTAGCATTAGCTATACCTTATCTAAACGGAGTGTCACGTAATCGAAGTTGGTGCACATCTTGGCTAGGTAAAGTATGTTGGTTTTTTATTTTTATTTTCGTATGAATATCTAAGACGTTCACTATACACGCATTGCTTTACATGTGCAGTTTTAACAGGGAAAAAGGATCTGAGCAAAAAAGTCAAAACGGTACATTTTTTTATATTGATTTCATAATTCCGTTTGCATTTTTAACGAATCTTTCGTCCAATTACTATTATAAATTAAATTACGTTTTTAGAGTGTGAATACCATCAATAAACGTTACCGTTTGTGGGCCTAAAATAAATTTACTCCTGTTTGTACTTTGAACGCTGACATTAAAGGTCATAGTCGATTGTCGCGCCCCCATACAAGGTTTTTTATATTTCTGGTCGGGGTTTATTTGGTTAACATACTCGAACATACCAAGTATCGAAGCTCGACGATCGATCGAAGCTTTATAATTACTTCGAACGTGTACTGAATTAAGATGACTTCCGAACAATAACCAGTCATACACGCAGCGCCCTCCTCTCGCAATTAGCCAATTACAATTTTCGATTCCGGACCGTGTCGGCCGCCGGTGCCTGCCATACCTGTCTTTGGCCGACAGGTTCCATGCGTTTATCGCGACTACTTTGTTCTGACGATGACGATGCGACGAAGGGGCAGCATAGGAGGCCAGGCCAGCCCTTTAGGGAAAACACGCTTGCTATGTGAATGTTTGCTAAATGTTTCGGGTAAAATAATTACAAGGTTTCAAACATAAAAAAATAATACTTGTCTGCCATTAGAATCTTATCAACAACCTATTTCTACAGACATTTAGTATTGCTCAGTAAATGAAATTCTATACTAGATTGTTTTTCATCACTTTCCCAAATTTTCACGAGTGATTCCTTTAACTATAGCGAAACAGAATTCGGAAAAAAATCTGCTGCTTCATACTATACTGCAATGCCTACCACTCGACTCACATGTATGAAACAGCTTATTTTTTTGCCATTTCTAGTTTGCTTCCATAGTAAAAGATGTCCAGTTTGATGAACTGAACCACTCTCGAAAAATTGAAAAGTAGGTATTTAAAAACTCACCTAGTATATTTGGCGTAACATAAATTATTATGAATCAATCTTCCTCGTGTATTTTGTTGCCAGGTGTCAGTACAACGTGGCCGGAGAGTGCACTGATCTCCCAGAGCACTCTTCATCCAATGACTCATAATAAAATTGTACAAGCTCTCTATTATTAGCATCAGCTCTTGTTTCGGAAGCGTTATGCCTAACACTCGATTTATTCCACTTTCTGATTATCTGTTTACAATCTTCAAACGAGATGCTTGTGCTATCTCATATAGGGCTGTCAATTTCTGCTTAAGAATGCCTTTGTTTTTTAAGAGAAGTTCTCCTTATTCACTACAATCTAAAATAATAAGTCTGTTATTATGGGTTTCGTGCAAAACATTTTATAATGTTTAATGTATATGGGAAAATCAATTGGCAGCCCTGATTTAATTGCAGTCGCATTCTTAACAAGCCAATAAAGTTTGAAATGCGGGTTGCTTTTCACCATAAAAATCATATTTAATCCTATGATATACGATCTTCGCTGTCACATTCTCATCAGGCCAGTTCCAGAAGTTGGCGCGCGAATGACTGGCGATAAATCAGTTAGAATTAAACTCTAGTTAACTGGTCATTGCCAGCAGTTATATCTCATTGGTGGAATTGACAGGGATTTTCTTCTACCGTACAAGGTTTCAGCAGATTTATAAGTCACGCTCTAGAAAAGTCGTGTTCGATGCTTTATCGTTTGTATTGATATCGTTATATGGCGCACGAGTTACTCGCTCGATTTATGTTCTGCATTACGTTTATTTACAAGCTTCACATTCTATTGTAAAACGTATTCTGTTACTTCGATCATATACATTGGCATTGGCCTAAAGGCTTGTACAACTGTGCGTGTCACTTTATTACCTCTTAAAGCTTTTAGGTGCTATATCATTAACCTAAATACTATAGACTCCCAAGTCTTATACAAAATCTTAGCAATGTTTGTTGGAATTGACACAATAAGGGCCTGTTTCA
The DNA here is from genome assembly GCA_927399405.1 of Agonopterix arenella. NCBI lineage: Eukaryota > Metazoa > Arthropoda > Insecta > Lepidoptera > Depressariidae > Agonopterix > Agonopterix arenella. The sequence goes on along the minus strand of OV656695.1, from coordinate 13,403,228 downwards.
TCACTTTTGGATAAGTTCTTGTTAGCTTATTTGACATAGGTATCCTTTATTTGAAATATTATGTCCAAACGATCTGTTAAATAAGCAAACAAGGTATTATGCAGAAGTGGCCCTAACTTAAGTCACGCAAATCAAGTAGATGTTCTTGCCCGGGTAATATATCCTATATCCTTTCACCTCCTCTTCGTATCCCACAATTATTCCTCGTTCACCTTTAGGATCCCATTCTTCCCTTCTCATCGGGAATGTGGATAACGGGCGTGCCAAAACCTTTAGTGTATTTATGTCAAACTGTTTTTTAGCCCATATATCATACATACGGTGACTTCCCCGTCTCTGAGCTTTTTCCAGTTCTATTTATTCATAATGCCGCTGTGTGTACTGTACATCTTCGGCCCCCAGTGATTTAGGCAACCTTTTTGCACACAACATGGTTCTGGCCTATGCATACTGTTGGGTAGCACTAATAAGTTTTATTTCATTCATAAACTGCGTTATTTGATATTGTTTACCATCAGCTAGTCAAAAAGAGCTCTTAGAAGCTCTTTTGTGTTTCTGTCATTTTTGGAACGTTGATTTGTAAATCTAATTCTGTTATTTATAAGATATAATTGTGATAAAGATCGAATTTAGTAAATGGAATGCGTCACCAGACTATTACGAGGATGTGCTGCGACGCTCTGTGTGAGATGTGATACGTATCACAACTTCGTTCAGTAAGAACATATATGCGATTGCATTTGCACTGCGGGCGGTCAAATTAATTATTTCTCAGCCCAGGTTTGCGATCTAGAGAGATGCCAACCAACGCGCTGAGTACGAAATCTAGTGTCGCATTACCACGTGTAGTGTCGCGATAGAAAGTATTTTGTTAGCTTGAATGTGCTCATTATCCATTGCGGTATCAGAACTCAAAGTTCGAATTATCTTTAGTACTACGCAAGCATTATAAACTAGTTACACATAATATCTTGACTGGCTTTCAGCCTTATAATATATTGAACCATTACTGTCACGACGCAAGCAATGTGTTCCGTTTTTGCGCATATTGCTGCGACACTGGCTTTTCACATCTCCCTTTAGTTTTTGTGATCTGTGAAATATATCCACCAGCTACATTAAGCAATATTCTAGTTAACCACTGTTTAATTTCGCATGTAGAATATCGGCGTAGTAAATTTTAATGGAGATGGTAAACATTCAGACCTAAGAAATCAATTGACAACACAAACAAGTCGACCACAGTGTTGTATACAGCTCTCTATAAAATGAAAATGGTTCTTGTTAACAGGCCATTTATATCAATCGGCAATGAGTTATCGATGGTATCGGCGGAGCAGCGTGCCCTTCGTTGGACTTTGCAAAATCGTGCGTGCGTTTTGATAACTTATGATAATTGCAAAGCTTGAGCATTCGCAGTGGAAGTGCATTACCGTGTTATGTCTATATTTGTCTGACAACGTCATGAATTATGCAAGTTTATTCAACAACCATTTGTAATTGTTATTAATTGAATGTTTATGTCAAAGGTTAATTACTAAATTTAAACGATTTATGAACACAAATTGCAGTTATCATCTTAAATCATGGTACAAGTAATTGGATTTATTAGTAGTTCCTCATTCTTCGAGTTTGCTAAACGTTTTGTTATTGCAACGTTTCAATTTATTAATAGAGTTATTTTTATGTTACAATGCATGCAACTACGATCCTATAAAAATGTAAAATAACCTATATTTCACGGTATCGCGCTTTTAGTTGATAAACCTCCCATGTTTTTTTATAGTTCTCATAAAAATCTATGTTTCCTTATTAGATATTGCGCTCTGGTTTACTCTTGTGTGGTTGGTATGACTTTTGTGCCCTTCCGATTATAAACTTACACTTAGTCTTCCCCATGAGATCTCAATTATACAGGGTGTAAAATTAAATGCGTTGCATACTTTATGGGGTGCTTCAGACCATCAAACTGAACAACTTTTACTACATGACCGACTTTGAAATCGCGAAAAAAATCGGAAATCGCAAAATGATCGGAGTAAAAAAAAACTGCTGTTGCATACATTTGAGTCTAGTTGGCATTGCATTTTTGTAAGGAACAACAGATTCTTTTTTGCTTCAATCTGTTTGCTCCCATAGTTTTAAGTTGTTCAGTTTGATGGGTAGACTCTTAGTTTAATAGGATGCTAATGATATCAATTTCATCCTGTATATCATATAAGTCAGCCTGTATAGCAGCTTCTTCGGCTGTGCGTTTTCTGTCAGTAGTCACGGAACTGTTTTATAAGTACAGATATAGTTTTCTTTGATTCCGAGAACAAATACAGCTGAAGCCGCTTTAAGATTTTGCTTTGTAAATGATTTTCTTTAAATGGTTAGGTCACGATGGCAAATTAGTAAACAACAAATAATGCAATCTAATGGACACGGTCGTGGGAATATATAGTTCATCACAGGACATATTATGCGCAGTACTTAATTAGATGCGCGCACCTTACATGCGCATGAGGTCCAGTTCTCGGTAAACGGACGTAATTCTTGATTGACAACTAAATGCAGTCTAAATGTTAATGTCACATTTTATGACATCAAGAAACTGGTTGATATTTTCCTTGGATGTTGAATCTGATCGAGGCGTTTATGTTAGGTACTACTTACTGATGATCACGTATGTTCATCTTGAATATCTTTATTAGAAGATTGACGATGATTTTATTTGTATTTTGGAGTCTTTACATCGTGTATTTATTTTAAAAACGCAATGAATTTTACAAGACTAGATTTCAGTAGAACATTGGGTACAAGGATAGAGCCTCCTCGAGTGACGAAACCTGGGTTCCTCGATACAATCTTTCCACTAACAGCACACATACGATATAACTCATGCTGACACGAAAGAAGAAGAAGGAGATAGTTATCATACCTACGACTCGACTTCTTCCGCGTTGAATCTAAAGAGTTACCAAATTCTAAGCAGATATCAGGATGCACAGCACACCTAATTAAAATCTGTCTATTTAGGTCCTAATATATGATTTAAAATTTCAGGGAAATTTTTCTTTTCCTGCGTTATTTTGCGTTAATAGGTTTCAGTGATGATGAAGAATGCCACCGACGATGTAAAAAGCAAAACGAGTAGCTATTGCTTTCCTTTTGTTCGCAGGGGGTCGGGTGGCTGCCAGTGCCAGTCCCGTTCGACGATAACTTTGATAATAATTGTGTTTTTCTGTATTCTGGGCTGTAAGGAAAAGTATCATTAACCTTTAAACCACATACTCTACCCATCAAACTGAACAACTTTTACAATGGGAGAAAATATGTCAGAGCAAAAAAAAAATCTGCTGTTCCATACTAAACTGCAATGCCTACTAGACTCAAACGTATGAAACAGCAGATTTTTTTTGAGCTGAGATGTTTGCTCCCATATCATAGTAAAAGTTGTTCAGTTTGATGGGTAGAGTATGTGGTTAAATGTTGTAAGTGTAGACAGTTTCATTACCTATTTTAAAGAGTTTAAAGGGTGATTGTTCTCATGATAGTGAACAACTTTCCCCAAAGAACCTATAGGAAATTACGTTCGATTGGCTTTGGTTCGGTAGACCTACCAGAAGAGCAATCGCTGTAAATAAATCTCAACTGAACCATGATTGAACCGCGTGCGAACCACAACTTTGAACATATTTGGTATTGCGCTATTCATTTGACAGCCGTTAGAACCGTTTTGACAGATCCCTCAGACGTTAAAGGCTGTCAGTCACATAAGAGTCACGCGATGCGCGAGCATAGTTGAATAGTAATTGGATTGCAATGTGATTGAAACTGAAATTGGATTACGATTGAACTTGGGATGCTTTAAATTAGCGCGATCGCTCTCCAAGGCGCTTCGCTGTCACTGGTGAGGTCCTCCCATCAACATCATCAGCCTATAAACGTCCCACTGCAGGGCACAGGCCTACCCTCAATCAGCTGATTGCATTTAGTTGAGCAAGTCCAATTTTTTTTTGTCACTTTCTGTGCGATCCTATCCTATGGGCAGAAAGTTGTCCAGTATCATCATATCATAAGTCCTTTAAAGTAGTGCAAGAGTCTACACTTTCATCCTGTATAATATCAATACCATGTACTGATTACATTACAGAGCAAAATATACCAACATTATTTTAGAGACATTAGAACGCATTTTACAATAAACTAGCTTATGGCCGTGTCTTGGTCAGCGGTCGGGGATTTAGAATTTTCGAAAAACTTTCTTAGTGCTCCCACATGCTCTAACTCCTGTAGAAGAGTAGAATATATTCCCATTCCCAATTTCATGTTTAGTTCTATTTTCAGTGGTTTAGGCTTTGTGTTGTCATGTCAGTTAGTCAGACAAGGAACTGTTTTATAAGTATAGAGAGATGCAAAACTTTTGATCCATTGTATGCTCGACTCGTATTCGTTCTCTCTTCTACAGAAAGGTCAAGGGCTAAGAGATGTTGAACACTGTGCGAGTCTCATGCGCAAACGCAGGTCGATAGTGACTCGCATCGATGAGCGTGAGCACCTTCTCCATTTACAGTAAGACTGTGGTCACACTGTCGCGTTTTTTCGGCATACATACTTTTTGTGGTTTTGCATCATGCATATATGTTTAATGTCAGGAAGCTGGAAATGGAATGGTTTAATGTACTGTTACTTAATTGAAATGAGCATACGTAGTTTTTCATCTACCAATAGGAGTGACACATTCTTCTTTTGAGTTTTTTGTTTCCGTGACGTCTGTCTGTACTTCGTCTTGAAAAATTATCAGAAATTCCGAGCTTTAAAGTATTCGTTTATTTTTCAACTTCAATTAAACAATTTCATGTAAGTATGATTGCTTGATTGAATGTGGTCTGATGTTATGCTTATGTCCTTAAATATGAAATGTTTTTTATGCGTTAAAACGCTAATGTGATATAGCCCTAATGTTCCATTACTCTTAAGCAAACCTCGTAATTTTTAAAGCTCTCCCTTGATCGTTTTGTCTGCATTTACTAGTATTTCGCATTCCCTTTTCTCTTTCGTTTTATGAGGAACCTGAGTCCCTAATTACAGTGAAACAGAACAGGACTAACAGTCATTGCTTTGCCTACTCATTAGTTCAAGTTATTGTGAGAAATTACAAGTGATATTTTACGGCTTTCTGAGATGGAATGCAATTAGATTCAGAGACATAAAGGTGTAATGGCTTTGTACTTCAAGTCCCAAGCTTTTGCAGTAACTATTATTTTCACAATTATTCTCGCCTCACTTGGAGAAATGGGTGTTTGAGTAGCGTGAACTTCTATTAGGTGTGCTGTATAACTGGTACCTAAGTGTATTTTCATTAGTGTTTCTATTACTAAACTGTTTTTGTTAATAATAAGTAACTTTATTTTGTTTCCACTTATCTACTGACACTGTCATATTTTCAATTTATTAACCCATTAAGAAACAAAATACTTTCTCACCGATGTTTATATTGAATTAAACGAAAGAAAAGAATTTCTTAATGGAATTTAAATGATGGTCGTGTTGCGGAGGCAATAATTTAGATGTGAGTTAGTACAGCGTGGCTTCGCGTATTAAATAGCATGTATATTTGCATTTTTGTATCCGTGGAGACATTGATACATGCGCTTTATATTATAATCGGATGTCACGTCACCGTGTGAAGTAGAATTTCAATTATACGCCTTCCATCCATTAAGCGAAGAGGCGTGCAACCATTCTGCGAGGTCATTCATTCCGGCAAATGTTGGAGTGATTCTAGTTTTCGCAAATCGTGTGGGACTGTTTAGGATTTAGTGTAACGTACGTGACTGTTGAATGGGCGAAGTCTCATCTATCGACATATGCACACAGCAGCTTTGTCCCTGGCCGCTTATCTCGAAAACGTCGCGTCACGGATGCTATTGTGTTTCCCCTATTTGGGTCGTTATTCGATACTCGGCGCAGTGCGCGTTTACGATTCCGTGTTTTGAGGTTTAGTGGGTGGAGGGTCCCGGAGTGCGGGCAGGACGCTCGCCACTCGTCTCGATCCGTGGTGGGAACAGTGTTAAGGCACCCTGCGGTACACTTTGCGGTCCACTCGAGCGTGCCCTCCCCGGGCGTCGTGACCGCAAACATAGATCCAGACGGACACTTAAACCTGTTCTTTAGACCTCAGGTCGGTCTGCGACCAGCTCATTGAACATTGCTCCCACGATGTAGTAAGCGTCGCCGTCGCAGAATCTATAATCAACTTCACATTCAAGAGAAATGTTCGAAATGAATTCATTATTGAAGCGCTGTTTTATAGGTAAAGCGTATTTTGCCAATTGCAAGAAATGAAATTACGGGTGTTGAGTGCACAGCCAGCCAGCCTGAGTGCAATCTATAGGAATCGGTTAGCATTGCTCGCAGGCAATTCTCCGAGTCGGAAGTCGAGATCCTTGTTGATTCATATGTTCAGATTTAGTGCTATCATGATAGTAATGCGGGTTGGACCGCCCATATAACTGACCCTATTACATATTTCAATGGCTTTGAAACGTAAATATTTGCAGTAAAATTTGTTTTCCGATAAACTGAAGCTTTTGACATGTTTTCGGATTTTTGCAAAGCTTTTTATGAGTCATGCTGTGTCACGTCCAATGGTTTATTTGCATCCAATCAAATTAATAAATTCAAATCAATCCAGACCGCGCCTCGACACCGTTCTACATTTTATTGCAAATAATTCGAGCGCAGACCACTCGCGCAATAAAATATAAATAGGTCCCGCGATATTAATATTAAGTACTTACTCGTATCATGCCCGAGTTAATCGTGAATGTGCAGTTTTCTGTTCACCGAATTATTGCATTACTCCAACTCGGAATAGAGATGGGTGATTGTCAAGAACGAAACTAAATAAACTTTCGAAGAAGTATTCTATTAGTTGATTGAACCTATCAGCGGAGACCTATAATTGGCTTTCTGTTAGCCATCCATATTTGTATCGTGTCAACAGCTGTTGGTAATCCAAAGAAAAAAAAATTAACAAGATATAAGAGGTAGCGCAAATAATTTTAAAAAGAAACGCTAATTAGTTTTACGATATACTAATAGCTGACCTTTTATTTATATACACAATTCCAATTTTTCTGACGTCTAACAAAAAATAGAAACATCATTCCAGTTAAATTGGTAAAGTTTTGTCATTGAACTATGTATTATGTTTCTTCGTTTTTTCCATCAATTGTATTAATGCATGCTTCTCACAATAAAATGATTCATTCGATTTTGCCCATCTCTATTCGGGAATCCAAGATCTTGATATAGATTTCAATTGGTATTTAAATTACAAGTTTAAGTTGAAACTTGATTTCAAATTGTGCCTACACTACACTAATATTGCATTCCGTTTGACTAACGCTGGCCACAGTTCCATGATGTAATCTTGGACGTAGGACGTACTAAACATTTTTCATCACTGTAAAAACACCTTCAAGAAAATAATGATTTATTTAGTTGCTTGCTGTCCATCTTTCTCTGCCATTATAAAAATTGGAACAGAAGTGTGTCTGTACATTGTAGATATAAAAGAAACATACGATATGGTTTTTAGGTGTCACTGACTACAAACTACTCATTTTTTTATTTTTGCATATTTGTTTGTTTGTTCGCGCATCACGCGAAAAATACTGGACCGATTTTGATGAAAGTTTTTGTGTTTGAAAGCAGATTAAACTTAAAATCTAGTATATCATTTATCTCGCTACGATAACGGGAACCCATGCGGACAAGGTACGTCTAGCCTCGAGTCCGCACGCACATATTTCAATAAAAACTCAACTTGAATATAGCTAAGGTACTTATAGGTTATGTACCTACATCCTTCAAATTCCTCAACATAGACAGTAAAGTTGAGCCAGTAATTGAACACCGTACATTTACAAGAAGGCATGTCATTCGCATGCCGTCATCCGGAGGTCGTGTAATGCATCGATGCGGTTCCCAGAAGCGTGTGCGAGGATTGTCTAGACAACACGACGCGGCACGACAGCGGCAGCAATCGTACATGCCGCTCGGTGCTCGCTCCAGCCAGGTGCTAGCACGATTATTGCAACACATGTACTACCTGGACTAAGATGGAGACAGACCTAGTCGTAGGCTCTTCTTTGTAGCTTATGTTGTTGCATAATCGGCGGAGCGGTTTCCATTTTCATACTTTAGAAAAAAGTTATACTTAACTGCAAATAAAACGCAAAATATAATTTTTAAAAGCTTTTTACTTAGGACATTGCCCTTAAAGTTGAAGAAAACCACAATATTAATAAAGCTTCTCTTAAACAATTCTTTACATGTACTTATTTGCGTTTTGCTAATGTACAGCACATACCTACATCCTTACGAATTCGAAATTCGAAGAAGTACGGACAATTGCAATCCTGCATTTTGCATGCAAGTAGCTCACACTTCTCATTTACACTTGAATGCGCTTTTGGACTAGAATAAATAATTTATTATCGAGTGACCCAGCCAGTAGTTTATTTAATACTGAACGTAAATTATAGGATGTAACAAATGTCTACCAATATTTTATTGTTGCGAATGCCTTGGCCTCTTTGCATGGACCAGTACTGACCCTTAAATAATATTCTGTAAGATACCTGCTTTATTGCCTATAAATTTTATTGCATTTCTACCTCTACACTACAGTAACGTTTCTTACTTTGGAACCATGTTCGAACAAACAAAAACAGAAAAATCGATTCAACGTTAAACAAAAACTTAACAGTGATGTCTTATAATGTCCCGTTACTTGAAAAATAATGTTGTGAATGTTAAATAAGAGATAAGCTCGAATAATACAAGATTAAAGAGTTTGGATCGGGTCCAAAGCCGAGCCACCGCTTGTCACTACTCTTACAAAACTGATCATTTGTTAGCCGATTACTGGCGCGTCTCCATTGCATTCACGAATAAATCTTTTTAATACATTTTTGTTGCTACATACTCTTGGAAAACACGTCTTTGACAAATGTACATAAAGTGCAACTCAATGACTCAAAACACCGTACCGTCGTAATTTATTTATGAAAATAATTGTGCAAACACAACCAAATTTTAAAGACGTCGTCTTTTCGGATGATTTCAGCGAATGGAAATGAATCCATTAGATCGAATTGAAGAGCTTACAGTTAATGCCTGCAGATATAACAAATAGGTCGGAGGATCCCCCGCCGCGCTTCCATCCACTTAAAGCTTTGTCTTGTTCAGATAAGATTTGTATCCTCAATCCTGGGTGGTACTCCATGTACAAACTCTCACCATTGTTCGAGTTCGCCGGGTCATCTCATTCCCCACAAAACATTAGATTTAATCCCGTTGCTCGAAAATAAATTTTATGATAATGCTTGCATTGCATTACTTCAAATTCCAATGCAAGTGTAGCGGGTTCAGTGCGGTTGCACAATCCTCGAGTGTCTAGGGCGTGGGTGAAGACACCGGAAAGTCATGCAATAGTTGCAATGTTTTAAATTACTATTTTCGACCACGCGGTATCAGACCCCATGTGACGATGTTTTATTTATTTAACGCAACTAAATATTACAAACAACGGGGTTTTCCCCGTTCGCTATAAAATTTTCAATTTGAACGGTGCAAATTTTCTACTTAATAGTTTTGAGGACGAAAACATAACCATGCTTCCATCCACTAGAAGACATCTATGACGCGACGGTAGCTCGCAAACAATTAACCTTCACTGTGCTTTATGTTGTCAAACGGTTAGCGGCAAGATACATTTGCATATTGACTGACAATGAGTAAAAGCCGGAGGACAGTCGGTCGTGCTCTATGTGCAGACGCATGCAAATGTTAAGCTGCAAACTATTGTAACACACCAACAATACTTGGCGCTTCGATACTTATTAAACAATGACCTCAGCATTCATTCAAGTTCCCTGTTTATACATTTTTATGTAAATTGCGATTCCGAAGATCAACACTCTAGATTTCGTAGTTTCCACAGAATTTCTGATCAACGATAACGGTAACTGCAGACGCAATAATTTAAAACAATTATGCCCTGTGTGGTCGTACTAAAGATGTCGAGAGTTAAGCGCATTTGTGTAATCTCGCTACTAAAATGTGATAGCTCGCTGTTATTCAAATGAGCGTCAAATTTCATCTCGTAAGACAATCATAGAGTAAAAGTGTCGACACGGTGAAGTGAAGAGATTTATTATTGTAGCTTAGCATGAATAGTGGTGGAACACGTGTGGCTGGAGGCGCGTGCTGCGGCGATCGAATCGCTCATTGTACCTATCTGAGATGCTTGCAATGATATCGAACGGTGAATCAATCTTCCGGCCGTTCGACGTTATCTGTGATCACCGCCCACACCGCTATGAAGAAAGGGCTTTCGTCAATCATTTGACTTAATTCGCTTTCAGCACTGGACTCACCATCTCACACTTTAGATGAGTCTAGCTAGAGTACAGCGCTGCTATAGCTTAAAGCCTACCGTGCAGGTATCGCAATAACTCGCAACTTAATTAGGGAAGATATGAAAGCAACCTATGCATCTTGTCATCTAAGTTGGCATTTAAACAGCCTGCGGCAACCGACCCGTTTTACTCGCGTTTTATTGCGGCACTAATGAACCGCATTCATTGTCTGGCGATACCATACGAAGTATAACTGTTCATTTATTATAATTCTTTTATAATGTACCTATAGTCTATACTATCTTTATCGACGTAAAGGCGTTTTTCATGCACATTGTTATAATACGCACAATCGCTTGTTACAACATATGCCCACGCGATGTTTAGCCGATAATGATCTTGGAATCGGCGTGGGTTGTGTTTATTGATTATTATTATACCATAATGCTCATATCAAGCCATGCACTTGACATATTGCAAGGTTCTAGAAAACTGAATGGAAGACGCGTCAGAAGGAAATTGGATGGATGAACTTTATTAATAGGGGTTAAAAGAACTTAAACACCACTATTTTTTTAAATATAGAACAGTTTTAAGGGCGTATTCAGATAATGAAACTAAACGACTTTCCTTGAGAAACATGGGTATAAAAACGAGACATATTTTTGACCTGCCATAGAAAAAAAAGCGGATCAGCCGATCGGAATTCTATGGGATGTCCAAAAAATATTCTCGTTCTTCGACCCATGTTACTCGAGGAAGTTGTTTAGTTTCATTATCTGAATACATCCTTAAAATTTTTCTAGTAATTAAAAATAGGGGTGTAGAGGTAACTATGCATGAAGATGAAGATACTTATGGATGTCGAAGAGGTGAGAGATGTGTTGCAGAATCGAAGCACGTGGCGATCTATTGTTCTTGCCTACAGTGGAACATAGGCACGAACATATGTATGTATGTAGAACCTACCTACCTAAAGAATTTGCCTTGTAACATTTTAATAAAATGATTTGTCGTCGAATTAGAAACGTTAGCAAAACATGTGTATTGAAGTGCGTAATCCTAAGGTGTGCCAAGGATAATAGGTACTTACGCAGGGTGTGGACGGAAAGTAAGATTCGAGGCAACATTTTGACCCGATGACAGAATGTTGATAAGTCACGAATTCTACAAACAGTTCATTAACAAACACTGTATTACGATATAGTTCGACAACTACGGGTACTTAAACTTGCATAAAATATGTACGTTTGAAAACCGGACGTTGTGGCAAGACTTATCTTCTCTTCTAAAAAAAACATTCGTGTCCGGTGTTTGTAACAAAACTCCTCTGAAACGGCTAGACCGATTCTTATGAAATTTTGTCTGAGAATAGGATGTAACATTAAAAAAACCGGTCAAGTGTGTGTCGGGAAAAAAGGGGCGTTGCAACGCACGCCGGGCACAGCTAGTAATATTATAATAGTTCCCAATACAAAATCCGTAGCCGTAGCATGATGCGTGTGATAAGCCTATATCAAGCCTTTTATCACGCTGCCTGCCATACAACAGCCGCAGATGTCTAAAGCTTTCTTGATTTCAGTTTTTTGAACTTATAAGTGTAATTCCTCAGATTAAAAAAAAAGTTTTTGTATTTTTAAGATTAAGGCACTAATACAATATAGATCAAATAAGTAAATAAGAGTTCTATTTTGTAGTATAGTTTCACGGATGTAGATGGACCACCGCGTGCGCCCAGCTGTGCATGTGCAGCTACCATCTCGCATCGCATTGCATCCACTCGAGATCGCCACTGCATTCGCCTACTTAGCTATGATACGGCACGCTTCCGTATTCGTATGCTGACAGCTCCATATAAACACCGTATAAATAGAAAATTCTGACATTGCTTTATAAAAAAAACATTAAAAGTCAAGTCGTTGGCATCGTTAACCTTCACAGATCTTTCAAAAAAAATACTTTGTGAAAGTAATAAAATAAATAAACATCAATTATTGATAAGTTTAAATCACGGAGGGTGGTAATGGTAAATGTGGTTCTGGCAGGGGACCAAAAGTGCAGAAGTCAAATGATTTTATGTGCGCGCGCGCCGCCATCTGTCCACTTTAATTCGGATTTACACCACCATTGATTTCGGTGTAAGATTAACGTATTGTCGTGCTGACATCAGACACTGCTTATTGTTGACATATGACACCACGCATTCGTGTGCGAGATTATTTTTTCTGAGTTAACGGAAATGTTTCATTATTTGCAGGCTGAACTGGTGGATATGAGGGCTGAACTGGTACAAGCGAGGGCGGCTTCTGCTGGTAAATTAGCATGCTGTCTTATTATTATTTTCAGACTTTGTCAAGTCTTGATACGCTTTAGTGCTTTACCTACTTTTAACAGTTTCAAGCTTAAATGAAAGTTGAACTAAGGTTTTAAGTGTTCGTAATCTTGTCTAGGACAATATAAAATCTTGTCCAATGTGATTAAGGCTGGCCACAAACATCCGGATCGCGTATCGGGATTCCGGAACGGAATTATGATTTTCTACGGATGAATGCCTCCGTAATATCGAACGGAATTCTGGGGGAGCAAACCGGCAAACCCATACAAAATCAGAATGCCGAATCAGAATACGGATATGCGGTTACGGAATTGCGGATGTGTGTGGCCGACCTTAGTATGACTCCATGTAAATAATCTTACTTCAATGGCACCTATCTAGAACGGACAAAAACATAATCAAAGTACCTAGAAATTTTTAAATCTTGATATTCCTTGCAATTTGAAAACAAAAAGAGCTCAAATGCTATGAATATAAGTTCCCATGAACGAAATTAATTTGCGTGGGAGACAATAGGAGACTACCTTCGAACTAGTGATACTTATATTGGTTAACCGCTATTGTACCTGAGAAGTAGTCGTAGACATCCCTACGGTGCGCGGTGTCCAGTATTGGCTATATGCACGACGGATTTGCATAGATTCAAAGCAAATCTAAAATAGCTTGGCCGAAAGCAGTACAAATTTATAGCACCTACTCAGAAAGGTGTCGTTGAAACGGTTTCCAGCTACAACAGAGGTTATAATTTTATAAGGACAAATCGGGCATCTGTATTTACTGCTTTTGTAACAGTAGTACTGTTTGTGCAGGCGGGCTGCAGGACGCGGGCGACGCGGCGGGCAACGTGCCGGACGCGGCGCGGGCGCGCGCCGAGGCGGCCCAGCTCGCTCGCGAGAACGCCGCGCTGCGCGACACCGTGCTAGCGCTACACTCTGAACTCTTCGGCGCCAGGTACCTGTGTACCTACCGTCATCATCAGCCTAAGATAGACGGTAGAAGACGGTGCTTAATCATCTTTTATAGATGGAAAGGCCAATGATGATGATGAATTGATCTTGTAACGTGACAGAGGGGAAATGCTACAGCAAGGCTGGTCCCTAGTCATATAAAAGTCATCAGCCATAACCAATTTTAAATTTTGGAAAGCCTTGTAACAATCACCCGTATTAATGTCATAGTCAAATAAGTGCTAATAGTTTGCTGTAGTGTGGGGCACTAAACCTAATTACTTCATATCAAGTGAATGGCGTTGAAGAAGTTAAACTACTACTTCACTGGTAGAATATTACCAAATCTCCCGTGAACCTTTACACGTGCTTGATTTCACTCCTTATTTTTTATGATACATTGAAATAGCTACATACTTTGTCAACAGATTAGCAACTAAATACTTGGATAAGGAATTGGCGGGTAGAATACAGCAGCTTCAGCTCCTAGGCAGAGATATGAGGTCGGAAGTCAGAGATTCTCTTTGGGCTCAGGTGAGATGAGACTTAGTACTAGTGGTAGTAAAATTTCTGGAGATAGTTTCCAGATTTTCCGGAGTGTCCGAATCTTCTTAGACTAATGTCTCAGGTAAGGCCTGTGCCTATAACCCAGGAAGCTATGTTCAATCCTTATTAAATTTTTAGTTGTAATTAAATTGCATGCCAATTTCGGTTCGTATCGCGCAAAACTTGACTTATTTACTATGTGGTTGACAGCCTGAAATGTCTGAGCGATCTGTCAAACGGCTGTCATAGGTATGATTAGTGCGATACCGAATGTGTAAAAAGTTGTGATTCGTAGGTGGTCCAATAACATTTCAGGGAAGATTTATTTAGCGTGATCGGGCCCTTGGACAATCGGAATCCACAGCAGTCATCATTTAAAACACTATAAAATGATATAAGTAAAATTAAAAAGTTCGATAATAAAAATTGAACTAGTAATTTAGGGATATATTCTGCCAAACCTAAATTTAACAAGAATTTCATACCCCCAAGTGCACATCGCTAAGTGCACATTATCCTACTCCTACAAATATTGTAAGTGTGAAAGCTTGTTACGATGTTTGGATGTTTGTGACCCAATCGCGCATAAATGGCTGAACGGATTTGGATGGAATTTGAAACATAGATCGATTATATTATGGATACACAGGATACCTTTTTAAAATCTACGCAGACGAAGTCGTGGGCCACAACTAGTTATAAAATTGTGAGGGACTACTAGGAATGTTCCTCCATTGAACAGGGAAGATCTTATGCCAGGCTAGGTGTGAAGCCTGGGGACCGGCTGTGTTCCAACAGTTCTTAGTTGGACCTTGTGCCTATATTATATCAAATCTCTGTGATAATATTATTTCTTGTGCGATTTATGTCTTCTAAAGAATTAATAATTTTCTTTACGATTGTGAACCTCATGCGTAGCTGCTTACGGGTTACTAATTTGACGTCGCACGCATGTTTCAATGGGTAGCGCAATCTATGAACTTCGTTGCTGTAACATGCGGGTGATGCCATCTGTGGAAAGTCCTCATAACATAATTAGTGTTTGGTTGTGTCAGGTGGAGGCGGAGATCCTGCTGCAGCGGCACAAGACGCTGGTGCGGGTGTGCCGCGGACTGTCCCCCCGCCCCCCGCGCCCCGCCTCAGCGCGCGACGCGCACTTGCACCGCGCGCGGCCCCGCACCGTGCGTGTGCGCCGCTCCCCACACCTCGGCCTCGGCATCTCCGTCACTGTGAGTCACAAACAATATTAGACGTTCACATAGAAAAAGAAGAAAATAGAACCACAGCATAACTATATAGTCCTTACAGTACGGCAACGGATGTACTTGCGCAGAGCAACGGCGGGGGCCTTGCGGGGAAGCGCTCTTACAGACGGGCGACACTTTGCGGTCGCAGAGGGTCGCGCGACTCACGGCGACCGTAAACTCTATGAGCGCAACTCTCTGCAACACACGGCGATCGCAAAGTGTCGCTCGTCTGTAAGAGCCCAAAGCGGGCGGCGGGGGTCGCATTACCGGATCTGTATGAAAGTGTTGGTATTGCCTTGCATATCTGTACATAGTGCCGGGGGGCGGCGGCATCGCCCGCCATCAAGAGCGTTGCCATACTGTGAGGCTTATAATAATACTGTGATAGAACTGACTTTAAAATTATAATAGTTGCGAAAACGAGACAGGCTTATACACTAACTACACAGAGAATGAGAAATTGGTGACGTGCCTAAAAAGGCGCTACAACGCTCTCACTCTCTTTCTATTGGCGCGCGAACGAACGAGATGGAAGGCGTGATATAGCCGGCAATGCAACATGCTAGCCCAGCAGGTCAGATGTACGTAAAACCGACGAGCATTAATGAAGAGACTAATGAAAGTGGAGGAAGCGAAAGAGATCTTTCAGGATCGTAGCTGGTGCTGTTCCGTTGTCTTGCCTACCCCAGTGGGAGACAGGCTTGAGAATGTATGTATGTATAATGTAACGATTTCCAATATTATATTAAATGAGATAGACGTACTTTTTGTTATCTTTAGGCTTAAGAGATACAGCTGTTCAAAGGTCCGACCTTCTAAACCGACTGGAGTTATGCAGGCGGACCTGTTTCATCCCTATCACAGATATGCTCTTCACCCTATGAATACTGAATCAGCCTTGCAGCCGATGATAACAAAAAGTACGTCTATCTCTTATACTACAATGACGTTATAAATGTTGCAGGGCGGGCGAGAGCATGGAGTGCCCATACTGATCTCAGAGCTGGAGGCGGGCGGTCCCGCCGCACTCACCGGTGAGCTGTACGTAGGAGATGCCATCCTCGCCATCAACGACGTTGACCTTACGCAGGTGAGCAATCTACTAAACGTCATTACTTAGCAAGTAAATTAAGCACAAAGACGCCGTATATCCGGGCAATCGCGGTCGATGAGCTTTTGCAGAACTAATGC
The DNA here is from genome assembly GCA_927399405.1 of Agonopterix arenella. NCBI lineage: Eukaryota > Metazoa > Arthropoda > Insecta > Lepidoptera > Depressariidae > Agonopterix > Agonopterix arenella. The sequence continues at coordinate 13,386,544 of OV656695.1, read as the reverse complement.
ATATAAATGTTAAATAAAAACTATTCAAAGTCAAAGTCAACATAATTTATTCAATATAGGAGCTTGAAGCACACTTATTAAACGTCAAATCTTTTTTTTAAGCTACCACCGCGTCGGAACGTGTTGTCGCTGTAGAGAAGATGCGGTCAGAAACTCTACAATATAACACGACTCAATAACGCTTCATTATTCAAGCTTCTGACTGAAACTCGGGGCAACATCCCGTCGATAGGGCCTCCCTACTCCCCTCACAGCCGACCCATGTCTCGCATTGACATCCGTCATAATTAACAAATAGTTACGTACAATGACGGGAGCCGGTGCAGAGGAAGTCGCGGGCAAAATTTAGTGTGTTAATAATTATAAGTTTGTTCTAGGCTTGCCATAAAGAGGCGGTGCAGGCGTTACAGAGCGTGAAGGGAGACTGCGCCCTCTGCGTCCAGTTCATAGCCACCGACGACGACGATCGCCTCTCCGAAGACAATTACAGGTAAACAATATCACCGAGCTGTTATATCTTGTTCCTTTTTAAAAAATATGGCCCGTTATGCTTTGCACTGCAATTCTGCCAATGTCGAGTAGTCTTGAGTGTCGTAAGCTCATGGAATGGTTATTGCATAAAATGGCGGAGCCTCGTGGCAAGCCAGAAAGTGCCCGTTCCGCGACTTCATACTGAAAGACTCGCAACGTGACTCCTGTTATAGTTCTTGCAATTCACGATGGCGAGCGGGATTTACATTTGTTAAGCAAGTGTGTATACGTATCATTAATCAATTAAACTTAATAATATATTTTTATTTTAGACACGATCTAGAAACCAATATCTGTGCTTTAAATTTTTCAGATTTCCGCTAAAATATATAGCTTCAATGCTAGGATTAATTTAAGAATTGTATAGAAAATTTTGAGCCACGATAACTTTGAAACTATCCGTACTTTGTTACGAAATTCTCCTACAAACTTTCACCCCCGTTTTCATCACTGAATTGCGAAAAAATATTTTTTAGATTGCGATAATCCATACCAAGTTATAAATTGGTAGTCTTTGTAGTTTTGGATGTTTGGCTGTTGAGTGGGTTGTGCGGATTTGCATAGATTCAAGCAAATCTAACACTGCTTGACCGAAAATTCCGTGCGCTGCGATCGACTTGACAGTCCCCAACACCCACTTTGCACATAGCCAATATGTGCACAATTTAGAGCACAGTATCCAGTGACGAAAACAAGTTGCCTACAGACGAGTTCACCCGCACCCGCCCTGTCGCGTGCTTTTGTACCTCTTGTATCTTTTCTATTTATTTACTTACTGCTTATGACTATGTTTTGGTGTAAAATAAAGCATATTTCATTGATTGCTTTTGCCGTTAAATATCTATCTTTCTACTAATTGTTTCAGATTCCCTCTGTACCCGGAAGACGGGGAGGTGTTTTGTGCGGAACCCGATGGTTCGGGGGCCACGCCCACTGCGCCGCGCACGCCTGATTATAATAGGTAGGTACTGTTAACTATTGTTATGGTAGCGCAAATATCTCGAGTTATAAGCCTTCGAATGACTTAGTCTCAAAAGGTGTTGTGTTCCATTTTATAAGACCTATCCAACGACATCACACTCGAGGGTGGACGTAAATGGTTTATTTTCGATCCACACTTCTTTGTATTGGATTTTTGATCTCTATAGGGTCAGTACCTCAGCCTCGATACCACCATTGCTGACTGTCTAATCTTTTTTTTTTACCACAGCATTTGTGATTGTCATACGATATGGCATGAAAGAAGAAAGTAAATGGTTTTCTAATTATTATATCAGCCGTCGCTGTCCCATTGTTGGGCAAAGGCCTCCCTCCGTTCTCTCCATGCGTCCCGGTTTTTTTATGTTTCTCATGTTTGTCGTGTTTCATGTCATTTCATGTTTTTCATGTTTTTTTTTCTAATTTAATATCAAATTTCTGTTTTCGGGCAAAATGAGAGTGTAATTGAGGTGGTATTCAGTTAAAGAGTTTGATGAATCTATAAGGGGACTTTGTATGACTACGGAATCCTAAATCTAGGCTTGCATAGCTGGTCTGTCGGTTTATTTTCTGACCTACCTAAACCCTTTTCATTTGTTTACCTAGTGATCGGTATATGTGAACCTATGTTTGTCAGGGAGCAGTCTGAGGTGGGGTCTGGCAGCGAGTGCGGGTCGGGCCAGTACGCGGAGCCGTACCGCGCGTCGGTCGTGCCCTTACCCGCGCCGTACCCGGACTACAACTCCATCAACAACAACCTCTCCATACTGGACATGGACGATGACTCCATCAAGATCGAGGCCAGGCTGGAGGTACCTATGCATTTTTCACCACTGTTTTGACAAATCAAATAGAATTAAAAATTAAAAAAGTCAGTCTCGCACTTGACTTGAACCAACAACCTGAAGTAGGCGCTGTGCTTTTGTGCAATTAATCACAATAATTTTTTTTTAATTTATGCGTTATTTCGACGGGCGTTTAACTCCGTTATTCCTGTGGATACATTTATAACACGATAATACAAAATAATGCTCTTGGACCTTTATAACAGCGCTATAAAAATTTTATACATATAATTTTAATTAAAAAAAATCGGTCCGATTAATGGTGACGGTATTGACGGCTATAAAACGACCATCGAAACGACCTTGCTGCTTTTAAATGGGGATCTTGCACATCCCCACGAGTCCGCGTCGTGTTGGAGTTTGACTCCCTTAGGCCTCATTTACGGAGAAGCGGGGCGTCGGGCGTCGCGTTGAGCGGCGCGGCCCGCACTAAATTCAAACATATGGCGTTGTATAAGTGCGTTTACGGAGAAGCGTTGTCACACGCGTCAAATTGTCATAGCAGGTAGCGGCGGGTGGGCTGGAGTCAGAGACGGGTTCCCCAGCGGTGGGCCGGCGGCACCGCGGGCCGTACCGCGGCCTGCCCGCGGACTCGTCGGCCGAGTCTCCCCACTCCACGCCCGTGCACGCGCGCCGCACCAACAACAAGAAGAAGCGCAAGCCGCAGGACTGGCGCAGCAAGGGCGCGTACCGACCCGTCGCCCGGGGCGGCCACTCCGACGACGAACACAACACTGATGTATGCCTCATCAAAGATTACTAGTTACTACATAACACGCTTTAATTACCTACATAATGCCATAATGTACACACGGCGACACATCAAGCTATACAAAACCAACATAAGCTGGCCGCGCGACGTTATACGCTAATCGACCTACGGGCTACCAGCTTATTTTGGTTTTGTATACCTTAATGTGTCGCCGTGTATACCTAATGAAGTTTGCCAAAGCGTTGTTTTTACTTTGTACCTACAGCGCGGTACGTATGTGACGTTACTGTCTGGCGCGATTGGTAGAATTCAAGCAATCGCATCGCTTACGATTCGGCAAAGTGTAGGTGCTTATCTTGGTTTCTACGGTCGAGTGACGGAGGCCGGCCTCGCTTTCACTTAACAAAAGCTCACGAAACGGTTTATGAGCGCTCGACAAAAATGGTAGGGACTATCGCAATTTTGATACGTAATAAAAAGCGACTGATCACACTTGCGTGACCACCGCCTCCTGCTATTTTCTATGAAAGATGTCAAACGATCTATCAAATAAGCTAACTAGAACGTTCTAAGAAGTGATGTAATAGGCCCTAAATAAATTTCTACCTTTTAGGAATGCCCCACGGACGCAACGTGCGGCATCTCCACCGTCCCCGAGCCTCAGATACCACTTCCGCCGCCACAGGAAGTCATCATTCCGCCCCTCATCAACATCGAAGCTGAGAAGAAGCCGAACGGCGAGCAGCCAGGCAAGGTGGTGAGAAGAGAGAGCAAAGGGTTCCGGATAGGGTCCGCGCGGCGGGTGACGGACGCGCCGCTGACCAACGGGGACGCGGAGCGGGCCAAGTTCCCGTCGCACCTGCTCGCCGGCGAGGGCGACCCGGACTTCGGCACCCCTGTCTGAACACTAATATCTGACTCGAGGTTAAGGGTATACTAACTTTATGTTTTTAAACTTTAATTGTTTCCCCGCTGAGACTCTTTAAGCTATCTCCTTTTACAGTTTAGTGGCGACCTCATCACAATATTTAAAATTCCACAACTGTGAGAGCTAGTACACTCTCTGAATGATATGCTAGTGATTATGATTTGCTGGGTTACTGAGTGCCGACGTCGGATACGGCCGAAGCAACGAAACGGCTGAGAGTTGCTGTCGTATCCACGTTTATTCCAACACTAAGATTAATTAGTTAAATGTACATATAAGGTAATGTTGAGCGCTGTACGTTCGATGCACTTTTATTGGGGCCGCGCAGTGTCAGCGTCCAATTGTTGCTATGTTGCCGAATTACCATCTAGCGATTGACCCACATAATACGTGATAAAGTGATCTAGTATACTACAAAAACCTTAAATCTATTTTCATCCAAACTTTTATAGGTCTAAACATATAAATTTTTCATTTATTTCGATATTCTTAAAAGTGGAGTGTTTAGAACCTATGAAAATTGCTTTTTAGCTTTTATAGTATTTTGGTGTAGCACTTTTTCATTCTCGGTTTTGAATATTGAGATTTATTGTGATGACTGATGATGTATCACCACTGGACTATAAAATGACTCTTAATTCAGCTAAATAGTTTTGACAGCGGCAGGAATATAAACAAAGTGAATTGCGTCGTCAAAGTTGAAGAAATGTAAATTGTCGAGATTTACAGTAAAATTAGCGTGCACGTAATGTTTAGTTAATTTAGCTTGCCAACGTTAGCACGCGATCGAATCCGCCAAGGTCATATGGCTTTTGTACAAAATTTCTCGGCTACTATAATCCGTTTCACATAGGAAGATGCGTAAAACAAGCAATTTTCGAAATCATCGTATGTGAAATGCGATATAGGGTTGAGCTAACCTTCATGTCTCAAAACGCTTTGATTTCGCAATACATTTTGTGAAAAATACGAATTCAAAATGATCTCTTCTTTTAATAATGTTTGTTTTTTATCTTTTATATGATTGTACCCTTTCTCTCTGAATAAAGTGCTGCTAGGTATCCGTTATTTTAGCGTCTCGCGCGTGTTGCGCTCTCGACCTAATGAACCGAGTTTGTAGCATTAACTTAATATATACTAAAGCCTCCATGTTTTATTTAATAAGCCATTTTTTTGGTTTTTGAGAGTTAAGACACACCATACATGTACACTTAACTGTCATTTAATACAAATGGGAAAAATGTTAAAGAAGAGGTAAGCATGTGCGATACTGAGTGAGTGCGATCGAGACAGGAATACGCATTTGCTTACATTTTACGCCACGATCCTGCCAGATGGGGTGCGGTAAGAAGTTGGTGGTAGGTAGGGAGTGTCCTTACTGTATGTAGTAGATATTAGAAATGTTTAATTTGAGCTGTAAAAACAGCTAACATTTCTAACGGGTTTTTAATTTTCGATACCGTATATCGAAATTTTATCTGGTATCGAAAATTTGTATCAAAATGTAATCCATAACACTTTACAATAGAGGTTTAGTTTGCTTGCAGACATAGCATGGCATATGCTCAAGATCAAGACTATATTCCCTAAGGGGGCGGTCCGGTCCGAGGTAGTCAGAGTTATTCTGAAAACTCGGAACCTCCAACAGTGCGCAAGCATGTGTGCATGCAGACATTAAACGTCAAAAATGGTTAATAAAATGTAACGTTACGTAACAAATTTCGCGATTTTTTTATCTGAACTGAACACTTATGAAATTGTCTTTGTTCACTTTAAAGGGTTAGTTTATGTTCAAAGTCGTTCAAAATTAAAATAATGTCGTCATCAGATTGCAACAAGCGCACTTTGTTCTTAGGCAGTATATATTAAGTTCATGGTCTATAGTAATTTTTAACCGACTTCAAAAAAGGAGGAGGTTTTGTACTACTCTGTTCTTGGTGCTTCTTATTTTTTGTGAAAGTTTCGACTGATCGTAAATAGATATGATCCATATTACGATGAAAATACTTTGTTTTGCATCAATGGGGTCGTGCAAATTAGCTATATTTAGATGTTGCTAAGCGTGCGTTGATCAAACGAAGTTAATTTTCAAGATTATGCACAAAATGTTACCTCAAAGTTTGTGCTAAATGTAGGTGTATATTAGCAATATTTGGAATATATCAGTTTACTATTTATTTCAAAGATAGTTTTGTGTTTTGCACAACAATAAAGACTTGTTTTTTTTCTTTAGATTAAATTTATTTTATATTTATTTTGGTTGTCTTTTATATACTTACATTGCAAGTATATTTTGCGTTTTATTCTAATACTACATAGAGAGCTGAGAGTTGCAGTTTCGAATCAGTGATTGATAATATTGCTTTAAAATTGTTAATGTGATAATAAGGTATTATTTTTATTTAATTATCCATTCCCATTGAATTTATTAGATCTCTCTTATTATTTTATAATGTAGAGTCTACATTATATAATATAAAGAGAGATCTAATAAATCCTCTACATTGTAGAGGACTAGAGGTACTCTCTTGGAACGAAAGTGTCAATCAATTTTCTGGATTGCTTTTGACTGAATTATTATTTATTAGAAACAGCAAATTGTAATTTTTTGTTATTGATTTGTGTTCCTGTCTATGATACAACGTGTTAAGTTACTGAATTAACGCAAAAATAGAAAGTAGTTTGTTTAGAATCCAGAGCAGAATCGAATTATCATGGTTTGAACATAGATAATTTTTTACAAAATATTAAATAATTTGTTTGTAACTGAACCCGATGTCAACCCACCGCACGGGCACACGCACTCTACAAACTACCAAAACAAGATTATTAAAATGTATCCATGAGTACGTTAGCGCTTTCATTCATTGCTGCCTCAAAACTTAAAATGCGAATAACTTTAAATTAACTATCAAAATAATGAAATTATGGTTTCAATCTGTAAATGTATAATTTGTCTCAATATAGTAGGTAAGTAAGTAATTATTTTGTTATAAATCAGTTGGGGTATATGAGATTTTGCGCTTATTCATTAACACGTTGTATATTGTATATATTATCACAAGATTTTATTTAAATCTGCTTAACGCCATGACTCCTGAATATTGATGTAAAAATTGTGACCTTAAACCACTTTGCCATTTATTTAACTAGTTACTGATTAAAAACACCTAAGAGTTGTTAAACGATAGCCGAACTAATTCAAGGCTAAAATTAAATACATATCACAGATTTGCGACTACTACTCGTGTAACATTTAACAAGTGTTTGGATCACTGCCAATCGTACATCTCCGCGCGTTGTCAACAAGTAAATACCATCATATTATTACATACCTACATGCCAATAGTGAAACTACAGTAGCCGCTGTAAGATTACAACATTTTTGTGATAAGAAATTACCGGCGGAAAAATAATAAAATGAAGGTTTAACTTTATTTAAAAAAGATAGGTAAATAAATTAGGTGTTTAATTTTAAGTTATTGGATGTCATAAATGAAGTCTTTTGTGCAGTTTTCGAATTTTTATTTTATTTAGTACCTACTGGAACTTGTAATTAATATCTTAAGTACTTTTGACTTGATATGGGCCAAGCCAAGCCAAGTCCATTATATTGTTTCTGTACTGGAACTATTAGTTAGGTAGGTGTATCTATCTATCCACATTCCACGCGCGCTCGCGATGCATTCTTTTATATGTTGCTGCGATGATAGTGCTCTTTGATTTTTATTATATTTACAGGACAATACGCCTATGTATAAAAGTATTAAATTTGTATTTATAAATGAATTCTGGTTTTTATTTTCCTTTTATTCCTAGATGCAATCTACGAATACACTTAACTATTCTATTATACTTATCCTAAAAGGAGTACACACATTATTGCTAGATTTTGAGAACAAATAGCAGTTTGTGAGCCAGAGCAGCCCATTTGAGATTTTGAAGAGACACTTGCTCACAAAGATCTTTCATATGATTTAATAGACGAAGAATTTTTCGCTTATATGATTGGAATCTGATTCTTCGTGTAGATTTTTAAACGTATAATTTGGAAAACGGAACGCTTTCTCTCGTTTTTTAAAATCTACTAGATTGGTAGATTTAAAAGAACGTGATTATATTCTCTTTGGATTTAAATGTAGAAATTGGAGTCGGGGATTATGATATTATGACATAAATTTTTACGACACCCAATAAGTAAGTAATAACATTAAGAAAATTAATCACAAAATAGTGCTCTGGGGATAAATTATATTTAATGGATAAAAATATATATAATCTGCTCTGGGGATAAATCATGGATAGTTGCAGGATTGCTGCCGATTGCAGATATCAAAATTCGAAGCGCGTATCAAAAGTGGTAGAATTTTAGGTTTAAAAACTCGTCACACAGGAACTGTCAGTAATTATTACTATCGAAAACGATTGACTAATGGCCAAGCCTATTTTTCTGGATTAGTGTTATTTTGCAGTTATTGTTTTATATTTTGATAGTTTAAAAAATCAATTCATGACCATGGTTGTTAAAATTTATGTTAGTGGTATTTCTGGAAACAAGGAGGTACGTTTAATATTAGAAAATTCCTGGGTCGACCGGGTGCTTTTTTTCTCGTTTTTTTCTTCGTAGCTGATTCACAATAAAGATTACCAACTGTTTTTTATTACGTGATTAACATTAATTCCAGGTGAAGAAGAGACAACAGCGCGTATTAATGATACTAGACTCTAAAAACATAAAATATGATATCATTGACATAACGGAGCCAGGAAGGGAGGATGATAAAGACTTCATGCAGAACAACGCCAAGTCGAACGGCGCCACCGTAAGCGACCCCAAGCCGCGCTCCGCCTTGCCACCGCAGCTGTTCAACGACGAGGAGTACTGCGGGGTGGGTCTCTTTATGTATCTGTTCAAAAAACAACAACCTACCACAAGGTGCAACGCTTACAGGAAAAATATTGTGAATGTGTTCGTTTTGTTGCCTCTAAATGACAATGGGGAACTTGAACCAAAATTATAATGAGAAATTATCTTAATAATTCAATAATAATAGTAGTGAATAGAACATTACCGAAAGATTTATTCTTAAGAATTTATTTTTACGAAATATTTCAATCATAAGTTTCGTGGATCGGAACGTAATTTCAAACACCAGTCACCGCAAAGTGATATCACTCCTTAAGCCAGGTTGTCAATTAGTAGTTAGTTAGAAGAGTACAGCAATATATTATTGCAGCCATTATTGATGAGCTACATGCGTCATGAATAAGGAGTGATGTCACGTCATGGATGTTAACGTTTTGGCGCAGAATTTGAAAAGTCAACTTTTGTTTTGCAATAAATAATTGATTTCTGCATGTTGTACCATTTTTGTTTTTGGTCTAGTTAGCCATAAATCTTTATGATACACTAAAAATATAAAACTGTGCAAGTTCTCCATTGACAATGAAAATAAAATTTGACAGGAGAGCCAATCATTTAGTTTTTCCCATAGATTTACACTATAGATTAAGCCATATTGTGGCCGCACATGGAACAGCAATAGTTTGACTTTTGCATACTAAAAGACGATTTGTTTGGCAACCATTATATAGGATAGACATCTTGCCAAACTCGAAAACCGGCCACGGTGACCGAAAAAAAAAATTTTTTTGTCGTGTCATGTTGTGCCCCTCTTAGCACTTGCCTATTTTGCCCTTAGGAGAATATGCCCCTGCGTGCTCATTGGGATTAGTTTCAAAGTTAAAAACTTATATTACTACTACTTATTAATTTATGATGTGAAGAGTAAAATTACCAACTTTACTGAATTGGTGTTTTGATATTGCAGGATTATGACCAATTTGACATGGCCAATGAGATAGATTTACTTGAGCAGTTTTTGAAGGTAGAAGTGCCTCCTGAAAATTTGCCCGAGGAAGAAAACAAGGTGAATAAGTTAATTATACTAGTACAGACAGCAATAGCTGCTAAAATTTCTGTCGCTATATGACCCACTATGTGGATGCTCGATGATGCAATAACCTAGTTAAACTTCTTAGTATTAACAGTATTCATAAGCAGTGTTCATTTAGGGTTTGTTAAGGCATTTAGTTTAAATCATAAAAATTACATCTAAAGAAATCTCTTTGATTTAAGCACCTGCATTCTCTCACAGCATCTAGCATCAGCATAATTGGAACAGCAGTTAGCACTACTGTATTTTTATAAAAATGTATGCCCATATAAAGAACAAAATCGGGGGCGGTCGCGCGTCACCTAGTGGCGGATGTCGCGCGGAGGAGGCGCGGGCGGGATTCTCCTTTACGACTAAATGACTTATAAAGTTTATATTGCCGCACCCCGCCCGCGCCACGTCACTTTTGTTTAAACAGCTTCTTATACTTGTGTTATTGAAAAATCCTAATGCAGCTTGATTATTTTTCAGGAAAATGAATTGAATGGAAAAGATAAGGAAATCAAATCTAAGGAAAACTCACAGGAGAGGGAAATAGCCGATGAAGACAAGACTGCTGAAAAAGAAGGCACACCCTCGAGGGAAGGTACACCTGCCGAGGACAGTGCAGCGTCCAAAGAACCTTCCCCTGAGAAGGAAGGAAGTGAAGAACGCTCCGAAAAAGAAAATTCACCGACAAAGGAAAAATCTCCTGAAAAAGAGACTTCACCAGAAAGGCAATCAGTTGAAAAAGAAGCAACACCAGAAAAAGAAACCGAAGTAGAATCAGTAAAGGCTTCAAAAGAAAGCAGCCCTGTACACGATGAGCCGGTCAATGCAAATGGAACGGTCAGCTCACGCGAGCAGTCTGCTGAGAAGGATGCAGCGGGCGACTCTGATATAGAAAGGAAAAAGGATAATGTTTCAGAATCTCTCATCCAGAGTGAGCAGGCAGCTTCTGCGGAGTAATGGACTGGTCGCTTAAGGGGCACGACACATTGAACGACGGCGATCGGCGGCTTGTTCGTACAAAAAAGCACGATTAGTATGGGACGCGCGTTCGGCGCCGCGTCGACGGCGGAGGATGCGGACGACGTCCCTTACTAAACGTGCTTTTTGTATGGAAGGACCGTCGTACCTCAGTATAAGAAAGAGTATCTAACTTTTTACCTCACCCCCTCTAATCTCACTCCCTCTGGTTACCCGCCAGTTACCTAAGAAGAAGACTTAGGGCCTGTTTCACCACATCTTTGTAAGTTCTTGTTAGCTTATCCGGCAGATATTTTGACATATTATTCATACAAAATATAAAAAAATTCAAATAAAATCCGGGCTGTGGTAGTACGTCGCCGATCAATGTGTCGCAACCCTAAGTAATTGCTTCTCAGCTCAAATCAAGTCGTATTAGCAATAAGCGAGCACTATCCAAGTCTGTTCTGGTATTTTTAATGTGTCATCTATTCTTTGCCATGTTTAGTCATTGTATATAATGCAAGAAAGTATTTTGTTGGGAATTCATGTTAGAGGCGATGTAAACATAGCGTCATGTTTTCTATGAAGTGGCCTATTATAGTTAATCATTAGAGATAATAAATTTTTCTTATAAAAGTTCCAAGAGTAAGATTCTATTTAACAATTTTATCCTTCATTAAGGCTTGTATTACTTTAGTATTAATTTTTTTTACTTTACAATTTTTTAATCAATTTTGGCAATTCGGAAAGGAAATGAATTTATATGTAAGACGAAAGTTTATTTATTCATTGTTGTGAGTATATTACTCATTAGAGTGCTCCTTTGTATTAGATATATTTTAGAAATCGTTTTAATATAAACTAAGATGAAATGACTTTGCATTCGACATTCATCTCAATGCAGAAGGTGCTGATGAGATTATTTATATTCATAAAATGTAACATAAAGAAGCATTCTCTGTAAGTAAGCATGCACTGCTTGTTTTTAATTCATATTAAAATTTCCTTTGTTCATGACAAACTTATTTCATCAATTTATTAATATTTTAAAGACATTTTTAACTAATTTTCATACGAATTATATAAAATGCGATAAAATTGTATATCGTTTCATTTACTTTGTTTAATGACTATAACTACTGCACTTCTACGGCAACATCACAGTTATTCTCAGAAAATGTGATGTATATCCTCAAACTTACGAAAGTATAACGTCGCCTGAGTGAAGACCTCTGTAATGAAATGTTGGTATTTTTTATTATTTTATTGGTTCTGCAATGCGTTTCTGGAAAGAAAATATCACAAACCGTGTCCTGATTACACTAAAAAAATAATCGGATACTCGTAATGCAATCTATAGCGTGTAATAAGAAGCTCGCAAAATTTTTTTTAAGGCTTTTGTCACGCGTGGTGAACTCCCGAACTTACAAAAAAGTTATAGGACGCAGTTTTTTCTTCCTCCTGAAAATTTTTCTCTTTAGCACTTACGTTCTTCATTCTAAGGCGTCGATAAATAGAATGATCCATATTATATGTAATTGCAAAAGTGTCTGTAACGTGTCACGACAAAACAGCGGAGCCGATTTTGATGAAATTTTGTATAGAGAGAGATAACTTGAACTCTCAGGATTGATATATTATAGATAGATATAGGATAGGCAGACTGGCACAGATTCCATGTAGACTGTTACAGATGTTCGTTTCAGTCGAACACGGTAGGAGATGTATGTCTCATAATACGCCTTCCTCTATGCATAATAGGGAATCGGACAATTAGTCAAATTAGCAACTTTTAATCGAACATCAAAACGCGCGCTATGTATGTAAAATTGTACTAAATACCCACAAGTGACGTCGTCAACATTTCATTACTTTTTTCATCTTGTTATTAAACATAGTATTCTAGCTAAAAAAAAAACTAAAAATTATTACGTTATTTTCACATGTTTTTACTAAGAAGATAAAACTAAAATATATTTTATGCAGTTCGCTCCCCTATTCCTGGCAGAGGCGAAGGCGAGGTTAACAAACATGTGATCTAGGGCTTTCTTATTTACTGCCTGAGGTTAGTATACTATTTTTCTCCTCGACGAGGGCGGAAAGCAGCAACTTCGTGTAGCACAGTGCGGGGCGAAAGTTGACGCTTTCCGGAGGGGTGAAAACTATTTTTCTCCTCGACTGAGGAGGAAAGGAAAAAGGAGGAGAAAAATAGTATACTAACTTCAGGCAGTAAATTAGAAAGCCTCAGCCGAAGGCCGAGCTACGCGTCGGAGCGAAGCTCCCCTGGAACCTGGTGGACCTGGTATCCGGGGTCAATCTGCCCGCAATCAATCAATAGTCAAATGTAGTCGCGTCCTTATTCGAAGATAAACAAAATAAAAATTCATAAGCGAAATCTTTAATTTTCAAGATTATTTTGAGCAAATAATTTCTCTTAAATTTTATTACACATTTAACTTATATTAAAATAAATATGGAATAACATGATATAAAATCTAAAATGGAAATGTAAGACATCAGGTATCTAATTCACTTCATTGTTATTCTACAATGAATCTAAACAGCCTCTAAAGTTTTAAACTATTACAAAAATAGTATATTCATATACTTTTTTTCGTGATTGGCGTCGGTGGACTATTGAACTCTTTTAGAAGCGTTTCCCCTGCTAGTTCTGCCAAATTTCTGCATCGTAGTTCTGCATCTGAGTGTTCATCGAGTAGGCAGGCTTGTACATTCTTGTCTAAGGTGACGAGGCGTTGTTGCGTGTTCCCGTATTCCTCTACCAGGCTGAGGTTTCTCTTGATCCCGTCGACGAGTTTCACGACGGAGTACTCCCCCATGGCAGCGCCCTCCTGCAGCTTTGAGCCTGCTATTTTGGCCATGGAAGACTCTTTTACTTCGGTAACTAGTTGAATGCACCAATCTTTTAGGTTGTTGAGGATCTCTACTGGCCCCTCGTACTCGTTTGGCACGATGCCATCGACTTCGGATTCAAAGAACGATAATAAAGGAAACCATATCCTTGTCCTGAAATTAAAAGTCGTAAATTAATTACAAAAAACTACTGTACCGATAGTTTTAATATATTTTTAGAAACGATCAGTTTGAAGTAAATGTTATCTAACAAGCATTTTCATCTAAAATCAATTAAGCAGTTACTGAAACTTAATGAGTTAGTGTCAAAATAACGTGATACATCGGCGTATGTTGTTAAGGGCACGATAGGAGTATTGTGTTCAATTAAATAATTGTGATAAAACTTGTCTCCCCCTTTGGGGAAAATAGTCGTGAGCATATGCTATGTTTATTTATGTTATTTGTTTTTCGACCTGACAAACCATGATGCATGTTGTCATTTTATTTTGAACCATAAGGATTAAGTAAGGGCAAATTAGAGCCAGCACAGTTTAGGCGGGAAACAGAAAATTAAATTTCGTCTTTGTAAACAGGGCGCAAGAGATAATTTGTTCTAGCAGACGCTCCTTGGATCTACGCGACATTTTAAGTTTCACACATTTTTGCTTTAATTTTGACAACGACCTGGAAAAATCACTTGCGTGTCTTTTGAGTTCTACACAACATTTTTGTGCTCGACAATCTTCGCGACTGAGAAAATGTTCATGGTCTGCGGTGACCCTTATTCTTAGTTACTTGCCCGAGATTTCCCCCGTTGAGTAGAGTACGTTAAAGATATACAATTTTGGTAAAAAACGTGTTAGTTATGAACATTTTATAGTAGTCTCACAAAGTAAACTAACCTAGAGGAATCGTTTTGCATGAGCGCCTGGTTGTTGGAGAGCGTGTGGTAGTAGAGGAAGAGGCGCGACGTGATGTAGAAGGCGATGAACACGTCGATGGAGTAGTGCTCGTGCGCCGCCAGGATGAAGAAGATGCCGAACATGTTCATCACCCACGTCAGGATGTGCAGCAGGTACAGGTTCCGAGACGTGTCTGCAATAGTAGATGTGAGGTACTTATAAAAGAGTTCCGTGACCGACTGACTGTCTGACGGACAACGCACAGCTTTAACCACTGAAGATAGGACCTTGAAATTCGGAATGTATATTCTACAGAGGACGTAGGGGTGTACTAAAAAAGGATTTTCCGACAATCGACCCCTAAAGGGGTAATCCACGCGGACGATGTCGCGGATCAAAAGCTCGTCAACAATAATGTTGTAGTATACCTACATTTCTGACAGGATTAAAATGGCTAGTCTTGTGAAACAGAAGCATCTGGTTGTCCCATACAACGAAAAGGGGTGAGGTGTCGTTGGATAGGTCTTGTAAAATAGAATAAAACACCCATATAAACTAAGTCAATATGCGGAGCCTTTCTACAACTGCATGTTTAAACATATAGGTACCTAGTTCGATGTTGCAGTGTTTCTGATCAGCTCGTAAAGGATTATGGTCGTGAGTTTATGCATCTATGTTTGTTAATTAATTTAAGGTGGTTTCAGTCCATACACAAGTTTGACGCACAATACGCGTAGACGGAATTAATAAAATATTTTATATATGGAAAAATAGTTTAGAAAATCTAGTTGCCGCGTCACAAATAACATAAAATTTTGTATGAAAACTTTCAAAGCTTTATATCTTCGTAATTATTTTATAAATTGCAAATGTTATTTGTGACGCGGCATCTAGATTTTCTAAACAATTTTTTCATATATACAAAGTTACTTATATTAATACCGTTTACGCGTATTGTGCTAAATGTTTTGTATAAAATTGACCCCTCTGCAACCACCTTAAGGGATCAACAGTCTAATCCTGAATTACGATATAATTGGTATCTTTATATCTTGTTAGCGTTCCGTTGCTACATCAAGAGGGAAAAACGGAATCCTTATATTATCACTTTGCTGTCCATCCGTCCGTCCGTCTGTCTGTCTGTAGATCTAGACCCTTTTTCTCAAAAATGGGTAGAGGCGTCGCTTGGAGGTGTAAAAAATTCAAGCTTTAAAGTCAACGCAATCAAAAGATAAGGGCATTTATGTCACATAATTTGATACTCGCAAGCTCACTTATCAAAACCTATTAGGCTGTACTAATAGGGTAATTCCGGTTGACCTAGAAACATATTTGCCAAGATGGAAGGTGTCACAACGCTTGACCTGATATTTTGTCATAGTTTGCACAAAAAATTTACATTTTAATGTACACCGTGTAAGCCATTTTCATTGAACGTGAATTGACGATAACAATAAATAAAGAACGCGGAATTGGAATCAACATGTGCTAAATTAAAAGCCTTTGGCCTTCTTCCAGAACTATCACTACACAAAAAGGTTAATGCCACCGTTTTACTATGTTTGTTTGTGACACAAAGATATTAAAATTTAGGACTTGATTAGTGTTTCGCGTGAATAATAGATAATTAAAATTCTATATTTAATATTATTACTTTACAAACTGTGTCTGTTTAGATAAATTTAGAATATTTTAATAATATAAATATTTAATATAGTTTTATTTTCAAGTTATCAACATTATGTTATAAAAACTGCTACTACACGCTGACCACTGACAAACTTTAAATAAGCTAATAAAAAAAGATCTTCTGATTCGAGTTAGATATGCTGCTGCTAAGGAATGAAACTAAATATATTATTCGTCATATTTTTTCAATCTTTAATTTAACTAATATTATTAGATTTTTTTACATGGGAGTAATAATTCCAAGTAAAGCATGTTTACTGAAAACTGCTTCCTAAACGGTTCAGTAGTTTTATGCGTGCAAACAGACAAAAAAGAGACGAATAACAAAAATTTCATTTGCATTTTCGTAATAATTTTATCGTTAAATCTCCAAATTCAATTATTTACAAGTACTTTCAATATACAGAGACATGCAAAGTTTATAGGTATATACAGAGAAATAACAATAACAACAAGCAAATAAGACTTACGCAAAACGATAACAACAAAACGCAATTTTAATATTATCAAAGGCACATATTCTAATGAAAATAAATAGATAACAAGATGTAAACATTGCTTGCGTCACCGTCACCCACCAACACGATGCCGGCAGCAATAAACTTCCGTGTTCATATAGCTTTACTAGCCAATTACACCGGCTACGTAATAATTCTTAATCAACGTAAAACGCATAATGCTGTCGAGAGAAATAGCGATGGTTAGTAAGGCCATGTTTATTGAGAGGATATAGATACAACCGTTCTTAGCGCGGTCGATACAAACGAAGTTTAAATATATTATGGATATTAACCTATTAAACTCAATGATTTTTGACGACCCAGTTGGTGTAATGGTTACCACGCCGGACTGCCAAACCAGGGTCCTGGGTTCGAATCCCGGTTCGGTCAAGGATGTTTATATGTTTGTGCGGTTGTTGTATGGTTTCCATAATAAACAGCCTCTTAGTGCTTGCTTGGGATCATTACAATGTATGTGCCTGTGAGCGTTATTTATTATTATTTTTTTTAAACACGAACTTAACTGCTGGTGGTTTGTCAGATTTTCGTGAAAATGTATAGTTTCAAAGTTACAGCCGCTTAAATTAATCCTAGCATTGAGAGTTTGAAACTGTATATTTTAACAAAAAACAAAAAAATCACAGGCCTAAATATCTACATTATCTGGATCGTATTTAAAAAGGCAGATTAGTATCTAGATACATAGTGTTTAAAAAATGTCATTGACTTCGATTATTTGTACCGCGCTAAGGCGCTCTGCAAGGACTAATCCTCTTAATCTAATAATTTCCGCTAGATTTGTTGGTATAAAAATTTGTTCAGGAAATAGATAAGCCAGCCAGTATAGTGGTGTAAGAATTAAATGAATGTATATAATGGTGCATCTACAAGTGTATGTCATAATCATAACCTATGGTGTCGCTATACGTAATAAAATACGCCTAACATGGACGCAGCATTAGCTAAAAGCAGTTCATGGCCATAATGACCTATTTACATGTCACTCACATTCAGTGATGAAGAAATTGAGGAGCGTCAAAGCGACGGTGTGTCCGGAGAACATGTAGTCACCGCAGGTCCTGACGCCGCGCACGGACATACCGGCGCCGCTCCAGATGTCGTAGGCCTGCCGCAACCGGCGGCCCCACACCGTGAGGTCGTCGGCCGGCGGGTACGAGCGCGGCTCACACTTGAGGTGCGACCCCGGCACCGACAGCGACGTTATCAGCATCGTGAAACATCGCAACAGGAACACTGTGCCGGCCAGCGCGAAGAACCGCCGCAATAATATAAATCTGAGGAATATTGTCCATCATTACTTACCTGGAACAACGTTTCTCATGAACAAATTGTGACCCTACGCCTAATCGCGTTTAGTTTATACGTAGGTTCACAATTTGTTCAGAAAAAAGGACACGTATACGAATCATCCTTTTATTAGATAAAGTTATATAGAGCTAGCCACTTATCACCACAGAAGTGTAATTTTTTAATCTCACACTTAAAATCATGATCGAATGATGCATAATCTCCATCGTAATTTTGACATTGTCTACTCTTGATCTGAACGTGTGACTTTCAAAAATACCACTCCTTGACACATCATTCCATCCTGAAACCTAAACATGCTAAAAGTGAGCCTTTCATTGCACACTTAAAGATTTTGTTGGTAGTTGTAGCTTCTGACTAACCGAAAGGAATTATGGTCGTGAGTTTATGTACGTAGTAATGTAAAGTTTATAATTATAACCAACTGTTACAAAATTAAATAATAAGTCAAAGGGGCCGCAAAGTAACTTTTTTCAAAATTTGTTGGCTATTTAGGGGGTCGCAACGACACTGAGAATGTTGAGAAACGATGACGTAGATCAAAGTGACTGACTATAAATCTTATCTATGAATCTACTAAATGTAGTCTTAACAGTAGCATTACTTTAAGGGGTGAATTTACCCATGATACTGAAAAACTTTCCCTAAGAAAACTATAGGAAATTCGACAAAAAACGTTGGACTTTCCATACTAAATGCAATCAGCTGATCGAATTCTGGACAGACGACCTAAAAAAGGTAACGAGGAGCAACTGGATGAGGAAGGCCGAGGACAGAGTTTCAGCAGTGGACGATGATAGGCTGATGATGATGATCGAATGTTTATATGAAAATGTTTGTTTTTTTCCAATGTCTTTATAGTTTTTCAGTAACATGAGTACAATAGCGAAAACAATAAAAAAACGTAATGAAAATCTTTCACACCTGTTAACATGTAGATAAATGTAGAGACATGAACTAAGTACAAAAGAAACAAAGGGTACGTGAAGTGCAAGAGTTTGATGACATGGTTGTATGAGTCATATGAAACATAATTATACGAATTAGGGATAGCGATATTTAGAAATAAAATATTGTTGATTCGATTTTAAATTAAAAGCAGACCTTATAGGTATCTTGTTATACTATACATATAGCTGACGATTGCATTGAGGTCAACGCCTCGCTGTCTAATGTACTAATTATGAAAGGTATTAGACGTGTCACACACATACGTCGGAATTCCGAATCAGGATTGTGATTATGTATCGGATTTGTTTGATACCTCTGCAATTCCGAACGAAATTATGGAGGGGGGAAATCCGAAATCGTTATCCTGATTCGGAATTTCGTATGTATGTGGTGGACCTTAATGATTGATTTTACAATAAACACCAGTGATGGTCCGAAATTTATTATGTGTGGTTACTGTTTATACAGGGTGAACAACAACATGATACTGAACAACTTTCCCAAAGAAACCTATAGCAAATGCAAAAAATGACGACTTCATACAAACGTTCGATCAGATCAGCTAATTGCATGTAATATGGGTAGCAAACATTTTTTTTTTGCGAATTTCCTATAGGTTACTTTGGGAAAGTTGTTCAGCATCATGGGTACAATCACCCCTTAAAATAGTGCAACTGTTTACCCTAACGCCCTGTTTTCCTCTGGCTCTCACCTACACACCTAACATGAATACTACAGCCTAATCATTGTCGATCTACCTTTTATAGTATTGAAACAAAATAGAGCGAAGCATAGGTGCTGCTAGTGCCAGGCAATGCAAACATTTTAAACAAAAGGAAAGAAGAAATTGATCTAGCTTAGTCCCATCTTCGGTAAAATTAGATACAACATCCTAAAATTAGACTCACGATGATGAAATAGATGTTTGATGTTTTTTATCTATTATCTTTGCTACATTTTATATAGTCATGAGTATTTTATTTTATTACTAGCTGTTGCCCGCGACTTTGTACGCGCAGTCCACTGAAATATACTTTACGACCTATTCTCAGACCTGCTGAATATACACACAAAATTTCATAAGAATCGGTCAAGCCGTTAAGGAGGAGTTTTGTTACAAACACCGTAACCGAGAATTTTATACAGGTTGAAATTGATATCATTAGCATCCTTTTAAACTAAGAGACTAAGAGTCTTCAAACTGAACAACTTTTACTTTGGGAGCAAACCGATCGGAGCAAAAAAAAAAAATCTGCTGTTGCATACATTTGAGTCGCGAACTCGCGCGTCGACATTGCAGTTTAGTATGGAACAGCTGATTTTTTATTTGTTTCGATTGGTTTGCTTGCTCCCATAGTAAAGGTTGTTCAGTTTGATGGGTAGACTCTTAGTTTAAAAAGATGCTAAAGATATCAATTTCACCCTGTATATTAGATTAAGTACAAATGAAATAGGATGCATACCCATATTTCGTTTTTTTTTTAATTCTAGACAAATAAACTCACGCCTTTTCCCCAAGGGGTAGGAAGAGCCTATTGATCTCCACCTTGGGCGGTTTTAACACACCTCTCTTAAAGTAGACACATATTTTATTTTGTAAGGAAAAAAGATAACAATGTATTTCTCCTGAAAATAAACTTCACACCTTTCACATTTTATCGAATTTCTGAATAAGTGATAAATTATTTGATAAGAATGTCATACATATGGGTGTGAAATTTATGTTTTTGCTTTTAATTTACCCATATTTTTATTATGTTAGCATAAGGAACTCTTTATAAATGGGACAGACATGTGAACATATTTTTTTACAAATTCTTAAACTCAGGGTTTAAAGATATTTATTCTTGGATATACAGGGTTTTAGGAAAAGTATCATTAACCTTTAAACTACATACTCTACTCATTAACATGAACAACTTTTACTATGGGAGCACCTGTATAATCAATTATATGAATCATTTATTTTAGAAACGCATAGTTAAAACACTCGTTATTTTTATTATCACTGTAAATTACGATTACCTTGCAAATTGCTGATGCTAATTTCATTTTAAACATGTTATATAGGCGTTTTATTAAAAAAGAAACTTTTGACATCAGCGCCGTCCAGTGGAATTATAGATTTTTTGTTATATTTCCATTCAAGATTTATTTATTTTATATGTAAAGCATTTTTTATCTAAATATGCTCAACAGGGCTTCACAAATCACAACTCAAATCTATCAAGTGTTAACAAGAATTATTCTGAATGATTGATATTACATCAAAAATATATGTAATATCACAAATATATGTAATTTCGTTATTTAATTTTATTATAGATATCGGATATTTTCGAACCATGCTTAAATTGCTAGGTATCATTACTTTATGTTATTTCGTAATTAAGACCTCTACCCATATAAATTCTCCTATTTAACCTCATTTGAATACAAAAGTTTCAATATGTAACAAATGGTCTTATTGACATACTTACTTGATAAACAATTAGATTCAATGTTATGGATGGTAAGTAGTTCTAATGAATACAGAAGACTTCATGTACACACGGCGACCGACGAATTTACCCATAGTTGAACTGTGTCCATGAACATAGTTCCACTATGGGTACGTTGATCTGTCCTGTGTACATACTTAAAATCAGGGTTCGAAATTATCAAGATAATTATTTTCTTTGATAATTATCCAAGCTGATTGTTAGTTTTGAGTAAAATTTCTCACTAAAAGTTCTAAAATTGCTGTTTTTTATTTTTGCTTAAATGCACCCATATACACACCAACCACTTGTATGGACTATCTAGTCCTATATAGGATCCAATGGGACAGTTACTTAAAGAGGTGTTTCAGACCATCAAACTGAATAACTTTCTCTTTGGGACCAATATTGAAATCGCGGAAAAAAAATCGACTGTCCCATACATTTCAGTCGAGTTATGTTTGCAGTTTTGTATGGGACAGCGGATTTTTTTTCGCGATTTCAGTGTTGGTCCCATAGTTGCTAAAAGTTGTTCAGTTTGATAGTCTGAAGCACCCCTTTAAGTGACTGTCCCATTTTATTTCACCCTGTAGATAGCTAATGTTCGGCATTTTCGTGATATTACACAATGAATCCAGATAAATTGAGAAAAATAACGGAAAACTGTGAGAAAAACTATTTCGTGTTTGAAGCTTCTTTTTTCAGAAATCATGATCAGTTACATATGGTGTGACAATGCTAGTGCACGCTTTTTGTTTTTCTGATAAATTTTATCAATTATTTATTAAAATAAATTATCCCTGCTTAAAATGATGTTCTAGATTTAGGACCTTCACTTCATGCTTGAGCTTCAGTGCTATAGAATAGCTAGCATAACTTCATACTTTGTGTAGTAGGTAACCCATTGTAAATGTGACACTAGTCCTAGTAGCTTAAGACTTTTCTAAATACAAGTGGTTGCATACTATGTTTCCTGAGTTGCATTCATGAGTGAGAATAAAAGAAACTTAAAAAAATCATACCTATGTTTATGGATGAGCAGAACTGCTAACCATATGGCCATTAGGAGTGAGCCTGTGATCTCGCACATGTCAAAGGCCCATGGTATATGAGGTACGTTATCGAGGAAGAGGTCTGGCAGTGGGGGGTACTTCTTCATGTCGGGCACCTTGTCGTGTACGATCACCATCACTACCGCCGTCACCCACGTCACAAGGAACACATACCCTGTTTGACAAAACAGAGATATCTTACAAAAACTTTGTGGAAGATACTTATAAAACAGTTCAGTGACTGACTGATAGACAACGCACAGCCTAAACCCCTGTAGATAGAAACATTAAATTTGGAATGAAGATTCTATGGCGGATGTAGTGGTGTACTAAGAAAGGATTTTTCTATATTCTAATTTAACGCAGACATAGTTGCAGCCAAAAGATAGTTTAAACATAAATATTGTTTGGTAAATTTGATTTTGTTTATATTGTTATGTTTATATGTATTTTTATGCAACAGTAGAAAAACCATTGTCCTTTAAATCAAAGAAACAAAAGGAAAAGAGGTCTTAAAGACAAAAGTAAAAGTGAAGTGTAATGACCAAAGAAAACAAATGCAACTTGGTAGAATGAAGTCAAATTTGTGCCGCTAGGTCAGCAAACATATTGAAATCAACATCATTTATATTTATTAAATTACGAGCGTTAACCCGCGACTTTATCCGCACAAATTATATGTCAGATTTTAAGTCAGATCATTAGCTATCAAACAAAAAAAGTTTCATCAAAATCGGTTCAGTAGTTTTTGCGTGATGCTCGTTCAAACAAACAAACAGACAGACAAAAAAATCCAAAAATTGGTGATATGGAATCAGAGATACCTAAAAACCATATCGTAACATTTTTTTTGTTAATTTCTTCAATGTACAGACAAACTTCCTATTACAGTTTTATAATAGTACTAGAGTTAACCCGCGACTTTGTCGGCACAAATTATATACCAGATTTTATGTCAGATCACAAGCTATCAAACAAAAAAAGTTTCATTAAAATCGGTTCAGTAGTTTTTGTGTGATACTCGTTCAAACAAACAAACACACAAACAAACAAACAGACAGACAACAAATTGGTGATATGGAATCAGGGACACCTAAAAACCATATCGTAACTTTCTTTTTGTTAATATCTTCAATGTACAGACAAATTTTCTGCTACAGTTTTATAATAGTTAAGATAGATCTACAGTAAACTAACAAAAGAAAAGCAAAATATGAAAATTACATACTGTCATAAAAGGAGTGCATTGCCAACAACTTTGTGTATAATATTTGTTGGACTCTAGCCCAATAGAATAGAAAATAAGTAATTCACCTTACAAGCCTAGTGTATGACACATGCACTAAATAAAAACATTCCTATTTACCTAGAGCAATGGCTGTTTTCCAAACCTCTGATTTTAAACTGGAAGCTTTTACGTCGGGTGTGAAATTAGGCAAACACTCTGTATTTCTTTCGTACGAAATTTCAGCGGGGATTTTGTTGTGTAGATTATAACTTAAATGTGAAAGATTTGTGCCCAGAAAATTAATATTGGTAGAAGGATTGCTGAGGCTCTGCTCGTTCCAGAGACCGAGGTCGAACATAGCTGCGCGATTGTTTCTTTGTAACTTCTTCACTAGTAGTATGAACCTCTTTCTATCCCCAAGCTTCAGCTTGTGAAAAGGGTATTCATAGAAATCTCGATCCACGAAGGACAGCAGGCACTGCCCGTCTATGTCTTGGTTTCTGCAGACATCGATTACGATGCTGGATATTTTGTCTTTATGTAATAAATCCAAAACATCTCTGTTGCTCCAGTTGATAACTTCCTTTTCCATTTTCACAATTTTCTTCTGTGGTCCGAACAGTAGAGTTTATAAAATAAATTTGTTTATCACCGAGCAATTTTCGTAGCTGTGTGTATAATCAAACAAAGAACCACTGGCAAATAGTTTCAACAACCCGTGTATTTATTTCTCAAATTTCATGATTTGAAGTTGTATGAATGACGGACTAAACTGACACTGACAGGACAGACTAGCGTGACCACTTTTTTTCAGAGAATCTACCAAAATTTCTGTTTGAAATTCTACTTCCAGACTTCTACCATTCAGACATTGAAATATTGGACTTCCAAGTACTAAGTCAAATGGGGTACAAAAATTTAAGCACATTTAGCACATAACTTTTTGAATAACTCAAATCCATCAAAAAATTACAAAGTTAGCGAAGTTTAAACTTAAAGCTGATTTAAAACGCGCGCGGCGCCATTGTGACCTCATGCGATCTAACCGGGAGGCCCGTTGGCCAGCGGCTAGCGGCTCTCGCGTTCATTCACGTTGTTGTTTTGTTGCGATAAGTTTGTTTATAGACTGAAATTCAGTGTTTTTCATTTATTTTATAGTGTGTAATGAGGTTCATTATTAATCTTAAAGTATGGAAATCGGTTATGTTAAAGCGCAATGAGATAATTTACCAAAGATAGACACTTTTACGGTGGCCGATAATGCAATATTTGTATGACGACATTATGACCTCCCAACATAACGTTAAATCAAAACGATACGCGCAGTCGCGCACACATCAATTCACAGATTCATCAGTAATATTTATGAATGTATTATGTTATGTCATCCAGACGGTTAAGATTTAGTATAAAACACGTTATTGAACAAAATACAAACAGTTTTAATATGAGTCATGTTATTTTCGAATTTTTTTTTTATCGGTTTCATCACTTTCAGCTTTTAGGCTCGCGCAACTCTCTATGTAAAACATGTTATATGAAACGTGCATTGACGCCATTAAATTCCTTTGAACGGTAGCACACGTATTAAACATTGTGAATATCGGTCACGACCATTTAGTTACATTCTCTTTGATCACTTTGAGAAATTGTAACATGGATGCTTCAATTTCCAAATAAATCTAAATAAATATTATTGGTCGTCCCAATGCAAGTTTAAAGGAGAACGCCCAATCCCGTTTCGCCCACAAAATTGGTAAATTTAAATTTTATAAGAAATGCCACGATAGAAAAGGATAATTTCTATTTCCTTGGGAAGCACAATATTCCTCCTATCCTGTGTATAATTTCAGCTATCATACGATTTGTATGTGTTCGTTGATCATACACATTCGCAAGCTGCGAAACGACCCGAAACGAATACACTTCGTCACGTGAGCAATGTTTTTGGTACAGTTGTCTGTAGGTATCTGATAAACGTTTTCTGTATCTGATAAAACTTTTTTTTTTTAAATAGCATTAGGTAAAAAGATTAATTTTGCTGTACTGTACACTTTACTAGAAGTTCCGGAAAACCACCTACATGGGTACCAAGCCACCATAATACAGCGCTATCACACCTTCGTTCTCTTTCTATTTGCGTGCGAACGAACGAGATAATATAGTCATCATGGCGGAGACTATGGAGGAGCTCAGTCGAATGCTCGATGATCTTAGCAAAGCCTCCGAACGAGTTGGTCTGAAGATGAACATGGACAAAACGAAGATCATGTCAAATGCCCATTTTGTACCTACTCCTGTAATGATCGGAAACTCTGCGCTCGAAGTTGTTGACGATTATGTTTACCTGGGACAAACTATTCAGTTAGGTAGGTCAAAATTCGAGAAAGAGATCAACCGTCGAATCCAACTCGGTTGGGCAGCGTTCGGGAGACTACGTAGTATCTTCACGTCCCAAATACCGCAGTGTCTTAAAACGAAAGTCTTCGATCAGTGTGTGTTGCCAGTGATGACATATGGAACAAAAACGTGGTCGTTCACTCAAGGCCTCATAAAAAGGCTGAAAGTCACCCAAAGAGAAATGGAGAGGGCTATGCTCGGAGTTTCCCTGCGAGATCGAATCAGAAATGAAGAGATCCGCAGAAGAATCAGAGTAACTGACATAGCCCAAAGAATTGCTAAATTAAAGTGGCAGTTGGCGGGGCATATTGATCGCAGAACCGATGGCCAATGGGGCCGAAAAGTTCTCGAGTAGCGACCGCGTACCGGAAAGCGCAGCGTGGGTTGGCCCCGCACACGGTGGACCAACGACCTTGTGAAGGCGGCGGGAACCCGTTGGATGAGGGCAGCGCAGGACCGGTCGTTATGGCGATCCTTGGGGGAGGCCTATGTCCAGCAGTGGACGTCCATCGGCTGAGATGATGATGATGATGATGAACGAGATAAAAGACGTGATACAGCCGTATCACGTGTAGCATGCTACGGCTTCTGCAATTGTTTTCCCCTCAGATCAGCTATTTGTATTGCCAGCTTTGATTTTCATGCCTAAATCTTTACATTTTTGATCAAATTTTCGAATATCGAATTTCTACCAAAATTTACTAAATGAACTACTTTTGCTAACAATAAAATAACTAGCACAAATATAATATCAAATAGGTAATAATTTTGAAAATCTACTAAACAATATCCCACTACCTAATAATCGTTCTCTTTGCCCTTAATCTACCAAAAAAGTAGAAATCTACTAAAAGTGGTCACACTGGGACAGACAGACTGACTGACAGCACATTTTTTTAAATATTCTTTTCGGAAAGGCTATGGGAACTTGTTCTTACAGCCGGTGTCTTTTGGTATGTAAAGTTTTTTTCAGGTATTTTTCTTAAATCTAAGTTTCGTAGATAACGATTCTTTGAACAACTAATTTCATTATTTTCGATATCCAAGCTATAGTTAATTTTCTATAATTTTTCAGTTTTTCCAGTGATGACGTCATTTCCAAGAAAAATGTTTCTCCTACAACACTGCTTAAATAATCAGTAACGATAGTAAGGCCAATGACAAAATGATGATGATGCATTAGAATAGGTACAAATTAGTTGAGGCGCCACACCTCGTCGGACGTAGTGATTACTTGCTCAGTGCTCGTCGGATGAGGTGCGAAATAGGACGAGTCTCGTCCTCTCTTTGCTCGTCCTATTTCGCTCCTGCGTGACGCTTCAAGCAAACACACCGTTTTACATTGCTTTCCAAACATAATGTAACCTAAAATTAGTCCTTCGTTTATAATTACAATTTGGTATGTAAATTTTTCTTCTGGTATTTTTTTTTAGTTTAGTTTCGTAGATTAAGCTATTTTGAACAACTGATTTCATTATTTTCATCCAAGCTTTATTTAAATCTCTATAATTTTTCAATTTTTCTAGTGATGACGTCATATCAGAGTCTGCATAGTTCAAACCTCAGTTCAAACTCTTTGCTTTACGTAAAAGACTAAAAAAAAAGAAAGTTACTCCATTGACATTTGAAACCTGTGCTGCCAGATGTGATTTCGGAAATGTCCCCAGATTCATATTTTTATCCCCCAAAATGATACGTTTTGACTATCTGCCTAAATCTCTACAAAACCATAGACCTCACTTTGCTTACCTGCTGACAGGCACAGGCAAAGAGTAGTATAAGTATATTAGAAAAGAGAACCCACTCGTGGCCACATTATGCATCCACCTTATGTCAAATTGAAGGCTAACTAGCGCCATCTATGTTTCCCAGACAATAATTCAACCTATACTATAACATACCTACATCTACTCATACCAAAGGATATTATTGTTTTGAATGCTAGTTTTCGTTCAATACCGCACCGATCGAGTGAAATTCCAGTATCCTTACTATTCCTGTAATCTAAACATTGGAAAGAGAACAACAGAAACTCCAGAACATCACTAAATCGGCACGAAATTGAACGAAATCTACAAACAACCCGCACATTACGCAAGATAGGTAGGTATTTTGTGAATTTGTCAATTATACATTGACATAGACAATAAAATTTTTTTTTTCATAGTTCTGCGAAGTATTTAATAGATGGCAGCACATTCTATGCAAACTGAATCGGAAAAAAAGCCACCAAAAGGCGACTGTCCTCCGCCTGGGCACAGGTACCAAACTATGATAGTTACTCAAGCTTTAGTTATAACAGAATACCTTAGTTTTTACCATTTTTACGATGATAAATTGATTAAGAAAACATTCGAAATTCTCCACTTTGATCATTTTTTCCCTACGATTTCATTTGCCCAGAGACCAAATTTCTCCCAATAATCGCGGAAAAATTTCAAATCTGACAACCCTTTTGTTGACATTGAAGTTTTTTTTTTTTTGCCAAAGGCAACGGATGTAAGCCCATTCAGCCTCTGATATGAAGTCATTTAGAGGTCGAATTAATGTCAAGTATTATTGTTAAAATATCTTTGACTACTTATATAGGGACTAGTTACGCGTGTAATTCTACTAACAAACATTTCTGCCAGTTTTTGCGGGGGACGAGGTAACGTGAAGTCCGCAACTTTGGATTTTATTCCACATAACTATAGATTCTAATTTTGAACGTTAAAATCATTAAAAGCAGTCTAGCGTGAACCCCAAACTTTTTAAGTTCGAAATTATTGTTTCGCAATTATAGGCTGTCTCGTTTAGTGATAAGTAAGGTATAGAATTGAATGTAAATGCACATAATTAATTGATCTTATACCGTGGCAGAGGGAAATGCTACCGCAAGGCTAGTCCTTATAATAAATAGTCAAATTAAAATATCCACCATCTTATAATTTTAAGTTTTAAATAAGAAAATAAGGTTTCTCAATATAAAATCTCGAAATGATTTTAGAATCAGCATAGCTTAAGTTTTATTTTAAAAATTTCAAGGTAGACCCACTGAGCAAGTAATCACTTAAGTTTTGGTGGACCACTGGTAGAACTTACAGTACATCTTGGTTCATGGTGGTCACTACGGGTAGAAAATGTCACGGGAAAGCACTGATTATTTTGCCTTATATGACATTGACCAAGATGTTTCGCTTACTTTAGATTAAAACAAGGAAGCTGGAAATAGGTATTTATCTTGTATTTTCAGTATTGATAAAAACGTAGTGATTCCATTACCTTTATCTAGATTTATAATTTGTATTGCCAAAGTTCACTCGGAGTGAGAAAAGCTCTATCGCTAAATTACTATCTTATTATCCCCAAATAGCAAATATATTACAGTACCCTGGGCCCTGTCGGCTATCAAATGGTAGGAGGTGATTGGTATGCGCGGTAGCGCTTTCGCCTACAAACTTTGTTTTGCGCAGTCAAGCTCAAGATATTTGCCGGCCACATAGATATATTATACGCCGGCCATTATAGTTCTATAACTAGGCCCCGAGCCTTATTGCGGCATCTCCCGCAACACCTCTAGACGTGTGCTAAAGGAATGGGCCGTGGACCAAAGCCGTAAGCTCTGGTCGGATACACCAGGACTGAGGCATGCGAAAGAACTTGTGACCGGCTTTTCAAACAGACATACCTCAGATGCCATCAATTCAAACCGCAACGATTTAAGGCTCTTAGTACGAGCCTTAACAGGACACTGCAAGTTAAACAAACACCTACACAGAATGGGGCTTGTAGACTCACCCACTTGCAGATTTTGCTGTGAAGCAGAGGAAACGCCTATACATCTCCTCTGCGAATGCGAAGTGCTCATTCACAGCAGGAGTCGCCATCTAGGTGGATACATAATAACACCTACTGACATCAGGGACCTCCCCTCCAAAAGCATAACACGGTTCATGAAGTCCGTGGGCCTAGGAAATGACCTTTAGGTCTAGGGTGACAGCTACAATAGATCTATCTAGGTCGCAGTAGCTATTTGGTCATTGACCAAGCCCTTATAACATATAACAAAAAAAAAAAAAATAGTTCTATAAAAAAATTGAACTACAAAATATTTTTAACTTTATACTCATAAATCATAATCATAACATTAAAGATTAATTTAGAAAAAAGCCAGAGAAAAATAATTTTCATTTATTAATTATGCAATCTAATACAGTTTTTTCAGTAAACAATTATAACATTCATTGATACAATTCGGAACAATATGAAACAAATAGATTATTCTGATTTCAGTATTACAATAACCGTAGCTCAGGCTCAGGCACAGTTGGGTCACTTTGGGGAACCACAGTAATCAAACACAAGCTATAATGGATTCTAAAGCCATAGCATTAAATACTGTAATATTGTGCTGCTCACATCGTCTTGAGTGCACTTCAATCGATCTTTGCCGATAGAATGATGATATAACTAATGAGCTTGTATTCATAATCATAGATAAACGTAATAAACATGACATTCTAGGATTAATATTTGTAGATTTACTTGATAAGACTTAACAAATTAAAATGTCTTAATACAATTAACCCGATTAAAGAGATGATTTAATCATAATGTGATTCAACATAACAATAACAATGAGAGCTGCGCAATAAACTTACTCTGGAGCTTTGCAAGCCAAGCAGCCTCAATTAATTCGCCAATACCGACGGATCGGACTGAGTAATGAGTGTTATACACATATTAGAGACGGCTCTGATAGGCACAGTTCAATAGTAGGAATGGAACAAAATTGTAGGTACGCTTCAAGTAAAGCGCCACCCGTCCAATCTCCATATAGCATGAGATCAGTCGGAGTTTGGCGTATAGTGCCGACAAGACTTAAAATGGAGTCGTGTTGTAAGTCTGTTAGTGGGCGGTCGCGTATCGCTATCGGGTGATTTGCAGCTTGGACGTGGCTAAACTGCGCTTTTGTACACAAAACAATCCTTGAGACTACTGTACTCCCAAAACTCACACGACATTGGCAGAAATGCAGTGCTAAATACAAGCATAACACCACTAACTTACAAATAAAAAAGAAGACTAAAATAATCTGCCCTTATTCGAGGAAAGTTCTAGCATTTAAAGTTTCACAGATATGTCACACGACATGCCAGGCAAAAACCGAATATACCGACACAAATATGAGTATAACACGCCTGCTACGATACAAAAACAAACAAATTGGGTTACGACACTAAAATACAAAACTTAATAATAGTAATAATGAACAATAGAAACAAACTGGGTTACGACACAAAAATACAAAACGAGGCACCGAGCCACCAGTGCTGCCCTAAATCGTATTTTCTTTATTTCTTAATATTTATACAACATTTCCAAAAAACAAGAATGTCAAATTGCCAATATAGTCATTGCTGAGTTTCTATTTTCGGGTCATTAAGTACATTACGTATTTGTTTTTATAAAATCGCGAAAAGTTACGACTTTTGGCGGTTTTAACGATAATAACTACAAACACAACACATAATAGTCCGTAATATTTCGACAAATCGAAACCGAACAATGACTTCAATGTGACATTCTTGTTTTTTTTAAATGTTGTTTAATTGTATAGAAATAAAAAAAAAACATTTGAGGACTGGCGGCTTGTTGGTGCACTCTTAAAAATAAAAGGTAATGAATAATAAAACACAAGCGGAGGGAATGTTTAACATTGAGACGAAGCGGAATGTATCTCGTCACATTCGTTAGTTGTAGTGGAACTTCATTTCCAACAAATACTTGACATTCACTTGCGCTACGTCGTATACGATGAATCTGAGAATGTGCGCTAAGGAATATTATACTTCGTAAGATATAATACAATCAACGCTTCAAAAATGGCAGAGCCCAAAGAGCTCTTTTTCCAAATAGCTGAGAGCAACATACGTTGCCAAATACGACTTAGTTATTTAAACAAATTCAGCGTATTAAGTGCCAGCCAAGAGCAATACGTGATCTTTGTGGGTTCAAGTAGAGCTTCGGTGGCGCATTGCGGAGTGGTATGCATACTCAATCATGAGCTACGGGTTCAAATTCGCACGGACAACGTGCCATGTACCAATGAGTTTTTCTAACTTATTTACGTAATACCAACTGCTCTCAAACGGTGAAGGAAAAAATCGTGAGGAAACGGCATAATGCTGAAAAGAAATTCGGCTCGGACCCGACACGGTAGTGTAGCGTGAGTCATCCTTAATATGTAACGCGTTTAAGTTAGCACCCTGTACATAAAGGGTGTTCCAAAACTCAACGGCAAGCCGAAAACAGGAGATAGGCAAGTTTAGGTATAACTGTTCGAAGAAAAATACGAAAAAAATTCTATGTTTGATAGTTTTCGACATTTTGTTGAAGTCTGACAGAAGATAGTTTTCTTTAAAAAGTATGGCACTAATCCATTATTTTTTAATTGGGTCCACTAAATAGATTATTCATTGATTTCATGAAAGAAAATCTAATTTCGAAAATTATATAACTTATACAAGTTTGATAATTTTCGAAATTTTTAGATTTTTCACTGAACAGTTTATAAACTCGTCTATCTCCTGTTTTCGGCTTGACGTTGAATTTTGGGACAACCAGTATGTAATGATGTAGATATAATATTAACAAAGGATACTCGTTGTAAAGCAGCGAGGTGTTGGTGGTGTGCGTGACGGGCTTGCCGAGCGGCACGATGGTGCCGTCGTCGATGACGCGGTTCATCGCCTCGTCGGGTCGCATGCGCCCCACGCCCCACGTCGAGTGCAAGCCGCTCGGCAGCTTCGTTATCATCTCCGCGTTGTGGCATTGTTTCCTGTACACCAATAACAATTATTTTAAAGAAAAAAAAATATATATTTATTTGAGAAAAAAACGTCTATATTTATAAAATGTCCGAATGAGCAATGTAGGCTTTGTCAAATCAGAAAAACATTATCATCGCATCCGCAACATATTTCGTCATCAACATACAGGGTGTAAGTGACAGCCTAGCAAACTTCGAAAACATTAGAAACTTCGAAATCGCGAACAAAAAACAGCTGTTCCATACGAAACTGCAGTACCTCAAATGTTATGTTATGGTAAATGTAATGTTATGGAACAGCAGTTTTATTAGATTTTGGTTCCATATTGAAAGTTGTTCAGTTTGATTATCTAAATTCTAAACTACCCCTTTCAATACTACTAGGGTGTTTTGTTGCACTCTGTAGAGGAGTCTCATAATAAAAAAGATAATTTGGCGATAGTGAACTTACATTTCTCCCAGGGCGACTTCGCAGAGCATCATGAGGCCGACTGGGTTGCTCCTGCTGGTGCAGCAGTAGTTGGCGGACTTGGAGACCATGTCCGCGAAGTAGATACCCTTGCCGAACATGTACCCGGTCACCGGCGCCTCGGGCGGCGCGATGCGGAGACCTGATCACACAACAACCTTATCATTACACCATTTAGACCAGGGCACTTGGAGACCATGTCCGCGAAGTGATACCCTTGCCGAACATGTACCCGGTCACCGGCGCCTCGGGCGGCGCGATGCGGAGACCTGATCACATAACAAACTTATCATTACACCATTTAGACCTTTAGGGGTGCTCAGACTTATAGTGGTAACGATCTACCATGCCGTTGATATAATTACATTAATTTGCTTAATTGGTTCAAGACCAATAAAGAAAATTAATTTATATTTTTTTATGCAACCCTCATAAAATGTGGCCAAGAATCAAAAATACACCAAAGCATGGGGTCTCGCGAACCTGCCCGAATAAAATTTAGGTTTTGCGCCGTCTGTGGCTGCAGAGTAGCAAACAGTCGGTTAAAAAGTTTTCTGGCTATTGTTATTGGTCTTTATAGAGGAAAGCCGACCTTGTGAGAGTATTCCCGCGAAGTTAGTGATACGGGAGCCGTGCCACAGCAGGCGTCTGTTGTGCAGCTTTCTGAACGGCTTGTACCGTTTGTCTTCCCCTTCACGGACCACTTTGAATACCTGACGAAAACAACTTTTATTTTAGAGATGTCTGGTACCTTCATAAGTTACAGAATAGCCATACAGAGGGGGAATCCCGCTAGCCTGTTGGGCATCATGTCTTGCGGAGACGGCGACGCTTTGGAGTGTGTGTATTATTTCTAATTTTTTTAGTTTATTCTG
The DNA here is from genome assembly GCA_927399405.1 of Agonopterix arenella. Taxonomy (NCBI): domain Eukaryota; kingdom Metazoa; phylum Arthropoda; class Insecta; order Lepidoptera; family Depressariidae; genus Agonopterix; species Agonopterix arenella. The sequence goes on along the minus strand of OV656695.1, from coordinate 13,352,097 downwards.
TGTTGTATTATTGTTGTCTATCAAACGTTATTTTCATCAGTTACAGAATAAATAGCACAATATAATTTGTCTTTATTTAACTTATTATTAGGTATTTATATAAAATTTATTTATTATTATAAATTTACAAACTGGCGATTAAATATTTGCAAAAAAAATGTTTTATTTTGGTATAATCCAATATGATGCAATGCAATTCGATAGTTCAAGGAATTTTTGTCTATTAATTAATATAAACTAGATTTAGTCCGTGGCTTCGTCCATATAGGCCCCTGACATCGAACCTAGATACAACAAACACCAGTTTTTAAGTCTAATCACAAGCTTTTAAACACAAAAAGTTTCATCAAAATCGGTCCAGAAGTATTTGCAGAATCCTCGTACAAACAGCGACTTTTCAGTACTAGAATAGTGTTGAAATTCACAGCGGTCCGAAAAAGTTATGGCGCTAGTGTCGTGCACGCAGCGAATACAAACCTGTAACACTTCAAGCTTGTAGTTGGAGTGTGTGGCGGCATGGGTGTTGGCGACGTACTCCAGTATCATGTGGAACTCTGGCGACTCACGCGGCAGCGGCGCGATGTCAGCCTTCAGCTTAATGTAGTGCGCCTCGATCGGACTCGTCTTATCGTGCGATTCTGAAACAAACAGCTGTAATAATCAGAACACCAAAACTCATGGAAATGATGCCTTAGTGAGTCATCATATCTCAGCCGATGGACGTCCATTGCTGCACATAGGCCTCCCCAAGTATCGACACAATGACTGGTCCTGCGCTGCCCTTATCCAACGGGTTACCACCGCCTTTACCAGGTCGTTGGACCACCTTGTGTGGGCCTACCCAAGGTGCACTTTCCGGTACGCAGTCGCCACTCCAGAACTCTTTACAAACCACTAGTGAGTGCACTTTAAACTACCAAAAAAAACTGCAAGAAAACATCAACCTGATCTCTGATGAAATCTTTTCTTTTTAATTCTTGTAGAAAATGCACAAATTTACCGAGAGAACGGCGAGTGACGATACTGGATTTCATATCAGTGGGCTTTACATAATTTAGTAATTAAGAAGGACGCTATATGCACGGACCTGAAAAAAAGACGGACGGAATCTCGTCTAATCAAAAGTGAACCACCCATTTATATGAGTGTGCGTGCCGTCGCCCTGTCGCGCGGTACATAATGGCGGCGGGTTGTCGGACCTGCGCCTAGAACTGGTGCGTCTGTGTGAGCGTAGGTCCCTTGTAGAACAAACGAAATTGTAGGACCTTGCATGCTTCCATGCTTCACCTCTTTTTAGTGTGACATTACGTCCGTCTTTTTTTCAGGGTCCGTGGCTATGTATTAAAAACTGTCCGCTATAACCGGCTGATCCGGCCGGCCGGCAGTAGTACGGCAGGAGTTTCTGACTACCTTCTCTTCTACAATGTAGAAGTAATTATTACAGCTTTTTCACACTAGCGACATCTCGGCAATTCATTCCCTTTGAAATCGAGCTCGAAACGTACGCGCATCGCTGTGTGAAAGAGGTCTTAGTATTACGTACCAATAGATAACAAGCTGTAAGCAATCTCTATTTCAAGTAGATTGTCTAACATTTCAGATTTCTTCTTTATTTCTTCGACATTGTCCAGCGGCGGTGGATTGTTCACTCCAAAGTCGTGCGGTACCATTGTGTAGAATCTGTAAACAGTATTTAATGTTTATTGTTTGATTCGCCCTAGAAGCACACATTATAGTTACGTCGTAAAAGATACAGTGCTTCCCTAGAAAACTTTCACGCAGGCTCGCGAAACTCTCTAGCAAAGAAATTTTATATGAAACGTTCACCGCCGCCATTAAATTCCTTTGAACGGTCGCACACGTTTCATACATTCTTTGATATCGGTCATGACCAGTTTTTAGTATGGAAGTCACGACTCTTATAACGTAGTGACTTCCATTCTCTTTGTTTTCACGCTTTAATAATTTACTGCCAGACGGTATGCGCGAAAATGTATTTAATGGCACTTGACTCAGTGTTGTTATTACTTCGTACAGCGCGCGACGATGCCGTTTGGTGCGAGCGGCAGAATTCTACCTACGGCCGAGTGACGGAGGCCTGCTAGAAGCACGTGCCTATGCTGATTAAATCAGATGCGTACTGGAGAAGGGCCAAGTAAAATTTACCTGGAACCGTCGAGTATGCATGACGAGACATCAGGACGTCGAGAAGGCGAGAGATGTATGAGAGCAATGAGGTGATCTATTTTCGCTGCCTACCCTACCTAAACATATGTATGTTTTTAAATTTTTTATTAACCTGTTTTGCCCCACTGCTGAGCAAAGATCTCCCCTAAACTCTCGGTGCTACTTCCCGCCATATATTTCAGCAGGCATAAATCTCGTCTCGCCACCTTTTCCGGGGTCTGCCTCGACCTCGACTCCAGTCGTGGGGCACCCATTGCGTGAAGATTTATGCCCACCGCTTGGTGTACATATTTCCACTTTAGTTTTGCCTACTTTTCCGCTACTCCAGCTATTTGAGTTTTGTAGCGCAGTGTGGTGTTCCGGATACTGTATGTCCGTTTTACACCTAGAATACTGCGTATGTATGTATGTATGATTGATTATTGGATTATTCTTAGAATTGTATTTAGTGCTACGAATTTAACTGACCTGTTAGTAGCATCTATGATTTTATTCTGATTGACTGCACCTTTTTCAATAAAACGTAGTAATTCTGATAACACTTTGTAGCCACATTTAATTTGATTTTTAGATAGTTTTCCTAAGGGCATTTTTTCCGTGTCAAGCTGAAACAATTAAGAATTAATAATATTAAACACATTACCCTCTTTCTGGGACAGTCTGGTAAAAAACAAACGTAACTCAACATAGGCAGGCCTTGAATAAAATTGATTATGAGTTTAAATGTTCCCATTGCTCGACGCTGTCGACGATTGTAACCTCGCGACTGAGAAAGCTTTTAAGACTAGTGCTTACTTTGACTAGCAAATGTACTAAAATCATCATCATCTGCCCTTCGACAAAAGTAAAATAAATGAATAGGCTCAAAGCGAAAAGTAGGACACTTGGTCCATACAGCCATCTGAAATTTTCCCGTAATAAAGCCCATCCATTTGTTTTACTTTGATCTAATGATCAGCCTATAAACGTTTCACTGTATAGGCCTACCCCTTTAGAAGAGTATGGGCGTTAGTTTAATCTATGAGGATTAGTCGACTTCACATAGGCATCCGAATTATCTCTTCAGGATTATGCAGGTAAAAAAAAACGTGTGGATTTGTACTATTAGAGGCAAAGACATTCTATACAAGGAGGACTTCGCCTCATTGCGCTATTAACGGGACCGCTAAGTTATGCTTAATTGTTGTACATTACTGTTTGGTGACCGAATACATTTGAAAGATTTGAAAGCACTGGAATGTCAGCGGCAATGTATGACAGCTAAGCATAACTGATGCATACAAAGGTGACATTAGAGACATGTGCCATTTTTTGTTCTGTTCTTGTATGACGTGGTGAGTCCCATATAGAATGTCATTGATTAGAGGGGTCAAGAAATGGAAAAAATGAATTTCTAGAAGCAAATCATATTACTTATGGGTAACAGGTGTTTCTGAGACTTTTCCTCAAAACTCCTATGCTCTACGCCTGCATATTCAAAATCCATATCCTTGCGAGGTCAAAATTCCTTATCCTTACAGTTTTTGAGAGTTACACGGTTATTAATTAAGCTGAAATCACTCACAAATAATAAAAAAACGCGGTAAGAGCACGATAAAATAATTTATTTTAGATTCCATATGCTTATTTGAACTCTCATTTTTATTTTCTTTCGCGAATGTTCGTTTGGGAGAGAGCGCATATCTCTCGAAGCCCTCTCCCAAGAAGTGTAGCTGAACAACAGACATCTCGAACTATTCCTCATGCAGTAAATTTAATCTTATTTCATTTCATGAGGCTACCGCTCATTCCCGCCTCCTTCATAAAATAATTTATTATTTTTATGTTCCTTATTAATAACCTCTTTCATATTAAGTACCCTATAAGCGTCGATTTGTATCATTATTACTTATAATATACTTGTATCTATTGCAAGCTATATATTTTATATCTTATTTATCACACCTTCCTTCCACCTTATCAAAAGTTCTTCCATCTCATGGTTGTCTGGAAGAAATCGCTTTTAGTGATAAGACCGCCATTTGTACCCTTACGTTCTTTTGTTCTGTTTTGTTGCTGCGTGCAAATAAAGAATATTTATGTGATGTTATTACTGACCTCAAATTCCTTAAGAGTCTTCTTCATGATGTTGATGTCGAAGATCTTGACGACGAGCTGCTGCACCGGCTCCGGCAGCTTGCAGTTCTTGTCCACTTGCAGCTGCTTCTTGCTGTCCGTTTCGTCGTCGCCGTAGTCCATGTCGATGGGGTAGTACGCACCGGGAGCCTGTTCAACATATCATATGCTATCATGTGAACTAAGTACTTATTTTAAAACTCTTTTCTGTGCATACGGAGATACTGGTGAAAACAGCATAATAAACAAGTACAAAGGGATAGCTTATCTCCAGAGACAGGAACTACGGGTGCGATTACTAACAAATGTATGGATATGACCAAAAATCCAAGGATTCTGTACCTTAGAAACGGATGTAAATACTTAACTAGGATTTCGGCGAATTCCGATCTCTACTTATCTCTAAAGATATTTCTTCCAGCTGACTCAGACATATTACACATGTTTAAAAAAGTATTTTATAATACTTAAAAAAGTATTTTGTTCACCCTGATTTGAATCTGACGCTCTGTGGCCCAGGTACTCTATATTATAATAAACAAGGGTAAATGTTTTTGTACTTATTAGAATTTTATTTCTGTATGTTTAAGGTATTCTTGGGTTAATTGAGTAGGATCTTATTTCTTCAAAGTTCAGTAGAATTTGTTTCATAAAGGAATACCTTTATGAAATCGTCCCGGCACTCCCACGGGTTCTCAGTCTTGTCCATGTAAGCGTTTTCGAACTTCATAATGCCGTCTTCTAGAGATTTGCAATTCTCCAGTTTCTTGCTGCCGATCGTTGTACCGATGCGGCCCCAGGACTTGAACAACCAATACCTGGATACAAGACACGTAGCATTGAACTAAACGATTAGCTAATTGTAGTGATTTGTATGAAGAACTGAATGATATTTTGCGATTCAGTATTGATACAATAGTAAGTCCCGGTATCAACCAAATCGGAGATGGGCGGAGAGGAGAGGTTTTTAGGGACAAACAAGGAACCCTTACACTTTCGTTCATTCTGTCTGTATGCCCCGCCTCACTTACTCACTCATTATTGCACCTATTGAATCGAAATTTAGCATGAAGATAGATAACAGTAACCCAAAAACAGAAATGTGGTAGTTAAGAAGAAATCAATTTTTTTCTGCCAAGGACGGGACCGAATGTTTGTAATTTAGAGTATAATTCCTTATACTACTATAAAGAACTTAGATTTTCTAATTTGCCATTCTTCTTGTCAAATCTCTGTGACAATGTCTTATACATTGTGAATGGCAAATTAGAAAATCTATCTATTAAATCAAATCGATATATATATCATCAACAGATTGTTCTGGTCCACGAGCGGACAAAGGTGTCTTCCAATATACGCGACAAGAGAGGCCTCGTGTGATACTCATAATTTAGTTAATTTGAACAATCTTTACTATTATAAAACTGTAACAGAAGTGTGTCTGTACATTAAAGATATTAACAAAAAAAAAGTTACGATATGGTTTTTAGGTGTCCCTGATTCCATATCAGCAATTTTTGGATTTTTTGTATGTTTTGTGTGTTTGTATGTGTGTTTGTTTGTTTGTTTGAACGAGCATCACGCAAAAACTATTGAACCGATTTTGATGAAACTTTTTTTGTTTGATAGCTAATGTGCTGACTTAAAATCTGGTATATAATTTGTGCGGACAAAGTCGCGGGTTAACTCTCGTGAATTAATAAAACTTAACTTACTTTTTCTGAAAATCACTTTCCAAAAGTTGCAGTTTGTAGTAGGAGTTCTTCTGTGCTACGATGTCAGTCTTGCACAGGACGACAGTGTACTTGGCGCCCTCATACTCGTCCGTGTACACGTGAGCTACGTCCTCGAGACCGGAATCTGGGTCTACGGCGGTACCACCTGGAGACCAACTAAATTCGTTAGCACAATCGCCTCTACGCGTTTTGAGGACTTTCTAACGGTGGTGATCAGACCGCAAATATGCTTCCATCTATACAGGGTGAAATTGATATCATTAACATCCTTTTAAACCGAGAGTCTACCCATGACACTGAACAACTTTTACTATGGGAGCAAACCAATCGGAACAAAGAAAAAATCAGCTTTTGCATACATTTGAGTCGAGTAGGCAGCGGCGGCGGGTGCAGTTTAGTAAGGAACGGCAGATTTTTTTTTTGCTCCGATCGATTTCCTCCCATAGTAAAAGTTATTCATTTTGATGGGTAGACTCTTAGTTTAAAAGGATGCTAATGATATCAATTTCACCCTGTATATATTGGTCTTATCGTGAACGGATTAAACGTGGGCACTTAAGGAAAATCTTAAGTGGGACTGGAGCTGGAAGGCTGTAAATATGTTAACAAATCATAGAAAAACAAGATAATAGAACAATAGCAAGTAAAATAATAATAGTCGCGATGACGAGACAGGCTAACAGAGTGAGCGAGAGAAAATCTATGTTGTTTGTCCCTTACTGCGTATGCGATATTTTTGTTTGACTTAGTTGAAATTGCTTACAACAAAGGCAAGAATTTTCATATCTCCGTCCCTTTCCAGTATACGCGCTCAGCTCGTCTTGATAATATTACGTAACAAATGAACGAAACACCTGAATTTTTTTTTGTGATGTATTAGGTATTAGCTGAAAAACATACGACATTGAAATAAGGAAAAATTTGACTTCTCGGTCGAATTGGTCGTGTAGATACATGGGACATATGGATTTGTATAAATGTTTTTCAGAATATTATTTTATTCTATGCTTTAGTAAAAAAAACAGAAAAGAATATACCTAACATAAAAAAAGTGTACCTTTGATTTTCAATTTGGTGGTAGATGATTTCGAAGATTTTACGTAAAGGCTACCCGATTTTGGGATAGATTTTCCGTCGAGAACATCTTGTGGTACTCGTTTTGCTGGCTATAAATAAAAATTTTAAGGTAGGTAAAAAAAACATATACAGTGAGAAGTAGAATTATTTTCGTATCCATAGAATAATCAGCAATTCATGTTCACATTTAATATACAGGGTCCTTCTTAAATGCTGACACTTTTTAAGGGGATGATCCGACTATCAAACTGAATAACTTTCTCTATGGGCCCAACATCGAAATCGCGAACAAAAAATAACAGCTGTCCCATACGCTTGGCTTGAGTAGGTTTGAAGTTTTGTATGGACGAGCTGATTTTTTTTCGTGATATCGATGTTAGTCCCATTTTATTGATTTTTTTTAAAAGTAATCTTAAAATTATGGTAATATTCCTCTCTCTCGGTAACAAGGTTCAGGTAAATGGGCGCCGTATGCCAGCACCAAGAAGAAAAAAAATAGAGATGTACCTCTATCATTGTTTCTTTATGTATCCTATAGTAAGTGCGTATGACAAATTTCTCTTTTTGTCGCTTTGTCGAGCGTGCGCCCTACTGGGTCGATAACAAAAGATATAGTAAAAATAAAATGAGACTTACGTCAGAGCCCCAAGGCGCGATGTTGTTCAACTTGATAAGCTCCAGGGTTTTGGCAACAGTGCCAGTATCTGCATCTATCAAGTCCAGGAAACTCTCGTTAACCACCTGCGAACGATTAAACACAACAATGGTGCATTGATTAAAAAAAATGGGATAAATTATGAGAGAATCTCATCATTTCTGATTTGATCTTGCAGGAAAACTCCAAAGCATAACATCCCTCTCCATTGCCCTTTGGGTGACTTTCAGCCTTTTTATGAGTCCTTAGCGACCTAGAGCGCGACAAGATTCGCCGAAGAATCAAAGTAGTCCAAAGAATTCAGAGCTAAACTTGTACTGGGCGGGACACATTGCTCGCAGAACCGATGGTCGATGGTTCCGAAGTCAAAGATCACTATCTTTAATAAACTAGTATATTTATTTATTTATCATACCGTATATATTTGTATGTATGTATGTTAGTATAAATATACCTGTATCTTTATACAATATATATTTATTAGTCTTAAATACCTACTGTTTTATAAGTTAAATGTGCACACTGCCTGCCTCACTTTCTATGCTCTCTCTCTGTCTCGGGTTTGCTGGAAGAAATCTCTTTAGAGATAAGCTCGCCCTTTGTAATTGTTTATTATGTTGTTTTCATGTATATTTCCGTGTGTACAGTAAAGTGTTAAAATAAATATATAAATAAGATTTCTCGAGTGGTGACCGCGTACCGGAAGGCGCTGCTTGGGTAGGCAGTGAGTCCCCACAAGTTGGACCGATGACCTAGAGTGCGATTTTTGAATCTCATTCGTTGAACTCTGCAGCTGAAAATGTATGGACATACGCATCTTTCTACTGCTGATTTGACTTTCAAAAATGGCACTCCTGGAGTATGATTTATGAAAGTTAAATCAGCAGTAGAAAAATGCATCTCTCCATAGTAATTTTGACATTTTCAACTGCTAGGCTCAGCGAATGAGTTTCAAAAATCGCACTCCTGGTGAAGGCGGCGGGAACCGTTGGATGGGGGCAGCGCAGGATCGGTCGCTGTGGCGATCTTTGGTGGAGGTCTATGTCCAGTAGTGGACGTCTATCGGCTGAGGTGATGAGTGAAAATCTCAAATAAGAGTACCCAATGTGTTAACATTGACATTAGCTATGCTTAATAACAACTTACCTCAATATCATTTTCCTCAACCTCCGCCATCTTGCTGGGCATGTTCTCGATGGTGGCCGCGTTGGAAATGACAGCTGCCGTGGTGTTAGTCAGCTTGGTGACCACCAGACCGCCAAGTTTCAATATACGACGCTTCAAATCTTCCTTGCTAGTCTTCAGTTTACCGTAAATGAAGAACTGCAGATTCTTCAGAGGCGGTATTGGCAAATTTTTCTTGGCGCTAGATTGAGATAAGGTTGTGCTATTAAAGTGTAAACTTTAATAATAATAAATGTTGATTGGCTTTTTAGAATGATTAAATAGTTTTCAGATATCGAGCAAACAAGTTTGACGAATATAAACAATATAAGAGGAAAACATACAGTCAACGTGCACATTTTTAATTAAAATCGGTCTAGTCTTGGCGGAGGAAACAGGGGAATACGAGATTGTATTTTCGTCTATTTTTTGTACGTAAAATCAGTCCGAGCTGCTGTGTCACTTTCGCGCTGGTAACTCTGTTGCTCAAAAGCAGCGCGACAGCAATAGATCTATAAAAAACCTAATTCTCTGAATGAAATATTTCTTACTCAGACTCCTCCTTTTTGACAATTTTGATCGGCGGAGGCGGCGCAGCCTCGAACAACCTCACTTCCACTTTCGGTTTATACTTTTTGAATGCTGTACTTTCCTTAAACGATTTGGGAACTTTCATCGGCACTTTCTTTGGTTCCACAGTCGTGTATTGGCACTTTGACCATTCACTCAGATCACCTGCAAAGACAATTTAAAACCTATTTTTTTTTTTATATATTTTGCTTGTCTATCAACTTAATTTTTTCGAATGTCAAGTTCATTTTGCAGAGCAATTACATTCATACCTGTTTAGGGTTGAGACACATTGACTGACGGCAGGCCCATACAAAAAGCAAGTTTAGCATGGGCCCGCCGTGGGGCAATATGTCCTGACCCTTATTACTCTCAGTTTTAACTCCTTAATAAAGTTTAATAGGCTAGTATTAATATTCAAAGTGCCAGATGCGACTCATATTAAATGGATGAAATATAGAAGGAGAATAGATAAGGAGGGCACTAAGTCAAATACCTGTGCACTTGTAGTTGAAAGTTCCCAGAACCAGCTGCCCTTTGCATTCTGGACACGGAGCCGGCACTCCGAAAGCCATGCAATCAGCGAGACGGTCCAGACACTTGAAACAATTAAATAACACATGAAGATACTTCAATATTAACTTCTAATTATGGTCAATGCACACTTAAAGAGCAGCGGCGAGAGGCGGCCGGAGGAGTACTTTCGGTGCAATATTTTACCTAGCATTTTGAATCTTACTAAAGGGTGTCCAGCGGGAATTTTTCAAGTTTAAATTAACGTTACTCTTTAAGTAGCAGGGCTAGGGGCGCGGAAGGGGTAGCGTCAGTTGCGTCATCTTTGCGGATTTGTTAGTAACCATGAGTCACTGGTCGGGAGCGCATCGCGCGTTTGCGGTGGAGCAATATTTAAAGTGTGGTGAATGGTTGATTCGAGCGCGTCGTGCTTTCTGTTCCCACTTTGATATTCGGCGGTTAAACGATGGTCCGAGCACGCAGCTTATATGATCGTGGGTACAAAGATTCCGACAAGAAGGGACAATGGTTAATAATTCGCTCCCAGGACCGTCCTCGTCAGCTGCAACGCCAGAACGTGTGGCACAGGTGCGTCAAGAAATCATTAGAAGTCCAAGAAAATCAGTGAGAAAGATTGTCGCCTCTACAGGCATTAAGAAGTCAACTGTGCATATGATTTTGAAAAAAAAATTGAAACTTCATCCCTATAAAATGCAAATCGTCCAAAAACTAAACGAAAGTGATTATGTTTTAAGAGAAACGTACGCCCGAACGATGTTGGAACGTTGTCGGACCCCCAGAACGCTTGGAAACATATTGTTTAGCGATGAAGCCCATTTCCACACCGGGGGCTACGTAAATAAAAAAAATATGCGTTACTGGAACCCCGACAATCCAAGGGAACGGCATCAAAAGAGTTTGCAATGCCCTAAAACGACAGTATGGTGCGCCATTTCTGCTCATGGAATAATCGGTCCATATTTCTTCAATGAGAGAGAAACAGTCAATTCCTCGGTATACTGCCGTATGATTGATGAGTTTTTGGTACCGTATTGCAAGTGTTTCACGGACGCAACAATAGAACTCATTTTCAGCAAGATGGGGCAACTCCACACACCTCCAGGGTCTCAATGTTGAGGTTAAGGGAAATTTTCCCTGGAAAATTAATAAGCAAGTACGGAGACCTACCCTGGCCACCTCGATCGCCGGATTTGACGCCGTGTGATTTTTTCTTGTGGGGTTACTTTACTGCAATAATCTCCGTACCATAACTGCTCTACAAGAAAATATCCGACGTGAAATCGCTGCTATCCCGCCAGCGCTTTGTTCGCGCGTACTTGCCAATGTGAGGGCTCGCTTACAAGAGTGTATTGCGAGAAATGGACGTCACTTGGAGGACATTATTTTTAAAAAGTGAAATCCGCAGACCCTGGTTACGTTTTTAAAATATAATAAATATTTAAAACTTATTAGTTTATTTTTTATTTAATTTCGAAATCGAAAAATTCCCGCTGGACACCCTTTACTAGTAAATAAAGTTCAAATTGGTTTGCAGCCGCGAAGCCGCGCGCTGCCGCCAAGTAGATTACAATGGAAAAGTGGGAAAAGCCGCGAGGGAAACAGCTACTCTTTCAGTGTGAATTGACCCTTAGGTAACAATGATTGGAAACAGCATACTTCATCGATTCCTGGTGGCACTTCTTGTGAATTAACCTCTAGCAGCTCCTGTATATCTTTCTTGCTATACTGACTCAAAGCACTCCTATGTTTGTGGAACAATTTGTTTTGCTTCTCCAACTTCTTTTCTAAATCCTTTTCCTTCTTTATGTCCTCTTCGTCTTTCGGTTCAGTCTTCATCTTTTTCACGGGCACTTCATCTAGAGATTTTGGTCTAAAACACATAAGTTTATAAATAAAATTTCTGATCGTGAATAAGGCAACATATGTAATCATCAGTTTAAATCAGGAGGAAAAATGCTCGAGCAGTTTTCATTGATAATGAACTCGTTACAATTGAAATTAGCATGCAAGAGACAACGCGAACACACGCCACATGGATTATCTGTTGAAAGCTATTTGCAACTCTATTCTAAATGTAAATATGTTCATTATCAATTTATAAACATAATACAAATTATACAAACTCACGACCACATTTCCTATCGGAATAGTCGAGAAACATGCCTACAAACATATTTAGTTAAGAGGTGGCTGGCCTTTCGGCCAAAAAAAGTACTGAATGAATATTTATTCCACTTTAATCACCTGGGTGATATCACCCGGGTGATCATAGGCGACTCCTCTGTTCTATGTACTATGATCACCTAATCACCCAGGTGTTTAAAGTCGACTTGACCTTCAGTTCAGTTTTTGGTATCCCCAAAGCCACAGAGCCACATACGGGATTATTTTAAAGTAAACAACTACAAATCAGATCAACCTATAAAATCATGTAAATGAGGTAGTAATAACTTACGGAACTTCCTTTTTAACAATGGCTTTGTCTTCCTTGGAAAGATTATTGAAGCCAGGCAGGCAGTCTCCACCGGCAAGGAACCCTAGATTTTCTCTCTCTGCGGCGAAACATTTAACATGATGCCAAACAGGCTGGCCGCCGTATTTCATACCTACTTCCGTGTCAAACAATATCTTACAGATACGTACTTCATCCTTAAAAGTAAAATTTTGAATCAGAAATTTTATTTTATCTCCTTTATTTTAGTGACTAGAGTTTACCCACTACTTCGTTCGTACAAATTATATACCAGATTCCAAGTCAAATCATAAGCTATCAAACAAAGTTTCATCAAAATCGGTTCAGTAATTTTTGCGTGAATCTCGAACAAACAGACATACAAAAGTTCTAAAAACGGTTGATTTGGAGTCTTGTAAATATCCTCAATGTACAGACATATTTCTGTTACAGTTTAGACTTTTCAATGCTGAATCTTTGTTTGTCTTTTGTTATCATCTTTATACCAAAATGTACTAATTTAAAAGATGTTTGAGATATGCCTGTCCAACAAAAAGCATTACTGTTTTTTGAATAAATCGCATCACTGAAAAAGAACATTTAGAAATAAAAAAATACCAACCTTAACAATTTTAATATCACAATGCCTGCAAGTAGCTCTGCTAGACTTGGAATATTCAACGGAAAAATCTTTGACTGCCGAATTATCTACAGCAGTAGCAGACCTTTTTTTCTTTCCCTTCCCCTTTGGTGCTGGCATCACCAAACCTGTATTACTCTCTGTTAAAAAACAAGATCACATTATTAAAATAGTTAAGTAATCTAGATGTGCTTGGTTCGAGTTACATACCTATTGCAGTCTTAATTCTTTGTTTATCAGCTTGTTTCAGTCTGTTATAGTTTCCTATGTCGCTGATGCACTGAACGCGCTGCCTTTTAAAGAAACACTCCTCATGGTGCCAATTAGGTTGCTTTCCATCATGGAATGAAGACTGAAATAGTCAAGTTAGCTACAATGTTGCTGTTTGAGATGATAATTTGTTTATATTTAAAAAGTAACAAAATAAATATAAATCTACCATGTCATGTACTGTTGAACACATAAAAAAACTGTCTGCACTTGGGTAGGCCTAAAGGCCTGCAAGAGTGCTACTTGAGACATTTAAAATTCAATATACTGAAGTACAAAATATGTTTTGCTATACGTTAGGCAGGAACTATTGGATGAGGGCAGAGCTAGACTGGTTGTAGTGGCGGTACTTGAAGGAGGCCTATGTCCAGCAGTGGATGTCTGTCGGCTGATATTGATGATCAAGATATGTTATACAAAAATAGATATGTGTAGGTATATGTATAATATTCTATTTGCATGGTGGTTGTGGATGAGATGGTTGTAAGACTCATTGTAGATTTGTAGCTATCATCCCAAACATTGAAATCAGTTCAAAAGAGCTTTCATTTTGTATGATTGTATAATACAAGGGAAAAGTTTAACAGTTGTTTAGGGAGTTTTTGATCTAGGATGCAAGCGAGCTCTCGCTTTGTTGGCCTTTGCTGCACTCCCATGTGAGACTGAGACCTCTGCCCAGCCTCGCACGCTCTTTCTGCTCAGTACCGCGTGATTCTGGCTCCCCTTTAATGGAAAATACTCTAGGGATGTGTTTGTGTAAAAGTGGGGTGCTCTGATTCAGTGCCGGGACATACATTAACCTAACCTAACTCAATGATGAGGGGTGAGTCGGCTTTGGTCCAGTTAAAGTAATTTTACTACAAGTTAAGTGAATTTGGTGCACAGTATTTTTGGTGTGAAAATATATTTCTAATAGCTTGATAAAAAAATTGATTTTCAGTAAAGACTAATTGTGGTAGTGCTGTTTTTTAATTAATTTGTGAGACCCATATCGTTAAGTTTGTTGTGCAATAATATAAAAGGGGGTTCTTTTTCTTCTATAGAGTTGAGGGCATGTCATTTTATTTTTTTCCAGCCCAGTATTTTGCCACACAGATAGCACTGCTGGCAGCTTCCATACGCTTCATTCGCGTGCAAGTTTGCAGGCAGGAAGGGCAAGATATGAGATCGGCCATAGTCTGAGGGGCCACACCACATTCACACCTTAGCTCAGATCCATCAATAAAAACCCATTTGGACGGGTTCTCCTTACTCCGGCTGACTTGAGTTCGGAGCCTATTCAAAGATCCCCAAATCGGCCTGGGTAGTTCATATCCTGGGGGAAGGCTTTCCGAGGGGGGGACAGACGGGTCGGGTAGTGTGCTCTTTTCTCACCAGAGGTCACATCTAGCTCGAGGACACTCACCAATACCTTGTATGGGGTGGACACACTTCAGAAAGTTTTTGCGGCTCTTAAGCCTTTGGGGTACTGTGGAGTATCCAAACATAGGATGCCCTGGATCAACCTCAAGTTTTGCTCTGATAATTTCGTTTCAATTGAGCTCGCAACGGCCCTGCGGACTTCTGGTGGCGCTATCCCAGCCAGTGGATAGAGCATTTGTACCGGAGTTGGCTTGAGGCAGCCTGTAATGATCTGACAGGTTTTATTTAATGCTGTATCCACGAGCTTTGTGTGGGCGGAACGACTCCATAACGGGCAGGCGCATTTGCCTGCGGAGAAACAGAGAGCCAGCCCAGAAGTTCGCACAACTTGAGGCGAAGCTCGTAAAAAAGGTGAAAGGTGGTAAAGTATATTGATGGGCATGTTAATACATTGTTGATGAGCTTTATTCTCTTTTTTTTTAAGGTAAGGAAGGTAAGGTCCGCTTCGTTAGGAAAAGGTGGAGACAATGGAATGGCCTTGACTTGATACTATAATCATTTCGCTGTTGTTTCTGTGGATTACACTATAAATAATAGAAACTACATATTGATATCATGTGAATGGTTTTTGTTGTAGTTCGATACTCGACTGCAATTTATTATTCTTACCTGCACCATTACAGCTATACGTAAGGCGCCTTGATCTATCTTCTCTTTGCAGCCTTTACATCCTGCTCTTCCTGATTTTGCATATTCAGCCTGAAACGGCAACTCCGACATTTTCGGCACTTAGAATTTACAAATCATAAAACAATTTGAAGAACAACGACGTTCGTTATTTTTGATATCTTTCGAGGAAAAATTTACGATGCGAAATCCTGCGCACTGAACAAGTAATCACTACGTAGTGATTACTTGTTCAGTGATCCTGCGCGCCGGCCGGTTAATATGTGTTGCAAACTTGCAAAAGCAAAAGTCAGAGGGATTTTCCAGAAGAAAAAAAAAGTTAGTTCCTAATTTCTCAATAGATGGCGTTGACCAGAGAGGGGTCCAATAGGTGTGGGCAAATATGTTAATTTATATTAATAATAAAAATACACAGTACAAGTTATTACTAATCTGGGTGTTATTGACGACCCGGTTGGTGTAATGATTGCCACGCCGGACTGTCAAACCAGGGTCCTGGGTTCGTATCCCGGTTCGGTCATTGATGTTATATGTTTGTGCCGTTGTTGAATGGTTCCCATAACAAAAAGCCTAAGGCTTACTTGGGATCATTCCAAAGTATGTGCCTGTGAGCGTTATTTATTATTAAATAATTGTCTGTCAAAAACGAATAAAGTATCAGACTTGGCTATATGGGCTTCGTATCCATTTTGAATATACGAACAATACTTAAGTCATTTCACTTTTCAATGTAAAGAATATTGAAATTGCTTTGCTAATAAAGAGCGAAATGTTTCGTCTATGGCTTTGCTTTTCATTCACGGAATCTGACGTACGATGTAAATATTTCCGGTTTATTTTTAATGAAATACTTAGTTTCTGTTAGGTTTTTATTGTTTGTTATTGTTTCTCGTTTATTGTTCGTATATCCAAAACGGATACGTAGCCCATACAGCCACGTCCGATAATCGATTCGTTGTTGACGGACAATAACACTGAGATTGCTAAATAATAAGGGTTTGTACTGTGCATTTTTACTATTAATATTAATTAATATGATTCATACCTATTGGACCCCTCTCTGATCAACGCCATCTATCGAGAAATTAGGAACTAACTTTTTTTATTTTTTTTTGCTTTTGGAAAATCCCTCATTGAAATAGAAAATATTTCCTCACCGTGTCGTTTCAATCAAGAGTTTTTACGAAATTCCTTAAAAACCTCGTACTTGCCTACCTATAAATAGGTAACATTAAAACCATAAATAGTGGCATGAAATATAGGTAAGAATGATTGAATTTCACTCTTTTAGGTTCTAAGATACGAGACTTTTTGGAATTTTTGATGCGATAAAAACACGATAATTTTGCTGTTAATCTGGGATAATTCTTAAGTGTGGATCTGGCAACACTGATGTAGATACTAATCTAATGTAAATTGTAATCTGAGGGCGCGCAGCACAGAGTACTTTTTTGCGCGCACGCAGCGTAGGATTATTTTCGAAAAATTTTCGCATCTCATCTCAAACTCAAACTTTTCTTCGAAAAATATCAACAAATAACGAACGGGCTCAGAGATTTTATGATTTGTAAATTCTAAGTGCCGAAAATGTCGGAGTTGCCGTTTCAGGCTGAATATGCAAAATCAGGAAGAGCAGGATGTAAAGGCTGTAAAGAGAAGATAGATCAAGGCGCCTTACGTATAGCTGTAATGGTGCAGGTTAGAATAATTGCAGTTTACATTTTGGATCAAACTACAACAAAAAACTTTCTTGAATGACATTTCATGAAAACAACCGAAATAATAATAATAGCAAGTCAAGGCCATTCCACGGTGTCCACCTCTTCGTGACAGAGCGGCCCCTTACAGCAGTGACCAAAATTGACCAAATGGGTACATATAGTGGCTTAGCCTGGTTGACCTCATGCATAAATATAAAAAGAGACTTTATTATAGCCTGAAATATGGTTTATGTTTAAATGACAGATGGCACGTGTGGTTGACCTCATGTGGCACGCTCATGCTCCTGTCCTGTGGAATACCAAAATTAATCATAATGTCATCAACCTTCCTATCCTTCCTATGCGTCATCAGGGCTGCGCAAATTGTACCCGTGTACCACCCGTGGACTGCGGGAGTTTCGTGAGAGTGAGCGTTTGCGCGCGTCGAGTCTCGGAAATAGTTCAAATTTTCTAAAAAAAAATGTCAGGAACACACAAAACCTATCAGAGAAAATCTTGTCTATGGTATATTGTTTCATTCATGATAAAAAGAAAACAAAAAACCACTTTAAATCTTTATCATAAGATTTAAATTAACATCAAAGGTGACCTAGGTAATCTTATCTCAAATCTAGACAGCGCAGATAGAGGGGGTAGCACAGATCTGAGACATAGCATACGAAGGGTTAATCAAAATTTGGTATATGATATGTGAAGTTGGTCTTTATTTTATGTCTTTTACGGATAGAAGACATCATTTTAAGAAACCAATAAATTTTTTTTTACAGTTAATCGAGTTTATCAATATAAATTTAATTTTTAACGGTTATTTTATAGGTATCTCTAAAAAATGGTAAAAGTGATTGCGAGAAAATCATTCAAACTCTATGGAGAAAAACCTTTGCTTAATTTAATCAAATAAAAATCACCTGCCATCTTGTTCTAATTCTTGCTGGAAACAGAAATGGAAACATCAACTGTTAAATTCGGACATTATGAACAGGGAAGAATATATATTTTTTCTTAATGGCCAGTTTTTAGTTGATTTAAAGTTTACCATGGAGTTTACAGGTCGTGTGAGTGACGTTACTCATCGGACCGAAAACCGATGGTATTTTATTAAAAACTATACCCGCAACTTCATCTGCACAAATTATATATACCAGATTTTAAGTCAGATCATAAGCTATCAAACAAAAAAGTTTCATCTAAATCGGTTCAGTAGTTTTTGCGTGATGCTATTACAAACAAACTAACAAACAGACGGACAAAAATTCTAAAAAAGGTTGATTTGGAGTCAAGGACACCTAAAAACCATATCACATTCTTTTTCATATTTTACACAAATTAACAAGAAACCTTAATCCAGTTTTAATTTTATTGATCCCATTCCATTTCCAACAGAAACATTGTAGCTTATTTGACTATTTCAGTCTTTATACCATGATGGAAAGCAACCTAATTGGCACCATGAAGAGTGTTTCTTTAAAACTCAGCGCGTTCAGAGCATCGGCGACATAGAAAACTTTAACAGACTGAAACAAGCTGATATGGAAAGAATTAAGACATCAATAGGTATGTAACTTGAACCAAAAACATCTAGAATATTTTATCCCAATATAATAATCAAACAGTAACCGCCTGGCCTCTCAGAAATGAAGTGATACGTCAGAGAACCAAAGTGGTTGTTTATACCCTGACAATTCGGTATAGGGTTTTGACAACCGGTGGGGTGTCAGAGTTATAGAGTGGAGACCGCGAACTGGTAGCCGTAGTGTGGGCTGCCCTGCTGCCCGCTGGACAGACAACCTTTAAAAAAAGTAGCAGGGAGCGACTGGATGAGGAAGGCCAAACAGAGTTTTGTGGATTTATTATTTATCTCGTTCTAAATAACCTGAGGGTATAAACTGTTTTTTTTGTCCATTTTTGAGGCTTTTCCATTATACAATATACGTACATCAAACATAGTGTTATATTTTTGTTTACTTAGAAGGCTTTGAAAAATACTTTCGCATTTTCTAATGAATACCTCATTTAAAAATTTTGTATGCCTATTTTATTGTCCAAAAATAATTTATATTGTTAAATCTAATTAAAACGAGTGCATTTATAATAATATTATTAAGTGAAAAGCCTTCTGGGAGATACAATTTTGATTTCTATGTTGCATAGCGAATTTTTTTTAAATACTTTAATTTTTTTAAGATAGTCTTTTTGTCACTAAATGGTGCAGGTGGTAACCACCAACACCACTACGGTGTTGGTGGTTACAGTTTAAAAAGTCCCATTGATAATTACTCCCCACTCCTAATAAAACTCCGTAAAATGACTGGGCTAGAGCTGGGCTACATGAAAATTTGTGCATAGTAATAGAAAATCATTTATTTCTCGAAAATGAAGTAACTTTAAAATAAAATCTAAACCTATGAACCAAGTGATTAGTGCACTGAATCCAATGAGACCAAAAGCCCATGAATAGATATCTTGGGGAGGGGCGAGGCCAGAAGCTTTGGGCCATAAGATTTAATAGCGGGGCGCCGCGCCGGACTAAATCGCGCACCGCCGCCGCTAGACCCATAAACCATATTGATCCTTAGGTATAGCAATGGGTTACGATTTTTTCGTGGGTCTACTGCAGTTGGGCGCGCTTGTCTTTTGTTTGATATCTATTCATGTTCCAAAATCATACATTTCTATTTGGTTTTAGAGGTGTAATTATAAATATTTTCGCTTTTTGGATGAAGACTGCTAGCTTCATAATCCTCTTGATTCATCCGGAATATGGACGGAGATGTAACATCCAGGGACAGCTTAATAAGAAAGTCCCAAATGCACCTTACATGGACGAGGGTTTTTCCATACAATATGTCCCTGAATTTGGATATTGTGGATATCAACTTGTTTTTAAAATGGGCATAGGCCCACCACACAATCCCCCGCTGTAAAGGCCAGGCCACACAGAGACAGGACTGCTGGAAAGCGGTCCGGGGGCGCGAAGCGAATATCCTGTTCCCGCTCTATGTAGCCCCTCGCGCATTGACTACAATGGAATTCAACGCCCGCGGCCGTCTCCGCTCGGTCCTGGTTCGCGCCACCCTGCTCCCGTTTCGCGTCGCGGCCGCCTAGCGCCTGTTTGTGATACCGTTCGGCCCGGTACCACTCCGTTCCACGCCACTACCGGTCCAGACTTCTGGCATATCGAGCCCTGGCGATGAGTCTTGTCTGTCTTGGATCTAGCAGCAGCTTATTTGGCATTGAATTGGTGGTGGTTTTGAATATTGGTACTGCTTGATTACTGATTAGTGTATTTGATTTAAATGAAAAAGTTTCTTTTTTTTTTTAATGTGATCTTGTTTTTTAACAGATAGTAATACAAAGGGTCAGAAAAAAAGGTCGGCTACAGGAACTTCAGCAGTCTACGATTTTTCTGTTGAATATTCCAAGTCTAGTAATGTTACTTGCAGACATTGTGATATTAAAATTGTTAAGGTTGGTAGTTATTTTTAATTTCTAAATGGTTCATTGTCAGTGATCTTCTTTCATGAGCTATATTCAACGACAATCATGTTCAGTGATGTGATTTATTCAAAAACCGGGAAGAGCTGTTAAATAAGTACTTTTTGGCATATTATTATCATGATGATAACAAAAGACAAACAACTATAGACGAAGAATTTATCGCTTACGCTGGTAGACGGAATGTCAGTGTAACCAGGTATGAGATAGCGATAGTCTCAAAATCCTATACAATTTATATGAAGCTAGACGACTGACTGCGGAGTCAGACAGCCGTCATAGTATAAAAAAGTGGTTACGTCGATAAGGACAGCAATAGGTAGCGATTTCCTTTTCTAACTAGAGCGAATTTGCTATGACAAGACACGTGCTTCCTTCTAGTAACTTCTCTTTCTACGCAAACAAAACTGATTCTTAGCCTTCTCTCGGTAGAGAGTAGTATATTCCTTGCCTTGAACAATGACTTATAATTATGTTGTTTAGTATCAAAGCCGGTGGTCATAAATCCAGACACAATGAAATTATGTCTAGACAGATGCCGTTTTTGATAATAGTCAAATAAAGGAGATACAATAAAATTTCTAATACACGATTTAACTTTTAAGGGTGAAATTCGTATCTCTAGGATATTGAAACACGGCGGCCAGCCAGTCAGGCATCATGTTAAATGTTTCGCCGCAGAGAGAGACAATTTGGGATTCTTTGCCGATGGAGACGCCCTTTCTGGCTTCAATAAACTTTCCAAGAAAGACAAAGCCATGGTCAAAGAGGAAGTTCCGTAAGTTAGTTATTACAACCTCATTAACATGGTTTTATAAGTTAATCTGATTTGTAGTTTTACTTTAAAGTAAATTTCCAATGTGGCGCAGGCAAAAATATTTGTAGGCAAAAGATCTACTTTTGCCTACAAATATTTTTACTGCGCAGAAACAACATCTCAAAATCTGGAGCAAGCCCTTGTGTGCACAGTTAAGATTTTTGCGGGTCAATATAATATCTAAGTATCTAAAACTAAAGATTCATAATATCATAGGACAGTTTCTGACCATTCCAATAGGGAATGTGGTTTGTTAGTTTGTATATGTAAAATAAGGACAATTTTTTATCTGGGATAACTACTTATATACATATGATGGGGATGATCAGACCGTCAAACTGAACAACTTTCTCTATGGCACCGACATCGAAATCGCGATAAAAAAAATCATCTGATCCATACAAAACTGCAAAGCAAACCTACGCGACCCAAATGTATGGGACAGCTGATTTTTTTTCGCGATTAGATGTTGGTGCCACACAGAAAGTTGTTCAGTTTGATGGCCTGGTCATCCCCTTAAAAAAGTGTCAGCATATTAAGAAGGACCCTGTATACAGGGTGAAATTGATATCATTACCATCCTTTTAAACTAAGAGTCTACCCATCAAACTGAACAACTTTTACTATGGGAGCAAACCGATCGGAGCAAAAAAAAATCAGCTGTCCGTACTAAACTGCACCCGCCGCTGCCTACGCGACTCAAATGTATGCAACAGCAGATTTTTTTTTGCTCCGCTCCTGCAGTAAAAGTTGTTCACTTTGATAGGTAGACTCTTAGTTTAAAAGGTTGCTGATGATATAAAATTCATCGTGTATATATCACTATCACTACATGCTGTCCCTATGTATAGATATGCTTAGATCTTTAAAACTACGCAACGGATTTTGATGCAGTTTTGTTAATAGATAGAGTGATTCAAGAGGAAGGTTTATATTGCACCTGTGCGAAGCCGGGGCGGGTCGCTGGTATTAAATAATAAGCAATTTTTTTCTAATTCATGAATTTCATGATCCATGTTTCAGACCAAAATCCCTAGATGAAGTGCCAGTGAAAAAGATGAAGACTGAACCGAAAGAAGATACAACGAAGGAAAATGATTCGGAAAATAAATTTGAGAAGCAAAACAAATTGTTCCACAAACGTAGGAATGTCCTGAGTCGGTATAGCAAGAAAGAAATACAGGAGATGCTTGAGTATAATTCACAGGTCGTGCCACCCGGAATTAATGAAGTATGCTTTATTTCCGATTTCGATTGTTATGTCACCTAAGGGTCAATTCACACTGAATGAGCAGGCTTGAGCCGAGTCGAGACGCTGCGGTACCCGTCTATCGCTTTAAATCAATTTGAATTTTATTCACTAGTAGTAAGATTGAAAATGCTAGGGAAAATATTGCACCGAAAGTGCTCCTCCGGCCGCCGCCGCCGCTCGCCACTGTTCTTTTAGTGTGAATTGACCCTGATTAGAAGTAAAGATTGAAGTACCTTCATGTGTTATTTAATTGTTTCAAGTGTCTGGACCGTCTCGCTGATTGCATGGCTTTCGGAGTGCCGGCTCCGTGTCCAGAATGCAAAGGGCAGCTGGTTCTGGGAACTTTCAACTACAAGTGCACAGGTATATGACTTAGTGCTTTCCTTATTTATTCTCCATCTATTTTTATTATGGTTCCGTAGTCAAACAAGGAACGCTTATACTGTCGTCCATTCTGTCTGTCCGTCTGTCTGTCTGCATGCCCCAGCTCAATTACTGCCTCATTTTTGAACCTATTGAATCGAAATTTGGCATGTGAAGACAGATAATAGTAACACAAAAACAGGCACATGGTGTTTAAGAAGAAACAAATTTATTTTGATTACCCCAATTCCCATAAAACGAAAAGGGGGTTGGCAAACAATTTTTTTTTCTTATACCTTCGTATGTTGACATTCCAGACAATAGAATAGGGATGATGTGATGACAGATCCTGGAAATTCATATCATATAATTTAAAAATAAGGCTAAAAATAACAAAATATTAAAACGAAATTACAATCGTATTGAAAACAAAGAGTTATAAGCTATTGAAAAACGTTTTTTATCATTATATCTTTCATGCAAAAAAGATGTTTCTATGACATGCCGTCATGATTTGTACGAATATACGCAGTTATGACATCACTTCTTTTATATGTCTCTCGCTCTAATCGTAAATTTTGAACACTTTTATTTCAGTAATTTTTATAGATATTCAAAAAATAATTTTACTTTAGTAAAAAAAATACTTGCATGAACGTCCCAGATACGACTCATATCATACGTGATTTTTAATTTAAAAAAACCGGCTAAGAGTGTGTCGGACTCGACCAAGATAGGTCTACTTAGTCATATACATAAATAAACAACACATGAAAAGCTTATCCTAACATCGCTTAATAACTCATTCATTTTTTGTTCATAATCATAAAACAATCCTTGAGATTTACTATACCTACTTACTCCCAAAACCCAATTGACTTTCGAAACAATTTAGTTGGTAGACACAAGCAAAAGGTGTAATTGTTAGGTAAAAATCTTAGACCATAGTAAAAATGAATAGTTTTAATGTTAACTCAACTCAACTTCTTTAAAAATATCCCCTGCAGGTGATCTGAGTGAATGGTCGAAGTGCCAATACACGACCGTGGAACCAACGAAATTGCCAATGAAAGTTCCCGAATCTTTTAAGGAAAGAAAAGGATTCAAAAAGTATAAACCGAAAGTGCATGTGAGGTTGTTCGAGGCATCGCCGGCGCCGCCTCCGCTCATCAAAAAGTGAGTGAACTTAGCAGATTTTTGTCTAGCACATTGATTTACCATCTACTGGACGTAGGGTCCCAGTCAAAAGTGACGAACAAAAAGAGAAACAAAACACATAAAGAGAAACAAATTACGCACCAGTCTTCGTTTGATTGTCGGACTACGCGCACGTCTGCATGCTCTCCTGTGCTGTAAGAATTTGTAGGAATTACGCAAGCAAGATAATTAAGTTTGTTTTCCTTATGAATCTGAAATGCATTTCTAAGCAAAGATACTCATTGTGGATTAACTACGATACTATCGATATAGAACTGTGATAATATCTATTTGTGAAGACATAATTTACATTTGTCCACTTCCATGAAACATAAATCAATAATTTATTTAACTAGTTATTATTATTAATTAAAATGATTATTATATCTCTGAAGGTATTTCACGGGCCGTAGGTAGCTCGGACCTGAGAACGGCTTGCAACACCTCAGGGGCCTCCCCTTAGAGACAATCTAAACTACTATAAAACTAACAGAATTGTGTCTGTACATTGAAGATATTTATAAGAAAAAGATCATGGTTTTTAGGTGTCCCTGACTCCGAATCAACCTTTACTAGAATTTTTGTATGTCTGTTTGTTCGTTTAAGCATTTTTATGAAACTTTTTTTGTTTGATAGCTTATGATTTGACTTAAAATCTGGTATATAATTTGTGCGGACGAAGTCGCAAGTTTACTCTTGTTTTATCCAAATGCGAAGGGATGCACCAATCTTTGTTTATCTCTGAATGCATTATGAAATGCACCCAAAGGAAAGGACAGGTCCAGCTCTTATGAGTAGGTTCGATATGGTTTTTAGGTGTCCCTGGTTCCATATCACCAATTTTTGGATTTTTTGTCTGTCTGTTTGTTTGTTTGGTCGAACATCCCGCAAAAACTACTGAACCGACTTTGATGAAACTTTTATTGTTTGATAGCTTATTATCCGACTTAAAATCTGGTACATAATTTGTGCGGACGAAGTCGCAGGTTAACCCTAGTACTATTATAAAACTGAAAATGTTTGTTTGTTGGTCACAGCATCACGCAAAAAACTACTGAACCGATTTTGATGAAACTTTTATTTTTTATAGATTGTGATTTGACTTAAAATCTGATATATAATTTGTTCGGACGAAGTTGCGGGTAAACTCTAGTATTTACTATTATTAAATTCTAAGCATAACCTTATCTCAATGCAGCGTCAAAAAAAGTATACCAATACCGCCTCTGAAGAATCTGCAGTTCTTAGTTTACGCTAAACTGAAGACTACCAATAGAAAATTAAAGAAACGTATATTGAAACTTGGCGGTCTGGTGGTCAGCAAGCTGACTGACACCATGGCAGCTGTCATCTCCAACGCTGCCACCATTGAGAACATGCCTAGCAAGATGGCGGAGGTTAAGGAAAATGATATTGAGGTAATTTTTGCTGTTATAAGCACAATTCATGTTAACACATTCGTCACCCCCTCTTTTTAGAGAGAGTGAACTTATGTGAACAATCACTTAGAGCTTCTACGAAGTTCGCCGGGTCAGCTAGTTGTAAATAATTTCTCATAATAATCCTAATAAATTCCATTAATATTTAAATCAATGTACCACCGTTTTGTTTAATGAGTGACAGGTGGTTGACGAGAGTTTCCTGGATTTGATAGATGCAGATACAGGCACTGTTGCCAAAACCCTGGAGCTTATCAAGTTGAACAACATTGCGCCTTGGGGCTCTGACGTAAGTCTCATTTTACTTTGGCTATATCTTTTGTGGACGACCCAGTCGGGCCAGCGTGTCATGCACGACAAAACGAGAAATCTGTCATATGCGCTTACTTTAGCATGCGTATTAGAAACAAAGACACGTACATTTTGATCTTTCTCTTGTCGTTGCGCATACTAGGCTTACTGAACCATGTCGGTCTATCGAGAGAGAGAGAGAGAGAGAGAAGAGTATTATCATAATTTTAGATCACATATAAATGTTTTATACGAAAATAATAGTTAAGTTCATTACAGCATTAATATCGTTTGTTAAGTTATTGTTCCTCTCTTGTGAACTACAAATATATTACTAACGTTTTTTTAGACTGACACATTAAAATTCTATTTATAGCCAGCAAAAAGAGTACCACAAGACGTTATCGACGGAAAATCTAGCTCTTACGTAAAATCTTCGAAATCGACTACTACCAAAATGAAAATCAAAGGTATATATTGGTTTTATTTATTTTTACTGTTATATTCATTTGTTTTTTTTCTGAAGTTTGTCTATTATATTCTGAACTATTCTGAAACACAATATCACGAACAAGGTATCGACACAACCAATTCGGTTTGTCAAGTTTTTTTTAATCTTTATTTTATATTTTTTACGGATAGAAGTCATCATTTTAAGAAAATAATTTCCTTTTTTTTTGCAGTACAGTCAGCAGCAATAAGATGTATAGTATACTTGTTTGTTCTACGTCATAGTAGTCTATACATCTTTTTGCTGCTGACTGTACTTCATAGTTTATCAACTAATGTTGATAAACTTTGAAGTACATTCAGCAGTTATTGTAATCAATAATACAAATTTAATTTTGAACTGTTATTTGTAAAAGGCAAAAGTGGTCGCTAAAAAGTCATTCGAAATCCATGGAGAAAAACCTTTGCCTTTTACATTTCTTCTTATTCTTATTCTTATATTGATTCAATTTCATTTATTTATTTCAAAACTTTATTATTTAATACGGAAACAATAGAGATGAATTTACCGAATTCGTGTGAAAAGTTAACTTGTTGCGTAGTAATTTTTTTTTAACTTAATGGGCTTGTGCGTTAGCACTTCATTTCCGCCAGTGTCAAGTAGTTTATGGGACAATCTATCCCAATCTCAGGGATTGTTTTTGGTCCAGAAGAAGATGAGATTGAGGATTGCGGAGCCTCGTGGCAGGTAAAAACGCGACGCGCGAAGACCACGCGAGACTAGTGCTCGAGTCAGAACCTGCAACGTGACTCCGTAGTAATTTTAATATTTAATCATTCATTTTAAAAAAATCCCTGTCAGTCGTTTCGGTCATTTGTCAACACATAACCACTTGAGATTTTCATTTGGTGCCCTCTGTTTTTTCTTTTGTTCGCGATGCTCACGTGCGAATGTGTTAACGCATTTTGTTGCTCCCCAGGTGGTATCACTATAGACCCAGATTCAGGTATCGAGGACATAGCTCACGTGTACACGGACGAGAAGGGCACCAAATACACTGTCGTCCTGTGCAAGACTGACATCGGAGCCCAGAAGAACTCATATTACAAACTGCAACTTTTGGAAGGAGATGTTCAGAAGGTGTAAGTAAAGTTTTATTTATAGCTTTATTGTTCAAATTATCAGGATCTCAAGAGGCCTCTCTTGTCGCGTGTATTAGGAGACGCCTTTGTCCACTCGTGGACTAAAACAAGCTGATGATGATAAATACTGGGTGTAACATAAAATGGGACAGTCGGCTGTCCCATACATTTCAGTCGAGTTATGTTTGCAGTTTTGTATGGGACAACGGATTTTTTTTCGCGATTTCAGTGTTGGTCCCATAGTAAAAGTTGTTCAGTTTGATGGTCTGAAGCACCCCTTTCAAGTGACTGTCTCATTTCATATTACACCCTGTATATTAGACATTGTCACAGAGATTTGACACGATGAGAGGCAAATCAGAAAAACGTTTGTACATCATTATTTAAAATGTAAACTGTTGAAAAGAAAAGAAAATCTAAGTTCCTTACTCATCGTTACTCATTTCTGTCCTCGTCAAAATTACCATAAGCCCGTAATCCACTAAAGCTGAGTTGGTCGGAGAGGAGAGGTGATGCGTGATAAACAACCAATAGGATTTCGTTATTTACCAATCTCCTCTCCGCTTAGCTTCAGTGGATACGGTACTACTAGCGGAGAAGTCTAGTCTACCTATATTTATATGTCGCGATTAAAGAGGAGGTGTGAGCATCTTGCGAGTGGCGCGCGCTTTTACAGCCGACCGCGGACTAAGGTCCGCCACATACATATGGAATTCCGAGTCAGGATTACGATTTCTTATTGATTTTCCCCCTCCATAAAATCGAATCCTATACAAAATCACAATCCTGATTCGGAATTCCGGCTGTGGCACGTCCAAATGCGCCTGATGTCAAGCGTTACAGCCTGTATCGTGAGCAGGGACCGAAAATTTTCGGTTACCTTTATTTAAATGTTACCTTTATTCAGGTAACAACCGATTTTAATAACGAGAAGAGAATTCAATAGAATGCGAGTGAGTGCGGGTAAGGGTCAGTATATAACATTGAAAAATGAACTTTAATTTGGTGACGCAATTTTTGGAGCACCCAACGAGCGAAACGCGCACTATTTTTCAGTGTTTCTACAGCATTGGACAGGTCAAGATAATTAAGGAGATGATTATTTACGTTTTATTGAACCCAAAAGCATAGATTGGTTAAAGTTTATGTCCACGTTTGAGTTTAAGTTTGTTATTATAATTGATTTTATTTGTATTTAGTAACGACTAACGAGGTATTTACTTTAAAATTGAATACTTAAGAAAAACAATTTTTTTATTTAAATTTATCTCTGTATACGCGCACCGTTAGTAGAATGATATTAAGGTTACCTCTAAAAATACCTGTAAAAAAATAAAGGTTGTAACTAAAAAGTACCGGTATTATTGATACCGGTTTCGGTCCCTGATCGTGAACGATGTAGGTGGGTACTTATCGCAGCTGTCAAACGCGAGTGACGGAGCACTGGCTACACGGTTTCGTCTCCCTTCATGCTACCTCGTGAGCTGGCCCATTTCCACACTCGCCCTACGCAGCTCAGACCCGCTCGCTCCAGCGGGTACACATCTCCGCTCGGCTTCGGTGCATACTAGACCCGCTTAGCCTCTCCTCCCCGCCCATCTCCGCTCTGGTGGATACCGGGCTTTACATGCCATCAATCGGGCCATCAATACTGAATCGCAAAATATGCATTTCTTCATACAGATCACTACAATTTGCTAATCGTTTTGCTCAATGCTACGCGTCTTCTGTCCAGGTACTCGTTGTTCAAGTCCTGGGGCCGCATCGGTACAACGATCGGCAGCAAGAAGCTGGATAATTGCATATCTCTAGAAGACGGCATTATGAAGTTCAAAGATGTTTACAAGACCAAGACTAAGAACACGTGGGAGTGCCGGGACACGTTCATAAAGGTATTCCTTTACAATACAAATACTACCGAACAAACTTATATAAGGTCTAACAAAACTAGCTGAAACTATTTTAATGCGATGATCAAACAATCAAACTGAACAACTTTCTCTATGGGACCAATATCGAAATCGCAAAAAAAAATCAGCTGTTCCATACAATCATCCAACAGCAGATTTTTTTCGCGATTTCGATATTGGTCCCATAGAG
Source organism: Agonopterix arenella (assembly GCA_927399405.1). Lineage (NCBI taxonomy): Eukaryota > Metazoa > Arthropoda > Insecta > Lepidoptera > Depressariidae > Agonopterix > Agonopterix arenella. Next base: position 13,322,380 of record OV656695.1, on the reverse strand, counting down.
AAAGTTGTTCAGTTTGATGGTCTAAGCATCCCTTTAAAATAGTTTCAGCTAATTTTGTTAGACCTTATATACAGGGTGAAATTAATATCATTAACATCCTTTTAAACTAAGAGTCTACCCATCGAACTGAACAATTTTTACTACTGGAGCAAACAGATCGGAGCAAAAAAAATCTGCTGTTGCATACATTTGAGTCGCGAACTCGCGCGTCGAACAGCAGATTTTTTATTTGCTCCGAGCGGTTTGCTCCCATAGTAAAAGTTGTTCAGTTTGATGGGTAGACTCTTAGTTTGGATGGGAAAAGGATGATAATGATATCAATTTCACCCTGTATAATCCTCTATCAAATGAACTCGATGATACCTAAAATAATACATATTCTATGAATCACTTTCCTGCAAAATTTTCGATCGACTTCGTTACAACCACGGTATCAATACGGTCGGAGACTCAAGATCCCGGTCAAACGGTATCATCATTTCGCGCCGTGGAACAGCTGCCAGCAGCAGCCAAAAGCACAACGGCGAGACGTCGGGATGCGCCAGGAAATTTGAATTTCCTGCCCTGCGACTAACTAGGTCAAGGCCGCAGTCACTACGCGTCGTGCTTCTGTTGCCAAGGGTGTCGTGAGCTTATAGGTCTACCAGAATCCCATGGCATAAAAAAGATTACAAAAATATCGATTTTCACATGGTTATAAGTATACCAGAATCTCATGGCACAAAAAATTGAGACCTTTACATGGTAGTGTCAAACTGTCACCATAATGTAACTATCATATGTCACCAAGTCAAAGTACTCTTTACAAACTGTGACTTTCTGCGATACAATCGCGTGACTGCATCGCTACTTGTATCAATTCAAACGCGTGATTGTAGCGATGCCCACGAACGTTTGTACCGAGATGTAGACGCGCGTGTGCATTGCGACAAAGGCTGTCGACGAATGACTGACCAAATTTTTTTTAAATATTACGAACGTTTTGCGTTGTGGGTGTATCGCGTTTGCATCGATGCTTTATCCTGTTTGCATTGATGCTGCGTCGCGACTGATTCTATGCAGAAGCGCTGCGATAAATCGCAGTGTGCAAAAAGGTTATAACCCAATTAACCCAGTGTTGCTTACTCTAAAATTTTGACGATTAGCTCCTCAAGTGTAACTACGTCAGATTTAATGAGAATGTTGATAATTACTACTTACTAATAAATTTAATTAATCGAGAATATTTGTATCTGTTAACTGCATGTAAAATAGAGTCATTTTTCTTTTGTAAATTGCACGTAAAGAATGGTCTTCTATCTACTGTTCTCTTTATTGAACCAAATCAAACATAAATTTGTTATTGAATAGTTAATGTAAAACGGCAGATTTTTGTTGTCTCTATGAGAACTTATTATTATTACCAACATTCTAAGTACAGTCAGCAGCAATAAGTTGCATACACTTTAGTACTACGACGTTGAACAAAAGTGTATACAACTTATGACTGCTGAACACTTTGACTACTTATATAGGGACTAGTTACGCATGTAATTCTACTAACAATCATTTCTGCCACTTTTTGCGGGGGGCGAGGTAACATGAAATCCGCAACTTTGAATTTTATTCCCATAACTTTAGATTCTAATTTTGAACGTTAAAAATCATGAAAAGTAGTCTCGCGTGAACCCCAAACGTTCTATGTTCGAAATTATTGTTTCACAATTATAGGCTGTCTCGTTTAGTGATAAGGTATAAAATTGAATGTAAATGCACATGATTTATTGATCTTATACCGTGGCAGAGGGGAAATGCTACCGCAAGGCTAGTCCTTATAATAAATAGTCAAAGGCTGAACACCAACAAAAGTCTTACAAATAAATGATTTCATTTCATTAGTAGCTTCATAATCTTATCATCTTATAGGTTAGGTATCACTGCAATACCTACCTACTCATAAAGGCTATTTCTTCATTCGCTGCAAGGCATCACATTCGCTTTAGCCAGCACTTCATTGAATAGCTACGTCATTGTGTAATAATTACTGCTTCTATACATTTAGGTACCTACCTACCACGTGCTAGGTATCTCAACATTCCCCTCAGCTTATCATCATCTTAATTCAATATAAAGCACAGCCTAATTCATTTAATGCGCTTATAATAATTATTTTTTTTCCTTCTGTACCTGCATAACTAATCTTTATTCAACATTCAAACATCTTAATCTCAATATACAACATTCCTACAACACAGTAAAATCACGCATCTTTTTCTATTTCGCACTATTAACCTACTGCTTCGGTAGCTTAACGCATACATCATTCATATTCATAACGCATTCCAGTGAGAATCAATCAAGACGGACGGTGTTACCGGGCGGCCGCTTATCAGTTATCAGCTGATCGTGGTCGTTTAGAGCGGCCGGTCAACAACAGGTTCCATCACGCTGTCGTCCTCGTCGCCTGTGCGCTGAGGAAAACAATACCTAAACAAGAACCGTAAGCCGTTTGCAATTTCATTATTTCATTTAACGTTTTAACTTCTTTCTAAATTTTAATTATTTGATCAGCTCCAGGAAGTTTTTTATCTAACTTGTTTTGTTAATTGATTACGCATCATAACAAACGTAGGTACCTAACTAACAATAACTTTATATATTTCATTTGCTCGTAATAACACAATAAAGAATCTCAACTATAGACACGAACTGGGCGACTAACGACCCTAAAAGTCCACTAATATTAGAAGGCGAGCTGTCCTCCATCAAAGAGAAACGTAGCCCAATTAAGGGTCATGTCACACTGTTCAAGAAACGCCCACCACGAAGAAGACGCGCTACCCGCCGCTCGTACTGGAGAAGCTCCCGAATTGGTCCATTTCCGGGAGATTAAGAAGATCGCGCCCAAGGACAAGGTGTGCGATTCCTGCTGCGAGAGGACCAGGAATTCCGCCACATCCAGCGATACTTCGTCAAGCTGGAGAAGGAGGAAGGAATCACCTGGTTCTCGTAGGTACTCCCGGCAGATACAAATCTGAAGATAGCAGTGCGACGCCTCACGGCAAACACCGCGCCGGAGGAAATAGAGTAGGAGCACCGCAGCCTGGACCCGGAATACGCGTGACACACCGCCGCGCGCCAGTTACGCCCAGGTTGCACATTCCATGTGGAGCTGCGTCGCATCCCGGTCCTCACGCTCGGTATCTACAACACAGGGGAGTTGTTGGGCATGGCGGGGGGTGAAGATAGACGCCTGGCGGGACAAACCACTTCAGAGCCACAAGAAGAAACCTCGAGACCTAAAATTATTTCTTCGTTAATAATTACTTACCATTCAACAAAATACCTTCTTTATTTTACTTTATGTTCTCCTGAAATTAGAAAATCGCTATAGTTTTCGAAAAGCTATGATAAGTGTTTATTTTTTTACGCCTCTGATATTATTGAAATATATTTATTGAAAGAAAAATCTTTATTCACCATTAAAGGCACACACGAAACAACAGAGTAAATTAAAAGAAATTGTAGTAGCGGTGTGTGCCGCGACGGTGAATAGGACACTACATTGTTGACGCCACATTATTGTGGAGTTATGATCATGATGATATATAAAATCCAGTGAAATTAACTCGAACTATTTTAAAAAGATGATCAGATTACCAACAGAAATACTTTTTCTATGGGACCAATGTAAAAATCGCGAAAGAAAAAAATCAGCCGTTTAAGGATATCATTGGGTGTTTCGTACAAACTAGACCCGTATGCCAAGTTATTTACTTAACTATAAGCTGAAATTGTTTACGTCTAACTATAACTGTAATATCTTAAGTCTAATCAAATTTATAATTTATATAAAGTCATAAAACTGATGTTATTTTTTATCTATTATGCTACAATTTGGTTGGCAACACTTTCACTTTCCAAAATTGTTTAACTATATCTAACTGTAAATCCTTAACTAAAATCAAACTTATGTTAAGCCAAACACCTACGTATTTTTATAAAAACTGTAAAAATAATTTTTGGGACCTCCGAGTCTGGTATCTGTTCACTAGTTTTAGATTTATTGTTATTATTAAGACTGTTTCTGTCCAAAATTGAAAAATAAAAAATAAAATAAAATAAAATGTATGGTACAGCAGATTTTGCTATTTCGTTATTGGTCACATAGAAAAAGTTTTTCAATTTAATGGTCTGATCATCTCCTTAAAAATAGTTTTAGCGGATTAACTTTATAAGATTTCGTCTTTTTATTCACAAACAAAAAAAGATCTAGTTTAATTAATAGCATATTGAATATTAATACATATATTTAATTTATAGCATTAATATTGAATAGGCTCCAGGTGCGTACTACCCCATCGAGGTGGACCATGACGTCGACGTGACGGACGGCAAGGAACAGCCGCAGGTCGAAGAGTGCTGCAAGCTGCCGGAGCCGGTGCAGCAGCTCGTCATCAAGATCTTCGACATCAACCTCATGAAGAAGACTCTTAAGGAATTTGAGGTAAGTAGTAATGATGCAAGTCGACGCTAGTACTACGCGAGATGGACGGCGAGGAACTGCTGCAGGTTGAAGAGTGCTGTAAGCTGCCGGAGCCGGTGCAGCAGCTTGTCATCATTATTTTCGACATCAATATCATGAAGAAGAATCTTAAGGAATTTGAGGTGATAATGATGACGCTAGTACGAGTAGTGTTAGCCCTACGCAAAAAAAAACTCCGCTAATAGATGTACAGTCAGCAGGGCTAGCATGCCACCCACGACAAAGTGTTTAAACGAGAAAAACGTCATGCGCGCTTTTTCTGGCATACGTAAAATATTAAAGATAGAGGCACATCTTGATTTTTATCGTTATCTCGGGGGTGGCATGCGAGGCCTACTGGATAGCCGTTTGGTACACAGGTTAAGTCGCGGCACGAATCTCTAGCGCTGACCTTGAATGCGCTGACCGTATGTACAAGGCACTAAGCACTATTTTCGTCTAAATTCACTGATTCGAGCGCTAGAGTTTCGTGCCGCGAGGTATACTTTAGGTTAAAACAATCATTCAAATCAGTTAAATCAATCAAATCGCGGGCGCTGCTAGTTCATAATAATTTTTATTCAAGGCTGTCTATGTTGAGTTACGCTCTACTACACTAGTTTTTTACCCGACTACCCCAGAAGGAGTTAAATGTTTTAATGTTATTCTTAATTTTTCAGCTTGACACGGAAAAAATGCCTTTAGGAAAACTGTCTAAGAATCAAATCAAATCTGGTTACAATGTGTTATCAGAATTACTCAGTTTTATTGAGAATGGTGCAGCTAATCAGAATAAAATCATCGATGCTACTAACAGGTCAGTTCTAAGCATAATGCAATAATCAATCATACATACATACTTACATATGTTACATGTTCACCCCTATGTCGCACCGGAGTAGGCAGAGAAAAAACATCGCCACTTGCTACAATTCTGACAAATCTGTCGCGACTTAGAACATCCTTATGTCTCGTCATTCATACTCGTCGGATCCAGATACATTTTACTCGGCCCTTTCCATCCATCCTCAATCAAGTCTAGTATGATTTCTTAACACGCGCTTAACGCGTCTATGCTCCATAGAAAATAACGTTTTAAGAGAGAAAAAGCCGCGCTTGCCGCGTCAAGTAGTCTAAACTATTATAAAACTGTAACAGGATGTTTGTCTGTACATTGAAGATATTAACAAAAAAAAGTCACGATATGATTTTTAGGTATCCCTGATTCCATATCACCAATTTTAGGTTTTTTTGTCTGTCTGTTTGTTTGTGTGTTTGTTTATTTGAACGAGCATCAAGCAGAAACTACTGAACCGATTTTGATGAAACTTTTTTTGTTTGATAGCTAATGATCTAACTTAAAATACTTGGTATATAATTTGTGCGGACAAAATCGCGGGTTAACGCTCGTATGGAATAAAGCCGAGCGCGCAAGAACAGAAATCATGCTAGAAGTGTACTTACTGCACTACGCATACAATAAACATTAAATACTGTTAACAGATTCTACACAATGATACCGCACGACTTCGGATTTAACAATCCACCGCCGCTGGACAATGTCGAAGTAATAAAAAAGAAATCTGAAATGTTAGACAACCTCCTTGAAATAGAAATTGCTTACAGCTTGCTATCAACTGGTACGTAATACTAAGAACTCTTCCACAGTAGCGATTTCTCAGCGATGCGCGCGCGTTTAGCTCGAATTCAAAGCTAATGAATTGCATGTCGCTAGTGTGAAAAAGATTAAATATATATTTCAATATCACAGACTAAATCGGCAAGTGTGCGCAGGACATAAAGGTATTATACCAGGAATAGAGCGGCAGCACTGTATAATAGAAAAGATACGTGTGACGCGAAGCAATAGATCCGGTTTTTGGGAACTTATCGGCACAATCGACTGGGTAATTATTCGAGCTCTGTGAATAAATTGTGAATCTAAAGTGAAATCGTTGATTATTTTTATGAAATATACTAACACTATTTCATTAAATTATCTACGATTTCACGTTAGGTTCATAATTAGACACAGAACTCGAATTTTTACCGTGCCGATAAATTCCCAAAAAACGGTTTCATTTGACAACTCATGTCATTTCCTCTATTCCGTAAGGTATAGTAACTTTATGGCGCGGGCGGTAGGAGCGCCATACTGATGAGCAGTTGACCGATAGTTGTCAACTTTCTAGTTTGAAGGGAATTGTTTAGCCTATTAAACTTATTTATCGGCTGAATCGTTGCAATATGCGTACTTGAATACATCATTATATAGATCAAGAAACCGACTAAACTCGTCCGATAGAAAGTCGGCAATATGCGGTGTCTCAACACGCCGTACTCTCGATTGGTGCAATTTCTTTAAGTGCTTCAAGTTGATGATTTCTTGCATTGCATAGTTTAAGTATCGCGGCGCGCGAACATAGCCTTTTTTTTCTTCTATAGTGTTTAGTTTCGATTATCAAAGCGGTTGGTTTCAGAATCGGATGATAAGACGAATCCGATCGAGGCGAACTACATAAAGCTGAAGACGGACATCGCGCCGGTGCCGTGCGAGTCGCCCGAGTTCCACATGATACTGGAGTACGTCGCCAACACCCACGCCGCCACACACTCCAACTACAAGCTTGAAGTGTCACAGGTTTGTATACAGGTTTTAGGGTTGATCCACATCTGTCAGCATGAACGACTTTTTTAGAAAAAGCAGTGCCAAGTGTGATACCTTTTGAAATAACTTGCCGGATTAGCGCCATACATTTTACAAAATTTTACCGCAGTCTGCCTTCATGCCTTAATTTTTGAATTGGTACCACCGAAAAGATTATTCATGATTGCATAATTTACAAATATGTAGTAGCAAAGAACAACGTGCATCTGAAAGGTCGGCGCAGGGTGGAGATTTTTCCAATGTTAAAAAAAGACAAAATCTTGAAAACTATAAAACTTGGAATTTTTTTGTATTTTTCCCTGAACGGTCATAAACTTGTCTATCTCCTGTTGTCGGCTTGACGTTTAGTTTTGGGACACCTGTATAAAGAATAATTATATTGTGCTATTTATTCTGTAACTTATGTACGGACTTCTCCGTTTAATTAAAGTTGTTTTCTTCAGGTATTCAAAGTGGTCCGTGAAGGGGAGGACGAGCGGTACAAGCCGTTCAAGAAGCTGCACAACAGGCGCCTTCTGTGGCACGGCTCCCGTATCACTAACTTCGCGGGAATACTCTCACAAGGTCAGCTTTCCACCAACAGGACCAATAAGGGTTGAGCCTCATTTGTCAGCCCAGAATCTTCGCGGACATGGTCTCCAAGTGCCCTGGTCTAAATGGTATAATCGTTGTGTGATCAGGTCTCCGCATCGCGCCGCCCGAGGCGCCGTTGTCAGGGTACATGTTCGGCAAGGGTATCTACTTCGCGGACATGGTCTCCAAGTCCGCCAACTACTGCTGCACCAGCAGGGGCAGCCCCTTCGGCCTCATGATGCTCTGCGAAGTCGCCCTTGGAGAAATGTACGTTTTTTATATGTGGGCGTCCACGCAAACAATCTGTCACATGATCATATGGGATAATAATAAAAAAGGTGGGTTAAACGCTGACAACTGGACCCTTCTTGCATGGACGCCCACATATAATGTTTACTATCGCCAAATCAATTTTTATTATTATGCGATTCATTTAAAGGATGGAACAAAACACCCTAGTGGTCCAGTTTGATGGGCTAGTCTAGACTAGACTAGAGTGTAGTCTAGACTAGACCATCAAACTACAACTAGGATTGAGAGGTTATATGGTTTGGTCACGAAAGAGAATGAATGAAAGATTACGAATTAAATATATCAAGCAACAAGCAAAGGTGTTGGGAGAGGGGTCGTCCGAGGAAAACATATCATGATCAAATCAATGATCTTTTCCGAAAAGGACAAATGCGTAGCAAGCACCCTCAATCGACGAAAGTGCATGACAAGATGTATGAATGTGAATGAGGCTAAACAGGTGAGACAGAGTGATAGCGTATGTAATTGTAACTCGTGGTTACAGGAAACAATGTCACCGGGCAGAGATGATAACGCAGCTGCCGAGTGGCACGCACTCGACGTGGGGCGTGGGGCGCATGCGACCCGACGAGGCGATGAACCGCGTCATCGACGACGGCACCATCGTGCCGCTCGGCAAGCCAATCACACACACCACCAACACCTCGCTGCTTTACAACGAGTATCCTTTGTTAATATTATATCTACATCATTACATACTGGTTGTCCCAAAACTCAACGTCAAGCCGCAAATAAGAGTTCAGTGAAAAATTTCGAAAACTATCAAACTTGTGTAAGTTACATAATTTTCGAAATAATTAGATTTTCTTTCATGAAATAAATAAATAATCTATTTAGTGGACACAATTAAAAAATAATGGATTAGTGCCATACTTTTTAAAGAAAACACAATCTTCTGTCAGTATTCAACAAAATGTCGAAAACTATCAAACATAGAATTTTTTATGAATATGAATTTTAAAAATTTTTATTTTAAAAATAAGAAATATGAATTTTTTTATTAGAATTTCTTCTTCAACATAATGCAGGTTTCATCCATAGAGAAATTACGCGCTCCTCTAGGGTTTTATTATCATGATGTTTTCCTTCACTAAATAAGTTAGAAAAACTCATCGGTACATGACATGACATTGAGTGTCCATACCTCTCCGCAATACACTGCTGACGCTCTAATCTAACCCACACAAATCAAGTATGCACTCTGTTGGGTGGCACATACTACGTTGTATTGAATAGTGAAGTTAGTTACTAAGTCGTATTTGGTATGTTTACTGTCAGCTAGTTGGAAAAAAAGCTCTTTTGGCTCTGCCATTTTGGGAGTGTTGATTGTTTATCTAGTTCTGCGGCCGTAATATGGTAGCGTGATATAGCCTTATGGCTTTCATCATGCTATGGCCTCTGTTGTATATAAGATATCAATCTTAAAAAGTATAATATTTCTTAGCGCACACTTGCAGATTCATCGTGTACGACGTAGCGCAAGTGAATGTCAAGTATTTGTTGGAAATGAAGTTCCACCACGTCTAAATGTTGAACATTCCAGTTGTTTGTGTTTTATTGTTCATTACTTTCTATTTTTAAGAGGGTACCGACTAGCCTCACGTGCTACATTCAATCGTATTTTTTTAATTTCTAGACTATTAAACAATATTTCCAAAAACAAAAATGTCACATTTTAGTCATTGTTGGTTTTCAATTAATCGAAGCATTACGAGCAACTGTTTTATTTATGTTTGTAGTTGTTATCGTCCAAACCGCCAAAAGTGGCCACTTTTCGCTATTTTAAAGATAGTAACCACAAACATAAAACAAATCTATAAGGATCCGATGAACATCAGCAATGACTACAATGTGAGATTCTTGTTTTTTTTTGGAAATATTGCATAATTGTTTAAAAAAAACGATTATGGAGGAACTGTGATGAAATGTTCCTTGAAATACTCTTGCGCAAATTATGTCTTGCATTCGATTGTGAAACTTATTTGTAGTAGGTTATGGGTTACGTATTCACATTGAAGGTGGACTTGTATAAAGCATTTTCACGAGGGCGATAGTAGTAATAGTAGTGTTGACATCCGTGGCAAGTCGTCACGACGATTGAGGGCATCACTGGAGGCTTGGTGCCCCCTTAAGTTTTATATTTTTGTGTCGTATCCCAGTTTGTTTCTATTGTTTTATTATTCATTACTTTATATTTTTAAGTTTTGTTTTGTATTTTTGTGTCGTTAAAAAAACAAACTGGTTGTTTATATTGTTCATTATTCATTTCTTTATATTTTATATAGTGTCGTAACCCAGTTTGTTTGTTTTTGTATCGTACCAGGCGTGATATACAATTATACACATATGTTGTAGACATATTCGGCTTGGCATGAAGTTAAGTGAATAAAGCCACATGAAACTACTACATAATATTCTGCTTTTTTCTGGCATGTCGTGTGACTGCAATACCTTAAATGCTAGAACTTTTCTAGCATTTAGTCTTTTCTTTTTTATTTAGAAATTAGTAGCGTTTTGCTTGTGTCTAGCACTCCATTACTGACTATACCGAGTTAGTTTCGGGAGTGTCCTAATCTCAAGGAATGTTTTTTGCATGAGCTAGTACTTAAATTCCGAAGAACTCATTTGTACCAGTCGGCCTGGGCGGGGATCGAACCATCGCCTCATGCACGGCAGGCAAGGCAACTCGCCACTTTATACTCAAATATATTTTATGCAGTCCACTACCCTATTATTCAATTCATACCACTGAACTGTGCGTATTAAAGCCGTCTCGAATATGTTTACTTTATAACACCAATTTCTCAATCCGATCCATCGGTATTGACGAATTAATTGAGGCTGCTTGGCTTGCAAAGCTCTAAAGTAAGTTTATTGCGCAGCTCTCATTGTTATTATTGTGTTGAATCACATTATGATTTAATCATCTCTTTAATTGAGTTAATTGTATTAAGACATTTTGTATAATAAAAATGTAATTGGTACTTTTGATAGCAAACTGTACCTATATTTGAAATATTATACAATTTACATAGATTTTTTACATCCCGATAGGCCTGGAAGAAACAGAAAGATTGAGTTGCCAGCACATAAAAATACAATTTAGTGTGGCAACTTTATAAACATAAATTACCATAATATTATATATATAAACTATTTTAAAACTGTAACAGAAGTGTGTCCGTACCAAGGTCTGTACACACAGCGACACATCAAGCTATACAAAATAAACATAAGCTGGCATCGTGACCGACGTTATACGTTGCGGCCAGCTTATGAAGGTTTTGTATAACTTGATGTGTCGCCGTGTGTTCATTGAAGATATTAAACAAAAAATTAGGATATGGTTTTTAGGTGTCCCTGTCTCCAAATCAACCTTTTTTCAGAATTTTTGGTCAGTCTGTTTGTTTGTTCGAGCATCACACAAAAAGTAATGAACCGATTTTTATGAAACTTTTTTATTTTGACTTAAAATATGGTATACAGGGTGTTAGAGCAAACAGTTGCATTACTTACAACGAAACCTATAGGAAATTCTAAAAAAAAACGACTTTACATACATACAAAAGTTTGATCAGCATTTAGTATGGGAAGTCCAAATTTTTTTTTACGAATTTCCTATTAGTTTCTTAAAAGGAAAGTTGTTCAGTATCATGGTATGTGAAACTGTACTAAACACAGAATAAAGACTAGTACTACCCGTAACTAAAGTGGGCATAGTGCTATTAATTAGTTCAGAAAAAAGTTTGATTTTTTTTTTACATAAAATCCCTTTGCTGAGATTTAAAAACAAACTATAGAAAAAAAGTAACATTACCGCACCAATGCGATAATGGAATCATTTTCGCACGCGTGTTCTATAAGCTGCATTATGTACCTAAAAGCGGTGCAATAAGAGCCACTTTACGAGCAAGTATGTTGAAAAAATCATTACGGTATCATGTTCTGTGTTCCAATGCAGTGTAACTTGTACCAGGAATTCAAATAAAGAGACGTTTCAAAGGTAAATAACATTAGTACAGTACTAATTTCCTAATACTTTTTTTCATATATGTTATTCTTAAAATTATTTCGTACTTGATACATTCATTACATGCAGTAAACGTCTTATTTTCTAGATAATATATTATTTCAAATATATATGTGTAAGATTAAAAAATATTGTATACGTGAAAAAGAAACCGTTTCGCATAGAGATTGATTTCCAAAATCTATCACTAAAACTCACACACGTATTAATTTCGCACATATTGACATTTCGGTTTCGGTGATGCTATCATGAGGAGGTTGTTGGTCTATTACGATATTATATTAAGTTTATGGTTCTAACACACTAAACCCAAACTATGTAGTCTATGTAGACTAGAGTACAATTTATAAGAAAATGCTAAGTTACTGTTTTAAGATTATTTTATAATGTCCTTTTACATCTGTGAACAATTTTTAAGTAACACGGACTTGATCATACTGCATTTAACATTTTTAATTTACATTTAAGTTTAATACATGTTTAGCTTTTAGAAACTAAGTTGTTATTAAAGTTTTACAAATACATAAAATTTGTTTAGGTACATTTACATAACAATAACTTTATTAGGGTTCCGTACCCAAAGGGTGAAATCGGGACCCTGTTACTAACTAAGCCTACGTTGTTCGTCGGTCCGTCCGTCCGTCTGTCTGTCCTAACTATTTAGAGCTGTACTTTTGAAACGTAACAGCTAGACGCTAGACAGATGACATTTTCACAGAATGAGCGTTATTATGGCGCATTTGATAACAAATTATAATAAAACCGGTCAAGTGCGAGTCGGGCTACTCGCGCACCGAGAGGGTTCCGTGCCACACCACCACACAACTCGCAAACCTAGCCCAAGTATTTCTCATATTATCATTGACTTACAAATTAATGAACGTCGGGTTAGCGCTCAAAAGTGTCAGAACTAAAAGAGCACCAAAGCGTTTAAAGGGAACCAATTATGCTACAGTGCAGTCTTCGTTTGATCGGCTGATTACGCGATGCGCGCCGCCCGTGCCCCGATTCCCGATGGGGTAAAAACTACGCAAGCAAAATGAAAAAGATTTTCAGCTTTTTAAATGTTTTTAGTTGGTTTAAATATTACTATACACGCACGCTCGGCGACACATCAAGAAAGCTATACAAAACCAACATAAGCTGGCCGCGCGTAGTTCGAGTAACAGATAGCGTCGCGCGGCCAGCTTATGTTGGTTTTGTATAGCTTTCTTGATGTGTCGCCGTGTGTACTTAGGTTTGTGTAGGTTAGGCTCAGACACTTTTTTCGAGAAATTTGTACTAGACCCGGCGTCCATTATTTTGTATGTCAATGCATTGATTTGTTATTCTTAAAATAATTATTAAAATCGATTTAGTTTTGGAGGAAACAGGGGAATACGAAACCTATTTATTATTATTTTAAGGCTTTACCATTATACATACTTCAAACATAGTGTTAATAATTTTGGCTACTTACAAGGCTTTGAAAAATACATTATTATTTTCTATTAAATATCTCATTTTTTAAATTTCAGTTGCTATATTACTGCTCAAATTTTTTTTTTTTAAATTATTAATTTAAAAGCCTTCTGGGACATACAATTTGGATTTCTATGTTACGTAGGGATTTTTTTTAAATATGTTTTCAGATAGTCACTAAATGGTGCCGGTTACTGTTTAAAAGTCCCATTGATAATTACTCCCCGTCCCTCCTAACAAAACTCCGTAAATTGATTGAGCTACGTTTTATGTAGATAAAATCAGTCCGAGCAGAAAGAGACAACTGCAGTCTTTTTCGTACTTTAGTCAGCGGAATGTACAGAAGAGTTGGATCGGTCAAGTTATTATACAGTCGGAAAAGCGACCTATTCTCCAAATTTCTTAAGTTAGATATTTAAAACTGAAGACTGCTTTGGCCTGATATTAATGTTACTATGACACAAGAAGAAAATTCATTTATCCTGGCTGTTTGGGGTCGTTCCCCTTGACTTTCTAAGGAAGATAAAAAATGCAATTCGTTCTTTCGCCAATTTGCTCTTCAGCTAGGAACACTCTTCAATCGTAAGCGAAAGATGTCTTCAGTCTTCACTCAGAGTCAGGCTCGCGCAACTCTTTAGCAAAAAAACGTTATATAAAACGTGCACCGCCGCCATTAAATTTCTTTGAACGGTTGCACGCGTTCCATACATTCTGGATCATCGGTCACGACCAGTTTTTAGTATGGAAGTCCCGGCTCGCGCAACTTTCTAACAAAAAAAAGTTATATAAAACGTGCACCGCCGCCATTAAATTTCTTTGAACGGTTGCACGCGTTCCATACATTCTGGATCATCGGTCACGACCAGTTTTTAGTATGGAAGTCCCGACTCTTATAACGTAGTGAGTTACATTCTCTTTGCTCAGAGTCATAGACCATCATAGACGAAGAATTCTTCGCTTAACGCTCAGAGTAAAACGTAGTGATTACTTGCTCAGTGGCTCAGAGCAGACCGCAGGCGATGGCGATCCTCGTGGGAGGCCTATGTTCAGCAGTGGACGTGGTGATGATGCTCAGAGCAGGAAGCTGGGAATAGGTATTTATGGTTCTACAATTCTTGGATCTGAGTCTATTTCAAAACATGTAAAAACCACTCGGGAGTCTATCTCTCTTACTCTAGCATACATTAGATTTTCTGTTTCGTATTCACGCATCGAGTGATTTTTACACGTTTTGAAACGGACCCCAAAATGTGCTGAAAAGAACATAAACTTAATATCCTATCGTAACATGATACGGCTATCGCGGGTTGGCGTACGAGAGTTTAGCACGGGAATCGTGAAGAAAAGGACGGGCTTTGTTTCTTAATTTTCTAAATTCGTTTTTCGTGGCCATTATTGTGTTAATGTGATGGTATTAGTTTAATAATGTGCCATTCTTGGATAAGTTATATGTCAAGATTGACAATCGAAGCTATAAAAACGTAGAAAAAAATTGTAACCAGTATTGGCCTCTAAACCCTATCCATATACACGCACACAGACATAATTAGTATGGCGCCTCACGCACACCAACCTAAGAAAGTTGGCCCCTTTTGTTTTATACGGTAGAAGCATGAGATTCTTTCTAGACATATACTTTTTCAAAGGTGCCATTAATGGAGAACAATATAGTAAAAGTAAGAAATAAAGAAGGCGCTCCCGTTTGATTCGGATTGATCCTCGCGTAAAACTCTCTTGAACATTGGAATGTGTATATAACTTATGACCAGCCTAGCTAGCATGCCACCCACGACAAAGCGTTTAAACGAGAAAAACGTCATGCGCGCTATTTTTGGCCTACGTAAAATAATAAAGATGGAGGCACATCTCGATTTTTGTCGTTTTCTCGGGGGTGGCATGCTGGCTAGGCAGGATGTAAGGGCTAGTTACCATTGCCTTTCCGAAAGGATAAATTAAAAAAAAAAGTGAGCGCAAAAACTGACAAAAAATGAGGAGCAGTGTTGCCAGAAGGTTACTTTTGTAACCTTTTAGGTGATTTTTAGCTCCGTCAGGTTACTTTTAGGTTACACGATTCAAAAGGTTACTTTTAGGTGATTTTTCGGAATTTGTATCATCAACTTTAAAATTATTAGTTTTCTATGAAACGGAACGCTTTTTCATATTTTTTGCAATGTTTTATACGCAAAACGTTTGTAACGTAGTGAGTGCAACTCCTAAAAACATGTTTTTCTCTCTCGCACTAAAGTATACCAAATCTGAGACTAAATCACAAATGACTAAAGCTTCTCACTTACTCGGTCGATCAATCAATCTGATGAAAAATGCAACTTGAAAAGGAAAACGCTACTAAATTATTTATATTTCTTTAAGTTAATATAAATAACATATGTCTATCAATTTTTAATATCTTATTACCGGAAAAAAATATGAAAGGTTTCTTTTCACACCAAAAGGTTACTTTTTTATCTATTTCCGGTTACTTTTGAAAAGATCCGGTTGGCAACATTGATGGGGAGTTTTTGGCGGTTATTTGTCAGCTACGTTTGGAGTCCTTATATTTTACTTAATTTTTATTGTTTATAGTTAGTTTTGGTTCGTAAAATTGGTGTTGTTTTGCGTAACAAAGTATCGTGCAAGTAAACAATATACAATTCAGTAAAATATGATGGTGTGTGGGTCGTAAACAGGAAAAATGTTCCGTCATTTGTAACGCGGCATAGCGATCGGTTCACCTCTTTCCTGTGGACTTCTCTGCGTTTCCTACGTTTCTCGATTGCCTCAAACAACTCCAAAGAAGCGTTAAAACATCGAACTCCAATGTTTTAATTGCTATATATGAGAGAATTTTATTGACGACATCGGTTGTATGGGATATTATAAGCCCTTTACCTTGAACAGACCCAAAAAAAATGTCAATGTCATCTGCAAAATTCAGAAACAAGCTCATGACAAGACGAAGCATAAAAAATATCCTGGTTATTATTCGTATTGTTACCAAAGCTTATATTTTTAACGTAATAATTCAAGGTATTTAACCCTAATTGATAGAATGAGCAGAAGGGAAAACTTGAAAAAGTCCCTAGGCATTACAGAATATCCGTGGAGTTCAGGTGGGTACGACACTAAATTACAAAGGGGTAGTAACAGGCTGTCAAGAGGCGGCGCAAGACCTTAATTGTATATGAGCATGATGAGGTCCCTGACTCCGTGAGGCCCGCCTAGGGAGTATTATATTGGGTGGGGAGGCCCCATGGCGTCTTGATGAGGTGCTTTGGTCAGAGTGTCATCTTAGGTTTTGTTTGCCAGTCACATTTTATGAAGATTGGATTAAAACAACTGCAAGCTCAACACCCAACAACAAGCACAACAACAAGAGTAACAAGCGTTTCGAATCAGTAATATACATAAATAATACAGAGACTGTAGTAACATATAAAACCATTGATACACAGTTAGAGCGGTTTCGCACTACGTCCAATCTGAATCTGATCATCATCTGTCAAAAAAAAGTATGGATTTTGACAATCAGGTTCATAATTCTGTCTCGGATGGAATGTCCATACATAAATAAATATGGCTATGTGATAAATTTCCATACATTTCTTCAGATTCAGATCGGACGTAGTGCAAAACCGCTCTGAAGCTAAATAAAACCATTACTTGACGGAACACTATGATTCACCTGTGGCCAGAACTCATATAGTGCATGAACGCTGTGTAATAATTAGCTCAGAGCGAACGAAGCAAGCTCTAAGTTTTTCAGCACTGATTCACTTCCACCTGTGGCCAGAACTGTGGTTTGTGGTCTTAGCTAAATATTTTTCATTAGTTTGTAGGAAGCTGCATAAACAGGCACGAGGCCCGATGGACCTCCAGGCCTTAGGCGGTTGCCCAGACCGCCCACGCCTTTTGCCGCTTCTGAATAGATTACGTAATCATTTTATGAATTTTTGTATGTTTCTGCATCATACTAAAGCTTATAGTTAATATAGTTTGAAATACTCTCGTATTCCAATGGTATACAATCAGGGTATGCGACCACCCTAAAACAGACCTACAATGCGACTTCCGCACTGACTATAAATTATCCTGTAGACCAGGGCTGGCCAAACTTTCAAGTAGGCAATCTACATTGAAACTCTAGATATACCTGGCGATCTATATTTAAAAACAGTGTATTATTTATTCAATAAACATCTTAATATTGGGCTGGTAGTAGTTTGGCATAGTTAAATGCTAACTCTAAATCTGTAAACTGAGATCAATGTTGAATTTTTATCACATTCATTGTAGAAAACGCAGCTTCACAAACGTAGGTGGATCCAAAAAACACTGTCAAATATAAAGCTACTTTTGTTAGGTATTATAAATAATAAATAACGCTCACAGGCACTTCCATTGTAATGATTCCACGTAAGCTCTAACAGGCTTGAGGGTATGAAAACATGTGACAATTTCCAACAATGTCAGTACCGAAAGTTCTTATTAGATAAATTGTGCTTAAAGTAAAAAAAAAAAGTCTTAATTTATTTAACTCTTCACGGGCTAACATAAAATTCGAGGCGGTCGACGTCTTGGCCACCACACCCCTGCTGACAGACTCAAACACGTGTACATATTAATACCAGGATGCAGCAGTTTATTACACACCCCCCACATTTTTCATTGTTGCAAATGTTTCAGATGATGAAGAGAATGATACAGCTCCAATTATACCAACTGTACATGTACCACAGAGGAGGGCAAATGAGTCACAACCAGATAACGGCATGGATTTGTCTGCCGGTAGTTGTGAGTAAATTTGTTTATAGACATACACAGACAATACATTTTTTTTTAAACGGGTTTGCTCTTGACTTCAATCCAGTCCCGTGAACATTAAAATGGCTTTGAACAAACCAATTAGCTAGTCAGACCACAGTAGAACGTGTGTACCCGATATCAATTGTTTATGTAGCATATGCTTACGACTATATTCCCCTAGGGCAAGGGTGGCCAAACTTTTTAGGGTTACTTCGCGCGGTCTACATTGAAATTTTAGATATACCCGGCGGTCTACTTATAACCGCAACAGGCTTAGCAATGAATGTGTATGAATAGCCTGATTTTGATAGACATACTGTAATTTTGTTTTATCTTTAAGTTAGTTATTATTCTCTTTGCCATACCATAAAAGTCGACAAGTCCCTAGGGGGTAGTCAGAGATATTCTTTTTCCTCTTATCGTGTCGACTTCAAATTCTGAACAAAGTTGCTAAATAGTACCTTGGCAGAATTGTGCAACCGATACAGCACCGTTGCCAGCAGTCATGTTCTCCTCCTGCGTGCAGGTGCTAGGGCACGCAGGGCACGATGTGAGATATTCTGAAACCTCAGAACATTCATATTGTAAATAAATAAATATCTTGGACACACAAATTATCTAGTCACATTGAAAGTACCAGAATCTAGCCTAGACTTGTATTACGAATGATATCTAGACAATGATATACCATACATATAAAGATACAAACATCCATGACTCGGGACCCTCGGCACAGCAGGCACTACCGACTGAGCTATCGAGCCGTCATGTTGTGTTAACGTTTATGTATTGTGTCTGGTATTAAAGGGTTTGACTGGTTAGATTATTTCATTTGATATTTGTATGCAGTAGTAGTACATAAGCTCAGCCACACCGCGGAGACTGCCTACAAAAAATAGAAATTGACAAGATGACGTCAGCACATGCGAAACGGAGTCTAGGGCTACAACTTTAGCGCTGCGTACAAGCGAAAAGTTTTTAATCTAAACTGCATGCGGTACCCCCATAACATTTTTTTTTTTAAATCTAATTTTATTTAGGGACTTTTGTACCTATTGTACAGGTTAGTCCCATCGTACCCTTTTATTCTTATATACATAATTATATAAAACTTACAACTATTTATTGAAACACTGATGAGTTAACAAATGTGAACAGGCTCCTTGCAGCCTCCGACTCCGGTGATGCCAAAATTGAGTGGAACGTTCCTACATTGAGCCTGCTCAACTCTAGTTTTCCCATCAGTGCCACCCGAGTTTGCTCGTACTGGACACATTCCACCAACAAGTGGTACACATCCTCAACTACTCCGCAAGTCTCACAGTTTGGTGAGTTTGTCTTTTTCATTAGGTACCCGAACTTGTTCAGTGGCATGTGTCCTGATCGAAGCCTCCTCCATAACTTGTTCGTAAATAAAACGCATTGATACCCGTCTATTCCAATAGAGTTTTTATCCTTCGTCCTGAGATTATATTCTCTTTGTTTCGAAAACATAAAATCTAGCGTGTCAATTTACGAGGTAATCAGAGGGCAATGGAGGGGTGAGGTAAAAAGTTGGTGGGAAGCAGGGAGTGTCTGTACTGTATGTAGTAATAGATACTCTTTTCTTATACCGTGGCTCGGCGACCGTAAGTGCCCGACTATGTGGCGTCTCTATGGATTATATAATTGTCTATGAACACACATACTCAATTGTACACAAGTTGACACGTCGTAGCTTGACATGGCCTAGGCGTAGCCAGCTTGTACTTTATAAGCTGGCCATGTGTTGTTTGAATCACGTATAACATCATATGGCTGACTTATGCTGTTTATGTATAGCTTGACGTGTCGCCATGTGTATACCATATATGTATGTTTTTTAAAAATTTTATAATACTAAATGTGGATCATTTCAGCGACATCAGTACAAGTGGCATCGACACACTCTACAGGAAGGAGGGACAGGGACCGAGACCAAGCTAGGAAGGACAGGGACTTCTTCTGGTCACTTTTGAATAAGCCGAGGGGTTCCTCTATTGCAATACCCAGGAGCAGGTTAGCTATATATTTTGTTACTTATATTTATTGGTATAGTTGAAGAAAATATCTTGCCTTTGATAAATTGTCATCACTCATCAATACACTTAAAATTAAAAAGTGCTACTCCCACTTATATTACTGCAAAAGCCTAAAAGCATCTTTTTTTCTACTTTTATAGGTTCTAGACATTCCACTTTTAATAATATGGAAAGAAATGTAAAACTGGACGTATTTTTTCTTTTTAAAAATTTGTTTGTTTAGTTAGATCTATAAGGCGCCACAATATTTAAGAGTTCTCCATCAAGAAACCCTTAATAAAAAAAGTACTAATCAAATATGGTACTACAAATAAAATGTCTTAAAGTTTTTTTTTTTATACAATACTTTTATAGGTTTTTTATATATCTATTACTATTAATTATTTGTGGTTGGGCTATTGCATGCAAAGGTCGTTATGTGACACTGAGACCAGCGCTGGTCCTTTGTGTTCGCCCATGCTCACCCATATTTTACGCATATCTCCGAACTTATGGTATTTTCTTTAAATTCTCGGAAATGCAGGTTTCCTCAAGAGGTTTTCCTTCACCGCCGAGCTAGTAAGTGATAAAAACAACCGTATATAAATTCCAAAGAACTTAGTTGTACTGGCCAGGAATCGAACTGCTGCTTCATGATTGAGGCGCCAGCCCTTTTCCGTATGGGCTATCATCGCTCTGTCAGCATATTAAGTTAGACACTGTATAATTTTAATGTAACAAGTCTAACATACAGTTCCAGGCCTGACTTACCACTGTCATGCCTGGTGTCGCGAGCAAGCGGCCACGGTTCAGGTCTATCATTGCCGCTCTCGCTGGTGTCGCGCCCCGGCCACACGGCAGAGGCTCGGGCGGCCAACGAAGCAACCAACCCGACGGCCCTGGTGCGGCGCATACTAGCCTTCCGCAAGTTCAACCGCAACATGAGTGCACACAGGCCTAGCAGGGCCTCTTCAAACATGTATCCAACTGCTAGTGGTAAGATAAAAATACTTTCGTGTAGAACGGAATTTAGATTTTTGTGTATACATTTTGTAAGTATTAAAATTTGTATCAAATAAAAGAAATATTAGATTTAAATGCGTTACATACTGAAGAGGTTGCTTTGACCATCAAAATGAACAACTTATTTGACTGAGTTCGCGAACAAAATATCAGCTGTTCCATAGAAAACGGTAATGGCGACTCGATCCAAATGTATGAAACTGCAGAATTTTTATTTTGCGATTTCTATGTTGGTCCCATAGTGAAAGTTGTTCAATTTGCTGGTCTGAAGCACCCCTTAAAGTATGTAACGAATTTAAGTTTACACCCAACGTAGAAATGCGTCGAAGAACTAAGGTCAGCAATGTTGTGAGCGGATCACAAAGTTAAGGTGAAGATGGACTACACTTAGCTAGAAAGGAAGACGGCAGATTTTTTGTTTGCTCCGATCGGTTTGCTCCCATAGTAAAAGTTGTTCAATTTGATGGGTAGACTCTTAGTTTAAAAGGATGCTAATGATAGCAATTTCACCCTGTATATGGTGAATACATACAAACATCCATGACTCGGGTACAAATATTCATATTCGTCATACAAATATTTGCCTGTTACGGGACTTGCCACAGCAGGCAGGTTCACTACCGACAAACTAAGAGTCTACCCGACTCTTAGTTTAAAAGGATGCTAATGATATCAATTTCACCCTGTATAATTCTCTAGTCATCTTAACACATGTCCAGGCTAGATTCTGACTAGATAATTTGTGTTACTATGTCCAAGATATTTAAATATCTATTTATGTACCAGCAGGTAGTTCAAGTCGTGTTTTCTCGACTCCTGCAGTCGCTGGCATGGGGACGGATGTCACGGAACTGATCAGATCCAGGTCTAGAAGGACACAACCGCGTCAAGAAATACCGGAATCTGCTCGAAACTGTAAGAGAATGAACTTAATAATTAATTCTGTTGTACTTATATTTACGAAAACTGCGTGACTCAAGAAGAATAAGACAGTCTTGTCAAATAGAGGTCGAAGCGTTGCAGGGACAGGATTTTCTGTATTGTTCCGCTCCGCAACCAGTTTCAACACCTTTTTTAAAGAGTAACATATAAGGACCTATTGTGTGTGATATTGCCTTCGATGATCGTATCACAACCTCATCCGATCTCAGTTTACTACATTATTTTTACCGATTACGACGTCGATGACGTTGACTAATGTTATGATTATGAAACTTGAAGTGTATGCAAAATATTAAGTACGTAATTAGTATACGACCTTTGAGTGTTGGTTAATCCACAGATTACCCCCAATAGATATCGCATGATGAAAATTTTGTACAGGCCCGAAGTCACCATTTGGCGGTAGGTGCGGGTTGCGGGGTACGAAACGGTGCAACATGATTGACCATTTCAAGGTCGCACTACTTCGAGCTCGTTCACTCGCATTGCTTGTATCAGTGCAAAATCATAGATGTGTGGCGAGCGTCGGCGGCCCTGTATGCGGTATCTATTGGGGGTAATCTGTAGGTTAATCTAAATAGTGTCTTGTATACTTTAAATAACTGTTTATGTTGTCGTGTTTAATAAACATACTTATTACAGCATTGCTGAATGACAGTTCAGCGGAAGAAATTCCCGGGTCCCCCAGCATTCTATCGCGCACCCAGCCCAATACCAGTGGCGAGCTGAACGGCTCTGGGCCAACCTTCAATGTTGATGACCAATCTGAAGACGGTAAGTCTTCTTAGTCCCGACATTGAGGATAACTAGCTGTTTGCTTGCAGCTCCTGCAACGGCAACGGCAACATTTGTTACGGCAGGCCTCCAGATTTCCCCACCCACCCAGTTCACCCCTATAACCCAAGTAAAATTCTGTCCTTCTATTAATAGTCTTTGCGCCAAGCATGATCTGTCTATGAGTGTATTTGCATAATGCATTGAGGGATTTTATTTTATTTTATTTTATTCATTTTAGGAAAACTTACGGACTAATTACAGGACAGACATTTTTATAAAACAACATTGCCAACTAAAAGTTTCCACAGATAAAGAAAGAAAGAAGAATATGTTCACAATTGGTGCATCCCATTGCATTTGGATAAAAGTGTCTCAAAGGGCCTCTACTTGTTGGAGCTGTGTCCCCACGCAAGCCTCCGGCAAGGTCCGGGGCATGCGGGGACTTCCTTATAGAGGGAAATAGTATTATTTGTGAAGGATATTTATGTTTATTTCTACAGAAGCTGATGCACCACAAACGTGTGGTGTACCTTCAGCCACTAGGGATGAAGACCTTGATGTTGACCATGACGCAGTTGAAGGTAATGTTATTAAATTATTTACTAAACAACAGGTTTACAAACATGTTGTGGCCGATTTCGTCATCAACTACTACTTATTTTGCTACAACTAAAAATTCTTATAGATAGAGTGATTTCTAACCTGTAGTCCAAGCATGTTGCTACCCCGGTGAAAACGACAAAATCGACACGCGCCTCTATCTTTGTTACTCGGCGTATGCGAAAGTGAGCACGCATGACGGTTATCGCGCGTGACACGGACGACACTTTCTTAATACTTAATCAAAGTTTTCCGGTACCCTATTGGCTATGTGCGAAGTGGATGTGTGTGTGTGTGTGTGTGGAACTGTCAAGTCGATCGCAGCGCACACTGTGGCAGAAATTGGAACTTTTTACGGCGAAGCTGTGTCAGATTTGCGAATCTATGCAAATCTGCACACTCACTCAACGCTCAAATACCTAAAACTACAAAGACTACTAACTTAAAATTTGACAGAGATGTTTTTATTGACATCTAGTAGTTCACAAAAAAAAAATTTCTCGCAATTCAACCCCTAAAGGTTTTAAAACGGGGGTGAAAGTTTGTATAAGAATTTCGTAACAAAAAATGGGAATTCCAGCTAGTTAGCTATTATAATATTTTTAATATCGTCAAGTAGATCGACAATATTGCTCATATTTAGTTTTTACTTTATTTTAATATAAAAGAACAAACTTTATCCTAACGTTTTATATTATAATAATTCACAGAGCCGTAGTGCGCTGGATGGCGCTAGTGTCGTGCACATAGCCAATATCTGCAAAAATTCGAGCCTTTACCAAACTACAGACTTATCTTTAAACTTATAAAATGGTGTCTCACAGTGGTTGCGCCGCACAACACCACCGGCATGGTGTTGGAAGAGGAGGTGGTGGAGATAGACGCCGAGCCGGAGACCATCACCGTCGCCGACGTCAGCGCTGCCAACGTACAGGACGGCGCTGACAATGCGCTCATTGAGGTAAAACCATTCACCAAGACATCTTCCCTTATGGTCCATCTACACACACCTTGCCTGCGCAGTTAAAACCGCACAGTTTTACTTGAACGCAAGACGGAACACTGAGCGCCGTCCACCCGGTGCAGTAAGTCTTCGTGCAAGCCCGCGCAAACCTCAGTAGTCTGGGCGTCACCAAGTAAAGACTTTCTAGCATCGCAGCTGACGGTAGATATTTTTGTTCAAAAATAATGAAATTTTTTGCTGATTGAAAATAAAACAGACATTCAAGAGATGCCGTAGACATTTATTGATTTTATTCTCAAAAAACACAGTACATTGACAATAAAATATTATGCCAAACTGCAGAACTGTTTTTTGAAACAGATTCTCGGCTTAAAATAGAAATATCATCCTTTATCAGGCATTTACAAACATTGTTCTGTTAAAAACATGACGAACTGTGCAAGTAAAACAGTGCAAACCGTAAACAGATGCGCAGTCCAATCTTCAGCATGTCAACGATTTTTCCGCGCGCGCAGCAGCGTAGCATGTAGACGAGCTATTAGGCATGTAGACAGAGAGTCAGTATAACCGCGTATGAGATAGCGATAGTCATACAATGTATATGAAAATTGCCGCCGTAATTTACAGCCTTAGTACAAAGCTGCGTTCCGAACCTACATCCCAGGTGCACCCAGAGTGCAATTTTTCGCACTAACGCCGTTCCGAGCCTCGGTGAAAAACGTTCTATTGCAACTCGGTTGTCACAACTCAACCGTTCCGAACCTCTGAAGGGTTGGAACTTTTAACCATCAAATTCGATGGTAAAAACACTCTGACGTTCTGATTATCTGTGGTTATTGACTTTTCGCTCGTTTTGAATAAAAGTTTGTTTTTCAAATTATTTTTATGCACTCTTTGATTCGCTAACATGAAAGATGAGTTTTTTTATTGTATTTGGAAATGATGGAAGCCCTGGAAGCCCACATTACTGTCAATGTCAAAATTTGAGGTTATAAAACAACCGTGATCGTTCCGCACCTCATAGCGAGTTGAAAAATTGGCTTGGTCGTTCCGTACCATAGAGCGAGTTGAAAAACAACCGCACCCAAAGGTCGTGAACGTAGCCCAACAGTAGCGGAATTCACGTAGCAGGTGATGGTTACAGTATGACAATACATTCAATATTTTCAGGAAAATCCTAACACTAGTACAACTGCTGAGGAGGCGCAACAACAACCTCATGGGATCAAAAGGAAGAGAGAATGTGAGAAAACTTTGTATTATTCTTCTTTTTTCCAAGGATAAACTAACACTTTATTTGGTAAAAACTAACCACTTTCCTTGTTAGTCGTTCAGCAGTTGAGCTGCTCCTTGTTATTATTCATAGGCCCTATAATCCTGAATCTAATAAATCTGGATCTTAGTTCTGCATTCCGGACACATTCTAGAATGTGATAAGACGAAAACTAAAAAAATATTTAAGCTCCAACATTTTCTTATCGTGTGGGCAAGCCACCAGGGCTTTCAAACCGCCTTTCGGCATCTGTCGAGGTATTTTAACAAACCAACATTGTCAAACATTTTAAAAGGATTATATTGACGTATAAAGTTGGCAAGCGACCAGCAATGGTCGCAATGTTACATAATAAACCTTGCTGGCAATAGCGCAGCCAACAATAATAATACCTTTCGAATTAGTGTTTCCATTTAGATTTTTTAATGAGACGAGTGCGCAGGGTAGTCCTAACGTGCACATAGCTAAAAATATATGATATTTATCTCTATTTATTATCAAAGTCTCTGATCACATGTCAGGGGAAACCTAAAGAACGTGTACTATCTTTGCGATAGCTATTCTCACCGTAGTGTGTACGTTGCGATTTTATGTAGCGAGATCACGAGGCTGATAATGGCTAGTGTTTAGGGGCTCTTAAGATAGTTGAAGATTTTTATATAGTTGTGTGACAGATTTTTTCTTTGCAGCTGATGATAACGAACCTCATTCAGTGAAGGACTTTAACCAAGTGAGTAAATATTATCTTTTGTACCAATTCATAGATGTTGAATTTTTATTTATGTTCTTTATTTTTATTTTATAGCAACTGTGCGAACATACGTTCCAATGTTTTTTTAATATCAGAAGCTGCATACAAATGCACACATAGACACGCACGTATTGCCATAAAATGAATAGATAATAGAAAGATTTTACCTTACAATAAAATCAATATTGTGATCCTGAAGTCCTTTCCGGGGGTTGTGAGAGAGTGTTTGCTGGATTTTACTGCATTTTTGCCTCAAAAGCCCATTAATTGACCGCTTCCGTTGATATTTTCCTAGATTTCATAAACAGAACACTAAACGCTAACTTCCGCTTGTCATTTTTCCGCCATTTGCCAGCGTGCTCGATTGGCTCTGACGCCATCTTTTTCATTGCGACTCACCAGGTGGCCTTAAATAGGCCCCGGAAAGGACTTCAGGATCACAATATTGATTTTATTGTAAGGTAAAATCTTTCTATTGTAATCCCTTCGTCCTTTCCGGGGGTTGTGAGACGTGTCTGTTATCACCTGGTGAATGGCGGGGATTAAGTTATGACAGGTACCAGATTCAATAGAATAAGGAATATATTGTTATTAAAAACAAAAACAAAGTAGGTACTATTATGGTAAAAGAAGAAAAACAAAATAATATAATTAATTGAATACTCTTCAATTATTAAGAATAATATATACTTATAATGATGCTTTATTAACCTAACAAAGTTATCAGAATCATTTTCTATCAAAAATTATATGACTGAAAAGATTATGATAAATGCTGTCTTTATTCAACCTATTTTGTTTTCTGTAGCAATTATGGAACTTTTCACAAATCCCTTTAATACATCATCAAGGGAGAAATCACTAATCCGACTGCGATGTCTCGCATCGCTTTAACTGTACAAAAAGAAAAGCTATAATTCCCCACTGGGAAAGAGGCCTGACCTTTCTTCTTCTTATCGTGTGGGCAGAGCCCCGGCGCCAGAGCCTCCTCAGACCGCATCACGGCCTCTGACGCGGCTCTTATGTAACGACCACCACCACCAGAGACAGTAGCCGGGACCAACGGCTCAACGTTCCATCCGAAGCACGGAATTATCTTTCCCTTTAGACAATCAGGCGATTCAGCCCGCAATGTCCCAAGTCCTAACCAACTGGGGAAAAACGCACAAAGCGACACATCACCAGGTGTCCCCCGTGGGAATCGAACCCACGATTGATCTATAAAAAAAAAGATATATACCTAAATAAACAAAGCTTATATAATATATAATAATAGATTCAGCTCACTTAAACCGAATGTAATCTAATACTTGCCAAAATCTAATTTCGTGGCTAAAACTTTGATCGTTGCAACCAAACAGTCGATCAAAAAAATGATGCTAAGTTTGTTTCAAGCTAATAAGGAAATTATGTTATTAGAAGATCATTGCCAAAATTATTATTATACTTATTACAAAAATACTCGCCGGGCCGCAACAGCACTGACGCAACGAATAGCATAATCATCTCTAGATAGATCCCAAATCGAAGATCTTACAATTTGTGTGTTTTGTTTGCTAAGCGAGGATGTCGCTCTATTCCTGGCCTAGGTAAGGTTCACAGTAAGAAAACACGACAGATTTATGAAAGTTAATAAACTTAATAACGTATAAAAAATAAAGTTAATATCACGATAAACTTGGTTCCTCTTTGGTTTATGGTGTGCAAGATTTTACAGAACACAGGAGAAGATAGAACTACCTTACGCCGCCGGTTATTTTAGGCGATGCCGATACATAGGAAATGACAATATTATATTTTATATTTTTATGTAAGCAACATTTTAGCCATCTTATTCATGGAGTTCGATAGGAATTTAAATTTAAATTTAAAAACGTCTTCTTATCCACTGTAGCCTGTTTTTGGGGACTCCCTCAATCATGCTTTTAGTTTCAGATCCTCAGAGTTTGGACCAGGTTGCACTGTCCGCGTTCAACGGTGATGCTACTCATCTGTGTTCACTCTGTTACAGCTATTTGGTGTGCGATTTGACTTTTCTATTAATGACTTTACTGACGTCAAACTTTCTATTGATAGAATTGGAATACGAAGTACAAAGTCTCTGTAATGAAGCAATTCATAGTCATACTATACCATAAACCAGCTATTATTTTGTTATAAGCCATAAACAGAAAGAAGTGAGACAGAGGGTATAAACGAAGGCCAAGATCTCCACTTTTATTATACATATTAGCCACAGCGGAACAATAATTGTCGGACTATAGTCAAAGCCGTCAAATCGCGTATCAAATTTTACAGCTGCTCACATTTATAATCCTCTATGGTGAACGCTGGAGGCCATCGGAGACTCCAGGGACTTGACCGCTGGAACTCACGACTCAATATCCAAGCTCTGCGACAATATAGGCGGCCCAGATGACACAAAGAATCCGGCAGAGCTCAGCCTTTCGTTCCGAGTGACTACACCCACCTGGAAAGGACTTTACTTCCAAGGAAGGACTTTACCCATCTGGAAGTGTGCACAACGAAACTCGCCAAGATTTATCTTCAGAGGAGAGACTTTAACCACCAAGAAGTATGCACAACTTAGCTGGCAAAGATCTGACTTCAGAGTTTGGACTTTACCCACCTGGAAGAGTGCACAACGAAGCTCGTAAAGATATGACTTCACAGTGAGGACTTTACTCACCTGGAAGTGCGCACAACGAAGCTCGCAAAGATCTGACTTCAGAGTGGGGACTTTACCCAACTGGAACTGTGCACGGCAAAGCTCGCAAAGATCTGTCTTCCGAGAGAAGAATTTACCTCGCTCGCAAAAAATTTGTCCTCCATGGAGGGACTTTACCCACCTGGAAGTATGCAATACGATCTCAAAGATGTGTCTTCAGAGGAGGGATTTTATACACCTGCGCGCAAAAAGAAAGAGAGCTAGGGCGCGATAGCGCTCCATCGCGCCGTCATGCCGCGGGCGCTGGTGTGTTCACGATAAAACTCGAAAAGATCGGACTACCGACAAGGGACTTTACCCAACCGGAAGTGTGCACGACGAAGCTCGTAAATATCTGACTTTCGACAAGGGACTTTACACAACTGGTAGTGTGCACTACGAAGCTCGTAAATTCATAAATAACTGAGTTCTGACAAGGAATTTTGCCCAACTGGTAGTGTGCACGACGAATTCTAAGATTCCACTCCTTCCCTCTTTCGTCCGCTTTTCATGACGAATTCTTGTTTAAGGTCACGTTGCAGTAGACATGCTTCAATAAATGATATATCACTTTTTAGAAAAATTATTGACTTTTGTAATTAAACCATTATCCAAGGCATTTCATAGCATTTATAATCAATTGAAGAACCCGATGGTTCTTTCGATGTAGCGAAGCTTTCTGGAGAGGGTTACGCCAAATAACATGTACGTACCATGTTTTTGTGGAAAAGTATTGGTAAATTTACCTAAGAATTAAATGATGAGCTAGAATTGATATTAAATGACGATCAATTTCTACCTTCTTCGACTAACCAATCGCTGTAGAAAATATACGTGTCGAAGTAGGATATTTAATACTCTAGTGATTCGACACCCACCTGAATAAATCTATTTTGACATATTTTCTCAGGTTTATAGATGATTCAATGGACGGGATATCCCGCCTCCTTTTAAATAATCAAATGTTTGATGAAAAGAACAATTACTTATTATGTTGAACAAATCGTCATCTACTGTAGAGGCAACGACGACGCGACGCGACGGTAGAATCTCGAATAATATTTCAGAATATAACCAAAACAAAGGTGGCTATTAGTAAAATATTAAGTTTGAGAACGATAAAAATATTCAAATCATTTTGGCTCCTACTGATAGATGGCGGTCATTCGCTAAACATTCCGATAAGTTGGCTAGTAACATAGGTATTTTTAAATATAAAGTTAAAATAAAAAGTTACCAAAGGTTATACAAGATAATTTAAGACCTTTCTTATTCGGTTTTAATCATTTTGGAAAACATTTTACTGACACCCCCTTTTTCTTTAAATTATCGATTTACTCATTAACTTGCAATCTGTAACCTTAGAAGATGGTTAGTAGTTGTAGCGACAACCTTTCCGAAATGGAAATATGATTGTGGGCTTATTCAAAATTAAATAGATTGGAAATCTTCGAAATCCCGCCGCTCCTGCTTCTGTTACAGGGCTGACATTTGAAAATCTCGTTCTAACGGGACATCGGTCAAATTCGATATCGGTCAAACCGGTATTTCGTCTAAAACGAACCGAAATAATGTCAGCTCATCATCGAAAAGCTTATTATATTTATTATCACAATGCAAAAGAAAAACGTTCTATGGCATCTGACTTTTCGATTTATCATGATGACATACTCATTAGGATTAAGATAGGCTAGTACATTAAGACAATCAAATACTCTAGCCCCAAAGTCGTTATAATTTGGCCCAATGCCGCGCTGGGGTCAGAAGGATTCCCTCGAAAATGGAAGGCTGGCGCGCGGTCGAGCACACAAACGTTGTACAAAGTCAAAGCACGAACCTGGCCCGCGAGTTATCAAACCTCAACTCGCAACGACTGTAGACAAGGGGCGCACGTGCAGCTGCACCTGCACCTGGAGCTGGAGCTGGGGCTGCGCGGGGCGCGGGGCGCGGGGCCCGGGAGCTGGGCGCGGAGCACGTGGACACGGCGCGACGCGACGCGAGCGGCCACATTACACTCGATTCGCCGATATTATGACTCTCGGAAGCCATTACGAACCGAATTCACTAAACGGGCTTCAAATTATAACAAAACTACACTATACGAGTGACTTAATCGAAATTATTTCACATTATTATCGTTAACGGAAATTTCGAACTTTTCAAATTATTTTCTCTCGCGTGATTTTGAGGCAGAACTGCACCCGATAAAATCCGGAAACACAATGAAAAAGATGGCGTCAGAGCCAATCGAGCACGCTGGCAAATGGCGGGAAAATGACAAGCGGAAGTTAGCGTTTAGTGTTCTGTTTATGAAATCTAGGAAAATATCAACGGAAGCGGTCAATTAATGGGCTTTTGAGGCAAAAATGCAGTAAAATCCAGCAAACACTCTCTCACAACCCCCGGAAAGGACGAAGGGATTACAATAGAAGTACTAGCTTTCGAGTGACTTAACAATTACAGTGCCTCAAAGATTTCCATACAAATCTTAAATTAATCCTAGCATTAAAAATATATATTTTAACGAAAATCTGACTTCATATAAACATAAGAGATTAGTTTATAGATTGTTTCTGTAAAATTTCATTGACTTTAATTTGGTAGTATTGAAAATATCACCAGACTTCGTTTGTATGCAGCGCGCAGTGCTCGTATTTGCGCTCTCGGAATAAACTTCTCTTAGGTCAGCCACACACATACGGAATCCTGATTCAGGATTACGATTTCGTAGAATTGCGCAGCTGTCAAATCCTATACAAAATCACAATCCTGATTCGGAATTCCGGATTGCGATTCTGTATGTGTGTGGCGGACCTCAAGCAGTGTATACTGACTGATCGCAGAGCCTGCTCCGGCTGCTGGAGTGTCCGGTGTGCCTCGAGTGGATGGAGCCGCCCATGTCGCAGTGCCGCCGCGGGCACCTGGTGTGCGGGCGCTGCCGCGCGCGGCTCGCCTCCTGCCCCGTCTGCCGCACCGCCTTCTCGTCCGTGCGCAACCGCGCCATGGAGGGGGTCAGTGCATTCATACATTACTAGTTATTGAACGCTACTTCGTCAGTGTTGACATTAAATAAAAGCCCCACAGTCCAAGAAGATCCTGATTTGTGTCGATTTTCTAGTAGCACCAGGATTGAGGAGTTGGAACTCAGATTTTAATAACAAGTCTGCTTGGTACCCAGTGTACCCACTATCGAGTCTCACGGTTTTGTTAGGCAGTACCACTGCAGCATCAGGATTGGAGGATCAAAGGTTAAAATTATTATAATTGTTGTGTATTACATGGCAAGTTTCATAAGAATCAATTTAGTAGAGGTCTTACGTTGTTACTTACTTACGTTGTGCAAGAGGCGATGGTTCGGTCCCCGACTCGTACCAATAAGTTTTTCGAAATGTATAGGTACTACGATTTACGAACATTACGAACACCACCGGCTTTTCGGTGAAAGAAAACATCGTGAGGAAACCTGCATGCTTCAATTTCGAGGCATGTATTGTACCCACTGTCCATTACAAGTGGCGACGGGCTCACTCCCCGTCACACTGGACAGAGTTTCGGTACTTACTACTAGTGGATGTTCTGAGGTTTCAGAATATCTCTGACTACTCCCTGGGAGAATATAGTCGTGAGGATATGCTATGCTTATTTTCAAAAAGCTATCACATGGCTATCACAGAATTTGAAAGATCGTCTTTAGCCATAAACGAATATACGGAGTGAAGCTAAATAAAACCGTTGTATTAAATTTATAATAAAAAGTATCCTATGAGTTAATTCAGAACATATTGTAATCTATCTATCTTGTTGAACTATTATAATATTTTGTGAACAACTTCTTGACATTATGCACATAATAAATCGATTTCTATTTCTATCCGTGTACCTTTCATTCAAATTTGAAAACCAATTAGTTTTCTAGGTTTGGTTTGTTAACACTGTTTAACGTGATGTATTGTGTAACGTGAAGGTGGCAGAGATGCTGCGTTACCCGTGCAGGCACGGGTGCGGGCGCGAGGTGCGCCTGCGCCGGCGCACGCCGCACGAGGCGAGCTGCGGCGCGCGCCGCTACCGCTGCCCCGCGCCCGCCTGCGCCGACCGCGCGCCCCTGCCGCACCACGACCTCGCAAGGCACTTCCAGGTACACCCACCCGCACCGCTGATATTATAAGGTCTAACAAAATTAGGTGAACCAATTTTAAGGGGATGATCAGAACATCAAACTGAACAACATTCTCTATAAGACCAATATCGAAATCGCGAAAAGAAAATCAGCTGTTCCATACAAACCTACTCGACCTAAATGTATGGGACAGCAGATTTTTTTTCGCGATTTCAATATTAGTCCCATAGAGAAAGTTGTTCTTGTCCCTTAAAATAGTTTCACCTTATTTTGTTAGACCTTATATATCGCGCCTTCGCTCTCCTACTATTTTTGCGAGTACGAACGAGATAAAAAGCGTGATATATCTAGCCCTATCACGCGCATCATGCTACGGCTACAGAGGGTTTACCGTTCAGTGTACTCACTCAAAACACAATTTAAGATTTCTCAATAAAGAAAACCTAAAATACACATGTTCCTAACTACATGAAAGTTTAAAAGCTATTTTTATCACCAGCCGGCTTCGAAATGACTCAGATTTCACGGTATTCTGTGGTGCCGCAGCATCTCGGCCACCTTACCGTAACACATTGACATACAAAATATTGGACGCAGGGTCTAGAACAAAATTCTTAAAAAAGTGTCTGAGGCTAACCTACACAAACCTAAGTACGTGAATAGTAATGTAAACCTACTAATACCATTGAAAATGCTGAAATTCTTTTTCATTTTGCTTGCGTAGTTTTTACCCCATTGCGGCACGGCGCCCGCACGTGCTCGTAGACGGCCGATCAAACTTAAAACTGTCGCGTAATTGGTTCTCTTTATATGTTTTGGTGCTCTTTTGGTTCGGACACTTTTGAGCGCGGACCCGACGTCCAGTAGTTGGTAAGTCAATGCCGCAACACTACGGCACAGTATAAGAAAGAGTATCTATTACGACATACAGTATGTACAGATGGATACTCCCTGCCTCCCATTAACTTTTTTCGCACCCAGTGCGATGGGTAGACTCTTAGTTTAAAAGGATGCAATTTCACCCTGTACATTCTATGCAGATAATAAATTGCATCTGTATGGTAACAGAGTAAGCACCTGCCGCTGGTGAAGATCGGGCGCAAGCACAAGTTCTCGCTGAAGGTGAACGCGGAGCAGCACGACAACTGGCTGATAATGGCGCTGCACGAGCTCTTCCACCTGCGCGTCGACGTCGACATCCGCACGTGGGGCGTCATCGTCTACGTCGCCTACATCGGGCCCAAGTGCATGGCCAAGAATTATACTTATGAGGTGAGGTGGCTTGCTACCGTTGATGTTCCTCCAAGCTTTGTTCGATTAAAGCTGACCTTGCTCATATATTGGCATAACATATTTGTGAGTTACTACCATTTGAGATCTACTCAGTGACAACTGTCAATTCGTTTGCGATGATGGACGCATAGTAAAGGATGTCTCAAAACTCAACGTTTAGCCGTAATTATAATGAGGTTGTGTGGAAGCGATAAGACCGTCTTATTTAAACCATTAACTTTTTTTCTGTTTAATGTTGTATCGGTGTGTTTTTTGTCAATAAAAGTATATTCCATTCATTAATTTATAACTGTTCAGGAAACAATAAAAAGAAATTCTTAGAAATGCTTGTTACGCAATTCAAAATAAAAACATTAGTGGCATACTTTTTAAAGAAAGCACTACCTTTTGTCAGACTTCTGTGGTAAATTCTTTTTCTTTGGTATTTCGCTATTTTGAGGTTACACACTGTATTAAAAATGTATACCGCTACATGGCAAGTTATTTCAAAAGTTGGCCCATATAATTAAGTTTTTAAAATGGTATTGCACTTGGCACTTCAAAAACTATGGAGGCGCATCGCGAGTATATAAAACAGCTTGGTGATTTGATTACAAAAGGTCTGACATCAAAATGTATATCCCCAGGTCACATGCGTCGGCCAGCACAATTCAAGGAAACTGGTGTACACACGAGCGACGCACTGCGACCTCGAAAGCTCCTCCCTGAACGTGAGCCGTCAGGACTGCTTCCACTTGACCCTCGACCAGGCCCTTAACTTCCTCAGGGTCAAGAACAAATACTGCGAACCGGACAAATTCCTGCATTTCAATGTGGATATTAACAAGTTAGAACTGGATGCTTCCAGAGATGATTCAGACTCTTGAGTGTTCAAAGACTACGTCACAGTGATCGCGACGTCATGGCTTCGTACTTACTGATCTTCAACCTGTTAAATCCCATTGGGTATAGGCGAAAATTTCTTCATAGTCAACCTATCTTCCACTGCTGAACATATGATAGGCATCTTACAAGGCACGCCACAAAACTCTATCCTCGGCCTTCCTGATTTAGACGCTCTCGCTACCTTTTCTTGGGGCCGCAGGTCGTCTGCTACATTTGGAGGTCACACGTGGCCGAACATTTTTTTATCACTATAAATTTGATATGATATTTTCGACCATAAAAAGGAACCATACCTACTAAGGGAACAACTTAAAAATTGTTTTAACCACATTCGTTCGTTTTGACGCATATAATGCGCATTGTGTGGAATTTATAACGCCTAGCCCGCATATGTACGTCCATCTATATATGGGAACATCGGGAATTAATTCAAAGGAGGTACGAAGTGAGAAACTCAACTCGCGGAAAGATCGCGGAGGTATCGATATGTTATATGAAAAAACTGTTCATACTTTTGTGCAATGATATTAAAATCCTATTAAATTCCTGTTATACTTTTATCGATGCAAGGAACAGTACAATGGATTTAATTCTTTTGGGTTGTTATTGAACTTACAAAAGTGCGTAGGCGTATATAGTCTGAGTTATTCTTTGTGTAATTTTAAATTATGTTCTATTATTTCGATGTTTTGTTTGCTTGTTTTATGTAAAGTGTTATTACAGGAGTCACACATTTAAATATAATAAAAAAACTAAAGAAGCGCGGAACTTTGGTCGTGCTTGTCTTTATTAGTAAGTACTTTAGATTAATTAAACCTAAAATAATATCAAAGTTTGTATAAGCCTAAATATGAATGTTACAATTTAATAAAACAAATAAAATTGATTTCATCTTTTATTTTCTTTCTACTTCCTAGAATTGTCAAATAAATTATAAATTAATGGTATATACACATGAAAGGTAGTCAATGATCGATCGATGAAACTTATTTACACTAATTCATTCAACATTTCAAATCGTTCATAATTAATGCTTAAAGTGCCTACCTATTGACAGTATCTTTGGATAACTGTGCCAATAATTTAAGTTTTTAAGCAGGCACTACACTCTCGCAAGAACTCTGCGAGAATGAGCAATTTTCTTTTCTTTTTTAATTTTAGTTCCTAAAAAACTCAACAGATGGAATGTTTATTGCTCCATAGAGAAGTTCGTGAGATTCTGTCAAAATCATGTCAAGACTGCCTGCCTTTTTTTTTAAAGGCCAAGGGATCGAGCCCATACAACCATGTCAGAAGTAAACAGTTTCAAATTTTCGATCAAAATGATTCGCAAATAATGAAATATTCCATCAAAAGATGCGTTGGCATCTTTATCCCTTTTTTAAATTTTTCGCACAGACTGTAGCGCCATCTATCGATCCCCTAGAAAACCAAAAGAAAAATGCTCATTCTCGGCAAGAACTTCCAAGAAAAAATATTATAGCTCACGAAGAACCATGAAGAGCGTTTACACTCGTTCTCGGCCTTTCTCATCTGTTCTCGGCGAGAATGTATTGTATGCTTTCCACAAAACAAGTAGTTTCATTTAATTTGTTACAATTCTTCCCTAAGGACACTTTAAAGTAGCACATTCTCGCTCAGCTAATTCATTATAGAATTTGATTTGAACATAATAAATCTCATACACAATGTACAAGGCGACTCACGCCACCAGCTGCTTGGACGCGAGGGTCTGCCGCGCGTACTCCGTGCCGATGAGTCCTCGGCAGACTAGCGAGAACTCTTGCACAGTTTCTAATATCCTACGCTTGCTGCTCTTCTCTCTGAAACAAGAAATTACACATAAAACATGCCTTCTGGATGCCCTCTTGGAGAGTTAGGATTGAACCTCATCTGGCAGCACCGCATCGCCTTTTTCTGTTGCTCCATCCTTTTCTGTCACTGGGGAACGTCATTTGTTAGAGCAAATAAGATAGACGGAACGTGATCGCGCGCGGCGGTGCTGCGGCGTGCGGTCGCGTTCCGTCTACCTTTTTTGTCTAGCAAATGACGTTCCTGAGTGGCAGATAAGGAGTAGCGACGGAAAAAGGCGATGCCGTGCTGCCAGATGAGGTTCAACCCTTAGTCAGCAGTTGCACACAAAAGACAGGGTTTGAGTGTTCAAGGGGAGGCTTTGATACTGCAGTGGGACACAAACACGATAGACACT
This sequence comes from Agonopterix arenella, assembly GCA_927399405.1. Taxonomy (NCBI): domain Eukaryota; kingdom Metazoa; phylum Arthropoda; class Insecta; order Lepidoptera; family Depressariidae; genus Agonopterix; species Agonopterix arenella. The sequence goes on along the minus strand of OV656695.1, from coordinate 13,284,449 downwards.
TGCAGTTAGTCGGACCCGATTTTGGCATACAAATTTTTTTTTTATTTTCTCTCTATTTTAAAGTGTAGCAATTGAAGCAAGCAATCTATGCCGAATCGGATCCGACATGTTGGGAAAAACAAAGAACACTGTCTTAAAATACATTCTAACTATTATAACTTACTAGCTGTTGCCCGCGACTCCATCAGTCCTCTTTCAAGATGTATACATCAATTAAATAACATAAATAAAGGGGCTGTTATAACTTGAAATAAAAGTGAACCTACTTGATAACAGCAGCGATGAACTTGTGTTTGTGCGGGTCAGTCGCGTGGACGGTGGGGAAGCCGGCCACGGCGAGGGACTGCCGCAGCCACGTGGCCAGGTCGCCCTGCTCGCCGCGCCACGCCGCGCGGTTCAGCGCGAGCAGCAGCTCCGCGAGCGGCTCGATCTGGTTCCGCGGTGTCGCACCGCCTGCGCACACCATACACTTTATTATAAATACTTTGATAATACTAGAATATACCCGCGACGTTCGCACTGGTTCCCATCATCGTAGCGAGATAAATGATTCACCAGATTGTAAGCCTAATCATAAGCTTTGAGATACAGTTTCATCAAAATCGGGCCAGTAGTTTTCGAATGGTGCGCGAACAAACAAACAGACAATAAAATCCAAAAGTTGGTAGTGGTTGGAGTCGGAGACACCTAAAAACCACATTGTAATTTTTTTCTAAATATATTCTATGTACAGACACACTTCTGTTACAGTTTTATAATGGTAGAGATTTAAATTAATGATAATTGGTATACTTATCATTTTGTATTTATTTGGTTTGCCAAATTCTATTTACTTCGGAACATTTTACTGAATTCGAAAACGGAAAACATCGTAAGGAGCACACGCTAAGGATATTTGCGATGCGTATGTAAAGTCTACTAATCCGCATTGGGCACGCGTGGTAGACTAACGCCTATACACTTTCCCTGAGAGTAGACCTGTGCCCTGCAGTGGGACGTATATAGGGTCCAACTTATTATGCTAATGGTTTTTTAAGGGGATGATCACCATCAAAAACCGTCAGCATATTAAGAAAGACTGTATATTGGGTATGTGCACGAAACTAGCGCCATCTAGCGCAATACGGCCCCTTGAATTATTTGTACAAAAATTGTTAAGGTCAAAGATTTTTTGGTCTATCTTTTAAGATAACGTTTGTTATTTTAATTTTATTTATTTATAAAATATAAATATAAAATAAAGTAAAAACTAAATATATTTTTTTAGAGCTGATATTTAATTTTTTGCCTGCATTCTAGTTAGTTTTAAGACTGATATATTATGTTAGTTATATTAGTGTTACCTATTTATCGTTGTACGCAGCAGGTACATCAATTATCGGGGTCAATCTACAGATTTTATTTAGCAACACCTAGCGACAACAGGCACATTATTCCCACGATAAGGTTGCTTTTCCACCAGAGATGTTTGAGGTAGCGAGGCGGTGAGCGAGGAAAACAATCCGCCAATAGCGCGCTCGCTCGGTCACGTCATTGGGAAATTGAAGCACTCTCATTGGTCGATTTTTTCCTCGTTCAACGCCTCGCTACCTCGCACGTCTCTGCTGGAAACGTAGCCTATCTGAGCAATATTGTCGATATTAAAAATATAATAATAGCTAACTAGCTGGAATTCCCATTCCTTGCTAAGTAAATAAATAAATTCTCATACAAACTCTCACCCCCGTTTTCACACCTTTGTGGTTTGAATTGCGTAATTATTTTTTGTGAACACCTAGATGGCAATAAAAACATCCCTGCTAAATTTTAAGTTAGTATTTGTTTTTTTTCGATATTTTAGTGTTGCGCGTGTGGATTTGCATAGATTCAAGCAAACTCAACTCAACTCCGTAAATAGTTTAAATTTCTGGCACAGCGTGCGCTGCGCTCGACTTGACAGTTCCTAACACCCAGTTTGCACATAGCCTAGCCAATACGCTGATAACGGTCCCGGGTCGTCGGTTCACTCACCGATGCATCGCAGCGCGGCGGCGGTGAGGGCGGGCGCGGCGGGCTGCAGCGCGGCGGGGCGCTGCGCCGCGAGCGTCGCGAGCCACGCGCATGCCGCGCGAGCCGCACTCGCCTCCCAGAGCCGCACGCACACGCATCCTGCCAACACAACACACACACGTTATGTCACCTCGTCTAACACTAAAGCCACAGTATTACTATAAGGTTTACAATAGAGCCACGCTCTTGATGGCGGGCAATGCCGCTGCCCCCCGCCCGTCGCGCCGGTGTACTTACGTTGTCATGCGCAGATATGCAAGGCAATACTAACATACAAAGCTCGGGATGCGACCGGCGCCGCCCGCTTCCCCGCAAGGCCCCCTCCGTTGTTCTGCGCAAGTACATTCGTTGCCGTATTGTAAGAACTATATACCTAGTTAGTTATGCTTTGCGTTAAGTAGTAGTAGTTAAAGCGGCTTCCTAGTGCTGTAAAACACCCAATAAGATCCCCTACCGTACCGGAGTGTGTAGCGAGATCGAAATTCTACTATACTGGGACTAGGACGTAGAAATACAATAAAAAAAATGAGGGGCGAGCGAAGTGAGATCGAGAATATACTGCCAGATAATGAGATCATTGTAATATAATCTAGAACTAGGAGACTTCGCTGAAGCGAACTCGAGATTTTGCTACATTAGGTATAACGCGATTTCCAGCTCATGTTGGAATAAAATGAAACAAAACTGTTGAGCGAGCCGAGCGAAGCAGGCTCGAAATTCGCGACATATATTATGACTCTATTTCTAATTTTTTTTTCCTACCATATCTTATCCTGTAATTAGTCCGTAAATTTTCCTAGAATGAATAAAATAACTAATAATAATAAAATTATAGCTGGTAACAGTACGCACCCAGCTCCACCAGCTCGGGCAGCAGGTCGTCGAGCCAGTCCATGTACTGCGGCTTCTTCTTGGTGATGGCGTGGAGCAGCGCGAACAGGCCCTCGGTGAGGTCCGGCGCGGCGGAGGGGTCGGGCGCGACCGCGCGCGCGCTCGCCGACACACACACGTGCAGCAGTCGCCCCGTGTCCGACCACTCCGCACCCACTATTAGCACTAGCTGTCGATCAGTTAATAAATTAACACTTTGGCTGCTGACGACCTACGACGTCGGTCAGCATCAAATGGGCCACAGTGCGCAAGACTCGCCCGGTGAGTCAGGATTGTATCGCATTCAAAAGTGTTAGAACTGCGCGAGTATCATTGTTTTGAGCTTAGCAGCGGAAGTGTTAATAACGCAGACAGGCACATACATTGTAATGATCCCACAAGTGAGCTAATAGGCTTTTTATTATGGAAACCTTACAACACTCGGGATTCGAACCTAGGGCCTCTTGTTTGGCAGTCCAGCTTGGTAACCATTACACAAACCGCTAACAGAGTCTTCAAATAATGTACAATCTAGTAACAAGATAAGGTCTGTTCTCAATGTTGTGTTGTGTTTTGTAGTAACACCGAAATACTGGTCGCAACTACTACTTTTGCGTACTTATTAATAACCGCAGAACATTATAACAGGGGTTAGAAGTGCAAAGTAGGCGTGGAACGCGTGCCACACGGTTATGCAATGATTTGCATAACACCGTAAGGCGCGCGGCGTGGTGCGAGCGAGAAGGCATAAGTAGTAGTCGCGTGAGTGAGAAGACAAGTGGCGACAGTCGTTTCCGAAGCAAAAGCGCTACTTTGCATTTCTAACCCCTCTTATAATGTTGTGCTAATCACGATTATTTTTCAAAGGAAATCCGGCCAAAAGTATGTCGAAAATACACAATTAACATTTTATACAAAACCGCAACATAAATATAGTTGTAACTGCGAGATTTTATTTTTCAATCACCTCTCAAAACTACAATCCTCAAAGTCTAAACACCACAGACTTTATAACCATTCCTTATGTGTCTGCTGAAATTGAACTTTCTACGTCAAACCCCTATTATAATTAGAGCAATTTTCACAGAAGAAAATTGCTCTTAATCTTCTTGTGCAGAAGACACATCGATGGTTGCAAATAATGATTTGTATTTGTGTTTTTGTATTTAGTACATACCAATTTAACGACGTCGAGGCCTGAAGCCATGGGCCGGGTGTTGAAGCCCTGTATGGTCAGCTGGGCGATCTCGGCGACCATCGGCATACAGTCGTCCATGAGCGTCGCTACCGTCTGCTTCAGTATGTTGAACATCGGCTGCGGACACAAACACTATCTTATTCAGGTTTCATCTCGATCCAATCACTGTTACTGATATCTACAAAAAAATATAGGTACCATCCTCCTTGAGCTTTTTCGAATTTGGCTATTAAGCTTTTATACCTTATTCCAGGTCTATTATTATATTTGAGAGCGGCTTACTTGACTTCCGTTTCCGAGCGAACATTACCCTAGTAAAGCGCCATCTGGTGGACACAATCAGCAGCCAGGCAGTGGGGGGCACGGCCAATGAAGCCGGTGCCCGCCATTTTATTTTCATTGGCGTTTTGAATTCCTACTGAGCGGACATGTAACGGAAAGCGCTGCCTTCCCGTTACCGCCATTTTTAAATATAAATTTTAAATTTTCTTTTTCTTAATATCGATTTGTTTTTCGATGGTTAAATGATTAATTTGCATAGTTATTGCATTAAAGTGCCCGTAAATAGTAAAGTCCGTATTTTCGTCGTCGTGTCGTCGGGTCGCAGGAGTGATGGAGTCTTCGAGGGTGGACAAAGACGCGTTTGTTGCAGAAATCTGATAAGTAGACGTCGAGCATATTACTTATAGATTACAATTTCCATTGTTCGTATGGTGCAGTATGCTGAACATTTCCAAACAATTCTGAATGTATGGCGGTTGCATATTTCTGTGCATGAACCGTTAAATGTTACACTGCAGAGAAAAACATTTCTAAATCGTTTTCGTCTGGTTTAATGAATGTGATTGAGTGGCAATCTATATGTGTGTCGTTAAAGCTAACTAAGATGTTCGTAGTATTATTTTTCCTGTGTTTCTACCCCCGTCCAGGGAGGTATTTGTAATGTGTCTATAGGAACAGGTCTGCTGCGGATGAAGCGCAGAAGCGAAGACATTCAAGACTTAATATCCAGGCTTGCGCTGTCCGTGCGTAACGACAGTTCACCAACCAGGTATCAGGTTAAGGTACGGTAACATAAGTGGCCTGGGGTCGACACTCGATGATTATCCCACCGTTTGGTTACTGTAGTATATAAAGAAGATTAGTAATGTCGTCGCATTGCTATTTTTCTGCCTGTGTAAAGCCGATACTGGACAAGCTACCGACCCGGTACGGCACTCCCTGCCGGTGTTCGCTTAGCTCACTGGTACCATGCGGCGGGCGGTCTCCCCACGCACTACCATTACCACGATGATCTGCCATCCACGCTCCTGCTGGCTGCATGATACCGTGATGATCTGCCGCCCACGCTCCTGCTTGCGGCATAATACCGTGACCTGCCGCCTACATTCCTGCTGGCGGCATATTACCGTGATGATCTACTGCACACGCTCGTGCTGGCGGCGTAATACCGTGATGACCTGCTGCCTACATTCCTGCTGGCGGCATAATACCGTGATGACCTGCCGCACACGCTCCTGCTGGCGGCGTAATACCGTGAAGACCTGCCGCCTACATTCCTGCTGGCGGCATAATACCGTGATGACCTGCCGCACACGCTCCTGCTGGCGGCGTAATACCTTGATGACCTGCTGCCTACATTCCTGCTGGCAGCATATTACCGTGATGACTTGCCGCCCACGTGCCTATACTGGGGGCTCAACACCACGACGACCAGCCGACCACGTGCCTACTGCCTGGTGGGTCGGTATCCCGCGTGGCATCTAGCATCGGGAACCAAACACAAGGTAAAAGAATGGAGGGAATTAAGTGTCCCGGTACCTATCGGACATTAATTGCCCCCATGACATACGCAGAAAGCCATTTCCATAAACTTTTTCTTTTCATGTTCTGTAATGGTCATCAAATTTTATGTCTGAAACTTTCCAGCGTACCGAATGCTACCTGGTCATCGTTTCTAGATGCGCCCGTATCCACGGAGGACTACGTAAATTTGAAATTCCTAATAAGATTAAAGACATTCATGATTTCGCGCAGGAATCGGAAAGCATTATCACGCTGTGATCACCGTTCGTGGTTTTTATTTGGATTCTGTCGTCTAAATGAGTCCCTTTTTTGTTTTAACAAGCTTTTATTTAACTTGCCCTGTTAAATGGGAGGATTCTTTGTTAAATGTGGGGTACCTACCTGCAATACCCACATACTAATCTAAATAAGACGATCCTAATTCGAACCTGTTGGGTGGTCCTCTTTGGTAAATATTACATTCAGTGAAAACAAGATTATGCAGAATTTATAAATCAGGATGACGTTCCGGTGCTCGAAATAATATATAAACTATACATAAGTGAAGTCCGTTTAACGAATTTTCACTTATAAAGTTGCAGTACAAAGATCGAAATAAAAATGTTTACAGAAGGTCACGTAACTCTGTTCTTTCTGGCAATCCAATCCAGAATTTAGTAACCCTACGTTTGGTAAAGTTCGGTTAATTATTGGTGCCTTTTCCAAACACCAACATTTTCTATTTTTGCAAAGGATTCTAATCATTTCAATCGGAGCAGGAGTATCTGATGGTTACACAATAAACGTTGGACGAATACCCAAGGTTGTTAATCAATAATTCTATATTTTGGTTTGCAATATCATGCAAGCAGTTTCAGAAAGTCACACATTTTCTGAAGTGCATTCTTTCAAAAATGCATTACTTTATAAATAATATATAATTATATCTACCTACTTTATGTAATAAAATAACTGATAGCTAAGCTATCTTTGTATGTGGCTTGATGCGTCGGTCTGCTATTCTCCCACACAATATTATCCCATTAATTTGTTGCAGTATTAGCACCACGTAATAAATAATGTATGCACGTTACACAAAAACTGCAAAGAAGGAAGCTGAAAGATAGCTGCCTATAAGGTGTGTTCTCGGCATATCAATTATACCGCCGAAGGGTTCTATTCTATCCGATATTTCGTCATGCTTCGTATTGTGACTGTCGCTTTCTATATATTTAAATACTTGAAACCTGAACTGAAAAACATATGTGATGATATCACACTTAAATAAAATCCCTTTTACGAGGGTAGTTCATCATTTTTGTGATGTCGTGCTTGAGCGATATGCCTAGGTTTTTGTGAAATGCATTCTTATGACCGTGGCCATGCCGTGACTATGTTTTCCTGGAGGATGTTCCGAATCCAGTCTATACGTTGTACGCTCATAATGTTTCTTATCTGTCATGTGCGTGTTGCGTAAGGTTACAATATTTGAAAAACCGTTATTGAAAGACAATGGGTTAAAATCTTATAGGTACTTGAAAAGTTAGTCGTTTTCGTTTTTAATACTAATTCAGTATAAATTAAATAGTACGATTGAATCTTTTATGTGGAGTGAGCTACCAAAACACGCTATTCAGCTTGGGTTGACAATCGTTTTTTATGACATCATTTTATCAACTATCTTAATTTATGCTAACCGAGTGTTATCAGTTGACTGGGCATCTTTCAAACATTCTAATCGCTCGTTACATACCTACCTGACCTATATGCATAACTTAGGTAATATCCTTATTTTATCAGTTGGTGTTTTTATTATGCTGAATGAAGTCTATGATATTATTTGCTGATCAATCAATCATCAAAACTTGTTCACGGTGACCGGTAGCTTGAGACCTGTTCGTACCAGAGGGAATTGATTCCTGCCGAATAATGACTTGCAAGAATTTTTGCCTCACCCTTAGGCCTTAAATGTAACCCAGAGCCAAATAAATAAAGCTTCGGTATAACTGCTAAGCTATTTGTAATATCTAGGTGTTATGAATGTCCTCTGCAAGGAGACTACGGATATGTGCATGTATGCGAGCAGAATTCTTAGATGAAATACTAACGTTGTTATATTGTCGCTATCGACATTCATACAAATAACAGTGACAGTTTGTGTATTTTACATTTGAAGTTTCTTTCTCAGTCAGCTTGTCACCCATTAATTTTTTATTACGTCCTACGGTACAAATCTACCTAGGTTTGATGATGAATTATTATTGTCACGCGTCGTATTTCTGGATTCATCAGAAGTCTGCAAAGCGAGTCGGATATTTGCACCTGACTGCTGACGAACCATCTTGTTGTAAAATTCTGTTGAACCTCATGAAACCACCACTCTCAGCTGAATGAACCCATTCACTCACTGCTATTCTATACGGTGTTGTACGGTGAAGATGAAGTCCGTTGAGATCAAGTCACGGCTTTGACTGTCGTTGCTCCCTACATTTATCTTTTTATCGATGTCAATATTACATTGTGCGTTCCTATGCCATTGTCAATGGTATTCTAATATCTTGTGATTGCAGTTTTTATTGGTATCAGTTTGAAATAATGTTGGTTCTCACACGAAACCACTCAAATTCAAAAACAAATTTGGGTCACGCACCATGCCAACCATATTCATAAAGAATGTTATATAAACATTTTTGGTTTTCGCACAAAGCAAACCAATTTGAAATAATCAATGAACTTCGTATAAATCACATTGGCGTCAATCCAGAAGCAATCCAGCAGCCGATACCAAACACTTCTCAAATATAATAATAGACCTGGAATAAGGTATAAAAGCTTAATATAACAATTTTACCTGTAAATAAAATTATTATTAAGCATACTTACCTTATTCCAGGTCTATTTTGTACACCTGTCTGCTGTAATATCGTCCTTCCAGATCTTAAAGAACGAAATCATAAACTATTTTTTAAGGCATAGCAGGATATGATCGTGCTGGCGTAGTAGGATAGTCGTGCTCGCTCTCTGACACGGTCACACCTACACTAGTCGTGTTGTTTGCTCGCATTCTGCAGCACGATCACGCTGAACGCTAGCTGAATTCAAATCTTCAATGAAAATAAAATGGCGGGCACCGGCTTCATTGGCCGTGCCCCCCACTGCCTGGCTGCTGATTGTGTCCACCAGATGGCGCTTTACTAGGGTAATGTTCGCTCGGAAACGGAAGTCAAGTAAGCCGCTCTCAAATATAATAATAGACCTGGAATAAGGTAAGTATGCTTAATAATAATTTTATTTACAGGTAAAATTGTTATATTTTTGCTTTTATGTAATGTGATTGGTGTATATTATTTATTTATTTATTTTTATTTTTACACTTTATTGTACACTGGGAAATATAAATGAAAACAACATAACAGAATTTTAGCTTCGTTTAAAAAATTATACATCTATTGTGGATTCTGAATCATCCCTCAAAATATTTAATGTACTTCATTTAACACCCTCTGCGATCTCCGGCGGGAAAGCACCACACTTCCTGACCCTTTTTGTCCACAGAAATAAATCAAGATAGAACGGTGAAGTGCACGGGGCACGCGTGCCAACACATTAAGAAATAAAGTCATACGTTTACTCATTACGCACTGGAGTGCGATTTTTGAAACTCATACTTTGAACTCAGCACTTGAAAATGTCAAAATTACTATTAGTGGAGTCGATGGACAGCTAAAAATGCTATGACCTCCGAACCCAATTACTTTGAGTAAACTTTTGTGAAACCTTCTGCATTATGTTAGTTAAATTATATACAAAAATGTTTACCCTTATTTTTGCCGCTTTCCATTATTCCGAGGGTTCCGTACCACCAAACATTACATAGTGTTTTTTAACAAGGACAGCATGGGGAAATCCAAAACCACAGGAGATACAGAGAAACTGTCTTAGGAACCTTTGGTCTTTATTTTATGAACACAATTTTGGCATAATAAATTTTTGGATAAACACATTTCTTTTATGCTGATCGACTCAGTCTTATGTACGGATCATTTCATTGTCCAAATTTTTTACTTCGTATACGAAGAAAAAAATTCAAATGCAATAAAATGTTTTTTCATACAATTTTGCGCGAGCCCGACACACACTTGGCCGATTTTTATTATTCGTTGTTGATGGTATTAAATTGTTTAATATTGAATGTATGATAAAGTTACTTCAACGAGCGCAGCGTGTTGCGCGAACACAGGCAGGGTGGGCAGTATGGTGCGCAGCAGCGCCGCGGCGAGCTCGGGCCGCGCGCTCAGCGCCGCCAGCAGCGCTGCCGCGCTCTCCGCCGCGCCCGACGCTCTAGTAGGATCCAGGCCCTGCAGACGACCCTATAGGTTACTACTAGAAGGCTTGTCTCACTACACACAACACTTTCGCTTAATAATTAAACCCTTTCATTTGATACCCAACCAATACGGCACCTTTAAAACACTTTTTTTTAGTTCATTACTTTATGTCCTCTAGAGGGCACCATATTAGAAATTGAAATCAAGATATTATGTGCATAATGTCAAGAAGTTGTTCACAAAGTATGCTCTGCCTTTAATCAGCGTATAATAAAATTCATAATCAAATGACAAACTAAATTATTAGGTTAGAAAATTTAAACCTGAGATAAATTAAATAACCATTATACAGGGTGAAATTGATATGATTAGCATCCTTTTAAACTAAGAGTCTACCCATCAAACTGAACAACTTTTACTATGGGAGCAAACCGCTCGGAGCAAATAAAAAATCTGCTGTTCTATACTAAACTGCGTCGACGCGCGAGTTCGCGACTCAAATGTATGCAACAGCTGATTTTTATTTGCTCCGATCGGTAACTCCCATACTAAAAGTTGTTCAGTTTGATGGGTAGACTCTTAGTTTAAAAGGATGCTAATGATATCAATTTCACCCTGTATGAGTACATTAATTATCACAATAACTATAACTTTAGTTCATACTTATAATTAATTTTACATGTCAATTTTTGGACCCGTAAATATGTCGGTATTTAAATTATTGTTACGCGGCGCCACCCTTACGGTTTTCTCAAAACATCCCTTGTATCGTATTTAGCTTAGCCTATAGGTGTCGCTATACTGGCGCGGCGCACAGACCTATGGTGATGTATGGTATTTTATCTTTAATCCACCACACACACCCTATACGAATTGTGAATTGGAATTCACATTGACATTTTCAATTGTAATTGTAAAAACACACAGACGTGCTGAAATTACGTGGCATAATTTCGGCAGCTAATAATTTTTACTAGAAAAAAATAGCGCAGACTGGTATTTCGTGGTTAATTGAGAAAGCACTGCAGGCGTAATTTCGACAAGACAGTGTGTCTCTGCACTAAATAACCAGGTAAGTAAGGTACCTGTGCTGTGAGGTCCTGCTCCAACATGGCGGCGAGCTCCCGCAGCAGCGGCGCGGCGGTGCTGGGCTCGGCGGCCGCCAGGGCTGCCCCCGCCGCGCCCAGCAGCTGCCGCCGCACCCACGTGTCAGACCGACCCACGGGACTCTACCGACAAAAAATGCGTTTTTATTTAAGGGGCCATACCTCCCGGAATTACCTGGGAAGGGGTCTCTTATTTTTCGTTTTTCAAAAAAAATTAATTGCAAATTTTTTATTTAAAGATTTATATAAGTTACCGAAACGAAAAAAATACACAATATTTTTGGATAGTTTATCTAGTCTAGTGAAATCATAAATTGAATATACTTAACACGATAGAATTTCTTTAACCTTGAAACCATCAATATGCCAATAATGGTAATTGTAGAAATGTTTCAGATCACCCCGCAAAGGTTAATTGGTCGTGACGTGAGTTTAGTTACGAATCTGAGTTAACTTTTAATGAAGGGGACGGCGCGTACGCAGTCCCCACTACCAAAAATAACGCACCCGAGTTATCCACATTAGGGATAATCGCAGAGGTCAGCCCAGCCGCAGTGCAATGGAAGGGCCTCGCTCTGGGGGAACCGCCTTCTTGATCACGGTGTCCCCTGTGCCAGGTAAGTATGAATTCACTGCCGCGCGCGGCGAGGGTCATTCCGTCGGGGCGAATCTTAACACCGCGATGTACAAAATGTTACACTGCGCTTGTAACGCCATCTGTGTTTAACTTAATGGAACGAACTAACGCTGAGTGTTAAGTCTACTGTTAGGTAACTAAAGTTTAGCACCTAATTATTTTCATACAAAAGTGGGTCTTTAATACAAAAATAAATATCAAAGAAATAAAAAGTATCAAATAGGGCATTTGCACAATAAATAGCTAACACTAACACCTTACATTAAGGACATTTTAAAGTTTTCTTGAAATGTATGGGTTTACAGAATTAGTATTTAATTTATAACTAGTTTAATTTATGGTACTTAAACCGTAAACCATTAACAAAGAGAAAGCATTATTTTAATCTCAAGCCTACTTAAAATGTTACCGCGATGTAGACAATGTTATAAATGTTATAATGGACATGTAATTCTGTATTTAAATCAAGGGAACTAAGTAACGCTGCCGTAAACCCTTCATATGCAGAGTTCCGTCCCTATAGTGTCTACTGTTACGTAAGGGGTTTGTAAATTTTTATATAGGGCCGGCAGATGCAGACAGATTTTTTTTAAATGTAAGCATACAAAAAACAAAAAAAATTTATTGGCGCCATTATAATAGACGAACAAAAAATAAAGATTCCAAAATGAATCAAGCGTCATCTTTATGGCCAATTATCTCTATAACGGCTATAACGTGACACTTTAAAACCATTATGTTATGTTATTTTTTGTTCGTCCTATGTAAGGTGCACAACATTTCATTAGCTGAACGGATGATCAGAATATCGAAAAACCTTCTTTATGGGACGATGATGGTACGAATGTCGAAATCGCGAAAAAAGAAACCACTTACCCCAATGTATGCTGTTTTTTGGCGATTTTGATGTTTGTCTTTTCGAAAGTTGCTCAGTTTGATCATAATAACATTCAAGCTTTCAAAGCAGCTGTTCCGTAAATAGAACACATTTCTGCCACATCGTGCTCTGTGATCGATTTGACTTTTCTCTGTGTTTCTCACAAAGTGCGTCATCTTTATGGCCAATTATCTCTATAACGGCTATAACGTGACACTTTAAAACCATTATGTTATGTTATTTTTTGTTCGTCCTATGTAAGGTGCACAACATTTCATTAGCTGAACGGATGATCAGAATATCGAAAAACCTTCTTTATGGGACGATGATGGTACGAATGTCGAAATCGCGAAAAAAGAAACCACTTACCCCAATGTATGCTGTTTTTTGGCGATTTTGATGTTTGTCTTTTCGAAAGTTGCTCAGTTTGATCATAATAACATTCAAGCTTTCAAAGCAGCTGTTCCGTAAATAGAACACATTTCTGCCACATCGTGCTCTGTGATCGATTTGACTTTTCTCTGTGTTTCTCACAAAGTCAATATAAATAAAAACAGTGTTTGTACAGTACCTGTGCGGCGCGTACGATGTCTGCGACGAGCGCTGCGGCGGGCGCGCTGCAGTCGGCGCAGAGCTTGCGCAGCGCGAAGGCGGCGGGCGCGGCGCAGCGCGGGAGGGCGGCCCCGCAGGCGCGCGCGCACTCCCGCCCCAGCGCCTCACCCCGCACTCCCCCCACTGAGCTCACCCACGCTGCGTAACCACCTGCCAACCGTACCACACACTGTTACGCAGGCACTACACTGTTGAGAGAATTTCCGAAGGAAAATTACTGCGGTTCACGACGCCGCGAAAACAATGATGGGCATCCACACTCTCGTTCTCGGTCTGGTCTGTCAGCCACATCTTTCAGTAAATTTAAATTCTAGCGAAATTATTTTTTTACTATGAGTTTGGAACCTCGAAGTTCGGAATCATAAACGATGTATCTTTCCTAAAATGCCAGACGTTTTATTAAAAGGATGATCAAACCATCAAATTGAACAACTTTCTCTATGGGTTCAACAGCGAAATCATGAACAAGAATCAGCTGTCTATTGCACACAAATCTGCAATCCTACTCAACCCAAATGTATGTCGCGGTGCGCAGGCGCGATGTCCACCAGCCCTGGGCTAGCTCTTAATGCATTACTCAATCTCCAACCGCTGCACATCTTTGCACAAAGGGAAGCGAAGGCATGCATATTAAGAGTTAACCCAAACAGGAATCGTAACTGGCAGTCGAAGTGTCTGATTAGCCTGCAGGAGGTTGCCACGTGCCTCCCAGTGCTAAGAATGACCACAGACACAATGACGCCAGCTTACAACTTCACCAAGAACTATACTGTTACATTTCCTTCGAGGGATGACTGGCTTGAAGGCCAAACGTCCATCAAAGACAACTGCCTAACCTGGTTCACAGATGGATCCAAGAAAGGCAATGACGTTGGCAGCGGAATATATGGCGAAAACCCAAGATTAAGGCAGATCCAAAATCTTGGCAATTACGCCTCCATATTCCAGGCGGAGGTATACGCCATCACAGCCTGCGCTGAAATTAATTTGAGCAAGCGCTACGTCAACCAACATATCACAATTAACTCCGATAGCCAAGCAGCCTTGCTAGCCATAGATTCTCCGATCATAAAGTCTAAGCTACAGAACTGCGTATCACAACTGAACGCTCTAGGCAATAACAATCAGCTTGTGCTACAATGGGTGCCAGGACACTCAGACATAGAAGGGAACGAAAGGGCGGATGAGTTGGCCAGAAGGGGCACAGAAAACCACTTCATAGGCCCCAAACCCTTTCTGGGAATACCTGGCAGTCTAACGCGAGATTCTTTATACTCTAATAGGGTCAGCTTTGGAGAGGCAATAAAGCTTTGGTGCAACACCCCAGGCATGGGCCACTCCAAAGCACTTATCAAAGGCTACAATCGCAAACTTGCGAACGGTCTCCTTGCCCTCAGCAAGGATCAAATTTGTACAATAGCAAGGTCACTCACAGGCCACTGCAAATTAAATAAACACATGCACACACTGAATTTAAGTGATACCACCGGCTGCAGATTCTGCAAGGAGATGGAAACTCCTATACACCTCCTATGTGACTGTGGCCCCCTGATGTACAAACGTAGTACTCATCTAGGTAGGCAGGTTCTGACACCAGATGAGATACAAACTATCCCTATCAAAAATCTACTGCGTTTTCCGGCCGCAGTGGGGATTGGTAGAGAACTTTAAAAAGGGCGTTCTCAAAGGACCAGCGATGGTCTACGTGGCACAGGCTTGGCCTGTCAAGGCCCAGAATACCCCCAAATAATAAATAATAATAACCCAAATGTATGAAACAGCTGATGTTTTTTCACGTTTTCAATGTAGGTCCCATCTCGGGATTGGCATGCGAGGCCTACAGGGCATACAATTTTTTACGTTGTATATTATCCGGGGTGAACGCCCTTTTTAGATACAAACACCCATGAATCGAATACCTACAAATATTAATATACATCACACAAATATTTGCGCCTTTACCCTAACGGAATCTACCTATTCCGATCACTGGTAATAAGATAATGCTAACCTAAACAATCAAGCGCAGTATTCAGTATCCTCTTGTTAGAGGATGTGGTGGCGACGTTGACGGCGTGTTGCAGCATGTTGACGAGCGAGTCGGGGGCCCGCTCGTGCGGCGCCGCGTCGGCCAGCGCCAGGAATATGTGCAGCGAGGCCTCGCGCCGCACCTCCGTGTCGGCTGCCGTGTAGGCCGACTCCACCGTCGACCAGCACCAGTCACCGAGGATACCGTAGCAGTACATCTGTACATATCGTGGCATTTTAGTGGGTGGATTTCATTGACTTGCCAAGTACTGGACGTCCGAAAAGTGTCCAATCCAAAAGAGTTACAATTCGTATAAAGAGTTACAATTACGCGCCAGTCTTCGTTTGATCCGCAGACTACGCGCGTAAACACTAGGCGGTAAAAACTACGCAAGCAAAATAAAAAAGGATTTGTATAATAAATAATAATTGAGAATATTATTTATTATTTATTATACATAATAAATAATAATTAAGAGGAACCACGACTCGATCAGGGTGAGGTAAAAAGGCGGTGGGAGGCAGGGAGTGTCCGTACTGTTTTTAGTACTAGATACTCTAATAAGGTATAGATCTCAAGTGCGATTTTGTCGTCGCAATATATCGGATTGGCTGTCTAGGACCCTTAACAATGACAGGTGTCGGATAGGCTGTCTAGTCTAGACTCTTGATAGTGACAGGTGTCGGCACATACCACGGTGTCGGCGATGTCCTGCCGGTAGCAGCGCAGCAGCTCGAGGTCGTCCCTCGAGAGCGCGCCCTCGTGAGCCTCCGACTTGGTCACCAGCGCCGTCAGCAGCCGCGAGAACACGCACCGCCACACTTGTTCCACTTTACGCGTACCGTCCATTTCGTGCAGCACTTCATCCTGGAGATTACACATTTGTAACAGAAATAAATTTAAAAAATTTTACTTATAGTAGAGTCAAGCGTTTTCACTGTATTTTTGTGCTAAGTGAAAAATTATGTACATTTATTCAAGAATGTAAATTGAAACCAAGAAGTATATTTAAGGGAAGAGAGACTTATGAATTCCCAGGGTAAGATTCGTGGTATAGTTTTGCAAAAAAGACGAGGCAAAAAACCGGCGCACTACCGTACCTTTTCTAGAAGATCAATTATAATGAAAACAACATAATATAAAGGGTCTTTCTTAATTATGTCGGTGTCTTTGACTATTGTCTTTGTCCTTATAATAATAAGGACTGGCCTTGCGGTAGCATTTCCCCTCTGCCACGGTATAAGAACAATTGATCATGTGCATTTACATTCAATTTTATACCTTATCACTAAACGAGACAGCCTATAATTGCGAAACAATAACTACGAACTTATGACGTTAGGGGTTCACACGAGACTACTTTTCATGATTTTTAACATTCAAAATTAGAATCTAAAGTTATGGTTATATATTATAAAATCCAAAGTTTATAATATATAACCATAACTTTAGATTCTAATTTTGATTTCATGTTACCTCGCCCCCCTCAAAAAGTGACAGAAATGTTTGTTAGTAGAATATCACGAGTGACTAGTCCCTATATAAGTAGTCAACGGCCGGTGTCGATGACGACAGTTTTTACGGGGTCATTCTGTCAGACCAACCATCTGAACAACTTTCTCTATCTGACTAACACAGAAATCTCTAAATTAGTGGTCTGATCATCTTCTCAAAAAGCCTTAAAGCATATTAAGAAAAACCCTGCTTTTTATTCCTGAGCGAAGCATGGAGGAGCGAGTCTTGCATACGGTCGGGACTTTCAGCAATGAGCAGAGGACGAAGAAAAGCCACAAATGTTTACCTGCAGCGTGTACCACGCGCCGAAGACTAGGTTGGACCTGGTCTCGTGCAGGGGGTAGTGTCCCGGCGCGCACTGCGCGGCCAGCAGGAGCTCCACCAGCTGCCGGGCGCCCTCGTGCGGGTTCGACCCCTCCACGGCGGTCACCACGGTTCGCGCGTGACATTCCACTATGCACACGCAGCAGGTTATCAGGGCAGATAGGAGTTCCTGCAACCAAGGTTAAGATAGACTACGTTTCTTTTTCAAGTTCTCAATCTGCTGAGTAAACCTTTGCAAAATGTTATGGTATGTAAAAGGGAGGTATTAATATTGAAACAAACTCTATCTCGAGTCAATGTATTGAATCGAATTTATAATTCAGTTCTATCACTTACGTTATTTCGAGAACACAGTTTTAGTTCTATCACTGATATTATTTTGATAACCGTGTTTTAACTTTCATCGTAGTGTTGCAACTGTCAATTTCCGGATCCAAAACAAATCCGAAGACTAGATTGATAAAACAACAGTGATATGACCGAGTACAACGTCTCCGAAGGCGCCTTCTTAGCGGCTTCGGCCAAACCATGTAGAATTAACTAGCCAGGAAGAAGAGATAGTTTTGTTTTACAAAGGTACCTCGTTGATAGAGTTGGGCACGTTGTCCTTGGCCATGATGGGTGCGGCGAGCGAAGCCAGCTCGCTCATGAGCTGGAGTGCCGCGGAGGGGTGTCGCGCCGCGTGGCAGCTGCCGCCGGCCGCCCGCACGGCGGACAGGCACGCTTCGCACGCGTCCAGCGCTGTGTCGCTCACTGCGTCGTTCCATCTACAACATAATATGTTTCTTGTTAAGTCTTTGATCAATTTTGGTCGTTGAGGCGTTGAATTTTCATGGTGGGCAGGGCCCAGCTTCAGCCGCCATCAGCCACGAGTGCACCGTCTCCTTCCTTACTGTAATGTGTATACTAACGTGAAAAGAACTTGCACGACGGTCTGTAAAGCGCGGCAGAGCGGCAGGCGGTCCGGCAGCGCGCCGGCGCCGCAGTCCGGCGCGTCCTCGCCACCCAGCGTCAGCCAGCTGCAGGCGCACGTCGCCGCCGTCAGCCACGAGTGCACAGTCTCCTCCGGGGGTCCTTCCTTACTGTAATCACTAGGGAACAGAACGTTTGGTCAATTTGAAGCATATTGAAGGTTCAAAATGAAATTATTGAGTCGCGCAAAGAGCACTACGTTATAAGTCGGGACTTCCATACTAAAAACTGGTCGTGACCGATATCTAGAATGTTTGAAACGTGTGCTACCGTTCAAAGGAATTTAATGGCATCAGTGCACGTTTCATATAAAAATGTTGGAGAGTTATGTAAGCCTGGAGTCGCGTTGCAAGTCCGTTAGGAGGCGGTCGCGTCTCGGTTTCACTCCAGCTTGTACTTGGCTTCACCATTTTGGTTTAGCTCATGTTATTGTACATAAAACAATCCTTGAGATTACGATGCTCCCAAATCTCACTTGAAATTTGGCAGAAATGCAGTGCTCGCAGACACAAGCAAAATGCAATTTTGAAATAAAAAAAATTAAATGACGTGTATGGGGGGCTATCCTTTTGCCCACTAAATTCATAAGAAACCCTTATCCCTTAGTCGCCTCGTACAACACCCGGAAAGAAATGGGGTGGTCCATTCTAAGCATTCTAATTCTTCTTCAGCGTATGCAGGTTTCGTAAGGTTTTCCTTCACCATTTGGGTGCGGTCAGTAAAAAGATATATCTATCTACAGTTTATATAATTCTGTGTAAAAGAAATTGTCTTATTATTATACAGAAAGTAACATGGTTTCATATTGGAAATCATATGCAACGCCCTTTTGGCGCTCTGTCCCATATGATGACTATTCTAGATAATTTAAACTATGTACTTATAAACAGACTGCAGACACCGCAGCATGTCATCGAGGACCATGGGGCAGGCCTGCTGCAGCGCTGCGCGGTTCTTGGCGCGCAGGGACGACCCCATCGTCATGCTGTTGTACTGAAATAAAAAAAATGTATATCTCTCTAAACTTATATCTCATATGACTCATATCCTTGTTCTTCAGAACATGTAATGTTATTAAAACTTTAAGTACAGATCTGACTATCTCATAAAAGAGGCTGGCAAGCCAGCAACAATTCAACCCAAAAATCTTTTGAGGTCTGACTAAAATAAAAAATTGGTTTTGGCAAATAGCCATAGCCTAAACGACTCAAAAAACAAAAATTAAGTAACTAAAAGTGAAATAAATCCAACCTCTTCTGGTATCACAGTTAGTACTTCTAACAATAAAGATGTGTTCTCTGCAGTGGAGAGCGGCCTCAGTATTGTGGCCAGGTCTGTGGTGCCCTGCTGCAGAATGAATGCTGCCAACTGGAAATTATATATTTAAAAATATATTAAGCGTATCGCATACAGAAGCAGCGAGGCGGCGTCGAGGCGCGGGCGCGCGCTTTTGCGAACTTGACATACGGTCGGTAATTGTATATCATACCAATGCAAGCGGCGCGCCGCTCGGATTCTTGGTATTTCAATTATGGACCGTATGCCGCGCCTGTCGAGTCGTCCTTCTGTTTGCGATACGCTTTAGGTGTAAAGCATACAGGAGTCGAGGCAGCGTCGAGTCGCAGGCGCGCCTTAAAGACCTTGACATACGCATAGCATACGGCTCATAATTGTATACCAAAAAAAAAACCGAGCGCCACTGGGAGTGGCATGATATACAATTATCGATTATATTCCATGGTCGTTGAGGCGTGCCCGCGTCTCGACGCTGCCTCGACTCCTCTTCTGTAAGCGATACGCATTAAAGAACACTATTCTTAAATAAAGAAAAATATTATATATCTGCCATAAGGCTTCAAATTAAAACTATTTATTTAAAGTTCTATTTCCTTAGGTAAAACATTGTTTTATATCATTTTCATTATCATCATTCTCTTGTCCATTTCCCATTATTATTAGGTCAGCACAATAAGTCATCCTCTTCCATTTGTCTCTCTTGGCCGTCATTTCACTCACTCCTTTCTTAACATCCATTTTTTTCACATATTTATTTGAAATAATTATTTTGTAGCATGTACATTTTTAACACATCATTGCTGATAATTTACCATGCGGGTCGACAATTACTGCTCCCGCAAGAACCCATCAGGTTGGTCATTTGTAATGCATTCTTCTGCAGCGTTGGTACACGCATCCATTTTCATCTTTTGAGACTAGCAGTGAATGTGTTAATAACATTTTTAAAATATCCCACTAATATTTCTGTGTGTCACACAAACCATCATACTAACTAAAAAGAGTTGAATGATTGATGAAACATAGTTCTTACCCTAGATAAACACATACAGAACGACATGAAACATATACTAGACATGAAAAATGCAGGCAAAAGCTAGTAATTGACAAGGATATGAATATCATAGTTGCTCATTATGAATAATGCCAGGCTCAAGTCAATCCACACTATCGCTTATAATGCGTTGCAGCTGACCATGGTCGCCGTGGTACCCCGGCTAAGTAAGGTGTGCATCATTTCATAAGTATACACTTAAGCATCATAATTAATTTGTAATTTCGACAACCTTGTGGTTCTCTTATTCAGTGTTACCTTTTGTGATACATTGTAAAAGTACAATAAATTTAGGAAAATATAAAATTTTATAAGCTTTTGTTTAAATTACCTACACTAATTGTTATCGTATTTTTACAATACTTATGATTTTAAAAGAGAGCTCTTTTTGAGTTTCATATAAGGATTTTACTTTTGAACGAACCTTCAGCGTAAATTAAAACTTTTTTTGTCCAAATGTCTCAGCCTTTACAACAACAAAAATATGGTCCTTTTTAAGGAACCTGCGGGCTTATGAGATTAACACAGTTTATCATACAACCAGGCAACAATAACACAAACAGCAGTCACAAAGAGCTCTTGAAAATAACTTACACTGATGCATAATCTATTAGTAACTATCTTGGGCCCGTTGGAGTAAGCATGCACTGCCTGCAGGATCTTCTCCTTTAGCTCGTCGTGACTCTCTGGAGGCACCTCGTTCCAACATCGCAGTATCTTTGTGTGAAGTGTGGTCGCCGCGTAGAACTGGATCTCTGTTCCCTGAAATGTGAACTTTAAAATGTAATGTATTAATGACATATTTAACTCAACAAACAAAATATTAAACAAGCAAATTAGTTAACAATAAAAAAAATTGTTAGATAAATGTTTTTAGTGAAACTAATGATGTGTAGAATAAAAGCGATGTTAGTTATAAAATGGTCACATTATCTGTACACCTCAACACCTTGGACACTTGGCTGTCAATTCATACAAATGGGAAAAATTTAAAAGAAGAGGTAAGCGTGTGTGATACTGTGAGAGTGCGAGCAAAACAGGCACATGCATTTCCTTACATTTTATGCCACGATCCTGCCAGAGGGGGTGGGGTAAGAAATTGATGGGGGCAAGGAGTGTCCATACTAGATACACTTTCTTATACTGTGACCTAGGGTTGATGACATTATATCGGCAATTTGGTATTTGACTACATACATTATATTTTATTTTTTATCTTCTCTATAAATAAAAGGTTAAAAATTAACGCTAAACTTCCATTATCATTGAGTTTTTAGCTTGAATACTATTTTAATAACACGATAAACTTTAAAAAGAAATGAAATGTTGATGACGTCACCACTCACAGTTGAGTACAAATGTTCATACAAAGTGCACATTTTGACGTCCTATAAAAAGTAGCTGATTTGACTAGTTGTCAAGTAGCCTATTACAGGTGTATACCAAATTATTGAGATGCATATTCGCATCGAAGATGCTTACCGTACCAACGCGATTATTAAATTCGTGTTGTGGCGAAGGGGTAAGCAAAGGGCATCACATTCCAGCGAGGTGCAAAAATTATGTGACCGATTTGTAAATAAAGACAATTCTCAGAATGGACAGTTTCTATGATTACTTAAACTAACTAGCGTTAACCCGCGACTTCGTCCGCACAAATTATATACCAGATTTTAAGTCAGATCATAAACTATCAAACAAAAAAGTTTCATCAAAATCGGTTCAGTAGTTTTTGCGTGATGCTCGTTCAAACAAACAAACAGACCGACAAAAAATCCAAAAGTTGGTGATATGGAATCAGGGACACTTTAGGTGTCCCTGATTACCAAATCGTAACTTTATTTTTGTTAATATCTTCAATGTACAGACACACTTCTGTTACAGTTTTATAATAGTTTAGATTAAGGAGGGTATTTTAAGTTATTTATAAGTGATTCCTATTATTTTTTACAGGTTTTCAATAGCAGCAGCTGTGAATGTGTACCTTGTCAGGTTGTAGAAGTTCCCACACAAATTTCCAAGCCTCCGGGACTCGCTGAGCTGCCGTGAGCCAAGTATGAGCTCTGGCACGCTCTGTCTGCTCTCCATTGTAGAAAACGGACACTGCATATTCCAAATTCTGTGCAGAATACTCCATTGAACCTTCAGTCATGTATAATCGTCGTAATTTCAACACATAATCACTATCGCACAGCGTGTTTCACTATTACGTTAAATAACACAATACTACACTATTTACAACAAGCTAATTCGGAAAAATAGAGTGATTTACAATCAAAATTGCAATGAAATTTATTTTCAAAGGTGATTGTTGCGGATTGCGGAATTTGTAACTTTTTATGATTGAGAAATGTTGATTGATTTGAAAATGAAAAGCTTTAGTGGAAGAGAGATAGCTGTATGGAGTAACTAGCACTAGCAAGAACGAGAAGCATGCATCACTTCAATTCATTTTATTTTGGCCGGGCTATATTTTTTGACTTGACAAGACAATTTGTTTTTTAATATCTTCAACGGCTCGATATTCGTTCTTTTGAGCCATTCGTTCTTTACCTATACTCTTTTATCTTGATAAATGAGCGTTTTTCCTGTGGTTTACTAGGGGATCAATAGGTGGCGCTGTTGTCTGCCAGGCATAAGAATAATGAATACTCTATAGAAACGAAACTCAGCTCGCAACGCGTTCAAGTTCACGTGAAGGTAGGCTACCTTCTCGCTGACGCTTATAGTCTAAGTCAGTCGATCAGCAGTAGAAAAATGTATAATCTCCATAGTAATTTTGACATTTTCTACTGCTGATTTGAACATGTGACTTTTAAAAATCGCACTCTTGATCTCAAGATTCGTCAATCATCGAGTTATTGGCGGGGATCCGTTAGCTACGTTTGGAGTCCAAATATTTTGTCTATAGTGTGTAATTTTTATTGTTTATAGTGAGTTTTGGTTCGTAAAATTGGTTTTATTTTACGTAACAAAGTGTCGTGCAAGTGAACAATATGCAGTTCAGTGAAATATGATGGTGTATGGGTCGTGTCGTATTATTAGTGTTCCGTCATTTGTAGCGCGGCAAAGCGGTCGGTTCACCTCTTTCCTGTGGACTTCTCTGTGTTTCCTGCGTCTTTCGATTGTCTCCAAAAACTCCAAAGAAGCGTCAAAACGTCGAACACCTACGTTTTAATTGCTTTGACTATTTATTATAAGGACTAGCCTTGCGGTAGCATTTCCCCTCTGCCACGGTATAAGATTAATTAATCATATGCATTTACATTCAATTTTATACCTTATCACTAAACGAGACAGCCTATAATTGCGAAACAATAATGTCGAACTTAGAACGTTTGGGGTTCCCAAGAGACTTCTTTTCATGATTTTTAACGTTCAAAATTAGAATCTAAAGTAATGGGGAATAAAATCCAAAGTTGCGGATTTCATGTTACCTAGCCCCCCGCAAAAAGTGGCAGAAATGATTGTTAAGTAGAAGAATTACACGCGTAGCTAGTCTCTATATAAGTAGTCAAAGTTTAATTGCTATAAATGAGATAACTTTATTGCAGACATCGATTGTATGGTATATTAAACCCTTTACCTTGAATTGATAAAAAAAATCGTCAATCATCAACGTTACACGATCAATAAACATCATAGATCACGATCACCGGATCACGATCTAAATTGACCGTGTAATGGATGCCTATTTATCATTCATTCTTCTTTCTCTCTCTCAGTTCAGTCCAAGTTCAGTCAGTTCAGTTGTTGACACTTGACAATCGTTCTTTTACGTTTGTTCTGTGATAATTTTCGATAAATAAAATATTTGTGTTTTTCCCAAAATGAAAATAGAAGAAGTGAAAAGTACTGCGAAAACTCAAAGAATATCAGCACATACCCACATAAAAGGGCTTGGCTTAGATGAAAATGGAGTCCCTATTCAAATGGCAGCCGGTCTCGTGGGCCAAGAGTCTGCTAGAGAGGTAAGCATTTTACTTAAAATTAGCAATAACAATACCGAATCTACGTGATAGTAGTAGATAATAAGGTTACTAAATAGTGTGAATTCGAATCAATCATGTCGAAATATTGATCCAACTTTGAGGTTATGTTTGTTGGTTACCATGGAGCGTTTTCAATGTTTGTTTTGCGTTTTAGTGATCGATGACTTCTTATAAATAAGCATTACTGCTTATCACTGGTTAAATGTTTGTTTACCATACTATGTGGTTTCCCCGTTGTCCTATTCACTCAAAAAGAGATGCATATAGCAAATTTGCTCTAGTTGAAAAAGGAGATCACTACCTTATTGCTGTCCTTATCGATGTAACCATAAGATGACACTCTGACTATATTTTTGTACTATGGCTGGTTGGCTGGGGACATGCGCTCATCCAAGAAGCTAAAATTAAATCAAATTGTGTATCTCCAACTCTATTGACACACACCAACTCGGTACGATCAGAAGGCCTCGCATGCCATCCCCGAGAAAACGATAAAAATCGAGATGTGCCTCTGTCCATCTTTGTTTTACGTAGGCCAGAAAGAGTGCGCATGATGTTTTTCTTCAATTATTATTGATTTTAAATATGTTACAGCCATGTTGTGCTATTTCGAATCAAATTAAAGATAGAAAAATTTGCCAATCTTTAATTTGATGTTTTTCTTGTTTAAACGCTTTGTCGTGGATGGCATGCTAGCCGTGTAGGAAAATAATTCACTTCTCAGTCTTCGTTTACGCATAAAGGGAATAACATTTCCCTATGGTACTAGAAACCATTTGATACTCATATTAAGATTATTTCTGACGGGTAAACGTAGAGTATCGTGATTGGTTTGCGTGGTTTTAATAAGAGTCTACTGTGCAGGGACATCAAAAAGCATTATAAACCTGGTACTACTGTAAATAGTTTCTTTTAGTGTGGTTCTTAATCTTTCCAGGCAGCGGGGCTTGTGGTGGACATGATCCGTAGCAAGAAGATGGCTGGACGAGCCCTTCTGCTTGCTGGACCTCCGGGGACCGGCAAAACTGCCATTGCTCTGGCGATCGCTCAGGAGCTCGGCAATAAAGTAAGTGATATTCTCTATTCTTTTTTTTTTTTTTTTATAAGCCCTTAATCAGACATCTGAGATATTTTTAATCTAGTAGTTGTGCTTTTTTCGTTTTTTGTATTTCCGTTTGCCAGTCGGCAAAGGCCTTCTCCAACCTTCTCCATTCCTGTCTGTCGCCTGTCATTCTGTGCCATGTGTTTCCGGCAACCTGCCTTATGTCGTCAACCCATCGTCTCGGTGGTCTACCTCTCTTTCTTTGCCCTTCTCTTGGGTGCCATTGGGTGATTATTTTACTCCACTTCCCTTTGCCTCTCACTGTGTGACCTGCCCATCGCCATTTAAATCGTTTAATCTTTCGTTTTATGTCATGGACTTTTGTCTTGTTTCTGATGGTGAAATTTCTTAGTCTGTCAGATCTTTTCACCCCTAGCATGCTTCTTTCCATCGCTCGTTGACAGATTGCAAGTCTTTCTGTGTTGTCTTGTGTCAAAGCCCAAGTTTGGCAGCCATACATAAGGATGGGAAGTATGCAGATGTTCAACAGTTTACTTTTGGTACCTATATGTAGCGTTTTATCCTTCATGACCTCTTTCATACTCCAGTATCTCTTCCAACCGTTTGATATCCTTCCCTCTATTTCTTTGCTAGTACTGTCTTGTGGTGCCATCAGCTGACCCAGGTATACATATTCCTCAGTATAATTAATGTGAGATTCTCCCACCGTTATGGTTTTTTTCTCTCCATTGGTCATCAGTTTTGTCTTCTCTGGGTTTAGTTTTAATCCTACTTTTCCGCTTTCAACTGCAAGATCATTTATCATTTTGTTCAGTTCTTGAGACGAGTTAGCAAACAGCACGACGGCTCATCAGCAAATCTTAGATGCGATAGTTTGCGGCCATCAATGTTTATACCTACTTTTTCCCAATCGAGGTTTCTAAAAATGGTCTCCATTGGTATTGGTATTGGTTGAGCGGGCTCATTTTCCGCAACTCGACGACTTAGGCGCCTATTCTGCGTTAGGTGGGAATGACTACTCCTGCCATCCCAACTCCTCCAGAAAGCCCACCAGCTTGTTAATGCTGCCGAAGACTTCTGGAAGAGACCCCAGTGATCCGAGGTGTTGTGCCCGATAGTGTGCTAGCCCGTTGCATTCCAACAGCATGTGCGCAGCCGTTTCTTCAACCTCCATGCACACCCTGCATAGAGGACTGTTAGTAACACCAATATTGAACAGATGTTTGTTAAAAGGACCGTGACCAGTCAGGGCTCCAGTAACTAGGCGTAATTGAGCTCTCTTGAGACGCAAGAGGCACTTGGTGAGGCGAGGATTCACCCTTGGTAGAGCACTCCTCGCCTGTTCGCAATCTGTTAGTGCAGCCCAGAGTGCGTCCCGTTTTTGACTGGTGCGCTTGCGTAATTGCGAGCGGATCCAGCCGAAAGGTAGCGGTATGATGGACTCGGGTTCTATTGCGATTGTGCTGGACCCGCGTCTCGCCAGTTCATCCGCTGCATCATTACCACGCGAGTTGCTGTGTCCTTTTATCCATTGCAGGGTGATGTGGTTATCTTCACATACCTCTGATAGAGCTTTGTGACATTCCAGAACTATGCTTGATGTGATAACATTGCTCTGGAGTGCCATTAGTGTGGACATACTATCCGATAAAATTCTGATTGAGTCTCTTCTTCTGATTCTGATGGTCTCCAGTACCACGGAGAATAGTTTTGGGTATAAGGGGTCCCCCTGTCTTACGCCTTTCTGTACTTTGAATAGGTCTCCTCTCCTTTCCAGTTGGATACATGCTGTACTGTTCGGACAAACATTTCGGATTAGTCTTATGTACTTATGTTCGATACCTTGGTCTTTCAGTGTTTCCCATATTTTTACGTGGATTAATGAGTCGAACGCTTTTCGACTCAAAGTGTTTGATTCTCTATTCTAGTGTGAATATAATAAAATGCTACTGTTGCTTTGACAGGGAAATAACAGAAGCAGGGACCGAAAATTTTCAGTTACCTTTATTTAAATGTTACGTTTATCCAGGTAACCACCTATTTTAATACCGGTAACCTAAATATGACCTTCAAGAGAATGCGAGTGAGTGCGGATAAGGGTCAGTATAGACGGAGCGGCAAAAAGCGCGCGTGGTTTTGAGTAACACTGAAAAATTAACTTTAATTTCTACTAATCACAAGTACAAATTGATTGAACAACGTCGTTGTTCTAGTGGTTGACGCAAATTTTGGAGCACCCAACGAGTGACGCTCGCACTATTTTCAGTGTTCCTACAGCATTGGACAGGTCGAGTTAATAAATGAGATGATTATTTACATTTTATTGAACCCAAAAGCATAGAATCGTTTGAGTTTATGTTCACGTTTGAGTTTAAGTTTGTTATTATAATTGATTTAATTTGTATTTAGTAACGACTAATGAGGTACTTACTTAAAAATTTAATACTTACTATATTTGGGCAGGGCTACTTGAGCTTTACTTTTTACAGTCTGTATTACATACGTAAGTTAGAAAACTCATTGATACATCAAATTAAAGATTGAAAAACATCATCATTGATAAATGGCTGTCCCATTCCTATAGGAATAGCTATTACCAAAAATATTTAATTTTAGGTGCCATTCTGCCCCATGGTTGGCAGTGAAGTATACAGCACAGAGATAAAGAAGACAGAGGTTTTAATGGAGAACTTCCGTCGTGCCATTGGTCTTCGCATCCGCGAGACCAAGGAGGTGTATGAAGGAGAGGTCACGGAGCTCACTCCCGTCGAGATGGAGAACACTGCTGGAGGTAAGATATTATTTATACTTCACCCCAAGTATGTTTTACCAAGAAGAAGCAGATATGTAAGAGCGCGCTCAAAGTGAAGACTCGAAAAAGACCCAATTCGGTATTCTTCAATTGTCCGCTTTAAGCAATGCTAGGAGCGAGACGGCTGTGGCGCGACACAAATTTACCCGTCATTTTCTATGAAGGTTAAGGTTTAGCTTGTGCAAAATATCATTTACACAAAATCCGCTGGCTGGCGTCAGCCACACAGCCCATATTAGTTTGAATTTTTTTAAATTTAGTCTAGGCCAATGCCCACAAACTGGTATAGGCTCACTGCTCTGCTTGAGAGGGTCACCTCTTAGAGTCTTAATGTGGGTATTTTTGTCACTACAGGTGGCAGAAGCTATGAAAAAGTAAATAAAAATCGGAAGGTCACAGAAGTTGTGAATTTATCGTTTTTGTACGATGGCTTCCACTCAAAAATTCGTCGAATTCAAAATTTTTTGAATGAAGAAAAGAATTTGGTTCTTTAACCGTAAATTGTATGTTCCTCACAGGTTATGGTAAAACAGTGTCACACGTCATCATTGGACTGAAAACAGCAAAAGGTACAAAGCAGCTGAAGCTAGATCCAACCATCTATGAGGCGCTTCAGAAGGAGAAAGTGGAAGTGGGCGATGTCATCTACATAGAAGCTAACTCAGGTGCTGTCAAACGTCAAGGCAGGAGCGATACTTTTGCTACTGAGTTTGATCTTGAGGTATGCTATGTTATGTTCAGGATTAAAATCTAGCATGTTTTCATGTCATCTAAGAAAACCATACTCATATGCGGAGGAATAGTTCGTCTGGCGCACCCTAAGCAGTCTGCCTCGATACCATCATTGCTGACTGACTGATCTTTCCTCTTACAAATGCCCCGGGCGGCACTTTACTAGGGGTTGCAAATTCGGGAAAAATATAGACTGATTGGAGCTCTGTCTTTAAGCAATTCGTAGAACAGTGAAAAGTCGAGCTCGCTTCGCTTGCTTTAAGTTTCTGTTATAATTATTGCACCAACCTACACATCTTTCTAGAGAGTTCTAACCACAGCCAAGACGTTATGCTAAAAATGTCGAGTTTGCTTCGCTCGATCCATATTAGCTTTTCCTTAGGCTACTTTGCACATGTTTTGTACATAAAAAGCTCTGGCTCCAACTGATTCATATGTAGGAGAAAAGTTGAGCTTGCTTCGCTCGCTCTAAGTTTCTATTTTTACATTTATAAACCAAAAAATGTCTGTTACTACCCTAATAGTTGTGCTAAAAAATGTCGAGTTCCTTTTTTGTGTAGGTCTTCTTTTAAAGATAAGGGGGCGGTCGGTCTATGCCCCGGGCGGCAGAAACTCACGCTACGCCACTGCGCCCCCTCCTTGAGTTTTTTCTGTATCCGCCACTGGAAGAATATGATAATATCCGTTATTTCATTAGAAAGTAACACTATAATTTCTAATTTAATTAACACGCGACACCGACTCAAGCACTGACTTCCATTCATCAATCAGAGCCTGAGTCAGGCTTCCGTCACTCGGCCGTAGGTACCGAGATAAATACCAATACTTGTCAGATTTCCTCCATTCGCCCAAGACTGCAACGTCTCATACGTCGCGCGCTGTACTAATTAATAACAACCCTGAGTCAAGTTTCAAGATAAATTTTTGTGTGTAATTTCTGGTAGGTAATTAAGGCGTGGGAATTTATCGTTTTCTAAGGAAATGATGTATCTGCTACGTAGTAACTAGTAGTCTGTGCCTGCGTAGTGTAGTATAGCCTGCTCTTTCTCACTCTTATTCGTGAGAGGACCCTATGCCCTGCAGCAAAACTAACATAGGCTGATGATGATGACAATATTTCATTAACTCTTCAGGCAGAAGAATACGTCCCACTTCCAAAAGGGGATGTTCATAAGAAGAAGGAGGTGGTCCAGGATGTGACGCTCCACGACCTGGACTGTGCCAACGCCAAGCCGCAGGGGGGTCATGACATCATGTCCATGATGGGGCAGCTGATGAAGCCTAAAAAGACTGAGATTACTGGTAAGATATATGTAATGGTACTTGACTTTTCAAATCAAATTAAACTTTTTTTTAAAGGTACCAAAGTGTTCTGTATGTACAAATATATCAGTCTTATTGTAGCTTATGTTTCTATAGTGTCAATTCAATATATCGTCAAAGTATATGTATCTAATTCTGCCATACACAATTGGCGCCCTAACTACAGTAGTTAAGGGGCCATAGGTTCAGACGAATATTTTCTATGAGAAACGCGATTGCCCAGCCCTCCGAAAAGTGCGTGCGTATGCCGTGTTTTCGATTAAAAAGAATTAACAAAAGTAGTTTTTATAGATTTTTTATAACTGCCTCCGTGGTATAATGTTTAAGAGTATTGGCTCTCGACACGGAGGTCGTGGGTTCGATTCCCACGGGGGACACCTAGTGATATGTCACTTTGCGCGTTTTTCCCCAGTTGTTTAGGACATTGCAGGCTGAATCACCTGATTGTCTGAAAAGAAAAATGATTCCGTGCTTCGGATTGCACGTTAAGCTGTTGGTCCCGGCTACTATCTCTGGTGGTAGTAGTCGTTACATAAAAACCACGTCACGGCCGTAAGGCCGTAAGGCGGTCTGAAAAGTTCGGTACCAAAAAGTTCTAAAAATAGAAAATACGTCATCTTTGTGACGATTGATGATTTCACTAGATAAACTATCCAAAAATACTGAGGTATGACTTTGGTTTCGATAAATTGTATAAATCTAGTCGAAAAATGAAAAATAAAAGATGCCTCCAATGTGTTTCGTCCGTCGTTAGGGCATCAAGTACAGTATAAACTCATGGTACTATGGCCTACTGTTCTAATTTATTTAATGGGACAGTGATGTAATGAGTTTGCAAAGGCAAATACTTTTCTAGCAGCAGCAGAGCCTGGTGATGCTAGGATCTTGTGAATTATGACCACATCAAGTCTATAGACTACTTAGACTTGCGAATTGGTAGTTTCTAAAAACCCTTGTATAATAGCACTCACATCCCATAAAGACGGCACAGGTCGAGAAATTGAAATTGCAGATATTTTGAGGTTCTGGATTTATTCCACATTAATCACCTGGGTGATCAAAGGCGTCTCATTGGCGTCATATATCCCAAATCACCTGCAAATCCCAGGAGTTGTGGTTTGGGAATATTAGTAGGGAAAGTCTTTGCTCATCATTATGCTTGTTTAAATAAATTTCAGATAAACTGAGGAAAGAAATAAACAAAGTAGTAAATAAATACATAGATCAAGGTATAGCTGAGCTGGTGCCCGGTGTATTATTCATTGATGAGGTAAGATACTATTCTCTGTTAACCCTCATTCGCACGGGCGTATTTCTATTGCGCAATGAGGCAGTTATCTCTCATGTTCAATAGAAATAAGGTTGAAAATTGCCTCATCGCGCGACAGAATTACGCCCGTGCGAACTAGGGCTTAGGGCTTTTTTTATTTTATTTTCAAAATGTTACTTGAATAACTCAACAGATTTAAAGTTCCATAGAAAAATGTTCGAATGTTAGTCAAAATCGTGCTAAGACTGCCTGCCTTTTTTTCACGTAAAGGCAAGGTGTTTGTGACCATACTGCTATGTCGGACGTAAATTTTTTTCGGTTCAAATGCTTCGTAAATAATTAAATATTACATTAAAAGATACGTTTGCATCTAATAAATTTTAAGGATTTTAATTTTGAAAGTTCCATATAGACTTGGACTGCCCTGTGGCGCCTTCTAGGGATCCTCAGGAAAATTCGCATTCTCGTATTGATTTTAAAGCATATAATATTTTAAAGATGTTATATTTGTTTTAGGTGCATATGTTAGACATAGAGACCTTTACCTATCTGCACCGCGCTTTGGAATCTGCTATTGCTCCTATCGTTATATTTGCAACCAATAGAGGGCGTTGTCAAATAAGGTAAGAATTTTATTCATCTAAACTTTTAAGATTATGCATGCCTATTTGTCAATGGAGGTGCTAAAAAACTCGGGCGGATGATTCTTGCGCAGTAGCGCTTTCGCCTAGAAATTTTGTTTCTGCGCATTCAAAGCCTTGCTCAAGAAGTTTGCTGGCCATTATACTGATGTTTCAAACATTATTTTGCACCACAACCTTTTAAATTAATTATGGATTTTTATTATACGCCTGTTGACCTTAATCATCATCATCAGCCCGCATCTACACACTGCACGGCATAAAGGTGGGTTTCCACTGAAGCGGCGATGTGTAAAATCAACCAAGCAAATTGCTAAATTTTCCGCATTTGTCAGAATCAAGCTATTTTATTGGTAACCTTAGCCTCCTCCCCATTTTGCCATCCTTCTCAGTCCTGTGTCAATGTCATCCAGGTATTAACAATATTTTTCGGTGTTGTCAACCCCTACCCTCTAGTATGATTTATTGCGCGCGACTCTGCTTTTGTCGATACTACTTGTCGCGGCAAGAGAAAAGCGCGGGTAGAGGTCGATTTCTATGCAGCGAAGGCGCGTCGCAGCGAGCAGAGAAATCATAGAGGGGCTAGCTGCCGGACGAGCCCCTCTTTTGCCTAATCTCGGCCACCACCTGCCATCAATTCGCCTAGATACTTTAGCATCAAGTCATAAAAGTAATTTATTTTCAGGGGAACAGAAGACATTATTTCGCCGCACGGAATCCCACTAGATCTCTTGGACAGATTGTTAATTATTCGTACATTGCCGTACAACAAACCCGAACTTTTACAGGTATCTTGTCTTGCTATTGTAAAACATTAATTTTGAATAAAATGTGGTGGTTATTAAAAAAAATACCAGTATAGATGTTGAATTATTTATTACTTTTTAGTTAGGTAGTAGTATTTCTACTTTTGATTGAACCTTTAACTTTGGCTGAAGCTTTGGCTTCGGCCAATAACTTCTTTAAGTTGATGTCTGGGTTTAGCGTTCCTGACAGCTTTTGCAATAAGCAGTCGTTGCAGTCGACATCTACTACGATCATATCATTTTAAAATAGCCCTTATCGCCTGGTATCTGAGATTAATTTAGTTTGTATTTATTGTAGATATTGAAACTGCGTGCTGCGACGGAAGGCCTGTCCATAGATGAAGATGCTCTCGCTGCTCTGGCCGAAGTAGGCGCTAATAGTACATTGAGGTGCGACTAAATTACTAATGCAAACCTTTTATTATGTTTGATAAAGTTGTCCTTATCGACGACGTAACCACATTTTTGTACTATGGGTGGGCACAACTTTCCTGGAAAATTACTCAAACAACAACAAAAATTGTTTGACTATACAAAAGTGCGGGTCAGCCGATCGATTTTCTATGGGAAGTTAAAAATTTTCTCGGTTTTCGATCCTTGTTCTTTAGGGAAAGTTGTCTTAGTTCCATTATCGGACCCTTACCCTAAAATTTTTTCTAGTACTCGAAAATAGGGGTGTATATAATGGTATTACGTACATAATGCCTTCACTAACTTCAGATACCGTACCTCACCCCGTAGTTAATGGGTGATTTTAGGGAATCGAGCAAGAAGCGCGTCCGACGACGCAAATCAGCCAGGCCCCGACATAAATTCAGAGTTCGGCTTCCGAGCCGAGCATTTTGCTGAGTTGTGACCTTATTGTCACTGCGGCGCACAAACAATCTCTTTTATTAATATTCTGTTTTTAATATTTTTCAAAAATGTATCTGTGGTAATGTAAAAGTTTGTATGTGTGTTGGAGATCCAAATAAATAATTTTTCTTTCTTTCTTTAGCGGTACAAATAAAGTATCGTGAAATCATTGTATTGAGCGCCCGTGGTGTGTCGATACATGAACTTTGATTATAACATTGTCGTTGTGTGTAGGTACGCGGCGCAGCTGCTGACGCCGGCGGCGCTGGCGGCACGCGCGGACGGGGCGCAGCGCATCGCCCCCGCGCACATACAGTCCGTGCA
Organism: Agonopterix arenella; assembly: GCA_927399405.1. Taxonomy (NCBI): domain Eukaryota; kingdom Metazoa; phylum Arthropoda; class Insecta; order Lepidoptera; family Depressariidae; genus Agonopterix; species Agonopterix arenella. The sequence continues at coordinate 13,249,979 of OV656695.1, read as the reverse complement.
CACGCTCTTCCTCGACGCCAAGTCCTCCGCCAAGATCCTCACGCAACACTCCGACAAGTACATGAAGTAACACACTGTATTATTTAATGTTTTTGTGCACAGTGTGACAATTGCACGGTTTATTCAGTATAATGTGGCAACGCTGGAATTGACTATTGAGAGTACCTTGAATTAATTTTAGGAACATATTCCGTAATTTGATTTTAGTTCGCATTTAGTTATATTTTTTAATTACAAATACTAACGGCCTGTTTCACCACTTTTATAACTTCTTGTTAGCTTATCTGACAGCTCGTTTGACATATTTTGTATGAGAAATATGTCAAATAAGCTATCAACAACTTATTCGAGTCACTTTGCACGTTTTGCCGCGAGCACATGTCTTTCGCGTGGTGTTTGCGCGGTTCGCGATTCCGCCTGCCACGAGGCTCCGCAATCCTTCTCAGCTGTGTTCTTACTCAAAAACAAACGTCGAGATTGGATAGTCACTACCATAAACCACTTGACACTGGCAGAATTGCAGTGCTAACGCACAAGCAAGAGTCCATTAATTATAAATTAAAAGAACATATTCAGAAATGGTGAAACAGGCCCTTTTAATTAATAATAATGACCGTTTTGTTTATGTTTAAATGCGAGGGGATTTGTTTTTGTACTGAATTCAGGTAATTCAGTTCACTTTAAGCATTAGTTTCTCTCAACCAAATGTGATGATAGGATTGTCGAAGTAAAGTGGAGTTGTATAATAAATAAGTCTTTATTAACTAGGAAGTTTTCTTATCCTAAACATAACACCTAAATATTTACAACAGCAAGTAACAACTTTGTTCAATTTCGTCCTATAACGATTTGGCAGTTTCATTCAAATTCCTACGTCAAAAAAGACTCACAACACGTTTATTAAAATATAAAGATCTATTTATAACGGTGCAAATGAAACAAACCTTAAAACTAAATTGATCTGTACAAAAATAAAAATGGTTCGCGGTCTTCGATACGACCGATCAAAAATATTATTGGGTCTAAAATGACTATTACGTTCACGTTGAATTACTATTCACTTTATCTCCTGAATTCTTAGGTAACGGTACAGGGATGTACCTCGCTTCAGATAACTTGGTTGTTGTTGTGGTGGGAGGAACGGGGGAGGTAGTTGGGGGAGTGAAGGTGGGGAGGTCCACGCGGGGGCCCGCCGGCGCCGCCGTGTGCCGGTACAGAGCCTCGAACTGAAGCTCTTCAGGGAACGAGTGCGACCGAATCTTGCGCTCGTCTCTCGCGTTGCTCGGGTACACTATGACTATCTTCTCGCCGTCACCTCTCAACGCGACGGGAGGCAAAGCGGTACTAGTCGCCGCCGCCGGCCCCGTCACCACTTTCAACATCTCACTCGGCGCCGGATAAAACTTATCCGTGGTCGTAGTCGACGGCGTCGTCGACGTAGTCGTCGTCGTGGTCGTTGTTATTTCTGGATCTTCAGGAGATTCCATGACCCTCTTTTCCGCCGGCGGCCCCATCGTTCGAAGCGTCTCGATCTTCATTTCCAAAGTAGGCGTCGGGATAGGTACAGAACTTGTCACGTTCAAGTCTTCCGTTGGTATGTATCTCGCAGTCGGTTTCGGTAGTTCTCGTGAGCCGAATATTGGTAAGCGTGGAGCGTAGGCCGAAACTAGTGGTAGCAGCGTATCTCTGGCGTATCGCTCGGCGCGTGAAATGAAAGATGCTAATCTTGCAGGCAGGAACTGAACTGCAAAGCTGGTCTCTTCTTTCTCTGCTCGGTCTCCCCACGGTGTGTTCCCGTACGTAGGAGTAGTAGAAATATCGTAGTTCTTGGCTTTTCTAGATGGCGGTTGCGTGGTTGACCGCGGAGGCTGTGTCGGTCGTAGTAGCGGCTCAGAAATCTCTGGCGGGTCATCTGAGTCTGCTCTTTGCCTTGCCGTTTTCCTTGGACGTGGTTTCAGTACTGGCTCGGCTATTTCTATAGCTCCACTTGGGGCGGTCTTCGTGTTGGTCATGCCGAAAGCACGTCCGCTATTTGTCTCGCTGCCGCCGCCGCCGCCGCTGCCGCTGCCGGTGCCGGTCCACTCGTACGTGTCCGCGAGTAGGAAGGGACGCTGAGGCGAGTCTTCAGGCAACTCGTTGTCATTGATGTCGATCGGTGGCCTTTTAGTCGCGTTCGCCTTGCTGACGACGAAGTCTTGTTCACTGCTCGTGGAGTTCAATGGTTCCTCGTCCTTAAAAAGAAACAATAATTGTAGAATTAAGCTAAAAACCAGTGACATTCCTATGTTTTTAGAGTTACTACTCTAAAAACTAAATTTTAAATAGAATTTTCGTAGAACTCTTACCTCTTGTATTTGACAGTCTCCAGGGTAAAGCGGCAGTTCGACAGATTCTTCCGATAGTAGCTGCATACCTTTCTTGCAGAAAGATGACCTGTGGACCGTTAAAATAATAAAATAATCTCTGTATCGAAATCAACTCATTAACTGATTCTATACGTCCTCACTGCTAGGCCTAGCGTCATTGTGAAGACTGCTTCAAGTTCAGATTTCACACCAGAATTTCTTCTTGTGTTATTATGACTATAACCATTTAGATACAGACGTCCATGACTTTGGCAATCGTATTCACCTTACAAATAGTGCACCTATGGCGCGTTATCCGTTTCCACTAGCAACGGATCACGTAATCCGAATGGATGAACAATATTTGCCCCTAGCGGGATTCGACTCGCCCTCCTATCTGTATGCAAATTCTTTACCTAGTGAGCTCCGGGTTACAAGCGAGCTGTGATGTAATAACTAACATCATCATATCAGCTGAAAATAGGCCATTTCCGGGGCGCGCCTCAAAACTGTTTAGGTAATTTTTACCTCGCAAACATGTAAGAAAGTAATAGCTCACGTCTTGCCGAAGCTATCGGCGATGAGTAGCTTGTCGACGTGTATGGCCTTGAGGCCGGCGCTCAGCCAGCCGGAGTAGGCGGCGTAGTGGACGGTGGCCCGCAGCGGCACGCCCAGCGCCGGGTGCGGCACCAGCACGCGCGTGAACCGAGTGCTGCCGTTGAACGTGTCCTCGCGTCTGTCAACGACATTCATTTAGGATCAATAAACTTCTTTCGTCTCACCGTGAGCTGTATGACCATCAGTCATGCTGTCGTGGAAAGATTAGGCAGTCCGCAACGGTCGTTTTGAGGCTGTCTGCTCAAGGAGCGCTGGACGAATTCAGGTTTTGTCACTCGAACTACCAGAGTGAATTCAAAGTAAAGGAGTCTCAACCGTCTACAAGAAGTGCATGTAGCATTCCGAAATCAGGCTATTTTTACATACGCAATGGTTACGTATAAGGCATGTTGGGTTACGTTTTATGTTGCGTAGCTGCAATGATTCGAATATCGTTGTTATTCATTATCGATTAACAGAAACGATCAGAGCCTCCCACAAAGAAGTAGGTACTGAATTCTCGATACGTCCCGCGCACCCTGGTCAATCGACAAGGCTCTAATGCTGATCAGAAAATATCAAATACATACAAACCGGGACGCATGGAGAGAACGGAGGGAGGCCTTAGCCCAACAATGGGACAGCGACGACTGATATAATAATAATAATAATGATATCAAATCCAAAGACATAAATACATACTTACTTTGTTCTAATACCAAACTGAAGCTACAAGGCTTGACGATTTTATCATAAAAACATACACTCGACAGAAGAAAAGATTAACATAATAAAAGCATACTTGGTCATGGGGAAGGACTCGTTGAGGCCAGAGTCTCCGTGTAGAGTGAGTGTTACCCGGCCGTAGTTGGGCTTCTCGCCCGCCTGACTGCCGCCCCACACCGTCACGTGGTACTGATGCGCTGCGACATTATACAAATAAATTATATATATTTATGTCTTCTTGGTTTTTAACAGGCTTAAAAAAAGTTGTTGGTCAGTCTGCATGTTACGCGATTACTTCGGCATTTTCTGACTGATTTTGATGCTTCTTTTTCGGTTCCAAAGAAGAGGACTCGTTTCACAAGAGTACTAAAAAAAATACTGCAAACCATCGGCGATTGAATCAATTTATTCGTGTCAATGTTCTCCTTGCATGTAAGTACATAACATAATATAACTGATATCTGAGTCGAAGTAATATATTTCACCACCAAACATTGTGAAATAAAAACATTTTGTCAAAAGGAAATTAATGCCGAAGAATCTGAATCTGAATTGAAATGTTTTTTCCAACGGAGAACGAATAGAAAGTCCGATAAGAAAAATGCGATATCCACTGGAAACAGTTTTAGGGTTCATTTAATAACGAAATTTCACTTGGTTGTTTGTTTTAAGGCTAGTAAAGTTTACCACAAAACGGTTCCTCTTCCCTGGTGAGAAGGTATAGCTGGCCTCGGCCGAGCGACCGGTCCGCGTAGTACCCCATGTTGCCACACCGCCGGTCTTGACCACACGGGAAGCACCGACCCTGAGGGAGGCATTCACTTTATTTTTACAAAATATAGCGAGACTGACGTAAAGCTTTGAACTCATAGAGCCGGCGCACACCTGGCGCAGCGCAGAGCATTTTTCACTGCCAAACCATCATCGACTTTGCTTGCGTTGAAATAGCATCGCAAATTTACAATCGATAATAATTAACCCACCTCAAGGAAAGCGTCATAGTTGGCGCACGGAAACGCCGGGAAGTGACACTTGGGAGAGACTGAGTCGGTGAAGAATTTGTAAGCTCTTCTATGATTGCAGAGTGACCGTCCCTCGGGCGACGCCGCGGCCCATGGCAAGACTAGATCTGATACCGCGCCGACGAATCTGTAAGTCAATAAAAACTAAAATTAATAAAAATAAAAATGTTCCTTGTGCCCGAACACGTGCACGAGAGAGGGCACCTGACGCTAATAGTCTCGCCCAATAACTTGGTCAATACAATATAGAAACACCACCGTAGAACCATTGACACGAAAAGAAGAAGCTGTGAAACTAGGCCGCCTTTAGAACTAAGATCAAGAGCGGATAATCCCGTGGTAGCAAACTAGCTAGTAGGGAAAACAAGCATCCCTAATCAAACTTTAGAGCATTCGATAATAAAAGGTTTTTCAACGACTTACAAGTTTGAACAACCATGCTGCACCCGTCCCCCGTTGGGATAGAAGTCGACATGGCCGAGCGGCTGCGCGGCGCCCAGGCCCCCCAGGATAAGGGTCTCCCCGTTAGAATGTATCACGTCCACGAACTTGGCGTCGCCGCGGTCCAGCCGCGCCCGTGGGTCTTGGAATTCAAACAGAGGCCCCGCTGGGTCCAGACCTGCAACAAGTTTTACTAAACTAAAAAAAATTGGTCACTGGTTACGAAATTCCATTTGCAGTGTGAACTTAACTTTTTGCGCGCTAAATGGTTGATGCTAGTTATAGCAAAATGTCTGGACCACTTCTATCAGTCAGTGAGTTTATAACTAAGTAATCATAGTTTTTGGTTTACCCATGTAAAATTGTTTGGTTCTAGATAGGAAAGGCAGCTTCAAAAAGATATTCAAACGTATCTGAGATATTGAATGGTAGACGGACTTGTCCTTACGAGGAAGTATATTACCCAACTTGGAACATGATATCTATTTTTACTACAACTTGGAATGAGAGTATTATACCTACATATTTTTGACTCACTGTAACTTACAAGTTATCTTATTTACTTTGACTTGATTTGATACCGAAAACAGGAATAGGGAAAAGCACTCGTTCAAGCGAGCAAAATTTTAAATCTTTTCCAAATCGGATTTATCCGCTTGTCTAATTACATTAATTAAGTTATAAGTACCTGATATTCGACTGATATTTCTCAATTCTGAACCAGCGAAGCCGGCGACGTGAGCGCCAAGACTGAACCCGATTAAATGGACATCCTCGAATCGCAGTTCTATATGGTCCGCTAAACCTGAAATAAATACATGTCATATGTAGTTTTTTCTAAAACACCAGTCTTACCAAATTATGTCTTTCGACGACGTCCTACAATACCTACAAGTGATTTTTTAAGCGTATGAGATAGCGGTATGGATTTGGAAATATACAATTTACATTAAATTTGAGCTTCTTGGATAGGCACATGTGCTCAGCCATATTACAAAAATATGGTTATTGTATATATCCTCTGTATATAACCAATTCGTAGAGCAGAGAAAAGTTGAGCTCGCTTCGCTCGCTCTAAGTATCTTTTTTTTAAATTACTGTATCTACCTAAAGAGTCATACACATTTTCCGAAAGAGTTTGCCTTCTGACCACAGCTAAGACGTGATGCTAAAGACGATGAATTTGCTTTGCTGGATCCATTTTACTTAGGTTACTTTGTAAAAAAAAAGCTCTGTCTTCAACCGATTCGTATTGAAGAGAAAAGTCGAGGTCGCTTCGATCGCTCTCAGTTTCTATTTATGCATGGATAAACGAAAAAACTTGTTGTGGAAAAATATTTCGAGCTCGCTTCGTTCGCTCCGTTATTTGTTGTCTAGGTCTTCATTAGGGGGCGGCAAACTCTGTCTGTGCCCCGGACGGCAGAAACCCACTCTACGCCACTGGCTGCCTACTCAATGTCCTCTACGGGCCCTTATCAAGTTTAACGAAGGTTTATTGACTATTTATTTATATAGCAAAACTTTACTCGAACATAGGTTAATCTTATCCATATTTGTCAATGTTTGAGGAAGCTTATTGGTAGTGCTAGCTTACCTTGTAACAGCATAGCAAGCTGTTTCCCCACGAGCCTGGTGTTGGCGGCGGCGCGCAAGTAGTTCGGCATTGTAGCTCCGCCTTCCCAGTCCACGCATACCACGTTACACTCCTCCTGAAATGTTATACGTCATCAACATATCAACATGTTACTTATTATACCTACTCGCTGACTAATTCATGATATCTCCAGAACTGTAAATCCTATAAACTTAACATTATTGTGCAAGGTTTCACCGTTTCACGTGAGGTGATCGCTAAATAGATTTTTCGCAACCCTTGGAGTTGTGAGATTATAAGAAAGCTGAAGCGCTGGTTGATTATTTCCTAACATACGTAGTTTCGTTGCGTCACACGTCACTGGTGGATGCATACATCTTCATTAATTAATTATATAGGGATAAAAAAACAGCTGTTTCATACAAAACTCTCGGTTGTAGGTCGACTCGACCCTAGTATATGCATATTGAATGTATGGTACAGCAGATGTTTTTATTTTATAAAATTGTTCAGTTTAGTGGTCTGAATCATCCCATTAAGTACCTACTTCTAGGGTCTTACTACTCTACACATTACACCCTGTATAAAATAACTCATGACTGCCATCAAAGCGGAGCGCATCTCGTAGAGCGTAGACCTACTCGCTGTCGCAATTGGAGCCGAAGCCGTGCACGATGACGCGCGCGGCGCCTAGCTCCACGCCACCGACATGTCGCTGGCCAAAACCGGCAGCAGCGGCTGGTCTCATTGTGTCAAATAACTTACGACAGCCATCAAAGCAGAGCGCATCTCGTAGACCCACACGTTGTCGCAGTTGGAGCCAAAGCCGTGCACGATGACGCGCGTCGGGCGCGCCGAGTCGAACGCGCGCGCCGCCCAGCTCCACGCCGCCGACATGTTGCTGGCCGAAACCGCCAGCAACGGCTGGTCTCCTCTGACAAGATAGCAAAACTTTCACTTTCAACGGGACTTTAAACAAAACGGGAATTAATGAATTAAGACCTTTGATCCGACTATGGAAGGACAACGACGCCACGAAACATTAGATTTTCCATTATATCTGAAATTGCGGCATTTAACCCATGGAGGGTTAAGCCAAGGTCCATCGAGGATGTAGTATACCTACATCATGCCATACCTCATACTTTGAATTCTTTGATAGCAAGTTGACACTGAGTTTCTAATAAGTACAAGAATTTGAAGGACAAGCTGATCAAACTAAACGATTTTTTTGTTATTACAGTGTTGCTTCAACACGGAAACCCACCACCACCACTGAAAAACGATTATAGTTTTTCAGTTTAATTGATCAAATCCTTGTTCTGACAATTGGGCCAGTACTACAATAATCATATCCGTGGATATTATTAGCGATTTGTGTACCAAGATGGTCAGTGATGTAAGCCCTCTCAGTAGTAGATTACCTGCTAAGTGTGGAGTACAGCAGGAAGTGTGTGCCGACCTCCTGCGGCGGACTGGGCAGGGTCTCCAGGTAAGCGAACGGACCCGCATCCTCGAAGCAACCGAACTCTCCATAGCACACACTGCCTTGAGACCGCTTTATCCTGAAAACATCATGTTACAGTAAAAGGTGCGATTAGATCTTGAATAGCTATTTTTGTAAGTACCTATTCAGTATTCGTGATCTTGTAATCCACGGTTACGAGGGATACCTAAGGGTTGATTCTGGTCTTAATGATTTTTTTTATTTCTACAGGTGAGGCTTCATTCAAAAAAATTGGTTCCTTACCTACTACAAATAACTCTAATGGTTCCCCAATTCACTTCATAACTAAAAAATTTGGTTAGACGCTTCCTGTTATTTTAGATTCTTTTTTTTAAGTTCTAAGTCTATGTTACTGAGTAAATGAATAAGTGCTAAACTGTAAACTGCAGACAATTCATAATTTACCAACTCTTAAACTGTCATTTCGTGTTATTTCCACGTTGTTGCGTTGTCAATTTATCTCTACTATTTGAATAACTCTGAGGAATAATTCGACAGGTTGTAAAACGTAACCTTGCATACAAATAGATACTTGACCTATGTCCTGTCAGTCTCGAGATCACAGCTATAAGGTAAATTTATTAAAATGACTGGCGGTTTTTCCCGCTACTACTGTGACATAAATACATTTCTTTTTTGAACAACAAACAAAACAGTCGATAAAAAATTTCCGTCTTCTAAGGTGCTTTATTAGTACCTAAATACAGAAAGCTATTGTCCATTGCTAGGGTCTGGTGAAAAAACATAGTTCGGATTCAGGATAAAGCCTTTTTGCCTTCATAATATAGCTAGTGATTTATTAGGAGCATAGGCATAGCTAATTATGTGCAGGCACGTATCCAGGGGGGGGGGGGGGATAGGTGGGTTTTATCCCCCCCTCCCCCCGAAAATTAAATGTCCCCCCCCCCCCCCTCCCCCCGAAACTAAAGTGTGGATACGTGCTTGATTATGTGAAATTCATAGTCACCTCAGATCTGATAAATGCTAGAAAGAAACTTATGAAGAAACACGAATATTGCACATACTTATGTGCATTATTGCGGCCTACTTAGGGCGCAATGACTAATTTACGTGAATGCGAACACTTTTCTTTCAATAACGACGGTGGGAATCAGGCAACAGTTGAGTTCTTACGCATTCATTCGCGAAATTAATAAATTTGTGCAATAGAAAGTTTACGTTCTGCGATATTTAGAGTGAAAGCAATTTCTTATTTTTTAAAAGCCTATCTGAAATTTTGCTGAGCAATGTTATACCTAGTTTCCAAGGATTTGCTAGTTACCTATCCCATGCATAGCCTTATTTAATGCCGACATCATAAATTCAATAAAACCTAATAATAACATTAGGTATGTATTTTTGACCTCCCCCTGGAAAATAATACAACAGTTCAGGATCATATTTCTTACAGAGATCAACTAAGTGTTTCCAGTTGTGTTAGCAGTCTGTGAGGCAGAAAACTCAAGTACAGACTGCTGATCTACTCACTCTGTAAATGCATGCGTTTTTGGAAATAAATGTTTGTTTGTTAACGTTTATTTTGTGGAGTCTTTCATAAATGACTGAATTATTTATTTACCTAGTCCGTGTTCTCTTGGACTCCCACTGCTGCATGGAGGCCTTGATGGCGGCCAGCATTTCGGCGTCGTGTTTTTCGTCTTCTGCCTCCTGCTGTAATGTCGTTGGCGGGCCTGCGCCGCGCCATGCTTCCAACTCCGCATCTGGAATGGGAACATCGCATTTTTAATTGTAAGCAAAGATTATGGAAACTCATGATAAGGTAAGTAAATACTTAAGTATTTGACATGACATGATAATAATGATTTCGAATATCCAGTTAACTCTGCTCTCGAAACTCCTAGGGACTTTTTGACTGTTTGTGTCCAAAATTGAAAAATAATAAATAATAATAAATTTTTTTATTAACTTTTTGTCGCATTCGCAACTCAGAATTTTTCGGGAAAAGGAGTTAATAGTCAATGGTTTGTGAATAGTTAACATAGTCATTCAGGAGCAAAATCGCTTCTCAGTATAATCAGGAAAAAGCAAATGTTGAAAGATATCTGATGGATAGGTTACTTGCCTCTGACATTTTTCAGTAGGTACACTGATAAAACTAAATTATTGTGAAGAATGACAGGCCGATTTTAATTGAGGTTCCTGTCAATATTATCATTGTCATTCCTTGTGAAACTTTAAAATACCTTTACGCCTAATTACCATACACATGACCATTCATATTTGCTCTTAAATATACTTACTCGTATGACGTAAGAACAAGGTTTCTGAATATGAACTCATAGTTTTGCTTAGCAATTAAACAATATTTTCTGCTTCGTCTATAAAGCAAAGTTGTGAATAGTAAATAACAGTTCGATGTCTTGTTAAATGTCGAGATGAGGCTTTTTGTGTTACAGTAACAATGCGGATGTTTGTTGTGAAGCAGTTTACTGGGACAACGCCGAGTTTAGACTGAGACATGGCTTTAAAAACATATAATGAACATTCTTAACTTACTAAAACATTACCTATGCCGAAGAAGAGGTCACAGAGGTCACCTTGAAGAGAAGAAAATATTCACGCATCACCATGGTTGGTATCTTAATTATAAAAGCCACGGTCATATACAAGGTGTAACAAAACTGAAAACACCCTAGTAATAAAGGGGTGGTTTAGATTAGACAATCAAACTGAACAACTTTTTCTATCATTTGAGTCGACTAGGTCGGCCGTTTTGTATGAACAGCAGATTTTATTTTTCACGATTATAAAGTTGGCTCCATAGGTAGCGAAAGTTATTCAGTTTGATGGTCTAAACCACCCTTTTGGTGGTTAGTTATTGTTGCGGAAAATCATTGGAACTACTTTTTGTACTTGAAACATTCTCATAGACGAACATTTTTTCGCTTTAGCATTAAAGGTTATAGTCGAATAGCGCCCCCAAAGTAGGTTCTTTATTTTTCTGGTCAGGCTTTACATAATTTAGATAAGTTCTTCTACTTTTCTAAAAACAAGAAAAAGTTTTTGCTTCTTGAATAACCTGAACAGCGTGTCTCCGGGAACTTGTGCCTTTTTGTCGCTCGTGGCCTTGATACGTCAGTCTCTTGTAGGGCAGTAGATGCTCGTATGTAGGTACTGATGCATTGGCCTACAGAGCTACTATGGACGAAAGCAGGCCGCTCCCACCGTGTCGAATGGTGGGAAACTTGGAGTCTCGGACCTACTTAATGGTTCAACAGCTAGGCCATCATATAGTTCGGAGAAATTGTGTAGAAAGGCAATCATGGTTTTATCAGTAATGGTAGAGATGGTTATTGTGTGTTATTTTATGGCAATGTTATTCTTGTTCGGATGTCTTAATGATTCTTGTAAGCTTTACTAAGACTTGCTGGTTGTGCTAGAATCTTAGTGCTTTTCTGTTCGATACGTGTCTTGAAACACATTAGGGTCAGATTTCTCTCTGTGATGTCCTTTTCTCGCTAAAGTGATGTTGAGAATGAGACCTCTTGAAACTATCAGAGAGGTGTCATTAAAGTCATCTAATAAATCAAAGTAATCTTAAAACTGCACGGCAGTGCCGGATTTATATTTTTTATGAGTGTAGGCCACTTTATTTCCGGCGCCCCATGTACCTATCTAAAATAATAATTTTCCATTTGTAGTAGGGAAGGCACTACAGTTAAAACGAATGAATTAGTCATTAAGAAAGAGCGTAAAAAATAAACAAGAATTACAATTTTTTACGCGGTATTGGACACAGTAATATAGAGAAAATAGGTACAATAACAGTAGGTATAATCAATAATTTCGATAGGAATGAGTTTCTATGGGAACTTAACGTATTAGTATAAAAAACCAAAAACCAGTGAACTTGTTTGACTTTTATCCTCTGAAATCTGCCGCCTAGGGGACGCTGCCGCCCCTAGGATGCTTCCGCCCCTAGGCCGCGGCCTATACGGCCTATTGACAAATCCAGGACTGCTGCACGGATAACTCCTCAAGCCCTAAGGTGATTTTTGAATATTAACACCTTAAGGTTCTAAATATATACAGGGCGTAAGTGACAGCCTAACAAATACTGAAACGGTGAACTCAGACCATCCAACTGAACAACTTTCACTATGGAGCCTACCTCAAGAAACGCGAAAAAAATCGGCTGTCCCATACATTTTAGTCGGGTAGGCATAGCCTACCTATGCCGCAGCTATGCAGTTTTGTATGGGACAGCCTGCGATCAACAGCAGATTTTTTTTCGCGATTCCTGAGGTAGTCTTCATAGTGAAAGTTGTTCAGTTTGATGGTCTGAGTTCACCTTTTCAGTATTTGCTAGGCTGTCACTTACACCTTTTATAGTTAGATGAAGGAGATGAAGATCAGGAAAATACAACAATACCTGAGAATCATCTTGGAAAGGTCATAAACACATATCGATCTTATATCGATCGATGATTGGCGACCTACACAACCAGATAGAATCTCCAAAACCTTTCAAGATGGAGACACACATTATACTTATTAAAATTTCATTAGAAATTATTTTGAGGGCACTTTTAAATCTGCAATTTTTGGAGCGTTGATTGTAAGTATTTACCACAAGTATTTTATTAGTTTTACGAATACAATTAAAATAAGTGCTATAAGTATCAAGTATTTTTTGCTATTTGAAGGGATTATACTATAAACTATGGTTTCCCCGATAATCATCGCCATCGCTTGAAATTGCCGATTTGTCTTAACACGAATCCGTACAATTTTAATCGAAAATTAATACCAATTATTATTAGTCTAGGAAAAATACGGTTTGAGATTGCATTAAAGACACTTAAGTAAGTTGTGTTTGAACTAATATTCCCGTTAGTTTATCACACTTTTGTCGAGATTTCGTGGTTTTATAGGCTGAGAACTCTGAGTAATACCTTAAAATCGATATAAATGTACAAAGGCAGCCTTATTTCTGAAGATATTTTTTCTTCCATCATACCCGCAAAACAGACAGTTAATCATTACAAGGCAAATTTAACGTGTATAAATAACTTTTTTTTATATTTTCACAAAATATGGTATTATGAATTTACGATATTAACCGAGGATTATTACTGTTATAAGTAAAACGTGTTGAACGAAGTTGTTCATACTTACTTAAATTTAGCATAGCATAGCATATCATATCAGCCATTAAACGTCCACTGCTGGACATTAGCCTCCCCCAAAATGGGGGAATTTGACAGAATCGCCACGCTTGGCAGGCGGGTTGGCGATCGCAGTTGGATTGAATGTGTGTACTCAGAGGATGCTGCTGCCCATCTTCCGGTAGATCCCTTAGTCGCCTTTTACCCCACCCACGGGAGGAAATGGGATGGTGCTATTCTTATCCCACACGGACCATATCATATACTCACGACTATATTCCCTGAGTAATACCTTAAAATCGATATAAATGTACAAAGGCAGCCTTATTTCTGAAGATATTTTTTCTTCCTTCAACCTTCCCCCAAAATAGACAGTTAATTATTACAAGGCAAATTTAATGTGTATAAATAACTTTTTTTATATTTTCACAAAATATTAAATATGATATTGTGAATTTACGATATTAACCGAGGATTATTATTGTTATAAGTAAAACGTGTTGAACGAAGCCGTCCTGTATAAAATCACCAGTTTTCCATCTTTTGTTCATACTTTCTTAAATTTAGCATAGCATAGCATATACTCACGACTATTTTCCCGAGGGGGTAGTCAGAGATATTCTGAAACCTCAGGACATCCACGTTTCACTAGTACCGAAATTCAGTCCAGTGTGACGGGGAGTGAGCCCGTCGCCAATTGTAATGGACAGTGGGTACAATACATGCCTCGAAATTGAAGCATGCAGGTTTCCTCACGATGTTTTCCTTCACCGAAAAGCCAATGTTGTTACGAATCGTACATATATTCCGAAAAACTCATTGGTACGAGTCGGCTTGGACGGGGATCGAACCATCGCCTCCTGCACGGCAGGCAAGGTTACTCGCCACTGGACCACCACGGCTTTTTTTTACTTCAATTTAATATTTTGTAAATGTCTTAATTATTTAATAATAGACAATTAAAAATCGGGGATTATTGCGAATTTATGTTTTTCAGGTACCTAGGTGTTTATCTACTATATTCAAAATTATCACCCAAAGTGCGATTAATGCAACCTACTCTATACAAAAATCCGTAGATGTCCTAGACTATAATAGGTAATGAGATTATGGCTGGTCGTACGTGGCATCGATTTTCTTACAATAGGTATAAAACAAGCTGCAGAGACTCGACACCTTAAGTCGTTAGCGTGGTTTGCCACTTCAGTGTCATTCAGTATCGATATAATATTATTAAATAGGTAGGTACTTACACTTAGCTAATACAAGACTGGTGGTAGCTAGCAGTAAGGCGAGCGAGCGCCACGCGTGCGCCGCCATCCATGCGGCCCGGCATTCACGAGCGTCTGAAACAAAACACGTTTACATTATTACTTTATAAAATAAACGAGCGTTAACCCGCGACTTTGTCCGCACAAATTATATAAAATATCAAACAAAAAAGTTTCATCAAAATCGGTTCAGTAGTTTTTGCGTGATGCTCGTTCAAACAAACAAACAAACACACAAACAAACACACAAACCAACAAACAAACAGACAGACAAAAAATCCAAAAATTGGTGATATGGAATCAGGGATATCTAAAAACCATATCGTAACTTTTTTTTGTTAATATCTTCAATGTACAGACAAACTTCCTGTTACAGTTTTATAATAGTTTAGACTAACTTTTGCCCGCTTCGTCCGCGTTCAATTACAGTACCTATCGAAAAATCCTTTCTTAGAGCACCCCTTCATCTTCCGTAGATATGTATATTCCAAATTGCATGTTTCTATCTTCAGCTGTTAAGCTGCGCGTTATCTGTCAGTCAGTCACTCACGGATCCGTGTTATAAGTATACAGGCTGAAATTGATATCGTTTAGTCTACCCATCAAACTGACAATTTCACTAAGGGAGCAAACTGATCGGAGCAAAAAAAAATATCTGCTTTCCCATATACTAAACTGCAGTGCCTCAAATGGTTTGCAACAGCTGATTTTTTTTAGCTTTGATCGGTTTGCTCTCATAGTAATAGCAACTCTTAGTTTAAAAGAATGCTAAAGATATCAATTTCACCATGTATTGGATATCGGTTTACTTACTACTTTTTAATGGGGTCACAGTAAACTACTTATAACAAACTTACACGAAAATAATTGATCATGTATATACGTCCCACTGCAGGGCACATACAACCCTCACTGAAGGCACCTTCAGTGAGGGTTGTATGGACTTCACGTCAGTCCACCACCCGAGCCCCATGCGGATTGGTAACGGACTTCACCGTTTGAGAGCAGTCGATATAAGGTACTCACATAAAGGAGAAAAACTCATTGGTACAGGGCCCAAACTTGGACTTTTTTCGGATATCTTTATCGTTTTTATCTGAACTACAATAGAGTTGACATTTGAACGAAAATGTTCACGATATCGAATCAAATATCGAATGTCCGAATAAACCCCCTGAAAAGTTTCGAGAAAACGCAGATTTTTTCATGTAAGATAGACAATTGTAGATCAGTATTTAGATGGTTAACAAGCCAACTAAGTAATATGCCACCGCAACTAACAATAAAGAAGCACTTTATCGTATTATAATCGTATCATGACAACAATGGCATGTAAGACCTCTATTATTATGACACTAATGGCTTATTTCCTGAATCCTAATCTAGGTGTCCGCGTCGCTTTGTGTTCTACGACATCATTACAAAATGCGTACTCTTAGGGTCATCACCCATGACTTTTTACAGCGATGCAGTCGCGATACTGTCGCGATGCCCTCGCTGGCAGCGTACCCATAGCCTATGCAGACACGATTCTGTATTGCTACTATCGCGATGCAGTTGTGCTACAGATGCGATGCAGCATCACTACAGCCCGCCTCTGCTCTTTCCTTTCCCCCGATATCGCCCGATACAGTCGCGCGTTTGTGATACATTGGCGATGTTAACGCACAACAGCATATCTCCGGTCGCACGTTTGTTGCGATAAGGTATCATTGTAGCGCAACTGCAGTATCTCGCGACTGCATCGCTGCAAAAAGTCGTGGGCGATGGGCCTTAGTGGCAATGTTTTGAATGCTAACAACCTTTGCAAGAGTGTGTGCTTCTTACTCTTAGGTCTTTGTCGTTTACAAGCACGTATCCAGACTTATAAATTAACATAATTATTTTACTCGGTATTATGTAGTAAACAATAAATAGTTTACAGTTGTAAATTTAGGTACAAGGGTACAAACATAGGTAGTCTGTCTGTTCGTTAATCTCGAAAGTATCTATTGTGATGATCGATGATATATAAATAGGTGTGTACCTAGAATGGAAGGTAAGTCCATCATCATCAACCTATATATTATTTCCCATACAGGGCACAGGCCTACCCTCAGGAAGGGTATACACCCTTCCAGTATGGACTAATGCCTATACAGGCATTAGTCCAGCACGCGTGCCCAATGCGGATTGGTAGACTTCACATACGCATTGGAATTTCTTCTTCAGCGTTTGCAGGTTTCCTCACGATGTTCTCCTTCACCGTTGGAGAGCAGTCGCATTACATACATAATTTAGAAAAACTCAGTGGTACATGGCATGTCGTTCGTGCGGATTCGAACCCGGACCTCAAGATTCAGTTTCCATTCCTCTCCGCAACGCTCTCGGTGGTAAATCCATGATCTACTTGATTTTCCTTTCACTATTCAATCATAGATTATCCTCTAAAGTATAGAAGTTAAGAAAAAAAAATGAATTTTGTTGTGCTGCAATAAGTTATGTACAAAAACATGACGGACGGGACGTGGGAACGTATTGATTAGCTTTTAATTTCGTGTGAAACGGGTCGCCACTCGGATATAATTAGCTAGTAGTATAATTGAATTATTAATGATTAATTAATTAATCCTCAAATATCTCATTGAGATGGGAAGGAACCGAACACACAGTATAAAGGAATCAGGAGTGCGATTTTTGAATCTCAATACGTTGAACTCAGCAGTTGAAAATGTATGGAGATACGCATATTTCTACTGCTGAATTCACTTTAAAAAATCGCACCTCTGCAGTATGATTTTTGACAGTCAAATCAGCAGTAGAAAGATGCATATCTCTATAGTAATTTTGACATTTTCAACTGATGAGCTCAGCGAATGAGATTCAAAAATCGCACTCCAGGGCACCATAATAGGATAAGAAGAAGAACGGTTAAATCATGGTTGAAAAGAACAATATCAAGTTGCCATTTCGAAAAGAATGTATTAATTTATTTTCCAGTTTATAGAAAGCTATTTATTATCATTTATTAGTATATTATCCATACTAACATTATAAATGCAAAAGTGTGTCTGTCTATCACCTACGTTTTCACGGTTAAACCGCTGATACAGAGAACTTGAACCCTGACTGAGGAATTACATGAGAAAAATGCTTCTCCCACAACACTGCTTAAATCATCTGTGACGTGTAAGGCCTATGAGGATTACATAGGCATTTCCACGCAGACGAAGTCTCGGCTGACTGCTAGTTACAAATAAACTTGCAGCTCTCCTAACGTTCCTAAGTATTCTCGAGACCACTCGAGACATGTCTTGCATGCCAATTGTCGTCTAAACTACTGCGTATATAGAGTTCTTCTGGCTAGACACTCATACATTTTGGCTAGGCCATTGATGAGTTAGTTAGTCGACAAAGTTGTATTACGAACTTAGTTACGATTATTGATATTATTAATTTATTACGAACTATTTGTTATGGATTTCCGCAAAGTAACGTCTGATTCAATTAATTAGCAATTTATTTTAGGTTCTCTCTAAAAGGGAAGATAATTTATAAAACATTTTTAGTATCGCATAAAGAGCATCTGCAAATATCTGAAGAACTTAAGTTCTCTGATGAAAAGAATTGCTCTAAGATGAAGGTTTTTCTATTGGAATGAAAATACTATGGAAAATCATTGCCTTTCGATCTAATTTTCTTATGAGACATTCAATGTGTTTTGGGATATATTATTATTATTATACAGGGTGTAAGTGACAGCCTAGCAAATACTGAAACGGTGAACTCAGACCATCAAACTGAACAACTTTCACTATGGAGCCTAACTCAGGGGACGCAAAAAAAATCAGCTCTCCCATACATTTAAGTCGGGTAGGTACAGCAGTTTTGTATGGGACAGCTGATTTTTTTTCGCGTCTCCTGAGTTGGGCTCCATAGTGAAAGTTGTCCAGTTTGATGGTCTGAGTTCACTGTTTCAGTATTTGCTAGGCTGTCATACACCCTGTATATATTTTGTTATGAAACATATGTTTTGTTTAAATTTTTGTTTCCATCTTTACGTTTAGGTAGTAAATAATATAGGTAGGTAAGTACTTAGTACTTACTATAATTTTTGTCCTTTTTCTAGTGATCAGATCTGATGGTCATGTACGTATATAAAATTATTAATTGGGTAAGTACATAGCTAATACTTATACTTCTGTTAATAATTTATAAAACGTTCAGCGAGGAAACGCTGCCAGCATCTTGGGTACCCTCCCGCGCGGTCCAAACCTGCACCATAATTTAGGTTGAGTTAGTTTTATTTTCTCACTATATTTAATTATTTTTAATGTACATACTTACCTTCCTTAATTTGTCTTTAATAAAATTGAAATTTATAAAACTGCTGTAAAACAACATAACAAATATTAATAATTCTAGAGGTTAATATCGTTAGCCAGCTTTACTTAACAAATAATCAGAATACTATTTAAGTGTCACAGTCATCCAATAACCGTTATTAATGTTATGAATATCCAAACGAGTATTTAGCCGTTTAAGTGCAATATCAGTATCAAGGTGCATAGTTGCATTCTACAGTTATGGTAGGTATGCTAAACGAATAATTTTAGCGAAAGGTAATACAAGACAAGACAACATCGAGGCCAACAGCGGCGGCGCTCCGAGGGAGGTTAGCGACTGGCGAGCTGGTGAACGACCCTAGTATCTACCTAAGTAGGTACTTTGTGGAACTTATATATATACGTAACATACTTAAAGTGGGACTTCACACGTTGAACTCAGCAGCAGCAGTTGAAAATGTCAATATTACTATGGAGATATGCAATTGCATCTTTCTACTGCTGATTTGACATTCAAAAATCATACTCCAGGAGTGCGATATCTCCATAGTAATTTTGAGATTTTTAACTGCTGAGCTTGAATAAGTTATATGTCAAGATTGACAGTCGAAGCTACAAAAACGTAGAAAAAAATTGTAACCAGTATTGGCCTCTAAACCCTATCCATATACTCGCACACAGACATAATTAGTAAACTCTCAAAAACTGTATAATTAGTATGGCGCCTCACGCACATCAACCTAAGAAAGTTGGCTCCTTTTGTTTTATACGGTAGAAGCATGAGGCTCTTTCTAGACATATACTTTTTCTAAGCTGCTGAGTTTCAAAAATCGCACTCCTGGCCATCAAACTGAACAACAAAAAAAGACAGCGGTTTCATTCATTTTGACTGAGTCCATTGTAATATTTTATGGAACAACTGTTTTTTTTTTTCACCATTTCAATGTAGGTTCCGTAGTAAAAGCTATTCAATTTGTATGTACGAAGCCCCTTAAGTATGTAACGCATTTAAGTTTACACTCTGTATAATAAAAATTATTTCACTTTATACTGTCACAGACCGTTTTGTCGATCAAACAAAGTTATTGACCTGAATCTGAACTTGCATTTTGCATTTAGCCCCGATTTTACGGTTGGTTAAGTTTAGACCCAAATGGAACTTGAACTGATTCATTACACCTATTCATTGTGCATGTAGCTACACTACTTCTCTTAGTCAAATTGATGTAAGTAGACAGTATCAAATTATTTGTGATAACTAATCTACAAAGGAGCCATTTTAGACATCAAAAGGAACATACATAACGAACGGAAAAGTCTTGGTTTTACCTATTTATTTCATAGTGTTCAGTTTTCTATTTTATCGAGGTTTTTGACTACCAGGGTCGTACCCAGGGGGGGATAAAATAAAATAGGAGGGATTTATCCCCCCCCCCCCCCCCCAAATCCGAATATTTGTATGGGACACTGATTACAGTTATAAAACCCAAAAACCCCCGAATAAAAATTTCCCCCCCGAAACCAAAGTCTGGATACGTGCTTGTTTACTACTACCTAATCTACTAATAAGTATTACTTTTTAATCTAATTCGCTATGAACCTTCTTTTCCGTTCTAATTCACCGCAAACAATCACTAACATATATAAACATGAATTAACCATGCAGTCGCTATCTGACCGTGAATTATCTCTACAATTTTCCACGCACTTTTGCCTTAGAGGGAAAAGTTGTCACTTAAGGTGGTTGCAGAGGGGTCAATTTTATACAAAACTTTGACGCACAATACGCGTAGACGGTATTAATATAACTAACTTTGTATATATGGAAAAATAGTTTAGAAAATCTAGTTACCGCGTCACAAATAACATTTGCAATTTATAATATAATAACGAAGATATAAAGCTTTTAAAATGTTGTATAAAATATTACTTTTATTAATTCCGTCTAAGCGTATTGTGCGTCAAACTTATGGACTGACACCTTAATGGCGTAAAATATTAAATTACTTTTAGAAGACCTAGTTTTAACGTTGACTGAGTATTGTAAATAAGCCAACGTGACTACTTATTTGTTATTTTCGGGAAATGACCGTCAGGGAAATGTTACTTTTGACTACTTCTATTAACTTATGACACGCTCTCTGTCACTCGTGGTCGAAAATCATTGTTTTAATTATTTTACTAAACATTTTAATATTATACGCTTCATGCTTATTTAAAGATGAGACATTTAAAGGCTAGGAAATGCAAATTTTGTATTTTACCTAAGCTCTCAGAAAGAATATTTAAAAAAAGTATAATAAATAATGTAAAATATTGTATTCATTAATCTAAGACCATTTTATTTATTATTATTTACCATTTTTAGATAGTTCATAGGTATCTACTCAAAGCCAGCTGGAATTATAATATCCGTTCCTGTTAATTTCTGAAATAAAATAAACATTTATTCGTAATAAAAAGTACTGATCGTGAAATTTTTTGCAGTAGCCGATTAACTACTAAAAAAAAAAAATTATTTTCTTTTATTCGTGGCATGGCCTTTTAAATATTTTTTCTGACATGAAACCACCAGTCCTTCGCGTAATTTTTATTTTGAATCTTTTTAGTAGGATCTTTTTAACAGTAATCATCGTTGAGGTAGGATAGACAATACCTTTGCTAGCTTCCTGGGTAGGAGACACTTCCCGTAAAGGAAATGTTAATTATTAATTACGCATCAGTCTATAATAGGTACACAACAATTGTCCACAATGTAGGGACCTAAATTTTAACAAATACTGAGCTTTAACCCGTGACTTCGTTCGCACAAATTATAGACCTAACAGATTTAAAGTCAAATCAAAAGCTTTCAAACAAAAAAGTTTCATCAAAATCAGTTCAGTAGTTTTTGCGTGATACTCGAGCAAAAAAACGGACAAAAATCCAAAAATTTGTGATTTGGTGTCAGGGACACCTAAAAACCATATTGTAATCTTTTGTAATGTACAGACACACTTCTTTTACAGTTTTATAATAGCACAGAGTATACTATACTTATACTATAGTAATAGTTTAGATTAGAATACAGGGGTTCTTCTTAATAACAATGATTGTACAGACGTTTTAGGAGATTTTACCAAAGGACATTCTATTCCTGTGGCCTTTCCAAATCCTAGTCAATTTAATTAAAGATTGAAAAATTTGTCTCGGGCGGGACTTGAACCCGCACTCTTTCAAACCTAATTTCGCCACCGAGCCCAATACCCAGAGAACGAAATTTTCAATCTGTTGCGTCTTAATAATTTCGATCTCTGGGTAGTGGGCTCGATGGCGAAATTCGCCCGAGACAAATTTTTCAATCTTTCTTTGATTCGAAATAGCACAACATGGCTGTAACATGTTTAAAAATCAATAATATTCGAAACTAGTCAATTTAATTCAACATGACACCGGATATTATGTGTGATTTGATTTTTCGATTAAATACAGAGTGTAAAATTAAGTGGGACACTTACTTAAAGGGGTGCTTCAGGCCATCAAACTGAACCACTTTCTCTATGGGACCAATAGTGAAATGGCGAAAAAAAAATCTGCTGTCCCGTACATTTCAGTCGAGTTATGTTTGCAGTTTTGTATGGGACAGCGTAGTTTTTTTCGCGATTTCCATGTTGGTCCCGTAGTAAAATTTGTCAGTTTGATGGTCTAAAGCACCCCTTTAAGTAAATGTCCCATTTAATTTTACACCCTGTATATATTTAATTAATTCTGCTATTTAAATTCTATGTTGACTATTTATTTTACATATTACATACGTTTTGCAAGCTCATAAAGCATAATTACATCATACCATATCGTACCATACGAGGTTCTTGCTGCAACCCCATTGTTGCTGATCCATCCAGCTGTCTATCAAACAATGAAACACATTTTCACTTTCCAAGTCCCTCGTCTAAGTTCTTGGCTATACTCCATAAGGACAATAATGGCTTGATTATCGGAACTTGCTTATTTATATACTAGACAATACTCTTTGTTTCGTAGAGTGTTTAATGAGAGAGCAGAGTTACCTACCGAGAGTTACTGTATACGATAATATCGAGATCGTTCACATAAATTGTAGACTTTTCATTCATACACGACGACCCGTTTGATGTAATGGTTACCACGCCGGACTGCCAAACTAGGGTCCTGGGTTCGAATCCCGGTTCGATCGTGGATGCTTATATGTTTGTGCCGTTGTTGTATGGTTTTCATAATAAACAGCTTATAGTGCTTGCTTGGGATCATTACAATGTATGTGCCTGTGAGCGTTATTTACTATACATAAATTCATGACTATCGTTTTTTTCGGAGTGGTCAAAACCGTCGCTAGAATCACCATCTAGGTATAAATAGTCTTCTTAATTATGCTGACGGATTTTCAGGAGATAATCACAGATTACCAAACAGAACAACTTTTTCTATGGGATTCAAATATTTGTGTCGTGTAGGTTCGGCAGTTTTGTATGAAACCGTAGATTATTTTTGCGATTTCGATATTGTCTCTTTTACAGTTTGATGGTCCGATCATCGTCTTAAAACACAGACTACCCCCCAATATAAACAGCATGATGAAAATTTTTTACACGACCGAAGTCACCATTTTTGGCGGAAGGTGCGGGTGGCGGGGCACGAAACAATGCAACATGATTGGCCATTTCAATGTCGCACTACTTCGAGCACGCTCACTCGCGTTGCTTATATCAGTGCAAAATCATAGGTGTGTGGCGCGCGTCGGCGGCCTTGCATGCGGTATCTATAAAACAACCTACATATAAAATAACCGTCGGCATATTAAGTTGGACCCTGAATACAGAAA
This sequence comes from Agonopterix arenella, assembly GCA_927399405.1. Classification (NCBI taxonomy): domain Eukaryota; kingdom Metazoa; phylum Arthropoda; class Insecta; order Lepidoptera; family Depressariidae; genus Agonopterix; species Agonopterix arenella. The sequence continues at coordinate 13,226,182 of OV656695.1, read as the reverse complement.
GATACGTTATAGTCTATATAGGAAGGGAAAAGGCCTGTCTCACGAAAACGAGTAATTCAACATACAATACATTTATTGCCTCTTGCGGGATTCAGGCCGTGTACCCGGACTTTCGATTTTCGATATATCGCGACCGTTTCGGTCCGAACTTCATTGTAATAGAGTTGACATTGGAACGAAAAAGTTCGAATATACGGGTAGAGGCCACGAACCGCGCGGTTCGCGAACTCGCCATCTAATAGCTATATCGGTCCGTCTAGCGGGCCGCCGTAGAATAAAAACGACAACGATTCTGTCGAAATAAAGTAAGCACGAGTAGCTTCTGGCTTAGCGGCGCGTGAGTGTGAAATATTGCCAAGTATTATGTAAATGGAGCTCGGCTCGAACTTTCTTTAGTCCGTTCAATTAGCGAACAGAAATGTTTACCTTATTCTGATTGGGAGAAACGATACCATCTTGGGATCGTTCAAAAGTGGGCAATTCGAGCCTCTACCATAAGAATAATGAATACGCTATATTCTATGCCTCTACGTTGTCGACATTCTCTTAGAGTTTTTTTAAGATATCAGAAATTTAACTTTCTACGGTCAATTTATTTACGAAAATATTGTATGAGAGTAAGGAAATAGTGACGTTCATAATTACAATACAATAAATAAAAATAAATACGTATTCCCCCATGTTCGACGTAAGGACAACACATCTTCATTGGCTACTGTATAAGTAAGTAGAGTACGCTTTTATAATAATTAATAAGATACCAGAGGATATTTTAACTTGCCAGCCAAAAAGTATAAATCCTTCTGTAAAAACCTCACTACTAATATAAACAAGATGATTAGGCATGGTCTGTGTGTGTAATTCAATATTGTATTTGTAATGGTACCACAGATCATTTAATGCTTATATTGTACTCTGTACTTATATTTTGTTTCGTTTAAAATAAAAGAAGTGTGTTGTAGAGTCCGCCCATTTTTCTCTACAACGGAACACCTATCGACGAGGCGGTAGAGTCAAAAAAAATTCTTCAAAAAGCATGTGATATTATTTCAAATACAAATTAGTTTTAAGTTTTGCATAATATCTACGCTACGTGTTACGTTGTGCTCGATATAGTGGCTCATTTCCTCTTCGCTTATTTGTATTTATTTTTATTTTTATTTGATTTTGTTTTTATTTTTAAATATAGTTCTTTATTTTTAATTAAAGCCATAAGTTGTACATAATGTTGTAAATATCTACGCTACGTTACTTTAATCTAATTCAGAATTAATGTATAGGCAAAACTGAGACTTTACTTGTGATTAGATGTAATTTATAAACTTCATTGCTTTCATCAGATACTTCAATTTTAATTGGCTGGATGGTCTTGATTTGCATGACATAATCGAATACCTACAATGACAACGCCATGCCATGAGACTAAAGGTGCAAACAAACCGTAGGCCTAGCATGCCACCCCCGAGAAAACGATAAAAATCGAGATGTGCCTCCATCTTTATTATTTTACGTATGCCAGAGAGAGCGCGCATGACGTTTTTCTCGTTTAAACGTTTTGTCGTGGGTGGCATGCTAGCCATGCTGGGCTTACACACGTGATGCCACGTCCATCAGAAGACATCAGTTTTCATAGTAAATATATGAAAAATCATTATTTAGAAACACATTAACAACACAAACACATCTTACGTGACGTCGCTGAATTATAGTAGTTTTTATAACGTGGCGTGGCATCAAATAATCCCAGTTTGTTTTCACCTTAATACATTTTCCAGCTGCCTGACGCCATCATTTGCTACCATAAACTTCGGCTCATTCATTCGTGTCTCTGATTTAAAGTTAAACAGCTGTAAAAAATTTGTTGCACAATACAACGGAATATAGACAAATGAACGCAGCTCCAACTTTCACTTATAACATCATGTGGTTCTGTTATTTCATCTAAATAAGTGCACTAAACCAACTATTTATACATTTTGTTCCAGATACGAAATCTCACAAATCAACATATTTTCGTCTTTACGACGTTCGCATAAGTGTTCGGTCATGTGACTTCAATGTGGAATTCTATAGCCTACAATACGGAAGACAAAGCCAGTTTAGTATTGGTCTGTGGACGGAGGTGGTGAAGCGAGGGGGAGTGGACTTTCACTCGGACGTCTCGAGACGACCTCGAGATCGTCGTTGTGGGACGCGGCGCGGTCGGTAACCGCATGGTTACGAACTCGGATTGATAACGTCGGCAATGAATCCTATTTTGATTTTCATTAGGTGTAAATTCACCCTTTGGTTTTTTTAAAGTAATGATCAAACTGAACAACTTTCTCTACGGGACCAATGTCGAAATCGGGAAACAAAATCAGGTGTTCGATACAAAACTGCAATCTTACTCGACCCAAATGTATGTGATAGCCATAATATATAAGTCTAGTCTATGGTGATAGCGGATTTTTTTCGCGATTTCTAGGTTGGTCCCATAGAGAAAGTTGCTCAGTTTGAAATATCCTCTTAAAAATCTAGTATAATTAAGTAGTAAAAAAAAATAGTATTAATTTCTTGATATTTAGGTAAAAAAGATTCAATAAATTATAATATTTGAAACGTTAATCTGGATAATTTAGAACGTCGATGTATACATTTTGAGCTCAAAACATTGAATAAGATATGAAAGGGCTCAAAAAGAAAAATAAACTGAACATCATTAATTCATTATAAACATAATAAACAATATCAACACCAAAATACCATAGATAACGTAGTACTTACTATCTCTATGCAAAATTCATCAACACCAAAAAGTTCGAATACGTTGTATTATGCTGAAAGGACTGGCCATTTGAAGTTGAATTTTTCGTTGTAGAAAACCGTTTGCTTATTTAAAAGAAAATTTGTTTTCTTTTTCGGGTATTTTATATGGCTAGAACAATGAATTTTTTTGCAGCACATGTAAGCAGTACCATTTTTTTATACCTCTATAATTTCAAAAGCTAATAGGCCTGTAACAATTTGAAAATTTTATGTTAAAAAAAATTCAGGCTACGGTATATAGGTAGAGATATTTTTAATTGTCATAACATAACTAATAAATAACTGGATGAGCGAGATTAAAAATGTATTAAGTAGTGCAATATCAATAAGGATTAAGTTATAAAACGTATGTAAGTATATCATTTAATTTTTTTTCTTTAGGTAAAAAAATACGGCATCGGTGTTTGTTGGTAGATGTTTTTTTTTCAGTTCCATACACTGTTCTACTGTACTGTAGGAACTGGCTCCGGACCTTGACTAGTTTAGGAGCATTAGTTAGTTTACAAGTTGTTAAATTCAATAAAAAACAATGTATTATGTTTATTCTAAACGTGTGCGCTATAGATTATAGGTACAGGCTCTGCGCGTACGAAGTTGCGGTCACTGCTGGATCTACATAATAAAATAAAGTAAGTAGGATCTATTTTGGCAGCCCTACAGTGCCTGACCTGTCCAAAGTGAAAGTAGAGGTTTGCCCTTTGATACTTCGAGTCGAGTGCAATTAAACAAGTTAAAAGTCCCTTCATAAACTTCTTATGGCTAAAGTCTAAGTGTGAAAATGGCATGATTATCGGGACCTTGTGTTTAATTGAAGATATATTTCGTTGGCATAATATAAGGTCTAACAAAATTAGGTGAAACTATTTTAAGGGGATGATCAGAACATCAAACTGAACAACTTTCTCTATGGGACCAATAGTGAAATCGCGAAAAAAAAATCTGCTGTCCCATACATTTAGGTCGAGTAGGTTTGTATGGAACAGCTGATTTTTTTTCGCGATTTCGATATTGGTCCCATAGAGAAAGTTGTTCAGGTTGATGGTCTGATCATCCCCTTAAAATAGTTTCACCTAATTTTGTTAGACCTTATATAAATATCGTTCAACAATTTAACAGTGGACGCTAAATTCAATTTGCTTTTTCCGTTTCTAAAAGTGGTCTTCTAATATCATCAGTGCTTTGAAATTGACGACTTGAATTCGATTTGTTCGACATTGATAGACGCGAAGTTGCTTTTCTTTGTGTCAACGAAAGTATATCTAATAGCAATGCTCTATTGGTAATGCCAGTGAAATTATGATATTTTTTATTAGTTACTAGCTTTCGCCCTTGACTTCTTTCGCGTGTCAAAATTAAATATACCCTATGTCTCAGGAATAGTACCTATAGGTATTTTCTAATAGTAAAATAATTTTTGCAGTCGGTTCAGCAGCTCCAGAGATTACCCCCTACATACAAACAAACACATTTTAGTGTAGATGATAGATACCTGTGAAATATCAGGGATTAATAGGTATAATATAGTATAGTGATTAGGTATATATAGGGTGTAAGTGACAGCCTAGCAAATACTGAAACGGTGAACTCAGACCATCAAACTGAACAACTTTCACTATAGAGCCTACCTCAGGAAACGCGAAAAAAATCGGCTGTCCCATACAAAAATGCTGTACCTACCCGACTGAAATGTATGGGACAGCTGATTTTTTTTCGCGTTTCCTGAGGTAGCGTCCATAGTGAAAGTTGTTCAGTTTGATGGTCTAAGTTCACCGTTTCAGTATTTTTTAACTCGTTAATTTTATTCACCCTGACTCATTAGGCAGAGGTTGTGTCCAACTCACACCAAAGTATACCTATATATAATACCTATACGTAGTAGTAATAGTACTTTGTGCCTACACTATAATTATCAATCTATACTATTATAAAACTGTAACAGGAAGTTTGTCTGTACATTGAAGATATTAACGAAAAAAAAAGTTACGATATGGTTTTTAGGTGTCCCGGATTCCATTTCACCAATTTTTGGATTTTTTGTCTGTCTGTTTGTTTGTTTGGGTGTTTGTTTGTTTGTTTGAACGAGTATCACGCAAAAACTACTGAACCGATTTTGATGAAACTTTTTTTGTTTGATCGTTATGATCTGACTTAAAATCTGGTATATAATTTGTGCGGACGAAGTCGCGGGTTAACGCTCGTAAGAATATTATTATGTTGTTGCCAAACGAGTAACCATTAATTTCCGCAAGCCGTGATTATGTTCATCGCATATCCGTAAAAATATATATTTATTCAAATTAATAGATAACCTATAACGTGTATTTTATATGTTAAACTCATTCCCAAAGATACCTAACTAGATATTGTGTCTATGTCTCTATTGAGATTTTGAGATAATGACGGTGTATTTATGATACGAGATTCCATCGGCATCGGCATTATAAACTGAAAGTGTGTTTGTAGGTATGTCTGTCTGACTCTCTGTTTAATTTCCTGTCTAAATTATAAACTGTTCATGTATCTATTTTAGTTTGTAGCAGTAGGAGTTTGTAGGAGGCTACTTTTATTCCGAAAACGAATGCAGCGGGACCCAAGCTGCTTGCTTATAAAAAGTATATGTCTAGAATGAGTCTCATTCATTTACCGTATAGTAAAACAAAAGGGGCCAACTTTCTTAGGTTGGTGTGCGTGAGGCGTCTTACAAATTATGTTTGTGTGCGTGTATATGGATAGGGTTTAGAGGCCATTACTGGTTGCAATTTTTTTTTACGCTTTCGTAGCGTCGACTGTCTATCTTGACATGTGCTTGACATATAACCTTATCCAAGGCTGCTTGGTACAAAATTGATTCCTAAATTAACAATATTAGCTAGAAAACTAATTTTGGTTTTTCATAAAAATTTGAAGATTACACACCGAGGACAGGAAAGTAAGAAAGGTCTCAGATCTCATGTAATTTGAGTAAGTAAACATGTGATCTGAGGCTTTCTCATTTACTGCCCGAGGTTAGTATACTATTTTTCTCCTCGACGGAGTCGGAAAGCGGCAACTTCGTTTAGCGAAGCGGGATGAAAGTTGACGCTTTCCGCCCTGAGGGGTGAAAAATATATATCTATTTATTTTATCTCTATGCAGAGAATAACTTTGAAAGAGATTGTGGAATGTATATTATATTATGTATATAACTATAATAATTCGTTTTTCAGTAGGTAGGTACATCATATACAATCGTGTAGTAACATCATGCTGAATGAACAAAGGACTATAATTTTCCGATTTAATCACAAAATATGAATAAAACAGAGCGATATACGAGTATGATAAACAGTGTGCTGGAGCGAGACAACCAGCACTTTATTCGATGACATGCAAAAAGATTGTGAAATTGCAATTATGAGAGATGAAACGGAAGCGGAAGCCATGCTTTGGCTGTAATTGAAAATAATTTACGCAAAATATTGATACAGGTAGAGTTCGATTGAAGAAAGCCGTGCGTTTAATTGAAGTGCTACATACATTTATAAACTCAAGACCGTGTTCTCGTTTCGGGGTGATCGAACTTTGCTGCAACTCTCCTCTCAACTCAACTAACTTTTTAATGTGTTGTCGAAGCCAGTTGCACTTTGAGTATACAGGGTGTAAGTGACAGCCTAGCAAATACTGAAACGGTGAACTCAGACCATCAAACTGAACAACTTTCACTATGGACCCTAACTAAGGAGACGCGAAAAAAAATCAGCTCTCCCATACATTTTAGTCGGGTAGGTACAGCAGTTTTGTATGGGACAGCTGAAGTTTTTTCGCGTCTCCTGAGTTAGGCTCCATAGTGAAAGTTGTTCAGTTTGATGGTCTGAGTTCACCGTTTCAGTATTTGCTAGGCTGTCACTTACACCCTGTATAGGGTTGTAAGAGAATTGCTTCCGAAAACTCAAAGGGGTGAAATTACCCATCGATATGAACACCTTTTACTATGGGACCAACTATGAGATCTCAAAAAAAATCTGCTCCTCCATACATTTTGCGCGGTAGGAATTTAATGTTAGTAGTAATGTATGTGGATAGCTGATTTTTTTTGAGATCTCATAGTTGGTCCCATAGTAAAAATTTTTACTATTGATGGGTAATTTCACCCCTTTGAGTTTTCGGAAGCAATTTCCTTAAACCCTGTATTTTGGGATGATGTATCGACACAGAATAAATACTAGTACTACTCCAGTTCTTTTTGCCCGAAAGAACACTGCAGAAAACCGTGCCCCTATTCCAAAGAGATTATATCTTAGAATAAAGAGATCCTTTCTAAATGCCTTTTTCTTTTCGGTTCTCTTTTATCGGGGAAACTTCTTGGGAATGCCGTAGAAAGAGCATCTATCTCTATGAGAAAGAGTAATTGTAATCTTCGTCTATGGGGATGACAATAATGTTTTTTTTTTAATTTGTTTCATGGAAACTATTGGATATACTATTGAATTATCTATGGTTTCTTGACCACCCGAAAGATATTTAAAATCTTATCATAAAATATATCTCTCTATTTTTTTCAACGTCCATTTCAGAGTGCCAATAATCATTTTTTTAACGCGTTGCGTGTCTGTGTGTGCAATGGCTATATTTGCAAAAAAAAATGGTGTCGATGAAGTTTTAACGTTTGTGCCTGAAACGAAAACTACTGAAACGATCAGGATGGAATTTAGGATAAGAAGACACATGATGGGTTAGGTATCTTGAAGTGTAGAAGGGTAACCTTACATTTTATCTCATTACAATCGGATCTCATAATCTGAAGTTTTGCAAATTTGAAGATTTCAAATACTCATTTCACACTGTTCTAAGTGATTGTCATACGATATGATTCGTGCTGACCATAAACTTACATAATACTCCATGTGCTGACACGAAAGAAGAAGAAGACTGGGCTGCGCATACAAAGTCGCGCGCACACCAGAAAATAAACACTGGATTGTTTTATTTGACAGACATGTATTGCATAGCTCCTTGGCATAGCTTTTACGTAAGAATCACTCAAGTCTCGCTGAATGTTGAAACAAACGTCCATTATTGACTTTGGCAGACACAAGTCACATGACTCACACGAAAACCGAAGAAACAACATAATATTAATTAAGAACTGCCTCCGTGGTCTAATGGTTAACAGCATTGGCTCTCGACACGGAAGTCGTGAGTTCGATTCCCATGGGGGACACCTAGTGAAATGTCACTCTGTGCGTTTTTCCCCAGTTGGTTAAAACATTGCAGGCTGAATCACCTGATAGTCTATAAAGAAAAATGATTCCGTGCTTCGGATGGCACGTTAAGCCGTTAGTCCCGGCTACTATCTCTGGTGGTAGTAGTCGTTACATAAAAACCACGTCATGAAAAAACTCTGACACCAGGGCTCTGCCCACACGATAAGAAAGAAAGAAACAAGAACTTACGTCGACCATAGTTTATTATAGTTTTAGTAGGTAAAAAAGATTCGTAAATATTCTAAAAAAGATAACGTTGTAAAAATCTAATAACACAATAGGTACGTAAGTATCACGAACATTGTATATAGGTATTTTCTTTCATCTTCGAGAAGTGGAACATTTTAATAAAACGTAGTACAAAAGAGTTCAACGCGACACACATTTTCTTTCAAGTATAATTTTTCTGGATTACTTTCTTTCTAGCTTTGAAGATCGCATAGACTAGGTTTTTTTAAAGTAATATAGGTAATAAAATTAATCTAATAAGATTTAAGTATGTGAACCGTATGATGTAAAGGATTGAATTCGATCCGATTTTATTAAGTGCTAGCTGACCCGGCGAACTTCGTACTGCCTCAGAATCAGTTTTACCCGACACACACTTGGCTGTTTTTTATTTATAAACCTTCCCTAGCATGTGCATAGTAACCCACCAAAGTTTCATCGCAATCGGTCCAGCTTATAAAGAACACAGTACAAAAGACTTCAATGTGTAATAAATACAAAACATTTCTTTTGATTGCTTCATCGAATGTTTAAAAACGCTTGAGTGAAACGACATAATACATTTTTTCTTATGAAATATCTATTTTCTGTAATACAGTTTCAGTTATATCAACCTACATTTCGCTTTGCCTTCATGTTAACTAACATTCGGGGCGGATATTCGTGTAAGCAGGTTTGTCTTTGAAATTTGTTTTTCTACAGTTTCTATTATTAAAGTTTAACTTTTTGTTTAAACCATATACCTTATAAGTTATAATATAAAATCAAACCTACGTATCATCATAATGAAAAAAAAAATTAAAGTTTAAGAATTATTTAATTATCATTTACTTCACTAGTGATTTCCTAAAATATTTTTTTTTAGGTTATTTATCTAAAATGTAATGTTTTTGACATTACATTTTATCATACAAAGCCACCCTACGAAAACCACGTATGGTTTATATGAGGTGTGGCGAGCTCATTTTAATTCGATACATTGACATTTGTTAGGTAGTATTTCTTGCATGCTTCCTACTCTATTGCTTTGGGAAAAAGAAAATTAATAGAGCATCGTTTATAATGTGGTCTCCGATCATGATAATCATGATAATCATCATATAAAAATGTGATAATATCTCAATAACGTATTAAATGTTTCAGAACATTATAGTTATCGGAGTAGAAAGTGTTGGTAATTTAAAACCAATATTACCGCAAAACTTTTATGTAACAACAGGTGTTAAAAACGTTAAAATGTTAAACATTTTGTTACGCAATTATGAGATAACCTTCTTAAATTTTACGGTAACATTTAAACAATAAAATATCATTGAAAAATATCCGTAACTTATAGTCTGGGTTTTCACAAAATTTCTGTTGCTTGAAATTGAAATTTTATTGTCAGTCGCTTCCTTGAAGAAATTTCTCGAGTCGAGGAAGTTTTTTATCATTTCGAACATACCATTTATTGAGTAAGTGGAGGAAATCTCGAGAAAGCAAATAAGAATATAGGTGTAAAGGCATTGATATCTTATAAGTATGCATATATAAGGTCTAACAAAATTAGCTGAAACTATTTTAAGGGGATGATCAGACCATCAAACTGAACAACTTTCTCTATGGGACCAATATCGAAATCGCGAAAAAAAAATCAGCTGTTCCATACAAACCTACTCAAACTAAATGTATGGGACGACAGATTTTTATTTCGCGGTTTCAATATTGGTCCCATAGAGAAAGTTGTTCAGTTTGATGGTCTGATCATCCCCTTAAAATAGTTTCACCTAATTTTGTTAGACCTTATATAACAGAACTAGATAAATAATCAACGCTTCAAAAATGGCATAGCCAAAAGGCACAAAATAGCTAGAAAAGTAAACATACCAAATATAATTATACAACTTAAGTTTATTGTTCAAATCCAACGTGTTAGTACCACCCAACCCAAAAGAATTCATGATACCTACTTGAACTTGATTTCTGTGTGTTGGGTTATTGTGTCTATTTGTACAAAAGTTAAGATTTTATATAAAACTTGGAATGTACACAAGGTGACATTGATATCATTAGCATCCTTTTAAACTAAGAGTCTACCCTTCAAGCTTAAGATATAATTCGGAGCGCGCTCCATACAAACTGGTCTGGTTCTATTTTCAATACTAACAAATTAAAGTCAATAAAATGTTTCAGATACAATCCAGAAACTAATCTCTATGCTTATATGTCGTCAGAATTTCTTTAAAATTAGTTTTAAAGTTACAGTGCCTCAAAGATTTCCATACAAATCTTAAATTAATACTAGCATTGAAACTGTATATTTTAACGAAAATCTAACAACATACATAGAGATTAGTTTCTAGATAGTTTCTGAAAAATTTCATTGACTTTAATTGGTTATGGTATTAAAAATATAACCAGACTTCGTGTGTATGGAGCGCGCTCCGAATTATATCTCCATAACAACTTTTACTATGGGAGCGAACCGAACGGAGCAAAAAAAAATCTGCTGTTTCATACATTTGAGCCGAGTAAGCATTGCGAGCGAGTAAGTAAAGTATGGAACAGCAGATTTTTTTGCTCCGTTCGGTTGGCTCCCATAGTAAAAGTGGTTCAGTTTGATGGGTAGATTCTTTAATTTAAAACACACATCACAAAAACTAAAGGGAGATGTGAAAAGGGGCGGGCCAGTGTCGCAGCAATATGCGCAAAAACGGAACACATTGCTCGCGATAGTAAGGATTCAATATATTATGAGGCTGACAGCCAGTCGAGATATTATGTGTAAATAGTTTACAATGCTTGCGTAGTACTAAAGATTATTCGAACGTTGAGTTCTGATACCGCAATGGATAATGAGCACATTCAGGCTAATAAAATACTTTCTATAGCGTGGTACTGCTGGTAATGCGACACTCGGTTTCGTAATCAGCGCGTTGGTTGGCATCTCTCTAGATGTATATGGTTTAAAAGGATGCTAATGATATCAATTTCACCCTGTAAAGGTACCCTAAAGTAGGCAGGTCCTACCAATTTAAGGTCAATGGTGTAAGTGTAAGGTATTAAAAGTCTAATGGAGTATTGCTGACAATTACTACGAATAAGTGAAATAATCTAAAGGTAGTAGAATACTTAATCGAGAAAAACGACAGATAAATGACGTGATTAAAAGCAGTAATGTTTTGTTTTCTCTCACGATATAATGAAATTCCGAGACGAAAGTATCTGCATAGAAAACCGTGAGAGAAGTGATCTGATCACAGGCATTTGTTTACGTTTATGACTGTCGATAGATCGATAATCACACGGTATCGACTTCATCTAGTCTAGAGTATTCGCCATTGATATTATCCAGGGCCGAGCGGTTTCCAAAAATTTTGGAGAAAGTTTAAGTAAAACTGCAATACTCCATTAGACTTTTAATACCTTACACTTACACCATTGACCTTAAATAGGTAGGACCTGCCTACTTTAGGGTACCTTTACAGGGTGAAATTGATATCATTAGCATCATTTTAAACCAACCAACGCGCTGATTACGAAACCGACAAAATTAATCTGATAAAGTTTGAAATATTAACACGTTCCGGGACAGTGACCGCCTATAGCCGTGATAACAATAAAAGTTCTATTGTGTCTCGTTCACTGTCCCGGAACGTGTTAAAAGTAAAGTGAATGTTTTCTGATTTTATGCATATAAACATATAGGTTACCTAATTCGTTATTTTTTGGGATCACAAATAATGTGTACGTTATGGAATTTGTAATCAAAAATCGTAGAAAGATATATGCGGCAATTATAATATACCTACCATTCCAATAACAAACAACACACTTTAACTGAAGTTAAAAGTGTGTTGTAGCTATAGCTACAAAACTGGAAACCAGGCCACGAGCCAGGGGATTGAGAATAATTGTCACAGATAATATAATAATTATAGGATGATGATGTGCCGATCGTCTGATTGAAAGAAATCGTATTCCAAGTAGTGGGTCTTGACCCATTGGCCCTATTTATGTGCCTAGTTATTTTATCTTATAATACCACGGCTAGTAAAAGCGTAGATAATTGCAGCCTTTATGTGTTTATCAACTAGATTCAAATTACAACAAATAGTTTAGAGTGAGTTTGTTTAATTTAATAGTTTAGAAATTCGGTTAAGATTTTGACAGTGAACTGGTCCTATAATTTTCTAATTAATTGTATTTTATTGATCGTGCAATTAGACCTAAGCGTTGCAGGCGGTTATATTGATATTTAGCTTAATATTAACATTAAGAGACGACAAAGTAAACATGTCGTGTTTAGAAAATTAAGTAGTAGTAGGTACTTGAATTGGTTAATAGGTTTGTGTTTTGAACAGCTACTTACCTATATTGAATTATTAAATCCACTAGTTGTCGTACAATGCATTCGCGATAAGAATAATTATAAATTGGTATTTATAATAGCTTATATTTTGTTCGATTTATTTAATTTGCTTCTATGAAAAACTTGAACCGCGTTGAAACCAGTATTATTTAAAGGTCTCTTCTGGCAGAATAGCCCTATATATGTATAAATGCATTAATTACATACTTTAAGGTTGCCTCAGACCATCAAACTGAAAATTTGTTTCGATGGGATGAGACCAACTTTTATATAGCGAAAAAGAATCTGCTGTTCTAAAGAAAATTTCAATAGCTATAGACCAAAGTGTATAACGCTGCTGATGTTTTTTTTCGCGATTTCGCGTTAAAAGTTGTTCAATTTGATGGTCTGAAGCACCCCCTAAAGTAGGTTTAAGTTTACGCGCTGTAGGTAGGTATACGTCGTCAAGACCTAATGTTTGAATTGAATTGAAATATACTTTATTTACACCAAAACAAAATACAATGCACAATAGGAAACATAAACTGAATATGGTACAAATAAGGCGGTCTTATCGCTAAAAAGCGATTTCTTTCAGACAACCTATTGCTAATATTTCAAGTCACACCGAAATATTTTCTTAGTCACTGTCACTTCACAGTTCTATATTATCTCCTACTAAAAGTAACATTTGTATAGTAGTTTCTAGAATCCCGTTTTAAAATAATTAAACAATTATTCAATACGTTACCAATAAGGCGGCCAGTCAACCGTTACCCAGGCGTCGAGTCGCAAGACTTTCGTAAACCCACCCCGATTGATAAATATATCACGTAGTTGTTTCAACACTATTGGCATTCGACTAGAAGCAATTGTTTTACGTTGCGCATGCATGTGAATTTGTATGTAAACTGTAGCACGAGACGAAGGCGTTCGAATTGTCCCCAAAAAAGTTTTGTAGGGCTGCCTGCCACAGGAATTATTTGATCTGAATAAATCACTGAGGCGGTCTTCCAAAAAGTGTTTAGGTGGATCGATCTGTCCCTTACACTGCTCATACAATAGAGATCTAGAGAGATGCCAACCAACGTGCTGAGTACGAAACCTAGTGTCGCATCACCACCAGTACCACGCGATAGAAAGTATTATAGCTTGAATGTGCTCATTATCCATTGCAGTATCAGAACTCAACGTTCGAATAATCTTTAGTACTTCGCAAGCATTGTAAACTATTTACATATAATATCTCGACTGGCTTTCAGCCTCATAATATATTGAACCCTTACTGTCGCGAGCAATGTGTTCCGTTTTTGCGCATATTGCTGCGACACCGGCCCCGTCCCCTTTTCACATCTCCCTTTAGTTTTTGTGATCTGTGGCTCATACTAAATCACAGTGACAGCATCATGTATGTTTTTGGGCAAGCCAGCCGATTGAAAAAGCGAGGATTTGAAAACGTGCCTAAAACGGGACATACTTTTAACTGCTTTATTACCGTGAATTGTGTCGTGCGCTACGGTCGTGCGTGACCCATATAAATACAGGGTGAAATTGATATCATGGGCATCCTTGAGTCTACCCATCAAACGGAACAACTTTTACTATGGGAGCAAATAGATCGGAGCAAAAAAAAATCTGCAGTTGTATACATTTCAGTCGATCGGCAGCGGCGGCGCGGGTGCAGTTTGGTACAGAACAGCAAAATTTTTTTTTGCTCCTATCGGTTCAGTTTGATGGGTTGACTCTTAGTTAAAAGGGATGCTAATGATATCAATGTCACCCTGTATATTTAAGTACCAGTTTATTTTTATTTTTCATACTTTTTTATGGGTTTTAATAGCTAGCTAATCTTAACACGTTCCTGGACAGTGACCGGCTATAGCAGTGATAACAATAAAAGTTCTATTGTGTCTCGTTCACTGCCCCGGAACGTGTTAAGGTGGTTTCAGTCCATACAAAAGTTTGACGCACAATACACGTAGACGGAATTAATAAAAGTAATATTTTATACATGGAAAAATAGTTTAGAAAATCTAGTTGCCGCGTCACAAATAACATTTGCAATTTATAATATAATTACGAAGATATAAAGCTTTTAAAATTTTGTATGAAAAATTTCAAAGCTTTATATCTTCGTAATTATTTTATAAATTGCAAATGTTATTTGTTACGCGGAATCTAGATTTTCTAAACTATTTTTCCATATATACAAAAATACTTATACTAATACCGTCTACGCGTATTGTGCGTCATAGTTTTGTATAAAATAGACCCCTCTGCAACCGCCTTAATGACAATGACTTGCCATCGACACGACATAAGAAGATATGCCTAATGTTTTCTCTATTTCTAACAAGCATGATTCTATGCTTCAAACCCACACCATGTATGAAAATTTCAGTGCAAAGATCAGTCTGTTAGAAAAATCTTGTTATGTTTTGTGATGTGGACTTGTTCCGTTTTTTGACTAATAAAACTGTGCCTAGAACTGTGCTCTAACCTCCTTACGAAGTAATAAAATAATTATACCTTGGTAACCTACCAAGGTAGGTACGAGGTAGGTTAGGTACGAGTATTATAAGTAGGTAATTTTAACCCCTTTTATTGACTGTGGCATAATTTGTTAGGTAACGGCCGGTACTAAAACATTACGTGAACAAACATAATCGTATGAGGAAAATATGTATAAAATATACACAGGTATCTAAAATATTAGAAGTACCAATACCAAACATAACACTTATGAAGGCCAGAATCCTCTAAGTTGTTCACTGTTCTGTAATTTTCGCGTGATGCTGAAATAATATAAGAAAAAAATGAAATAAATCCATTTTTGGGTTTTCGGAGACGTTCCGACACCAACGTTCCAATCTTAGAAAGAGAATATGTCTAGAAAGAGCCTCATGCTTCTACCGTATAAAACAAAAGGGGCCAACTTTCTTTACGTTGGTGTGCGTGAGGGGCCATACTAATTATGTCTGTGTGCGTGTATATGGATAGGGTTTAGAGGCCAATTAATACTGGTTATAATTTTTTTCTACGTTTTCGTAGCTTCGACTGTTAATCTTGACATAAAACTTATCCAAGGTTCCAATAATAGGTATATAAGTAGTTTTTGAAATATGTACCTGATTATTATATCTCTGACTACCCCCTCGGGGATTATATTCGTTAGCATGCTATGCTATGCTATGCATGAAGTAGGTGCCTGATTGTAGAGATATTTAGAAATATAAAATTATTAAAACAACATCTTTATAGGCAGCCCTATAGAACTGCATCGGTTATATTGATGAATTTAATTCACGTCGCAGGTACGTTGTCTACAGACCTACCTACGTTCTCATTTCGATTGTTGTCAACAATGGTCACTAAAGAAATTAAGGTCATAATGTCGGCTTCATTGTTGATCCGTTCACATAAATGCAGCGGCTTAATTCGATTTCAATTACCTATAACTTCGTTCTACCGAAGTCCCGCAAATCAGGTCATTTTCAACCTTCATTTAATATCTATAAGAGTTAAGTCTTGAAGACTTCACACGAGGAAAAAATCACAATAGCCTTTTCCACAGGTTTTTCTTCAATCTCTTTTGTTTCCGTGCTTTATATTCCGGCATAGAAAGGAAGTGGAGTTTAATCTTGATTACAACTTCTCTGCAGAATGGTGAGAAGACCTATTATAATTTTCTCTGTGAGTGACAAAGAGCATTTAGCTTTTTATGTCGTCTTGGTGGAAATTGGCTGAAGAAGAATGGGGTATAAATTGACACCATTAGTGCCAAAATTGTCTTTTTTTCCTTCTTCTTGATTTTTGTGGGGATTACATACGCAGCTAGTTTATCGAGAGGAATGTTACTTATTGTTTTCATACTATAATTGCTCTGATACACCGAGCGCCAGACCATGCCTGACTCAATAAAATCGTTTTTTTGTGTATCTTACTACATGGATCTTGTTGCGACTAGGGATAACTTCCGTGCGATCAGATGTTTTTGCCATACTTATTACTGGAAGCGAAATAGGTCATAGTTTCAGTACAATTCAAGGTATTGTTTTATTTTGTATTTTTGGTGCTTTTGCGGTAGTGTCTTCAACACTGCCATAAATGATCTCTTGAATTGTCTCTCTAACAGCCATGCTTTTTCTTCTTATTGCTGTCTCCCGTTTGCAATGGAGGGGAGTCGGATATTTCGTTTTCCTACTCCTCCTATCTTCTTTGATTAATTCATTGCGGGTTCCAAGACAGATTAGAGTCATCCCCCGGGCTCGCTGGACTTCATTGTCCAGTGTTGTGAATGGTCGCCGCTGTTGATCTTGGCTTACAGGAGTTCCAGCGGTGGGAATGTGTGGTGGGCCTATGCCCGACTACGTACAATAATTGCAACTTCTTTATGAAACTGATAAGAATATAATTGACCCTCAGATAGTATCAGAGGGAGGTAATAACAAGGGCTCTTACAATAACAAGCCCATGGAACAAAATAAACAGTTCTTCATACAAAACGATCAGCTGCTCTGAGGTAAACGAAGTTTAATCCTATTTTGAATATTAACTTAGATACCTATTAGATTACCTATTAGAGTAAGAGACTAATATCTGTGTAAGATTTCCTTTGAAGTACCATAAGTTTCAATGCTAGGAATAAATTAAGATTTCTATGGGAATCTTCGAGCCAATGTAACTTTGAAACTATTGTGTCTGTGTTTGATCTGGTTTTATTTTACAAAACACAGACACAGTCATTACTAACATAGATTACATAACATAATAAATCATGGTTAGTTGAATCACAGAGTAGTATTTTGAATAGATAAATTTATATAGCATAGCATAGCATATGGTCACAACTATACTCCCGAGGGGGTAGTCAGAGATATTCTGAAACCTCAGAACATCCACGTAAATAAATTTATATACAGGGTGTAAAATAAAATGGGAAAGTTACTTAAAGGGGTGCTTCAGACCATCAAACTGAACAACTTTTAATAAGGGACCAACACTGAAATCGCGAAAAAAAACTCCTGAAATGTATGGGACAGCAGATTTCTTTTTCGCGATTTCGATATTGGTCCCGCAGAGAAATTTGTTCAATTTGATGGTCTGAAGCACCCATACAGGGTGTATAATTTGAAATGACTAAAAAGTTGGTAGTTGTAGCAATGTTTCTGACCGCTCGCCCCGAAAGGGATTTGGGTCGTGAATTTGTGTCTGTGAATTTAAATTGTGCTTAAATAAAATTAATTGAATTAAATTGGTAAATAATTGTACAAAACAGAATTAAACTTCGATTTTATTTAGCGCGCTAACGGGTATTTCCTCTTAAAGGCTTGTTATTATCCATTTCCATTTGTCTTTGCTTCTTAAGAAGTGTTTCCGCTTTCGTTGTACTTTGTAAATCAAGAACAACTTAATTCATAGATTTAAAAACAACCATGTAAACGAATACAGCTTTAGGTAAGTACTTAATTTAGAAAGGAGGATAGACGAGCCATGTGTGTCACGGAAGCAAACGGACACGCATGCAGGACGTATACTAATGTGCTTTAAACAATAACACTTTGTGTTTAGTAAGCTGAACAATTCGTTGCCAACGCTCAAAAAATTTGTTTTAGTAAGTACATAAAAATGTTCCATTTGTCGCTATGTCGTCACAAAAAGACGAAGCTCTAAAAAGAAAAAAGATCGACAGCGTATCTCCAAATATGGTCGAGCGGTTCTTATTGGGCGTAAAAACAATTACTGGCTGTCCTGTAAAATCTTCTCATTTTCAGGTTCGCTCCTTTGCGGCGCAGGCGACGAATTATATTGTATAACGAAATACAAACAGTGATACATAGGTTCCTAGTTGAAAATGAGAGCCATCAACAATGAGATTATGTAGTCTGTTAGGTATAACAGTAGAGTAGTGGAGATAGACCTAGAAATACATATTAACAGATAGAGAGAGACACACATTTGCTCAGCAGTGGGAAACTGAGCAGGCTACTTAAAGATTAAAAAAATAAGTATGTTAGAAATTGGAGCAATGTTAAGATAGGTACCTACTACTGTACAGTAACTTCACTAAATTTTAAGTACTAAGTTCTACCGTGTTTCTACTATTAATATTAACAACAGTATTTCCTTCTCTTCAATGGAAGCAAACATGACAGAGAAACAGTTAAATAATAATAAATAAATTAATAATTACTCGTCACGAACAAATTAAGCAAAAGTGGGGTAAGTTACAGTTGTGACAGTAAAAGAAAATAAACTGTACTACCTACTTAATTAACAAGGTAAATAATTACATTGTAATTAAAACAAACCTCACAGTTACTCCAATACGTCGGTGCACAAATTGTAAAACTGTTTTATACGTTTCTTCACCCACGTTAAAACTTTCTACCGAGCTATACGACAACACAATGCACAAAATTATCTAAACGAGTTTGCTAAAAAATCACTTCAATATCGAACAATTTCAATTTGAATCTAGTTTTGGTAAAAACAACAAGAATTTAACAAGAATATCGTAAAGTCAGTTCGTGGTGGAAGAGACATAAACGCGCGCGGTTTACAACGTCGCAGGTTAGACTGCGCGCGCGCACGAGACGGTGAAACTCGAGAGAAAAGTGGATTTGTCAGTCCCCCGGCGCAGACACTGCAGCTGGTTACATCAACGCTTCTTGACAATATGCCTTTTAGGATTCCGTATGCTAAAGGTATCCAGGAAATAATAGGAACAAGAAGAGGTTCCATTTTTGGAACAAGTTTAGAATGGAATTTGGTCACAACACAATAGGTAATTTAATGATTGAGATGACGACTCTACAAATGCGCTGAACCCATAGGTAGGTATATTATCTAATAGTCTTTGTTTGTCCCTGGGTTTGACCTAAATGAGTCGCGGACTTTGTGTTTTCGTAGAGACGTTTTTCCAGTCAAAATCAAAGTCAAAATCCCATACATTTTCGACTCTTCCTATTCGCTTACGATTCTGTATTAGCTTACGCTCAAAATCATTTCTGAATCTCAGCCTTAGACAGGCAAGTACCTAATCTATATATATTTTTTTTAAATATAGGCGATCCATAGAGGCAACGCTGCCAGCCTCTTAGGCACTCTGCCCCGAGTAGAGGACATTTTTTACCTTTAAGTAGCCTAGGTGTTTTTCTTTTTTCTGTTTGTTTTGTTTATTCTTGTTCTATTAAGTTAGTCAAGTCATCTTCATATTAATATTGTTACTTATAATAAAATAAAATTTAAATATATTAATGACCCTTGTGGGAAGAAATCTTTAAGGGATCTAGGTATTCTCTCTTTTATTTCGGTAGGTAATAATTTTTTTTCGTAGGTCTATGTAAATGTAGAGATAAAGGTTGGCAACAAAAAGGGAATGAAGTAAGTGGGTTGTCCAGCAGATTGGTGGGCTGGTATACAGGGTGTAAGTGACAGCCTCGCAAATACTGAAACGGTGAACGCAGACCATCAAACTGAACAACTTTCACTGTGGAGCCTATCTCAGGAAAGGTGAAAAAAAATCTGCTGTCCCAACAAAACTGCTGTACCTACCCGACTAAAATGTAAGGGACAGCCGATTTTGTGAAGAACGGTTGAAAAATCTGTATGCGTTTGGCACGGGACCCTGGACGGATGGATACAGCGTGTAAGTAGAGACAGCGTCTTTATTCTTTAAACGATGATTGTACCAGTGATACTGAACAACTTTCCCTAAGGAAGATAAGGGAAATTCGCATAAAAAATTTCGGACTAGGTTTGGTATGAAAACTTACAATATTTTTCTGCGAATTTCCTTTATGTTCGTAGGGAAAAGTGGTTCAGTATAGTGAGTATAATATGAAGGTGTCTATATACTTACCAACACCCTATCTAATAAGGAGGAGGCGTAAGTATGTAGTACTAGAAGATACTTTTTCTTATACTGTGACCAAGTCAAGCGCGTATCCAGACTTTAGGTTCGGGGCCGGGGGGACGGGGACGGGGACGACGACAATGAGATTAATTTACTTTAATTTAATTGAAAAACTATGAAAAAATTGTAGCTGTAATCACAGTTCCATATAAGGTTTCATTGAAAAACTATGAAATTTTTTTAGCTGTAATCACCTGCACCAAGTGATCCTAGTGTCAATGTAAGGAATGAATTTTTAATCTATGGTTGGCTACAGTTGGCCACGATCCAGCCAGAGGGGGTGAGGTAAAAAATCGGTGACTACTGTAACTAGATTACCTACTCTTTCTTATACTGTGGCGTAAGAATACCTGGCGATATGATTAAAATAATATGGAAACACATTTATATCTCATACGGAACCTTTGCATTACAAACGGAACTCGTACTAAACCGGCTTTTTTACTTAAATGATGTCGTTAAGAGAAGCTCAACAAAACGCAAAACATGGCGCCACTTCCGCTTTCCGCTGATGATCGCGACGTAACGGAAAATGTAAACAGAATATTGCAAGTTGAAGGTAGTTACGTTAACTGATTGCCGCGCTTTTTTGTTTGTTTTTGCGGTGCTAATGCAATCATTAGTTAGGCAGTCCTGTAACATAACAGAGCTATTAGATGAAGCCTGCAGAATGCAACGGACGAAACTGAATCATAAAAGATTTCTTGAATTTATTTTCCTTGTTGAGTATTTGTACTTAGGTATCATCATCAGCCTATTAACGTCATCATCATCTCAGCCGATGGACGTCCAATGCTGGACATGTTGCCTATTAACGTAGTATAATATAATTCGTCGAAGAAAGAACGAATCACGGAAAGGAGACACTTGGCAAGAAAGGACGACTGACGACCGAACAAAAGCTAGCTTTTGTTCGGTCGTCGGTCGTCCGTGTATCGGAAATCTGCCGTGGTTATCAAGACTGCAGGCAGTAGGTACCTAAGTATTTTTTTGTAGAGATCTATTATGATGAAACTTTCATAATTATCACGCTCATAAAAAACCCTTTAATTTTCACAAAAAGTCACAGTTTGTAATATCTCATTCGGAAAGGTTGCATTACAGAGCTCGTCACAAGGATTCCGAAAATATCGTGACTCAATTTTGTAAAAAAATACTTAAACTGCAGTCTTGATAAGACAGAGCAGGAAGGGACGGACGGAGGTCACTCTGCATACAACACAGCACGGTGCGCGGTGGTGGTCGGACGACATTAAACCGACTCAATTATGTTGTAAAAAAACTTAGAAAACACACCCTTTCATCACTGGGCCAGATTCCTAAACTATGTTGGCAGTTGGCATGTCGAACTGATTCATTGCAAAATCTTATTCAAACATGCCTATTGCAACTAAGTAGTGCCTAGCACCGAATCGGTTTGCAATTGATTTGATTGCATAAACTTTTAATAAAGGCTTACGCACGCCGACCGCCACTTGCCGGAAGATTTGGATGGATAATAATGATTTATTTGGCTTGAATTACTGATGTGTCTAATAAGTAGGACAATTCTTGAAGATACATTGTACGTAATGTTTTTTGAACTTTGATGGATTGCCAAACTTTCTATTGTTGTCTATGGTTGTCGACTCCACTACCAAAAAGTGGATTGAGGCAATGTTAACGACAAGAACAGTCAGGACCTCACTTTTAGGTAAAACCCTAGAGGTAAAGGTATCCAAAGGCTGTCCGCAGGGGGGAGTGCTCTCACCTCTGGCCTGGTCGGTGGTGGTGGACTGCCTCCTGTGGGACCTTAACAACGCCTACCTAGATACTCAAGGGTATGCTGATGACCTGGTAGTGATGATTGTGGGCCCATGTCCCAGCACTATATCCAGTCTCATGCAGACAGCACTCCACAAGATAGAAAGGTGGTGCAAAAACTTCGGTCTTTCAGTAAATGCCGATAAAACGGTTATAGTACCCTTCACAAGAAGGCGAAAATTGGAGCGCCTTAGACCTCCAACACTCTTCAACAAATCTATACCGTTTTCCAAGGAGGTTAAATATCTAGGAGTAATTCTAGACCAAAAACTCACTTGGAACCAACACCTGGACCACATAGTGCGAAAGGCAAAAATAGGACTAGGGACACGCTGTCGCTTAGCGGGCTCCAGATGGGGCCTGAAACCGAGTTCGGTTATGTGGATCTACACTGCGATAGTGAGGCCTATGGTATCCTACTGCAGTGTAGCCTGGCATAAGAAAACCGAACAAGCGAAGTGTGTAAACACCCTATATTTAGGGTGTTTATTTAGGCTATTGCCTACAAGGATTAGTATGCAGAATAGCAACGGGGGCAATGAAATCTACACCCACGGCTGCCATGGGGGCAATATTAGGTTTGCCTCCACTACACATCCATGTGCAGAAAGAGGCAAAAATTGCAATGCTCCGAGCCTTGGAACGAGGAGATTCCAAATGGAAGTCCTCTGTTATGAGAGGGTTACATGAAACTCTCTTAACAATTCCGATCATGTGTATGCCGAAAGACACCATGAACAAAGAATATAACTTCAACAGGTTATACAAGGTAATCCTACCCCAAAGAGAGGACTGGAACGGGAATACCCCACAATCCTTCAGCGCTGGAGATGTCGTCTGGTTTACAGATGGCTCCAGGAAGGACAACCGTGCTGGAGCCGGAATATGTGGCGGCAATCCAAGAATTAAAAAGGCGATTCACCTTGGACAGCATGCCACAGTATTCCAGACTGAAATGTACGCTATCATAGATTGCGTACATGAGAATCTGAAAAGATGCCCAAAGGGGAAACATATTGTTATTTTATCAGATAGCCAGGCTGCTCTAAAAGCGCTAGGATCTGATGAAATAGAGTCGAAACTAACATTAGAATGTGCCCGAGCACTCAACCAGCTAGGACGGACAAACTCTGTCACCCTAGGCTGGGTGCCCGGACACTGCGGTATTGATGGAAATGAGGCTGCTGACGAGCTGGCACAAAGAGGGGCGGAAGAGGACGCCATAGGCCCCGAGCCTTATTGCGGCATCTCCCGCAACACCTCTAGACGTGTGCTAAAGGAATGGGCCGTGGACCAAAGCCGTAAGCTCTGGTCGGATACACCAGGACTGAGGCATGCGAAAGAACTTGTGACCGGCTTTTCAAACAGACATACCTCAGTAGCCATCAATTCAAACCGCAACGACTTAAGGCTCTTAGTACGAGCCTTAACAGGACACTGCAAGTTAAACAAACACCTACACAGAATGGGGCTTGTAGACTCACCCACTTGCAGATTCTGCTGTGAAGCAGAGGAAACGCCCATACATCTCCTCTGCGAATGCGAAGTGCTCATTCACAGCAGGAGTCGCCATCTAGGTGGATACATAATAACACCTACTGACATCAGGGACCTCCCCTCCAAAAGCATAACACGGTTCATGAAGTCCGTGGGCCTAGGAAATGACCTTTAGGTCTAGGGTGACAGCTACAATAGATCTATCTAGGTCGCAGTAGCTATTTGGTCATTGACCAAGCCCTTATAACCAAATAATAATAAAAATGGTTGTTAGAAGCTATTGGTGTTTCTTTAATCTAACAGAACGAATCTGTCTAATATATGAACCTTAAGCTGCAATTGGTTCAAATTAAACAAAAGTCTATGTTTATAGGGATCGGAAAACTTTTTTCAAACAAACATTTTTCATATTATAATATTCTACAAACAAAGACCCGATGCGGTGCAAATCCTGCAGCCCTTGCCCTCCGCAGAGGCAGCCGCCGCGCCTGCTCTAAGAGAGGTGGCAGAGAGATGTGAGGGCGCCACAGTATCCACACATGTGGCGTCCCACACCAGCGGTCTGCCACGTTTCCAGGGAATAAGTGACATTCCGACAGGTCTCTTGCCATCGCCACGCACACTACCTTTCGGCTCGAGGATAGATGGTACGTTGGCGCTGGCAAAGGCCCGGTGGATGACGGATTTAGAGTTGGATTTCTAAGAATCATTGATGTAAGTAAAGAAGACCAACCAATCCATACCTAACTGCAAGTTATCGTGAATAGCAGTCTCAAAATGTCAACGCAGAATTTTACTTTGATCTAAGATCGCAGACTGTCCATCGTCTGCGTTGAGGCCGCTGAGCGCTGAGTGAGCTTTATTGCGGCCATTCTACGAATCCCCAATTTTTTAAAATAAAATCAAAATCAATAATTCAGTCTTTTCATTGAGGTAAATCGATTCCAAGTCAACTTTTACATAGTCTAAAAAATAAAAATAGTGTTAGTGATCAATAATCGCATATATCAGCATTTTTCTGGCATATTTGATATTTTGCCTGTCGACAGAATTGACAATATTGCAAAATAAACTAAAATAAATACAATTATAATAAAAATTCTAATTATAAACTTAAAAAATTATGTGTCCTTTCACCTATTAAAGTCATCAATTATAAAAATGAACAATGGTGTACAAATAAAAAAATTACAAAACTGAGTACACAGACATGACTTCACTTCTGAAGACATGTAATGAGTCTTGATACTCGTAAGCGAAAGCAATAAATATTGTTATCAGAAGAACTTAAAGAAGCTTAAAGAATTCGTTTATTAGTACACGAGCTACAGAGTTCTTCTAATAAGGGCTACAAAGGCGAAGAAAACGTGAAATCGCCCATTAGACTCGGCAATAAGTTAAAAAGAGCAAACGTGTACACTTCGCTGGTCGCTGCAGCTGCAATGTTTGGTTTGCATCATTGCGCAATAACTTTCACCGCCCTCCACTGGCTGTGTTAACGAGGACCACAAATACGGGCTGTGATGCCGCGAGCGTGACGCATAGGTTACGTTACGTGGGCTATTGACAGCTGTTGTGCGTGTTGCGGTTGATGTTACGAGAACCTGGAATAAGGAAGTAGATTTAAGTTATTAGTTAAGGATATAAAGTTACCGGTAATAATGGAAACAGCGTAGAGCTTGAGAGAACTGGAAATAGGTGGTATCTAAGTGCAATTTTACGTAGCTTGACTAAACGTATTAGTCACGTTTCCAATTTCTTTTGTACCTATAGTCTTGCGAAATCGAAGCTCTTCTTAAGTCGGTATTCTGTAACATGATCTCACTGAACTCTACTTAGCTGAAAGTAAAAGGATGTTTCGACTGCTGATGACGTCATGTCACCCGGATTCTGTCGTAACCATAACGCAACAATTTTACAATCTCCGGTTCATATAATGTCTTTATTTCGGTGCAGAGTGCACCGAAACTATAAAGATATGTAAATTCATCGTGACTTTTCAGAACGTCGTCGTGATATACTGCAATCAACTCACAGAACCTGGCGATATAAAGGATGGTACTCAAAGTATCACTTTACTGGATTAGAAATTAATGCATAACACATTATAGGTATCTAACTTCTAAATAATAAGGATAAGAATAGCACCATCCCATTTCCTCGTAAAAGGCGACTAAGAGATCTACCGGAGGGGCATCAGCATCCTCTGAGTACACACATTCAATCCAACTGCGATCGCCAACCCGCCTTCCAAGCGTGGCGATTATGGCAAATCCCCCCATTTTGGGGAGGCTTATGTCCAGTAGTGGACGTCTGTCGGCTGATATGATGAACTTCTAAATACAGTAAACTGAGGTTATCGAATCCATGTATATCGTCTAACTGCAAGTTATCGTGGTCTTCGTCTTCTTATTTCGTGTCAGTATCATAAACTTAACATACTATTAAGTTTATGGTCAGCTTAGCTATATCGCATGACAATCACTAATGTTGTTGTTGTAGTGGAAAGATTAACCAGTCAGCAAAATTGTAGTATCGAGGCTGACTGCCTAGTGTACGCCAGAAGATCTCAGGTTTCGTCACTCGGGAAGGCCCTTTTCTTGCACCCGTTAGTTAGTTAGTTATCCTGATGTGTATGTTAGGTACCCATTTAATTTTGCTAATTGACAAAACAGTGAAACGGTTAACGCAATGCTTCGTTCGAGCACACGCTTGCAGTGCCGTAAATAGCCTTTTATGCGCTCATTGAAAGCTTCTATAACTGGCGCCCTTGAAAAATGCTCTAATCTAACCCTGCTTGGACACAAGGCCGCAGTTAGACTTGAATTAAAGGTAGGGCATACGAAGTTTAAGTTAGGACAGAAGCAAAAGGTGTCCTACAGTGTGTTGGATAGGCAAACGAATTCTATGAAATCGTTCCTCCATGAAAGCTCGCTCAGTTTCTTTGCCTTCATTCAAGCTCAACAAAGCTCATGCAGGCGAGCTCGAAATTTCAAACACTGTAATACGGTAGGTACGAATTTCATGAGCCTATATTATATGTATGATAAAAATACCATAAGGCTGGAGCGGGCAAAGCGAAAACTTGGTCCAGACACAGAAATTACTAATTTCTACGCCCCGTGACTGGGCACACCGCTGGCACCGCCCTATATTTACGGCTCTGCTCGGTTGGCATTAAGTAGATGTAAGTTTCTATCTAGTCTGGGTCTATTATCGCCACTGGAGATGTCTGGGCACATAATACAACGCTGAATTGTTCATAATGTAACAATTAAAGTAGCTGAAGCTGTTGCTCTTATCTTGAAAATACTAGCGGTTTTAGGGTAGGTATACCTTAAAGATCTATCAGATATCTTAGGATGAAAGCCGATGGCTCACCCTAGTCACAGGTAAATCGACCCTTTGACAGAGCTAACCTCACTGGTAGACAAACTGGCATGGAAAAGCTTGCCAAGTATCAGAACTAACTACCCGAATCGAAAAGACAAGAGAGAAACCTTGGTCTCGCGTACTAGTGATCTCGCTCGACTCCAGCCGGACTGTTTTACAAACCCAAAATTTGAAGATCATTTACCCGCATGGTACGATATTAGGTACGATATTACTACGAGTTAGTTAAAGGTAAACTGAAAAACATTTGAGAACTATGTAGGTAAGGTACCTATTTGGACATAGATTTTTGAAAACCCATGTTTCGGTTGGTTTTTCAAATAAACTCTAAAAGAAAGAAATAAAGTTTTGTAAATTACAGGAAAGTCGTGCGTCTTGCTTGACCTTAGAATATAGCTATAAACATCTCAATTGGCAAAAATTAATCTTATAAATATCCCGTGACCATATTTCTTTCAGTCTCACTTACTTCACTAAGTGTGGATTTGGGCGCACTTTATAAGTCTATTCACCCTTTGTGTTGTTTATAATATAATTACGAAGATATAAAGCTTTTAAAATTTTTTATGAAAAATTTTAAAGCTATAAATCTTCGTAATTATTTATAATAAATCTATGATTATTTTATAAATTGCAAATGTTATTTGTGACGCGGCATCGGGGAGGTACCCAAAAAAAATATTTTTCAAGATTTTATTTCACCACTTTGTCGGCGTGATGAATATGTAAGTATACGTATGCCAAATTACAGCCGCGGACAGACGGACGGACATGGCGAAACTACAAGGGTTCCTTTTTGACTTCGGAACCCTATAAAATTAACAATAGAATCTCATCTCATCGCACTAATATTATAAATGCGAAAGTTTGTGACGATGTTTGTATGTTTGGATGAAACATCGTCACAAACTTTCGCATTATAATATTAGTGAGATGTTTCTTCTTTTGCAGATCCAATCGTCGTTTCAAAAGTTTTGAAAGAATAATGTTTCTGAAGAATGTAGCCAGTGAGACCATCTGGAAAATAGAGAATCCGCCACACAGTAGCTAAAAATCCGCCAAAATCTGCCAAACACAGTAAAGAAAAATGCAAAAAATATTGCACATATATTTTAGTTTGCTCAAACGGTTATTTTAAAGAATTCGTGCAGGGTTTACCTTAAAACTTAATTTATTAAAAACCTTTTTTACGTCCACACCATATTTGCTTTATATTTTATCAAAATGTTTTCGTCGTACGTATCAATTTTGATCGCATATTTTTAATCATTACGATTGCGAAAAGAAATTTGAAATTTTTTTAACACGGTAGATTTGGTAATCAGACGGTGATTACCAAATCTACCTAAAAAAATAACAAGGTTTTTATTTATCTTTAAAGTTACATACATTTAATTTGAAATTAAATAAAAACAAAAACTTCATCGCCTCCTTGTAGAGACTGCCTTGGAACAGGCAGTTTTGCCTTGCCTAGTCTGTAAAATGATTTTATGTCGGTAATTTGTGTTACAAAACAAATTTTCAATTTCTTCTCCAGAAATTATAAAGAGTAAGGTACATATTCCCAAATCTCGATCCTGCCACTTTTGTAATTCGTCAACAACATCTGCCAAAGTGACAATGCGATAGCCAAATGTGCCAAAATGGCAGAAATCAGCCACAAATGGTCACACTGTAAGTAGCGCCATCTAGCATTATTTGGAAGTAAGAAGAAAGTTTCAATAGATGTCACTGCTAGGATCTCAAGACAAGTTTCGTCGTATTTTCTAAAAATAACACCAGAGTTCGTTCAAAGCGTTATTTTTAGTTTTTAGACATTTGACAAAAAAGATGGCAGCGATCGCCGACTGCTGTCCTTCGGATTTATTGCGAAAATGGCGCATTATGTGATATTTTCACATAATATAATAATTATAAGTGAAAATTTGTGTAGTGCTGCTTTGTGATGGTGTGATATTTTACATGAATGACAGTGTTACTCGTGTGTAAATAGGACTGCGACTTTCTTCTGGATATTGGATTACACATAAAATCTAAGGTATTTACACCTCCTACGCATAATTTATTGCCTATTATATGAAATAATCCCCAGGAATTCATTTACCTACGCTTTAGGCCCATTACAAATGTGAATTCACGGCAATATTACATAATTTACGATTGTCAACTTTACACAAAAGTATTTTTTTCATGAGGAATTCTCTGCCTTATTTTTGGTAACAGATGTTTAGTTTTTGATGTTCTCGGAAGATCAGAATGAGTTGTTCGCGTGTCGGGTGTGGGGTACGTGGTCGGTTAACGTCGGGTGCTTGCCTTGCACGCATGACATCAGCAGGCAATGCTGCTGCTATAAACTTTAGCTCCATGATTCATCATGCAAAGGTTCAAATAAGAAAACATTTACATGCTAATGAGTCACCAAATAATTCGAGTTTTTAATTTTGATAACATGGGCAATGTCTAACTGCTTCTAAATCCTGAATGTACCAGGAAAATATAAATATTAAATAATGAGTTTTCAAATGGCATAAAAATGTTTTCCTTCTGACAATGTGATTGTTTATAATTATACACTGAAAATGTTCTGTATGGAATCAATACGTATACAATATCTTTAACCCACTGTAGTGATGTAGAATTATAATTAATAATCTGTTGATTGATCATGCCAAGCAGGCAATTTAACCCTTCAACTCCTGCAGTTGCGATATCATTCAACCACTTATTGATTATAAATTGTTATTTAAGATAAAAATAAAGGCTGGCTGGCTTTAAGAGCCAGGATGCAAGCGTTTAAATCCCAATTGAAAGGTCACAAAAAATTCAATTAATGCGATAAATTTATTGGTATAGACATTACTTTGGCGTAGCATAGGCATAAGTGTTATGGATTCAACTGTTTGTCAGATCCTCTCTAGCACATGTAGGACATAATCAAATTAGGTATGAAATGTAAATAACAAACACATTTTATCTATCGATGCCTTTTTATCAAATTAAAATGAATGGATGGGCCGCAAAAAGAGATGTTGATTATGTTTCATTAAAGTAAGGGCAATATGGACTTTTAACCTTTTTTTTCTCATTGGAAATGTCCGCATACGGGCCATCAATTCATTTTACTTTGATCGAAGTATCCAGGTATCATTTATTGAAAAAGAATAAGTTAACAATACATAAGCTCACTCCATTGTCCCATGGAGGTAGGTGGAGAAGTTTACACAGTTTATAAATATAAAAAAAAATATTATTTCCATGTTTTAATCAACTGAATAGCAATACACCACATTTTCTGCTTGATATACCTACCAAATTACATCTTACAATCCTAGATGCACATTGTACAATTAGAATAAACTCTGCAGATTTAAAATTGTAAGAGAAACGGAATTAAAATGTGTTGTCCTTGGCTAATAGAATCTTTTTCGTGCTAATAATAAAACGTAAACTAGGTCTGTAGTTTTTCTTGGTATCACACCGAACATTACCGGTGACACAGATAAATGATTGTTACAGGTCAAGTTGAATATTATTTGTTTAAAAGAAAAGTTTATGTTGGCAGGAGTTAAAGATATGTATTATGTTTACAAACAAAATAATGGTAAAATAATATATCGAGTCACATTGCAGGTTCTGACCCGAGCACACTCTCGCGTGGATTTCGCGCGTCGCGTTTTTGCCTGCCACGAGGCTCCGTAATCCTCAATCTCTTCTTGTTCTTGACCAAAAACAATCCCTGAGAATGGGATAGATTCTCCCATAAACATGTGACACTGGCGGAAATGCAGTGCTAATGCACAAGCAAGAGTTAAATATAAGTAAAAAGAAAAAAAAATATATATCATCTAGCCCAGTCATTTTACGGAATTGGACTTTTAAAACTGTAACCGGCACCATTTAGTGACAAAAGGAATATCTTAAAACATATTAAAAAGAAATTCGTTATGCAACATAGAAATCAAAATTGTGAGTCCCAGAAGGCTTTTAAATTATTAATAATAATGCCAATGCACTCATTTGACTTAGATTTAACAATATAAATTTTAAATTATGTTTGCCCAATAAAATAGGCATTACCTACTTACCTCGGGCAGTAAATAAGAAAGCCTCAAATCACATGTTTGTTGACAATTACATGAGATCTGAGACTTTTCTTTCTTTCCTGCCCTCTCTGTGTAATCTAATATTTCAAAACCTAAGTAGACAAAATTATTGCACCATGTTTGAAGTATGTATACTGGTAAAGCCTTAAATATGTGCAAAAAAAACATTTACCATCAGGTTTTTTTAGAATGACATAATAGCTAAATTTTAAAATTGGAACTGTTGCTGAAGGGGTTTTTTTTACGAAGATATAAAGCTTTGAAGTTGTTCATACAAAATTTTAAAAGCTTTATATCTTCGTAATTATATTATAAATTGCAAATTTTATTTGTGACGCGGCAACTAGATTTTCTGAACAATTTTTCCATGTATAAAATATTACTTTTATTAATTTCGTCTACACCTATTGTGCGTCAAACTTTTGTATGGACTGAAACCACCTTAATTCGCTAATCTTTATTATGTCTGTCATTCATTCCGTACAAATAATGTCAACATACAGTAAAATACTTACAAAATAACATTACCTACTTTACGCATCATAGATTTTGACGGCCCGGTGGCACAGTCTGTAGTAAACCTGCCTGCTGTGCCGAGAGTCGCGGGTTCGAATCCCGTAAGGGACAAATATTTATATGATAAATATGAATATTTGTACCGAGTCATGGATATTTATATCTAAATATGTATTCTATATCTTTATCTAGTCATCATAATACAAGTCCAGGTACTTTAAACGTGACTAGATAATTTGTGTGACAATGTCCAAGATATTTATGATTATTTATTTATTTAGTTCAAAATGACTACTAACTAGCTCCTGCTTTCTGTTAGTGAAAAAATTTCTGGAATCAGTTCCATAGATTATCTCCTACCTATAAGTAAACTTTATCTCTTTAAAATAATAAATCTAATTATAATTATAATTGAATTGGTCTTGTACACACGGCGACACATCAAGCTATACAAAACCAACATAAGCTGGCCGCGCATAGGTCGAATAACGTTAACGTCGCGCGGCCAGCTTATGTTGGTTTTGTATAGCTGGATGTGTCGCCGTGCCTACGACCAAAAAAAAGAAATAAACAAAACAAGGAACCCGACTGCATACAACGATAATTAACTGAGAAGAGAAACACAAGCTCTCTAATCATTAATCAGCTATTCCTACCTCCTTTTTTTTTGTTTAAGTATAACTGATTTATGACTATAGAGCTTGTTTTTCTCTTTTCAATTAATGATTTTTTTATGCAGGCGGGTTTTTTTGGTTTTATCCTAATTTAATTATATTCATACTTTTTAGTCTTGTGTCAAAGAGGTAGCTTAAAAGTTACAGTAAAGAATTAAGAATCAGCTCTTCATTAGCTTTCATATGATACCCATATAGTAAATTTTTACAAAAAAAAGTGTTTAAGGCGGTTGCAGAGGGGTCAATTTTATACAAAATTTTGACGCACAATACGCGTAGACGGTATTAATATAAGTAACTATCTGTATATGGAAAAATAGTTTAGAAAATCTAGATGCCGCGTCACAAATAACATTTTTTGCAATTTATAAAATAATTGCGAAGATATAAAGCTTTGGAATTTTTCATGCAAAATTTTAAAAGCTTTATATCTTCGTAATTATATTATAAATTGCAAATGTTACTTATGACGTGACAACTAGATTTTCTAAACTATTTTTCCATATATAAAATATTACTTTTATTAATTCCGTCTACGCGTATTGTGCGTCAAACTTTTGTATGGACTGAAACCACCTTAATAGGGATGTCACTCTCACAATTTTTACAAATCTAATGACTCCTCATACGTTAAAATCCATCAAGCTGTTTAGGCTGTTAGGTGTGCCAAAAAAAAAGACATGCACACTTGAAAAACCTCCTTTTTTGAAATCGGTTAGAAAGATAACCATCCTTCTGGCTCAATCGGGTAAAAAGGGGTGGCATACAAAAGGAATGATTCTAAAATAATCGACTTTTCAATTGTAGTGCCCAAACTCGGATTTTGAGTCACACTCACAGTAGATGTAGTAGGTAGTAAGCCAAGTAGACAAATAAACACTTCAGGAATTGCAGCAATGCTCAAACAATCTATACAAATCTTCTACATAAATAAAAAGAAAATAAAAACCAATGATTGTTTGAACCACAGAATGAATAAGAGGGGTTAGAAATGCGAAGTAGCGCTTTTGCTTTGGAGACGGCTGTCGCCATTTGTCTTCCCGCTCGCGCTGCTAAAATTACTCATGACCTCTCGCTCGCACCATGCTGCGCGCCTAATGGTGTTATGCAAATCACCGCTGTGGCGACACGTTTCACGCCTTCTTTGCACTTCTAACCCCTCTTATAATATTCTGTGATTAGAACCGTTCATCCGATTGCGATGAAACTTTGGAAAAATTACTGAACCGATTTTCATGAATCTTCTTTTGCTTGAAAAGCTTGTGATTTGACTTAAAATTTGGTATATAATATGTGAGGACGAAGTCGTGGGTAAAAGCTCGTGTCTTATAAAAACCTACTTTGATTTAATATACAAACTCGTAAACATAAAATTAATTTATACTTTTTAACCTTAGCTAAGGCTGAATTATAAAAATTGCAAGCATAATTAATTATCATTAGATTTTTATAGTTTCAAGGTTACATAATAATTATCCTTAGTAGTTATTATTTCAGTCTCGAATAGTACTGAATTACAATAAAAATTTAATATTATGAAGGAAAAACAATGGATATCTTGATCTTAATCCGTTGCCAGTGTTTGGCATAAAAGGAGTTCTGAGTTCCATGTCATGGTTGGTTATTTTATTACCTACTTTCTTAAACCATAAACTTACAGCCTTACACCTTGACCCTTTTAGAACCGCCTCAACTACGTCAAACTACGTCATTTTAGTACGTATACTTATTTTTACCCGACTGCGCCAGAAGGAGGGTTATTGACTTAATCTTTCTACTGTAGATCATAATATTGTTTACACAATGGTATTTCGCAAGTAAAAGTGACTTCAACGTATAATGTAGAAGCACGTCATACCACTGACTAATTCAAATATTTAGGCTTTCCTTTGAACACAGGTTTCATATTGTATTTTATAGAAAAATAAGAAATATGAATAATGACAAATAAAGCCGAGATGTTAAAAATCGTTGCTATATTTTTCATTAATTTGTATATCTTTCAAATAACGAGAAGATAGCTTCTAAAAACCAGCAAAATATGGCCCGGCCCAGCGTTTACCTATTGGGAGCGTCTTAAGGCTTCACCGAGCCTTTTGTGCAGCCCCCAATCGTATTTTTTTTATTTCTTAACAATTAAACAATATTTCCAAAAAACAGGAATGTCACATTGTAGTCATTGCTGATTTTCAATTTATCAGGTTTCAATTTATAATGTTTGTAGTTATTATCTTTAAAACCGCCAAAAGTGGACTTTTGGACATAATAATCCGTAATGTTTCGATAAATTGAAAGCCAATTTGGTTATAAGGGCTTGGTCAATGACCAAATAGCTACTGCGACCTAGATAGATCTATTGTAGCTGTTTGAAAGCCAATCAATGTGACATTGTTTTTTGGAAATTTTGTTTAATTGTTTAGAAATAAAAAATTCGATTGAGGGCAGCACAATAGGCTCGGTAGGCTCTTAAGATATTTACAGTTCGTATTTGCACGCGAACGAACGATACAAATGGCCAGGATAAAGCCGTATCCCGCGAATCGTGATACGGCCGCTGCTAACTGTGTCTATCACTTGTTGATCTGGCCACCTTCCAAACTAAAGCTTTCTGTCAGTCGATTGATGGCGCACATTAATTTACAAGATTTGATGTTTAATGTTGCTAATAACATGTAATACATCCACCCGGATTATGATTAGAGTGATAATTCAACCATCATTTGCGCATTTAATTAAAATATACAGACAGGGTGTTAATTTAAATGCTTTAAATACTTTAGGGGTGCTTCAGACCATCACATTGAACAAATTTTACTATGGGACCAATTAAAATCAGTCAATCAATTATACTTTATTACACACCAAAACAGAACATTCATCTGAATAAATATAAAGAAAATTATTTTAATACATTTGGGTACTCGAGTGGCCATTCTCGTTCTCTATGGAACAACACATTTTTTTCGATTTCGATGTTTGCTTCATAATGAAAGATGTTCAGTTTAATGGTCTGAACAAGTCTGAAGAACCCAATAAAGTATGTAACATATCTAAATTTACACCCTGTATAGACCTGATGACAGCCAACCTCCGATTGGAGATGGCACCACAGGAAGAAGAAAGGGATGAGAGAGTTCTTTACATATTTGTTAAGCGCGCACACTTATGCACTTTAATATATTATATCACGTGAATCTGACTGATTTTGTAAGTATTGACTAAGCTGTAATTGAAATCGACTATGAGCGAAGTTAGTTGCTTAAACTCTGGATCAACGAAAACTGATGTTTGCGAGTACCTACAATAGATAAAATATCAAACAAAACCAGTATCATTTCAACCAGTGTAAAGAGAACGTGCCCAAGTAGGGTTTCATCGACAGACCGAACCTCGGGTGTGACTTCGGTGTTGCTCAGACTATGGCCCACCTCATGTCTTAACTCTTCCTGCCCGGACAGCCGGACACCTGCACGCGAACGGTGCTTATGGACGCTGCCGGTAGTGCTATCAGTGTGGCAAAGTACTGGGCTGGAAAAATATTAAATGACATGCCATATCGACTCGATAGAAGACTCTTGTGTCAGAGCACTTCCCTTCCCCGTCGCGCGTCCTAATAGTCGAGAATGGACTATTAGATCTGGTCACTCATTCATTATGATTACGTATTATAATAAGATGATCTTTGTCCAACATAGTATTACAAATGAAGCAAGAATTGTGTGTTCAGCATTGTAGCATGTTAGTGATTAATTTTATTATTGTACCACTTTAATTGTCTGTTGCTAATATTAATATTGATTGCTAAATTGAATTGCTTCGAGACATGACTAGTAAATTGTTGGTTTTATTTCCACTGATAATAAAATGTCTGAACTTAAATACGATTTATAATTGTAAATTAAAAACGATCTTGTGTAGTGGGAATTCTACTCACATACATGATTTAGGGTAAAATGCAGCGTTGAGTCAGCTGTGTGGAATTATGTTCTATTTTTGTTACATTCATCGGCCCCAAACACTAGACTCTGCCAAATTATAAGTTTTACGACAAAAATATGCATACAACTGCGTCATATCGTGGTAGATCGTAAGTTCATGTTAGTCGTCTAACCAAACTGTTGTTTTGTCGATAACTGTTTCAGTAAAACGTGCGACAAATTACTTGGCAGTATTCTAATGAGAGAGTTCTTAAGCTACGCTCATCGTGCATGCGAAATGCACACAAGAACATCGCCTTTTCTTATTTCTATGTAGATTAGCTTCTTAAGTAAATAGTACCTAGTTGTAGTCGACGTTGGATGTCCAACTAACAAAAGACTACTTGTCTTCAACTAATTGTGGCTCTACGTTAACAACATTAACGTCTTGATTATATTTTATCTTCTAAAGGGTTCGAAAAATGATTAATTGACTACGGTGAGTGCTTGACTGCTTTTAAACTGTGCCTCTCTTAAGCTGGATAGTCACCGAAGTGGAGTTCGTGCAAAAGTATCGTTTTCCTAGATTTGCTTAGCGTTAAGTTTTAGAAAGACTCTGGGACGCGCTAAGTGTCGTACGGGGTCAATGCATAAACTTTCTTAGAAACAGTTTGGTTAATGCACGAAACTAAAGATCGCATGAACTTCAGAGATAGGATGATAGATGCTAGATTCGTAAGCTAGCGCGAATAGTTGATTGGAGGTTATTCAACTGGTGGTGGACAAAAATAGCGCGATCGCTCGCGGCTTCTCCCGCGCTTGCCGTTCGGTGATGACGCCCCGGACCGACTATGCTTCCGGGATACACTCGGAATTGGCCCACTGTTCAATCGTTAAAAGCGTCCTATGACGCCCGAATGCTGCCGTTGTTTGTTACGTTCTTTACTACTCTTTGATTCACCATACCAAATTAGAAACATTAAAAAACTATCTACTTTGGTCCATCACCTCTGTTGCAGGTCTTTTCATTAGTTGATATTTCTAGAAAGTCAATTTAGACATGAATCATTTATTGGACTTACAAAGAGTAAAGACACCGGTCGAAATCGTTGCGAGGTCCGGAATATAAAAGAGAACATTGTCTTCTGCACGAACGCGTAGGTAATGACGTAAAGTTTGATGTGGAGTTTTATGTCATGTCTTTATGATGGTTGGGATCAGGGACGGTGCCGGGCGGAGACGGCGGCGGGTCGGCTGCGGCGGTGGTGCGGGCCGCGACGCGTCGCTCGGGCTGCGGCCTGCGGGGCGGACGCGTACGCCGATATTTATAGAGGTGCCGAGACGCACGCCGGCCCCACACTATCCCACACGTTAATTGGCTACTTGCGCCGCATTTTTCTGGACGTGACCGCTCACGCTACGCCAATGCCATCGGAACGGCCGCGCTGCTTCCGACCGATAAACATTGACACCTATGTAACTGGCCTAGATACGCAACGGTTAACGCGAGGACACCTCGGGACGCGGCGGTATTGGGTTAGAAATATATGACGACGGAGCACAAAGGTTGTTTTAGTAAAGTCGAAATTTACAGAAGCTTCGATGCATATCCCTCGTAAGTTAAAATAGATTATGAATGTTGAAGAGATGAGAACAATTTTATTCCATTTCTAATATCATAAGCATCTTGCTCTCATTCTACGAAGTTCAATTAAATTCTTGAAGTTATTATTTGTGTTATTAAATTCTGCATTTCAAATTGTGAATCTATCACGAGAACTAGTTAGAAGACTAAAATAAGATGCTAAAATTATGAAAATTGTCAAGGTGGACGAAAATAGCTAAAATATCTAGATGCGGAGATGAGTCAATGTCGAGTTAGAATCTTAAACTGTTTTATTGTTTTAGTTTAGCCAACTATTTCAGGATTCCAAAACGCGGTGTTTCACTGTATAGTCGTGACACAATAATTTGCTATGTTAGCGTATTAATTAAGCGGGGTGAACGAATAAATTAATCATAGCGTATTCATTAAGAGGGGTGAACGAATAAATTAATCATTTGCTAATGAAAATGAACACGCACGGGGGGTGCGAGACCTGTCCTATTAAACTTTAGAACGTGTTTGTTATGCTAACTTAACACATTCCTAATACCTCCCACAATTAAATTAATGAAATGTATATAAGGTCTAACAAAACTAGCTGAAACTATTTTAAGGGGATGATCAGACCATCAAACTGAACAACTTTCTCTATAAGACCAATATCGAAATCGAAAAAAAATCAGCTGTTCCATACAAACGTACTCGACCTAAATGTATGGGACAGCAGATTTTTTTTTCGCGATTTTGATATTGGTCCCATAGAGAAAGTTGTTCAGTTTGATGGTCTGATTATCCCCTTAAAATAGTTTCACCTAATTTTGTTAGACCTTATATAGGGGCAGGCAACTTTTATTTTTTATAAATTAATGGACTCTTCCTTATGATTTAGCACTGCTTTTCCGCCAGAATCAAGTAGATAGTTTGTGGGAGTATCGATCCCAATCTCAGGCATTGTGTTTGAGAGAAAATACAGCTGAGAAGAGATTGTGGAGCCTCGTGGCAAGCTCAAACGCGAACCGCGCGAACACCACGCGAATGACAAGACAACAGCTCGCGGAAAAACTTGCAACGTGGCTCACAATTGTTTTTCTGCTAATGTTTTTGCTCTTTCATCACATCATTCAAAAACTTATATGTTGTTCCCAACACAATTTAAACATTTCAGCGTGAAATACCTATGTAATTCTTTGTCAATAATTAAAAACAGCGAATATTTGTAAAAGTAAATTAATGTTACTTTACTGCCTGCGCAATAAAAAATATTTAAGTATTATTTTATAACATTTTTAAGCTAGTGACCGTGAATTTACTTCGATAACCGACTAGATTATTAGTTTACCTATTATGACTTACCGTATGCCGTATATAGTAAATTCGTAATCATAACATTTTCGGTAATATTAACAATTTCAGTTATTTAAAGGTTTTTTTAAATACCCTTGACAATCGTTATGCCAAAGTTGTGTAATTGTGAAACCAGACTTTCATTGAATTTTTTTTTGCCCCGGGCAGTTCTTTACTAGGGGTGACAAATTCGGGTAAAATATAGATTGATTCAGCTCAGTCTATAACCGATTCGTAGAGCATAGAAAAGTCGAGCTCGCTTCGCTCGCTGTTTTTTATTACTGTGCCTACACATAAACCTAAAGAGTTCTGATCACAACTAAGACGTGATGCTAAAATTTCGAGCTTGCTTCGCTCGATCCATAGTTTCTACTTAGGTTACTTTGCACATGTTTTATACGAAATCACTGGCTCTAACCGATTCGTAGTGAAGACAAAAGTCGAGCTTGCTTAGCTCGCTCTTCTTTTCTTTTTTCGTGTTAGCATGTGCCATAACGTATGGCAATTACTCATGCTGTAGTGGAAAGATAATAGCCAGTCAGCAATGGTCGTATCGAGGCTAACTGCCCAGTGTGCGCCAGACAAATTAAGGTTTCGTCACTCGTGGAGGTTCTCTCCTTGCATCCCATCCATCCACCCCACTGCTGGGTATAAGTATAGGCTTCTATTTGTTTTTGCCCCTCATCTGTCCTGAGCATCTCGCACCGACCGACGCGAAGCTCCCGCGACTCTTTAATATCGTCAACCCATCGTGCCGTCGGATGACCAACACTTCGCTTCCCTAATCTCGGCCACCACTCTGACAATGCTTTGCTCCATTTGCCGTCACCTCGTCTTGCTATAATTATGTCCAACCCATTTTCACTTGACTCTTATCGACCTACATCTTGGACCTTAGTACGGCCTCGGATTAACGTAAACAGAAAAACGTATTTACGTATCGACATTGGCATAATCATCAGCACTGATGGACGCCACAATTTTAAAATTAGAATATGATTAAATGTTCATTCATATTTCATATACCATTCGATTGCACACTAGCTGTTTCGTTTAGTCTTTGTAGATTCATAAAATAAATAATAGCTAAATTGTAGTGTAGGTGTAAAGGCAGTGGATGTATTTGTATAATCTATCATTTTATTAGCAGTGGTCGTTTCTCGGTTGTCATGAAAGTGATGCCGTGGTGGGCGGCAGTGAACGACCAGCGCAGATGCCGCCTCGCGTCACCTATATACTATACTATACTATACGAACTCTGCTTTTATATTTGTTTTTAGCAAATTGCAAGTACATATTTGCAATATTTTGCTGATGTACTATTTGGCAAAGAAATAAGCAAAAATGCTTTAACTGTATGAAAGATAGCTCCTTTAAAGACATTTGGAATTTACCTTTGTAACCTGTAATTAGAATTATCCTTCCTGCACACGCTTGCGCAAGCCTAGGCAAGCCCGCTGTACATCGACTCGTCTGTAAAGTGATTGTTACTAGATTACTTTATAGAAGCGTCAATATACAGCGGGTTTGCCTAAGCTCATGCAAGCGAGGAGGAAAGCAAGAAAGAGGAAGAAAATCTTAGGCCTCATTTACAGAGACGCGGGGCGTCACGCGTCGCGTGCTGCGTGGCTTCTAGCGGTGCGTCGGACGATTTTTCCGTTTACAGAGAGGCGGCGCGTGCAGCAGTCAGCGTCTTCACACGCACAAAAACAAACATATGATAATGTACGATTTTGTTTATGGAGACGCGGGGCATGGAGCATCGCGTGAAGTGTAGCGATGCCTGCCGCAGCGGCGCACGCGGCGCATTTCTGCGGGGTAGGAAGGGAGAGGTGCGGGATAGGTGGTGTCGTCCTGCACAAGAAGCTGCGGTGGCCGCAGCGGACGACGACGCCGCGTACGGAGCTGCGCCCGACGCCCCGTGCGGCTCTGCGACCGACGCGTCGTTGCCATCCGCGGGCTCCGCCACAAAACATGCTCCATTTCAAACAAACGCGTGAAAAACCGCTTCTCCGTAAACGCACTTATGCAAAGCCATATTATTATGTTTGAATTTAGTGCGGGCCGCGCCGCTCAACGCGACGCGCAACGCCCCGCGTCTCCGTAAATGAGGCCTTACAGGAACAAGCATTTTTTCTGCTCCCAACCAAACCGAAGCTAAAATTTTTGGAGTTGGCTTGACCAACTCCAAAAATTACTCAAGTCGCGGATGGTATCGACTTGACAGCGACTCCGATAAAACAAAATAATTTTCTTACTTATCGGCTGTAATACTGTTTCATTTTCAACTTTTCAGATTCTATGTATGTTAAAATTTTCTTTATCGATAAATAATGGAATCTAATCTCTAAATGCCAGGAATTATATATTTCAGACCTGTGCACTGCAGTGAGACGCATAAATATAGGGTGATGAAGGATTTTCGGTATGATTAATAAAAGATCAATCAATCTATCAAATACACTTTATTTTACACCTAAAACTTAAGCACCAAAAAAACATTTTCAGTTGTGAGTATTAGGTAGTGTACTATTATCCAAAAACGGCTATCTTTCCAGACAAAATAGATTTTTCCATTGTGTCTGGATTTATGACCGGTTTTGATACAAAACATATACAACGTGTTAATGAATTAACGCAAAACTAGAAAGTAGTTTTTTAGAATCGAGAGGAGAATCGAATTATCATGGTTTCAACATAGGTAATTTGTTTCAAAATATTAAATAATTGATTTGTAAAATTTAAAATTTACTGAACCCGATGTCAACCCTACTTACT
Organism: Agonopterix arenella; assembly: GCA_927399405.1. NCBI lineage: Eukaryota > Metazoa > Arthropoda > Insecta > Lepidoptera > Depressariidae > Agonopterix > Agonopterix arenella. Next base: position 13,184,024 of record OV656695.1, on the reverse strand, counting down.
ATCAAAACAAGATTATTAAAATGTATCCATGAGTATGTTAGCGCTTTCCTTCATTGCTGAAATGATAACAAATCATTTTTGTCTCTAAACTTAAAATGCGAATTACTTTAAATTTTAACTATCAAAATAATGAACTTATTGTTTCATTCTAATTATTTTGTTATAGTTCAGTTGTATAACGACAAGATCACTTACAGTACGTTATTTACGCGTCTACGCTACGTAGAGATGTAGGACGTTAAATTAAACGTAACTGGCAGCTTGAATATTATACTATCGACCTACGACCGACGGCATCGTTTGTTAGCGATTTGTCAACGTCGCCGTCGATCGTCTCCTTCCTTTTTGTAGCCCTATTTTATTGCCTCTTCGATCGTATGACACTTTTCATGCCACTTCCACTTTATTTAAGGTATACATTACGTTAGAAAAGTTCATGCGTGTAGTACCTGGTTTACTTGGGAGGTTTAACAAAAAGATCAACTAGTTTTATAGTAAGATCGCCCTTTTGTACAATGTCGTCTCTATTATTTGTATCAATAGGGTCCTTCAAAAATAGTGTAAAATATTTGAAGATTATGTTTAGAGTTTAGACCATCAAACTGAACAACTTTTTCGAAGTGATCTTTATAGAAATCGCGAAAAACTAAATCAGAAGTCCCATACAAAACAGCAAATCTAATGTATGAGGCAGCAGATTTTTTTCTCCATTTGATGTTGGTCCTATAGAGAAAGTTAATCAGTTTATTAGTCTGATCATCCTCTTAAAATATTTTACTCAATTTTTAAGGATCCTGTATGTATGTATGTATGTAAAATAAAGTGTTAACATAAAATAGGTCCTATACTTAAAAATAAAATAAGTAAGTGCGCTCTGGATCTTCGGAATTGAAAACGGTCACCGAAGCATTGAATTTGAAAATCACCAAAGTTAAGCAACTGTCTGGTCCGGTCAGATTTTGGATTGGATGGGTCACCGTTTTAGTTGGTAAACCCCGCATGGATCCGTCAAATGGCAGTGTAACTAACTATTCGGTAAGCTAGGCTAGAAGGCTTGAAAATTCTCCTATCTTACCTCCACAAATGTCCCACTCGCTCTAGAGGCTATAATTTACTACGCTTCTTCTTTATTGTGTGAAATAATAATTATGTTCATGAGTTATTTCTGTCCTCATTACTACTAAAAGTACATAAATATAATTTAAAAAGTCGTTAATGTTTTTGTGGATGTTACACAAACACAGATTTTCTGAAATATAAGTTAATGTAGAGCGTAGGCAGTGGAAAAAATGTGCTCTAACTAAGTAGGTTAATGACAGGTTACATACATACATACATATACTCATGCTACTATCCCACAGCACAGCAGTAGGCAGAGACTACGGCCCGCCACACCCTACGATTCTGACATACTTCTCTCGCCTCATCCACTTTCAAACATATCTTCATGGTTGAAGGTGCTACGCACTTGTCCTTTTGGGAGAAGACCATTTATTTGGTCGTGGTAAGTTCTCTTCGGACGCCCTCTCTCGACTGTTCCTCTGACATTGGATAGTTAAATCTCCCTAGCGAGTCTACTCTCATTCATCCTCTGTAAGTGACCAAACCACCTGAGCATACCTCTTTCAATCCTGGTTTCCACATCATCCTTCAACTTACACATGTTACAGGCAACTTTAGTTCGTTTTAAGAATCATCATCATCATCACCATAATATTTGTATGGAACAGCAGATTCTTTTTTCGCGATTTCTATGTTGGTCCCATAGAGAAAGTTGTTCAGTTTGATCGTCTGGTCATCCCCTTAAAAAGTTTCAGCATGTTAAGAAGGACCCTGTATACGTCCCACTGCAAGGCACAGGCCTACCCTCAGGGAGGGTGTAACTAACTATAAAAAACTAATGGGCGTGAGTCCACCACTCGTACCCAATGCCGATTGGTAGACTTCACATACGCATCTGAATTTCTTCTTTAGGGTATGAAGTTTTCCTCGCAATCAATGTAATAACGAATGCTCTCATACGGTGAGGGAAAACATCGTGAGGAAACCTCATACGCGTTTAAGAATAATGAACTTTAATTCTATTTCACCTAAAACCGTTTAATAATGAAAAACGTATCGCAGCAAAGATAAAGTACCTAGGTATAATATTTTACCTATTTATTATTTGTACAATCACTTGCCTAAAGGCACAACTTTCGACTGAAATCTTTGCTGATTGATACCATAGCAATTAACTATCTTTTCATTTGACTCCTATAAGACCCAGATAGATATAGTTATAGTGCCTGGCCTAATTGTACCTACCTAGGTACTTAAGGTGGTTGCAGAGGGGTCAATTTTAAATAGAAAACTTTGAAGCACAATACGCGTAGACGGTATTAATATAAGTAACTTTGTATATATGGAAAAATAGTTTAGAAAATCTAGATGCCGCGTCAGAAATAACATTTGCAATTTATAAAATAATTACGAAGATATAAATAAATAAAATAAAAAGATAAAAAAAAATTATTCCATATTACAATAAAGCTTAAAACTTCCTTATAAAGCTTTGAAATTTTTCATACAAAATTTTAAAAGCTTTATATCTTCGTAATTATAAATTGCAAATGTTATTTGTGCAGCGGCAACTAGATTTTCTAAACTATTTTTCCATATATAAGGTCTAAAAAAATTAGGTGAAACTATTTTAAGTGGATGATCAGACCATAAAACTGAACAACTTTCTCTATGGGACCAATATCGAAACCGCGAAAAAAAAATCAGCTGTTCCATACAAACCTACTCGAACTAAATGTATGGGACGACAGATTTTTATTTCGCGGTTTCAATATTGGTCCCATAGAGAATGTTGTTCAGTTTTATGGTCTGATCATCCACTTAAAATAGTTTCACCTAATTTTGTTAGACCTTATATCAAATATTACTATTATTAATTCCGTCTACGCGTATTGTGCGTCAAACTTTTGTATGGACTGAAACCACCTTAAGACAAATTTGAGCAGCCAAGGAAATTGCGCTCAAGAATCAAACTGCGATGCTAACTGCGATGTTCCTTTTAAATACGATACAAATAACCACAATACAAGTACATCCATTAACAATAATGAAATCGTCGACGCGACGCATTTGAATCGATTGTGAATCGATCCCTTTGTCGCACGTCACGTTTCGTTCCGAGAATCGCAGCTGAGGAGAATTTCACGGGAATACAACAAGTTTGTCGGCGAGTTGTACGCGATCTGAGTACGAGTACGTGTCCGGGTATTTTGGCCCGCGCCCACCATGTTAGCTTTACGACATACTTCTCATTAGGTATACCCTTAATACCTACTTCTGAAATTACTGTTAGTGTTACCGAAATGTTGGCGGTTTCGTTATTTTTACAAAAATGAGCTGGTTGGCTGGAACTGGGATACTATATCTTTTTCTGACTTTTACTCTCGTCCTTTCAAAAAACGGTTTTTAAATTGATGACTGCGAGTGCTAGTCTGACTTTCGTGACTTCATCCGCATGAAATTAGAATATTGAAAAATCCTTCCTAATTTTGTATCCTTCTTCAGTGGTTTAAACTGTGCGTTGTCTGTCAGTCAGTCAGTCAGTCACGGAACTGTTTTATAAGTATATTTCAATCAGATTTGTAAAACACATCTACAAGTCAATTTCCATGCTCTAAAAGAACATAGAAGGAACATAATTCAGATATGAAAGTAATGCATAAAGAGAGTAACACTTTCTCGCTTGGTCCAGTGGAGTTCTCCGACGTACGTGCGTGGAGTGTGCAAGCGCAGCACGCAGGCGGCGGTACGACCAGCGAGTAAGCTGCGTGGTGCGCCGGCGACGCGAAGCGGCGGCGTCGGCGCGACGGACACAACGTCAGTGTTGCCAAACGTTCGATAATTATCCTAGATCCACGATATTTTTGAGAAAATAAAAGTCGGATATCGTACGATAATTCATAAAAATTCCACGATAATCCTCGATAATTTTTAACTGCAACGAAATTACTAATTTCTATCTCTATATCCATTTATTCTGTGTCCTATCACTATTTTAAACCATATTTTCTGTTAAATTACAACGATACATCATACTTGCGTTTAGTATTGGGTAAAACTTGTTCAAATATTACTAACATTGAAATTTAAATTGTCACTGTATAATCCTCACTGTATCACAATCAAGAATTTTTACTAAGATTCCCTAATGCTCGTACTACCTATAAATAGGTAATATTAAATACTGTCATGTAATGTAGGTAAGAATGACTGAATTTCATGCATCATTTGGATCTCTTTCAGACTCTAAGATACGATAATTTTGGAATTGATAAATACACAATAATGTTTTTAATTTATAATGAATGGACTCTTGCTTGTGCGTTAGCACTGCATTTCCACCAGTGTCCAGTAGTTTATGGGAGAATCTAACCCAATCTCGAGGATTGTTTTTGATCAAGAACAAGAAGAGATTGAGGATTGCGGAGCCTCGTGGCAGGCAAAAACGCGACGTGCGAAAACACTGGCGAAAATCACGCGAGACGAGTGCTCGGGTCAGAACCTGCAACGTGACTCCCACAACAATTTTGCTGTCAATCTGGGATAATTCTTAACTCACGGATCTGGCAACACTAACGACGGTGCTCAGACGTTCCGCGTCGAGGCGCTCCTCTGCCCCATCAGCTTATTAAAATTCACCCGACTGCCAACAAGAATAAATCATATAGTCCCAGTTGGCGGGAAGACTACTCTCTTTGCCAGTTTATAAACAAACGTAGCATATAGTCGTTGACACCTACTGAGCGCTAACGACTCGCCGGCTACTCTAATTGGACGATGCGTTCTTCCGAAATGACTCTGCGCCGGTGTTTCCCCAAATTTTATCACGGCATGTGCTTTGGTGCGCTCACGCATAATGTTGCGTGTTAAATTTAAACTGGACCTGATTAATACAAGCTCTAGTTGACATATTAGGGTCCTTTTTAATATGCTGACGGTTTTTTGCTGCTTCGAAAACAGCTGTCCCCAATTCCCCATACATGGGTCAAGTAAGATTGCAGTTTTTTATGGAACAGGTGATTTCAACCTTCGTCCCATAGAGAAAGTTGTTGAGTTTGATGGTCTAATCATCTTCTTAAAAAACAGTGAGCATATTAAGAAGGACCCAGTATAGAAATGAATCAGTTATCTAATTGACTCAGGAATGTTTGATGAACAATGATTGTGAACGGATGATTGTTTGTTTGTTGCAGTCACAATGGTGGTGGGCGAGAACAAACGGACCTCCAACATCATGGACGGGATCGAGAACACCGGAGATGTGCGTCTCCACGACCACAGGCTGAGGCTCAAGCAGAGGTAAACAACCTTTCTCTTGCTTTATTTTAATGTGCTTACATTTACCTAGTTATTATGGTTCAGTTTATTCATAGGCGTCACGCCTTTTTACATGAAAATTGTGTTTATTCGGCGGTATTTCGAATTGTTTGTGGTAACTTTAAAAAGGTTCAGACTTAATCTTAATAAGGCGTATACTGTTATACAGTTTACACTTTACAATGTAGAGCAAAAGAAAAGAATGGAAATTAGAGACTAGAGTTAATTATGATTATGGTATCTGATTATGATTAGGCAAATTACTTAAATATTCAAATCTAGCTATACTAGCCTACATATCTATAATAGCATGTCGAGATCTTGACATGTATTTTTATTTAATCTTGTTGATAACGTCATCTGAGACAGTCGAACAAAGCAGAGCAAAGATATCGATTCATTTCATTCACCTACAGTCACTTCGGAAGTAGGTAGGCGTTAAAGGTTGCAGTTACGTCACCAAACGAGTCACAGCTAACACAGCATTTCGACATTATTTGAATCATAAGAGAAATTCGAAATTAAAAGAAGTACGACAATAATAACAGGTGTTGTGAATCACCATTATTCACTATCCTATTTACGCAAACTTCAAGGGGTACTTGCAATTTATAATGCAGGCAAAACATTTATTGCAACAGCGACTCCAAAAGCATAGCTCCAAGGAGGTCAACACCAAGTTTAATAATGTTCGAATTTTATTATCTTAAAGATGTGCCGTAGGTTTAATAAAAAGTTAAGTTTAGTACCCATTAGATTTTCAAAACGTGTCTTATAATAGGTTTAGACGTAACTGGTGAATGCCTTTACCGTCGAGGTCAATTTATTCAAGTCTTTCTAAGTATACCCGCTATACTGTCGTGCAACTGTGCACAAAGATGCGCGTGGGCTGAGATCGATGCCTTCGTTACGTTCGAGTCATATGATAAATACAATATACGTAGAGAATACCGCTTTACAGTGCTTTGTCATAGAAGTCCACAATTGTTAAACTTCAACGGATGTAACATTTAAAGCTATGTTAGTCGATATTAAAAATCTAGTTAAAATTGAAAAAAGTTGATGTTTAAACCATAAATTGTACCTATGTGGGACTGTCAAGAACATCTTTCCAATTCGTAATATTCGCCTTTTAACTCAATTTAATCTATTTATTACGGAAAATATCATAATGTCGTGGTTGCTTTTGGTCTGCAGTAAGATCTTACAAGCTATAACTTAATATTCCCTTCGTTTTAGGTCGTCCTAATCTTTAAATGGTTTAAACTTTAAAACATAGTCGCTATCCGCCGCGTCCGGCCTCATCATTTCTGCTTCTCCGCTTAGTTCTTCTAAGCCATGTAACGGATTTTGATACGGATTTAACTATCAATTATAAAATGTCTTCCGGAAAGTTTATGTGTGTTATATATATATTTACTTACACCCAGCCGAAGCTGGGGCGGGTCGCTAATAGAATATAAATCTTAAGTCTCTAATTTCACAAGACAATGTAAACGCTTGTCACTTGTAATGTGCACCACAATGCTGTAAATGCGATACCATGACGAATCGATTTGCTTTATCAATTCGAGGCTCGACGCTAAACGATCAAGTAAATTGAGGCGTTTTGACCATGCTAACTTTAAACAACAAACGTAATTACGTTTAAATTGATTTTCCGGTGAATGTATCATCCTGATTTTGCACGCGATTCAGACAAAGAATGAGGATATTGGAAATTTTTGTTTATGTTAGGCCAATTGTTTTATTTATTTTGCTATTTAATACAAATACAAAATACTTTATTTTGTTCTCCCATACAGACAATAAATACAGTAACGAGATCTTAATTTATCTTAGTGAGAGACTGGTACCTGTACCAAGCAATATATATAATAGATTACCGGCCTCTCCGGCTCTGGACCACGTGGATTTAGTGGATTCAATACATTATACTTTAGAATATATGGAAATATCAACTTTAGACCAAGCTTCCGAGACAAATTGGGCAAAATCTAGTTTTGTAGCGCATGAGACCGATCTTGATTTTCCTCTTTGTCTAGGACTTTATACTGAACCTCTCTGGTTTACCAAGCAGCACTTTAGTTAGTTTTAAAAGATCTTATTTTAAAACGATGTCTCATTCTACATTTCAGATTTGACATAGTCAGAAAGTTAGGACAAGGCACATACGGTAAAGTGCAGTTGGGCATAAACAAGAAGACAGGCCAGGAGGTGGCCATCAAGACTATAAAGAAATGTAAGATCGAGTCGGAGGCGGACCTCGTGCGCATCAGGCGCGAGGTTCAGATCATGTCTTCCGTCAGGCATCCCAACATTGTACATATTTATGAAGGTACGCCACAAAATACTCTTTTTGTTCTTTGATATGTAATACCTCTGTAAATATCACATAAGACTATTGCTAGGGCAGTATTCAGGAAACTTCGTAGTATCTTCTCATTCTAAATACTGCAGTGTCTCAAGAAGATAGTCTTTGACCAGTGTATTCTGCCAGTGACGTACGGAACTAAAACGTGGTCACTCACTCAAGGCTTCATAAAAAGGCTGAAAGTCCCCAACGGGAAGAGCTATGCTCAAAATGCGAGATCGAATCACAAATGAAGAGATTCGCAGAAGAACCAGAGTAGCCGACCGAACTAAAGTAGCAATTAGTGGGGCACATTTCTCGCAGAACCGATTGCAAGAGTTTGAGAGTGGTGACCGCGTACCGGAAAGCGCAGCGTGGGTAGTCCCCCCCACAAGGTGGACCGACCTGGCGAAGGCGGCTGGAACCCGTTGGAGGACAGCGCAGGACCGGTCGTTGTGGCGATCTGTTGGGGAGGCCTATTACCAGCAATCGGCTGAGATGATGATGATCACATAAGAGTAAACGCTTTATAGTATGCTAGTGATCAATATTGTAATCTAGGACACGTCTTCGCTTGTAAATGTAAGCTGAAGCTTATGCTAATATAACATACGAGCCTTAACCCACGACTTTGTCCGCACAAATTATATACCAGATTTTAAGTCAGATAATAAGCTATCAAACAAAAAAAGTTTCATCAAAATCGGTTCAGTAGTTTTTGCGTGATGCTCGTTCAAACAAACAAACAGACAGACAAAAAATCCAAAAATTGGTGATATGGAATCAGGGATACCTAAAAACCATATCGTAACTTTTTTTGTTAATAACTTCAATGTACAGACAAACTTCCTGTTACAGTTTTATAATAGTTTAGATTCCTTAAAAATAATTACTAAAGGATTTTAATGGAACATACTCATATTTAAACTAATAAAAATTCACGTTACTTCTGAAAGACTCGTGCAATGTGAAATCAGTTGTTTACTAAAGGTGACTTACGTACAACACTTATTTGCACATATTGCCAAATTGTGATCCGATTGGCAGCTGTCACCGATTTAGTTTAACCTTGCGGCCAAAGAGAGACAATATTGCGTATTTTCAAGTAATTACAGTCAAAACAATGTCATTTCTACGGGTACAGTCACAAACATAACAACTCTGCTAACAATAATATAGTTTTTGAGAGTTAAGGTTATTATCTAGATACATCTACACTATTATAAAACTTTATCAGAAGTGTGTTTGTTCGTTAAAGATACAAGAAAATTTATGATTTGGTTTTTAAGTGTCCCTTACTCCAAATCACAAATTTCTTCTGGACTGGACTGATTTTGATGAAATTGTTTTGCTTATGATTAGACTTAAAATCTGATTTATCATTCATCTCGCTACTGCTCGATGACGGAAACCGGTGTGGGCAAAGTCGCAGTCAAATATACCAAAACACGGTAAAAACACGTTAAAATATTTAATTGTTGCTTACAATGTTTTTAAATACATCTTATTATGTTTTCAGTATTCGAAAATAGTGAGAAAATGATTCTCGTTATGGAGTATTGTTCCGGAGGTGAACTGTATGATTACCTCAGTCAGAAAAAAGTATTACAAGAAGACGAGGCCAGAAGGTTAGATACTTCACCTAATGTTTGTCTTTGCACGTGCGAAGTCCAAAAACTAAATAACTTTTCTGATTTCAGGTTATTTCGTCAAATTGCCACAGCTGTATATTATTGCCATATACATAAAATCTGCCATAGAGATTTAAAATTAGAGAATGTATTACTCGACGATACTGGAAGTGCCAAGGTTAGTTTTATCACTCCAACACATATTATATTGTTGTACGAATTTGTCACAATTTATCTTTTTTCACACATTTTGTCACTTAACTTGGAACTTTTGCGGTTCCAAACTGTATGCAATGTACTTTGGTACCGCTCGGGTCACATTACATGGTACCTAATGATAAAAACAGGAAACATGTGACATTCATTTAAGTTCTAAAATTAGCTGGCCCCCACAGAACATTATAAGAGGGGTTAGAAGTGCAAAGTAAGCGTCGAACGTGTCGCCACAGGTTATGCAATGTTTTGCATAACACCATAAGGCGCGCGGCGTGGTGTGAGCGAGAGGGCATGAGTAATTGTAGCAGCGTGAGCGGGAAGACAAGTGGCGATAGGCGTCTCCGAAGCAAAAGCGCTACTTTGCATTTCTAACCTCTCTTATAATGTTCTGTGTGTGGTACCATTGGAAAGACATGGTGTCGGTCACCGTTGATTCTCTACGGCATCGGCAGTCTATAGGGTCTATGAGTAGTATAATATTGGGCACTCTAGACCACCTCGTTTCCTTCAGGCTCACCCTGTTCGCCTTCAGTCACTCGTTGACCTAGAGTGCCCAATATTATACTACGAGCTTGAAGGAAACGAGGTGACCTAGAGTGTCCCAATATTACAAAGATATCTTTCGTGAAATCGTTTACTCTTGCATCCACGATGCTTAATTCTAATTCAAAACCTTTCCGATCAAACGCTTTCCTAATGTATCAGTCAGCTGTGAGAGCAATCTGAAAGACTCGCATGTAGTCTGTGCAGATACAAGATTATAGTAGCAGATACCACGTTGACATCGAACACGACAGACGTTATAAATAAATAAGTAATAATGTCTTTAAAAATAGATGATGTTGTGGAAGTAGTTATTGTTAAACGCAATGAATATGGAATTCATAATGTTCAAATAATCGGTTCAGACTATTACGAAGGTATTTTAATACCAATTCTACACAAAAACCAATATGGTACATGGAGTGGAATTTATTATGAAGGACTCAGGGTACCTGCTCGTGTGATTAGAATGAACAATAAATTTATAGATTTCGAGGAAGTACCCAAACCGTGAACGAGCAAATAAGGTATTAGTTATTACCTACAACGACAGGAATATAAATAAACGTTGTTTTCTTACATTACTTTCATTCTTATAAAGACAGCATCCTTATTTGCACCAAAATGAAATTTGTGAAACAAGCACAATCTTTAAAAGTTGAAAACCTATGTATAAATTCTAAGAATATTACTTCTCGTCATGGAAATCTCCTACCGAATACAATAAGGTGCTTAATTTGTGGACCATCAAACTGCGGAAAAACTAATTTAGTCATTGGACTTCTTCTACATGAAAATGGGTTAAATTATCGAAATGTGTATGTTTATTCCAAGACTCTTCATCAGCCTAAGTACAGATTCTTGGAGAAAGTTTTAAATATGGTTCCAGGTATATCTTTCGCAAAATACCACGAAAATGAGACAGTCTTAAGTCCTCAAAATGCTAAACCTAACTCTGTTATAATATTTGATGATGTTGCATGTGAAAATCAAAATAATATAAGAGATTATTTTGCAATGGGTCGTCATAAAAACATAGATTGTTTTTACCTTAACCAGACATATACCAAAATTCCCAAACAGCTTGTAAGAGATAATGCGAACCTTTTGGTTATCTTCAAGCAAGACGATGTGAATTTAAAACACATTTATGATGAGCATGTTAATACAGATATGACGTGGTTCGATTTTCGAAAAATGTGTTCAAAAATATGGAATAAGTCGTACAGCTACTTAGTGATTAATAAAGATTGTGATAAAAATAAAGGGTGCTATAGAAAGAAATTTGACACATTCGTGGTATTCGACTAGTTGATAATACATTAATAGTATATAAGTGTATTGCTTTCTTACGTTTATCATTACGTGGAAATTATTCAAAGCTTAGACACGTTACACTGAATTAAAATGGAAAAATCTATAAAAAGACAAGTTGTTAATGCAGCTGAAGCTGTAAAAAGAAAGGTACGAAAAATGCGTAATATTGAAACTGATAGAGATAAAACACTTGAAAACGTTTTTAAACCAATAATAAATCCCCTTAATCAAATGTTGGCAACAAAGAAACAAAGCACACAGTCAAAAAAAAATAAAGTTAAAAAGATTAAGTCTTTGAGAGATAGCTATTCCGATGCATCGTCATCTAGTGAACCGTATCTGGATAAAACAATCATGAAAAGGAAATCTGACATTATAAATAATGAAAAAGATTTATCAGATGTAAACACAGATGAAGATGATAATGACAATAATAACAGTTTTAATGACCATGATATTAGCAATATGTCCTTTAAAACTGTTGATTCAGCTCAGAATAGTCCTGCACGTAATGCATCATCATGGTCTTTATCTTCAGAGTTTTATGAAGATGTTCCGTATGGTGTTAGGAATGAACGTGGAAAACTTATGATGGGTTCAGCTCGTGTAACTACAAATGGAGAATATATAACAATAGGTGGGCATACGTATGATAACACTGTAGGAATACGTGAACTGATATTCAAGAAAGTACCTGATACGAACTTGATAACTTCCGAAGACATACAAAATTATAAAACCATGTTGATGGATACAAATGCGCATAGACGCGATTTTGATTCAACTAAACCAATAAAGAGCAATAAAGGACGAAAATACTTGAATATTATCAAACCATTATTCAAACTTCGTAAAGTTTCTGTAAGTACTGACGGTAGTGTTGCTCAAGGATCTGGCTTACCGTCTATGAAAAAGTGGAACAAAGATGTGGATTACGTTTACTGGGATGATCCTAACGAATTAGTGGAAAGACTAAAGATATTAATTGCATCTCGAGATGCAGGTAACACTGGACTGGATAATGAAATAATATCGGTTCTAGAAGAGTTGCGTGAAAGTGGAATTATTGTATAATAAATAAAGTCATCATATTTGTTTTGTTTCATTTGTATATTAACTTTTCAATTGATAGGTTCTCATCATGAATATTGATAAATTTGGTCATCATGTTCATAAACGAATGCGGTTATCTGAAATATTTGATTTAACCGATAAAACTTTGATGAAAACAGAAGGAGGAGAATTCGATTTGAAAAAAACAAGACTAAGAGGTGTTAAAATACCTTCGTCAGCTGATGATGCAGCTAATAAAGAATATGTTGATACTGTTATTAAATTATGTTGTAGCAAGGATGATGCTTCGGCACTCCTTAAAAGTATAAAAGCAGACGTAAACAAGGTTTTAAATCACTTCAAAAAGGAGTACTATACTAAAACTGAAGTCGATAAAATTGTAAAAACAAAATGATAAAGCAGCAAATAGTGAAAGAACTTCATAAAGCAGCTCGAAAAAATTTTATACGAAGATCTGTGATTCTAAAAGGAATTGATGATCTATGGCAAGCTGATCTAATAGACTTTTGTTCATTAAAAACCCATAACAAGGGTTTCAAGTTTATCTTAGTTGTAATAGACTGTGTTTCTAAATATTCATGGGCAGTTCCAGTCAAAACCAAGACAAAATCTGAAATAACAAAGGCGTTTCATCATGTATTGTGTACGAGTCATCGCCGTCCAAAAAATTTACAAACTGATATGGGTACTGAGTTTTATAACGATGAGTTTGAACAATTAATGAAATTATTTACCATCAACCATTATTCTACATTTTCTATAAAAAAAGCTTCAATTGTTGAGAGATTAATCAGAACTTTAAAAAACAATTTGTATCAAACCTTTTGCTTGAATGGTAGTTATAAATGGATCCAAGGACCGCTAGATGATGTAGTAAGGCTGTATAATAATACAAAACATCGTATTACAAAATATAAACCAATTGAAGTTACTCAGGCTAGTGAAAATATAGTAATGGGTAACATTAAAAAATCACAAATTTTTATATCAAAACCTGATAGACAGAAGCTCTTTGCAGGTGATTACGTTAGAATAAGTAAATATAAAAGTATTTTTCAAAAAGGGTACACTCCAAATTGGTCGACAGAAATTTTTACAATTAAAAAAGTTAATAATACTATTCCTATAACATACATTATTGAAGATTTACGTAAACAACCTATTCTAGGAACATTTTATAAACAAGAACTTCAAAAAACCAAATATCCTGATGTATATTTAATTGAGAAAATTATTCGGAAAAAGGGAAATAAGATATTGGTTAAGTGGTTAGGTCTCAGTGATGATGAAAATAGTTGGATTGATAAAAAGGAAATGGTATGAACTTAGTATTCATTACCTAATGAGATATGCAAGGAGGAGGTCTTATTAATAAATTAATAAATAATCTTCCATTCGAGTTACACTTACCTGGATATAATTTTTGTGGACCTGGTACTAAACTACAAAAGCGATTATTGCGAGGTGATAAAGGTGTTAATGAGCTAGACAACGCTTGTATGCATCACGATATAGCTTATTCTAACCATCAAGATTTGGAAAATCGACATAAAGCAGATACAGTGTTGTTAAACATGGCTAAGCAAAGACTTAGATCAAAGGATGGTTCGCGGGGAGAAAAACTTGCTTCTTGGATAGTAACTAAAGCCATGAAAGCTAAATTGAAATCAGGAGCAGGAGTAAAGGGTTTTAATAAAGCTGTTTCAAAAATCAAGTCTCACCTCAAAAGGTCAAAACCTAAGAACACGAAGGCTGCAATCAAATGTGCTTATTTTGCAGCTAAAAAATTTCTCGCTAATAACAAGAGAGTTCGTTTACCACGCGTAATACCACTCCCAAAGACAGGCGGAATTCTACCTTTACTACCAATCTTTGCAGGCCTTTCAGCCTTAGGTACACTGGCAGGAGGAGCAGCTGGCATTGCAAAAACTGTGAACGATTATAAATCTGCTCAACAAAATCTAAGTGAATCTAAACGTCACAACAAAGTGATGGAATCTATTTCATTGGGAAAAGGTTTATACATTAAATCACACAAGAAAGGCGCTGGACTGTTTATTGCGAGTTCAAAAAACTAAACGAAAGGTTACCTAAACGAGCCCTTACCAACTTAGATATTATAAAATTTGCTAGAGATATACCGTACTTTAGAGGTGTTTTTATGAAAGATCGATTACCTAAAACGCCTAAACCTATCGAATGTGGTATTGTTAATTTAGATAATTCTGATGGTGATGGAACTCATTGGGTAGCCTATGCGAAATTAAATAATTATTGTGAATATTATAACAGTTATGGTGATTTGAAACCTCCTTTAGAGATTGTTAATTATTTTAATCTCTTCGACATTTTTTACAACTACAAAAGTTATCAAGAGTTTAATACAGTAAATTGTGGTCATTTATGTATTTCATATCTTATAAATTTTTGGAATAAACATATAAAATGAGAAAGCTGGTTTAATATTCAACATTAATATAATGTCTTTCACTGTATCAATAACTGGTAATAAATCGATTTTATCTAATAATTATTATCCAACTTTACAATTAGAAGGTCAATATGAATGCGCTTTATTGTATCTATCAACCTTTAATTCTATTCCTAATATTGATGTTAGAAATAACAAATTTCATTACGGCAATAATGAAGTTATCGAAATACCCGAGGGAGCCTACGAACTCCAGGACATCTGCGATTATTTGAAGGCCAATATAAAAGATGCAGTTTTCAAATTACACTGTAACAATAATACATTAAAAACATCAATTTTTTGTACAAAAGAAATCCATTTTGAAAGAGAAACTTCTTTCGGTCAACTTTTGGGATTTGGAAATGAAACACTCAAAGCAAATATATTACACGAGTCACAGCATACAGTCAACATTCTATCAACGACAGTTGTGAGGGTTGAATGTGACATAGTGACAGGATCTTATATTAATGGAATATCAAGCCATATTATCCATGAATTTGCGCCGAATGTACCACCAGGCTATAGAATTATAGAAATACCTAAAAACATTATTTACTTCCCAGTAAATCAAAACAACGTAAATTGTATTAACATTCGATTGTTAGATATAAATAATAATTTGATTAATTTACGTGGAGAAGAAATTCAGTTATATCTACACCTAAACAAAAAATGATTGAATACAATAAATATATATCGCCGCTAACCAAAAACATCAGTACCATTCGATCTATCGGTAAAGAAACACCAAGAAAGAAAATAAAACTGACAAAAGAAAATAAGAAATTCCTTAAACTAATTGGATTGTTAAAATGAGCATTCTAGACATATCTAGTATTCCTTCGTACGATAACACTATCGACAGTGTTGAAATACATTCATATAAACCTTACGTTATCACTTTTAATAGAAATGATGAAATTCGTATTCCTATAAATCAGCAAGATTTGTACGTACTACCATCAGCAAGTACTTTATATTTGGAGGGGGTTGTAAAAGTTCACCACAGAGAAACGAAAGTAAGGTCACAGAGCGTGCAATTTACCAATAATCCCTTACTTTACTTATTCCAAGACATTCGCTATGAATTAAATGGTGTAGAAATAGATAAAATAAAAAATGCTGGAATAACAACAACGATGAAGTCATTAATATCGATGAACGAAAGTGAAGCAAAGATGTCTAAAGCTTGGGGTTGGGATATTAACGGAACAAAGAACAAACAGAGTGGTGGTTTCTCTGCATCTATACCCCTTTGTAATATTCTTGGTTTTGCAGAAGACTACAAAAAAGTAATAATAAACTGTAAGCATGAACTGATACTCTTACGGAGCAATACTAACCTTAACGCATTGAAATTAGGTTCGGGAGAAGTTGTGGATGATGTTGAAATACATAAAATAGTTTGGCGTGTTCCGCATGTAAAAGTGTCCGATAGAGAAAGGCTAAACTTCCTTAAATTATTAGAAAAAGATCGATCACTTCAGTTATTATTTCGAAACTGGGATTTATATGAATATCCATTATTACCAAAAACTACTAAACATACATGGTCTATAAAAACCTCATCTCAAATAGAAAAACCCAGATACGTTATTATAGGATTTCAAACGAACAGAAAAAATAATGCCGCAGCAGATATGACCCAATTCGACCATTGTACTATGCGAGATGTAAAAGTCTATCTCAATTCAACTTACTTCCCATACGAAAGTTTAAATGTTAATTTTACCGATGGCAAAATTGCTTTATTATATGAACAATACGCAAGATTTCAGCAGTCTTATTTCGGTCGTAGAACAGAACCGTTGTTGAATTTAGAAGAATTTAAAGAAAAAGCACCTCTGTTTGTCATCGATTGCTCGAGGCAAACTGATAATCTCAAGTCGGGACCTGTCGTTAACGTGCGAGTTGAACTCGAGAGCAACACAGAAATACCTGATCAAACTTCTGCATACTGCCTTATCCTAAACGATTGCATTGTGGAATATAAACCGTTGAGCAATACAGTCAAAAAGATATCATGAATAAGGATATTATTTTCGTAGATATTCAAGGCTTTAAAAATTTTAAAAATGATTTTATTGTTAAAGAACTATCTATAGCTACTATCGAATTTACACAAACGTTTCTTATAAAATCTCCATATTCATTTCATAATTTATCGAATTTTGAAAAGAAACAAATCATATGGTTAGAGAAAAACCGAGGAATTCGATGGAGTGAAGGTTTTATTGACTATCGTGAATTTAAACGTGTGATCATACCATATTTAGAAAATAAAAAAATATTGACAAAAGGCTTGGAAAAAATTAAATGGATTAAAGAACTGTGTTCAACATGTCAAATAGTAGATATAGGAGAAAAAGGATGTCCTAATATTCTAAAATTACGTAATGATTATTGTAAAAACAATATTAATTTTAATTGTATAAATCATACAAAAGAATGTGCTTTAAATAATGTAATATGTATTAAAAAATGGTACGAAGACAATTATATGTACAAGTTCTCTTTGTTTGATTGATTGTAATATTTTTTTTTATTCTCTTTATTAAAATTTAATTAAGCAAATAATGTTAAAAATATAAAATGTTAAATTGCATGTTAGAATTAGATATATGATATAAAAATAGTAAATAATAAATCATTTCTTTGTGAACAAAAAAATTTTTTTTTATTTATACCTAACATCTTATCACTTATTTTAAAACCTTAGTGAAATTATTTAAACAAATTTTAATTGATAATAGCATGATACATTTTTTTATTTTAATCGCTCTGTCTTACAAGTCTGAGAGTAATTTCATAAAATAATAATACTTAGGTCTAAATTATTACTGAATATATTAAATTACAGATTATAAAAGCACTAAAATTATACAAAATTAGAATTATTTAATTACTTTTTTTTTTTTTTGTGTATATTTCTTCTTTAATTTTTTTTTAATTTATTAATGAACATGAATTACATAAACTAAAATTAAATTAAATGTATTTAATAAGTACTAAAGTAAGTATTCCTCTTGCATTTTATTCGCTCCAAACGGTAGTACCTGAAAAAGAAAATATAAAATGATTTTTACACTATTAATAACAACGCAGTATCGAGCTGTAAGGTTGAAAAAATACATAGATACATAATGCCTACACCTACGTCGCACCGTGGGTAGGTTGAGACCTATGAAACAATAAGAAAAGAAAATAAAAGAGTATAATTATGTACTAACCTATTTACTTGTATCTGAGCGGTCTCCCAATTCTCTCGAAATCAAAAACAATGTGTGTGACACTGATTTCATCACAGGATCTTCTTCATCTTGCGCTGCATAAATGGATCTCAGCATTGGTCGACCCTCAATTATTGAATCTCGTTCAACTATTTGATTTACTTCTATCTTGATGGTAAATTTAGGAACACCAAACGTATCAGTTGCAAGGTAGCTAGTGATGACTGGATTCACTGGTCTAGACATTCTGATTATGTTTTTGAACTTTAAGTATGAAATAAAAATGCGGATGCTCCGTACTAAGGTTACTTAATGAATGACGAATAATTTAATTATGAAATAAATAACTTGAGGCATGGAAATTTGAAACTTAAAAACTGCAAAACGATCTATGTCATCATAATCGGTAGCTTCACATGACCGACAAGTATGAACTTGAATTTGCTTTCCATGCAATTTTTCATTACGGGAATGGTTTAACACGTGTAATCACTACCTATACCTACCTATGTGAAAATGATAAAACTATTTTTGTTTAATTAAGGAAATATATAAATAGTAATGTAAGTACCTATCTAAGAAATTTAAATCAAGTTTGATCTTGTTTCATTCTTGAGATGAATTGAATATTTTTTTCATAGAACCTGAGGCTTAGACGTGATCTTTTTAGGTAAACAACTCTTTAGTCACTTGCACATAAGCATTTGGAGAGGTCACTTAATTTGTTATTGAATTAAAATATTATAGGTAATCAGGCATTTCGGTAAGTTTAATTCATCTCTTTATAAAATATTTAAACTATACTGGGTGTAAGTGACAGCCTAGCAAATACTGAAACTGTGAACGCAGACCATCAAACTGAATAACTTTCACTATGGAGTCTACCTCAGGAAACGCAAAAAAAAAATCTGCTGTCTCATACAAAACTGCTGTACCTTCACGACTAAAATGGAAATGGGACAGCTAAATTTTTTTTCGCGTTTCCTGAGGTAGACTTCATTGTGAAAGTTGTTCAGTTTGATGGTCTGAGTTCATCGTTTCAGTATTTGCTAGGCTGTCACTTGCATCCTGTATAGGTAAGTACCTCATTAATCCTGCTTAATTACAGTTATCTAATGATTTTACTTTTACATTTTTTTGTTTTCAGATCATGGAGGAAACTACCGTTCCTTACTTTTATAATCAAGATCTCTTGAATAGATTTGATGTAGATTACCCTGAGCTAAGAAACAAACGCGATCATGGAAAAACAAAATTTAAGGAACAAAAGAAATCAAATAAGCGTGTTAACAAAAAGAAGTCAATTATTTCACCTACATCCTTTGTAATTTGCAAGAAACCGGACAGACCTCTGCGGTTAATAAAAATATTAGTCTATGATGTGAGCGAAATTGATTGTGTTAGAGAAGATAGTGCAATACTTAATGCGCAATATGTTGTCACCGAAAGAATGGACGAGATTATGGATCAGACAGAGAGTGTTATTAATAAGATTTCTAAAAAGTTGACAAATTACACTTTGTAAAATAATTAATATTTAAATGATCAGATTTATGGACACTGTAAAATTGTTTCTGTTAAGTTTAATAAACAGTAAAATGAAAATGAACTTTCAAATTATTTACAAATTCCTTCTTCCTCCAAATTCTAAAGTGAAACAATTATAGTTAATTGAAGTCTGAGTATGAGTCGAATTACTAATAAGCTAATAAAGTTAAGTATACATATATATCTTTATCATAATATTTTATTATCTGTCAGCACAGCTAGCATGCCAAAGCGCTTAAACGAGAAAAATGTCATGCGCGCTCTTTCCGACATACGTAAAATAATAAGGATGGAGGCACATCTCGATTTTTATCGTTTTCTCGGGGCTGGCATGCGACGCCTACTGGTTTTACCTCACCATATTTTTGTGTGATAGACATTATGTCTATGTAGGGAAGTAGGGTACTATAAATAAAAAATGATATGAAGTAGAAAAAATTTTATTATTAGCACGCTATAAAAGTGCTAGCTGAGACATTTAGGCTAGCGTAACTTATACAATAGGTAAGTAAGAAATTAATATTATATCATTTTGAAGTTAAACATAAAATAATGTTGTCTGCTATACATATAAATTTAGTATTATAATCAGTTTTATTCATTGAAATATAATTCACACAATCTTTTTACAATACCACCTAACAGTCGATGAGTAATCAACCTATCTATTTCTTCATTATTATACTTAATATTATAGCCCGCTCGCAACTGACTAGTCACCGCCTGAGACATGGGATGGCGTGAAGCTCCGAATTGATGACGCGACGATCGCTTGCATGCGTTTATTCTACGTCCCACCTCCCTTGCCTCAGGCGGAGATTAGGTTTTGTGCGCAAGGTATTAGAAACTATCAATTTAGGATAATGTCTACACTCGTACTGTTACTGTTGATAATAAACTACAAAAATTTAAGATTTTAAGATACATTCGCTACCCCACGCCTTGGTAGATATTTTATCTTGAGAAATTGAACGTTTGTCATCATTCGCTGAGAGTGCAACTTTGTTAACACTTCTAGTAAATATTTCATGTTTGATTGATTTAAATAAAATATTTTTTTTGCGAATGACATCTTTATTAATAAGAACTTTCTCGTAATCTGTTAAACTCAATTCTCGCACAATGTTTGCTTTAACACCCTTTGCCTTTTTTATTGTTTTTTCTTTGGTTTTAATGCAATATAACTTTGACCTTAAACCAACAAAGTCCGTTATAATTTTCCCTCCCATCTCATCCTTAAACAAACCAGGTATCTTTTTGTTTTTAAGTGGTAAATTAAATTTATTATTTTCGCTATAATTGCTTGTATCTAAGTAAGGTAAGAATTTGTTTTTCATGTCTCGATAAAAATCATCTGTGGTAATATTATAGATGAAACTATCTGTGTCAGTATAACATAGCTGAACTCGATCTCCATAGAAGGGTTTCACTACATTATAGTGAAAATCGTACATGTGAGCCTTGGATAATTCCAATACCGAAAAGCCTATGTAAATTGGCTTATCTAAGATGACTCTATCTGGTTTCATTTGTATTGCAACCAAACTATCATTAAAAATTGATACACTATGGAAGTAAGGACTAGCTATGAGTTTATCGGCACTAGTTTCCTTTTTGGTTATATTTTTTGTATCATTCCATTGGTTTATCAATTGTACGTTAACCCTTCGCTCATTGTTTTCCAGAGTTTTACCAAAAACGCTGTTATTCAACAGTTTAAAAAAATCTTGTTCGAACTCAGACTGTGCTTTTTGCCGTAGCTCTGTGTTAAACTCTATGTATTGTCTCAAATAAGCACTTTGTTTGAATGTGATAGCCCTGTGAATTTTACGCAATACTAACCCATGCTCTAGACATTTTTTCAAATGAACGTAATGGATCACGTAGTTGTATTTATTGTACAAGTTTGGTACAAGCTTTACATTCTTCCCACCAGGTGGTATACATTTCTCTGGACAAAACGGGAAATCGTTATGATCACAATGTACGTTTTCAGGATATAGCAGATCAACCTCGAGTATGAAACCGTAATCAGCGTCATCTCGTATATCCGAAACGCATAAACCATCAATTTCGTTCTGCTCTAAAAATCTAAAATTAGAGAGGGGTAATGTTTGACACATACTATACCCATACAAATTATTACAATCTAAATAAACTATGAATGAATTTGGTTGGGAAGAGTCATAGTCATCTAGATATTTATGATTTGCTTTTGCGTATCGATGAGAGCACATACATACACCGCCTCTGATTCCATTTTGTAGCATTCGAATGATAGACAAATCATCAATAAGTTCTAGTTGTACACCGGTTTTGAGCAACATCGCATCGAAAGATAAGCTTGGTGCAGTGATATAAAATGCAGGATCGAGCTGGTAATGACGTTTACACGTTTGCCGAAAATTTTCAAATATATCCGTTAACAGAAGAACGTCAGTTTTCAGATATAAGTCCGTGTATTCCCCTAAACTTTTTATTTTAAATTGGTACCATACCGATTGCGCATGCTTATAATCTTCGCATGATATGTTTTCACCCGTCAGTGAGTTGTAAAATTTACTTTGCGGCGGTAAAGAGTTTTCTTCATAACATTTCCAGTCAGTCATATAATCATAGGGATATATACCTTTTCTTGTTAGTAAACTAAACTCGTCTTTATTTGGAAAGAAATAGTGGAGACTAGTAAATTCATCTTTCTTCATTGTTTTCGCTAACTTTCCTAAACTTGTTCCTAAAAATTTAAATGAATCTACGAATCTTAACTGAATATACTCTTCGTTTGTAACTTGAATAAATTTAGTGAATGAAATATAGTTTTCTTTAGACTTTGGTATGATTTTGATCATGCCGGGAGTTACTCCCAATTCTTTGATAAACAGGTGACAGTCATATCCTGCAAGATTGTGAAAAAAAATTGGAATAAATTTAGGAAGCCGATACTGTAAATTACAGTACTGATGGACAGCACCGCGATATCGTCCTGTGATATGACAATGATCTTTTACTCTATCATTCCATAAAAAATTATGACAAATATGACAACGAGTAGATGACTCGAAATCTTTAGCATCCTGTTTACTGAATATAATAGGGATAATAGTACCTAGAACTTCATGAATTTCCGCGACATCTCTATGCAGTGAGCTAACAAACTTTGGCACACAATCTTTACCGCGATAACTAACAAACCGATTATAACGTTCATCAACTGAACAAACGACTTGATAAGCAAACGCAACGGGCACATGACGCTGTAAGTCTGTTGTACTTGCATTATTTGGATCAGGTTCACAGCCCTGAAAAGGTTGTAGCATAGTTTCAAAGTCAGCGTAAATAACGAAAGGAACATTTTGTTTTCGTTCATAATTTTTAAACTGTATAACTGACCCTTTCTCAGGCAGCACAGTAACGACGCCTCCACAAATGTGTTCATCAAGTTTAGCAGCTGATGTAAAAAATTGTAAACAAGTATCACAATAGTATAACTTGCCGTGATGTTTTGTTATTTGTCGTCTAACAAGACGCGGCAGATCTTTGATTAAACAATAATGCGATGATTCACCATTTTCAAGAAGCAACAAATGAATACGTTTTTTATAGCTACTTGACTCCGATTTGTACAATGGTCCAGTTATAATCTTTTTGTCTTTCAGACCATAAACATAAATGCTTAAAGCAGGATTATTTTTCTCGAAAATTGAAATGTCCCTAAAGCTGACTGGAAACGACATATCTTTAATTTGCAACATATCCCGGAAATTTGCATATGATAAAGGTCTTACGGAGTGTTTTGTGGTAGGATATAGGGCCGCCATCACGCAATATAAGAAACAGTATTCGTCATTATTCTGAATATTCAGGCATGCCTTTTTGTTTTTGATAAATTTAGGTAAGTCTATATAATTTGATCCTCGTAATGGTTGACATTTATTTATGTTCAGTTCTAAGTGTAAATTGTTCAAAAATGTCCACCCACTGTCCCTCTCTTGAAATTCTTCAATCTTCTTTATCAAATTACTTTTGACATCTAAAAATAATGAATCGAAGTCATAATTTAAATGAAGTGTAAAATTTTTTGTTCCAAAAGACTTCACTTCCTGGGTATCATTTTTGAACATCAAAAACATAGAAAAAAGTTCAATATTAACTTTAACACATATATGACTTTTAAGTGATCGATCTAAAAGTGACTTGATTTTGAAACTAGTTCTGACAAAAAACGTATTTATAGAATTTACTTCCTCTTCAGTCACTGCTAAAATCCTATAGCTCGCGATACGACCCCGGAAAGCGGATTTTATTATCTGTACGTTATCGTAAACAGATGCAGCGGCATTATTTTTGTGTACGTTACTTCGTAAATGACCTGTCCATTTGTTTCTTACAACTAAAATACCGCAGCTTGAACAAAAAGGCATGTTAGAATAATTTAACTCTTGTAGTTTTTTATCAACAGTACGTATTAACTATAATTAACGCTAAGTATTTATAGATACGGTTTAACTGTACCTACCTACTATTTTTTATCAAAATTCAACAAATCAAAAAATGATGTGACTAGTTATTAAAATTATTATAAAAAGAAGGTGGAATGTCCTCAAACAGCTCATGAGCCGATCTCACAAGATTTTGGACATTTTGCCACTGCGGACAGTCGTCATTCGTAAAGAACTTCACCCTTACGAGAGCCTTCTTCCAACGTTCCTCTGGCTTAGAACCTTCGGCGTCGGTAGTATTATATACTTTAAGATCAATATAGTATTCACCACTTTGTTCGGTCACCCGTCGTTGGTTGCCTGTTGCTACCCGGTTTACGAAGCAGGACTCCAGAGTCCCGTTCCGCTTTGTTGGCTTTGAAGATGACGGTTGCGGTTGATCCTTGGTCAACCCAAACACGTCGAGCGCTGCTGGGGCTGTCTTCTTGCGCGCACTGTAAAAGCAAACAAATAGCTATAACATAACATTTTGTTTATTAAGAAAAATCAATCAAAAAAAAATTATGGTGTAGGTGCGAGTTAAAAATCAAATTACCTAGCTAAATTAGTCGATGACGTTTTTCGCTTCCCCACGCTGCTACTACTCAACGACGTAGATTTCTTAGAGGTCTTCTTTTTCGTTTTATCAACCTTTTCTCTCTCCTCTTCACTTACAATTTCATACTCGGAGTCAGACCTGAAAGTTAATAAAACTATTAAGCAAAAATTAATAAATTATCTACCTTCAGATCTCGAACGTTAAACTGTACCTAATGTGTTTAAAATATAAGTACTATAATTGCAACTAGGCATATCAAAATAAGTTTCAACTAGGATTCGAACCCATGTTGTAGGTATTAAATCATAACCATAATGTTAATGATTGCATGATTAAATAATTGTTCTCATACCTACTTACATTTTTTCTTGAAGAAACTGAATTTATTAAAAATCACTCACGATAATTTATACTGCGACTACTGTTGAGCAAATTCAAAATAAGTATGTTACAAATTATGGATTGCAATAATTAGGTAAGCTTTTTTACTCTTAAGTCTCCATCTAAAAACGTAATGTAAAGGTTCTAATCAATGTAATTTGAACCTTAAATTCAAGTAAATACTATGTAACATTCTACGAGTCACTTTTATCACATAATACATTCTGATTTATTACGATAAAAATGCTTACTTAGGTTTTCTTCGGTTTCACAGTATGAATCAACATTCGAAAAAAATACAGTGTGTCATTTTGATAAATATTGAAGAAAGATAATATCTATTTTGTAGGTAGGTAAGAAGCTTAACGTGTTATGTAGCTAATTAAATATCTTTGTCATCACTATAAATTATATCTAGGTATATAATATTATTAATTAAGATATAAACATATTTAATTTTATCACGCATATATTTCAGACAATAACTGCCTACCTATTATACCTACCTACCTACCTACTTATTATACTTACTTATTTATTATTTAATAATAAAATGATAACGAAATTCGTTAAATAAAACCATACTGAATAAAACTAAGTAGGTATATAAACACACCTAAACTTACGTAAGTTCACTACTAAATACGAACTAGTACACAACTTAGTTGATAAAATAACAAGAAGAATTTTTGGTTACATTATCTTATTACAGACTTGAGTTAATCCCTTTAGTATTGTGATGTAATCAACTTAATAATAATATCCTTCTTATATTATCGTATATTTCAGTGGATACCTAACAAAATATTAAAATTAACACCTTGTATAATCGCAATGACGACATCCTTAGTATCATATTACGGTAATCAAATACTAACCGGGGAATTCAGTTTTTATTTAATGCCGCGTCTTTAATCCAGCTGTATGAGGTACATCGACTCTTTTATAAAGGTATTGTTACTGGTTCTGTTTACTAAAGACGTTAGTGTACAGCGGCCTAGCGAAAACTCGCGCATTAAAATAACGATTTCTAAATCGCGCTATTAAAGTTTTCAACGATGTTAGTATATATACCAGAGTGAAACAGTTTCCTCTGGGCTGGTTGAGACCATGTGGTGTTAGTTAAGCTTGGCCGACTTGACTACACTACATAACTTCAAACATGCCTGTGATATGAAATATCAATTAGTATCGATCTGGCCAATCTGAAACTTGATAAAGTAATATCTCTATGAACTGAAATCCTACCTGAGAACTGACACTGTAATGTCGAACCTCAAATGGATACCAAAAACCCTGAAATCCTACCTGAGAACTGACACTGTAATGTCGAACCTCAAATGGATACTAAAAAAACCCTTAGGGGTTTCCTCTAATGTGCGATGAGCAATTAAGGTACCTTGCACAACTTCCGACACTAGCCGACGAGACCGAGCAAGGTACCTGAAAGCTCAAAGCACGAGGTTTTTGCTTCTTTTGATTAAAATAATGTTTTCAGTTCGACAAATAGACAGATAAAACGAGTTCCTGTTCTTGTTAAATAAACGATTTAACATCCTAGATGACAGTGCGTTCAAGGAGTGATCTTACCATGGCTCTCATCTGATCGCGTTATAACGACACAGGTTGAATTTAAATTAGAATGTCTGAGTAAATGATTGAACGAAAAATATCTTTGTAATATTGGGCACTCTAGGTCAACGAGTGACTGAAGGCGAACAGGGTGAGCCTGAAGGAAACGAAGTGGCCTAGAGTGCCCAATATTACACTACTTCTATGGTCGATGATCAGACAATCAAACTGAACAACCTTCTCTACGGGTCTCACATCGAAATCGCAGAAAAAAGTCTGCTATTCCATACACTTGGGTCAAGTACGTTTGCAGTTTTGTATGAAATAGCGGATTTTCTTTTTTAGTCCACAAGAAAAAGTTGTACAGTTTAATTGTCTGAATATCCCGTCAGCTGCCGTTAAATGCCGTCAGCATATTAAGAAAGACCCTTTATGGCAGGGGTCTCCAAACTTTTAAGCCACGGGCCACACTGACTTTCTCCACTCACTAGTCCTTAAGGGCCAACCCCTAGCCCATCGGCCTTGGGCTTATCGTACCAATATAAACATAACAATCCGCAAGTTTCCAACTAATCAAATCAGCAACTCTTTATCAAACGTCAAAACACGAGCTTTGTATGAAAATTTGTACTGAATCATGAATAGTGACGTCATTGTTTTTTGTCGTTGTTCGATACTGTTTATAGTTTATCCTTTTATTGAAAATAGTATTCAAGCTACAGAATTACTGAAAATGTAAGTTTAGCATTATTTTCAAACGTATTTATTACTGAGAAGATAAAACTAAAATATATTTGATGCAGTCAACTCCCCAATTAATTTCGTTTCGGGACTAGAGACGAGCGAGCTATCTATAGCGGAAGGTACGTGGGAGCGTTTTTTCGTTTTTGGCTCTACTTATATGCGTGAAAAAACATTATCTAAAATGAAATATATATAAATATATAAAAAAAATGTACAGATCCAAATTAACGGATAAACATTTTGAAGTCGCTGCTGATAATTTCCACTTGTAAATTTGTTTAATTTCAGTATGGTAATATCTATAATTTTATTATTACTTATTGTATTTATTTTATTTTTATTTCATGGGAAAACCAACAGCAATATAATACACGAGTATAAAGCATAAAGCCAATAACAGGTTTTCACTGGTAGATACAGTATAGTTGAGAAAAAACAAATGGTTAACAATGTTTAAAAACGCACATATGTCAGCACACATGTCAGCCTGAAGGTAAATGGGTAGCACAGTCTGTAGTGAACCTGCCTGCTGTGCCGAGGGTCGCGGGTTCGAATCCCGTAAAGGACAAATATTTATATGATGAATGAATATGAATATTTGTACCCGAGTCATGGATGTTTGTATCTATATATGTATTCTATATCGTTGTCTAGTTATCATAATACAAGTCCAGGTACTTTAAATGTGACTAGATAATTTGTGTGACAATGTCCAAGATAAATATATATATATATATAAAAAGAACGTTATACACTTAAGTTAAACACAAAGCAGCAAAGCAAAAACAATAAAAAAAAAGAAAAGACCTTAGTGTAACAATAACCTCTACACTTCATCAGCAAAGAAATCACGACTTAACAACCTCCTTGTCGACTCGACGCTAGAATTAAGATCGATTCGATCGATAGATTGAGATCAATATTATAGTTATTGCATAGTTTCTTAAAATTGTCACTCGCACGCCACTTACTCTGGTATTGCAGTTAGAAACATGTTCAATTTCATTAAACAAGTAAGTTTTCTAATTTGATCAGTTTATCAAAACGTTGGATATTATTTTGTATGATTTATTCACTTAAATATTATGCAATGGCGAATATAGAGCATAGCTGGCCCGCTGCCGCCGGATTGGTAGTCTTCGCGGGCCGCATTTGACCAGCGGGCCGTAGTTTGGAGACCCCTGCTTTCTTCTTCTTCCTGCCCTTATACCATTATTTGGGGTCGCCGCAATATGTCGTCTTCCTCCATTCATCTCTTTTAGCCGTCATTTCTGCGCACACTCCCTTTTTACACATATCATCCTTCACACAATCCATCCATCTTTTCTTTGGTCGTCCTCTCTTCATGCAGCCATCCACATTCATATTCAACATTCGTCTTGTAATATGAAACTCATCTCTTCTTATCACATGTCCATACCACGATAATCGATTACCGCGTAGCTTTTCATTCACAGGAGCCACTTTCAAACTTCCTGTAATGTACTCATTCCTAATCTTGTAAAACCACACATCCATCTCAACATTCGCATCTCTGCTGCATGCAGTCGTTTTTCATCCGCCACTTTGGAGCCCCTGCTTTATAATATTTATGTATGCAGTTTCTATTGAAGTTGTTTAGAACTATGAATCTTCTTCTCTCGTGTCAGCATGGGTTGCATCACATGTCAATTACTTATGAACTATGATTGAAATGATTATAAATGATAATTATGATTATAGATCGCCTGTTTTTGTGCCTTTTGTATTTCCTGATTGTTTGCTCTCTGTATACTGTTTTTTTTGGTGTCAAATAAAGTATAATTGATTGATTGATTGATTGATATTTTGTTCGTAGATTGCCGATTTTGGTTTGTCAAACGTTTTCAAAGAGACATCGTTGCTGTCAACTTTTTGTGGGTCGCCCCTCTACGCATCGCCGGAAATTGTAAAAGGAACGCCATACATAGGACCTGAGGTAAGCACACATTTGTATTATTGACGTATTTATTGATTATAATTTATAATACGTAAATGTCACAGCTAGAGGAAATGAACTCATCTGATATATAAATTAAAGCATATTTGGAAATGTTTGCAGTAACAATAACATTTTTGTCTGGATGTGTAGGTGGGACATAAAAACATAAATATAAAAACTTAATTATATCAGTTACCAACCGATACGACAGCAGCTTAGCCAGTTCACCTCCTTTTTATTTATTTATTTACTTAAATAAATGGGCTTGCAATATACGAGTATATACAACCTTTTTTGCACTCGGGATTCTTTACTCCTTTTAGCCCAGTCATTTTACGTTTTGAGCCGGGACTATTTAATAATTGAATTTTTTTTTCAGTATGATATTGAAGAGCCAATTTTAGCCCAGAAATGCAACAAAATTAAAAAAAAATCACTCCAGCAACAGATTAAAAAAAAATCATTCCAATTTCAAAATTTAACTATTATCTCGTTATAAAAAACCGGATGATAAATTTTTTTTTGCGCATATTTAAGGCTTTACCATTATACATACTACAAACATGGTGTGAATATTTTTGTCTGCTTAGAAGGTTTTGAAAAATACATTCGTATTTTCTAATAAATACCTCATTTTTTGAATTTCAATGCCTATTTTATTCCTCAAAAATAACTTATATTGTTAAATCTAAGTCAAATGAGTGCATTGGTATTAATATTATTAATTTAAAAGCCTACATACACTTTTAACATTGACATACAATTTTAATTTCTATGTTGCGTAGCAAATTTTTTTTTAATATGTTTTAATATAGTCTTTTTGTCACTAAATGGTGCCGGTTACAGTTTAAAAGTCCAATTAATAATTACTCCCTACCCCGCCTAACAAAACTCCGTAAAATGACTGGGCTATTTGTAAAATTGTTAATAGAAGAGAATTTAAAATCGAGATATTGATTAAAATAGTCGAAATGGAAACCATGAAAATTGCTTCATACTATTTAAGCCTAGTAGGTATTGCAGTTTAGTATGGTACAGCAAATTTTTTTTTGCTCTGACAACTTTGCTTCCATAGTCAAAGTTGTTCAGTTTGATGGGTAGAGTATGGGGTTTAAAGGTTAATGATACTTTTCCTTACACCCTGTATTATAGCCAACCATGAAAACAATTGAATTGATCTCTAATAGCCATGTTTTTTCCTTCTTATTGCTGTCTCCCGTTTGCAATGGAGGGAAGTCGGATATTTCGTTTTCCTACTCCTCCTATCTTCTTTGATTAATTCATTGCGGGTTACAAGACAGATTAGAGTCATCCCCCGGGCTCGCTGGACTTCATTGTCCAGTGTTGTGAATGGTCGCCGCTGTTGATCCTGGCTTACAGGAGTTACAGCGGTGGGAATGTGTGGTGGGCCTATGCCCGATATTACCCATGAAAACAGCTTCATACTAGTTCAGGCCAGTTCACCCCTACATGCGCAGAAATATTCCTACCAAATTGCCGCTCATTTATGTACGTGAACGTTCACGTATCGCTGCACGCTGTGCATTTAGGGGTGTACCGGCCGCGCCGCCAGCTAAGCTTGAATGAAACTGTTTTTCTGGGAAGATATCTATTTGGTGTCCTAGCAGCGGGTATATAAATAGATAATTATAGTAGGTACACTATAGAAAAGAAACTCCAGCGGTAAATGTCAAGATTCGCCTATAAATTGTCAATATACGCCTAATCTCGTGTTTGTTTAACCATAGTTTCTCTTCTATAGTACACTATAGAATCTTGACATTTAACGCGGCAGTTTCGTTTCTATTGTGTATTATTATTATCTAATTATAAACCTCCTGCTAGGCCACCGAATCACCAAATGATAATAATGTTATAGCTAAATAAATTTAGACGCTAATTAAGACGCTTGTTAACAATGTGACTTTACAGGTTGATTGCTGGTCACTTGGTGTCCTGTTATACACTCTGGTCTACGGGGCCATGCCGTTCGACGGTTCCAACTTCAAGCGCCTGGTGCGGCAGATCAGCAACGGCGACTACTATGAACCTAAGAACCCATCCAGTGAGTAGACGACACTAAACATACATACTTATACTATATTATGGGACAATTATGTTTTCACGGCTTAACCGATTTTGATGAAATTTGGTTTGAAGATAGCTTGAACTCTTAGGCGATCAATAGAGATAGTTTTTATGCCTGTAGTATGAAGGCATAACAATTCCAGACGTAGAAAAATATTTCGAAACTTGTAACTAATAAACGCACGCAAAGCTCTGTGTGACATCTAGTATGGCGCGCCATACAACGTTACGCTGTTGCCATTCCGCAGCCGGTCCGTCGCTTCAAGCGCGCACTCTGTTTGTCACGCTGCATTTAGTGTGACACTTCGCATATAATTTCATAGTTTACAACTACTGCAATAGTCGTTCCGTGGCTGAGCCGGCCCGCAGCTGCACTCTGTGTGGTCCAGTCTTTATTACACACCTATATTAAGAAGAGTGCGATTTAGTGCACACATATCCGGCGATCTTATCGCTGAAAAACTATTATATTTCAATCAACGTCTTAACCTTAGGATAGAGGGATGTTGACCTAATTTAATTTTTATTCATCCATACTTTTTTAAGATCCACTAATGCTATAACTTAAAGTTCAGCCTAGGATGTACTAGTCAGACACATAAGATGCTTCCTCTCACTTAGACAGGCTTGTGTTGAGCTTATGTCAATCGTTATACATTATTGCTCCCGTGTGTTGTGGGCTTTAAAGACATCTTTTAATGAGGCATATAGAGTTTCTGGCCGCATCTTCTCTACAGCGACAACACGTTCCGTCGCGGTGGTAACTTCAAAAAAAGATTTGAAGTTTAATAAGTGTGCTTCAAGCCCCTATATTGAATAAATGACGTTGAATTTGATTTGACTTTGACAGTTATTCTGTCTTACTTATACTTTTTAACGTCACTACACTATGGCTCTATGGCTAGCCCGCCTTAGAAGAACAATAACAGCATTTCTTACAAGTGTATGTGTTGCTTACAGCCGCCTCGCCGCTGATCCGGGACATGCTGACCGTTGATCCGCTAAAACGCGCTGATATCGCATATATTTGTGATCATTCGTAAGTATTATTTATTGTGCCCATATCCATACACATACGTAAACTCATTCTCGCTGTATAAGGAAGGACCTTTTTATTGGACTACAGTGAAGCAAAGAGGCAATGTTCTAAGTAAGTATGTTAACATTCACTGCATAAACGTATCAACAAATGACAAATGAGTTGGCCACATCTTTTCCCTGTCTATCCATATAAGTTCCTCATCATCATCAGATATCCTATATAGGTCACATTGTAGGGCACAGGCCTATTCTCAAGAAGAGTGTATGGGCATTAGTCCACCACGCGTGCTAAATGCGGATAAGTAGACCTCACAAACATACCTGCGTATGCAGGTTTAAGTCACGAAATAAAAATATATTCTATAACATAAATATGTTGAAGGGTATAATATAATGCCCGGCAAACAACATTTAAAAATGGGCGGGGTGAGGGGTAAAGTGGGTACATGAGCTCTTGCCTAAAAATTTTGTTCTGCGCTATATAGGCCTTGTTCAAGATGTTTGACCACCATGACGTGGTCATGGCGGACCGTAGTCGGGATTTTAAACTTTACTTGAATGCTTGTTGATTTGCGACACAGCGTGATAATGAAACTGTGTGGTTGCAGTTGGGTGAACTGCGGGTATGAGACGTCGTGCCTCGAGATGTCGGAGGCTTTGGCAGCGCAGACGCCGGTGCGGCTAGACCTGCTGCTGTCGCTGGCGCCCGCCGCGCCCTCCAACTCCAACTCCGTCGTCGTGCCTAGCAATGAGGTTACTCATCTTTACCCACGACTTCCTTGAAATCTGAAAAAAGTGAAAATTATCAGAAAAATGCTTTCGCAATTTTAAGTTTTACCGTTCTCTTTCTCACAGTGAAAAACCACAGAAAAAAGAATCAGTAAAAATAACATAAGGACTATTTAGTTGTATCTATTGTACTGTAATGGGCAGGGCAATGGGCGGGGCACATGACCGGCAGAACTGAAGGCCGATGGGGCCGAAGAGATATCAAGTGGCGACCCCATACCGGAAAGCGCAGCATGGGTAGGCCCCCACAAGGTGGACCGACGACCTGGTGAAGGCGATGGGAACCCATTGGATGAGAGTACCGCAGGACCGGTCGTTGTGGCGATCCTTGAGAGGAGGCCTATGTCCAGCAGTGGACGGCCATCGGCTGAGATGATGATGACTGTACTGTAATTAAATGACAAAAAGAAAAATTTTACCTTATCTTCAGTCTTATGACTTTCTTTTATCTTCATAAAATTTTCAAAGTTACTTATGACCTTTTTTTAAACGAAATGTATGAACAGATATGTCATATTGACCATATCAGTGGCACGCGGGCTGTGCCTGCGTGTTATTATTAAGGCGAAGCCGGGTTCTCTCTTCTTCTCTTCATCAAAATCGGTTCAGTAAATTTCTGTTCGATAAGTCCCATTGTTGGCCTCTTGTTTCTCACGCCACTCCTCGGTCCTGTGCTAAACATCCACTGATATCCTTTCTCTGTTATCTTATCTTAATTTTCGTCGACAGACTGAGCTGAACCCAGAGGAGAGTAACACGGATCTGACGAGTACCACTCAATCAATGGCCGTCGAACCAAGCAATTCTGCGGAGAAGAGGATCCTGGACCTTGTTGCTGGTATGTTGTTTACAAATTATCTTCATCGAGGTTCTACTCTGCTAGAACAAGCACCAGCAGAGAGGTTAAGAGAGATCTTAGTGGTACAGGCCAGAAATCGAACCGCCGCCGCGCTGCCTCGTGATTGAGTTGCTAGCTCTCTTCCGTGTGGGCTAGCACCGCTCTTTTGTTTCATAACATCTATATCTACATTGAAGATATTTACAAGAAAAAGAATACGATATGGTTTTTGCTTTTTAGGTATTCCTGACACCAAATAAACTTTTTTTATTATATTTTTGTTTGTTTGTTTGTATGTTTTAAACAGCATCACGCAAAAACTACTGAACCGATATTGATGAAACTTTTTTGTTTTAGTGCTTGATGGTTTGACTTAAAATCTGGTATATAATTTGTACGGACGAAGTCGTGGATAAACTCTAGTAATTCATAATACTATGACATTCTTTCAGAGGGCGGCGAGGATGCCATCAAGCCGTCTCCAACGCGGACGATAGTATCGGCGGGCGACAACAAACGCAAGCTGGAGCTGGCCATGTCTGCCAGCGGACTGCAGCGCAAGAAGGAACGAGTGGCCAGGTAATATGCCATCAATCAACCAAATCAACCTGCTGGGCATAGGCCTCCCTTTTATTGCGCCATTCCTCACGGTCCTGTGCTAATATGATTCAATGAGAACCTGTCACCCTCACAATGTCATCGGATCAACTTGCTGTTGGTTTGCTTACTAACCTCCTCCTCTCATGCCCACCACTATGGCACTGTCTTGGTCCACTGGCCGTCTATTACTTGCTCTTTTTTTATTTAGTCTGTCCTCTCTCACTACTGGTCAAATGCCTCCGCTCTTCTCTAATTCTCGCTATGCAATGCAATCTCATGCCAACCCTTCGGGAAAGTATCTTTCTTGGGTATTCTTAGACGATGGCACCCATCTTGTGGAACCCATTCTGTTCCCATCTTGATCCCATGTGTCCCATCTTGATCCATCTCTCCGGATGCGGCAGATCCTTCTTCTACTGCACTTTTTTAAGGCTTACTTCCGCTATACCAGTTTTGGAGCTCAATGGTCCCTTAAATGTAATCTGGAGATATCTGGAATCGACTACGAAGAATCAGACGAGATAGATAAATATACATAGAGCCATGTGGCCCAGATGAGACACGACAGGATGTGGTGGTGATTATCAATCAATCAATCAATCATTTGTTTCCAAGTAACATTGACTAATAATTTTGCTAGTACATCATGACGGATCACTTACCATACTAAACATGGATAGGTAAAAGTATGGTACTTTATATGACTTTGTACATTTATTAATAAACACACGACCTTAATTCCTTTTGGGGTATTCAGACACTTTGCTTCGATTACCAACTATCGTTTCAAATGTACTCACATATATTTACAATCTTTGCATAGAGCTAAAAATGTTCTACGCTGCGCTTAAGCAGGTGTACGACATGGCGAAGCGCAGCGCTTTTCACTGCCATAACATTATCGACTTTGCTTGCGTTTATATAACACCCAAAATCCACTACTAGTCCCGGAAGACGCTCTTGAGTCACCTTAAACGCGTATTCAAGCGTAAGCTTAACAGCCTGCCAGCTTCGGAACTTAGTTCATTAATATTGGTCTAAATAAATAGAAATAAGCCACATCAAAATATTGTAACACCACTGGATTTTCGGTGAAGGAAAACATCGTGAGGAAACATAATGCATGCTTCAATTTCCAGGCATGTATTGTACCCACTGTCAATTACAAGTCTTCGTAACACTGGACGGAGTTCCGGTACTAGTGAAATGTGGATTTTCTGAGGTTTCAATATATCTCTGACTACCCCCTCAGAGTATTCTCTGAGCAAGTTGTGAGCATATGCATGTGAAATATTGGTTTAAGAGTCATGAGCCTACACATCACCTATTGCCTATTTTATGTTTGGTGTAAATAAAGTATATTTCATTCATTCATTCATTCATCAGATGCAACTATCCACACCTCCTGCTAATCACGTTTTTAACCATAAATAAATGCAACACAACTATCCTTCCCACACCTGTTACTTTGAAGTGCCAAGCGCCCACACTAGTCTCACATCTAAACGTGAACGTATCACTCATGCAAATTATAAATTGTTCAGTTGTGCGAGCATCGCGCAGGCGCCCGTGCTGCCCGAAGAGGTTCCCGCTGAGTCACCACCTGAGGAACCCGCTTCGACTGATATGGTATGTTGAGTTCATTTACTTACTAAAACTAATCGATTTTACCCTAGTTACACAAGTAAACAAGTAGTTTTGTTGACTGTCATTTCAAATGTATGAATTTAGTTGAGTCGTTTGGGATTACAACGGACATAAAATCCTGACACTATGGATTTTCCATTGTGTCTGGATTTTATGTCCGTTGTGATCCCAAACGACTGAGTTATACTATCATGCTACATAATTGAAATTTGTCGGCCTGATCTTTTCGATTCCTTGATATACCTAACATCTCCTTGAAGTGTGTAAAAAAGAAAAAAAATTGTTGTTCGATAGAAAATGTCAATTGTTACTCAACCAAAATGTATGCATGTGTTCCAGCAGATATTTTTTTTGCGATTTTAATTTTATTCCCGTAGTAAAACTTGTTCAGTTTAATGATCAGAACCATGTATTACCAACGCATATAATTTTACACTTTGTTAGTATACAACTAACTAAATCCCAAAGTGCGTCTTGCTTGTCCTCTGTAGAGGTCCTAGTTTTCCTGATCCTGCTCAATCTCTCGCCAGTAACTGGCGTGAAGCTCACATAGGCATAGGTCTGCCGCCAGTACGTCATTCCAGCGAAAACTGGACGTCAGTCGACCCAGTTATGCTCTCCAGACATGCCAATCTTATAATATACTACACTTATTTATAATTTTAAATTTTAAAGCAGATTGACGAGTGCGATCTGTAAGGCAAGCGTAAGTTGGAAGGCGACAGCCTAGATGTACGACATATACGGACCAAATTGGCGACGTGCTTAAAAAGGGCCAGGTCAGATCTACCCGAAACCGACGAGCATGTATGAAAGGACTAATGAATGTGGAGGAAGCTAGAGAGGTTTGTCAGGATCGTAGCAGGTGGCGTGCCGTTGTCTCTGCCTACCCCAGTGGGAGAAGGGCGTGAGAATATGTATGTATTTATTGATAATTTCAGACACAACCAACTTTAAAGACATCAGCAACGATCACGATCCAGCCGTCACCGACAGCCACTCCCACCCCTCCCGCACCCCTCGAACTAGTCAAGGACGCCACCCGGGAGATAGTGAAGGAACCGCCCAGGGAGGACGACAGGGAGAAGACCGGCGCCAAGCCACGCGTCGCCGTCAAGAAAAAGATCTCACCTAAGGCTTCTGAGGAGAAAACCTCGCCTGAGAAACAGGAGGAGCCTAAGGTTAGTTCTCAGGTAGTGTGCGATGTTTTCTTTCAATTTGGTTCAGACGAATATTATTATGAGAAACGCGATTGCCCAGCCCTCCGATAATAGGGCACACGCACGCATCGTGTGCCGTATTTTCGATTAAAAATAGGGTGCAAGAGATAAAACCCTGTGGCGCGTTATCTATTGCACGCTATTTTCAACTCTATTCTTATTGTTATTGATTAATGATAATATTGATAATTGTGAATTTATCAACGAGTATTTATCCGCCTGATGTAAACTTAACCTTAACAAAATGTAACGACAGTGGCGAGTGTATCCACATGGACAAAACTCTGTTTGAAAGAAAGAAAGCTTCATTATTTTGCATAAAATTTATCAGTTTGTCGTTATCTAATAGTACTAAAGACTGTATTCAATAATATTCATTGAAACGTTTTCTGACCAGCAGGATGAAGCGAAGCAGCCGAGTTCGGTGGCGGCGGCGGCAGACAAGCTGACGTCACTGTCTATAACACAACCCCCGCCTGCCAACCAGACACCCAAACCTAAAAAGTTGTCTATTCCAGGTAAAGTGTTCCTGAAACTTTTTATTTATGTTGCCTGCTCTGTGTCCCTGGACAAAGGTCTCCCCTCCACTAATCCTCCCTATGCAACGCTAACAGGCGCGAACCCTTCCCTCCCATCCAAGTCATCACTCCTTCCTTCTTGTTGAACTGAACCCACTTATTAAAACATTGTACAATAGTACCAGACCCCGCGGAATGACGGCGCGATACATTTCTATCGCACCCTACCTCTCTTTTTGCGCGCGAACGAACGAGCCAGCAGGCGCGATAAAACGTTTATCGAGGCGCCATGCCGCGAGCGCAGATTTTATAAGTTCCCCCGATGTTCCTGCGAAGTTGACAAATTTTAATAGCGCGCGTAATTACATTGAACAATAAGGATGTGCCATCTTCAATGCCTTGCAACGATTGGCTAATTGTATTCGCGCCCTTTTCGCTGCTATCCGACTTTGCACCCTTTGATTACTAATCGATTTCGGGTTTTCTCTGCGCAAACGAAGATTGCCGAGGTTAATTATTTTCCTGGTTGTATAACATATCAATATCATTTAACCACCATTAAACCACGTCAGAGGCCGTAAGGCGGTCTGAGAAAACTCTGACACCAAGGCTCTGCCCACACGATAAGAAGAAGAATATAATTTAAAATCCTAAATAAAACATTTATACTGGTTCATACCCCGTTTTCTACACGATGTACAGCAAAACCAGTAAGCATTGCAAACGCCGTAAGAACTTTAATGCATGGAAGTAAAATAATTAAAATGGTTCTTATCATTAATCAGGTGGTTTTAGTGAAACTATCGAGACATGAGTTTTGCGTTTGTGTGAGTTACAGACACAAGTGCCGTCCTGCTCACTCTCTGCACTTCACCTCCGGCACCGCACCCTCATACACATGCAATGCTCGTCTCTCATTAATTAGAGTGTTTCATGTTAGTGTAGCTAAAATATTTTGTCTTTCATAGGAGGCAACGTTGGTAGCTTCAAAGAACAATTTGAAAGACGAGCATCTTTGACTTCTGCTCCTGAAGTCAAGCGAAACGTGTCTAAACCTGGTTCGTATTTTTTAAAATCTATTGTTCCCACTATTGGATAAAGGTCTCCAAGCTTTTCCAGACTTCTCTATCCCTTGCCATCACTTACCATTATGCTTCTTTGGTATCCAGATCGTTGCGCCATCTGTTTTTTGGTCCTCTACTATTACTTCATATTCGCATCAGAATTTCTTCTACAGCGTATGTAGGTTTCCTCACGATGTTTTCCTTCACCGTTTGAGAGCAGTCGGTATTACGAACAAAAGGTAGACAAACTCATTGGTACATGGCATGTTGTCCATGCGGATTCGAACCCGGACCCAAGATTAAGTTAAGATTAAGTTTCCATATCTCTCCGCAACGCGCCACCGATGCCTCCAGATGTTCGTACTTCGTATACCTTTCTTTATTTAATTAAAATTTCCGTTCTTGCAATTATAAGTCTTATTTGGTTTACAGTTGTGTCGAAAATAGCCAAACCTAAAGCTCAGAGCGAGGACCGCGAGCTGCAGTCGAAGACCCCAGACAACGGAACAGTTAGATTGCAACAGATTGGCATCGAGCCTTCGCCGGTACGTATACTTATACTTGCGTCGCAGTGACATCCGAGGATCTAATATACCACCCCATTTCTTCCAGTGCGTGTCGACTACCAAACTAGGTGACTAAAAGAATAATAAAGGGTTGAACCACATCTGGCAGCACGGAATCGCTTTTTTATCATTCTATCCTTTTCTGTCGCTCAGAAACGACAGAAAAGGATGAAGCGTGAAAAAATGCGATTCCGTGCTGCCAGATGACGTTCAACCCTAAAGGTTCTTTTCCTGTTTTTTTGCAGTCGAAGGGTTGCCAGATTTTATCATTTGACACATTTTTCCTACATAAAACCCTAAAGATTGTAAAAATGTATCCTGTTACTTCTTCATAATTTATTTTACTCATAAATTTTACAAGAGTTAAATATTTCCAATATAATATTAGGTTTTCCAGTAGCTACAAAATTTTACTAATTATCAAACTATTTTTGTGTAGGTTAGTCAGGCCCATGTTTTTATCAGATACTTTCCAACCATCATAGTTTTTATCATTTTGTGTGAATTTTATATCTTTAAAATGTATTTGGAGCCAATTATTCCAGGTTTTATAAAAATACCGTCGATATATTAATAAAATAGTAAATAGACGCGTGACTGGTGAATGCTTATAACGTTTTTTTAATGCAGACTCCGGTAGAAGATCAGTCGGTGCGAGGCGGTGTGAAGAAGACGGAGAGCGAGCCATCGCACAGCACGACCTCTGCGGACCCGTCCGTGCTCCTGCAGGACGCTAGAAGGTCAGTGTTACTTGCTTGCATGAACAGCCTCCCTGGGTGAAGACATGAAACAGAAACGTGGTAGCTCACTCAAGGCCTCATAAAAAGGCTGAAAGTCGCCCAAGGGTATTGGAGAGGGCTATGCTCGGAGTTTCCCTGTGAGATCGAATCGGAA
Organism: Agonopterix arenella; assembly: GCA_927399405.1. Taxonomy (NCBI): domain Eukaryota; kingdom Metazoa; phylum Arthropoda; class Insecta; order Lepidoptera; family Depressariidae; genus Agonopterix; species Agonopterix arenella. The sequence goes on along the minus strand of OV656695.1, from coordinate 13,143,298 downwards.
ATGAAGAGATCCGCAGAAGAACTAGAGTAGCTGACATAGCCCACAGAATTGCTAAAGTGGCAGTGGTAACTGACGGTCGAACCGTTGGATGAGGGCAGCGCAGGACCGGTCGTTGTGGCGATCCTTTGAGGAAGCCTATGTCCAGCAGTGGACGTCCATCGGCTGAGATGATGATGATGAACACGCCTCTTACGTACGACGCCAAGACAAACTCTTTGACTCAACAGAACACGCTTACCTGTACAAGGTGGTTACAAAGCTAGTAACCTCCAAAATTTATAACTAAAAAACAATTGATAAGAAACAGTCGTAAAAAGACATTTCATTCCTTTAAATTAATGCAATAAGCGATTGTTATTGATTCTTACAATTTTAACACTTCGTACATTTTGATGAAAACAATAGCAGAAAAGAACAAAGAAAGGAAAGAATATATACTTTCATATGGTTTTGTGGGCCAAAGCCACCTATTGCCATAGGACGCCGACCTAATCAGCATCGTCAGCCTGCGATTTGGAAAGAGAGAGTGCGAACCACACCATAGTTCACAATGGCTAGGGACAAGTTAGTGGTCTTGTATCAAATTAATTTAGAGCCACCTCTATATACCTACTTCTGACTTGTTTCAACGAATGTATATCTTGAGTTGCAAAGATCTCAAAAAGTAACCTTACTGAAACAATTTAAATTGACAGGAGTCTTCAGAACTCGATGGCCAAGCTCGTCGAGGAGAAGGCGGGCGAAGAGAACCGTCGCCGAGCCGCGCGCGACATCATATCTACTGCCATACGCACCGGTAAGAATACTGAGCTTGTTTAATACTGCCTGTTACCACGGCCAGGTACGTGGCGCTCGTCTGTGTGCGTGCGTCGATTCGAAGTTACTTTATTTACTGTATCTCTTTTCTGTACTGTTACCCACGATTTCGTCTGTGTAGAATGGTTATCGCCTATTTCCTTCCTCAGGGTTCAAGCTACCTCTACTAAACAACCTCGGCGTCGCCTCGGCCCACAATTACATGATATCTGAGACTTTTCTTACTTTCCTGCCCTCGGTGTGTAATCTAATATTGGTTACTTTTAATCACGATCAAATTGTAGACGGGCAAAGCCGCGGGTAAAGCTATATTACTCCTAATTTTGTTATAAAAAGGTACTTTAAACTAATCTATACTATTATAAAACTGTAACAGAAGTTTGTCTGTACATTGAAGATATTTAAAAAAAAATTACGATATGGTTTTTAGGTGTCCCTGATTCCAATCACCAATTATTGGATTTTTTGTCTGTCTGTTTGTTTGTTTGATCGAGCATCACGCAAAAACTACTGAACCGATTTTGATGAAACTTTTTTTGTTTGATAGATCTGACTTATAATCTGGTATATAATTTGTGCGGACGAAGTGGCGGGGGCAACTCTAGTATTAAATATAAAAAAAAACAATTTCAGCCAAGATCCAGGGCATATCAAATGCGTTACTAAAATTACAAGATAAAATTGAAACGATTTATAATCTTACACAGTTTGAGCATTTATTATTTATTTGTTACGATATCATTATTTTCATGCGACGAGGTGACTAAGGTTGTATCATGTTTAATTTTCGGTAGCAAACTTTTACCGAAAGCGTTCCCGAATTGTTGTAAAATTGATGACAGCTCGATGCCGTTTTCTGCTAGTTCACGAACTTCCTTCTGAAATATATCATTTTCCCAAAGGTCACTGTACAATTTATTCCACTTCTTGCTGTCGAAATTATCTACAGCTGTTCTGAACACCTCATCCTCTTGTTTCTTTTCTTCCAAAAGGGACGCTAGTTTTTCTCTTGGCAAATGACTAACAAAGTCGCGCATAAATGAATTTAGTTGATTTCCGTCTAATTTATGCGGGAGTTTCTGAGTCTTTTCGTATTGATCTGCAATAAAATCAGGTTCATTATAAAATTATATTTTGTCTTTCTTATTATACCGACGGTTTTCTAAGGGGATGATCAGACCATCGAGCTAAACAGCTTTCTTCATGGGCCTAATCACTGAAATCGAGAAATAACTCGGATGCCATACAAAACTGCAAGCCTACTTAACCAAAATGTATGGGACAGCTCTTTTCTTTTCGCTGTAGTAAAAAAGACCCTATTTTATCATATTATTGAAAAATGTACTATATTACTCACCACTATATTGGTAAATTAAATAGAATCCTTCCTATTTATTATTATACAGGGTGAAATTGATATCATTAGCATCCTTTTAAACTAAGAGTCTACCCATCAAACTGAACAACTTTAACTGTGGGAGCAAACCGATCGGAGCAAATAAAAAATATGCTGATCCATACTAAACTGCAAAGTCGACGCGCGAGTTCGCGACTCAAATGTATGCAACAGCTGATTTTTTTTTGCTCCGATCGGTTTGCTCGCATAGTAAAAAGTTGTTCAGTTCGATGGGTAGACTCTTAGTTTAAAAGGATGCTAATGATATCAATTTCACCCTGTATTTACTTTGAATATGTTTGATAATTATTCTTACCCGTCTTCGACGTTTCAAGTACACATTTTAGAAATGGGTTCCTTTAACTACGCCACAAATATAAATTTGGAGATGGCATAAAAAACTTTTCTTAGTTATAATTTACTCATAAAAACAACCTACCGATTATTTCTTTGTCGGCCTCAATCATGTGAAGAATGTTAATGTTATTCTGCTCCAAAAATGTGGTCATCTGAAACATTTTACTCTTTGTAATCTTATTTTTCAAGTGCACATTATTATAAGAAACGAACGTTAACCCGCGACTTTGTCCGCACAAATTGTATACCAGATTTTAAGTCAGATAATAAGCTATCAAACAAAAAAGTTTCATCAAAATCGGTTCAGTAGTTTTTGCGTGATGCTCGTTCAAGCAAACAAACACACAAACAAACAAACAGACAGACAAAAAATCCAAAAATTGGTGATATGGAATGAGGGAGACCTAAAAACCATATCGTAACTTTTTTTTTGTTAATATCTTCAATGTACAGACAAACTTCCTGTTACAGTTTTATAATAGTCTAAATATCTGTTGTAATTAATTAAAATTAACTTACAGCTTTAAATTCTGGCAAAGACTCAATTTTGTAAACCATGTCTCTAAAGTTAGAAGTCCTCAAATATGTCAGAGACATACAGAACTCCTTATTTTCCGCATATTGTTCAAGTAACACTTCGAGCTCACGGCCCTTTTCTGCTAAGATGACACCCACAAAATCTTCTAAATGTTCGTGAAACAATTTTTTAGACGGTGCAGAGTAACTTAACACAATAACACACAGGAATATTACGTGGAATTTCATCTTAATTAACTATTTATTTCGACACGAGCTTATTTAAACCGGATACGACACACGCACGCGCACGCGTGCACTACGGAGCACAACATTATCTGTCAGATAAAATATGTTGAATGAAGTCCCTGAGATTATTTTAACTGACCGAACCGATAGTGGATGGTCATTCATGACAGTTCTATATTATACACGGATATTTTATTTAAATTTAAATAACCTTAGAATTGGTGTTTATTCAATTTTAGACAATGTGTAGTATATTTTTAATCGGCGCAGGCGCCTGTAATATTGCAAATTGTGATGCGACTAGTATGGGAAGTCTCTATAAACTGTGACTATCACTTTATGTATGGTCCAAATCACAGAACATTATAAGAGGGGTTAGAAGTGCAAAGTAGGCGTGGAACGTGTCGCCACTGGTTATGCAATGATTTGCATAACACCATAAGGCGCGCGGCGTAGTGCGAACGAGAGGCCATGAGTAGTTGTAGCAGCGTGAGCGGGAAGACAAGTGGCGACAGCCGTCGCCGAAGCAAAAGCGCTACTTTGCATTTCTAACCCCTCTTATAATTGTTTTTTTATTTTTATTTCAACACAATTCTTGTTATCATGACAGGTATACACCCAATGCGACGACATTTTGGTTGCACATTTTACGATTAATATAAAAAATTTACAGTTCTTTTCATTACCTACTACCTATTACATAACTCGAACATAGATAAAAACTTTTATTTAGCTACAAATCTAAGAGCTGCTTCCGTGAACTGAGTCTGCGAACAATGGAACAAGTATATATCTTTAGCCTCTTCATTCAATATGCGTAATGCCGTCGTGGTCGGAGCATGAGTGAGTAAATTAGTCCTGCACGAAGGCACTGCGAACAGTTGGTCTCTGGGTCCCCGTCGCAACCGTGTGTTCGGTACCAGTAGGCTCACGGCTTCTAATATCCGAACATCATCACAAAATTTCACATAGGTATAGCTTAAGTATTAACCGATAACGGTCCCAGAAAGTAATATACATTATTATACATTCATGAATCACGCATGGTCTTTACTTAAAGTAAACTATATGTTTCCATGTTGTGTTCCTTATCAGTTATCATTTATGTTATGTAATGATTTACGTGCTGTCGGAAACAATCGGTACTCTTTAGCTGTTTATCGAATAATGTGAAACTGCGTGTGCGTATTACGTGATATTGTTTCGACTTTGATTCACATGTTTCATCCGGATGTTATATATGGAATATATAGGATGTAAAATTAAATGTGTTAGATATCGAACAGGGCGCTTCAGACTGACATCAAACTGAACATTTTGATAAGGGCAGACGTTTTAATCGCCAGATAATTTATACTGCGAATTATTATGCGCTGCTATTACACTATTATTTCACTTGAATGGGGTATTTGGTATCCTAACAATATTCGGGGACGGTATTCGGGGAAATAGACACAGTTTTTTTATTCTTAAATGGCCGGTTGCTTGCGTCTAGCGCGGCAATTCTGCCAATGTCAAGTAGTTTAGTGTTTTATTCTCTTCTATGGTCAATAACAAATTAGATCGTTACAAAATGGCAGAGCTACGTGCAAGCCAGAGAGAAGAAGATACGTGACTACCCACCGTCAAACTTGCAGCGCGACTCCTAGATATACAGGGTGAAATTGATATCATTAGCATCCTTTTAAACTAAGAGTCTACCGATCAAACTGAACAACTTTTACAATGGGAGCAAACCGATCGAAGCAAAAAAAAAAATCAGCTGTTCCGTACTAAACTGCACCCGCCGCCGCTGCCTACTCGACCCAAGTGAATGCAACAGCTGATCTTTTTTGCTTCGATCGGTTTGCTCCCATAGTAAAGTTGTTGTAGTTTAAAGGATGCTAGTGATATTAATTTCACCCTGTAGTTTATGCCTAAGAATAGATGTTATCTATCTGCCGATCGAAAAATCTGCCCTTTATAGTATTTATAACATTTTGTTATGTACTAAGGGATGACTTTGTTTGCTCATAAGGTAAACCGCCAGTGCCGTACGGGCGGTCGTCGTCGGCGGGCGTGACGTCACTGGTGTCACCGCCGGGCACGCCCCCCGTCGCGCCTGCCGCCGCCGGCGCCTCCCCGCGGGTGTTCCGTACTGAAGCGCAGCACCGGGTCGAGGATCACCGCCCCAGGTCTGTCCTACTTTGTTGTCGTCGTGCTAAAACGCCAGGTTAACCACAGAATATAATAATAGTACTGTAGAACTGCATGCAAAATGGCCACTTCCTGCAGGGGCGATGTTAGTTCGCTAGATGGCGCCACGGTGTATACGTATACGTATAAGCCTGTCTCATTTTCGCGACTATTATTATTTTATGCTCGTTCTAGCTATTCTCTTTCTACGGGTGCGATGAACATGCCATCTATTGATTTATTTAAAAAGTAACTATAAAAAGAAAAGAAAAACGCTCATGAAGAGGGTACCGAGGCTTCAGGTTTTTTTTGGAAATGTTGTTTAATTGTTTAGAAATAAAAAATTAGATTGAGGGCAGCACAATAGCCTCGGTGTATCCTTAAGTATTTCGCTCTAAAGTTTGGATGTTGAAGAGGTGAGAGCGTGTCGCAATCTTTGTCTTCTAAATCAGTGGAATGCCCAACTGAGAAGAATGGTTTAGCATTCGGGCACGATCGAAAGTAGGTATGTTTACTGTTCTCGATAACATAAACACCCTCCTATGTCTAATGAAACGGGGACCGATACGATCAGAGGCGGGGTCAGTGTTTTTTTAATAAATGATGGGTTTTCTCTTGACCTCAATCCAGTCGAAAATGTAGCGAGCTTACCCAGAAAAATCCTATTCACTGGTACTTTAGGAATTCGGGTTGTAAGCGTTCGGAAATACTGACGCACGCAGGGTATTCCACTCCTTGCCTGTGCGCATTATAAACGATCAACCAAGTAGGGGTGATATCCCGCGGTGCGTCTGGGCTCTCCGATAGTAGAAAGGGGACGGCGGAATGAGCTCATGTAGCTTCTGGGCACACTCACCGAAGTACAGTCTGTAGAAGACCGACAAGCAGGGTACTCAGAGACAGAGGGCTAGGCTATGAAGCTTGGTCTCCACCAGCTTACTGTCACCAATGAGCTGGCTTTGTGTTCAATTGAGTCCAGTGTCGACCGAACATATTAGTTTTCCTCTCACTCAACGGTTTGGTTGAAGAAAACTCTTTTAGAGTTAAGCTCGCCTTTGTACACACGGCGACACATCAAGCTATACAAAACCACAATAACGCTGGCCGCGCGACATTATACGCTATTCACCCTACGCGTGGCCAGCTTATATTGGTTTTGTATAGCTTGATGTGTCGCCGTGTGTACATCACGGTGTAATTTTTCATAGTTGTTGTTTTTGTGTACAATAAAGAATCTAAGACTGGTTGGGCTACTAACTCCGACTGGCAATCGTGGTAATGTTGAATGAAATGTAATGTTGGTGCTTATGGTCAGGGGTGTGTCGGTGGAGCGCATTATTCCGATCAACCTGGCCGAGGAGGCCGCGGCTACGTCCCCGCCACCACCACAGCCGGCACAGCCGCCGCTACCCAAGCCAGCACCCTCCGCTGCTCCCCGCGCCACACATACACCTATCAGGTACGAAACCAATGGAGAACGTCTCAAATGCATTTAATACCGGCATCGGCTTACAGACACGTTCCTTCTTAATATGCTGACACTTTTTTAAGACCAACATCGAAATCGCGAAAAAAATATCATCTGTCTCATGCATTTGGCTCCAGTAGGTTTGCAGTTTTGTACGGAACAGCTGATTTTTATTTCGCGATTTCGACAGCCGTGTCAGCATATTAAGAAAGACCCAGGGCCTCTACCCGGACATTCGAACTTCGCAATTGCGTGAACGTTTTCGTTCCAATTTCAACTCTATTACAATGAAATTCGGACCGAAGCGGTCTCGAAAATCGAAAGTCCGGGTACAGGTCCTGGATATCATCTATGTTTATAAGCAACTGCATAGTAGATCATGTTTCGCATATTTTGGGTCGTAATGACGTAATTACTAATGCATGATCATCATCATCATCTCAGCCGATGGACGTCCACTGCTGGACATAGGAATTACTAATTAAATTGTAGAAAGGATTCCGGTCTCCCTATAAAGGTCGTGATTTTATTTTTTGTATACAGCGCGGCCAGCATGCCACCCACGACAAAGCATTTTAAACGAGAAAAACGTCATGCGCGCTCTTTCTGGCATACGTTAAATAATAAAGATGGAGGCACATTTCTATTTTTATCGTTTTCTCGGGGGTGTCATGCGAGGCCTACTGGTGTAATAGAAAAGTGTAGTCATAATTAAAGGGGTGGTGAAGATCTTTAAAATGGTAGCAAAGCTGAAGGGGAAGAAAGGGTTACTACCTTTAGTAGTAAGACAGTTGCACTACTTTAATGCATGATTGTAGGTACTCATGATACTGAACAACTTCCCAAAGGAACAAAGGGAAATTCGCAAAACAAACAACTTTTCGTACAAACGTTCGATCAGCTGATTGCATTTAGTATGGAAAGTCACATTTTGGACTTTCCATTCTAAATGCAATCAGCTGTTTGCTAATTTCCTTATAGGTTTCTTAGTGAAAATTTTTCAGAATCATGGGTACAATCACCCCTTAAAATAATGCAACTGTTTACCCTAATACCCTGTATAATATTAACATATCATATCTCTGACTACCCTCTCGGAGAATATAGTTCTCAGCATATGCTTATGCTGTAATATGATCATATACAGAGTGTAATATAAAATGGGACAGTCACTTAAAGGGGTGCTTCAGACCATCAAACTGAATAACTTTTACTATGGGACCGACACTGAAATCGCAAAAAAAACCGCTGTCCCATACAAAACTGCAAACATAACTCGACTGAAATGTATGGGACAGCCGATTTTTTTTTCGCGATTTCAATATTGGTCCCATAGAGAAAGTTGTTCATTTTGGTGGTCTGAACCCCTTTAACTAACTGTCCCATTTTATGTTACACCCTGTATATAACCTCGCAGACGGCTGGTATCATCGGAGTCGAACGCGAGCGAAGCGTGCTCGACGTCCGGCGACCCGATAAAGAAGTCAGCGCGCGAGTTCATCATCCCCATCGCGGTGGAGGGCAAGGGCTACGTCACGCCGCGCCAGCGCAGCCTCGAGCCCACCGAGACCACGTCGAGACTCGCGCGCACGCCCAAACCCAGGCGGATCAGGTCAGTTACTTCTCAAAGCAACAACACCACAGATTACTAGTTACTTCGTAACCAAAGAGATCTAGAGAGATGCCAACCAACGCGCTGAGTACGAAACCTAGTGTCGCATTACCACCAGTACCACGCGATGGAAAGTATTTTGTTAGCTTGAATGTGCTCATTATCCATTGCGGTATCAGAACTCAACGTTCGAATAATCTTTAGTACTACGCAAGCATTGTAAACTATTTACACATAATATCTCGACTGGCTTTCAGCCTCATAATATATTGAATCCTTACTGTTGCGAGCAATGTGTTCCGTTTTTGCGCATATTGCTGCGACACTGGCCCCGCCCCCTTTTCACATCTCCCTTTAGTTTTTGTGATCTGTGTTCGTAACAGATAAAGTCAAAGTCAAAGTGTCTTTATTGCAAAACTATAGGTTGTAACAAGGTCTTACAATTATAGAACAGAATACTTATGAGCCTCTATAGCTTACCAGAAACGGTGTACAATAATCTTACATTAAAATATGATATGATAAAATTCTATAAGTCGACAACATAACTATGATATGATACAATTAAATCAATTTATTAAAATGTGTTACTTTTCAGAGATATTAGTAATTACAGTCATTCTTTATGTCAGTTAATTAAATTATACATAAATTAAATATTTGTCTTATAATCTAAAAACTCTTGAACACTGTAGTATACCTTCGAGAGCAACCAATTATTAATTGCAATCTTAAATTTTAAAAAGTCAAGCTGTTTAAAATCATCAGGGACGCTGTTGTAAATTTTTTTAAATTTGTTGTATTTTTTGTATATTTTAAAAAAGCTTAGATGTTTCCTAACAAACAATGCTACCTCCTTTATATACAGACAAGGAAGAGGTAGTATTTTAAATTTAGCGAATACATCAACTTACTTACAAAACGATAAATTCATCATCATCATATCCGCCGATAGACGTCCGCTGCTGGACATAGGCTTTCACTAAGGATCGCCAAAACGACCGGTCCTGCGGTCTGTCGCCACTCGAGAACTCTCGGCCCCATTGGACATCGGTTCTGCCAGCAATGTACTCAGCCCATTGCCACTTTAGTTTAGTAAGTCTTTGTGTTAGGTCGATCACTCTGATTCATCTGCGGATCTCTTAATTTCTGACTCGATCTCGCAGGGAAACTCCGAACATAGTCCTCTCCATTGCCCTTTGGGTGAGTTTCAGCCTTTTACCCGACTGCGCGACGCAAAGGAAGAGTAATGTCTTTAACGAGGCTTTAAGTGAGTGACGACGTTTCAGTTCCATATAACAACTGGCAGTACCGGTCTGGTCAAAGAATTTGTTCTTTTCAGTCTTGATGACACTGCTATATTTTTAACTATACATTTTAAGGCAGAAACCAAGCAAGCGCATCGCTTACAACGCGCCAAAGTGTTGGTGCTTATCTAGCTATCTGCGGCCGTGTGACGGAGGTCTGGTCTGACAAGACGTTGGATTAGGAATCGTTTGTTCTTTGAAATTCGAGCAAACGTCGTACAAAAAATTGTTCTTTGTCGTCAATTTCCCCAAAATTCGTTGTATTGTATCTCCATACAAATTCTTGAATCAAGATTGAGTAATTTCACTGTTTTATGATAAATTTTTAATTGTAATTTTTTCAGGAAAGTTCTGTGAGTGTTAATTAATAGTAACGAGGTATGTTTGATATTACAGCAGCCTGGTCAGCGGTGGCGAGTCCGAGGAAGAAGACGACATGCATATGCATCGGCTAAGGTACTTTATATTACTTGTCTAATAAATGTTACTTGAAGAAAATGAATATATATGAATGAATAGAATTATTATTTAAAAAAATTAAGGGAACAAATCTGTTTTTGAGACGCATATCAATTGGTTGAAGAAGATAATAGAATGGTTTAGGAATGGAAGTGGGAAATGAAACAAAAAACTCATTTTTAGTATGATAATGATAAATCAACGAATATAGTCTTAAACTACGTTTACACCTTCCGTTCTTATGATTATTAAAGCTACATTACTGCAATTCCTGAATGCGGTGGGGATTAATAGAAAACTATAAAAGGGGCTGTGTACAAACGTGGGTTTTATGTGATGTCTGAATACTATCCTCGAGGAATTTAGTCATGAGCACATGCTTTGCTTATAAAAGGGGCTATCACAAGAGACCAGCTATGGTTGCGGTGGCACAGGCGCAAGTCTTGTAAAGGCCCCCAACACCCAGTAATAATAAATACATTACTGCAACAATATGTGGAATTTCAGAATAGTTGATTATAGTACAGCATTTTTAAGATAACCGCATATAACACGGATCGATGCGACCCACAACACCCAGATGCGGTCCGTCGTAGTGTGCCTTACAAAGCGGAAGAACTTTGCAACGTCTGCAGTATTACGTCAAACTAAAAGTCCGTCAATGCGTTGCGACTTGGCACACTCTAGTGTGCGAAGTACCCATTTTCCGCCCGCTCCGTCCCGATGCGATCCGTCGTTATATGCGCTGACCTTAATAAGATATAGTAAACGATATGTGTTTGAATATCAACAGGTCATCGCGTGCGGCCCGCGCTGAGTCTGTCAGTTCCGGCGAGGAGGACGAGGAGGACGAAGGGTTCCACCTACTGACGGCCGAGAACCTCTTCTCTACGCTGTTACACAGGGTATGTATTATACAATACAGCATATTATACAATTAGTTTTTTTCAGCTGCCTTCACCAGGTCGTCGGTCCACCTTGGGGGTCTGCCCACGCTACGCTTTCCGGTACGCGGTCGAGAACTCTTAGTTCGGCTGTGGGGATGGGATCCAGTTGGATGAGGTCAGTGCAGGACCGGTCGTTGTGGCGATCCTTGGGGGAGTCCAAGAGGATGTCCAGCTGTGCTCATCTATCGGCTGAGATAATGACGGTTTTTAAGGAGATGATCATACTTTCACACTGAACAACTATCTTTAGGGGGCTAATTGAAATAGCGAAATAAAATTAGCTGTCTCCATACATTTGGGTCGATTAAGTTTGGGGTTTTGTATGGAACAGCAGATTTTTTTTTGCTATTTATATATTAGTCTCGTTGTTCAGTTCGTTGGTCTGATAATCTCCTTAATAAATCGTCAGCATTATTAAGAAAGACCCTATGTACGACATAGATCTAAAGGCTTTGATGTAATGCTATTGTGTAAGGGTGAACCCTACTGGTCTGCGAAGATTTCTCGCATGCAATAGATATTTCTCGCTCTAGCGAACGATGTTTCAGAACAACATAAAGGGAAGTTACAGGAAAATACTATTTGAAATTGTACCCATTGAAATATGATGTGCTACGTTCTAGAAATAACCCTGCACGTCACAACGCTGTCCCATTCTTTGTGGCGATATCGCCACACTTTCTTATTACATCGCTGTCTCTTTCCGCCTGCGTTCGTCGTACTCTCATGTGGCGCACGACGTTTGTTTGTCGTATGTAGTACAAAATAGTTTAATGGTTCATCCTTATTATGTTTTTACCGATTCTTTATTTTAATGTTTAGTTAGCAACTGATGATGTTATGAAGATACGGCAAGTGCATAAGTTAATTAGAATTTAAACCATTGTAGGTACGCGCTCTGACCAACAGGCTGAACGGCGAAGAGGGACCCGGTTTCCCGCAACACCCGCACTCGTTGTTCAATAACCTGCAGTCTCCTTTCTTTAACAGGTGAGGTTTCGACCGCGTCAGACCCGTGTGGCTTCATTAGTTATTGGTCCGTCTACATAAGCAGACAGTACCACTGAAACTTGTCATCATTCCGAAATTTACTTGATAGATGACACTTAAGGTCATCTCACTTATAAGACACCGCTCCCGCTCAAAAAATAACGTTCAAATATAGGCTTAAGGTCGTGCTCTGTAGATACACTTTACAGTGACAACATACATTTGCAAACATCGCGCGGCAAGCTGTCAACCAACAATGTTGTCATTGTAAAGTTTATCTACAGAGCACGACCTTTAGCCTATATTTTAATGTTTATTCTTTTGCCGTGTGGGAACAGTGCGGTGTCGTGTAAATGAGCGATGACCTTTAGGTTGAGAGTCCGAGACGTTTTTTAAGTCTTAGTTCGTACTCCCGGATGTCTGACACTCAGTTGCAGAAACGCTCATTAAAGTTAATCCTTCATTAAATCTCTTGCTGTCACTTTTTGTCTTGTAGTCGTAGTAAAAGCTAGCAAGATATTTAATGGAGGATTAACTCTAATGAACGTTTCTGCAACTGGCCGTAAGGCTTCAAAATACATTTTCGCCACTTAGAATAAGCTCATGCTTAAAAAACATCTCTGAATTAGATGTAGTGTTTCAAGTTGTTATGCTTTTACAGCTTTTGACAAATCGGCTAAATTATTTTACCTGATCAGGAGTGCGATTTTTTAATCTCATACGTTGAACTCAGCAATTGAAAATGTATGGAAATACGCATCTTTCTACTACTGATTTGACTTTAAAAAATCGCACTCCTGAAGTATGATTTTTGACAGTCAAATCAGCAGTAGAAAGATGGATATCTCCATAGTAATTTTGACATTTTCAACTGCTGATCTCAGCGAATGAGTTTCAAAAATCACACTCCTGGCTTTAAGCTTTATGAAATCGAAGGAAGCGTATAGTGGCCTATTTGCACTAAATTAATAATTAATTACTGCTAAATATTTTCAACCGCCTGGTGGTTCATTCCATTTCTGCTAAAAAAATAATGCTAAATTAATTCGTCATTTTCATACTTTACTAGGTTGATGGTATACTAGGTTGTTTTTCTTAGCTTTTTCCTGTTTCACTGGCTTTCACGGATATCGTTCATTCGAAAAATAATTAGTAATTACCTATTAAAATTGAATATTTGGGCAGATCATTGTACCTATACGGATGGATAAATCCTACCTAGTACCTATATGGATGAATAATCTGAAATAAATAATTTTATTTAAATTTTGATTTATACATAGCCGCTATAATGCCACCCTCACCTTAGGCTGTTTGTACACTGCATCCTCTCCGATGTAACCATTTTGACAGTCACCTCCGTAATGGACAGTATTTCATTTTCTTAATCACCTAGTTTTATTGAATAAAATAAAAAATATATAAAAATAAGCGACAGGTATTTTTTATTCATTATATTCTTTTTTTAATTAATTTAAAAAAAATAGTTTAGGGTCTTGTTATGTGTTATCTTATGGCCTTTGTTACCTTGTCCGGAAAAATAGTCTTAAATATTTCAGTGATGATGATGAGATTAAGATTAAGGCAAAGGAAATGCATCTCATTCAGCAGTGAACGTAATATTTCTGTATTTTTCAAATCACTCCTGTAATAATGGGTAGAAAATTCTTAACATTTATATATAAGCTTTTTATGACACCATTTCTAAATTGATTTCGAATTTTGGTACCTTTTTTAAATTGACATGTTGTCCATTTTGTTTCTTTTAAACTGTCAAATTCATACATTTCTTGAAAGACCGTGGTTTAACGTATGTAGTGCACAAGCACCCATCTAACTGAGGTTGGCTTCAAGATCATTTATAGAGAAAAGAAATAACAATAAAAGCCTTTACAATAATAATTTTTGATGTGCATGCCATTGTTTTTCTATCATTGTACTAATAATAATATTTTAATTTTGCGCATGCAGCCCTCACTTACCGAGGAGACATCTCTTGTGAGTATATTTTTCAATAATTATAACTATAGTTAGTATCAAGAGGTACAAGATATCAAGTCTACCAATACGCTCAATGTGCCGAAAAGATGCGAAACCTATGAACCGTATCGCTAAATAAAGCTCCACCGAGTTATCGTGGTACATGGTCACATTGACCCAAAGCGACACAGCAAACATTTGTCGCAAGACAGTTTTCAGTATACAGGTTGTAACAAAACCCTAGAAATATTTCAAGGGGTGGTTGTGACCATCAACCTGAACATTGAAACTGAAACTCTTTTAGAGTTAAGCTCGCCTTTGTACATCACGACTTACTGTAATTTTTCCATAATTATGTTTTTGTGTTCAATAAAGAATCGATGAATCTATGAACAAGCGAAGCCAACTTCGAAAACACGATAAAAAATAGGTTGTTTCATTCAAACTGTAGTAGGTACCTACTCGGCTCAAATATATGGGACAGCCATTGATTTACCAACTACCTTGACGTAGGGTCCACGCTCAAAACTGCCTGAACCAAAAGAGAAACAAAACACAAAGAAACAATTGCAAGCCAGTCGGCAGTCTTTGTTTGATTGACGGACTACGCTCACGTCTGCATGGCGTGCTGCTGTGCTGTAAGAATTTGTAAATACTACACAAGCAAAATAAAATGTCATCAGTTTCAGTGTTTTTAGTTGGATTATATTACTAACACTTACTTTTGTTTATGTAGGTTAGTCTGGGACACTTTATTCGAGGAATTTTGTATTAGACCCGGTGTCCACGAGTTAGTAAGCCAATGGGAACAGCAGATTTTTTTATTTTTTGTCGACGTCTCCATATTGAAAGTTGTTCAGTTTGATGGTCTAAACCATCCCTTTTATCATTACTATGGTGTTTTGTTACACTTTGTATATAAGATATTTAACTTATTGCACTTCGGGCTTTGTCATTGTGCTTTTGTCCCTCTTTATCCTCCACTAAATAAAGGTTCAATTAACGAAGTCATATCAATATCTTATTAATGTTTACATGCAGCACTCAAAGATATGTGGAAAGCAATCGAAGCGTGTCTGAAACGTGAGTTACATCTATGAAGTGTCAACATTATCAATTTATTTTATTACTTTATACATACTTTATAATAAACATCATTCAACCATTGCTTCTCAAACACTTCTCTCAGGCCTCCTTAATCAATCAATTCTGAAAATAACATTTAACTGTTCGAAAATTACAATGCATCAGTCGAAACATCAAGCTTAATGTTCTTGAGTAACTGTTGGAACATACTTGCTGAAATTATGGTTGCAAAGCTTTTTTAATTATCCGCCATACTCCGATCGGCGCCATCTTTTAAAGTTAAATCGCCGCCGAAATTACGCGGCGTCATTTCGGCAGGTTTGTTTTAAGAGCAAAGCTACATTATGCCACTTGACTCAGCGTTGTTATTACTTGTTACAGTCACAGATTACTAGTTACTTCGTACAGATACATCACTTCCTTAGAACATGATAAATTATCACGCTTTAATTACCTACAGCCAGAAGGTACACGCAAAAAATGTACCTAGTGAAGTTTGCCACAGCGTTATTATTACTTCGTACAGGGCGCGACGTATACGACGTTGCTGTCTAGAGCGATTGGCAGAAATCTAGAAAGCGCATCGCTTACGATGCGCCAAGGTTTAGATGCTTACCTCGGTACTTGTAGCAATTACCATAAAGATTTTTGAATTAAGAGAGAAGAGTGTCATACAAAAAGAACGGTATTAACGTTCGTATGAATGTGGATGGGTGTATAATCTTTATTCGAAGGTGTATAAAAAGAGGAAGGTCAATATAAAATCGATGGATTATATGAAAAAAGGAGTGGAATTTGAAATGACGGCTTATAAGCATGGAAGAAGACATATTGCACCGACCCCAAATAATATGAAAAAGACTTGAGCATAGTGTAATTTTTTTAAACTAGTGGTTGCGCGGTGAGCGGGAGCCGGTACGAGCGTGTCACAGTACCCCGACTTACCTGCGCACAGTACCGACTTGGCCGATGCCCGCACACCGCGCGAGCACAGACCCGCAGCAAAAATGTATACTAAAATGTAACTATGCCGTTCCTCAGACGCGAAGGGTGGGGCTCCCGCGACCTGCAGGCGGACTTCGACTCGATGTTCAGCAAGGCGCGCGCGCCGATGCCGCGAGGTGAGTCCACGCCTGCGCACCGCTTGTGACTTGTGCTAGCCTCGCTCGGGGAAAACGTTGCCAGTATCACTTCACCGCTCATTCACTGCTTCACGGCCTTTATGTTACTGTATCATACAACCTCTACACGACATCGTGGCACATTACTTTGTTCACTATACTGTTAGTTGTGTATTTGATAGAAACCTCGATATATGTTAGAATGATCACTTAGAACAATACATTAATTCATTGTGATCGCATTATCGACTCATTTGACTGACAATTTTTTTTGTAGATTTGATGTTCTTAACAGTAGAAATAAAATTGCTTATTATATGAATGATACTTTAATTTCTATCATGTTTGTTTTATTCGATGTAGGTATTGTTTTCTCATGATTTTAATTAGATAATTAATTCGATGTAATTGCAACACAAGTGTGAATGTAACATAATAAATTCAGGCCATAGGTTTCACAGTCGCACAAGTAGTTAGCCAAGCACAGGCTCGCGCTACGACACTCACAACAAAGCTAGCTTAAACTAAAACAAATCAATTAACTCTCATATAAAGTTATCAGGCCTTCTAAATTATTTATTTTATATCATCGCCTCGATATTAGTAACGTTTTCCACCGTTAGAGTCGTTTTCATTAATGTTTTCGTACATAATAGACTATCGGAGACAGACTTTAAACCTAGTCCATTATGTACGGATTGTTCAGAGTTCATTAACATTCTAATTATAAACTAAACATTATTTTGCATTGTAGTGTTATATTGTATTCAAAATGCATTCTTTGTGCAGGTGTTGACTTTCCCCTACCCGCTAACACTAGCAGGAAAATGTTGCGTTGCTCTCAATTTTTATAAATCATTTATGTAGAATCAAAATTGCATGAAGTGTACAAAAAGGCATTTCATATTTCGCATCGCCTTTGGCAATGCCTTGTTATTAAGTGTAACGTAGATTGAATAACTTTTATTTTTCTATTATCAATAATTTTCCATTACAATGTAACTATCAAAACTATTATTTACAGACATACAGTTAATTAATTTGTTTGGAAAGTGATAGCATAAATGTGTAGATAGTGTATGTGGTAGCACTCGGTGTGAGAGACGAGTACGTGGGCCATGCCATGGCATGCCATGCGTGAGTAGTGGCAGTACGCAGTACGCAACAGTCATGTCATGAGTCCATCGCTATCACGAGCTCTCGACCACACAACTTATCTGCAGCCAGACTAGGACAACGATACGGGGCCCGGGGCGGGAGCGTGCGGGACACGTAGCGTGGGCGCAGAGCAGCGGTAGTGAGGTTGTGTTGGTGTGGTTGCAGTTGGGTTGCGCGTTACACTGCATGCTCCGACCAAATCTTCACTTCACAGCGGCACCAGCGCCAACAATTCTGCCACAAACGCCACACAACAATAGGTACTAAACTATATTTATTTCTTCGTTATGTGTTTTTGTGTTACGCACCGTGCGGCCGCGGCTGTTTACCAGAATAGAGATGCCTTTATTACTATTAAATACATACATCGCTAAAGCCATAATTTAGTACGCATTCTGGTAATTTTTGTTATATCGAAAGCAACATTTTAATGCATATTTGTGATTTTGTTTTTGCATATCTATTTAAGCTTTCCGTTTGATCTAATTCGATTAGTTCGTATGTAGTTCTTATTGATATTATTAACTTTAACCAACTGCATCGATGTTTGCATTAATATTGGACTTAATTGGATATTATCATGGTATTTCAAACAGCATATCTATAAAAATTTCAAAATTATTTCTATGTTGATTCGCCACCTCTTAAAATTGTTTTTGTATCTTACCGACCAGAACGTAAAATACCTTTCTATGCCATAATTTGACACTGTAAATACACCATTCCAGCGAGCATTCTGCATGATCGAAACGTGTGTTTTTCGATTACATTTCAGGTAGTAGTAAGAAAAGCAAGCACCAAACGAAGGCTCAACAAAACGCGGATAACGTGGATAGCGGGTTAGATTTGTCGGACTTGGATCTGAGCTCTATACAGTTGTCGGAGAAGGAGATACGGGCGCTGTCGGGGCTGACGCCGGCGCTGTCCCGCCGCCTGCAGCAGCAACTGCTGGCCAGCCTGCCGCCCGCCGCCGCGCGCTCCCTGCGCCGCACCCTCTCGCTGCACACGCCCACGCCCCCAGCCCCCGCCCCAGCCCCGGCTGAACCCGCTTCAACACCCCGGGATGAAGCCGAGCCGTACAAATCTCCCGAACCCGTCTCGGAATCAAAAGCGACCGAAAATCCAGTCAGGGACGACATGGAGCTACCCGCGCCTCAGTTCTGCACCCTACCCCGTCTGAAGCGGCACTCGAATCGGTCTCGAGAGACCACGCCACCGACGACCCCAGACGCCGGGTACGAGTACGCGAGGCTGAGTTCTCTCACGAAGGAGCCGTCCCAGTCGCGCGGCGGCAGCATCCGCAGCACGCCCGACCGCTCCCTGCTCAGCAAGTACCTGGCGCCGGAGAGGGCCGTCTCTCTGGACGAATCGTATTCCTCGGACAGCGGCAGCATCCTCTCGGAGCCGAGCTACCTTGCGGCCTACGGCGCCGCCCCCCCGCCTGCGGCACCCTCCACTCTCGGCGTCAGGCGTCATTCCATGAGACTCACCGGAGACCAACCGAGAAAACGCATCTCACGATTCCTGAGGTCTGACTTTTTCGATACACCTCCAGACGAAAGCGTTTACGCTAAACACAAAAAGGAGAAGGAATTAGAGACTCAAAAAATATTAAAGGAAATCCGAGAGAAGAAGAACAAAGCCCTAGAATCTCCCAGTTTAAAGAGTCCCACGGACGCCGCCGGTGATGTGCCTTTATATAAAGACGATGCTAGCTATTCTCGGAAATGTCTCTCGCCTAACTCGCCTATTAGTATACTGACTGGAAAAGAGCGCAGTAGGTCAAACACTCCATTTTTTCCTATTCTAGATAATATACGAGAAACTACATTAGATACATCACATATAGCAACCGAGGCCGGTCGCTACGGAAAATCTGACGTTTCCAAGCAGAAAAGTTTTGAGGAGAGCCCTTCGAATAAAGAAACTAAACTAACGAGGCCTAAGAGTTATCCCGTTAAACATTTTGACACCTTCGACGAACCCTGCGAAAATATTTCAACAGAAAACAATTCTAGTATAGATATAGAAAACAAAGACAAAACTATATCCAGAGAATCGAAATTGATGAGGCCCAAGAGTTATCCAACCAGTAGTCCATCCCCAGAAAAAATGTACGTAAATCGTAACTCTAAAAATGAAGAAACGAAAAGTACGACTCAGAAAGAAGTAATTACTAGTCCCGATAACAAAGCTGACGTAGAAGTTAGTTTCAGCATTACATTACCCAAGAAAACGAATAAAACAACGACGGTTCCATCCAAACCTGAATCTTTAAAGAAAAGTCAATCATTGGAAGAAAAGGATAATACTAAGTTAGAAAGCAAGAAATCCGCCGACAGTACTCTCTCTTTGAAGAAGTATCAAATTGTAAACAATGTTAATGATATTAAGTCTGAAATGAAAGATCATAAAAAGGAAAATGGTACCGCTATTGCAAATGGCGGGCTGGTTAGCAGTGCTGTGAAGATAACTGGTAATGAAGATACAAAGCAGAAAGTTACCGAGCATACATCTAAAAAAGAGGAAGTCAAACTAAAATCTGCAGAGTCAGAGCCAACAGAAAAGAAAGGAACGATCAAGAAAAAGATTATCAAAAAAGTTTCATCGAAATCAAAAACCGACGTAGGAAGCAGTCAAGAGGGGAGCGATGCTAAACCTTCTACAGAAAAGAAAAAGGTCACAAAGAAAGTTAAAGATAAAACTACCGAAGATGGTACGAAACCCACTACAGTCACAAAAAAGAAATCCGTTTTGCAATCTATAGGCCAGAAACTGGAAAAGTTTGCATCGAATAAATCAAGTTCCCCAGAAAAATCTACTGAAAACGGAGCGATTAGTGACAAGAAAGAATGTTCAAAACTCAGTAGAACTCAGCGAGAGCAATCTGTGCCGGTGAGCGCTGAACCTCCCACTGAATCGAATCTCATCAAGAGAGCTGTCACATTAACTGACGTAGCCGCTCTCGACAGTCAAACTGCAACCCCGAACAAGACGACTGTGTCGAAAGTGTTAGGACTATTTAAGAAGTTTGAGCCCAAAGAAAAAGCCAAACCTGCAGTGGATAAATCACAAAGTGAAAACCAGGAAGTTAGAAGCAGTGAAATCAATGGTACAACCGAGTCGTCTGAATTGGTCCTAGAAAGCAACGATGCAGACAAACCGAAAAGGCCAACGTCACTGCTTCTGAACGGGTTAGGGCGTAAAAATAAATATGGAAGAACTGGCAGTGAAAACGGTTCCTCAATATCCGTAGATAATGACGACCCAACAGCGAAGAAAGAAAATAATTCCAAAAATATAAGAAACAGTTTAAAGTTAGACTTCTCCAGATTGCCAAGAGTTAAAAAAATAGTTCCTACAAATTCTGTGATAGAACCTCAAATTATGAATGTAAACCCCGACGAAAAGGACATTGAAAAGAAAGATAGTTCTGATAAGAATGGCACGATCTCGGGCGGGAACATGAATACCAGTGTTGTTGCTGCCGACGCACAGAGCCGCAGTCGATCGAGGAGTAGGTCCACTTTCTCAAATTCGGAAAACAAATCTGATAACAGCAGTGATGCTAAAACATCCGACAAAAATCCTTCGTCTCCGACCGAAAATTCGGTACACCATCCCCTACGAAATCACGAATCTACCACGCCGGAAAAAGAAGATATAGTCGACAGAATACGAAGAAAGAGTTTTTACTCTAGGTTTAACGAAAAGAAACAACGACGAAAGAGTAACTTAGTAGGTCCTGGAGCCGCAGAGTATGATCCAGTAGCCAGAATACACTCCCAACCGACGGATACCAAGTTCGACCTCTCTTCCCCTACTTCCCCCGGGACCTACGACTTATCTCCCGGGTTTTCTGTCGCCTCCGACTTATCCCCGTCTACCGACCGCTATAGATCTCTCTTGACCGAACTGCCTGTTAATACTAGAAGTAACTTAAGATACGACAACTATGGACTGAACGATAAAATTGATACATACCGATCTCTAGACCGAAATGATTTTAGAAAATACCCTGGCACTAGAAGCTACTTAGATTACGATCAACCTTCATCCTACACGTCTCATAGATACTCGAGAACGAAGTCACTTCTGGATAGTTCCGACGGAACAGACGATAACAGCCTCGGCAGTTTGAGAGATCCTCTTAAATACAACCGTACCATATCTATGTATTCTCCCGGCAACTACGCTACTTACAGGCCGAAGAGAACTCTGAACTCTGCCATTATACTGAAAGAGAGCGAAAAAGAACCGAGCCCAGAAAATATATTGGACAGGATAAGGCAAAGAAAGAAAATCTCAATCAGCGTGACGAGAAAACCCGACTTTGAGAAGGACCCCCTGTCAAGGTGTGTATACTTCCTGTACTCACATGTTAACGTAAATAATTAAATAACTATCCCAACGTGAAAGATAATACGATTTGACTCTGTGCACGCTTCACGCTTCCGAATTAAATCATACGGCACTAATGCTTTTACAAGGTTTTTGATACCCCATAGAATTAGCTGAACTGAAATATACTTGTAAAAATAAATGTAGATAGAACTTTAATTAATAAAATTTACATTCGAAAAACTTCTTCAAGAAATTTAAACACTACTTTTCACGATCAAAATTCATTGACAGTAGAATTAATTTTGTACGACCTATTAGTCTAATAAATCATTATTATCATTAGAAGGCACATCACAAAACTATACTGCACAAACAAGGAGCGTGTTTCTTTATAACAATCAGGTATACAATTTACAGATCCGATGTCTCATCTAAAGGCGAAGGCGACGGTGCAGAACGCTCTGAGAAAGTTGACTGAAAGGCGTTACTGAGGTCGTCAGCGACTACGGACGTTCTAATTTGTGATTTATTTAAGCATTTGTTGACAACTCACTACTCAAAATTTTACCACTCTACAAAGTCTTCGGTTAGATATGCTTACTATATTCTTGGCTTTTCAAAAACGTTCTCATATAAAGCAGCATTGGTCGATTTTTACCAAGACTGGAATAACGATATTCTTGCCAATTACTTAGTTCTGTTGTAGCTATATATCATTAATACAGAGGCCGAGATACAGAGAAGTCTTTTCAGCGTGAGTTAAGTCCGAGTAAGGTCGAAAACGTATGGATTTTAAAATACGGGAGTCCGTACTCAAACTCAAATTTCATCTCTGAATCTCTACCTGAATCTCATCGATGACAGATGCTTTTAATAAGACTGTCTTTAGTGGCAAATTATAGTTATTAAAACAAAATAATACAAAGTAAGGAATCTCTGTCGAAATTCTATTACCTAAATTGGAATTAAGATATTTTCTAGGAAAGCTTTAGGTAAAACTGCAATTGTAATTTAGAATGTAATTCACAAATTCATTATACTATAAAAATACTGCAATTTTCTAAAAATTTTGTTATCTTTCAGCGCTAAAGTATTTATTATGAACAGCTTTTTAAAGGCTGGACAGATTTTGTTAAACGAATATACAATTGACAAATGAAATAACATTTTGCAAGCGATATAAACTTTTTTGTTAAGTTTATTGTAAATTGATTCTTATGTGCCTTTATACAACATAAGTGACTGGATTTGATATAGTCCATTTTATTGAAAAATATAAAATGACACCATTTTTAAGTGTGTTCGCACAAATATGTTTTACTCAATATAATATTATTTAATTATTTTCATAGCTATTATGAATTTACATTTTTTTACGTGACACTAAGTCAATTTTAAGTTTAAATGTTTATCATAATCATTTAGGTATTGAATGATAAGTCACGTCGTAACAGTTATCGAATAGAATGGTGCTTAGATGAAAAGTTTCTTTAGATGTAACTTATTTATAGATTGACCGTGTTATAGAATCACTTACGCCAAACATGTATATTTTATTTAGCAATAGATTGGAGTTTTCAGTTTTATAGACGTATCGTGTAAAATGTGAGCACACCTACCAAGGTTAATAATACAGTATTGTGTTAGTTGTTAGTTTGTTACAGAGTTCGTTTGATGCCATCTTCCATTACGCGCACATGACAAACGTCAGTGAACGGCTAGTTCTATTAGAGGTGTTTTAAAGGCAATAATGTTCTCTAATTCGCTCCATCCCTATCATTTATCATCTCAATCCTATTTATTACTTTTTATTAGAATTGACATTATTTATTGGTGTGTGGTGATTTTTAATATTTGTCATGTTAGTAACGCACTATGTAAACAGTGGCAATTTTACTGTTATTGTAACGATTAATATTAAAACTGCAATCACACACGTTTTGTATTGAATGTGAATAAATTATATAGTTGAAAACGATCGCCTTTTATTTCTTTTGGGTCTTTAGAGGGTTCAGTTAGTCCCTATCACGAGAATCGAACCCAGTTTTCTGTGAGATGACGTTTGACATGACCGAGCATTTTAAGAGCCATATACAACGTGTTAATGAATTAACGCAAAACCTCATACACCCCAACTGATTTATAACAAAATAATTAGATTGAAACAATAATTTTATTATTTTGATACGTAAACTTTTAATTTATTTGCATTTTAAGTTTAGAGGCAAAAATTATTTGTTATCATTTCAGCAATGAATGAAAGCGCTAACGTACATACATACATTTTAATAATCTTTTTTGGTAGTAAGTAAGGTGAGTGTGCCCGTGCGGTGGGTTGACATTGGGTTCAGTAACTTTTAAACTGCAAAAAAATTATTTAATATTTTGAAAAAAATTACTTACGTTGAAACCATGATAATTCGATTCTAAAGAAACTACTT
Organism: Agonopterix arenella; assembly: GCA_927399405.1. Taxonomy (NCBI): domain Eukaryota; kingdom Metazoa; phylum Arthropoda; class Insecta; order Lepidoptera; family Depressariidae; genus Agonopterix; species Agonopterix arenella. The sequence continues at coordinate 13,118,876 of OV656695.1, read as the reverse complement.
TCTAGTTTTGCGTTAATTCATTAACACGTTGCATACAGAGTGTTACAAAATAAAAATTTAAAACTTTTAAGGGGGTTGTTGAGACCATCAAACTGAACAACTTTCACTGTGGGATGTGTTTCATCGAAATCGCCAAAAATAAATCTTTTGTCCCATACATTTAGCTCGAGTAGATCTGTAGTTTATTATGGAACATAGTAGTCCCACTGTATTACAGTGGGCCAACAGGTAATAAAAAATTGTAGATGTTAACCGCGGACCCGCCGCTGTGCCCCACTGGTGGGACATGAACAAATTAGACAATATGACTCAATATTACTTAAAAGCTAGTCGATTGTAGCATCGAATGCAGGATTTTTAGTTTTTCTGGTCCGACTATAAATGGAAGACGCAGGGCGCTGGAAGATCCTTTGGAAAAAACTACTCTCTACTATTGTAAAACTTTAACAGAAGTGTCTGTACATTGAAGATATTTACAACGACTACGATATGGTTTATTAGGTGTCCAGGAGGGCGATCGCACTAATTTAAAACATCCAAGCTCAATCCTATTCCAATTTAGTTCTAATCACATGCAATCCAATTACTATTCAACTGTGCTGAATTCCGCATCGCGCTAAACTCCGTGACTGACAGCTTTTAACGTCTGAACGATCTGTCAAAACGGCTCTAAAGGCTGTCAAATGAATAGCGCACTACGAATGTGTTAAAAGTTGTGGTTCGCACGCGGTCCAACCGTCGGTGAGATTTATTTAGCGCGATTGCTCTCCCTGACTCCAAACCACCAATATTTGAATTTTTTGTCCGTCTGTTTGTTTTTTTTGTTTCTCGCATCACGATAACTACTGGACAGATTTTGAAGAGGATTCTAGATCGTGTCTAGAAAAATTGACTTTAATATCCAAACCTAGACCTTATGTACCATATGATTGTGCAATAAATATTATGATTATGATGATAAATATAATCAAACTTCGTTTGTATGGAGCGCGCCAACGATAATATCCTCTTTTCGCTGCTAAGCTCAAAACAATGAACATCGTCTTCGCGCAGTACTAACCCTGTGGAATGCAATACAGTTCTAACTCATCGGGCGAGTCGTGCGCAATGCGGCCGATTTGTTGCTGATCTACGACGTAGGTCGTCAGCAGTTAAAACTTTGTGTGTTTGAAAGCTTATGATTAATTAAAATCTGGTATATCATTTATCTCGCTACGATAACGGGAACGTGTGCGGTCAATGTCGCCGGGAAACTAGCTAGCCTGTTTCATCCCACTGCTGGAGAAAGGCCTCCCCTTTAATCTTCCAACCATCTCTATCCTGGGCAAGCTCTGGCCACTTGTCGTTAAAAGCATCTCTTCTTCATTCATTCTCTTCTTAGGACGACCCGGGCGCTTCTTCTGGGATCCAGGGCATAGTAAACGTAGAGTAAACTAGTACCATATAAAAATGACATTCGAAATTCATATAATATAATAGTATCAATCAGTTCACAAGTATTCCCAGCACAGCGCCAGTAGTCTCCTACACTAGGCAGTGCTCTTTGGAATGCAGGTCTGCGAAGTGACTCTTGTCGGCCTCCGCCAGCTGTTCCAGCGCGTCGTCGACGTCCACGGTGGGGAACCTGTCCACCCAGGAGGCGACCATGCCTTCCGCTGTGGGGGGGTAGCGCTTCATTTCTACACTATCACCTGTTGAACAAATATACATGTACCAGGAAAATAATTCCGCTCGCCAATCTTCGTTTGTGCAAAGTCGGATATCAGCGAAAAGGGCTAACAAGAGATATCAGGCCCGCGAAGGTAACTCATAATATAATTCCGCGCGCTATTAAAATTTCTCCACCGCGCAGGTACATCGGTAAGACGCCGTACGCCTCGCATGCCACCCCCGAAAAATCGAGATGTGCCTCCATCTTTATTATTTTACGTATGCAAGAAAGACCGCGCATGACGTTTTTCTCGTTAAAAGCTTTATTGTGGGTGGCATGGCATGCTAGCCGTGCAAGTACTACTTTACCTAAGTACAGTCAACATCACGGCTGTAGCGGTCGAACAACAACAATAAACACATGTTACCGGTGTGGCTGGTGTTGGGCTGAACGAATATGTTGCGGGGCTGTTTGTGATGCAGCACTATGTCGCGCCAGCGCGCCCAGGGCTCGTCGAGTCTGCTGTAGCGGTCGAAAAGCGCCTCGCCCGCCGCGACGTCGCCCGTCGCCTTTATCGTCTGCAGCTTCACCAGGAACTCGCCTGAACAACAACAAATTAGCCCAGTAATTTTACGGTTTGAGCCGGCACTAATTAATAATTGATATTTTTTTCGGTATAGTATTTAAGAGCCAATATGAGCTTAGAAATGTAACACAATTTAAAAAATATTACGTCAGCAACAGCCCCAAATTTAAAATTTTATATTTATCTCGTTCTAAAAAAACCTGATAATAATTTTTTTTTGCTTATTTTTAAGGCTTTACATAAAACATAGTGTTAATATTTTTGTCTACTTAGAAGACTTTGAAAAATACATTAGTATTATCTAATGAATACCTCATTTTTAAAATGTCATCAGCATAAGCATGTGCTCACGACTATATTCCCCGAGGGGGTAGTCAGAGATATTCTGAAACCTCAGAACATCCACGTTTCACTAGTACCGAAACTCGGTCCAGTGTAACGGGGAGAGCACGTCGGCATTAAAAAAAATAAAAATATTTAAAAAATTATTATTATTATTTATTTAAAATTTCAATGCCTATTTTATTGATCAAAAATGATTTATGTTAAATCTAATTAAAATGAGTGCATTGGTAATAATCAGGAAGCTGGGAATAGGTTTTGTCTATACCTTGGAGTAGACACGGCGACACATCGAGCTGGCAAACCAATATAAGCTGGCCGCGCGACTTTATACGTTACGCAACCTACGCGCGGCCAGCTTATGTTGGTTTTGTATAGCTTCATGTGTAGCCGTGCGTACCTAACAAGCGGTGAGACGTCACGTCATTGGATAGAAAAGGACACAAAAGCATTGGAAATATCGACGACGGAGACGTACAAAAGAAGGTCGAACATTACCGACCGCCATGGCCAATTTTCTTGTTTCCGTGCTTGTGAGGAGGAGTGGCATCCTTTATGATTCTAAAATCCTTTGTAATCAATTTAGTATTCTAAAGTTAAAAGCCTTCTGGGAGATACAATTTTGGCCAGTAAATTTACTAAAATTGTCCCCACAATAAGCAACCTTGGAGCTGATAGTTGTCATTTCATACAAATGGTAAAAATTTAAAAGAAGAGTTAAGCACGATACTGTTGCGTGCGAGCGAGACAGGAATACGAATTTGCAAGAGGTAACCACGAAGTAACCAGAGGGGGTGAGGTAAAGTCGGTGGGAGGGAGGGAGCTAGATACTCTTTCTTAAACTGTGCAATAAGTGTAAACGTTACCAATGATCTTCTTGCCCTCGGTGGCGAGGCGGTCCCGCTGTAGGGTGAGCAGCAGGTTCTTGCCTGGCTCCGTCTCTGTCACTGTCAGAACACCGTCGCCCTCTATTTCCAGAAGCCGCATTAGGACGAAACGCGCCCGCGCGTGCGCCTGTACGGGGGATACAATACAAATTGACACAAAACCTGAATATCTTGAATAATAATGAATAACTAACAAAAAAGTTTTTTATTCTCTCCACAAGTAGTTTGATACATAGTATTAAACTTAACAGAAAAACACATAGTTTTCATGATACAATCAAGTTTGTGGAGTCTGGTGCTAGTACGACGGTACGCCACGGGTGTCAGAGCCAAAGTATATATAACAATAATAGTAAAAGCGCTTACTTAACTAATAAAAAAAACCGCGCGAGACGCCGGAAATGCGGCAAGATGACGGCCAAGTTAAGACATTCCATATGAAATTAGCCTAATCATTCAAAATATTATTAATTGGTAGTGATCCTACCTAGGTATTTATTTTTGTTATAAACTATTCTTGTTTTTAATTCAAAGTTTTATAAGAAAAACACATTTTTCAATAAATGACACGTATTATGTACAAAAACAATTGAGTAGTACCTATTAATAGCATTACCTGCAATTTCAAACGGTATCTCCAGTAAAAACAACAAAGTTTTATATCGCGTTAAAAATGCTTCAAACCACTTCAGTTCAAGCAAATCTTTATTTTTATACGATGTGGAATCACATCCGTACACAATACTATATAATATTCCGTGACAATGCAAACAATTCGAATTATTGTGGTACGTGCGCGCTCTCGAGTATAACATTTGACACTGATGCCGGCGCGTACGAATACTCAAAGTTCAGTATTGGTACCGCGCGCAGGCAGAGGGGGCCGAGACGCGCTCCTACCGCGCCCCGCACCTCGCGCACAATTGGCCTGTCGCGACCATAGAGCGCTCTCACTATATTTACGCTATAACAGAGCTATTTCTCCGTACTTGTGTTACAGATCACCATAGGTATTAAGTAATACCTAGAATACTCTTTCTTATACTGTGCCATATGCGTCTGATATTAGAAGGAAAACTTGACAATACCTGCAGCCAAGATTTGGTAGAAGGTTGGTACATCTCGGTGGCCTTGGCAGCTCCGTTCCAGAATAAACTGAGCCAGTTGACGTAGGTCACGTCTTCCGCCTCCTTGCCTTCGTGGCCGAAGATCCTGTTCATTGAATTATTAACATATTAAACTAAACGTTTATATTAATATTGTGAATAACGGATTGCCCCGTTTATAAGTGTGTTACGAATGCACACACGGCGACACATCAAGCTATACAAAACCAACATAAGCTGGCCGCGCGACATTATACGTTACTCGACCAACGCGCGGCCAACTTATTTTGGTTTTGTATAGCTTGATGTGTCGCCGTGCGTACCTGCGCAGTCTACTCATTTATAAAACTACGCAAAACAAACAGTTTTTTCTAACAAAAATGACCCACTTCTATTAATCGATTGATTTCGCACCTAACGCAATGATAGTCGGTCATAAGACTACATGGCAATAAATTTCACACTTTGAACAATTAAGCGTAAAGCACTAAACCGCACGGCGGCAAATAAATTAGTGTCAAATAAACGCGCCCTCATGCGCGCTCTATGCGATATGATGTGCGTAAAGTAGCAAAGAAAAAGGCACATATCGATTTTTCTCGTTTTGTCGGGGATGGCATGCTAGGTCTACTGAGGAGTATGATAATAGAACGAACGAGCTTTTACCCGCGACTTCGCCTGCTCAAATTATATACCTACCAGATTTTAAGTTAAATCTTAAGCTTTCAAACAAAAAAAGGTTTCATAAAAATCGGTTCAGTAGTTTTAGCGTGATGCTCGAACAAACAAACAGACAAAAATAATAAAAAAAAGGGGGGGACAACTAAAAACCATATCGTAATCTTTTTCTTGCAAATATCTTCAATGTACAGACACACTTCTGTTACAGTTTTATAATAGTTTAGAATTTTAGATGAAAGCACTTGCTTGAGTATCTCAGGCTGCAGCGAGAGGTAGAGGCCGACGGCCTCGGCGCGGCACTCCTCGAACGCGGAGCCCAGCGTCGTGAACTTACTGTCGTACGTCTCCCCCTCCGTGTACCACGACTCTATCTCTTTTCCTGCGAAATGGAGAAGATAAACGTTACTTTTAACAAATTAAGGCAGGTTTCCAGCGATAGCAAGAAAAAAGCACCGTATACAAGACCGTATAAACACTTTCCGCGACAATTTATCGCGGCATAGAGCACGCGTTTATTTTTTTTGCGAGTGACCTCCGCCCGCGTCTCTCACATCCCTCACAGTTCTTGGACTCGCGTTAACACGTCGCCCCAATCGCTGGCACAAGCCTAAAGATTGGCGCTGAAAACTTACCGTATAAACGACCGCTTGCCGTGCTTTTTTCTTGCTATCGTCATCGTCTAAACCTGTCTTACAGAGCAATGTAGGTAACTTTACTTCTAGGTACAGCTACAGTATTGAATTACCATGTTTAACACGTTCCGGGACAGTGACCGCCTATAGCAGTGATAACAATAAAAGTTCTATTGTGTCTCGTTCATTGCACCGGAACGTGTTAATAAGTCTTATAATTGCATTTCACATGGGTTATTTGAGAAATACGCGTATACCGGTCCGTCGGCTTTCGACGCACATAAAAGGAGTGAAATAGGCAAATATAACAAAAACATCCCCTGGGATCCACATTTTTATAGCTTTATTGCCCATTTTGCCGTAGAAACTCGTATTTGTCATGAGTGATATAAAGACAAAGGTTAGGAAGTGTGAGTGAGTGCATATTAGTCTGTCCCCTCTTCTAAAAAGGCATGAATCTACAGGGTCCTTAATATGCTGACACTTTTTTAAGGGGATGATCAGACCGTCAAACTGAACAATTTTTTCTATGGGTCCAACATCGAAATCGCAAAAAAAGATCTGTGCCATACAAAACTGCAAACCTACTCGAGCCAAATGTATGACAGCAGATAATTTTTTCGCGATTTCGATGTTTGTCCCATTGAGAAAGTTGTTCAGTTTTATGTTCTGGTCATCCCCTTAAAAAACTGTCAGCATATTAAGAAGGACCCTGTATGTATGTAATGTATGCAGCAATATACTAACCGGTAAGTGGGTTTTTGACCTTTTCTTTGTCGAAGTTGAAATTGCCGTCGGCGGTCTGCCGCAGCAGCTTGCCGCTGCCGTGGCCGAGCAACTCGTGTAGACCAACTTGCACCTATGTACAGTACAGAGTTTGTAGTTGAAGAGAGAAGCGATGTTAGATTAAAGGCAGAGTTCTTTTTTGTTCGTGCATCGCGCAAAAACTACTGGTCCGATTTTGCTTGATTTAAAACTGGTATACACCGTGGAATCGGGGTCGTTTTAAAGCCGGAACAGCGTGCTTCAGACCATCAAACTGAACAACTTTTACTATTGGACCAACCGAACCTTGAAATGGCGAAAGAAAAATCTGCTGTATCATACATTTCAGTACAAGCTATTCACATTTTCTATGGAACACCGGATTTTTAGTTCGCGATATCGATGTTGGCTCCAGTGAAAGTTGTTCAATTTGATTGTCTAAAGCACCCTATTCTGGCTTCAAAACTACCCCGATTCCAACGTGTATATTTTTCTGGGTACGATGTAGGCAGCCGGGAAAACATAGTAGAATAATAATAATGACATGACTTAAATTGACGACCCGGTTGGTGTAAATGGTACCACGCCGGACTGCTAACCCAGGGTTCGAATGCCGGTTCGGTCATGGATGTTATTTGTTTGTGCCGTTGTTTCCATAACAAAAAGCCTAAGGCTTACTTGGGATCATAACAATGTATATACTGTAAGCGATATTTATTTATTTATTATTTATATGTGTACTTACTTCAAAGGCAGGCACCCTGTATTTCTCAAGCAGTTTCTTGTCTTCCTCCGTGAGGAACGGAATGACGGACTCTTTGTACGCGGCCGGGATCACGTTACCCAGCGACACGTTCTTGAATCCTTCGTTTTGACGAATCTCGTCATCTGTATTCGTAGATCATAGACAACATTACAAACTAAATTATGTAATTTCTACAAGATGTAATAAAACAGCTTAGTAATATTTAAAGGGTAGACCTCATGTAGTGTAAAATTGTCTTCCCTCGTAGGTCGTGCGCTTAGTCGTAACGTTGAAACGATAAACGTGGCTTCCGGTGACTCACGCCGCGTGGTAAGTCATAAGCACAGCCGAAATGCAATAGAACTGACCAGTTACATGGGTTCTTTAGAACTGCGGCCCATTTGTCGCCGACCTACGATGTAGGTCGTCAGCAGCTTAAGTGTTAATTACGATTAACGCGTTATTCTGCTCTAACAAACTTTTCTGACACTTTTTGCCGGGGACGAGGTAGCATTATGAAATCCACACTCCACGAGCCTAGTTTAAATGATTAGCCAACTTTGAACTTCATTTGTATGTAAATGCACTTGATTAGTTGGTCTTGTACCTTGACAGCAGACCAAATAGAAAAAATTGAAAAAATCTGCTCTTTCATAGAAAATTATAGTTAAAAAAATTCCCCAAGGATGAGGACGAGGAGAAGGAAATAAGCAAAACAAATTGTGGATTTGCCATATTAAATGCATATCAATGAGCTGATCTAACGTTTGCAGGGAATGTTGATTTTTTTTTAATCAAGTATTTAGCGATTCAGAATCGTAAATAATTTTGTGTTTTTATTTTGGTATATTGAAAGGATAGTCTAAAACGCTCACAGTTAGGAATGTTAATGCCAGCCGGTATTCCACTGCCGGAGAAAGTCAACACATCCAAACTGGTGAAGTCGGGTTTAAGGAAGGTGTCTTTCTCCAGGTCTTCTCCCCAGGGCAGCAGCTTAATGAAGCGCTCGGCGCCGTCGACCAGGGTGCCGAACTTCTTGGACATCTCCTTGTTCACCATCGCGACGAAGCCCTCGAACTCGCCGCGTTGTCCGCTCGGGTCACGGTATGTCTCTATGAAGCCTTGATATCTGGTGGTAACGTTGGGAAAATTAGGTGCATTAGGGTTGGACCAACTAGAGTTGAAAAATTGCTTGCCGGCAGCTGCACTCCGCAGTCTGATGACTTGGGTCATCGACAAGCAATGTTTCTCGCTCTAACGAACGATGTCTGCTGACAGAAAAGTTTAAAGGTACCGCGTAATTCCAATTGTCCATGCGGGAAAAGTCAGGTCCAACTAAAAATCGAAGGACAAGCTATTATAAAACGATACTGTTAAACATAAAATAAAGAGATTATCAAAGTATAGAAGACTATAGGGCGTCAACTTCGTGCGCGGCACGCCGTAGGGGTACAGACGTAGGCGGGGGCGAGGTAGCACAGTATACAGGGTGTGAATCGAGTTTGCTACCCATATTTCGAAATATTTTTAATTATTGAAAATTTTCAGTAATAATGAAATATTTGTTGCAGTTATTTCTTTACCTACTTATGTTTTATTGTTTTCTATATGAAGAAAAAAATCTGTCAACCTTAGAAATTAAAATTAATTTCAGCGTTATTTTTCTGGGGATTAATTATTTTAACGTTTTTAAAATAACGTATGGCGCATAGAGTAACGACATCTGCTACTTTTGACATACATGTCGAACTACGTCCAGAGCTATACTGAGAACCCGAGAATGTGTTGAGTGTTCATTGTTCTCGTGGGTTCTCGCCGAGAACTTTCAAGGAAAATTACTACGGCTTATGACGCCACGAGAACAATGAAGGGCATCCACACTCTCGTTCTCGGCGAGAATGTAGTGCCGCATTAAAAAAGAGCTAGATTCAGTGCTAACTGCTAAGTTCTACTCGAGCTCGTATTTGAATCTTTCGAACACTGCACTCTTTAATGGGCACGTTTTGATCATAATTAATACGCTATCAAATATTTATAATATTTCAATTTAAAAAATAAAAATTACAGGATATTAAAACACAAATACTGTTGCCACATTAAAAGTTAAGAAAGCGCAAGATTTTCCACTAGGCGCTAAATTATCAGATACGGCGCTAAACATACAAAAAAGCGCTAGATCTAGCTCTAGCGCCTCGAGCACTAAGGTGGCAGACCCTTGTCCCCTCCCCGCCTCGCCGCCCGCTCCTCTCTGTCACCTTTATACACACTCCTCCCGCGCGCCCCGCAGACATGGGAGTGCCGCGCACAAACTTGATAGCTTATAGTGATAACTTGAGAGGACGGTTTTTAATATTACTCACTACTCAGAAGATATTAAATGTTGCGTTAATATTTTTCCATCCAACCATCAAACTAAACAACTTTCTCTATGGGATTAACATAGAAATCGCAAAAATAATTTGCTGTTCCATACAAAACTGTAAACCTACTCAACGTAGTAATGAATGAAATATACTTTATAAAAAAAGTAAAGTTTAAGTTAGTTTTAGTTAAGTTTTTAGTAATGAATGTAAGGTGTAAGTGTAATGTTTTCAGTGATGATAAGATTATCGAACTAAATCACTTTATGGGATAACACACTGTACGTATATTTAGAAGGACCCTTGTCCAAGAAAAATGAAAAAAGAACTAAAAACTTACATTCGAAAAAAAACACAAATCCTTACGTTTCAATAATAGGTCCCTTATCCTTTATCCAGTATCGACTACCTTCTTTATGTTCACTGAGACTGCCTTCCGTAAAACTATTAATATAATGCTTCAGCATATTCCTCTCATTATCGTTAGCAGCATATTGAACGGCTTTACTGAGGTTCTCATTGACAGTCTTGAGAAGCGTAGAATAGTCGCCTCGGGTCACTTGGAAGTACGCGTTCTTGTATTTCTCTTTGTCCATGGTTACTGGAGGTTTAGCCGATGTTTCCACGCTCGCCATACGGAGTGTATATAGAGGTACTGGAAAGTTTTGTGCTATTAGTTTTACTTGTATCTTTCTTAGGCCTCATTTGCGGAGACGCGGGGCTTCGCGCGTCGCGTTGAGCGGCGCGGCCCGCACTAAATTCAAACATTTATGGCGTTGTATAAGTGCGCTTCCGGAGAAGCGGTTTTTCACGCGTTTGTTCGAAATGGATGGCGGAGCCCGCGGATGGCAACGACGCGTCGGTCGCAGCGCCGAACGGGGCGTCGGGCGCAGCTCCGTACGCGGCATCGTTGTCCGCTGCGGCCACCGCAGCTTCTTGTGCAGGACGACACCACCTATCCCGCACCTCTCCCTTCCTATCCGCAGAGCTACGCGGCAGGCATCGCTACACTTCACGCGACGCTCCATGCCCCGCGTCTCCATAAACAAAATCGTACATTATCATATGTTTGTTTTTGTGCGTGTGAAGACGCTGAATGCTGCACGCGCCGCCTCTTTGATATTTTTTTTTCGGTATAGTATTTAAGAGCCAATTTGAGCTTAGAAATATACCAAAATTTAAAAAAAAATCCGTCAGCAACAGCCCCAAATTTTAAATTTAGCACATATCTCGTTCTAAAAAAACAGATGGTAAATTTTTTTGCACATTTTTAAGGCTTTACCATTATACATACTTCAAACATGGTGTTAATATTTTTGTGTACTTAGAAGGTTTTGAAAAATACATTAGTGTTTTCTAATGAATAACTCATTTTCAAAATTTCAATGCTATTTTATAGCACAATAATAATTTATGCTGTTAAATTTTATTGAAATGAGTGCATTGGTATTAATATTATTTATGTTAAAAGCCTTCTGGGAGATACAATTTTGATTTCTATGTTCCATAGTAATTTTTTTAAATATATGTTTTCAGATAGTCTTTTTGTCACGAAATGGTGCCGGTTACAGTTTAAAAGTCCTTTTTTTAATTACTCCCCGCCCCTCCTAACAAAACTCCATAAAATGACTGGGCTAGTATACTGGCGGTTTTTTTAGATGATCAGGATATAAGTCGTATAGAGAAAGTTGTTCTGTTTGATTATCTCATTATCCCCATAATAAGCCATCAGTATTAAGAAATGGTCGGTAGTTATGGCGATCCTTGGGGGAAGATCCTTCGGGCGAGATGGTGATGATATTAAGAAGGACCCAATATGTAGACTTGAGCACTGAGAATTTCGTACCACAACACAATATATTTTCCAAAAAGAAAAGGGGTTTCACCAGGAGCCTTCGCTGCCTTCGCCTTTCCTTTTGCGTCACGCAAGCGTGACTCAAACTTGGCCGATTTTCATTATTTGATGTTTTTCTTTAAAGTCACTATAATAACACCAAGTTTGACGCTTATATTATTGTCGTTTTTAAGATAGCAAAAACAAAAAATGTTGAAAAAATTTAGTTTCTTGTGACCCCATAAATTGTATACTTTTTGTATTTTTTCATTATAACACATATCCAACACATATTCTGTGAAGATACAGCCACAGCCCTTTAAAGTTGGGACTGACAGAAGGAGGGACAGACGGATGGATAGACGTCCGCGTCAGCTTTAGTAATGGGATCCCCTTGGCACCTTTTAGGTACTGAATCCTAAAAACGAAGCAATCCATTAGTATTAAACTTACATCCATCCTCGGCAACAGTTTTAAACGTCCGACAAATGTACGCCTCAATGCGTTTGGTCTTCATCCAGTCGTTCACCAAGTTAGAGTCTGCCTCGGTGCAGTTACTTGAAAAATATGTTGTTACACCCTATAAACAACAAATTATTTCTTACTCAAAAAATAACCATTCTACCTGCAATTCTTTTTTCATAATCAGTTGTAACACAGTCGAAATATCAGTTACTCAAATAATTATGAATGCATTAAGAACTGAGACCAAGAACAACCTGACAATTAAAAATGTAAACAAAAATTTAAATGTTTCTGATGTATTGTAATTAGCTAGTAAGAAGTCTGTGAATGAAGGATATTTTTATTTTATTTTATTTATTTCACACATTGTTACACTGGGCAGAGTTTCGGTACTATAGTGAAATGTGGATGTTCTGAGGTTTCAGAATATCTCTGACTACCCCCCTCGGGGATTATAGTCGTGAGCATATGCTATGCTATAATAAAATAGCATAGCTATTTTATTTATTTAAGAACTGAGAAAGAACTCATTAGAATGTTTAACTTTAGATTGTTATTTATTAAATTATTATTAGACTACTTCCCATGCAAAAACTCAGAATTGCTGTTTCTGTATCTTACACTGATCTCACACTTTTAAATTCACGATCGAATTATGCATAACATTGATAGTTATTTTGAGATTTCCGTATACAAATTAGGATGTTTGACTTTAAAAAAAAGCATTCCATGTGCTATTTTTTTTTCGATTTCACACATCCCGATTCATGTACAAAAATATAATTAAGAATTTGTTACAGTTACACACTCGAATCATCAGAACATAATTGCTATGATTATCTCGAAAACTAAACTACCATTTATATACTTAGCAGTAAAACATAACACATACCTTATCAGCAAGCCCTAGACTGGTTAGCCTTGATGCCAAACCATAAATAGCATCCTGCGTATTTTGCCATAACTTCGTTATATGTGCATTATCATTGATGTAAGCCTTCGAAGCCTTCACAATGAGTTCAAATGATTTTTGAGATAGATTTGGAATGAATTTAGTGTCCCCAAAACCTTTGTAGTTTCCACCATTGGCAAACAGTCCACCAGCGTACACCAGGAATGCCTGAAAACCACAACTTTTGATAAACATTTATAAAGGTTATTTACCGGGACAATTGTAGATTTATCTATTGTATAACGGATGTGGTTTTGTTATCAAGATTGTTGCTAGAAAACCATCATTATAGTTAGGGGGAATAGGCTTACAATTTTTGTTGATATGATACTTTCCTTCTAATATTTCAGTTGCATTGCATATTAGTAATTAGCTTTTGCCCTTGACTTCGTCCAAATGGAATTAGGATATCAGAAAATCCTTTATTAGTGCACCCCACATCCTCCGTAGAATATTCTTTCATGGTTTTTCTTACCATGCTGACGGTTTTTAAAAGGATGACCAGACCATCAAACTGATTTCCCTATGGGATTAACATTGATATGAACAGCAATGCCTCACCCTCCCAACACACCAGTTCCGAAAGGATTTTATTGTACTAGAGTTTACCCGTGACTTTGTCAGCACAAATTATATACCAGATTTTAAGTCAAATCACAAGCAATCAAACAAAAAAGTTTCATCAAAATCGGTTCAGTAGGTTTTGAACAATACTCAAACAATCAAACAAAATTCTAAATAAAAAGGGTTGATTTGGAGTCACGGATACCTAAAAACCATATCATAATCTTTTTCTTCTAAATATCTTCACTGTACAGAGACACTTCAGTTACAGTTGTATAAATAGTTTAGATTTGTCATGAACATTAATTTCAGGAAATCCCTAAAGTAACAAACAGAAAATGGTGATAAAAATTATACCTTAAAATCGTCTTCAGTGACCCCTGAAGCGAGAGCACATCCTTTTAGATCTTCCAGAGGTTCACCAACGAAGATCCTGTGCAGCAGGGAGAAAATCCTGGGGGACTCTGGGCTGGTCTGGAGAAGAACTATTAGACCGCCGTTCCATGCTGCCTGTAATGTAACAAGGGAAGGGAAGTTCAGGCTGTTTTTCCCTATTGAAACACTGGATGCAAAACAGCCTGAAATTGTTGTCTGAATTGACAGTAACCCACACGAATGCCACTGTGTTATGAAACTCATTCGAAATGTTTTTTGGTGCCCATTTTTTTTATAGATTTGTAACCATAAAAATTTTTAACCTTACAAATTACAGACACAATAGAAATCAATTGTTTTGTCCTGCGGATCAGAGCTTCAGCATACAAGAGGTTAAGGGACTTTTTCGCTGCTGACGACCTACGCCGTACGTCGGCCGCCCACGTAACGAGCCGGTTCAATTGCATTTTGCCTATGCTCATGACCTACTGCGCGAGTCACCGAAAACCTTACACCTGCGCAGGTGACCCACAATGTGAGCCACATTTATTGTTACAACGTTACAACTGTGTGCATGACCAACGAACGGAGTAAAGTTCTATTACTCCTGTGCTCATGACCCACAGCGTGAGTCACCCAAACCTTACGCCTGTGCGGGTGAACCATGAGGTGAGCCGCATTGGTCTTTTTACATTACGACTGTGCGGGTGACTCACAAGGGGAGCCGCATTGGTCTTTTTACATTAAGACTGTGCGCATGACCCACAAGGGGCGTCAGTTTTAGCACTGCGCGAGGATCATGGTTTTGAGCTTAGCAGCGAAAGTGTTAATCACCTCTGTAAATATGGCACACCTTGAGAGCTACACCCTGTATAATCATTAAAATTGTATGTAACTACATTTCAGAGCTCATTTTAAAGTATTGAAATAAAAAATGTATTGTTACCCATAAGAAATAATAAAAGAAATATTTGTTGTCCTACTTACTCGACTCAAATAATGAGCGTACAATTTCTCCTGTTTAGACAAATTGTTAAATGCCTGAGAACTGTCCAGTTCTACAAATCTTTGATTGTTTGGCAGCAGAAAGTTTGATTTGTCTTCAGCCATCGCTGAAAATTTATCATGAAGATATAAACAAGTTTTTATAACTAGTTATTATTATTATAATAAATAAGTGTGTAAGCAATATATTGATCAGTGTCATCTTATGCGGGCACTACATTCTCGCTGAGAACAGCCGAGAACGAGAGTGTGGATGCCCTTCATTGTTCTCGTGGCGTAATAAGCCGTAGTAATTTTCTTTGAAGGTGTCGCCAAGTAATTCTCGCGAGAGTGAAGTTCCGGCTTTAGATTTTATAAGCCATATTCTTAAACACAAAAGAACTATGCTTTAGTAAACAATTTAACTGATGAATAAACTAAAAAGCCTGAATTTATTTGTAATATAATTTAAATGTTTACTTAAATAAATAAATTGCTAGTACTGACCATTAACTACTTTTATCGTCTGTGTGGTTTTAGACAGAAGTGTTGCAGTCGAATATTTACTAATAAATGAATCAGCATAATTTGGTCGCCGGCATTTTATTAGGTTAATAGTCAGAGACCGCAACATTGATAATTATATTTCCTGGTCAATTGAGAGATAAATATGAATAAAAACTGATGAAAACAGTTTACTTACTGGGATCTAATCAATTATGCTTAAAAATTGTAAAACAATTGAATATTTTTATAAATTTTTTCTTCTCGCAATCGCAGTGATTTAGGTTATGTTGCATTTATAAAGACAGCCAGAGTATAGACTAATGACTAATTAGAAAGAACTAAGCCAGAGCAGTTGCTTACGTTACGTCTTTGACTACTTATATAGGGACTAGTTATGCGTGTAATTCTACTAAAAAACATTTCTGCCACTTTTTGCGGGAGTCGAGGTAACATGAAATCCGCAACTTTGGATTTTATTCCCATAACCTTAGATTCTAATTTTGAACGTTAAAAATCATGAAAAGTAGTTTCGCTTGAACCACAAACGTTCTAAGTTCGAAATTATTGTTTCGCAATTATAGGCTGTCTCGTTTAGTGATAAGGTATAAAATTGAATGTAAATGCACATGATTAATTGATCTTCTACCGTGGCAGAGGGGAAATGCTACCGCAAGGCTAGTCCTTATAATAAATAGTCAAAGCGTTACGTACAAACAAAACAAAAAGTATCCGGATCACAGACTTGTTTATAAGTTGTGATCCAGATTTATTATGTGATTTAGATTAGAACTAATCAAAACGCTCTTTGTAAACGCAGTATACTTTGTATAGGTGATTCATAGCCTTAGATGCCTTAGCCTGTTCCGGTAACTAATGGGCAAAATAAAATAAAAAAATATGTGACAGCAGGACGCAGCTACGCGTAAGCGAAAAGAGGGACAGAGAGAGAGTACAAATAAAAATGTACGTGTGGCAGCCATTACAAGATCAATCTATATCACGAATAATCACGATCCGCGGATCGTGACATCCTGATTGTTCGTGTAATGTGGTGGATTTACAGATCGTTAGATCGGATCGCAACGCGTAACCCTGGGTTTCTTTAAAATAATAAAGAGGGAAAAGATGATCAAAAAGATGCCAACGCATCTTTTGATGGAATATTTCATTGTTTGCGACTCATTTTGATCGAAAATTTGAAACTATTTACGTCTGATATGGTTGTGTGAGCTCGATCCCTTGGCCTTAAAAAAATGGCAGGCACAGTCTTGACATGATTTTGACAGGATTTCACGAACGTCTCTATGGAGCGATGGGAGCGATAAACATGCCATCTGTTGAGTTTTTTATGAACTATAATTTAAAAAAGATAAGAAAAACGCAAATTTAGCGCCTAGCGGAGAATCTAGCGCTTTTTTAACTTTTAACTAAACATCATTATTTGTGTTTGAATATGTTATATTTTTTGTTTTTTGATTGTAATAAGAATGATAAAAGTCCGTAGATTCAAATACGAACGCTTATTGAAGTGTTATCATTAATTTTACAGGGGACTTACGAATGAGGGATTTTCCAGAAGAAAAAAAAGTTAGTTCCTAATTTCTCAATAGATGGCGTTGACCAGAGAGGGGTCCAATAGGTATGAACATATATATTTATAATAAAAATACACAGTACAAGTTATTAACAATCTGGGTGTTATTGACGACCCGGTTGGTGTAATGATTGCTACGCCGGACTGTCAAACCAGGGTCCTGGGTTCGAGTCCCGGTTCGTTCATGGATGTTAAATGTTTACTTTTATTGAAGTTTCTGTTAGGTTTTTGTAGTTTGTTATTGTTTCTCGTTTATTGTTCGTATATTCAAAACGGATACGTAGCCCATGCAGCCACGTCTGATACTCGATTCGTTGTTGACGGACAATAACACCGAGATTGCTAAATAATAAACCAACAACGATAAGAAAGGGTTTTTAATGTGTAGAAAGTATTTATTTAAAGGAATAAAATAGTAAAAGCACAAATAAAACTTACCCTAAACTTAACTTACTTTTAATGTGTATATTTACTATTAATATTTTTTAAAATATTTGCTCATACCCATTGGACCCCTCTCTGGTCAACGCCATCTGTCGAGAAATTAGGAACTAACTTTTTTATTTTTTTTGCTTTTGGAAAATCCTTCATTGACTGTCTTAAATTGACTTATAGATGGGTTTCGCAATCAACTTTAAAGGACTTTTCGTGATAAGAATTTATCGCCGAATCTAGCGCTTTTTTGAGCTGCGAAAATTTTGGAATCTATCACTTTTTTCGCAAAGTTTTTTCGTAGTTCTAGTGCCTAATCGATTTTTTGAAGCCGGGGCTCAGCAGTGCTGCCACTTTAGCGCTTTGCGCTTTCGGAGCTAGGTCTAGCGCTTTTTTGGTATCTTTAGCGCCGTATCTCGGAATTTAGCGCCTAGCGGAGAATCTAGCGCTTTTTTTACTTTTAATAAAGCAACATTATTTGTTTTTGAATATGCGATATTGTGTTTTTTTTATTGGAATATGCTAAATATTGATAGCATATTGAGCTCAAAACATGTCCATAAAGTGTACACTGTACAGTGTACAGTGTCCGTAGATTCAAATATGAACGCTTATTTGAAGTGTTATCATTCATTTTACAGGGGACTTACGAATTGACTGACTTATAAATGGGTTTCGGAAAGGCTGATTAGACTTTTTAGAGAAATTTGAAGGACTTCTTTAGTGATAAGAATTTAGCGCCAAATATTGTGCTTTTTTAAGCTACGATTGAATCTAGCTCTTTTTTCATAGTTTTAGCGCCCAATCGATTTTTTGAGGTGGCAGCTCTGCTCAGTGGTAAACATTCAAAATGGATGGTTTCTTCATTTCTTTTCGTTTGTAATTTAGGTCAAAAAATATTGTTTACGATGTTTAGATAAACTCTACCAGCAGTTGTTGTAATTTTGTGAAAATGTCTTCGGAGAGGTAATTTTGTGTTTTTTTTTTAAGTGTGAAAGTTGAGAGAATACTGCCGATATCCGTAGTCGAAAGTTGCAAAATCAATAATGTACGCGGAAATCGCTAATGTCACGCCCTGAATTCGTTGTAATTCGTCCCCGTGCGGTAGTAATAGTGTTCAGAGGAAGTTAAAACAGTGGTGATGTTCTATTCCAGGGTGGAATGGGTGGAAATAATCGAGCCGAAGACAAAGGAGCATATGTATGCTAACCTAACAACTGGAGAATGTGTTTGGGACCCACCTGAGGTAATATAACGACCTTCACATTATGCATGCTTTCCTGGTGCCCTTGGCGCCGTCCGTTTCACTTTCCTAGATTTCCATTTATTCTTTATGGCAACTATGAATTTGAGAAATTCACAATATAGATGTTTTTCTTCGTGGTTTGGCGGATTTGCAGTCTTGGCCGCCTTAGGCCCAGGCCATGTAGTAAGTGCCAGCCGCCCCTTTCTCAGCACCCATCTTATAGACTACATAATGAATTTACTTTATTACCAACTTTTATCGAAATCGATTCAGAAAGGACACTGGGCAAAAATGTATGGCCACTGGTCTATGACACTGGTAGGAATAGTTACAAAATACCCAAACGTACATGTCACCCAAGGGGCATCAAAATATATTTGAGGAAAAAAAGATACAGGGTGTTTTATTTTGACGAAGTCTTTGTAGGGGGTAGTCGTTTTGATTTTATGGCCCAGAAAGGTGTAATGCCTTTTGGGGTGATCAGACACTTAGCTAAAACTACTAAAAGTTATTATTAAGCGTGCAAAAGTAATAAGGCTCACATTTACTATACCAGCAATTTCAAGATGAGATAATGCTTTTCTCGTTTTAAGTGTTCTCTGTTTTGAGGGCTAAAGATTACTTTGCATTAATAATAATCAAAAACAATAATACTATCCACATGACACAAGGAATTCAAGCAACAGATGTAAATAGCAGCTAAATGCTAACATTAGTATAAAAAACCGCTATACAAAATGCCATGCACATTGCGTACATGAGAATCTGAAAAGATGCCCAAAGGGGAAACATATTGTTATTTTATCAGATAGCCAGGCTGCTCTAAAAGCGCTAGGATCTGACGAAATAGAGACAAAACTAACACTAGAATGTGCCCGAGCACTCAACCAGCTAGGACTGACAAACTCTGTCACCCTAGGCTGGGTGCCCGGACACTGCGGTATTGATGGAAATGAGGCTGCTGACGAGCTGGCACGAAGAGGGGCGGAAGAGGACGCCATAGGCCCCGAGCCTTATTGCGGCATCTCCCGCAACACCTCTAGACGTGTGCTAAAGGAATGGGCCGTGGACCAAAGCCGTAAGCTCTGGTCGGATACACCAGGACTGAGGCATGCGAAAGAACTTGTGACCGGCTTATCAAACAATGTGTGCGAGCCTTTAGAATATTTAGGTACCTTTGAGTTATTTCTTGTTATCATCAATGAATTTTTGTCACAATTCACCGCCTCTAATATCTGACCGCCGTAGGCCTTAGAGCAAATCCGCCACTGTTTGTAATCACCTTTTTTAAGGAAATCCTCAAACAGTACAGTATGTAACTTCTTAAGGAGGTAGAAGTTCTACTGACTTGTTAATCAGTTTTTACTGTTTTCTTATAATTGTCTTGCATTACAAGACCAAGAATATGTTTTAACATTACATTTGAGGCAGTAAATCTCAAGATCAATATTGGTTATAATTTATAAACTATCTTGTTCTGTCTTACTACTTGTGAAGGTAGCGTTGCCAGGTCTTAAAACCAAATAGCCGGACATACATTAGGGTGAAGCCAAATGAGCATAATTTTGTGAGTTGTGAGTCGCGTATTGTTGCATCCGTTTCATATAAAAGGCTGACGTCATAGACAATGCATTCCTGGATTTTATATGAAACGGACTCAAAATACGCCACTCACGAAATTATGCTCTTTTAGCTTCACCCTTGCTTGGCAAAAAGTTGTAATCTTATTATGGGGGCTGCCAAGCCAGTAACACTTTGACTCAAAAGAATCTTTTGTGTTGACCCCAAGATATTTATTTTCTTCACCCTTCAAAAACATGGTAAATTAGGGAGGCAATACTGTTCAGGGGAAGAAATTTGTACTCTCCCAGTTTTCAATATTCGTCTCCAAGGAGGCACATGCATTTAGCCGCTAAGACATCTCAGTCACACAGGATGTGTTCCATGGTTTCCACCTCCGCATGCACTGCAGCTAGTACTATACTTCATTCCAAATAAGGGCGACAAGGTTTTCCGATTCCTATTTAGCTTTCTGGCCAATTCTGATTACCAAATGTAAGATATTTATTAGAAAGATTATACTATCCGAAACATCTTGAATGGTACAAAATCTGTTTTAAGAATAAATGAGAGTAAATGTTTCAAATCTCTGTTTCTGTAATGCAAAATTGCCTTAAAATTTCGTTGCTATTTGGAATGTAGTATAGCTAGTGGACATGTATTTATTGCGTTCGGAATAACATAACTATAATAATGTGCATGTTTCAGGGAGTGAAAGTTAAGAGAACCGACTCATCTCAATGGTGGGAACTGTTTGACATCAACACACATAGGTTTTACTATTACAATGCATCCACACAGGTGAGATCTTTAAAACTTCTAATCAAAATCAAGGCTGCCCAATATCAGAACCATGAGCCAAATAGTGGCCCACAAAACTTTTTAATTTGCACGCTTAATACATTATGAGCAGTTTCGAGATTGGAAAACTGAAGATTCACATCTCGCTAATTGTAACTACATATTATAAAACTTTTAAAGAAGTGTGTCTGTACATTTATATTTAAAAAAAAAGTAATGTTATGGTTTTTAGGTGTCCCTGATTTCAAATCACCCATTTTTTGGATTTTGAGTCTGTCTGTTTGTTCGAACATCATGCAAAAACTACTGAACCGATTTTGATGAAACTTTTTTGTTTGAAAGCTTATGATTTGACTTAAAATCTGGTATATAATTTGTGCTGACGAAGTCGCAGATAAACTCTAGTCCTGTATATATACAACTACCTTGATTTATTACAGACAACAGTGTGGCATAGGCCTACGGACTGTGACATTATACCATTAGCAAAATTACAAACTTTAAAACAAAATACGGACCCACAAAAACGTCGGGAGACATCGACGCAAACGAACCAGGCTGCTCCTCAGGTAATTATTATTTAAAACATGTTTTTTAGTAGGAAAGCAATAATTATTTTTAAATGGACATATCCTTAATGCAGGATGTGCAAACAAGTTTCTTTTAACTGGATAATAACATTCAAGGAACATCATCGTAAATGTTAATTTTAAAACCATTGTTAATTTTAAATTTAAAACATGATCATGATATGAAAGGCACGACTAAAAACTAGACACCTAACTAAAAAGTGGTCTAAAACTTTACTGGTAATGGATTACTGAGCAAATCATACATAATTTTTTTTATTTTAACCGTTTTAATATACATTAACCAGCTGGGTGAAAACCTAAGTGTACCTACACATCTGCCGAATTTACGCGGCTTAGGTATTGGGTTCATTTTTACTTTCATTTCATGGTTTATGGGGAATACTAACCCGTTGCATTTGGCATTTCTCCATGTGTTTCTCTGATTAGCAGATGGCACAGTGGAAACAAAAACGAAACAATGGCGACCAAGAATGCTCTTACAATGGGTTTTCAGTTCGAAACTTGTACTAATTTCAATACTATAACATTGTCGTAGGTCCCATTAATAGACCCAGTCAGCAGTAATGGCAACAGCACCATTGCGAGCGCTAGTAAACTGTCGCCGAGCAACGCTAAAAATGTCACCATCACACAAACCAGCCCCGTTCGGACGAGAAGATCACATTATCATCACAGGTGAGCTGTTGTGTTCACTTGTTTTTATTGTTAACTAGTTGCTGAATTTTTTAATTTTTTTTATTTATGTAAAATGTAATTTCTTAAAAAAAAATTATTAATTAAATGCATATGAAACAACAAACTTCAGATCAGCGGCACGCCTCGTCAAAAAGGCAAAATGTCTGTATCTGCAATATGCTTCGTCAAAAATAAATATATAATAACGTAATCCTATACATTCTAAATCTGCAACATGCTTCGTCAGCATAAAGACTAAGGCCCATTCAAAGGTCCAGCTCCACGCAACCCTGGCTCTATGGTCCCCATAAAGGTATTTACAGCTGACAGAGCGAGATGTACCTAGCGGTAGCACAGTATGATAGAAAGAGAAACGTGACGCGAGGCAATAGAACCGTTTTTGGGAACTAATTGGCACAATCGACAGGGTAATTATTCGGGCTCTGTGAATAATTTGTGAATATAAAGTGAAATCATAGATTATTTTGTAAAATATACTAAACACTATTTCATTAAATTATCTACGATTTCACTTTACTGATTTACAATTATACACAGAACTCGAATTTTTACCGTGCCGATAAGTGTCGATAAATTCCCAAAAAAAGGTTTCATTTGACAACTCCTCTATCCGTAAGGTATAGAAACTTTATGATGGTCCCCATGACACTAGCGGCATCTTCACCACCATAAAAGTACCTGAGTGGGGATCGCCAACTTTCTTTTATGCTATGCCACACCCATTGCTCTCCATACAATGATCCCGCAATACTTGAACAGATGGCGAAATAAGATGGGGTCGGCACAAGCGCTGTCTGTATACGTGTTTTTTGCTCGGTTCTCGCCATATCTGAAGTTAGTGAGGGGGCATGGAGTGGCCATTCTGTATGTAGTATATACTGATCTAAGTGTAGTACCTAATACACACTAGTATCTATTATGGAGCAGTGCCTCACAAATTTTTCATTTTTGTTTTTTTGGACATCTATCGGCTGAGATGATGAATACGAAGTATTGGTAGTTCGTATGGTGGAATATGGTCCACTACCAGCCTCAAAGAGGAGGTTCTTTCCATACAGGGTCATCCTACAGTCTATAACTTCCATACAGGAATAGTGCGGACAGCAGGCGAGGTCGGATGAGCGAAGATGGCACCGCGCCTCTGTGCCGGCATACCGACTCCGGCCGCTCCTCTGACAGCAGCATCAGTAGCGCACAGAGACGGAAACAAGTACGCTATTAGTTCTAAGTCTTTTAATAACTTTTCAGTGGTTGCTGTTCAAATAAAGGCCTTATTGTACTTACTAAAGTGAACACCGCGCTTCATTACGCTGTCCTGTATTGTCATGCCCTTTAGTCACCATGTATGTTAGGGTATCCTCTAACTGCATAGCATAGCATAGCATAGCATATGCTCACGACTATATTCCCCGAGGGGGTAGTGAGACATATTCTAGAACCTCAGAACATCCACATTTCACTAGTAGTACCGAAACTCTGTCCAGTGTGACGGGGAGTAAGCCCGTTGCCACTTGTAATGGTCAGTAGTTACAATAAATGCCTCGAAATTAAAGTATGCAGGTTTCCTCACGATGTTTTCCTTCAACGAAAACCCAGTGGTGTAAGGTGTTACTAATCGTACATGAATTCCGAAAAACTCATTGGTACGAGTCGGCCTGAACGGGGATCGAACCATCGCCTCCTGCACGTCAGGCAAGGTTACTCGCCACTGAACCACCACGGTTAACTGTCTATCCTCTAACTGTCCTGGTCCTATATCATTACCTGTGCCATAACGGGGGGCGGGGCTCTTGGACCAGTGGGCTACCTAGTTTCCTTTAACCTTATCTTAGTTGCCGGATAAGTTTCACTATTAAATATTACTTTTATCTTTTATTATGCATACTCTGCAACCAGATAATAAGGAACCAGACAGATCTGGCGAATCTTCGTACAAAGTAGTAATTAAAATCGGCAGGAGCTGAACGCAGCGGCGTGCAATATTCCCGTGTACACTCCGCAACTACGCAAGCGCAGTAGTGCGGTGCAGGCTCACGAGGGCGAGAAGTGGTCCCCGCATTCTGGTGCTAAGGAAGGTAAATCTATACAGGGTGTTACATAAAAGTAACAATAAACATTTAAAACTTTTAAGGGGGTTGTTGAGACCATTAAACTGAACAACTTTCTCTATGGGACCAACATCGAAATCGCGAAAAAAAAATCTGTTGTCCCATACATTTAGCTCGAGTAGATCTGTAGTTTAGTATGGAATATCGCATCCCATCATGGCGATTATGGCAAATCTCCCCATTTTGGGGGAGGCCATGTCCAGCAGTGGACGTCTATCGGCTGATATGATGATGATGATGATGATAGAACATCAGATTTAATTTTCGCGATTACGATATTGGTCTCATAGTGAAAGTTGTTCAGTTTGATGGTCACCACCCACTTAAATGTTTATTTGCATTTTTGTAACACCTGTACATATAAAACAGTCCTGTATGTACAATTAAATGCGTTACATATAGAACAGGGTAATTCAGACCATCAAACTGAGCAGCTTTCACTATGGGGCCACCAAACACACGAAAAGATCTGTAAAACAGCAGATTTCTTTTTGTCAATTCAATATTGGTTCCATACTGAAATTTGCTCAGTTTAAAATTTGAAGAAATTTGAAACGTTAAAAGTGACCTATTAAAATATAGGGTCTATAATAATTATATCTATGCACATAATATATTCGTGCTAGAGGAAGTGCTCGTTTCTAACAACGTTTGCATTATATTCTATTTAAAAAAAAATGGCTGCCATCTTGTTTGTGATGATTTTGCCAATGTCTAGTTTATTTAGCAATAGTGCTTGACGTCGTACGGTAGATGTATTTTGGTGACTTCAAGAATTGTTTTTAGAAAAGAAAACTATCTTGAGCCACCAATGGAGCTTCATTGTAGGCCCGGAAGGGGCAACCAACAATCGACGAGCGACACGTGACTATCCAATAGCAGACCTACAACGCGACTCGACATTGACATGGGACTGACAGACATTAAATATTTATCAACACATTCTATTTTTATCACTGAATTAAGGTCCCCATGGGTAATTAAATATGTATAAGAGTGAAGCTAGTGAAAAGGGGTAGGGATTTTATAGGTAGGGTTATTTGATGTATTATTATTATTGTTAATAACTGGGCTATTGCAAGCACGGTTCGTGTGTACTCTGCGCACATTTCTGGTCTGTTGTTTTCGCCCCAAGTTCACCCATATTTTACACATACATGAGTAGGCGAACTATTTTTTTTCATTCTCGGGTATGCATGTTTCCTCACGATGTTTTCCTTCACCGCCGAGCTAATGCAGATGACAATACAACCGTACATAAATTCCGTAGAACTTAGTGGTACAGGCTTGGCCCTGGAATCGAAACGCGGCCTCGTGATTGAGTGGCTAGCTCTCCCGTATGGTCTTATCACCGCTCCGACCTCTCTAACTTACCTTAAATAACTGTTTGTTTTTGTTTTAAAGGATTGAATCGCAGCGGCAGCTTCATCTCGCCTCGGAAGGACGCTTCCGACGACTCTATGCATGAAAAGTACTTCAAATCTGTTGAAAGCACGCCCCTGACCAGACGTAAGGTAAATATACTATATTTTCCACTTAAATGGCTGCTTTAGATGTGATGACTTCTAAACTGAATCTATGTATTAATTTATCACAAATATCCTGTCCTATCCCATCCTACTAATATCATAAATTTGAAAGGTTTTGACGATGTTTGTATGCTTGTGGTTCAATCTATACAATATGCATATAATAAAATTGTAAACTTGGCGATGATGTACATTGAAGATATTTGAAAAAAATATTAATTGAGAGTTCAGGATACTTAATGGAATACATTAGGACTATTTTTAGAGTTTTTGTCTGTTTCTTTGTGCACGCATCACTTAAAACTGCTACAACGATTTGGATGGGGCTTTCACTAAAGCATATGGCTTAGTTTGGATCACCACATAGTCTTTAGTTCATCGCAATGTTCATTCAAACAAAAGATATCAGTTTCTAAATTAAAGTCAGTGGTCTGCGCGTATGTAGTCGCGGGCACCGCAGTCACACGTAAAAGTAGAATAATAATGTTCTGGATTAGTACATAGGATATTTTTTTCGCGAGGAAACCTGAATACTGCAGCTAAAGCAACCAATCCGCATTCGGCACGCATGGGAAACTACCTTACACCCTTCTCGAGGATAGACTTGTGCCAGGAGGGGACAGGTCACCTATATAGACTGATGATGACGAAAGTCAACGCAGATGAAATTGTGGGCGACAGCAAAGTATTTATAAATTAGTTTAATAATAGTATTTTGTTTTAAATGGAAGCTAAAACAACAGTCGGCCGGTGGTTCATCTTGCGAGTCTGCGTCGCCCCAGAGTCCGAGCAGTCCCCTGCAAAAGCCGCAACCAACTCCATTCCTGCAGGTATGTTGTTATTTTACGTTATCATTTGTTTTTTGAAAGAAAAGATAAATATTCTGAAACAAACAAATGGAGAGGAAAAATTTTCGGCCACGACAATTTCTTTAAAACTATATTAGAGGGGAAGGGAAACAAAGGAAGACCGATGGGCCTGGCATCTGTGATTTGACTCCCGAGAAAATGATAAAAATTGAGATTTGCTTTTGTTTTTGTTACTTTGCGTATGCGAAAACGAGCGCGCGTGCCAGCTTCCTCGTTTTGTCGCAAATTTAACTGTTGTTCACTGGTGATAAGATTGCCGCTGCGAGCAAATGCTCTTCGATGCTGTTCTAGTGTGAATCGACCCTTATTGTAACATTGTAGACGACAGCGGCTCGGCCCTCCCTCGTGTCTTCGATCTCATTGGCGACTGACGCGGCGGGCGGCGGCGCCAGGGTCATGCACAGCCTAGAGAGACCTCACCAATTGTCCAGGCATGCGAGGGAACGATACTCCGACAGGTTAGCTGCTACGTTTTATAGGACATATTACACGAAAAAACTTATAGCAGATGGATTAAAGCCTTAATAGAGAATTGGCAAGATAACATAATAGGGAGGACTTAGGATTGACCCTCGTTTGTCAGCACGGAATCATTCATTCGCAATCGGAACAGCACCTCATTTGATAAAGCGAGAAAGGTCGCTGCACTACCAATGCTGCAGCGTCCTTATAGCACTTACGCTCTCTTTCTCGCTCTAGCAAATAAGGTTCTTGAGCGACAGAAATGGATAGAGCGTGAAAAAAATGCGTTTCCGTGCTGACAGATACGGTGAACCCTTATGGCGCGCAGTGGGTAAATAAGGGTTGACAACGCTGATGATGAAGCCATATTAGCGCTATTGTATAAGTAATAGTAATGTAGCCCCGGGACTATCTGATCACGTATCGGTTGCCGTTTTGAAATTGTAGAAAGGTACAACAACACTGGTCCAACATTGCTGATATAAAAACCTAAGTTCCAACGATCACAATCCGTCGTAACGACGAACTTTTAGGACCAGATGAAAATGGTCAAAAGATGACCTTTACGACCCTTTTCCTCGGACGGACAGCGTAGCGTAGACCTAAGAATAGGGTCCCATTGGCACTCTTTGAGTAAGGAACCCTAAGAAATAGAGTCACGGAAATTCTAGAAACGTAAAAATACGAAAGCATTTGGACGGAAAAAATAAAGTAAGTGTTGTGTAAAAAATTGCAGGCATCTAGACAAAGAGCGCTTAGCGGAGCTGGAGCGAATGGATCGGTACCCTGAGAAGCAGGCCGTCTACAGCGTGGACAAGCCCTTCCGACAGACCAGCCTGGACCTGCGCCACAACGCCACCGCACCCAACTGGCACCCTCCCAGGGAGTTCACCAGGTACAATATTACGATGTCCAAGTACACAAATTAGTTCCAATCTTTTTCCGCAACGTGGCGAAGTTTTTTATTTTTCTGGTCGGGCTTTATTTTATTTTTCAATTTTGGAAACGAATCAATATAAGCTTTAGCACTAGATACTCTATCTCATACAGTGCCTTTACTAACAAGTCGATATAATTTCGTCAGGAAGCAGCAAGCGGAGCCGGAGCGTTACTCGTCCAGCAAGACGTCGGTATCGTCCGGCAGCAGCAAGCACCGCACGCCGCCGCACGAGCCGCACAACTTCACGCGGCTCGCCTCCGCCAACGAGCACGATAATATCACCGCCGGTATGTTCCATCATGGGTCTCTATCGTTGTTACTACTGGAGCCTACCTTGCTCAATGCGGATTGGCTGACTAAGCATACGCATCTACATTTCTTCTCCAGCTTATGCAGGTTTCCTCACGACAGGCATCCGTCACTCCGTAACGCAATTCGGCGGTGAAAACCGCTTTTTTTTTTGCAAAGTGCAAGTTCTGTTTGTAGATACTATTGAGTATTCTGTGCTTTTTATTTAAAATTTGCCTTGCACTACGTATACGTACGTATATGGTTTACAAATTATGTTTCACATAAAACCTTTTTTGATTTCAAGTTTCTTGCAGTACAGTATGTTGGTATACTATTTAAATAAGGCATACAAATATAAACGTAGATATAGCATAATATTAACGATATTTTGTGTGAATCGACAGTGAACTACAAGCTGAAATGTGTCAGCCTGGAGCCGCCGCTGACGGAGCCGAATGTACAGAAACACAACCAGCGCCTCGAGAGGACTTCCACGCCCAAAGATCGCACCAAATCTAGACGTTAGTAGTCTTCGAATATACGATCTGTCAGAATTTCACAATGTCTCAATCGACACAACCATTTACAGAATTTTCGCTTCGAGTCGCTTCGATGCTCACCGAGACTAGTATTCGTGTTGATTGGTTTTAAATGCATATTTGCTAGTATAATGGTTTGGGAATGAAAGATGCTCTGCGCTGAGCTTATCGCCAGGTGCAGGTTCGCGCAGGTTTCTAACAAAAACACTTTATATGAAACGTGCACCGCCACCATTAAATTTCTTTGAACGGTTGCACACGTTTCATACATTCTGGATCATCGGCCACGACCAGTTTTTAGTATGGAAGTCCCGACTCTTAGAACGTAGTGAGTTACATTCTCTTTGGCCATGTGTGCCCTGGCTCTTAGACGTACGTATGCAGACCAAATTGAGAGTGTAACTATATCGGCTACATAAATTTAGGTACCGATGAACCTATATGAATATTTATGTATGTGTATAGTAATGTCCCAGGATTTGCGCTAACCCTTTTAATACACATCTGACAAAGAGTAACATTGTTTAGGTCACAAAAGGGCCGTCGAGGTGGAGGAGCCGCCCATGGACGGGGACGAGGACGACGAGGACGGTCGCACCTCGCCTCTCTACTCGAACTGGGACCTCCGCGGCATGCAGCACCTGCTGCCGCTGCAGCACTACATCATACAACAGGCTAAGCTCTCTAGTGAGTGTTGGATACATTACTGTAACAAAAAACCGGCCAAGGGAGAGTCGGATTTGCCCACCGAGGGTTCCGTACCAACAAATTAACAAAAAAAAAAATGCTATTTTTATTGAATATATGTGGTTATAAATAAGTGATACGCATTTTATGGTTTAACTATTTTTCATTATTTCTATTTTTTATGAAGTTTTAATTTTTGTGCAATCCTGTGCCTCAAGTTACCTTGGCTGGAGATGAGTTTTGTATGACATCAATGAAATGTTTTCCATTAGAGGCTAATGGGATGATGTTATAACAATGATCTGAATCGCGCTATCGAAGTTTGCAAAAAAGATTTAACAGTAGTTTTTAATAACTACCAAAATTTTAAAGGTGGATTCAGACAATGAAACTAAAAAACTGTCCACGACAAATTAACGAGACATTTTTTTGGACCTCCCATACAAAAGTGAGGATTAGCCAATCAATTTTCTATGGGAGGTTTAATTGATGTTGGGTTTAGAGGGAGTTGTTTAGTTTCATTGTCTAAATCATCATCATCATCTTCCTAGCTGCTCTCCCGCAGGGAAGCGGGGTCTGCTTTCCTAGTCTGTTTCTTCGACTTCAGTCTATCCTGAACATTGTCGATGGAGAGCTCGCAGCTGTCCATTTCCTTCTTTACAACATCAGACCATCTGAGTTTTGGCCTGCCTACGCCACGTTGACCTGGTAGGGTGAAGTCCATTGCTTTGTTGCCTGTACAGGGTGGTCTTCTTTTTACATGTCCAAACCATCTAAGTCGATTTTCTTGAATTTTATCAACTACATCGCGGACTCCGAGACTACCTCGCACGAACTAAACTGTCTAAATACACCTTTAAAATCTTGTCAGTAATTAAAAACCAGTGGTCTATAATATCACTTCGACCACGTTCATAAACCAACCTGTGTTCACCAGGTCGCGGCCGCTACGGCAACGGCTCAGGCTCGGACAACGAGTCCGCGTCGTCCCACTCGCGCTCCGGCTCAGAGTCGCGCTCGCTCTCAGGCCACGAGCCCGACAACGAATCGTCCGACGGAGGCGCCCGCACGCCCGACGACGACGACGGCTCCGGCGTATATCTGCCTCACTCTTACGCACATAGACCGCAGGACGTCGAGTATATGAACCATGGAGTCGCCTACTACAATACGTTCGTTGGCTTCGACCGCGATAGGCAGTCGCCCGGGATACATAGGGTATGTTATATTTCATTTTACAACGACGTCGATGCTATAAGAGGGAGGCAGATATACGACGGCTCCGGCTTATATCTGTCTCACTCTTACGCACACAGGCCGCAGGACGTCGGGTATATGAACATTGGAGTCGCCTACTACAATAAGTTTGTTGGATTTGACTGGGATATGCAGTCGCCCGGTATAAATAGGGTGTGTTATACAGAATGTAAGGAAAATCATTAAACTTTAAACCTTATTCTCTACCAATCAAACTCAACAACTTTTGCTATGGGTGCAAGCCGATCAGAGCAAAAAAAAAATCTGCTGTCTCATACATTTCAGTCAAGTATGTATTACAGTTTTAGTATGGAACAGCAGATTTTTTTGGCTTCGATCTATTTGCTCCCATAGTAAAAGTTGTTCAGTTTGATGGGTAGAGTATATGGTTCAAAGGTTAATGATACTTTCCCTTATACCCTGTATTGTATCATACATTTTCAAATTCGATAGGAGTGTTGGGCAAAATGTAATTAACTACTATTTACATTTTGTAATTGGTAATTGCAATTACGCAATTTGTAGTGTGTGCGTCGTGGGTCACCCGCGCAGGCGTAACGTTTTCGGTGACTCGCGCGGTAGGTCATGAGCACAGGTCAAATGCAAATGAACTAGCTCGTTACGTGGGTTCTTCAGCACTGCGGCCCATTTGTCGTCAGCAGCGAAAGTGGTCAAGGCCAAGCTGGGTCATGTGTTCTGTGATGTATAATATTATATGTTCGTGTCGACAGACGTCATCGCTCGGCGGGTCGAGCGGCGCCGCGGCGGTGGCGCCACCCAGCGAGCCGCCGCAGCTCTACAGCCCTGTGCGGTCGCACGCGCCCCCCGCCGCCCGCCCCCCGCCCGAGCAGGACATCGAGATATTCGCCAAGGACAACCTCAACTTCAACAAAGGAATATTTAGGAGGAAGGTCAGTCTAAAATACTCATTCTCTGCGCCTAAATATAGGATCTATTGATGGCATCCGTATTGAATATGCATTTTGGAAACCAACTATTTAGTCAGTTAAGAAAAATACTGGATATTGAGAAAATCGAACAAAGAAAATTTTTTTTTTTGTCTACTTTAGTCACGTGATCGTAAACGACTATGGTTGGCCGAATGGTTGATGACGTCAACTGCATGTAGCCAGTTGCGTGTAGAGTTTGAGTGTAACAAGCAGCCTAACTAGCATGCCACCCCCGAGAAAACGACAAAAATCGAGATGTGCCTCCATCTTTATTATTTTACGTAGGCCAGAAAGAGCGCGCATGACGTTTTTCTCGTTTAAACGCTTTGTCGTGGGTGGCATGCTAGCTAGGCAGGTGACGTCATAGAGAAAGTTGTTCAGTTTAATGGCCTGATCATCCTCTTAAAGAAGTGTCAGCATATTAAGAAGGACCTTATATACTATTTCTTATACTGTGGACTTCCTCGCAGGCGTCAGTTCGCGACATGTTGTCGTGGACGTCTTCGTCGATCAGCGCGCCGATGGTTGGCGCGGACTGGGACAAGGGCCACAAGAAGGCGGCCATAGACCTGTTCAGACTGGTCCAGATCTACATGGGGGACCGCAAGGCGCGGCCCGGAATGACGCTCAACTCCGTCGCACAGGACATTTTACACGCTACTTTTAGTAACGACAAGTGAGTTCGCCTTTTTGTTTTGTTATGGATTGTCGTCCTGGAAAACAAATCTGACCATAGCCAAACTTAAAAAATTTCATAAAGGAGACGGAATAAAGAAAAGTTTGGATAGGTACCTCAGCTTTAAAGACCTGACAGTTCAGTTGGTACTGAACATAACTGCTGTGTCGAAGGTCGCTGGTTCGAGTCCCGTAAGGAAAGGCCTGACAGTTCAGTTGGTACTGAACATAACTGCTGTGTCGAAGGTCGCTGGTTCGAGTCCCGTAAGAGGCAAATATTCATGTAAGGAATATTAATATTTGTACCCGAATCATGTTTGTATCTATTATACACCGCTTAATCAACAAACAAACAGACAGACAAAAATTATAAAAAAGGTTAATTTCTAGTCAGGGTCACATAAAGACCATATCGTAATCTTTTTTTTTTAATATTTTCAATGTACAGACACACTTCTGTTACAGTTTTATAATAGTTTAGATTTACTGCCCTTCGAAGAATAATGTTAAGTGTTTGTTCCACTCGCAGACTCCGGGACGAGCTATACGTGCAGCTCTGTAGGCAGACCACCGAGAATCCTCTCCGGGACTCGCTGCTGCGCGGCTGGGAGCTGCTCGCCGTCTGCCTCGCCTTCGTGCCGCCCTCCCCCGCTTTCCAGCCCGCCCTCACCAACTACGTCAACAGACATAGAGATCCCGCTTTCGCTGATTCTTTCCCTGAGGTAATCATCTATACTTATAAAACTGTTCCGTGACTGACTGACACACGCATGTACAATCTAAACCACTGATGATCCACGCGAACGAAGTTTCGGGCAACAGCTAGTCAATCTAGGTTCTCGGACAGCTTATTTAAAAAGTGAAAAAATTTGATGGGCGCCATTCTCTCAGTAGATGGCTTAGATATAGCATGGATCTAAATATGGTGATTAGGCTAAATCAATGTACAAGAAAATGCAAGACGAATATTTTAATGTTTTCCTGCTTTTTAAAATAAAAATATATTTTTTTACTATAATATTTGTATTGTATTAACAGCAAAGTCATGTAATTTTGCACAGCCATCTTCCCTTCTCTATCCTTCCATTCTCTTCACCATTCTCTGTCGTGACAGGAACTATCTTTTTCTTTTTAGTTGGTTGTCGGTTTCTTACTCACAAACTCTTGTCGAAAAAATTCATATCTGCAATAAAGGAAAAAGAATTACGTAATTTGTTTTTTCTCTAAATATTTAATATATTTGTCCTAGGTGGGCAAATGGCCAATTCACGTGCAGGTGTCGCACTACGCCGGCGTCGCCTGCAAGAGACTGGAGAGGATCGGCTTCGGAGGCAAGCGGCAGCCAAGGAAGCCCACCACTGAAGATATCGATCAAGCCAGGGTTTGTCACTCTTTGATCAGCCTCCTTGTAATTTAATTACTTTTGACGTTCCATGCCACCCGCGAGAAAACGAAAACAATCGACACGTGCCTCTGTCTTTGTTACTTTGGTATGCGAAATGCCTACAACAAAGTAATCCCTAGACGAATCAAATATTGCCAATAATAAATGTCATGTTATCTATAGGGCGTCCAAGATAGCTTGGTGATTTTAATCTTGGTGAAACCAAAATAAGCTGGCCGCGCGACGTTATACGTTACTCGACTACCGCGCGGCCAGCTTATGTTGGTTTTGTATAGCTTGATGTGTCGCCGTGTGTACCTAATATAGGAAATTTACGTCTATGTCGGTCGTCGATTTCGGTCTTGTATGTGCTTGCTTATATTATAGTGATAAACTCAATTGCCATAAAAAAAAATCACAAATATAATTGACCTACTTTATTCAGGTATAACAAGCCATTGATGAACGAACTTGTCAAATAAAACATCATCATCAGTCTATATGCGATCCCCTGCAATGCGCAGGTCTACTCTCAAGGAGAAGGCGTACGGACGTGTCAAACGTGCCAAATGCGTATTAGTAGACAATCGCATCAGAATTTCTTCTTCAGCATAATGCAGGTTTCCTCACGATTTTCCTTTTCCGTTTCAAAGCTGTCGGTATTATGTACATAAGTTAAAAAAACTCATTGGTACATAACACAGAACATCATAAGTGTTGAGTCTCATCTGGCAGCATCGCATCGCGTTTTTTCACGCTCTATCCTTTTCTGTCGCTTAGGAACGTCATTGGCTAGAGCGAGAAAGGTCGCAGCACTACCGGTGCTGCCGCATGTGATCTGATCGCACTCCCGCTATCTTGCTCGCCCTAGCAAATGACGATCCTGAGTGACAAACAAGGATGGAGCGACGGAAAAATACGATGCGGTGCTGGCAGATGAGGTTCAACCCTAAGAGGGGTTAGAAATGCTAAGTAGCGCTTTTTCTTCGAAGACCACTGTCAGCACTTGCCTTCCCACTCACGCTGTTCCACGCCTACTTTGCACTTCTAACCCCTCTTATAATGTTCTGTGGTACATGAGATGTCGTCCGTGCGGATTCGAACCAGGAACCTTATGATTGAGTGTCCGTAACCTGCCGCCGACTTCAGACTGCAGACGCAACAGGATTTCAAAAAGAAATCCAGTTTTAAGATTTTCTTTTCACCCACAGATTCAAATCTTCCGTCAATCAATGTTCGGTAACACGCTGGCGGAAGTGATGGCGCTCCAAAAGGAGCGGTTCCCGAACCGTCAGCTGCCGTGGGTGCAAGTAGCGTTGTCCCAGCAGGTCCTCGCGCTGAACGGCAGGGAGACCGAGGGCATATTCCGCGTTTCGGCCGATGTGGATGAAGTGAACGCTTTGAAGGCCAAGATCGACAATTGGGAGCTCCCTGATGCTTCAACGTTGACAGGTTTGTATAATTATAATATAACGTTTTATTATACAGTAGTATCAGGTTTATAAGTCTCACTGATGTACATGTGCAGTTAACAAATTTTAATAGCGCGCGAAATTATATTGTCCAATCAGGATGTGCCACCTTCAATCCCTTGCCACGATTGGCTAATTGTTTTCGCCCTTTCCGCTGCTATCCGAATTTGCAACCTATGGTTACTAAACGACTTTGGGTTTTGTCGAGGGACTGCGCAAACGAAGATTGACGAGGGGAATTATTTTCCTGGTCGTACTGTACACGCAGACACAATAACGATTGTTTTTGTGTCGTATTTTGGCTATAAATAGTCTACCGCCGGCGCCGTATGGCTTTCGGCTCAGGTCCGGTATCATCTAAAGCGAAGCTGTGTAAATTATAAAATAGACTAGGCTTCTTAGTCTCTCTTATCCAGTTGTCGTCTCTTATATAATATTGGGGTGAAAATATTGACCAGATACCTATTTTAAAGCGATAACTGGTGATCATCGATGATCATATGTATTGTAAGAGTTTAAGAGTTAACTGGTTAACGTCTTTTCCGAAGCACAAAGGCTCTCGAGATAAAATACCACACCCATCTGAAGACTGACCAGACCTGACGTTGCTTAAGGCCGGCCGCAAATTACGAGAAATTTCAAATAGAAAAATTCTAACGCTCTCGCCGGAAGGCATTTGCATACATTTTGTAGCTTCTGATCGTGTGGGCAGAGCCCAGACATCACTTTAAGAAATTCGCCGGACGCGAAAGACGATTTTGATTGATGCGCGAAATTTTCTGATAGAAAAATTATTATGCGGCCGGTACTTTGGTCACACCTTGTACACTCCTTTCATACAAACGGGAAAAACTGAAAAGAAGAGGTAAGCATGTGTGACACTTAGTGAATGCGAGCGAGACAGGAATACGCATTTGCTTACATTTTACGCCACGATCCTGCCAGAGGGGTTGAGGTAAGAAATTGGTAAGCGGCAGGTAGTGTCCGTACTGTATGTAGGACTAGATTTCTTATACTGTGCTTTCTAATTCCGATAATACAGAATCTCTGATACAAAGTTGTGCTGAAACGCCACATGAAACGGTGTTGCATTGACCCCGCGCAATGGGAAAAGCTCGCATCCCAACGCCAGGAGTGGATGTCCCTTGTCAGAGACAAAGTTTTTGACTATGAGGCAGTCCGGCGTTCTGAGCTGGATGCCAAGCGCGTTGAATTGAAGGCCCGACCACCAGCGACCATCAATTATAACTATGAGAATGGTGTCCTGACGTGCACTCACTGTGCACGTTTTTCTTGAAAAAAAATCGGCTATATAAGCCACATTAGGGCGCACGAGCGCCAACAACGAAGGGATCAGAGGCATTCGCCGTAGCCGATATCGGCTAGGAGTAGCATCATCATCAATACAGAAGCTCCACCACGCCGACGAGCGGCTCTCTGTCTTTAGCTTGGTCAGTGAAATGTAATAATGTGTATTGTTGTAGACGCGCACGCGCCGGCCAGCCTGCTGAAGCTCTGGTACCGGGAGTTGTACGAGCCGCTGATCCCGGACGCGCTGTACGGGCCGTGCGTGGCCGCCGGTGGGGACTTCGCCGCCTGCACGCGCGCCTTCCAGCGCCTGCCGCCACTCAACCGCACCGTAAGTTGTTATTCAAATTCAAAAAAAAAAAAAAAAATTTAAAATAATTTTATTTCAGACACAGTCCATAGATTGTTAGTACATATATACTTAAAAACTATGTTAGTACAGTATAATACATAACAGTCATATAATTTGAAATAGCCTACTTTCTGATAGAGGGGGCAGCGGAGAGGTGTAGTTCCGTCCAGTGCCTCCAGAAGGGACAGTGTGGCCGGTTTGAAATTGTGTTCAGGAGACTGTTGGTGCTACTTTGGACGCGACGCATCAGGGAGGCGACTCTACTGCGTATTATAGCGTGAAAGGAAGTCACACTTGCCATTGCGAACATCCCTGACGCGCTACAAAACCTCGGGAGCCCCATCAGCATCCTGAACCCATTATTGTACTGGATACGCAGAGCATTGTAGGCTCTCTGCGTATAGCTGACCCACAGGCTGCACGTGTACATCGACTGGCAAAAAGCTCTGAAAAGTGTACGCTTTACCGCTTCAGTGCATCGTGCAAACCTGCGCGCCAACATATTACAGCGCACCGTCAACGCCCTGCGTTCCCGCTCAATATCAGAATTGTCCTTAAGGTCATCGGTGACCCAGTGTCCCAAATACTTGTCATGAAGCTCTACATGTTCTTCCATCCGTCTGTCTATCATACAGTCCAGTACCTTAGCGATCACCGTGGCTAGCGATATTGGTCTATAGTTGTTCCTGTCCGAGGCGTCCCCCGTCCTATTTTTAACAATGGGAACTACGATGGTTTTCATAAGATTGTCCGGCAGATATGAATGGCCTATGCAAAAAGAAAAGAACATGGCAAGGACTCTCGGTAGGTGTACACCCGCATGTTGCAAATGCTCAATACTTAAGTGGTCATGTCCCGGAGATTTTCCCCGAGTCATTCCCTTTACTATTTGAGCCACTTCCTTTGCTGAAAACCTGACATGCGGGTCCCCACCTGTTGCCGTGCTCTCTCCTCCCGCCGACGCCGCCCCCAAGGGAGACTGGATCCCGAAATGATCTTTAAATATGTTAGCCACCTGTTCTGGATCACTCACGCCCTCTACACTCACTGGAAGACTCGACCTGGGATCCAACTTTTTCACATTTTTCCAAAATTTGCCAAACTTTTTGCTTTTATGGTTAGAGGCCAGTATGTCCATTTTTATTTGGGTTTCATGATCTTGGCACCATTTCAATTTAGCTTTAAATGTTTTTCTGGTTTCACACATCTGGTCATAAAATACTCCTAGTGACTGTTTACCGTGTAGGACCCAGTTTTGGAACGCAAGTCGAGCCTCCCCATGAGCCTGCTTTACATGTCTATTCCACCCCGCTACATGTTTATTCTTACGCTTACCTCTACCAGAAAAACTGCACACTGCCGCCTCTATCAGTATATTTGTCACAGTTTCATACATAGTGTCCAAGATTTTTCTATGTTCTATCCTAGTACATATTTTACCACCACAGTCGGAGAACTCTACAGGAAAATCTACATCCCTTAATCTGCTATTACAAAATTCATTATAGTTTTCAATTTGTTCACAAGTACGTTCCCCCCATTTAATCTTGTTACAAACATCTTTCTGTAATACAGTTTTTGGTCTTATAATATTGAGGTTACAGTGAATTTCCATAGGAAAGTGGTCAGACCAGTAGGTATTGTATTGCACTTTAACATCTATAACAGACAAACCCGCAGCGCCTGTAACTACACAGTGGTCTAACCATCTCTTAGTCCCGTGAACCTCACTGATGTAGGTATAAGCGTCTGATCCTAAAGTATTAAGGTCTGCACAAGTCCATTCTTCTTGCTTACAGAATTCTACCAATTCATTTCCGAATAGCGACCCCGGGTGGGCGTTAAAAT
The DNA here is from genome assembly GCA_927399405.1 of Agonopterix arenella. Classification (NCBI taxonomy): domain Eukaryota; kingdom Metazoa; phylum Arthropoda; class Insecta; order Lepidoptera; family Depressariidae; genus Agonopterix; species Agonopterix arenella. Next base: position 13,079,847 of record OV656695.1, on the reverse strand, counting down.
CACCCAGCATAAACACTGATTCTACAGAGTAGCTCTCTATAATAGCACTTATTTCACCCAGGCATTCCGAAAATTCATTTAAATTGTCTATAGAGTCTGTTGGCATGTAGATTGAGAAGACTAGAAATTGGCGATCAGTTAGGCACACTTTTATTGCCGAGATACGCACACTCTTACACGGAACCACCGAGACCGCACTGAACACACTTTTGCGCCAAAGCAGCGCTACGCCTCCGTACGGCCGGCCCCTCAGTTATACTGCTCGCTCACTTACATTCAATCTTTATACCTCCCACTGCCAGGGCACAGGCACTCAGGCACAGAATATGGCGTGCCCAGGGCACAGAATAAAATATCCTATCAGAAAAAAGCTTCATACAAGCTTGCGGCGGCCGGTATATAAGGTCTAACAAAATTAGCTGAAACTATTTTAAGGGGATGATCAGACCATCAAACTGAACAACTTTCTCTATGGGACCAATAGTGAAATCGCGAAAAAAAAATCTGCTGTCCCATACATTTAGGTCGAGTAGGTTTGTATGGAACAGCTGACTTTTTTTCGCGATTTCGATATTAGTCCCATAGAGAAAGTTGTTCAGTTTGATGGTCTGATCATCCCCTTAAAATAGTTTTACCTAATTTTGTTAGACCTTATATACAGTAAAAATAAATTAATATAACCTTCTCTGTTGGGTACATCATCACGCTATAATAACTGAACTGATTTAAAAGCGGTCTTTACAGTTTGGAAGCTTAGTGCCCCATTGCGATACTTACTCTTTTATGGAGTACAGTGGTCTGCAGCTTTTAAGTGTATAGGCGCATATGAATAGCAAGTTGGAAATGTATTTAATGCTTCTATACTTACCGTGCATTGAGCTAATGTACAATTCAATCGTTCCAGGTACTCACATATTTAATTAGTTTCCTCCAACAATTCAATGCGCCCGAAGTGGTAAGTCAAACTAAAATGGATTCTGCTAATCTCGCGATGGTTTTCGCGCCAAATTGTCTACGTTGTACCTCTCAGGACCCGCGAGTTATTTTAGAAAACGCGCGTAAAGAGATGACCTTCCTAAAAACTCTTATTACTAACTTGGACACATCCCATGTTCAAGATCTACTGTGACCGACGAATCTCAGCTGTTATAATAATAATTTTACCATGGGAGGGCAGACTGAATTTTAGGGGACGTTCACCATTTGAAAATAGACCTTATGTAACTGTTTACAAAGTCGACGAAAAAAGAATACTTATTGTTGTTAGAACTTTTAGTCATTGATCTGAATTGAATCTATCTTGTTTGGGAGACCAACATTGCATAGTCGGCAGCTTATCACAGTTTCGTAACTTAAAGAGTAGTAGCTTCCTACGATAACCAAAATACTTATGAGATTTTTCATACATCGTTGAGAGCATAAATAACTAAATATATTCTGAAAATAATGAATGGTAGAACGGATTCTTCTAATATCAATGTATAGAACTTGAATGTATACCATGTTTTCTTAATTATTTTACAAATCTAGTCTGTGTGATTTCCATTGATTTTTCTATGGAGAATAATGAAATATTGTAATTATTTGTAAAGAATATGGTATGCAGGCAAGTTGCCACTTGCCATCAATGAATTGTATTTGACGTTCTTGTATATTTTTTGTATTTTTGTACGCTAATGATATTTTTATTTGGTTGTATCCAAAGATATTTAAAGAGATGTGATTTTAATTATATTAGATTTGAGCTTTACAAAAGTGAGTGCAATTTGTTTCGGACCAATATGTTTTTGGAACGTGTTTGTGTTTGTTATTATTAGTTGAGGGAATAACTTTTTTTTCTATATAAAGAAAGACTTACATTAATTAAATAACGATATTCTAAGGAGTGGTTCAAACTATCAAACTGAACTATTAAAACTTTGGAAACCTGAAAAACCATTAAGTTATTTTACCTTATAATAACTTTATGTGAAAAACGAGCACCTTCGCGCCCTAAATGTATTGAAAAGTTTTTTTTTCAATACTGGGCTGCGTTCACGACCTTTGGGTGCGGTTGTTTTTCCAACTCGCTCTATGGTACGAAACGATCACGGTTTTTTTATAACCTCAAATTTTGACATTGACAGTAATATGGCCTTCCAGGGCTTCCATCATTTCCAAATACAATAAAAAAACTCATCTTCCATGTTAGCGAATCAAAAAGTGAATAAAAATAATTTGAAACACAAACTTTTATTCAAAACGAGCGAAAAGTCAAGTAACCACAGATAATCAAAACGTCAGAGTGTTTTTAACCATCGAATTTGATGGTTAAAAGTTGCAACCCGTCAGAGGTTCGGAACGGTTGAGTTGTGACAACCGAGTTGCAATAGAACGTTTTTCACCGAGGCTCGGAACGGCGTTAGTGCGAAAAGTTGCACTCGGGGTGCACCTGGGGCGTAGGTTCGGAACGCAGCCTTGCTAATCAGCCGATGGATAGGTACAAAAATATTATTTTATTTTTATTTCATTGGAAAACCAACAGCAATATAATACAGTAGTTACACGAGTATAAAGCAGAAAGCCAATAACAGGTTTTCACTGGTAGATACAGTATAGTTGAGAAAAAACAAATGATTAACAATGTTTTAAAACGCACATAAGTCAGCACACATGTCAGCCTACAGGTAAATATAAAAAGAACGTTATACACTTAAGTTAAACACAAAGCATTGCAAAAACAATAAACAATAGAAAAGAAAAGACCTTAGTCTAACAATAACCATCACCAACACTTCATCAGCAAAGAAATCACGACTTATCCTTGTCGACTCGACGCTAGAATTAAAGAGATCAATATTATAAGTATTGCATAGTTTATTAAAATTGTCACTCGCACGCCACATGCGTATTCTGCCTATAATTAGTGGATGCAAACGGTGTATATAAATATGTTCAGTTTGTTAGTCTGAATAATTCCCTTAAATGTAACTTCCTCTATATGTATCCGACATTGGACGAGCTATGTGGAAAAATCTCTACCAGATACAGATCTATTATATTAGTTATTATTTCCGTTAGATGAAAAATTTATGTGTGAATCGGAATTAGGTCCGGTATCATTTTTACATAGAGTATGAAACATTTTATTTAAGTTTTCCTAATTAAAAAATTATATAATCTTCCCACCTTCGATGAACCGGTCAGACAGAACTACTCCGGTGCTTTAAAATATAGTGACACCATATGAAACTATAATTACTTAAACGAATTATACACATCTCAATTATTATTATAGATCCTTATATCTTAGTATTAAAGCTAATTCAAACAAATCATACGCTACATTACTTATGGGATTGGTATCACGGTAGCAGTGTACGAGTCTTTTTTTAAAATGGTTTCGTTAGAAATATCAACCAATATATGTGCTACACTATCTTCCTTTGTCTCGCATATAAATTGTATTAAATTCCTTATCTCATGGAATTCATTAAACCATTATTACAAGCTATTAGAAAGTAAATACGATATTTCATCACAAAAGTGCTATTAAGTGTCATTGTTTCTATTAAGGTTATCGTATCAAATTATGGCAATAACACACATTTGTTTTCATTACCTTGATCCTTTGTTGCTGTATAAATGGTTCAGGAGACCTAGTACATATAAGTTGAAAAAATAGTATGAAAATGTTTGTTTTACATTATATTTTTGATAGGCAGCCAAAAAGGCTTTTGAGCGGAGAAATATTCGGTAGCTATTTTTTTTAGTTTGCAAATGTTAGTTCAATTTAGGTATGTATGAATCAACTTGGAGGTTTTCGAATTATAAGTTATATTTTTTCATCAAAGTATTTTAGTTATATAATAAGAGGAACTTTTTATCTCCAGCATTATAAGGCAGCGCGTTGTTAACCTGAGGTGCTGTTTATAAAGAAGAGACGTGTCGCGGTGGCAGATGGTCAAAGTAACACCAATATGAACCTTATAGTGCGTAGCATAGCGTCGTTTTTGTCGTAAAGGAAAATTGCGCGCGGACGTAATTCTCCAAACGCCGCTATGCTACGTACTATAAGGTTTATATTGCCGCACGCGTCACGTCTCTTCTATGTAAACCGCGCCTAAGAATCACTTTTAGTAAGATAAAGGCACCAAACCGGAGCGGAGCGGAGATAAAATCGACCAATGAAATTGCTCAATTTTCCGCGCTTGACAGAATCAAGCTATTTTATTGGTTGTTTTTTCACGTCTTCGCTCCACTCCGCTTCAGTGGAAACGAATCCTAAGAACAGAGTTTCTATGTTTACATTGTTCTGATTTTCCCTTCATATTGTTAGGTTTCCTAGCGTTACTACCAACGGACAAATATGTCTTAAGTATGAAAGCTACTACGATAGTAGTATATGTAAAAGCAGCTTTAATAATTAGACATACTTAAATTAAGATAGTTAAAGCATTAAACATCAATTTATTGATACCTGAAACATCTATTTCCTAGAAACATTTCCTGAAACCAAACTAATGTTGATTGCTGCATGCAACTGCACGCTTAAGAGCATTTTCATCGCCCGGTGTTCGCTTACCTGAAACATCTATTTTCTAGAAACATTTCCTAAAACCATACAAATGATGATTGCTGCATGCAACTGCACGCTTAAGAGTATTTTCATCGCCCGGTGTTCGCTTACCTGAAACATCCATTTCCTAGAAACATTTTCTGAAACCATACAAATGATGATTCCTGCATGCAACTGCATGCTTAAGAGCATTTTCATCGCCCGGTGTTCGCTCGATTTCTCAATCAAAGAAAACCTAGAAAAATTTTGAACATTTTTATTTTAGGTTTTCTCGATTGAGAAATCTTAAATATTGTGGTGACACGGCGTTAACGCTCTTAAAAAGGTGTTTAATAGTTCTACTGACCCAATCGAAAGGGAAATGCGGTCGTGAATTTATGTATGAATGCATATTATGAATTTATCTTCAATAATTAAATATTACTGTTTTTTTTTTCGAAAATTATGCTATGCCTGCATGATTACGTAATTTAAAAAAAAACGTTGATTGATGATTGATTGACACAGTTTATTTATAATGATTCCATTTACATAATACTTTATTAGTACACATAGAAAAAAATTTAATAGCGTCTTTCCGTAGTGTGAACAGTTTACATGCATTTTATGAATTTATGAAGACTTGTATTATGAATTCCATGTTTCGCAACGCTACGAATTATCATAAAATTTCTCTAGCCATATTGGGGTTAAATTTTTTTCCATTATTTAGATAAAATATTTTAATAATCACTGAAAACGATAAAATGTTCGTCTTCGATAAGTTCTCTTCTGATTGTCACAATTTATGATAACTGATGAGTTGTTTTATTTTATTAGGGATCGTTTAAGTTTTGGAAAGTTTTTTAATGGGCAGTTCTTGTCTCTTCGAAGTTATTAAGCAGCTTTTAACTATAATGAAACGCGTTTCTAAAATGTATGCCCATCGAACGTTACCGCAAGACGCAACCTATAAATGACTTTGTGCCATAAATATTATCATAAAACATGTTTTTACCAAATTGTACCTTTACTATCATGATTTTATAAGTAAATAGTCATGAATGCGACTCTTGTCCTATTTAACTTGAAGAGATTTACCTGCATTCACAGGTGCAAAGTTAAATTTGTCGAGGGTCTCGTTAATAGTTTATCTTATAATAAGTTAAGTTTAGTTTCTAGTTAATGATTTAGTAAAGATTTGGTTATGAACGCTTTTAAAATGTTCATGGCTGGATGCAGTGTGTAAGGGTCGCATTTTAAGGAAATATTGGATCGAAGTTAATTGATATGCTCTCTTTACCCTTATTATTTAGATTTAGATAATATGCCTATGTGAAGAGCACAATTATCTTTTGTGTACATTTATTAGTTAGCTATTTATCAAATGTAAAGCATGCACCTACACATTGCGAACGCAGCAAAGTTTAACTACTAGTATACATATGCTTGTAATTTCACATTATGTAAAGTTGTATAGTGCTTATAAATAAATACAAAAATAAAATTACAACAAAAATTCCTTTGTATATAATATGCCTACATTTATTTGTTATTTATGACAATATAATGCCTATGATGTTCATAATGTAGGATACCACTGTAAATGTGAAAGATCACGTGAAATAAATATCTAATTATCCAGTGGATAACTACGAATACCACAGTTTTGTTTCATTTCTCTACATTTAATTTAATCTTGATGAAATTGAACTAAACATGCGCACTTAGATTAATAGACAAGATGGAACTGCGATAGGTACATTCATTTGAAGAAGTTTGTTGGTTTCAACCTACCGCGTTTAACGTGTTTCAGTATATGACACCGTATAGGTACTCAGCTAAAATGTTAGGGGAATATTTTAGAAAAATGTTTAAAATACGAGAGTGTAAAAACATGATAGAGTCGATGTACGTGACATTATTTTTTAAGAAAACTTCTGGATTAGCAGTGATTTCTCAATATTCTACCTCTGATAACCGTGTTGTAACAAAATTCAGCTTCTTGGGCCTCTTCTTCTTCTTGTTGTGGCTCTCTTTGTTCTTATACTGTGCTCTCGTAGGATACATAGAAGATCAGTCTATTGTACGTATCATGTACAATACAAAATTGAAACATTACGGTGATATCATAGAAAAGATAGTAACTCTTTGCTTCGTCCTCTACTCTGTGTTGAAAATTGTATTCATCATTCCCTTCGAGAATAAACGCTACAAACTGATGTTTGAAATAGACAACGATTTCAAAAAATTGGACGAGTATGTTGATCACACTAGTCACGTGATAATGACGACCATAGCAACCCTTTTTGAGACTTGTGTGACTGTGGCCCGTCCCCTTAGCATCTGGCTTACACTAACAACGTTCAACTTGTCATTACCGTTAGAATTAATTTACCAAGCGTGTTTCTCTGACATGGTGGTACTGTGGATTGCGATACACCACGTCTACTATGTATACGTTTTAAAACATCGATATCAAATGATAAATGATATGCTTACTGCAATAACCAGACGTGAGCCATGGCAAAATGTGATGTTAGTGAGAGACAAACGGCCAGTTGTGATGCACAAGACGTCGTCACTTCAAGACAAGAACATTTGTGATAGGATAAGAGCCTGCGCTAGGATTTACAGCAAATTGAACAAGTGTGTTGATGAAACCAATAAATTGCTTGGTTTCCCACTTCTACTGACCATGGCAATCTGCAGTTTCTATATCATTCTGTACTTGTTTTATTTTATGGAAGCCACAGCGACTGGCTTATTTCATGATGTTGGAAGGTACAAGTGCTTTTTGCTTTGCGTCTTTTGGAGAATTGCTTACGCATTTGCAGTGATATACGTAAATATTTATATCTGCGAAGTTACTGTTGATAAGGTTAGTCTGAAATATAGTTTTGTTACTTAGTTTAATTAATTATGATAATATTTGATCAAACTATGATACTATGCAGGGTGTAAGGAAAAGTATCATTATCCTTTAAACCACATACTCTACCCATCAAACTGAACAACTGCTATGGGAGCAAACATGTCGGAACGAAAGAATCAGCTATTCCATATAATTTGTAATTTTTAAAGTTACTTGAAAACAGCTGAACCGATTTTCATAAAACAAAGCTAAGAACACAACCGCAAAAATTAGCTTTCTACAGTTTGTAAGGGAAAGTGTCATTAACCTTTAAACCACATACATAATCTACCCTTCAAACTAAACAACTTTGTCTATGGGAGCTAATCGGTCTAAGTAAAAAATAAATCAGCTGTTCCATACTAAACTGCAATACCTATACTCGACTCAAACGTTCCATACGTTTACGCAGCAGATTTTTTTTTTGTTCTGACAGGTTTGCTCCCACAGTAAAAGTTGTTCAGTTTAAAGGTTAGTTAATGATACTTTTCCTTACACCCTGTATAGGATCCTTCTTAATATTCTGATGGTTTTTTAAGGGGATGATCAGACCATCAAACTGAAATACTTTCTCTTAGGGACCAAAGACGACATCACGAAAAAATATCTGCTGTTCCATACAAAATTTCAATCCTACTCGACCGAAATGTATGGGACAGCTGATTTTTTTCGCGATATCGATGATAGCCTCAGAGAAAGTTGTTCAGTTTGATGGTCTGATCATCCTCTTAAAAATAAGTTGCATAATAAGTTGTACCCTATATACAGGGTGTAACAAAAAACCCTAGTAATATTTAAAGGGGTGGTTTAGACTTTAAACTATCAAACTAAACAACTTTCACTATGGAGATATATGTAATTTTCGAGTACCTATATAATGTCTGCTAAAACAATTATTGAAAAAATATAAATCTTCTCTAAAAAATAGTCACATACAGGGTGTAATAAAACACCCTAGTAATACTCAAGGAGGTGCGTCAGACTAACAAACTGAACAACTTTCCTTTGGAGCCAAATTTGCGAATAAAAACAGCTGTTTCATACTGCAGTACAAACTCTACTCAAATGTAAGGGACAGCAGATTTCTTTTAGGACTAGGGTGTTTTGTTACATCCTACTTCCTACTAATATTATAAACGCGAAAGTTTGTAAGTATGGATGGATGTTTGTAACTCTTTCACGTAAAAACTACTGAATGGATTTTAATGAAACTTTACAATAATATAGCTTATACATCAGAACAACACATAGGCTACAATTTATAAAGATATTGTGTGAATTGTGTCCAGACGAAGCGCAGACGAAGTCGCGGGCACAAGCTAATCCTGTATGAGTAAAGTACTTCTACTCGATATTTTTCTCCGTGCAAGGTTGGACGAAGTCCGCAATAACAATACAGATATCCAAGGACTGCAAAAGCTGCCTGTAAAATGCGATACCCTACCTATATTAGGTGTATTGTACTGGCTGTTACTTATGTGTTAATTCAGAACATATTCTATCTGCGTACCAAAGGAGTCAATTTATTGTAGGCCCACAAACGGTAACGTTTATTGATTGAACTCTAAAAACATAATTTAATTCACTTTAGTAATCGGACAAAAATTAGGTAAAAATGCAAACGGAATTATGAAATCAATATAAAAAATGCACCGTTTTTACTTTTTGCTAAGATTCTTTTTTCCTATTAAAACGGCACATGTAAAGCAATACGTGTACGAACATCATGTAGGTATAGGAACATCTTACCATCTTAGATGTAAAGAAACCAACATATTATCTTACCGAGACAAGATGTGCGCCAACTGTATATTACACTCGCGATGCTCCGTTTAGATGAGGTATAGCTAATAATTACCACTATAATCTAGAGATTATGAGAAACAAATCATGACATGAGTTCCATAACTATACGCCAACTATACGCTAACATTTTATGTTAGCCTTATTTATATAATATCTTTTCATCCAAATCCGTTTAGCCCTTCCGTGATTGAGTGACAAACTTTCACATTTATAATATTAGTAGGAAGTAAGATTTGCTCGGCTCTTTTTATTTTATTCCTTATTCGACAGGCAGATACATAATAACAGACAAATAGACAAATAATAATGACAAAACAGACAAATAATAATTATTAACTGATTGTTTCAGACTTCAGTCACGGCTTCTATTATACATGAAATTATTAACAATGATTTGAGTGACCCGATTACTGCAGAGGTAATTTTATTGTAATAAGTTAATGTACTTATACGCATAAGCATATGCTCACGACTGTATTCCCCGAGGGGTAGTCAGAGATATTCTGAAACCTTAGAACATGCACTTTTCACTAGTACCGAAACTCTGTCTAGGAGTGCGATTTTTGAATCTCATACGTTGAACACAGCAGTTGAAAATTTATGGAGATACGCATCTTTGTACTGCTGATTTAACATTCAAAAATCATACTCCAGGAGTGCGATTTTTCAAAGTCAAATCAGCAGTAGAAAGATGCATATCTCCATAGTTATTTTGACATTTTCAACTGCTGAGCTCAGTGAATGAGATTCAAAAATCGCACTCCTGTGCAAAGATTTGTCCAGTGTGACAGGGAGTGAGCCCATCTCCACTTGTGTACTTATACGTAGTAAAATAATAGCTATTGCTAATCTCAAATTAATCTTTCACTTTTGCACATTTTGCATCAACAAATTTTTAACCCCCATCGCATTTCCTACACCGTTGGTCAGTTTTTCTTCCACGCATGCCCGCCCGCGACGAATGGTAAAAAAAGTCATTATACAATGGTTACGGAACCCTACTGGCCGGATATTTAATAGCTAACGTTATAGGTGATATCTACATGTAAAATTTTGAATAAACAAAATTTTCAGTGGTGAAGTACATTAGTTCGACTCAAATATCAGTTATACACGCAAAGGGTACATCGATACGAAGTAAATGTTTCAATTTCCGATGATTTGCTGTCAACTTTCGAGGAGTTCTATTGCGAGCTCCGAAGCGCATCATTAATCTTTACCAAATTAAAATGGAACCATCTCGAGGATAAATCCTTTAGAAATAAAAAAGAAGAATCATACAAACCTCCTTCACACACGTATTGTCCAATATCTTGATAACTACTGAACCGATTTTGATGAAACTTGCACTGTACTCTAAGTTGGAGTAAATGTAAGCCAATAAAAAAAGAATGGTCACAATTCGATTAATCGTTTCGGAGAAATGCGTGGACAAACATACATACACTGAACAAATAGTGATTATTTGTTCAGTGCATACATATATACACCTATGAAATATTGTCTTATTTTTTTTTGGAAGGTCCTTTTTTTGAATCTTAAAAATAGGTTTAATGGTTACAGAGTATGCAACTGTCATTACAATTGATTCATCAGAAACCAGTTTTCATGGTATGCGGTCTATTCGAGCTGAATTATAAATTTCTATTAGTGGTAAGAAATTAACAATCTGAAAACGGTTTGTATACTATCGCTAATAGTTTTGTACAATATGGATAATAGTTTGTATACAATGGATAATAGTTTGTATACTATGGATAATAGTTTGTATACTATGGATAATTGTTTGTATACAATACATAATAGTATGTATACAATGGATAACTGTGTACCTACTATGGATACCAGTTTAATCACGAATGATACATAATCTAGGTACCTTCCTGCAGTAGGTCCTACCTATTTTGAGATATGGCTTTCTTTCGATTAGCCCATCATAATGCATTAAAATCGAGAGCGTGTCCGTAAGTGCATCGCAGAAAAGCGTGGTCTACTTTCAAATCACAAGGGTCCGGGTTCGAATCCGCACGCAATACATGCCATGCCAATAAAATATTTTCTTTCTTTCTTTTCTTTCCATGTACAGTCGCCATCAGATCTAAACTAATATAAAACTGTAACAGGAAGTTTGTCTGTACATTGAAGATATTAACAAAAAAAAAGTTACGATATGGTTTTTAGCTATCCCTGATTCCATATCACCAATTTTTGGATTTTTTTGTCCGTCTGTTTGTTTGTGTGTTTGTTTGTTTGTTTGAACGAGCATCACGCAAAAACTACTGAACCGATTTTGATGAAACTTTTTTTGTTTGATAGCTTATTATCAGACTTAAAATCTGGTATATAATTTGTGTGGACAAAGTCGCGGGTTAACGGTCGTATATTATATTTGTGTTCAAATATGTCACTGCAGTGCTTATTTTCAATATATTCTTAACAGTAAATTGGAACACCTCTTTTAGTTCTTGTTCGGTTATCAATGGCAACATTTATGGTATTTTTTTTTAATTAGGTAACTGCCCAGGATTGCGATTTTTGAAACTCATTTATTGAACTCAGCAGTTAAAAATGTCAATATTATTATGGAGATATGCATCTTTCTACTGCTGATTTGTCATTCAAAAAGTAGTGCGATTTTTGAAAGTCAAATCAGCAGTAGTAAGATGCGTATCTCCATACATTTTCAACTGCTGAGTTCAAAGTATGAGATTCACAAATCGCACTCCAGAACCTCCAGAACAAAGGCCCAGAAATATTCAACCAATCCTACGCATTGGGTACCTTATACCTTGGACTAAGAAACCACGTAGGTACCTACGCTTCTCACCATGAAAGCCTGTGCCCAATGGCCATAGTAGGGAAGTGTGATTCGAAATGTTCTCTATACAACGTGTTAATGAATAAACGCAAAACCCCATACACACCAACTGGTTTATAACAAAATAATTAGATTGAATGAATAATATGATTGAATTTCATAAATTTTAAAGTTAAAATTTAAATTTATTCGCATTTTAAGTTTTGAGGAAAAAATTATTTGTTATCATTTCAGCAATGAATGACAGCGCTAACGTAGTCATGGATACATTTTAAGAATTTTGTTTTGGTACTAAGTAGGGTGAGTGTGCCTGTGCGGTGGGTTGACATCAGGTTCAGTAAATTTTAAATTTTACATACAAATTATTTAATATTATGAAAAAAATTACCCATGTTGAAACCATGATTAATCGATTCTGTTATCGATTCTAAACAAACTACTTTCTTGTTTTGCGTTAATTAATTAACACGTTGTATAGGTAGGTACTATCGCGGACTTTTCCGCCTGACTACCACTAGGCTCATATTAGCTTGCATGCTAAAAATTAAAGCGCTGTCTAGCCCCACCCTATTGATGAATATACCAATTAATGAATAGTTTCCAAACAATAAACGGTCAGGCGGAAAAGTCCCCGATAGTACATAGCATCTTTTATATGTTCGAATTCGAAAACCGAGTATTTTAGTGGAACGTCATAGATACGGTATTCTAATTCGAGGTAGGCATAGAGGTAGGCGTAACCAAGGCGTAACTCGTGGGCGTTGACAGGAGTCACGTGACGCTCTACGGAGGTAGGCAAGGCATAGAGGGAGCGTTGACACGAGTTACGCCGTCCTCTATGGAGGTAGGTAATACCTTAACTTAATAATAATAACTTTTTATATTTTTTACAGGAGGCGCACAGTATGGCAACGTATTTAATAATATTGCTGCAATTCGTTACGGAATAAGACATAAGTACAAAAATACGTACAGGTACTTTGTCAAAATATGTTCACAATGGTTCACATTCAATGAATAAAAACATGTTCATCTACATTTAGGTAGGCACCTAGTTTAAATTTTTATTAGATAAATGAATTCACCGCAATGTTGAAGTAAATGTATGTTAATACAGAAGAGACGTGTGGCGGATATTCAAAGTTATAACGCAATATAAAACATACCTATAGCACGGCCAGAGCACGGCTTATACAGGGTGAATATCATTAGCATCCTTTTAAACTAAGAGTCTACCCATCAAACTGAACAACTTTTACTATCGGAGCAAACCGATCGGAGGAAAAAAATCTGATGTTGCATACATTTGAGTGGAGTAGGCAACTAGGCATTGCAGTTTAGTATGGAACAGCTGATTTTATTGTTGCTCCGATCGGTTTGCTCCCATAGTAAAAGTTGTTCAGTTTGATGGGTAGGCTTTTATTTTTAAAGGATGCTAATGATATCAATTTCACCCTATAGTACGCAGCATAGCGCCCGCGCCTCCTGGCGACACTGGTGGCGCCGGCGTAATTCTCCAAACGAAGCTATGCTACGTACTATAAGGTTTCTATTGTGTTTTTTTGACTATCCGCCACCGCCATACGTCTCTTCTGTATTTAAACCGCACTTAAGATGCTGTTTATACACAAGAGACGTGTGGCGGTGGCGGATAGTCAAAGTAACGCCAATATAAACCTTATAGTACCTACGTAGCATAGCGTCGTTTTTATCGTAAAGGAAAATCGCGCCCGCGATGTCGCCTGGAGGTGCTGGCGTAATTCTCCAAACGACGCTATGCTACGTACTATTAAGGTTTATATTGTCTTACTTTGACTATCCGCCACCGCCACACGTCTCTTCTGTATAAGCCGTGCCTACAAAAGGTATTCATAAATATGTATAGTACCTATAGAATAGAGGGTCCAACTTAATATGCTGACAGTTTTTTAAGAGGTTGATCAGACCATCAAACTGAACAACTTTCTCTATGGGACCAAAATCGAAATCGCGAAAAAAAATATCAGCTGTCCCATTTTGGCTCGAGTAGGTTTTCACTTTTGTCTGGAACAATTGATTTTTTTTCGCCATTTCGATGTTGGTGCTATATAGAAAGTTGTTCAGTTTGACGGCCTGCTCATCCCCTTAATGTGTCACCATATTTTATTAAGAAGGACCCGTTACAAGGTGTTATAAAAGTAAAAATAAATATTTAAAACTTTTAAGGGTTTTGTTTATAGGAGTTGCTTACATACAATTTATTATAATAAAAGAAACAACACAGTCACACCGAGCATGTTATCAGTTCAAAAGTTATATGAAAATGCAGATATCTTAATGCATTTCACAAGCCTACGACCAGCGCCAAGGATTATGCTACTTCTCTGTGACCAGCGCCCAGGGCACTCTAGGAGCGCGCCCGATACGCAGCGCCCAGTAAGTGCGCCTCGGGCGCTTTCTATAACTAGTCCCTATACTTGCCCACTAATACAGAAGTCTGTGTACTTGACCTATACCACAGCCCAAACCAAAGAATGTCTTGTTCTTAGGCATAGACGAAGAATTTTTCGCTTACGCTGGTTGACGGAATGTCAGTGTAAGGGCTCTTTTACAGACGAGCTACACTTTGTCGCCGTGAGTCGCAGAGGGTCGCATGTGGTCGCGCTCATGGGCTTAACGGTCGCGCGACCCTCCGCGACACACGGTGACCGCAAAGCAAAGTGTCGCTCGTCTGTAAGCGCTCTAACCGGGTATGCAAGCACGTATCCAGACTTTTGTTTCGGAGGGGGGGGGGGGGGGGGGGGAAATAAATCCCACCTATCCCCCTCCCCATGGATACGTGCCTACAGGTATGAGATAGCGATAGTCATAAAATCCTATACATACAATATATATGATATACAGGGTTTACAGCGTGAAATTGATCTCATTAGCATCCTTTTAAACCAAGAATCTACCCATCAAACTGAACAACTTTCACTATGGGAGCAAACCGATCGGAGCAAAAAAAAAACTGCTGATGCATACATTTGAGTCGAGTAGGAGGCATTGCAGATTAAAAATAACGCTCACAGGCACATACATTGTAATGATCCCAAGCAAGCACTAATCGGCTGTTTATTATGGAAACCATACAACGACGGCACAAACATATAAACATCCATGACCGAACCGGGATTCGAACCCAGGACCCTGGTTTGGCAGTCCGGCGTGGTAACCAATACACCAACCGGGTCAGATTGCAGTTTAGTATAGAACAACAGATTTGTTTGTGCTCCGTCCGATCGGTTTGCTCCCATACTAAAAGTTGTTCAGTTTGATGGGTAGACTCTTAGTGCAAGCAGTATTTTTTGTAACCATAATTGACAACACTGAAGCTTGCATCAGTATTTCGAGTCGCAATTCCGTCTGTGTGTGGCGGACGTTATTGAGTGAATATGACAAGACACGTGCTTCCTTCTAGTACCTTCTCTTTCTACGTTCTTAGGTAGTTACGTTCGGCAGTCTCCGAGGTAACAGCACGGCTAGCATGCCACCCTCGACAAAGCGTTTAAACGAGAAAAACGTCATGCGCGCTCTTTCTGGCATACGTAAAATAATAAAGATGGAGGCACATCTCGATTTTTGTCGTTTTCTCGGGGGTGGCATGCGAGGCCTACTGGAGGGCGATAGAGTGGGAGAGGTAAAAAGTTGGTGGGAGGCAGGGAGTGTCCGTAGGTACTGTACAAAGGATTTTATGTACCTATGCCAGCTAGCTAGGAACGTCCCTGCCACCTAGCTGCCAGCTAGTAGTACCTATGTAGTCATAGAGAAACACGTAACTCGATGAATATGTAGTGATCGTAGAAAGAGAAGGTACTAGAATGAAGCACGTGTCTTGTCTTATTCACTCAATAAGAGATACACATAGCAAATTCGCTCTAGTTAAAAAAGGAGATCGCCACCTTATTGCTGTCCTTATCGGCGTAACCACTTTTTTGAACTGACTCCACCTGACTCCGACATGTCACTTCATATAAATTGTATAGGATTTTATGACTATCGATATCTCATACCCGGTTACACTGACATTCCGTCTACCAGCGTATGCGAAAAATTCTTCGTCTATGTCTATACCTAAAATCCTTGACTTCCTATCTCTATGCATTCCATAGGTTTGACCACAGATCACATAAACTAAAGGGAGATGTGAAAAGGGGGCGGGGCCAGTGTCGCAGCAATATGCGCAAAAACGGAACACATTGCTCGCGACAGTAAGGATTCAATATATTATGAGGCTGAAAGCCCGTCGAGATATTATGTGTAAATAGTTTACAATGCTTGCGTAGTACTAAAGATTATTCGAATGTTGAGTTCTGATACCGCAATGGATAATGAGAACATTCAAGGTAACAAAATACTTTCTATCGCGTGTCGCATTACCACCAGTACGGTAATGCGACACTAGGTTTCGTACTCAGCGCGTTGGTTGGCATCTCTCTAGATCTCTATGGGTTTGACCATAGACGAAAAAAATTTCGTACGGGTTTGACATTTTGCCAAACTCAAAAATCAAAAACCGGCCACGTCGTAGAAAAAGAAAGTACTAGAAGGAAGCACGTGTCTTGTCATATTCACTCAATAAGATATACAGTGCCACCAACTTATCTGTAGAATGGCCAAAAGCGGAACTACTGATGCCATTTTGAAAACGTCATTTACTTGCTGTCAGTCGATGTAGTGTAGTCTCACATTCTTTGATACAGAAAGTGGCGCCATCGCTCATTCTTCAGATAAGTTGGTGACACTGTAATAGCAAATTATCACCTGACTCAAAACTGTCACTTCATATAAATTGTATAGGATTTTATGACTATCGGTATCTTATACCAGGTTACACTGATATTCGGTCTATCAGCGTAAGCGAAAAATTCTTCGTCTATGGGCCACGGTGACCGTAACAAAAAATATTTCTGTCTTTTTTGTTTACATAAGTTTTCATAACTGGCTATCTCGTTCTTTCATTTCTTAGCTCCATCTTTCAGCGTAAGTGAATAGTTTTTAATCTACGTCTGTCACAAACAAAGACGAAAAATTTGTCACGAATCCACAGACTTCTGTACAGAAGTCTGTGCACGAATCTTCCTCTAGAAAAGGACCGGCGCACCACGCTTGACCAGAAAGAGTAGAAGTTAAATGAGGGCGCCACCAAAGAGTAATATAAGTATATTAGAAAAGAGAACCCACTCGTGGCAACATAATGCCATATTTCAAATTGAAGGCTAGCTAGCGCCATCTATGTTTCACCGACAATAATTCAACCTATACTATACATACATACTTATATCTACTCATACCGATGGATATTATTGTTTTGAATGCTAGTTTTCGTTCAATCCCGCACCGATCGAGTGAAATTCCAGTATCCTTACTATTCCTGTAATCTAAACATTGGTAAGAGAACAACAGAAACTCCAGAACATCACTAAATCGGCACGAAATTGAACGAAAACTACAAACAACCTGCACATTACGCAAGAGGTAGCCATTTTGTGAATTTGACATTGATATAGACGATAAAATCTTTTTTTTTTCATAGTTCTGCGAAATATTTAATAGATGGCAGCACATTCTATGCAAACTGAATCGGAAAAAGCCACCAAAAGGCGAATGTCCTCCGCCTGGGCGCCACTATCGCTTTACTCGCTTTACATGGCAACACTATACTACGACTTAAACTGTTTTGATACTTGTCGTTTTTTCTGTAATAAAAAATTTACAAAAAATTAAAAACACCTTCAAAAAACTATCTATAAAATTGTATGAGAATGTCTATGCAACGGATAGGAAGTGCGGACGCGCCCGAGGCGCTCATCGTACCCGCGCCCGAAGAGCGCCCCTGTTTTCATTTTTTAATAATCTCTTTAACGGCTCTGTTTCTGGATTCATGTCCTTTCTCTCCCGCGTAGGATTGCCAGGCGTCCGGCTTCATCTTCATCATGTTTGGCTTTTTACAGTCCGGTCCGGCCAAATATTTATCTATCGAAATAGTATCGAGTAGTAACTATTAAATAATATGTGGTGTCGATACAATTTCGTAACAAGTACCTAACGTTATTAATTTTTCAAACCGTTTTCTCCTATTCTTTATTAATATAATTAAAAGAAACGCAGTTACACTAATAATGTTTACAACGTAAAGAACCAAAGAAGAATAAAAGTGTCCGTAGGTAGCGTATAGGTACATGACGGGCGGGACTCAGGATTACTTTAGTGCCTTATCAGTGCCTAGGTGAAATAAATAGTACCTTATTGTAGTTTACGAAATATATTTTTCACCCCTCCGGGTGGAAAGTGTCATGTTTCGTCCCGCTGCCTGCGCTAAACGAAGTTGCCGCTTTCCGCCTCCGTCGAGGAGAAAAATAGTACACTAAGGACACTAGGCAGTAAATAAGGAAGCCTCAGATCACATGTTTGTTGACCTGGGCTTCGCCTCGGCCATAAATTACATGAGATCTGAGACTTTTCTTACTTTCCTGCCTTCGGTGTGTAATCTATCTTTTTCCTGGTACGCTAGCTTGACGTCAAGGAAGCGTACACATTTTCTATCACAAAAACGGCTTACATTACAACAACGATTTTACACACACAAAACGATAGTTCCCTGCAGTGCCCTCCAAAATCTCATAATGGTAGGTCTTCAAGGAAACGGAGATTGACCCGGCGACGTTTCTTTTATCAAAAGTATATTCATTAAATCGTCGGCTTATCGCAAGAAGTCATTAAAATCAAAAGTCACGACACTATGACTTATTTGACATAGTACTAAAAAGGCACTATAGGAACTAATTATTGGCACTAAATTAATTCTGATTCCCGTGATGTGTACACTAGGTATAGGTCGGACGGACACAAAAAATATGGACATAATGAAAAACTAGGGATGTAGGTTTTTACCATTTAACAGTTTGTGGTTTTGACTATGTTCCTACTTTTCTTTGACGTTTTCTCTATTTAAAACATTTTATTTTAATTTAATAGGTATATTTTATTTAAAAAAAAAAGTTACTTACATTTAATTTTAATGAAAAAAACAACACAGTTACACCGCGTTTTTTATCCGTTCAAAAAATATATGAAAATGTGGACATCCTTACGCATTTGACAAGCATAAGACCAGCACCAGCGGAATTTGCTACTTCTCTATGACTAGCGCCCTGGCCGCGCGCCTCGGGCGCTTTCTATAACTGTCTACAGTGGCCATACAAAGCTATAAGACCCATCAAAATTGACTTTTTCATCTGGTCTTATAGCAATGTATGGCAACTTTAGACAGTCTTACTATTACGTATGGGTATTGAACTAAGGCGAAGAACATGACAGTATAAAAAAAAAATGTTAACTCGAAATTAAGAAAATATTTTTAATCCTTTATTGCTACGGCGGGTTGTGATCTTTAAGACTTGGGTTTTTATATTAGTAATCTCGTGAAGATTTTTTTTGTCTATTGTACGATTAGATACCGTCGGCGTACTAATAAAATGAAGCAAGAAATACCACGCCGGTTCCGGCGTGCTATATTTCCCGTATCCTAGCAACGAGTGTTGCCAAATGTACGATTTCCGAAATCGTACGGAATAGGGTGCATTAAGTCTTTTGAAATGTCAAAGTTTGAAATCTTGGAATCTTCGATGAAATCGAGTTCATTAATAAAATCCGTATCATCCGTTACTTTATCCGAATTGATTTCTTAAAATGTCTTTGTTGTTTTTTTACTGTCGATTTTTCTCAAGAATAAAGTAAAGTAAAAGTGAAGTAAAGTAAAAGTTTATTTGTATTTTACAATTACAAAAACTTAAAACATAGTAGGTGGCTGGCACATAATATTTTTGTTGACTTAAATTAAGTTTTTTCATTCTCCTAGAGTGCGATTTTTGAATCTCATACGGTGAACTCAACACTTAAAAATGTATGGAGATACGCATCTTTCTACTGCTGATTTGACTTTCAAAAATCACACTCCTGAAGTAATATTTTTAAAAATTAAATTGGGCTTTTTAAAAATTTAATTAGGTTAAAAAAAAATTTATTAAATTAAAAAAGTCAAGTCTGCAGTAGAAAGATGGATATCTCCATAGTAATTTAGACTTTTTCAACTGCTGAGCTCAGCGAATGAGATTCAAAAATCACACTCCTGGTACCTAAAATAGGAACCCGTTTAGGGCCCGAGGGCTTTATGCACCAGTTCCCTTCAATGACAAATGTATAGGTACCTAGCTGTAGTTTTATTTAAAAAAGAAATTAAGAAAAGAATAAAGTGACAGTGAAGATTTTCTGTTTCAAGGTACACACGGCGTCACATCAAGCTATACAAAACCAACATAAGCAGGCCGTGCGTAAGTCGAGTGACGTCGCGCGGCCAGCTTATGTTGGTTTTGTATAGCTTGATGTGTCGCCGTGCGTACGTTTGTTTCATTAACCAATTAGACACAATCTTTTTCACTCAATCAACACTGTTTTTATTTTCAATACGTGAAACATTTATTTTGTTATGTAAAAAAACATCCCAGAAAGCAATAAAATCGTTGACCGAATGAAGTTTTACAGATTTTGGCACGTGCGACGCTATTACGCTTGCGTCGTTGCTGAAGGATAGACTGAGCGTTTGACGGAGCAGTAGGCCTCGCATGCCACCCCCGAGAAAACGACAAAAATCGACATGTGCCTCCATCTTTATTATTTTACGTATGTCAGAAAAAGCGCGCACGACGTTTTTCTCGTTTAAACGCTTTGTCGTGGATGGCATGCTCGCCGTGCTGAAAACAATGTCTTATCACTCGAAATCGGATATTCGGATGCATATTTACCTAAACTTCAATTTTACACAAGAATAATGTGGACACGTCTTAATTAATTTATTTTATAAAACAATCCAAGTCCCGGGATTGCTAACATATGGTAGAAATTGGACATTTGAACAACTCGGACAACATGAACTACAATTAAGGAAGTCAACTTATACAATGTGGTCTGAGTTGACCGAGTTGTCCGAGTTTACCAAATCGTTCATGTTGTCCGAGATGTTGTGTTGTCGAAAGTACTTAATTGGACAACATGAACCACTTGACCAAGACAAATCAGTTGGCTAAGTTGGCAGAGATGTTTACGTTGTAAGAGTTGTTCATGTTGCCCGAGTTGACCGAGGTGTTTATTTTGTCCGAGTTATCCAAGTCGATTGAGTTGTTCATGTTGTCCAAGTTGTTCTACCTACTGATAACTACCTACGAGGACCAGTATGACAAAACAAAACGGTCAGGATGGCCGGACATTTTTAGTTAACTATATTCTGACTATGTTCCCCGAAGGGGACCCAGTCAGAGATATTCTGAAACCTCGGAACATCCACGTCCTCATCCATATTCAGAAAGGCACATCCATATTGTGAAATTTAGGTAAATATGCATCCGATTATCCGATCTCTGCTTATCACTTGTAAGAGGGAAGTGTTGCTTCATTATTATTTGTAGGATAAAGATTTTACGAACCGATAGTACTTCACTGTATTCAAACAGGTCCGTTGTAGGGTAACGGAAGGGCTTAAAAATGTACATACTTTCAAAACGGCAAACGGCTCTCTGAGCACGCTCAAGTTTGATAAGATGTGTCTTGTCCTGATGTGGTCCTCCCCAGGATGAGATACAATAACCCAACAATGATTCACATAGTATACCATTTTCAGAATCTTCGGACCAGTAACGTGACGTAAGTGTTTGAATATGTAAATTAGTTTGCGAATTCTAACAGTGAGGACATCTGTCTGCGGAGCAAAGGTGAGTATTTGATCTATGGTAAAACCAAGGTATCTGATACAATCAGTTTTTGCTACAATAGGACAATCACAATGAGGGATTTTCCAAAAGCAAAAAAAGTAAAAAAGTTAGTTCCTAATTTCTCGATAGATGGCGTTGACCAGAGAGGGGTCCAATAGGTATGAGCAAAGATATTAATTAATATTAATAGTAAAAATACACAGTACAAACCCTTTCTTATTGTTGTTGGTTAATTGTTTAGCTATCTCGGTATTATTGTCCGTCAACAACGAATCGAGTATCAGACGCGGCTGTATGGGCTACGTATACGTTTTGAATATACGAACAATAAACGAGAAACAATAACAAAGTACAAAAACCTAACAGAAACTGAGAATTTCAATAAAACTTTTTCTTTCTCCTTGGCGTTTGAACGTCGTCATTATCCTCACCAAATATTTTCGCTTTGTTTAAAAGAAAAGGTATACAATTTTATAACGCGGTTATAAAACCCGCTGGTCCCTTGTAACAGCGCTAAAAAATTATACCTTTTCTTAAAACATGGCGAAAATATTTGGTGAGGATAATGACGGCGTTCAAACGCCGAGGAGAAACACCCGGGTCGTCAATAACACCCAGATTGTTAATAACTTGTACTGTGTATTTTTATTATTAATATTAATTAATATATTTGCTCATACCTTTTGGACCCCTCTCTGGTCAACGCCATCTATTGAGAAAATAGGAACTAACTTTTTTTTTCTTCTGGAAAATCCCTCATTGAGGTTTATCTGTACTACTAATTTAAAATTATTACTACTACTCCTGGCTACTAATTTAAAATTATTACTGAGCTGGCTTCCTGGTTTCCTGATAGAGAAGGTGAGTAATTTAGTTTTGTTTGCATTTAGTAATAAAGTATTGTCAGCTAGCCATCTGTTTACTTTATTAAAGCCCGACTGGGCAGCAACAAAGGTCTCCTCCCAAGTATTTCCAGTGAATATCAATGCTGTGTCATCGGCAAAAGCCACTAGTTTACCGCGGCCGCGGTCCAAGTTAATGTTACACATCTCATTGATATACACTAAAAAAAGCGTCGGACCAAAGATGCTTCCCTGCAGGACGCCATGCTCAACTGGGAGATCCCTGCTAAGGTATTCACCAATTTTGACGCACTGGGATCGATTTGTTAGGTTTTTTTTTTTTTTTTTTTTTTTTTAATCCTCTTTCTAATGCAATCTGTCCTGCATGGGACATTCGGCAATGATTTGTGTTAATTTATTTTAAGAAGATGTCATTCAAGGAATGGAACCACTGTCCCACCCTTATACAATGTTCTAATCTGTGAGAAGATCTTCAGGTGCTTTTCTTTTTAATCTTGTGAATGTCTTTTGATCTTTCATTAATTCCACAGCCTCTTGGTTTGGATGTTGTTTAAGTCTGTCTCTATACGTAGCAGTTCTGATTTTGATTTCTTCCTTTATTGTAGTAATGTTAAGATCGTGGTGAATTTGTTCATTTGTGACGTACCACGGAGCATCTACTATTATTCTCAGTGTTTTAGATTGGAAACGCTGTAGAATTTCCAGGTTAGAATTGGCTGCTGTTCCCCACAGTTGCAACCCATAACTCCATATAGGTTTCAGGATACATTTATAAAGTAGCAATTTACTTTCTAGAGATAATTGTGACTTTCTGTTCATTAGCCAATACAGATTTCGAAGCTGTTGTCCGAGAGCTTTTCGCTTTGTAAATATATGTTTCCTCCACGTGAGTCGTCGGTCTAAGTATATCCCAAGGTATCTAGTTTCCTCAGCTTGGGGGATTTGCGTTCCATTTAAGGTTACTGTTGGGCAAGTGTCACGTCGAGTAGTGAATGTAACTTGTATTGACTTAGTTTCATTCGCTTTTATCTTCCAGTCTTTAAGCCACTTTGAAATTGCGTCCAAACTAGATTGTAATTTGGCGGAGGCGCTGTTTGGACATTTATCCGTGGCGAGTATTGCCGTGTCATCGGCGAACGTTCCGGTTACTACTTCATCACTAACTGGTAAGTCGGCAGTGAATAAGATATACAGGGTGGGGCCAAGGACGCTACCCTGTGGTACGCCCGCTTGAATCTGATAAAGTTTAGTAATTTCTTCTCCTTGCTTTACCAAGAAAAGTCTATCACTTAAGTATGCTCTAAGAAACAGATAGTAATTTGTAGGTAGTATAGTTTTAATTTTGGCTAACAAACCTTGATGCCAAACACGATCAAATGCCTGAGATATGTCCAAGAATACAGCAGAGCAGTATTCCTTTTTCTCAAAGGTATAATTAATTTTTTCTACCAGTCTGTGTACTTGTTCTATGGTGCTGTGTTTTTCTCGAAATCCAAATTGATGCTCAGGTATAAGATTTCTTTCTTGAATAAGTGGCAGTAGGCGTTTGAGAAAAAGAGTTTCTAGTAGTTTAGAGGCAATCGGGAGCAAGCTTATTGGACGGTACGATTTAGCATCCCTTGCACATTTTCCAGGTTTCAATATCATTATGATTTGTGCAACCTTCCATTGCTGTGGTACATAGCCTCGCACAAGTATTGCATTGTAAAGATAGGTCAGGAATCTAACTGCTTCATCTGGTAGCTGTTTCAGGATGATCCCAGTTATCAAATCATATCCCGGCGCTTTGCCATTTTGAAGTCTATTTATGGCAGTACGTACTTCTTCTATAGAAAACTTATTTATTGGATAGTCCATCTGATGTGTTGAGTTCAGTATATCAGAGATTTCCTGGTGTTTTGTAGAACCTTCATCTAGGTTGGGAGTGAATACGCTCTCAAGATGGTTTGCAAAAACCTACGCCCTCTCAGCATCACTGCTGGCCCAAGTATTGTCTGGCTTTCGAATGGGGGGCTGGTGTGATTTAGGTCGTTTCAGGTTTTTTGTTGCCTTCCAAAGCGAGTAATTTGTAGAAGCTGTGCCATCTAATTTTCTTAAATAGTTTTGTAGTCCTTCATTCTTGATCTCTGCAAGCAGCCGCTTTAATTTAGCCGTGACAGTGTTGAGCTTTGTCTTATCACCTGGGTACCTAGTGGTTTGCCAGATTTTCCGTAGTCTGCGTTTTTCAGCGAGCAATTCTTTCACTGATGATGGATATTCAGGAGTCGCTTTATTTTTATACATGGGTGTAGCTTCCCATGCAGATATTTGAATACATTTATTGAAGTGCTCAACAGCTGCTTCAATCTCTGTGTCACTTTTAAGAGATATGTTTGTGTTAATTGTTGAATGATTTGTTAGGTAACTATGAAATAATTTTAGCTGATTCCCTCTCACTCCTAGTGCTTCCAGTTTCAATAGAATACTAGGTAAAACCCGATCTTTTAATTCCATTCTATTTTAAAAAAATTGCTGCCATTTTGGTAGTGATGATTTTGCCAATGTCTAGTTTATTTAGCAAGAGTGCTAGACGGAGTACGGTAATTTATGTATTTTGGTGACTTCAAAGAATGTTTTTCGAAAAGAACACTATCTTGAGCCACCACTGGAGCTTCGTTGTAGGCCCGGGAGGGGGCAACCAACAATCGACGAGCGACGTGACTACCCAATAGCAGACCCAATAGAAGACTCCGTTCTTTTAGTATAAACCCGCCGCCGCGCACATCAACGTCAAACTTTGGTTGCTAGCAGGTTGGTTTGGGTTGCTTTATTTTGAAGGAGATCATTACCCTATATATACTCACTTATCTTTATTATGGGTACCTTAAATTTCGAATATTAAGGATTACGTTTGTTTATTATTAAAACAACATATAGGTACATCATAATGAAATTAATATACACAACTAAACTGATACATTCGCCATTCCTTATTTTTCAACATGTATGTATTTAATTTTCTAAGTTACATTTATAACACTAACAAGGTAAAGGTACAAGGTACAATAAAAAATAACTAAAATAAATTAAAAAAATGTAACCTAACATATATATAAGGTCTAACAAAATTAGCTGAAACTATTTTAAGGGTATGGCTCAGACCATCAAATTGAACAACTTTCTCTATGGGACCAATATCGAAATCACGAAAAAAAAATCAGCTATCTCATACATTCGAGTCTATTTATGTTCGATGGTCTGATCATGCCCTTAAAATAGTTTCAGCTAATTTTGTTAGACCTTATATAAGGTCTAACAAAATTAGGTGAAAAAAAATCAGCTGTTCCATACAAACCTACTCGACCTTAATGTATGGGACAGCAGATTTTTTTCTCGTGATTTTAATATTGATCCCATAGAGAAAGTTGTTCAGTTTGATGGTCTGATCATGCCCTTAAAATAGTTTCAGCAAATTTTGTTAGACCTTATATAAAATAAATTTTCATATAATTCTTAGAAAGTTAGTAGTAAAGTTTAGAAGTTAGCAACATTATTTTTTGGCGCTCGGATTTCAATTACCTCATTTCAGATGCTGTTGCTCTAAGGATGGCATAGTGAGTTACATTCTCTTTGGGGCGGTATCTAGTGAGAGCGCAGCGAAGTCCAAAAAAAAAATCTTTGTTTGTACCCTACAACAATATCAAAACGGCATTCGGTAATCTTTTTTGTAATTAAACAGTCCCGGGGCTACAGTACTATAGAGTATCCGTCAGGATTACAAACTTATTAGGTACATTGACGCTACGTCAGGATTATGAGTTCTCTGTGGTTCTTTGTTCAGTGGATACCGATACTATAATTGATTTTATGCTTTAAAAATCAATGCTAAGCGCAAATATAAGTTCTGTGCAATTTTCTGTATTTCATTATTTATCGACGTTTTAGGTTGAGTGATAAAATGATAAATAAAAAGATTTCTCACATGACATTGGCAAACTTCAAAGAATATATTAAGGCTGAAGTGGACACCAAAGTACAGCCAAATAATATAATTGAAGCCACAGATTTATCCACAACTATGCGGAAATTTTCAGGGATGGCTGTATTAGTTCAGGGTTTTGATCAATTGGGTAAAATAAAGACTAAATTCAGTTATATAGGATTAGTTTTCTTCATATTGTGGTCTTCTATTTACGCCTATTGTGTTTATGTATCTAAGAACGAAAATCAGACCATCCTACGTAGATTTTTTAATACGAAGCTGCAAGGATACGGAGACACCGTCGAATTTACAATTGATGTCATTTTCGTCGTTTACACGTTGTATAAAATACCTTTCTCATTAAGCGGTAATGTAAGTTTCATTCAAGAAATAGTCGATATAGATAACGCCATTAAAGAAATGAAGGAAAACTTGGATTATATTAAATGTACTGTGGTTTCGATCCTCGCTACTATGGGTCAAATAGTGGCAGGATCGTGTTATATGTTCAGTCTGTGGGCGACGCAGTCCAGCATGAAAGGTCGCATGCCATACGCGCTGATGTGCCAAATTGTAATGACTCATGTTATGGCTATGACTGCCACATCGTACTATTGTTTCTATTTGTTCCTTCTGAGAATGCGATTTATAAAAGTAAACGATATAATTAGTACAGTAGCATCAGCGGAATTCTCAGGATCAACGCATAAATCAATAAAATTGACGGAAAAATCACTCTGTGAAACGTTGAGAAAATGCTCTAAAATATACGCAATGATGTTCAAGGCCGTCAAATCTACTAACAAAGTGTTCGGACTGGCGATAGTTCTGTCCATGGGCGTTAGTTTCTTTTCCATAATTCTAAAAATGTTCTACTTCATGGAGGCGACGGCTGGAGAATTATTAAATGAAGGCGGTGAACGATACACATATTTTCTAGTGTACATATTTTGGGAAATACTTTATGCATTCTTGATTATGTTGTTGAATGTTATGGTTTGTGAAAAAACTAAGAAAGCGGTATGTGGCTTTGAGCTCTTTTCTTTATTATATTTTTCTTTTGGTCGCACAAATAATTGCTTAATTTTATTATTACAAACTCTTTCAATCAATCAATAGAACATTATGAAACAAGTGAGCAAAGTTGGTCATTACAGCCGAAGCGGGATTGCAGCACGAGCCGCCAGGAGAGTACTGCATACTAGCCGAGGGCTGTTATGACCCGCGCACACGCGTTTCATTCGACGTTTTTCAACATACTTGCGAGGAAAAAGTAATAAAATGTCGTAAAATACAACAATTTTAGATAAATACGAACGTTAACCCGCGGCTTTGTCCGCACAAATTGTATACCAGATTTTAAGTCGGACCATAAGCTATCAAAAAAAAAAGTTTCATCAAAATCGGTAGTTTTTGCGTGATGCTCGTTCAAACAAACAAACACACAAACAAACAGACATACAATAAATCCAAAAATTGATGATATGGAATCAGGGATACCTAAAAACCATATCGTAACTTTTTTTGTTAATATTTTCAATGTACAGACAAACTTCCTGTTACAGTTTTATAATAGTTTAGATTTGTGGAAAATGGCGCTGAGCTTTTTTTGTGTTCCGTGCCTTTGGTTGAGATAGCTATGCGCGCGCAGTTCGACGAAAGGCAAAGACTTTAACCGACATTCAACCAACGATATTTTGTTGCAAACAATATAATATTAAAAATTTTATAAACTTAATATTTGTGTATTTATAACACAAATTAATGTTTATTTTGTAAGCATTTATATTTATTTCATTTAAATCAAACTCGTAAGTCATTAATTTGACTTACAAGTTCTCAACCGTTGACATTCATTCAATCGTTCGAAATCGGTCATTCACTCGTTGATATAAAAGAGTGGTCATTTTCGTAACCGAGTTCAGTCGTTGTCCGATTTTACTAGTGTAAAGTTAAGTTATTATGATCTGTGTTCGAGTCAGTGGAAGTGTCAGTGTAAAAAACGTTACTGTGTAAGTGTTAAAGTGATTTAATTCGAATAGATAAGAAGAACTATGTAGTTGGTTTTATTCTGCGTCCCTACGATTCTGAGATTATTATAGTTCAGAATTAGGAAAATACCGCGAATATTTCCTAATATTCTATCACGTCCACAAAGCAGAATAACGTTGCATTTGAAGTTATTACTAAGACGATGACGACTAAGACGATGTCTAAAGATCATATTAGTGCAGTGATGCAAGGGGTATTCGAGGGCCTAGCGGCATTGCGTGCTGACCGTTGTGACACTCCTCCTCGCGGCTGGAGCCCAACGCGACGCCCTCTAAAACGACGTAGAAGCAGTCGTACCAGGTCGAGGCGTGCACGCCCATCACGATTGCATTCACGATCGTCTTTGTCGGACAGCGTGCGATCGAGATCGGCTCATAGGAGAGAACGATCCGTTGCATCAAGACGGCAGCGGCAAAATGCGTCGCAGCATCGAAGAACGAGGTGCGTGCGGGAATCTCGAGCACGAACGCGTTCATCTTCATCAAGCAGCGATAAATCGCGTCGTAAGCGATCTGCTACGCCAAGGCGGCGACAGAGGAATATGGTGGAGCACGAACCGAGGCCTCAGTCTAAATCAGGACGAGCACATGGAAGTAAGCGCAAACGTCGTATCGCAGTGAGTGTTTCTTCTTTAAGTAGTAATAGCAATTCTGATTCTAACCGTAGTTCTAAATGTAAAAGTAAGGAGAGGGTTACTAAAAAGAAACTTCGTTCTAGTAAAAGCCAAGTAGGTAATTTTACGGCGAATGATGTTATGAAACTGATAAAGTCACTGCCATTTTCGACATCCCAGGTTTCAAATCACTTTTCAATGAATTCAATGAGTTCGACCCGGCTAGCAAAGAGCAAACCATTGAATCTTGGATCACCAAGGTAGATGAATGTTCTTCTTTGTACAAGTGGTCAGAAAGTCAGTTGATTCATTATGCTTTACCTAAATTGACATGGGTAGCGAAAATATGGTATCAAGGTTTGCCATCTCTAAATTTTACTTGGTCAGAATGGAAAGAAAAGTTATTGAAAACATTTCCTACTGTACAGAATTACGCACAGATTTTGCACGAAATGTTGGATAGAAAAGTAAAGCATAATGAATCACTCGAGGCATATTTTTACCATAAGATAAATTTGCTTAATCGGTGTGATATTATCAGGAAAGTCAGTGCGGTTAGGTGCACAGGCCGTAAATTATTCTCAGCTATAAGATGTGCTTTCTTATTTTAAATCTATAAAAGTCGAAGATGTAAAAGACAAGCGAGTACCCTTTATTAGAAAACTTCCAGATAGCCAACAAGATAGTCAAAAAACAGCGTCGATAAGGTGTTTTAACTGTAATGAATTTGGACATCCAAGTTTCAAGTGTTCCAAACCTTTTGCACTATATGCAAGCGATTAGGGCATCAAAGTACAGACTGTAAGCGGCTTATTAAAAATAATAATGAGAATACCGGTCAAAACGAACCGAAGAAACCATTGTCTGAAATAAAATTAGCAGGAGTGTTGGACGATAAATACGTCCTTCCTTTATTTGTCAATGGTCAACCGAAAACTTGTTATATTGACCTTGGTAGTCAATGCACTTTAATTAGAATTAGCGATTTCAATGAATTGGGTGTTGAATATTCTGTTATTGATTTACCCTCCTTAAAAGGTTTTGGAAATTCTATTATAGAACCGATAGGTAAATGTATGTTGAATTTGCAAGTGCAATCTGTTGCAACCTCAATATAAGTATTGATTGTACCTAATGATTTGCTAAAACATGCAGTTCTGCTAGGGCACACATTTACCGAACAAGCCGGCATCATTATTACTAAAACTGATGAACATTTAATATTACAAAAACAACCCGTTGTGCGAGAGAAACTTGATCATTCGAATAAGATAAAATAGAGCGGTTGGTTCAGATACCATTATTAATTCTATACCAGTTGAAATATGTAACAATGCCACTTGCAAGGTACATGAATCGGTAAGGAATGTAGGGAAGAATAGATATTATATACTTTCTGGAATATACGATATAATAAATGGAAAGGGCTGTGTCATGGCAGTTAATTTGAATTCAAGGTCGGTAGAACTAGCTAAAGGTCAGTTATTAACAAGGACTCGTATTTACCTTGAAGATAACATTAAAGATGTGGGTAACGTAGAACAAAATAACAGTTAATCACTGAGCCGCAGTTTAAAAACAGGGAATGAACTCAAGCCAAGAAGATAGAAATAGGCTCGAATCTTTTCTTGATGCGTATAAACATTCTTTTTCGTTTAGTTTATTGGATCTAGGGTTGACAAATTTAACTGAGATGAAAATTGTATTAAAAGATAGCACGCCTGTTGTGTACAGACCCTATCAGAGCTTACTCTGAGAGAAATAAGGTTAAGGAAATGATACAGGAAATGCTAGATTGTGGCATCATTAAGGAATCGCCATCATCTTACGCAAGTCCCATAATATTAGTTCAAAAGAAAACGGGTGATCAACGACTGTGCATTGACTATAGAGCTATAATGCTAAAACGGTAAAGGAACATTATTCCTTACCTAGAGTGGATCATCAAATTGATCAGCTAGGTGGATATGAGTATTTTATAACTCTCGATTTACACGCCACGCTCAATTACAACGCCACCAAAACACAGGCTTGTCTGTTCACCGCCAAAAGGAGTCCATTTAATCTGACTCCCACTTTCCGGAGTACATCTGTCACTGTTTCCGACATTCTTGAGCTTCTGGGCATGAGGTTGACCACGAAACTCAACTTCGGCGCTGACATCGAGTCTAAGGCACAAACTGCGGCCAAAAAGCTGGGCATCTTAAACAAGGTGAAGCGGTACTTCACTCCTGGTCAGCTCTTAATGTTGTATAAAGCTCAGGTCCGATCCTGTATGGAGTACTGCTGAAACCTGTGGCATGGCTCAGCCAAGTATCAACTTGCCGCACTCGACTCGGTTGAACGCAGAGCCAGGAGGCTCATTGGCGACAGTAAGCTGGTGGAGACCAAGCTTCATAGCCTAGCCCACCGCCGCAGAGTAGCCTGCTTGTCGGTCTTCTACAGATTGTACTTCGTTGAGTGTGCCCAAGAGCTACATGAGCTCATCCCGCCTTCCCCTTTCTACTATCGTTCTTTCAGATGCACCGCGGGATATCACCCCTTTTTGGTTGACATCCCACATATCCGCACACGAGTGGGGCTAACTTTGAAGCTTTCAAAATGCAATTTTTTCTGCACTACGATAGAATATTTAGGGGTGGAAATTAGTAAAGCTGGTGTCAGACCAGGATTAAACTGCGGTAGAAAAATACAAACGTCCCATTAACCAACATGAAGTTCGCCTGTTTATTGGTTTGGCTAGTTTCTTTCGTCGATTCGTTAAAAACTTTGCCTTGATCGGAAACCTCTTGACAAGGCTTTTGAAGAAAAATTGTAAATGGGACTGGGGTGCAGATCAGGACAGGGCATTTTCAACTCTCCAAAGTGAATTGATTAAGAGACCGGTAATAACATTATTTAACCCCGAAGCTGAAACCCAAATACATACCGATGCCAGTAAGATAGGAATTGCAGGAATCTTATTTCAAGAAGATGAATCTAGTAGGTTTCATGTTATTGCTTATTATAGCAGACAAACCACTCAGGAAGAAGAAAAATACCAGTTAGGTGGTGGTGGCAGTTACAGGAATACAACTGCGATATTGAGTACCGGCCCGGGAGTCGCATGAGTCACGTGGATGCGTATACAGGAAATCCTATTCCAGTGACTGCCGAGCCCGAGCCAATATTTGATGTTTTAGTTGTGGAATCGGAGGATTGGGTTGTCTACCATGCAAGAGAATGATGAGGAAGTTTCTAAAATTAAACACGCTTTAGAGGACCCAGAGACACAAAAATTATCAGAAATTTATGAATAAAGGTAATAAGGTGTATAGAGTAGTAGATAGTCAATTAAAGTGGTTTGTTCCAAAAGGAGTAAGATAGCAGTTGCTTAAAAGAAATCGTGATGAGTTTGGGCATTTTGGGGTGGAGAAAACACTAGACAAACTGAAGTCTCTTCACCGGTTCCCTAAGATGAACAAATTTGTTAAGAAATATGTTCATTCATGTTTAGAATGTTCTTATTACAAAACTCCCGCTGTTAAGAAACAAGGAATGCTTCATCCTATTCCAAAAATTGATCAACCAACCATACGATCCACCTGGATCATTTGGGACCATTCTTTAAGAGTAAATCTAAAAATACCTATCTCCTTGTGTTAATTGATGCCTATACCAAATACATAACTGTATGCCGTGCCGTTAAAAATACAAAAACAAAATTTACTTTAAAAGTTTTGAATCACTTCTTCAGCTTATTGGAGTCCCAAGCAGAATGATAAGTGACAGGGGGACTTCCTTTACGAGCAAAAGTTTCAAAGACTTTGTAAATAAATTGGGCATAAGGCATGTTTTGAATGCGGTTGCAACACCAAGGGCAAACGGTCAGGTGGAGCGCTATAACCGCACCATTTTAGCTTCATTAGCAATTAAAAATCATAGTCGAAAAGAAAATGAATGGGACACTTATTTAGAAGAAATTCAGTTAGGGTTGAATACCACATTATATAAGGGAACCGGAAAGAGCACAGCTGAAGTACTTTTTGGCATGAGACTTAAGACTAAAGGGGATGGAATAGTGGCGTCATTGTTGGATCAGGATGGAAACAAAAGTAATTCTCTGAAATTGACAGAAGTAGGAAAATTGCTAGGAAATATAAGGTAGGGGATTTAGTTAGGATTGAAAGGGAAATTTATAGCAATAACGGTAAATCAAAGAAACTTTTCCCTAAATTGCAAGGCCCTTATAGAATAATTAAAGTCTTAGACAATGATAGATACGTTGTAACATATACACCGTTGACACGTAAACAAAATAAAAAATACGAAGGAGTTATCTCTGTAGAAAAGATACACCCATGGTTAACGTTTGCTCAAAATTATGTGATGTGTATGATGAAGAGAGTAATACAAAAGACAAAAATAATGATGGAATTGGGGATGTCGAAGAGAGCGGTGATGATTAAGATGAAAAGTGTGACTACTATATCTATATTTTTATCGCTTATTGTTTTCTTAACTATTTTTAATGAGATTCTTTTGTAATGAAATTTTGAAATGATGTTCTATTGGGTACTGATGAAAATGATTGGAAAGGAAATACTGATAAGGATTTATTGCACAGGTCTACGTACAATGGAGTCTAAAGACAAATGGGAGTGTGTTAGATCTTGTGAAATAAAGATATTTTCCTTCATTTGAGAAACAATTTATTCGTTTTATTTATTAGTAGTCTGGTTGCACCGCCGTCTGGCATAAATGCTGTGTTTCTAGTTTTCTTGTTGACTGGGTTTTGGAGGATTCCCTATTTTCATTATAAGTGACTAAACTAGTAAACAAATTAATAAATTTCTCAACTCAATTATAATTTAGGGAACTCAAGGTCTGTAAGTGTATCTTAAAATAAAAATATAATGTTTTTTAAGTGACTGTTTGTTTCTACAATAAATAAATAAAAAAATAAAGATATGACGGGAATTTGTTACATGAGTCTACCCACATTGGAGTCGAAAGACAAATAGGAGTGTGTTAGATCTTGTGGAATAAATTAATGACAAGTATTTATTCCATATAAGTCTGCGCACAATGGAGTCGAACGACAAATGGGAGTGCGTTAGATTTTGTGAAATCAATAATTGCGCAAGGAGGCTTAAGGCCAAGGATTGGAGCGCTTGTAGATTTTTAACTACTTGTGATCTTAAAAAAAATATGTATTCGTTTAATGTATGTTTAACTAATTGATGGAACAATTATTGTGTAAAAGATGGCCGAACGAGAACACAATACAAAATTATTTATTGATTGTCTTATGTTGTCAGCATAGATTTTAATAACGAGAGGACTCTGTTATTGCAGAATGGCCGACTGTAAGCATTTGTATTTATTTCATTTAAATCAAACTTGTAAGTCATTAATTTGACTTACAAGTTCTCAACCGTTGACATTCATTCAATCGTTCGAAATCGGTCATTCACTCGTTGATATAAAATCGTGGTCATTTTCATAACCGATTTCACGATGCTGCCACACATCAGGGAAATCACTGGCCGGGTGCGCGCTGTTCGCGCTATCCTTCGTCCAGTCCTCTCATCCCGGCTCCCTCTGCGCGTGAAGGTAGGCGTCTACAAGGCGTATATCAGACCACACCTCACATACGCCGACCAGCTTGGTACGCGCTGGTCGCAGAATCCAACAGTAAACGGCTGAGGGCTCAGCAGTCGCTGGCCCTTCGCACAGTAGTAGACGCCCCACGTTTTGTAAGGAACGCCACCATCCAGAGGGACCTGGAGATTGAGACGCTGGACGAGTTCATCGGACGCCTGGCCACCAAGATGTTCGCGCGCGTAGAAGCGTCGAGCCTCCCGGACATACGGGACGTAGCTCCGTACTACGCGCGCCCTCCGGACCGGAAGCTCCTGCCTCGTGACTTGATCACTGACGCAGTCGAGCCTCCCCCTTCCCAAACCTGACTGACTCCATCGCCTGAATGACTCCCCCCCCTCTGAAGTGTCACCACGCCTCTTGCCGCTGGCGGTTCACCGGGCCTCCCCCAACGGGGTCTCACCTGGTGGGCCAGACCGCGCAGGTGGCATGACAAATAGGACTCGACGGCACCAAAGGTACCACCCCCTTGACCCAGCTGTATCAGCAGCCGGCGCTGGAAACTACGTCCGAGAGGCCAACGATTGAACCGAGTTCAGTCGTTGTCCGATTTTACTAGTGTAAAGTGAAGTTATTATGATCAGTGTTCTAGTCAATGAATAAGTGAAAGTGCCAGTGTAAAAAACGTTACTGTGTAAGTGTTAGTGATTTAATTCGAATATACGTCTTAAAAGAACTAGTTGGTTTTATTCTGCGTCCCTACGATTCTGAGATTATTATAATTTGCTAACTAAAATAAATTGTTTGATGAAATGAAGAGTTTATTTAACATATTTTAACTAAACCGAAAGTCTTCGATCAGTGTGTGTTGCCAGTGATGACATATGGAACAGAGACGTGGTCGTTCACTCTAGGCCTTATAAAAAGGCTGAAATTCACCCAAAGGGCAATGGAGAGGGCTATTCTGGGACTTTCCCTGCAAGATCGAATCAGAAATGAAGAGATCCGCAGAATAACCAGAGTAACTGACATATCCCAAAAAATTGCTTAACTGAAGTGGCATTGGGCGGGGCACATTGCTCGCAGAACCGATGGCCGATGGGGCCGAAAAGTTCTCGAGTGGCGACCGCGTACCGGAAAGCGCAGCGTGGGTCACACGGTGGACCGACGACCTGGTGAAGGCGGCGGGAACCCGTTGGATGAGGGCAGCGCAGGACCGGTCGTTATGGCGTTCCTTGGGGGAGGCCTACGTCCAGCAGTGGACGTCCATCGGCTGAGATGATGATGAACTAAAACAAAATTTTAACGAAAAATTAAAACCGCCTTCAAAAAAACTAAAATTTAAAAAAATAATATTGCAGCCGATGACTTTTTCGTTCGCATCATAAGAACATTAATTTGTTTTATCGAAGTCGCTGTCGCAGCCGGTACGATTCGCGACAGGGCTTGCATTAGTTTTTTGGCTTGGCTTGACACCGACTTCTATAAAACAAATTAATGTTCTTATGATGCGAACGAAAAAGTCATCGGCTTACACCACCTGTTGTATATACCATTGTGAAACGCAATAAAGCATTGAGTATTGAGTATTGAGTATTATTTTTTTGTTAAAATTTTGTTTATTTCACAAAACAAGTGGTGAATACTGAATACATTAGTTCAATTTAATAGTAGTGCTTTAAATTAACAAAAGCACTAGCCGGCACTACTATTTTCAAAGGTTGCCCTCGATTTCCTTATCATGGTACCCTTGAAATATCTTCTTTCCAACAAAAAAAAGAATCATCGAAATCGGTTCAAAAACGACGAAGTTATCCGCGAACACACATAAAAAAAAATTGAATGAGAAACCTCCTCCTTTTTTTAAGTCTGTTAAAAAAAAACAGATAAATAACTGGGTTTGGGTAAGGTTGTATGGAGAACAATTTTTTTTTTGTTATATAATATAAATACATTAAAAAAACATCACATTAATTGCTAGGCCGCATCGGAGCTGTGCTATTTTATTTAAGTTCTATAGTCGTAGGAACAAAAAGATCACGTTCTCAGACTAAAGTTGAATTGAAATGCATTGTATGTTCAAGCAATTATGGAATCATGATAGGTCTGGAGTGCGATTTTTGAATCTCAATCTCATTCGATGAACTCAGCAGTTGAAAATGTCAAAATTACTATGGAGATATGCATCTTCCCTACTGCTGATTTGACTTTCAAAAATGATGCTGATTTGACTTCAGGAGTGAGATTTTTGAAAGTCAAATCAGCAGTAGAAAGATGCATATTTCCATAGTTATTTTGAGATTTTCAACTGCTGAGTTCAACGAATGAGTTTCAAAAATCGCACTCCAGGTCAAAAACAACGATATGAAGATATCTACAGGGTGTCACAGAAAGGTACGGTCATATAAAGAGGTGCTTCAGACCATAGTCATCTAGTGAAAATAGTTCAGTTTGATAGTCTAAAGTACCCCTTTATGATATGGCTACACTATTCTGTAACGCCCTGTCTACATCATGGGTGTAAAATTAAATGCGTTCCAATATTGAACAGGGTACTCCAGACCATCATCAAACTTGTAATGTAGGTTGTTGAGAAATTCATAATAATTGGCGGGTTTTTTTTTCCTTTATTATAAATTATACAGGGTGTAAGTGACAGCCTAGCAAATACTGAAACGGTGAACTCAGCCCATCAAACTGAACAACTTCACTATTAGACTAAGTGTACTTTTTGCAACTATCAGCAGCAAGGCTGATTCAGTGTTTATGGATTGTAGAGCATCTCTGTGATGGGGATGAACTAGGTCTGCCTGCATAACTTCAGTCGGTTTAGGAGTTACAGACGTTTATAGGTCAGTAAAAAATTAACGATCAGCTGCAAGGCTGCCGACCTGCCTGTGAATCTGCCGACCCGTATCGCCAGACTCGCGTCGTGCCTTTAGGGCTGTCATCGGGAGGAGAGCAGATCGACACGGATTTCACCAGACAGTGATCGGACGTTCCCAGCGGGGCAGAAACCGATACTGAGTGCCTGTCTGGATCTGATTTCAGCAGAAGGTCCAAGAAATTGGGCGTATGGCCATCAACATCCGGTACCCGCGTTGCTTGATTCACCAGCTGGGTAAGATCTAGCGTTAACGCAAACTTGCGCGCCTCTCTCCCAGCATGGTCAGTTTTCTGGAACGGGAACAGCCACTCGCTATGGTGGGCATTGAAGTCCCCCAGAAAAACAAGCTCCGCCGTTGGATACCTTCGTTGGGCTGTGTCTGCCGTCTCAGTGAGATACTCCTTGAGCCTGGTTGTCTCCTGGTCACTGTTGTGCGATCGATAAACACCGACGTCGAGAGATTTCTCAACTCCGGTGTCCACCAGAAGCCATAGTACGGAGAACCCGGAATCCTCAAAGCATCGGAGACGCCGACAGCAAATGTCGTCGCGAACATACACACAGACCCCAGCTCGCCTCTTGAACTTATGTTCCAACGAGTATCCTGGGTAGTTGAGGTACGCCGTATCAGACGGGGTTGCTATCTGCGTCTCCGTTAAGAAGAATAGGTGTGGCCTCTCGGTCTCGAGGTGGTGGTGGACGAGATCGATATTTGAGTGCAGACCTCGTATGTTACTGACGTGCACTTTGAGTGGGAGGAAGTGCAGCCATTGTGTAACCTTTTTCTTCTTTTTAACTTTTTTGTTCATACTTATTTGAGTGAATGGTGCAGACGTGGGAAGAAAGTCGAGACGCTACTCAGATACCCTGATAGAACTATTGGGCTCGACTGACTGATGGGAAACTCACTTGGAGACTGCAGGGATGCCCGAACCCCCCCGCGATGGCCACCGGGTCCTCCCTTCCAGTCGCCAACTGGCGCGGTGGAGAATTGCGGGATTTTTCGCTAGTTGTGTGGGGCAGCCTTTCACACGTGGCTAGCGCACTATTTGGGCCCCCTACTAACTGCGGTCGGCCAACGACTGTCACCGTGCTTCGGATCCCGCTACCCTCCAGAATGAGTATCCCGGTACAGTGTTACCCAGAGGCCAAGACCAGTTCCGAGCAGCGCAACTGACTTTCTCCCATTCACCAGTGGCACTGGCACTCCTGCACACCGACGGAACGCAGCAAGCTGCTTATTGCCAGACTCCAGCAGGAGGGTGGTCGCGAGCCAGGCGGCTCCTTGCAGAGCCTACCACCGCTGTGGGGGATCGTTCAGCCGACACCACAAACTTGGTAGTCTGTGGAGGCGTTGCCCAGGGTGGACTGCTAGGAGGTAGATCCCCAACCACCCCAGATGGTTGCATAAAGTCCACTTATCTCTTAGTCTATATGGAGCCTACCTCAAGAAAGGCGAGAAAAAATCAGCTGTCCCATACATTTTAGTCGGGTAAAGCAGTTTTGTATGAGACAGCTGGTTTTTTTTTCGCGTATCCTAAGGTAGGCTCCACAGTAAAAGTTTTTTTCAGTTTGATGGTCTGAGTTCACCGTTTCAATATTTGCTAGGCTGTCACTTCCACCCTAAATACCGGTGATTTTTTTACCGTTCCGAAACTTTAATACCGGTGATTTTTTTACCGTTCCGAAACTTTAGGGGTGGTTCAGAAAATCATACTGAACCAACTTTCACTATGGAAGCAAAACTGAATTCGTTAAACAATATCATAGTCTCATTTGAGTCGAGTGGGCATTCCAGTTTTGTATGGAACAGCTGATTATTTTTTTGTGTTTTCAGCTTTGCTCCCATAGTAAAAGTTGTTCAGTTTGATGGTCTAAACCACCCCTGAATGATTCGGAACGGTAAAAAAAATCGTCCGGTATAATTCCGTGGAATACCTGACCTGGAAAATTATAAAACTGAACAACTTTAACAGAACTATGGAGCCTGTTCCATGGAAAATGTCTATAGCTAGTCGACAATAATGTAGGTATGAACAGCAGATTTTTTTCGCAGTTTCAAATTCCCATTTCAAGTTCCCGTAGTAAAAGTTGTTCCATTTGATAGTCTGATCTGAAGCACCCCGGGATAAAGTATCGAATGCATTTAAGTTTACACTGAACAACTTTCTCGATGGAGCACGATACCAGACTTTTGTTTTATATTCGTAGAAAAACAATGAAAAACAAAGCGCTGTAATAACTTTTCTATGCAAATATTCGGATTTCGAGGGGGGGGGGGGATAAATCCCACCTATCATGGATATGTGCCTGTGATGGGACCAACATCAAAAACGCAAAAAAAAAAAACAGATTTACATTTGAATCGCGTATTATAGGATCGCAAGTTTGTAATTGTATGGAACAGTAGTTTATTTTTTTGCGATTTCGAATTTGGTTCCATAAAGAAAGTAGTTCAGTTTGATAGTCTGATCATCCTCATGTAAGACCGTCAGCAAGGACCCTACGTAGTACGTATTTATATGTCAAGTGTTTTTAAATACTTACGCATAACGTCTAAGGTTGTATGGAAGAAATGGCTTTTAAGCGCTTAGACCGCTATGTTTTGTATCTTCTGTATTTCTTTACGGTATATTTTTCTGAGTAGGTAATATGTTTCGATTAATTGATTGCAAATAAGTTGATACTTAAAGGTTTTCCAAAACCTTTAGAGTCAAATATCTCAGCTCCGATGCATGCTAGGCCATACGTGTTAACAGAAAAATATGCTTGGGTTTTATAGTACTATAATTATATACTACTTTCATTGGTGGCCGCGACACTTAAAAAAATGACAATACCTTTACTCATACCCATTTATGCAGAAAAAAATTTTTTTTTTTGCATAAAGACTATACTGAGGTTTAAAAAACAAACTACAGAAAAAAAAGTAACATTACCGAGTGCGGTAATGTAATTATTTTCGCACGCGTTTTCTGTAAGCTGCATTATGTGACTAAAAGCGGTGCAATAAAGGCTGGGCCACACAGAGTGCAGCTGTAGAACGGGTGCAGGCCGGCTGCGGGCTGTTATTGTAAACTATGGAATTATATGCGAGGTGTCATACTGCGGCTACCGTTCCGCAGCTGTTCCGCAGCCGCGCCGGACTGCATCTAGTGTGACACCTCGCATATAATTCCATAGTTTACAACTACTGCCGGCCTGCACCCGTTCTGCAGCTGCACTCTGTGTGTCCCAGCCTTAAGAGCCACTTTACGAGCAAGTATGTTGAGAAAAATATTCAATCAATCAATCAATCAAATATACTTTATTTTGCACCAAAACAATACAATACAACAATATTCTTTATTTTTTTCTTTCTCTTTATGTGTATGATTAGATAATTACTGATATCTAATTATAGCTTTCTACTTAATATAATAGTAACTTCTGTTATCTAATGTGGTAAAAATTCCAGAGTGTGCTGTATTTCGTCTTTTGAATGCAGTATGATTAAATATATTTATAATTTCGCAGGCCAGACGCACCGCTCATCTGGCACATGACATTATAAATCTAAATATCAGTCCAGCTGTATCTCTAGTGGTAAGCTTCACTCAATAGATATATTATATAGAACGGCTTCACTCCAACAAATAAACCGGCCAAGAGCGTGTCGGACTTGCCCGACATAGGGTTCCGTAGTTATCATATGAATAGCTTATTCTGACATAGTTTAATAGCCTACCAAGCCTATTGTGCTGCCCCCAATCGTATTTTTTTTATTTCTAAACAATTAAACAACGTTTTAAAAAAGTGTCCACTTTTGGCGGTTTTAACGATATTAATAGCTACAAGCATAAAACACAATAATCAGTAATGTTTCGATAAATTGAAAGCCAATCAGGAGTGCGAATTTTGAATCTCATTCGCTGAGCTCAGCAGTTGAAAATGTCAAAATTACTATGGAGATATGCATCTTTCTACTGCTGATTTGACTTTCAAAAATCATACTCCAGGAGTGCGATTTTTGAAAGTCAAATGTGACATTCTTGTTTTTTGGAAATGTAGAAATGTCGCTACATAGTATAAAACAAAATCTCTTCCCGCTGTCTGTCTGTCCCTATGTATGCTTGGATCTTTAAAACTACTACTATTGCACCCGTGCGAAGCCGGGGCGGGTCGCTAGCTTAGAAATAAAAAAAATACGATTGGGGGCAGCACAATAGGCTCTGCGTATGAGACGTACGAAAGAAGGTCGAATATTACCAACCGCCATGGCCAATTTTCTTGTTTCGATGCTTGTAAGGAGGAGTGGCATCCTTTATGACTCTAAAGTCCTTGGTTGCGATCACGAAAGTAGAGACAAATAGTTTATACCATAGATAATAATAGTACACTCATCATCATCATCTCAGCCGATGGACGCCCACTGCTGGACATAGGCTTCCCCAGAGGATCGCCATAACGACCGGTCCTGCGCTGCCCTCATCCAACTGGTTCCCGCCGCATTTTCCAGGTC
Source organism: Agonopterix arenella (assembly GCA_927399405.1). Classification (NCBI taxonomy): domain Eukaryota; kingdom Metazoa; phylum Arthropoda; class Insecta; order Lepidoptera; family Depressariidae; genus Agonopterix; species Agonopterix arenella. The sequence goes on along the minus strand of OV656695.1, from coordinate 13,037,524 downwards.
GTTGATCCACCGTGTGGTTTACCCACTTACTACCCACGCTGCGCTTTCCGGCACGCGGTCGCCACTCGAGAACTTTTCCGCAGAAGAACCAGAGTAGCTGACATAGCCCAAAGAATTGCTAAACTAATGTGGCAGTGGGCGAACACATTGCTTGCAGAACCGGCTATTGCCGATGGGGCCGAAAAGTTCTCGAACAGTACACTATAGAAACGAAACTCCCGCGTTAAATTTCCAGATTCGCCTACAAAATGTCGAGATACCAATCTCGTGTTGGTTTAACCCCTGGATTTAGAATCATAAAGGATACCAAATCCTCCTTACAAGAATGGAAACAAGAAAATTGGCCATGGCGGTCGGTAATGTTCAACCTTCTACCGCGGCGTCGATGTTTTGAACTTTAGGTTTTAGCGAAAAATTCTTGGTTAATGGGTTAGACCCAAGGATTTTAGAATCATAAAGGATGCCACTCCTCCTTACAAGCATAGAAACAAGAAAATTGGTCATGGCGGTTGGTAATGTTTGAACTTCTTTGGATGTCTCCGTCGTCGATATTTCCAACGTTTTTGTGTCCCTTTCTATCCAATGATGTGACGTAATGTATGACAGGAGCTACAATTTTTGTTGTTGGATTAGAAAGGGATAAAGTAACGTCGAAAACATCGTCGATCATTACCGACCACCAAGGAATATTATCATGTTTCACCGCTTGTTAGGCAGTCTGTACTCCAAGGTATTGAGACAATCCCTCTGCCAGCTTCCTGGTTTGACCCTTTCTGTCAGAACAAAAATTAAATAAAAACTCTTTTTTAGGGTTCCGTACCCAAAGGGTAAAACGGGACCCTATGACTAAGACTCCGCTGTCCGTCCATCTGTCACCAGGTTGTATCTCATAAACCGTGATAGACAGTTGAAATTTTCACAGATGATGTATTTCTGTTGCCGGAATACTAAAAAACAGAATAAAATAAATATTTCAGGGGGCTCCCATACAACAAACGTGATTTTTTTGCTCATTTTTGCTGGATATTGATAACGGCAACAGGTAGACGCTTGAAATATTCACAGAATATTTAGTTTTACACGGTGAAAACGATATCATTAGCATCCTTTTAAACTACGAGTCTACCCATCAAACTGAACATCTTTTACTATGAGAGCAAAACGACCGGAGCAAATAAAAAATCTGCAGTTCCATACTAAACTGCAATGTCGACGCGCGAGTTCGCGATTCAAATGTATGCAACAGCAGATTTTTTATTTGCTCCGATCGGTTTGTTCCCATAGTAAAAGTTGTTCAGTTCGATGGGTAGACTCTTAGTTTAAAAGGAAGCTGATGATATCAATTGCACCCTGTATATTCACTTGAAAAGTAGATAATTAATTTAAAATAAAACAAATATTTCAGGGGGTCTCCCATACAACATACAAGATTTTTATGCCGTGTTTATAGATATCATTATACGGAACCATACGTGCGTGAGTCCGACTCGCACTTGGCCGGTTTTTATTTTATGTTTATGATTTTTATATTTGTAGGCAATGCAGTTGTCACAACAGCTGGTGCATCAAGGTCCTTCGTTCTCAGCTAACGGCCTGTTCAGGCTAGAATATGGTATATTGCTAAACGTAAGTACCTACTAAGTTTATTTTTGTCAGATTATTTCGAAATTCAATAAGTGTTTTTTGGTAAACTTATGTGATAAAATTTATTGTGTGCGGCTATAGGTACAGCTTGTTACAAAAAGCTTTAAAATTTTCTATGAATAATTTCAAAGCTGTTCTTCGTACCCAAGAAGTTTTAACCTACCCTACAGAGATGGAGGTTGCATTTAAAACGTAGTGATTACTGGCTCAGTGGTTGCATTACAAACATTTTTTTTTGAAACCAGTATCTATGGAATCTATGACCTTTACGACGTCACTGATGTTTCCCATCTCATTTCCCCTTTACATGGAGTTGTCATTGAATGACCTTCATTTGACCTCCATGTAAAGAGGAAATGAGATGGGAAACATCAGTGACGTCATAAAGGTCATAGATTCTGGCTTCAAAAAATTGTTTGTGATGCAACCTCCATCTCTGTAGGTATTTTAAACTTCTTGTTCGTACTTAATTAAGTATGTGTTAAAAACAATATCGTAACTTTTTTTTTGTTAATATCTTCAATGCACAGACATACTTCTGTTACAGATTTATAATAGTTTATAGATTATATTAATATCGTCTACGCGTATGGTGCGTCAAATTTTTATATGAAATTGACAACTCTGCAACCACCTTAAAAGTTCCATACATAATTACTTCCCACCCCTCCTAACAAACCTCCGTAGTAACTGTGCTAAAGTATGTAGTACCACAGATTATTTAATAGTTAGTACTTCGTTTTTACTAGATAATCTTTCTTATACTGTGGCTGAGAACAAAGAACAAGTAGTGATGAATATGAGAATGATGATGTGATGACGATGGAATAAATTCATGTTCGGTTAAATTAAGTAAAAATGTATTTTAACGAAAGTCCGAGGGGGGTAAAATCGAGCGTACTCAATCTCATTGATCGTCTCAAACTACGATAGTAGATTTTGCAGACAACGTCCATTATGGGAGCTTATTGACCAATCAGAGACCATCTTCAAACTCCAATAGTAGATTTTGTTGACAAAACACACTACGGGAAAACTCCGATAGTAGATTTTGCTGACAAAGTCCACTATGGGAGCTTATTGACCAATCAGAGACCATCTTCAAACTCCAATAGTAGATTTTGTTGACAAAACCCACTACGGGAAAACTCCGATAGTAGATTTTGCTGACAAAGTCCACTATGGGAGTTTATTGACCAATCAGAGACCATCTTCAAACTCCAATAGTAGATTTTGTTGACAAAACCCACTACGGGAAAACTCCGATAGTAGATTTTGCTGACAAAGTCCACTATGGGAGTTTATTGATCAATCAGAGACCGTCTTCAAACTCCGATAGTAGATTTTGTTGACAAAGCCCACTACGGGGAAAACTTTGATAGTAGATTGCGCTGACAAAGTCCACTATGGGAGTTTATTGACCAATCAGAGCCAGTCTTCAAAACTCCCATAGTAGATTTTGTTGACAAATCCCACTACGGGAAAACTCCGATAGTTGATTTTGCTGACAAAGTCCACTATGGGAGTTTATTGACCAATCAGAGCCCGTCTTCAAAACTCCCATAGTAGATTTTGCTGACAAAACCCACTATGAAAATCTATTGACCAATCAGCGTGCGCGTCAAAAACTCCCGTAGTGGATTTTGCTTACATGACATGCGCCCCGCACTCTGGCTTGGAAACCGCCTTTAGGCGAGCTAAATCGGCCCCCGCGCATTCTCCAAAAGCTCCGCCAATACCAGCCTTCACGAAACGTTATCCCAATCCCTGAATGCAATCAGCTGTTCGAACGAACGTTTGTACGAAAAGATTACCATTTTTTTAGCCCAGTAATTTTACGGAGTTTTGTTAGGCGGGGTAGGCAGTAATTATTAATTGGACTGATAAACTGTAACCGGCACCATTTAGTGACAAAAAGAATATCTTAAAACATATAAAAAAAAAAAAAAAAATGAAAATGTTTACAAAATCACATGATATTTCTGTACTAAATGTATGGGAATTTAATTTTGCGTTTTCTGAGAGTTCTAATACCTCGACCACGGTTCACCCCACAGAGACTTCTGTTCCTTAGCAGTAAGAGAATCGAATGGGATGAAAAATTTTTTTTGTGACAATTGCAGTTTTTCTCGATGACTGTACATTTTTTCAAAATCTGTGAATGCTCCAAAAGTTAGGGTTAGCCTCCTAAGAACTTTTTCTTGTAGCTATAATTCTTCTGGTAGCTGCCCTTAACTTTCCACCCTGTATTCTAAGACATTATTTTAATTGTTTCAGCTATGTCGGCTGGTGATGATGTTTGAAGTTATGTTACTACGATTCGCTGCTAATCAATTCAATTTAAAACACTAGTTTTTAATTACTAACATAACTTTAAGGGTGTAATTCAGACCATGAATCTAAACAACTTTGCCTAAAGAACATGGGTCGAAAAACGAGAAATTTTTTTGTATCTTTGGGTGATTAGTGCAGGTGTGTGGTGCGAGTAGTGTCCAATTCTGGCCCTGTACCCTGACTTTCGATCTTCGATATGTCGCGACCGTTTCGGTCCAAACTTCATTGTAATAGAGTTGACATTGGAACGAAAACGCTCACGCAATTGCGAAGTTCGAATGCCCGGGTAGAGGCCCTGATTAGTGGATCTGTTTAGTAAATCCGTCGACCAGTAAGTTTCGAGCGTCTGACGCTAAACGCTAAAACTAAACACTGCTGTCCAGACGTGTTTAGTGGCAGGCACGCTGCGAGTGAGGGGAAAGAGGGCGCGCGGGACTTGGCTACCCTCAGGCCACAACACGCAAAAAAATAGTACACGCTTCTTATCACTTTACTACGCAGATACTAATCACTCGTACTAATCAAGCGCTATCCACACCACAATAAACAATTTGGTCGTATAGTACGACATTTATATGACTATTCGGTTCTATAAAAGTTATATTACAGTCATTTTTGTTACTCTTGGGCATGTACTAGTGCTTTAGGGCTTTAGACGTCTGGTTATATAATAATGTCAAACAGACGTTCTGTCGACGTATTTTATACGACAGTTATATAGTGGTATTTACGGCAACGTATATACGTTGTACTCTTATGACTTTTAGTCGTGATAACGCAATTGTCGCGTAAAGGCCGATTTTGAGTCAATTTAGTCGTGTAATTTACATTTATAATACTGTTAACGGGAGGTGGTCGTGTATGCGTCGTAATATTAACCATTATGAAATAGTCGTGTAGCTGGTATGACTGTATAAGTCCTTAGGGACCACAATACGACTGCTATATCACCAAAGATCATGTAAGCGGTATTGCAAACCTTGTTTACTACTTCCACCATTTATTGTTGTACCGTATGTTTGAATGTTCTTTCATTATTTGTAAAATGGATGTAAACAAGTGGGAAACTATTAAAAAAAGTAGTGCATAAAAGGAAAGTAAAGAATACTTATCAAACACTTCAAGCGCTATCTATCTTTCTTCCAAAAAGGGTGATGGCTAGGGTTGCCAACCTTAGTGCACGGATTAGCGAGAAATTTGCAACAAAGATGCGGAACGTAGCTATAAAAAGCGGGACCCAGCTGGCAAAATATAAGAAGTTAAAACACAATTACAAAAGTAGAATCAATAAGGCAAATAAAAAAACAAAAGTAATAATTTTGGAGTCTTCTGTCAGTCCCTTTTGTTTATACTTAGTAAAACTATTAGTACTTACCTAAGGATGAAATGAAATAAAGTTAATTATAGAACGGCATATTCATTTTTTCGGGTAGGTAAAAACTCTTTATAAAATGTGCAAAAGCTGTATTGTTATAGCTTCTGTACATTTTATCAGGAGCTTTCGAATCGGAAACGAAAATCGGTCCATTAAGTAAACTTTTTCTATGATTTTACAAACCTAACAGACAAATAAATCGTCTTAAGGACTTTGAATTTAAAAAGACTGCATGAGTAGAAAAGCAACTTAATATTACTATGATTATGATATTTTAAATCGCTTTTTCTGAGTCAACTGAGTTCACATCTACTTCTGCCCGAAAGGTTGGCCAGAAAACGGGACAAGTAGGGTCCCGTACACATCCTTCGCGGGACTCATCCTCTAAGGGTCTCGAAACGGGACGTCCTCCCGCCTCTCGCGGGACGATTGGCAACCCTAGTGATGGCTAACCTAATCACTGATAAAATATCAATTAAAATTACTTAAAACTTAAAAATTTCGGAAGTGCATTGAAAATGAGTTGTAAACATCCCTCACATAATCAAGAAACTTAACTTCCCAATAGACTGCCGCTTACCTACATGTTTCTGTTCGAATGATTTAATATTATTAGATAAAATTTATAAATTCAAATGGCTGTCAGTTTTGTAATTTTTTTTTGTTTTTACTGCGGAGGAAACCGTTTCACATTTAAACGACGGCTTTCGTATGGTAAATTAGGTTATATGACGTTTAAGTGACGCCAACACAACCATAACGGTATATAAATGCCATGTTGTGACCCATACACGAGAAAAATTTGATCGGCGACGTTTTTATGCGACAAATAGGTCCTTATACGACTGTTACGCGTCACTTTTAGGGCGATAAGCTGTATAAAATGGGCCCTAAGGAACATTCTTACGGAACTTATACGACGATACAGAACGTCTACTCGACCATGTCTACTCGACCATGAAATTGTTCGTAGGGATATGGGACGTGTTTACTCCTAATCACTCAGCACCTGCACTAATCACTAATCAAAGTGAATACAGGCCTTTAGGGAAAGTTGTTTAGATTCATGATCTGAATGCACCCTTAAAGTTATGATAGTAGGTACTTAATTAAAAACTAATGATGTATGAAATGATCTCTAAAATAAAAACTGGTTTATAACTTTACTAACGTTACATTATTATTACAGTGTAAACAAACACTTTAGTAATATTAAGTGGTTTAGTTAGACCATCAAACTGAACAACTTTCACTTTTGAGCTAAAATCGATAAAAAATAAAAAAATCGGATGTCCCTTACAAAACTGTAGTACCTATACCTACTCGACTCAAATGTATGGTACAGCTGATATTTAAAAAAAAAAAAAAAAAAATGTTTAAAATGTTTTTCGATATTATCTCCATACTAAAAGTTGTTCAGCTTGATGGTCTAAACAACCCCTTTAATAGGGGGTGTTTTTTTACCCCTTGTATAATATTAGGTATCTATAATTATTAATTAGTAAGTAATTTTAGTACCTACAATATTTATAGTTAATAAACTAAACTTGTAAGTGTATAAAATAAATAAAATGTTTTATAAAAATATATAAGGACATTGTCGATTAGGTATTTTATTAATAACGTAGAGTTCCTATGTAATTGTCGAAGTAGGAAGTGCAATTAGCATGGTCTGTCTGTTAGGACATACCCATCCGGACACTTTATGCGTTGATGCAATCGCGATACAGCAGAGCTGCTAATTAGCAGCACAACTAGCATGCCACCCACGACAAAGCGATAAACCGAAAAAAAAACGTCATGCGCGCTCTTTTCGGCATACGTAAAATAAAAAAGACGGAAGCACATCCCGATTTTTATCGTTTTCTTGGGTATGATTATTATGTCGGCCTTGCATGCCACCCCCGAGGAAACGATAAAAATCGAGATGTGCCTTCATCTTTATTATTTCACGTATATGAGAAAGAGCGCGCATGACGTTTTTCTCGGTTTATCGCTTTGTCGTGGGTGGCATGCTAGCTGTGCTGGCTACAGATAATTTTTTTTGTTTATACGATTTTGATGTTGGTCCCATAGAGAAATTTTGTATAGTTTGATTGTCTGATCATCTCCTTAGAAAACTGTCAGCATATTAAGAAGCACCCTGTACGTATACAAGGTGAAATTGATATCATTGGCATCCTTTTAAACTAAGAGTCTACCCATTAAACTGAACTGGGAGCAAACCGATCGTAGCAAAAAAAATCTGTTGTTTCATACAGTTGAGTCGAGTAGGTATGGAACAGCTTTTTCTTTTTAAGGAAAACATTACTATATGATACATCATCATCATCATTCTTACTTATTTTCAAAAGAAACCTAAATTTTATATACAGGGTTCGCGATTAATTCCTAAAAGTTTTTTATTTTGATGATGTAACTAAACTAAAGGACCTGCTAAAGTATGTAACTTATTAAAGTTTAACAAAACACCACAACGAACGTCATAATAAAATTTTAAATATCTGCTGTCCCATACATTTGAGTTCAGTCAGTTCAGTACCTACTGCAGTTTTGTATGAAACAGCAGATTTTGTGAAAGTTGTTCAGTTCGATGGTCTGATCAATCCCTTAAAAAACCGTCAACATGTTAAGAAGGGCCCTATACAGGGTGTAAGGAAATGTATCATTAGCCTTATACCACATACTCTACCCATCAAACTGAATAACTTTTACTAAGGGAGCAAACCTGTCAGAACAAAAAAGGGTCAGCTGTTTTGGCTGTTCCATACTAGTAAAACTGCCCTCCCTTCTTAATATGCTGATTGTTTTTAAGGGGTTGATCAGACCATCGAACTAAACAACTTTCTTTATGGGACCAAAGTCGAAATTCTCCGATCGGTTTACTCCCATAGTAAAAGTTGTTCAGTTTGATGGGTAGACTCTTAGTTTAAAAGGATGCCAATGATAACAATTTCACCTTGTATACGACAGGGTGCCAGAGCTGTGCTGGCTGACAGTTTTCATTATTAAGACTTATAGGTTGAACACACGTAACGAGGCTGTACTCGAACTCTCTCGGCCTAATGATACCTATCATTTTAAGTACTGTCTCACCAACAATGGCGAGAATGATACTAGACCGAGAGATTTCGGTTGGCGAGTTGGTGTTTATACTTACGTATTTTGCTTGTTTGGCGAGTCAGTTTAGGGGAAAAACCGTGCTACTAATAGGAACCGGCCTTCTAGTCCCATCAAGGCCCTGAGCAGACGACGGACAATTTTGTCCGCGGTTTCCCATGGTTCACTGGGTGGACCAGGCAGGTGGACCACGTGAAAGAACCGGACAAGTGCCATACCTACCATAAGTCACATCACTGTTGTAGTATGGTTGGCCCATTCTACCACCAGGAGTTGGCCAGTGGTATGGTGGGCACCCTCGGTCACCTTGTCTGCACGATGGAACCATACGGGTCTGTACAATTATATTTTACACAAGACATGTTACCTTCGTATACAATGGCGCGTAAAATTCTGCCGCGCCATAACCGTCTCGCTCGTAACATTGCTTGACACGGACTATTAAAAGTTTTCTAGTCTTCAGTCTTCACTTTGCGCGTGTTGGAATACTATACTAGTTATACAACGTGTTAATGAATTAACGCAAAACTAGAAAGTAGTTTGTTTAGAATCGAGAGCAGAATCAAATTATCATGGTTTCAACATAGGTAATTTTTTTCAAAATATTAAATTCGATATAAGGATATCGTAAATAAAGTAAAGGATAAAAAATGGTTATTGTGGGTTATCCCTAAGAGATAGAAAATATACCATCGCGGATTATGCATCGGAATTTCTACTTCAGCGTATGCAGGTTTCCTCACGATGTTTTTCTTCTCCGTTTGAGAGCAGTAGGCCTCGCACGCCAGCACGCCACCCCCGAGAAAACGATAAAAATCGAGATCTGCCTCCATCCTTATTAATTTACGTATGCCAGCACCGCTAGCATGCCACCCACGACAAAGCGTTTAATAGAGAAAAAGGTCATGCACGCTCTTTCTGACATACGTAAATTAATAAGGATGGAGGCACATCTCGATTTTTATCGTTTTCTCGGGGGTGGCACGCGAAGGCTACTGAAAGAGCACGCATGACGTTTTTCTCGTTTAAACGCTTTGGCATGCTAGCCGTGCTGTCAGTATTACGTACCTAAGTTGTTTAATCGAGAAAAAGGTCATGCACGCTCTTTCTGACATACGTAAATTAATAAGGATGGAGGCACATCTCGATTTTTATCGTTTTCTCGGGGGTGGCACGCGAAGGCTACTGAAAGAGCACGCATGACGTTTTTCTCGTTTAAACGCTTTGGCATGCTAGCCGTGCTGTCAGTATTACGTACCTAAGTTAGAAAAACTTATTGGTAGGTAAATGGCATGTCGTCCGCTCGGATTCGAACTCTTGATTCCATAATAGCTCGCCGCAACGCGCTACGTTTCTTATTTCGTAACTTATTTCTGGAGAGTTTGTTTGTAACAATTGTATAATTTTTATTTATAAATAATCCCTTCATTATGGTTGATGATGATTATAATAATACGGCGTAGCGGCGTGTGCAGTTGCCTGCAAAGATTACTATAACCAGGCAATTGTTGTAACTTAATTGATTATTAAATATGTGGGTAGGTTAATTGGTTTCTATGAATGGATTTAGATTTTTTCCTTGTAAATATTACATACTTCGACTTTAGTCTAGTCCCGCATGTGGAGCGGACGGACGGAAAAAAAGGACATAAAATGTCCAGTTTGGTAAACTATTGAAATTAATCAACTGCAAGCAAAAGTAGAAAAACCGATCAAGAGCGTGTCGGTCTAAGGGTTCCTTGTTTGACTACGTAACCGTAAAAAGCATGCTTACAAGACTGTACGACATCATATCAATAATGTACAGTAGTACCAGGTTTATAAGCCGTAGTGGTCCAGTGGCGAGTAACCTTGCCTGCCGTGCAGGAGGCGATGGTTCGATCCCCGTCCAGGCCGACTCGTACTAATGAGTTTTTCAAATTTTATGTACGATTTGTAACACCACTGGCTTTTCGGTGAAGGACCTACTGTCCATTAATCATTCATTTCATCAATTAATGTGCCGACGGGCTCACTCCCCATCACACTGGACAGAGTTTCGGTACTAGTGAAACGTGGATGTTCTGAGGTTTCAGAATATCTCTGACTACCCCCTCGGGGAATATAGTCGTGAGCATATGCATGCGATGTACCTGCGCAACAAATTTTAATAGTGCGCGAAATTATATTGCCCAATCAGGATTGGCTAATTCGTTTTCGCGCCCTTTTTCGCTGCTATCCGACTTTGCACCCTGTGAGTACTAAATGAATTCGGGTTTTGTCGGGGACTTGGTCCTGCTCTGCGCAAACGAAGATTGACGAGCGGAATTATTTTCCTGGTCGTAATGTAACGATTTCATTTCGCTGTAATGATAACCTTTAATGATATAATCATCATCATCAGCCTATAAACGTCCCACTGTAGGGCACAGGCCTACCCTCAGGGAGGGTGTATGGGTATTAGTCCATCAACGCCCAATGCGGATTGGTAGACTTCACATAGTCATCAGAATTTATATTAATCAGGTACATTGGAATAGAAGTCACAGTCAATTAAAACTTTGTTCCGTTATCTCGGGGCACGGGAGCCAAGTCGAGCAAAGAAGCTGCACGGCCGTACCATCCTTTTCTCGATTTATTATTCTGATGTCGACATGTGATGCAACTTTACTACATGGTTGTGTTACATATTGTTAGTACTATATATGCACAGAGTACTATAATTACTACCGTAAGTATCTATTATGGTATTAGGTACCATAATGCGTTTGGCACATTGACTTCAGAAGTCAATGGTTCAGAGGCTGGTTCAGAGCCAATTAGTTGTGAAATATAACACACTGTGCGTTTGAAAACTTCTTGACACAAATTCTTATTAGCTATTAGTTAGGATATGTTAGTGAAGGACATCACACGAGTTTTAATTGACGCAATTGGGATATCTATACTATTATAAAACTGTAACAGGAAGTTTGTCTGTACATTGAAGATATTAACAAAAAAAAAGTTACGATATGGTTTTTAGGTGTCCCTGATTCCATTTCACCAATTTTTGGATTTTTTGTCTGTCTGTTTGTTTGTGTGTTTGTTTGTTTGTTTGAACGAGTATCACGCAAAAACTACTGAACCGATTTTGATGAAACTTTTTTGTTTGATAGCTTATTATCTGACTTAAAATTTGGTATATAATTTGTGCGGACGAAGCCGCGGGTTAACGCTCGTACCATATACATTGACGCGTTCATTTCCCTTGACACCGGCGACAGCTGCCGGAGGCTGTCTGCTGTCTGCTGTATCAGGCCCGCGCAACTCTCTAACAAAAAAACGTTATATGAAACGTGCACCGCCGCCATTAAATTTCTTTGAACGGTTGCACACGTTTCATACATTCTGAATCATCGGTCACGACCAGTTTTTAGTATGGACTCTTATAACGTAGTGAGTTACATTCTCTTTGTGCTGTATAGCGAGTGGTGGCCACCGGCCACACGTGGGTGACAACTCCCTACAAGCATGGCATAGCATATGCCTTATCAAAGAGATTATACCTAAAGGAGCATAACGAGATCCTTCCTCTGAAGCTCTTATACAAAGTGTAGGTGTAGGAAGCAGTTTGTTAAGAATCGAGAGCAAAATCGAATTATTATGGTTTCAACAAAGGTATTTTTTTTTTCAAAATATTAATTAATTTGTTTGTAAAATTTAAAATTTACTGAGCCCGATGTCAACCCACCGCACGGGCACACTTACCCTACTTACTACCAAAACAAGATTCTTAAAATTTAACTATGAGTACGTTAGCGCTTTCATTCATTGCTGAAATGATAAATCATTTTTGCCTCAAAACTTAAAATGCGAATAAATTTAAATTTTAACTATCAAAATAATGAAATTATTGTTTCAATCTAATTATTTTGTTATAAATCAGTTGGTGTGTATGAGGTTTTGCGCCTCTAGTGTCTATATCATTCTCTATGGTCAGAGTTATTTTCGTTTTAAATCAAAAAAGTTTTTATTTCTCCTCTACATATTTTTCATACAACCAAAGAGTTTTCATTACAAATCTAAGATATACAGATCTGGCAATAATCGGTCAGAAAAACTGAAAAACTGACGTCAAGCCGTTCAATTTACTTCATTCAATTAAAAAGAAAAAAGTTTTCTTCCTTTTTTAGTTTTTATGACTTTTGATATTTTGTCTCCAAGATATCTTGCCAGTTCACATCAGAGAATGTTTGAATCAATAAAAAGTTTTTATTCCAAAATCCCAAAAAATCCCAATAATATTTCTTTGGTATATATTTTCCATACTGAATTAAAATAAGAATTTAAAAAAACAATGGTTCACCAAAAATTGCCCTGGGTCACTGCTAGTGTATGATAAATTATATTTGTTTCAATTCAAAAAATATCATTTCTATTCATAAGAATTATCTAACGATTGAAAAATCTGCCCTAAATTAAACAAAAAATAAACGTGACACGCACGTTTCTTTAGTTAGTGTTCTTTGAATTGATTTATCGAGTTCTCGACTTGTTAAGATTTTTTTTCGTCTCGACTAAAGCCAGATTTCTCGAGAATTATCGCTTCGAGAAATCTCGAACTGAAACCCTAAACATCATCAACGCATAACATTATGTCCAGCTCACAAAGGACAGAGGGGAGAAACATACTGTAGGTGGAACACCTGTGCCCCCATCATGCATAGCTGTTATCAGTTCCTTCATTTCTCGAACTAAGTAGAATAATACTGCATGGCCAAGGACTCCTCTTACGAAAAAAAAAGAGATGACTAATTGAAACACTAAGATACGCAAGAACGACATCGCAACTGCACCGCCGTGACTTTGCAACTGAATCACTGCTGACACTATAAAGTAGTGAGTTACATTCTCTTTGACACACCTGATTGATCTCTTAAATATCGGCGAAAAAACAGCAATGTCGCGGGTCGCGGCGATAACCAGCGATTTCACGGCGATATCGCGATGATACCGTTCCGTCAACGCCTACGCTCAAAAATCGCTAGGGGTGTCGTCCCGAACCCGCATAAATCAATACCGCATGTTAAAAAAATCGGCCATGTACCGGGATAGGTACGGAGTGAAATCGGTTAGTTTAGGCTGATTCGCCCATTAAGTCTACTCGCACGAAGACCCACGTAGGTTTCGAATAAGTCTTAAGCACGATTAATACACTACCTCACGCGTTCGCAATTAGAAACTAAAAAGGGGGGCGTCAGCGTCACAGTCATTCACAATGTAGGCAAACGTAACAACGAGACTGTCCGTCATCTACCTATACTACTGCAAAATTATCGTTACTTCCTTGTGGTCTGAAGGTTGGACTAACACCGTGAACCTACGACCCCGCTATTACATCTAGAATTAGTGCGTTTACCGTGACGGTGGAGGAAAATGACCATATAAATCAGAGCACGTTTTCTTCGCGCATAAACACATTGCGGCTCCTACCTGATGCGGCGCGAAAAGTTTACGAAGCATTAAAAAAAGGATTCTTTGCAATGATTTTGTGGTTTTTGTTGCTGTTACCGGTGCTTTGGTTGGTGGTGTTTAAGTTCAGAAGGAGAAGGATGCACAAGCTGGCGGATTTGGTTCCTGGTTCGGGACAAGATGTGCCTGTTATAGGCATAGCGCACACGCTGGCTGGAAACACTGAGGGTGAGTACGGCTTTATATTTAGACGCTATAGCTACTAGGTAGGTATAAGGTTAAGTAATGTACAAAACATTTTTAATACTAGAAAATTTTTAAGGGTAGATTCAGAATAAGTTTCCCTAACATACGGGTCGAAAAACGAAAAAGGTTTTTGGATCTTCCAAACAAAAGTGCGGATCAGCCGATCGATTTTCTATGGGACTTGGGTTCAGGTTCACAAAATTTTCTCGTTTTTTGACCCTTACGGAATAAAAAATATGGGTGTATATCAGACTAGATTAGTAAGTACTAAGGGAGGCACTTAGATTTTTCTAAGTTAGTCAATAACTCAGTAAAATTAAGCAAAAAAAAATCCATTCAATAGAAATAATTCCCGGAGTCCGTTCTTTCATAAGATTAAAGAAAATAAAAAGTCCTGGTGAGAGGGTGACCCGGAGGAAGGGGGGGGGGGGGACCACAAATGTCCTAAGACGTGTTGTTTTATAGGAAATAATATAGTCAGGTATAACTTGTACCTGCGAAACTACGACTTAAATATTCTGAGAAATTAGAGAATAACTGAAAAAAATCACCTTTAGAGCTGCCTCCCATCTCTCTCATCGCTTTTTATTAAAAGCCGTGTTTAAACCAAGTTCCAATAATCCGGGAATTTTTTATCCTAATTTATCTAATTTTCCTGGGTTATATTATTTTAAAACTATTTTAAAAATTTTCTAATTTTATAACTGTTTTAATCTACTCCTAATAATTGGATATTTTAAAAGTGAAATGTAGTGTTTATTTTGTTTGTTACAATGAAATAAATTAAAATTTTATCTGGCTGAGAGCAAGTAAAATATATGGGCCTGTTTTAAACTGTCTTCAAATAATATTTGTATGGAAAACTTTAGAACTAAATATTTAAATGAAAATCGGACACATTAAAAGCACAGATATTGGTTTCTAGATCGTGTCTAAAAATATAATGTCTCTTTATAATGAGCACCGGTAAGGTTAGGAACTCTCTCCTTGCGTCTGTTTTCCCGGGCAAATATAATCAGGATATTTTTAAAAGAAGAGGCTTTTTCTGGGCGAGGGCGCTACATCCTCAGCTTCATCTACCCTTTCCATCAGGTGAGCTGAAGCCAAACACAAATCCATTATGAATGAAAAAAAAAATCATTTAATTTAATTGGTTAGTATTGAAAATATAACCAGACTGCGTTTGTTTGGAGCCAGCTCCGAATTATTTATTTATTTATTTTATTTTTATTTTTTTTTATTATCTTTTGAACCATAACACAAGCTGTTATGGCAGCAGCTTGAAGTTTTCACAGAATAGGCGCATTTGCGAAACAATCAAAAAAGTGGTGGTATGGAACAACAAGCACAGAAAAACCCTCGGTGCGCGAGTAGAACGACTAGCACTATACCGGTTTTTTATAAAATCCAGCTTAGTACACACACACACGTGCGTTGTAAGACTTGCAAACACTTATAAAATGATGATAACTAAAAAAATTTCAGATATAATGGCGACTCTGCAGAATTTCAGTTACGGAGCCATGACAAACGGTGGTATTCTCAGAGGTTGGCTTGGACACATACTGTACTTTGGTAAGCTAGCAAATTTTGTTTGTTAATAAAGCGATGAGATAACGTACCTACGTTTAAATTAAATAAAAAAAGTTAAAAAGTGTTTAAATAAAACAATTTTATTTTAATGGAAACTGCACTAAACGGTAAAAATAAAAACTAAGCGTAAGCGTTGTTAGCATAATCGTTTTAAAATGTGTAAAAACCACTAGGTACTTGAAAAAATGAAACGTAAATATTTTTCGCATAATATGGGTGGAATTAAAATACTAGAATGATGGTTGCTAGAACGTTTGAATAACATTATCCCCCAAATAGATTATAGTCAGTTTTCTACATATAACCACGCATATAACTTAATTCGTCTACAAGGTATTTTAAACCCTGACCATCTGATCGGGTCAGTGACCCTATGCATGCGTGCTGCACGGCTAGCATGCCACCCACGACAAAGCGTTTATACGAGAAAAACGTCATGCGCGCTCTTTCTGGCATACGTAAAATAATAAGAATGCAGTTCCATCTCGATTTTTATCGTTTTTTCGGGGCCGAGACCAGCCTAGCTAGCATGCCACGCCCGAGAAAACGACAAAAATCGAGATGTGTCTCCATCTTTATTATTTTACGTAGGCCAGAAAGAGCGCGCATGACGTTTTTCTCGTTTAAACGCTTTGTCGTGGGTGGCATGCTAGCTAGGCTGCAGGTACTATATCCAGCGATTCAGGGGGCGGATGAATTGAGCGCACAATAATAACAAAAACGAAAATTGGTAAAAAGTTCTACGAGTGGTAGAACGAAGAGTAAGAAGAGTGTGAACTTGTGAAGATTGGGAATTTTATTACTAACGTTTACCTTAATAAACTATTTCTTAAACTGTGCCGGACATATTAATGGATATCTCGGTAGAGGATAGAGGCGTAGAGGGCGCATTCGCAGAATGCCACCCCCGCAAAAGGCGAAAAATTGAAATGACTATGTGCTTGGAATTTTATTACTAACGTTTACCTTAATAAACTATTTCTTAAACTGTGCCGGACATATTAATGGATATGTCGGTAGAGGATAGAGGCGTAGAGGGCGCAATGCCACCCCCGCAAAATGAGAAAAATTGAAATGACTATGTGCTTCAATCTTTGTTACTTTACGCCGCAGCGTGCGCATTACGGTATTCTCGTTTGGTCGCTTTGTCGTGCGTAGCATACTAGGCCTACAGGACGTACAGTACATTAACTATTGACGAAGTCGTTAAATTCAACGTTCGTACGTTTCTACGGCAGGGTGATGTACCTACTCGGAATTGACACGCCCGATATAATTATGAACGTGTATGAAGCAAAGAATCTTAGTAAATGATTTCTCTGTATGTGCCTGACGACGTGTAGAATTAAATACGTTACAATACTTAAAGGGATGCTTCGGACCAACAAATGATGACATTTTACAATAGGACCATCATTAAAATCACAAAACAAAATCAGTTTTTTGAATCGAGTTGCCTTTAACATTTTCGCGTTTTTAATTCTATTCCAATAGTTAACATTTTTCAGTTTCATAGTCTGATGCACCCCCTAAAGTATGTAACGTATTAAAGTTGTCACCCTGTGCCATAGATTAATAATAAGTTACTAGCGTTAACCCGCGACTACGTCCTCACAAATTATATACCAGATTTTAAGTCAGATAATAAAGCTATCAAACAAAAAAAAGTTTCATCAAAATCGATTCAGTAGTTTTTGCGTGACGCTCGTTCAAACAAACAAACAGACAGACAAAAAATCCAAAAATTTCTGATATGGAATCAGGGACACCTAAAAACCATATCGTAACTTTTTTTTGTTAATATCTTCAATGTACAGACACATTTCTGTTACAGTTTTATAAAAGTACATAGATAGATTACCTCCTGTGCCCTGTAGATAAGTATAAATATATTTTAACTATGTATACTGTATTTGTCCTAACAGTGGTGGTAGACCCCGTTGATCTAGAGATGGTGTTGAAGACCTGCTTAGAAAAGGACAATTTGCACAGATTTTTAAGGAAAGTCATTGGAAATGGAGGAATTTTTGCACCAGGTAAGTAAATCTTTGCACCAGGTAGGTTTTTCAAATCGTTGATACTTTTGAATGCCCCGGCGACGAAGCCCGAGTTCCGAGATAGCAGCACGTCTATAGTATGATTTCTCTACTCGTGCGCGACCTGCCTTCGCTGCAAACTAAATGACCTTTATCTGCGCTTTTCGGAGACCGAAAGCCGCGCTAGCCGCGATAAGTATGGAAAAAAGCCGAGTCGAGCGTGTGTAGAGAAATCATACCAGACGTGCTGGTCTACAGTTACCGCATGCTTGTTCTAAAATAAACGACGATGACATACTTTACGATAAGGTTTGTAACAAAGACAGAGGCATATTTCGATAATCCTCGCTTTCTTGGCGGCTGTGTGCTAGGCTTACAGCTTACCTTACTCACGAATTCTCACTGGACAAACGTGGTGTGGTGCAGTGACGGAAGGTGGCTCCAATGAAGTACAATTTCAATTTGATATGATTATTATGATTACGTTGCTCGCGAAATTTCTGTTTCTGAACATCCCGAAAGCAACTACCGTCGATAGTTATACATGGTGTTAACTTAAATGTGTTATGTGGTATACCTAAGTACTTAACAGCTTTAGACCATCAAACTGAACAACTTTCATTACGGAGACAACATCGAAATAATGAAAAAAAACTGCTGTGCCATAGAATATGTAAATTCTCGTCCAAAAAGTATGAAACTGTGGCTTTTTTTTGTGATTTGAAAATGAGCCCGTACCTAGTAAAAGTTGTGCGGTTTGAAGATCTGAAGCACCCCATTAAGTATGTAGTAACGCATTTAAATTTACACCCTGTATAATATTTATGCTAAAAAAATTATACAGAGTTTCGTTCTAGACCTCATTGTTGAAAGTTATATTTTACAGTTCAGTTTACCTAAAATGAAATTGTTATTGAATGCTAATAAAACTATAAGAAAGTCTTAGAAATATTGTGTAAATACACTGACCTACAAAATTAAGAATCACACTTTAGTTAGACGGCAATTTGAAAAGGAGTGTTTTTGTTTATAAATAAAGGTTTTTTCAGGCATTCCTTAAAATAAGATGAAGTATGACTATGAAGTTTAAATATAAAAAATAAAAAAAATTATTATCTTGTGCACTTTAAAGGTTATTGCAATTTAAAAAGTGTAGTACTAAGTTTTGAAGACCAGTGTAGCTCTTACATTTCTTATTGCATATTCAATATATTGAATTGATCCTATTTAAATGCATTTACTGCATTTCTTGTTAGTATCAATCATTAACAAAATAATTACTCTATAATTATGGAACAAAGCATGGGGTCACTATTATTATCGTTAAACGACATAGTTACATCATTATGGTAAGACATATACATCGGTGAATGTTGTTGGCCTTCTCTACTATAGTAGGTTTATTCACCTGTCATTTATCAAATTATCTGATGAATTTGGGTCGAAACCAGGCAGTAACTCTACATTTTGGGCCGATTTTGGCATATATTGCTTGCTTTGATCGCTATACTTTAGAATAGAGAGAACAAATCAGGCAATGTATGCCCAAATCGGCCCTAAATGTAGGGTAATGTAATCGCTGCTTAAGGTGACCACACATGGTGGCTATAAGGTATCTTAAAGTCGAGGTTGAACTCAATTTATGTAATCCTATAAATAAAGTGTTCAGTATGATGGTCTGATCACACCCATAAAAAACGTATTAAGAAAAACCATGTATAACAAAATAAGCGTAGGTTCTTAAAGAATTATTAGTTTTTACTTATGACCTTATACAAAACCACATCCTTATGTGGGATGTTGTTTTTCTCATGAGGTCAAAACAATTGTTTACAGCAGTTTGTATTTTAGACATGTAAACATTGTAAAGCCCACTAATGCAGCGGAAAATGTCGTTCCTTTAAGAGCCTACCGAGCCTAATGTGCTGCCCTCAATCGTATCTTTTATTTCTTAACAATTAAACATCATTTCCAAAAAACAAGAATGTCACATTGTAGTCCTGATTGGCTTTCAATTTATCGAAACATTACAGATTTTTATGTTTTATGCTTGAAGCTAAACATTATAAAAACAAATCCACAGTGACCCGATAGAATTGAAAATCAGCAATGACTACAATGTGATATTCTTGTTTTTTTGGAAATATCGTTTAATTGTTAAGAAATAAGAAAAATACGATTGGGGGCAGCACAATAGGCTCGGTGCAGCCTTAATGGTTTTAGTCGTTCCTTAAGGTACTTGTCGGATTAGAATAAATAGAATACCTATGTTCCTCATCAACGTTTATTTCATTTTATTTAAAACGGGCTTTGTGTTTGACCTCAGTTTCACAAAACGATGAAGAATATCTAATTACAATTCTTGAAAATAGTTATTTACGTAAAATCTAAGCACTTATTTCATATCAGATCGTGTTTTGGAAACAACAAAGTTTTCAAAAATACGGTCCAAAATAACATATATTTTTCGTGGTGCAATGCGTTGCACAGATTTTGCTACAAAACTATTTCTGCATGTATTGAAGTGAAATAGAAACTAGTGACTACTTATCGTACGTGATCAGGAGTGCGATTTTTGAATCTCATACGTTGAACTCAGCAGTTGAAAATATACGGAGATACGCATCTTTCTACTGCTGATTTGACTTTCAAAAATCGCACTCCAGGAGTATGATTTTTAAAAGTCAAATCAGCAGTAGAAAGATGCTTATCTCCTTGGTAACTTTGACATTTTCAACTGCTGAGCTCAGCGAATGAGATTCAAAAATCGCACTCCAGAGCTCCAATTTAGGGTACATTTTAATGACACACATTTTTGAACAGATATCAGTTTACTGCAGAATATTTATAAATAGTTCTATCATTAGTCATTACAATAACCATAACCTAAACCTAACCTAACCTAACCTGATCTTAATGTACCATATTCTGGCAAATAAATAAATCTATCTATCTATCTACCTTTAATATACAGTACCAATCTGGAGAAAGCGACGGAAGGTCATAGTGCCGGCTTTCAGTCCTAAAATAGTGGAGAATTTCGTGGAGGTGTTCTCCGAGCAAAGCGAGAAGCTTGCCAAGTTGTTGGATGGTCGCGCCAATAAGGAACAGTTCAGCATCTGGCCTTTCCTCACTTCTTACACCTTGGACTCTGTATGCGGTAAGTTATTTCTCTATTATCTATTCATGGTCAGGATCATCTACAGCAGTGTTTCTCAAACATTGTTATGCCATGGCCCGGTAATTTTCACACTGCCCCTACGTGACCCACTTAATACTTTTAAACCCAAGCTGGTTACGTTGGGTAAAATAATACACATTTATTAATATTAAAAATGATTTATCATACTACATATTTTGGTATCGCCTATTTAGTCACTACATTTTGGTGCGGCTGCTGCTTATTTTTTACCATAGAATCCAAGTTCGCGGAAAATGACGAAAGTTTTGTCCTAAGGTCTGGTTCCACTTCAAGTCGGTTTCTGTATTTATTTCTATGGTAAACTAGTGTTGAAAACCCAGATTCACATTTATAAGTTGTGACAAAAGTTATTAGTTAGCTAATTTTGTGTATTCTTGACGACAAGATAACCAAAAATCTATCAATGGTCTTGTGTCAAATATATCCTTGAGTGCTGTGTCAGTTGACAGTTCAATCGATCGATAGCAGGTATTCTATCGGTTGCAGAAACGCTCATTAGAGTTAATCCTCCATTAAATCTTATGCTAGCTTTAACTATGTCAACAAGACAAAAAGTGACAGCAAGAGATTTAATGGAGGATTAACTTTAATGAGCGTTTCTGCAACTGAGCCATTATTTATAATGATCTACAGCTTGAATCCACCGACTGCTGAGTATAGGCATCTATTTATTTATGTCGCCCCATGTCCTGAGCAGAGTCCTATCCCCTTATTATCTATTAGAAGATATTGATCTCGCGAGGGTTTCCAGTAACCCACTTTATTTCAGCGTTTCATCATCATGAGCCTATCATCGTCCACTGCTGAACATAGGCCTCTCCAAAGGCGCGGCAAAGATATCTATCCTCGGTCCTCGCTTTTTCGTACAAACTCAAAATTCGTTGTAATTTTTCATAGTTGTTGCAAATTTCAAAATGGTTGTTCAGTTATCGGTACAAATACAAATAATACAAATACAAATTATACAGGGTGAAATTGATACCCATAAAACTGAACAACTTTCACTATGGGAGCAAACCGATCGGAGCAAAAAAATTATCAGCTGTTCCATACCAAACTGCAATGCCAACTCGACTTAAATGTATGCAACAGCAGATTTTTTTTAGCTCCGATCGGTTTGCTCCCATAGTGAAAGTTTTTCAGTTTGATGGGTAGACTCTTAGTTTAAACGGATTCTAAGGATATAAATTTCACCCTGTAGATACAAAGATCGATGAATCGGATACAAATATTTTATTTTTTATTTTTATCTTTATTGGGAAAATCAACAGCCTATATTCATCATACAAATATTTGTGCCTTACGGGATTCGAACCCGCGACCCTCGGCACAGCGGGCAAGTTCACTACCGACTGAGCTACCGGGCCGTCACTCACACGTATTTCATTTGCTCACGTCTATTATTTCGTTGGCCATCGTTGGTGTCCATTGCCATGTAGTTGGGCAACAGGGAAGTCCATGGACGAAAGCCAACTGGACTTTTATTACATTTTTATGTAAATATCCATAATCATGACAATAATGGAAGTTAGTACGTGCATGGCGTCATTAATGTTGCTTTTTACTATGAAATGGGTCAGTAACTTTGCTCTGTCGTGTTTTGATTTATTATTCATGTTCTAGGTTTGAACTAGGTCTGGGTATTACACGCAATTTAGGATTTAGCGTATTCTAATAATACCTAATAGTCTTTAGTTTGTATTCTATTGTTGAAACTGAGTTGGAAACTTTCGCGTTTAGAGTGAAGATAAGATAATGTTCATCAGTTTCATATCTTTATGCAGGGTGAAATTGATACCAGTAGCATACTTTTAAACTGAGAGTCTAACCATCAAACTGTACAACTTTTACCATGGGAGCAAACTTTGAGTCGAGTAGACATTGCAGTTTAGTATGGAACAGAGATTTTTTTTGCTCCCATACTAAAAGTTGTTCAGCTTGATGGGTGAACCTTAGTTTAAAGGGATGCTAATGATATCAATTTCAACCTGTATTAATCTGATGGCAAAACAAAAAAAGTGTTTTCCTTCGTCTCGCGATCAGATTATCATGATTTATTGTTGGTTTGTCAACTACAAGATACATGAATTGAATCTTCTTTGATTCAATTCATTGCGGGTTTGAAGACAGGATTAAAGTCATCCCGCGGGCTCGCTGGACTTCATTGTTTGGTGGTGTGAATGTGTGATGAGCCTATGCCCGAAAAAATAATATAGCTAATTATTTTATAAGTGATTGTATCCACTATTTTTTCCCTGCTCCAATCTACATCTGTTAAAAGCTTTGACTACTTATATAGGGACTAATTACGCGTGTAATTCTACTAACAAACATTTCTGCCACTTTTTGCGGGGGGCGAGGCAACATGAAATCCACAACTTTGGATTTTATTCCCATAACTTTAGATTCTAATTTGGAACGTTAAAAATAATGAAAAGTAGTCTCGCGTGAACCCCAAACGTTCTAAGTTCGAAATTATTGTTTCGCAATTATAGGCTGTTTCGTTTAGTGATGAGGTATAAAATTGAAAGTATTAATTGATCTTATACCGTGGCAGAGGGGAAATGCTACCGCAAGGCATGCATGACTTTACTGATGCTTTTAACCTTTGACTATTTATTATAAGGACTAGCCTTATAATAAATAGTCAAAGGTTAAAAGATTAAGCGAATACATCGCCATGTTTTGGTATGCATGCGCAATAAAGAACGCCTTTGATTGTCATGAAAAATATTACTATTAGGTATACTTACGTATGATTACTCGTCAATGTTTACATGCATAATTAAATACGTTTACGTTTCGTTTAACCCCGAGATTGATCTAGACCGTTTTAGGTAATTGTAGATATGTCATAATGCCTTTATGAATTCCGACTCAGTTAACAATATTGATATCACGAGACATTCTCCCGATTATAAGATCGATTATATTAGGGTCTGCTGGAAGACATTTTTTAGAGATAAGTTTACCCTTTGTACACTTTATCATTATTTTCTACTGTTCTTAGTGAACAGTAGAAAATAAGAGAAGTGAAAAATAAGTGAAGTGTTGAAATCTATTCTACCTACAAATAAATAATAAATATTTGCGAAGTGACTCATTAGAACTTTATTAGTTTCTGTTCAGTTTGATGGTATAATTTAAACCACCCCTTTGTTACTAGGGTCCTTTGTAACACCAGTACCTAGTCCATTCTGTCCATCTGTACCACCTTCTCTGTGGTCTGTACGCACCGCCTCAATTTCTCTCTCATTTATATTTTCTTCTTTCTTATCATCTTATACAAATGGATTCTTTGATAATTGCCGAGTCCCAGCAACGCCCATTGCCGAGACCCAGCAAGTAATAAGCAATCGATGCTCCCTGAGTAATGCTGTGTTGGTCAATTCAAAAAAAAAAAAAAAACAACAATTCCTCAACAGAAACAGCGATGGGGGTGAAAATAAACGCGCAAGGAAACAGTAACTCGCCTTTCCTACAAGCAATGAGTCGAGTCCTGCACATCATTTGTCAGAGGATCTTCCACCTGTGGCTCCAGCCTGACTGGCTGTTCAGGTTCTTCCCTCAGTACACCGAACACCAGAAGAGCATTGAACTCATGCATAACTTTACTGATGAGGTAAGAATCAATAGGGTTTGCATCAAACATTGTTTGTGGAGGATCTTCCGTCTGTGGCTTCAGCCTGACTGACTGTTCAGGTTATTCCCTCCGTGCACTGACTACCAGAAGAGCATTAAACTCATGCATGACTTTACTGATGAGGTAAGAATCAATAGGGTTTGCATCAAACATTGTTTGTGGAGGATCTTCCACCTGTGGCTCCAGCCTGACTGGCTGTTCAAGTTCTTCCCTCAGTACACCAAACACCAGAAGTACACTGAACTCATGCATGGCTTTACTGATGAGGTAAGAATCAAGAGGGATTACATCAAGCATCGTTTGTCGGATGGTCTTCCACCTGTGGCTCCAACCTGACTGGCTGTTCAGGTTCTTCCCTCAGTAAACTGAGCATCAGAAGTGCATTGAACACATGCATGACATGATACTGATGAGGTAAGAACTAAGAATCAATAGGGTTTGCATCAAACATTATTTGCGGATGATCTTCCATCTGCGGCTGCAACCTGACTGGCTGTTCAGGTTCTTTCCTCAGTACACTGAGCATCAGAAGTACTTTGAACTCATGTATGGCTTTACTGATGAGGTAATTGTAGAATCAATAGGGGACTTTCATTAAAATATTTAACATTTTGTCAACCTATCTACGAGTAAGTAAATAAAAATTAACTGTGTTTGTTGGTAAGAGCATCTTCTGAGAACGGCTAGACCGATTTGGTAATAATCTGAATAAGATTTTTAGACTAGACAATGTCTTTCGGTTCAGCTAGTATTTAAATAAAAAATGCTTAACAGGTGCAAAACGTGGACATGCCCGTGTTATCCAAAATAATAACTTTTCAAAAAACTTACTAATTAAGTAGCTACAAAAATGCGAGTAATATCAACAAAAACGTCTGCAACATAATTCAAAAACATGTTGACATTTTCAGTTTTTGTTTTTACTAGTCGGTCGGTCGGTCGGCCAAGAACATCGAGGACGGCTTACTCGTGTAGGAGTTACGCCGTCCTCTACGGCCTAGAAAGTGGTATGCTACATATCATATGTTTACAAAGCTTCCTAGCTAATAAAGATATCGCTAAGGTTGAGATCGGGTTTTTTTTATTTATAAAATATTTTACTTTTGCTTGTGGCAAGCACTGCAATTGGAATTATTATTCTAGAGACTGAACCACAAACATCATATAAACAACAGCCCTTTTTCCATCGTCCGGGTGAAGTCCACCAAATGAAGTCTGGTAATATTTTCAATACTAAACTATTAAAGTCAATGATATTTTTCAAAAGCAATCTAGAAACTAGTAGTAGTGAAACGTGGATGTTCTGAGGTTTTAGAATATCTCTGACTACCCCTTCGGGGAATATAGTCGTGAGCATATGCTATGCTATGCTATCCAGAAACTAATATCTATGATTGTATGAAGTCGAATTTTCGTTAAATAGCTTTAAAGTTACGGTAGGTACCTCAAAGATTTTCATACAAATCTTAAATTAATCCCACAGACCAGTAAGGGGTCTGTGATTAATCCTAGCATTATACTTTATATTTTAACGATAATCCGACTTCATACAAACATAGATATTAGTTTCTAGATTGTCTCTGAAAAATTTTATTGACTTTAATTGGATAGTATTGAAAATATTACCAGACTTCGTTTGTATGCAGTGCGCATTTGAGCTCTCGGAATAAACTTCTCTTAAGAAACCTTAGGGTGGTAAATAATTCTATGGCAGACTGTATCTACAGCGTTTCTCTTGTCATTTATATTTAGAGTACCTAAACTAAAAATATTTAACACCTGATTTAATCCAATTACTTGAAATTAAAGTAAATTAAAAGATTAAATTAATTCATAGGTTATCAGAAAGAAGCGAGAAGAAATAAGAAGTAAGACGAAGTTACCTGATGCAGAAGTAGATTCAGAAAATGGTAAGTCGAACCGTGAAATAGGTACGTAATGAGCAGATTCTGTATGTTCAAACTTTGATAGCGCGTTTTAGGTTTTCTTGATATGATTGGTTTAAAATATCTTGTGCGACTGTAGATGTCACCACGAGTAGGTATTGTACAAATCAAGAAGTTTAAACTACAAATACATCTTATCTTAATAACTATTATAAAACTGTAACAGATGTGTGTCTCAGGGTTGCCAGACGTTGACAATTTTTCCTCGTACAAAAAGCAAGAAAAACCTCGTACTTTGGCTATTAAACCTCGTACATTCATCTTAAGTGTGAAAAAACAAAGAAGGCATAAAACACAATTTGATTTTTGACTTTTCATATAGTAAAAAACATTTGGTTAATAATAAAATTTTAATGTTGCTTAAAACGAAAAAAAGAGGATAAGAGAATTCGATTTTCGCAAAAAATTGCGTGAACGTTTTCGATCCAATGCCAACTCTATTCCAATGAAGTTCGGACTGAAACGGTCACGATATATCGAAAAGTTGGTTTACCTGTTATTAAATATCAATAAAGGATTTTTTATCTTTATGTTATGTTTTATGTTACCCAAGAATGGTGTAAAATACGCCCTAAATAATTACATCGTTAATGTTACAGTATTAGGAAACTACAAAAAGAAAACATTCCTTGATCTACTAATAACCTTATCTGGTGGTGATAAGGGCTATAATGATGTGGAACTAAGGGAAGAGGTGATAACTTTGACCATAGCTGGTACAGACACGTCAGCAGTGGCCATCGGGTACACTCTGAAATTATTAGCCAAATATCCAGATATACAAGAGAAGGTATATGAAGAGTGAGTTATTTGTCAATCTTCTATTTATTTAGGTACTGTGAAAATGTTGTTATAAGACTTATCAAAATGATATACATCATCATCATCATCTCAGCCGATGGACTGCTGGACATAAAGATCGCCATAACGACCGGTCCTGCGCTGCCCTCATCCAACGGGTTCCCGCCGCCTTCACCAGGTCGTCGGTCCATCGTGTGGGGGCAAACCCACGCTGCGCTTTCCGGGACGCGGTCGCCACTCGATAACTTTTCTGAATGTTCCACTAGAGAAAATGATATTGAATTGATAGAATTAGGATTTTGTATAGGATTTGATGCCTCCGTAATTGCGAACGGAATTCTGGGTTGAGTAGAATTTCAATTTTGTCTGGAATAGCTGATTTTTATTTTCGGGATTTCCAGTTTGAGACAGTAAGAGAAAGTTGTTCAGTTTGATGGTCTGATCATTCCCTTAAAAAGTCTTCAGGAGCTATTATTATTTAATAGAACGGTTGAGGCTTTTATCATTACCTACTACTTGTTAAAATGGAAAATTTTACAAATTAACAGTTACGTTTTTTTAATAATTGGGGCATATTGACAAATACAATTCGTTTACTCTTTTACTTCTTTATGACAAAGCGTTGTTTTTCAGATTGCAAGATGTATTCGGCGATTCCGATAGACCTCTAGTGAAAGATGATTTGATGACTCTCAAATATTTGGAGCGAGTCGTGAAAGAATCCATGAGGCTTTATCCACCAGTGCCGTTCATTATCAGGAAAGTCTTGGAAGATACCAAGCTTCGTAAGTTGACTATAGAGATGACATTATTTATTTATAGTTAAGGAGACTAGGCGAGGCAACAATAGTTAATTAATCGTTAGTTAATAGTTAGTTAGTTAATCATAATTATGACAAACTTATGGGTACGTTATACAGGTTAAATGCTTTACATATTACAGTAGTACCAGGTTTATATTTTAATTTAATAGCGCGCAAAATTTTATTGACCAATAAGGATGTTCAATCCGTTTACGCTATTGGCTAATTTGAGCCCTTTTCGCTGCTATCCGACTTTGTACCCTTTGATTACTAAATGACTTCGGGTTTTGTCGGAGACTTGGTCCTGCTCTGCGCAAACGAAGATTGACGAGCGGAATTATTTTCCTGGTTGTACTGTACATGGGCACCCCATACAGTACGACTATATACTGACCATCAATTGTTGTTGTTGATAGTAGTATCAACAACAACAACAACCACCAACATCAACCAACCATCAACTTGTACTACGGGAAGCATTCAAATCGCGAAGAAAAAATCAGCTGTTCCTTTCATTTGGGTCATATCTTGGTCCCATAATCTTGGTCCCATAGTGAAAGTTGTTCAGTTTGATAGTCTGAAGCACCCCCTTACCTGTAACGCATTTAATTTTACACTCTGGTATACGTACGGCCAGCATACGGGGTTACCCTTATAGCCCAGTCATTTTACGGTTTGAGCCGCGACTAATTAATAATTGTTTTTTTTTCGGTATAGTATTTAAGAGCCCATTTGAGCTTAGAAATGTACCAAAATTAAAAAAAATCCCATCAGCAACAGTTCCAATTTTAAAATTCAGTTATATACTATCTCGTTATAAAAAACCTGACAGTATTTTTTTTGCATATATTAAAGGCATTACCATTATACACACTTCAAACATGGTGTAAATATTTTTGTATACTTAGAAGGTTTTGAAAAATACATTCGTCTTTTCTAATAAAAACCAAATTTTTTAATTTCATATCCCTATTTTGGTGCTCAAAAATAATTTATATTGTTAAATCCTTCACATGTTAAAAGCCTTCTGGGAATAAAAATTTTGATTTCTATGTTGCGTAGTAATTTTTTTAAATATTTTTTCAGATAGTCTTATTTTCACTAAATAGTTCCAGTTACAGTTTAAAACTCCAATTAATAATTACTTCCCACCTCTCCTAACAAAACTCCGTGAAATGACTGGGCTATTATTTCTCTGATGCTACCAGAAAATGCCAAAGATCATACTGAAAGTAGATTTTTTCTATTCACGTTTTTCTTTTATTGAATCAACATTTTTATAGCCATTTTAGATAATTCAGAAAAGCAGCCTAAGAGAATAAAATCACAACTTTTTCCAGCAATTGTAAACTAAATTGGCTTGGAATTCCCTTAGCGTATTTTCCATTGCGGTGCGATGCCATTTATAATAATTTTGTGTAGGTAATAGCACCATGTATAATCTATAGTAATGGAGCCTGAGAATCATTATGTTTGATGAATAATTCCACTTACTGCACAATAAATCCCACAGTCCATTTATTAATTACATACTATTTATTGTACATTACAACACATCTAGTGTTGTGTAACTGCGATGGACAAATTGAAAAATAGTGTGACTGAAAGTAGTGGTCTGAAAGAGGGACAAAGATATAGAAAGGTATGCTGAAATCGGCTGGTTTCGTTATTATGGAAAGATAGGATGAGAAAAGATTGGCGAATGAGATAGGCAAGCGTGAGATTTTGACGAAAGGGAATGATCTAGGCACTATTTAAAATAAAATACAATAAAATAAACATGACAATTGTAAATTACAATGACAATTTAGTAGTTTCTATATATTTAAAGTAAGTAAGTATATTAATATTTTTGTAAAGTTGATTGATGGAAAATATTGACATGTTAAAAAACATACTAGTCATATTTTATTTAAAAAATAATATGCTTAGTAAACAAACAAAGCAAGAAAAAAACCGTAACGGACGGGCTGACGTAATCTCAGGGTAAAAGCTCCAAAAAACAATAAAAGAAAAAAAAAACAAACAAATCGAACAACTATGTTTTATTAATAGGTCATTTACATAATTAAAATTGTAACTACAGATAACGTGTGAATAATGTATGTATGTATTTATTCTTCTACAGCATCCGGATACACGCTCCCGGCTGGCTCGGGCGTGGTGGTCTCGATCTGGGGGGTCCACAGGGACCCTAAATACTGGGGCCCCGAAGCGGAACACTTTGACCCCGACAGGTTTCTCCCGGAGAGGTTGAACGTCCTACCTTGCAGTTATATGCCGTTTAGTAGTGGCCCTAGGAATTGTGTTGGTAAGTCTAAAATTTATTAAATGAAAAGTTACATATTCTTGAGTTACTTGTAGCTTCTGTAAAATTGTTTTCAGGTTTTATGCTAATAGGTGAGCACATTGTATTTTTGTGAAATAAACAACTGTTAAAAAAATAATTTGGATTTATCGCGCTGGTGATGATAATTAAATCGATAAAACAATAAAATTGTATACCTACTACATTTATTTAAACTCGTAAATCCTCTATACATGTCAATTGTCTTTGCATAATTGATATAAATATATAATTATAGCAACAGTATAACAAGAATCCAACAGGAAATCTAACTGATTAGACCAGTTCTAAGAATTTTATAATTACTTGTAGGTGTGTCGTTATCTGAAAAGTGTGCTATTTTATTCACTATATTCCGATCCGAATTATAAAACTAAATTAACTATAATACTAAAGACTAAAACTAAATATAAAACGAAATTATAAAACTGTAACAGGAAGTTTATCTGTACATTGAAGATATTAACAAAAAAAAAGTTACGATATGGTTTTTAGGTGTCCCTGATTCCGTTTCACCAATTTTTGGATTTTTTGTCTGTCTGTTTGTTTGTGTGTTTGTTTGTTTGTTTGTTTGAACGAGTATCACGCAAAAACTACTGAACCGATTTGGATGAAACTTTTTTTGTTTGATAGCTTATGATCTGACTTAAAATCTGGTATATAATTTGTGCGGACGAAGTCGCGGGTTAACGCTCGTAAACAATATAATTGATACCTTCCTTCAAATGATGTGTATATACGCGACAAGGTGATATTTTCTTGTAATTTTTAATTGTCTTAAACGTTCCATATCTGGAACCTATCTATAAAAGGTACTATTAGAAACACGAGCTGATACTAATTGCGTATTAAAACAAGGACTTCCCTATGACTTGTCATCGTTGTTTATCTATTGAAATAAACAAAAGAAAACAAGTCGATTATTTTGTCGATTATTTCTTGATGATGATGATGTATTTCTACCAGTCTACCGGTTTTTAATATAATGTTTTTTCTATCAGTTTAGACTTCTGAGTATATTACTAGGTAAACAAGTTTTAATTGTTTCAAAGTGGTATCCTAGATTGGGATTCCATTAAGGTGGTTGCAGAGGTGTCAATTTTATACAAAACTTTGACGCACAATACGCGTTGATGTTATTAATATAAGTAACTTTGTATATATGGAAAAATAGTTTAGAAAATCTAGATGCAGCGTCACAAATAACATTTGCAATTTATATAATAATTACGAAGATATAAAGCTTTGAAAGATTTTTCATACAAAATTTTAAAAGCTTTATATCTTCGTAATTATATTATAAATTACAAATGTTATTTGTGACGCGGCAACTAGATTTTCTTAACTATTTTTCCATGTATAAAATATAACTTTTATTAATTCCGTCTACGCGTATTGTGCGTCAGACTTTTGTATGGACTGAAACCACCTTAAGTTGCGGACAACGATTTATTATGGTATGTGTTATTCTCGCACAATCTTTAACAGCAACAACAACTCGTCTTGCAAATACTACCTACTAAATTGTATTGCAATTATAAAAAATATACGTTTATTTCAAAATCTAATTGTATTGATTACAAAATGGACATAAATGGTACGATATTTTCATTTCCATGAACGAAATTATTGTCACCGGAACTTTTTTTATTTGGACCCTGATTTTTTTAGGGTTCTTACTATTACTAAGCCTACGTTGTCCGTCCGTCCGTCCGTCCGTCTGTCCTACCTATTTAGGGCTGTAACTTTTGAACCGTAAGAGCTAGATAGTTGAAATTTTCACACAGAATGTGCGTTATTTACTTATTACGGCTAAAAAAATAATAACATTGTCAAAAAGTTAAAAATGAAGGGGGGTCTACTAGGAACTAGTTTTTACCAACGTTTTTTCTTCTCGCTCTATCGTAAGAACGGTCTACGGTACTAGCGTCAAACTTGGTGTGATTATAGAACAAATTCTACAGTATAACAACAAACACTAAAAACCGGCCAAGTGTGAGTCGGTATCGTGCTAAAAGTCCCGGAGAAAAAATTTTTTGGTTTGTGTGTTGTGTGGTGGTGTGGTAGGGAACCCTTCGGTGCGCGAGTAGCCCGACTCGCACTTGACCGATTTTTTGTAGTTTTGTAAACTAAGAAGTGTTTCAGTTGTTATTGTATTCTCATTATTATTTTACAGGTTACCAATACGCTTTGATGTCAGTGAAGATAGCTCTTTCGTCGATTCTTCGAAGATACAGGGTTATTGGTGACAAGGAGACTTCCCCTGCTCCTCATATTAGGGTCAAGCTGGATATTATGATGAAAGCAGTCGATGGATACCAAGTGTCATTGGAAAAAAGAAAACCTGCCAAAGTTTAGAATGGACATCACATTTAGGATTTACACAGTTTAAGGACAGTTGAAATAAGATTGTGGTGTGGAATGTATTTAATATGTACATTAAAGTTAGTAATTATAAATTAATAATAAGTACTTACCTAAATGACTTTTATATCTTGATTTGGCATTGTTTGAGTTGGCACTATTAAATATGATACTGTTCCTCCAGAAAAAATAATTGAAGTTTGAAGTTTAATGTACAGTAACTTTTTGCTAAAATCAACAAAATAGTTTGACTATTCATAAAAAATTACTAAGTAATTTTAAGAGGTACGAAAAAGTGAAATAAAATATTTTGAATTAAGTACCTATCAAAAATCAAAATAAAAAAAAATCTACAGGTAGATTGATAAAACCGTGCAGCGCGCTTTATATTCATTGAATGATATTATATAAAGGTACCAAAAAGAAAAGAAGTATTCAATAGTTAACAAATTAAAGCGTATGCATTTTTTTAAACATCGTTGAGAAACTAATGTGTCTGTGGTTTGTCAGATTACCGTTAAAATTATGCAGTTTCAATGCTAGGATTAATTTAAGATTTGTGTGAAAATCTTTGAGCCACTAGATCTTTAACAACATACATAAATTTGTTTCTAGACCGTGTTTTAATAAAATAAGTCCTTGACTTTAATTGGTTAGTCCTTAGTATTGGAAATATAATCAAACTTCGTTTGTATGGAGTGCTCTGCAAGGACTATCTGGTTCCCAATAAACCCTTTGCATTTAGTTTTAGTTGATGCACATGTGGTCAAAGAAGATAATTTCTCCAGCTATGGAAAAAAGGCCCCCAAAAAATGTAAGCGTATAGTTGGCGTATAGTTATGGAACTCTAGATTTGTTTTTCATAATCTCAAGATTATAGTGGTAATATTAGCTATATCTCATCTGAACGGAGTGTCGCGTAATCGCAGTCGGCGCACGTCTTGGTAAAATATGTTGGTTTTTTATTTATATTTTTGTATGTACATCTAAGACGTTCCTTCCTATACTATACATGCATTGCTTTGCATGTGCCGTTTTAACAGGGAAAAAGACTCTTAGCAAAAATGTCAAAACGATGAATTTTTTATATCGATTTCATAATTCCGTTTGCATTTTCACCTAATCATTCGTCCGAATTTTTAGAGTCTCTTCTTTCTTATCGTGTGGGCAGAGCCCTGGTGTCAGAGTTTATTCAGACCGCCTTACGGCCTCTGACGTGGTTTTTATGTAACGAATACTAACACTAGAGATAGTAGCCGGGACCAACGGCTTAACGTGCCATCCGAAGCACGGAATCATTTTTCTTTTCAGACAATCAGGTGATTCAGCCTGCAATGTCCTAACCAACTGGGGAAAAACGCACAAAGTGACATTTCACTAGGTGTCCCCCGTGGGAATCGAACCCACGGCCTCCGTGTCGAGAGCCAATGCTCTTACCCATTAGACCACGGAGGCAGTTGTAATACCATCAATAAAGGTTACCGTTTGTGGGCCTAAAATAAATTGACTCCTTTATGGTTAATTTTACTGTGAGCGTTATTTCTTTGCAATTAAACTATATCATGTAGCTGTATGCTCTCAGATTGTCCTGTGCAAGTAGTATGTAACAAATAATTAATGCTATTATGTCAACATTCTCATGACTGTACCATAATGCAGTATCTATGTAGGTATGTGAGACATAGGTAGAGTAATTATTATAGTTTTTAATTGTTTACATTTTCCTTTGTTGTGACAAGGTTGTGGCCAATGTTGTGGTTATTAGGTAGGTTAGGAGTCTGTTGATAGTTAAAGTCAGACCATCGATTCTATCGAAAATAATTTTTTACACCACCTACTCGACAATAGGGATGATGACTGATCCTGGAAATCCATATATTGTGACGAATTACAGAAATAGGCTAAATTTAATAGCAAAATGTTCAAACGAAATTACAATTTAATAGAAAACAAAAAAGTTATAAGCTATAGAAAAATGTTTTTTATCATCTTCTATCTCTTTCATTCAAAACAGGTGTTTGTACGGCACGTCTTCATGATTTGTATGACAATACTATTATGACGTCACTTTAGTTATAATATGCCTATCGCTCTAATCGTAAATTTTGAACACTTATATTCCAGTCATTTTTAAAGATATTCAAAAATTAATTTCACTTTAGTGTTTAAGATATCAAAGAGTTTTTAAAAAAGTAATTAATTTTTTTGTCATCCTCCCTATGGCATTTAAATCTAACCTAAAGTCACAGATAATATAGTACCCTAAAGCCTAGCCTAGCTAATAGCCTAAAGTAAGTCTTTATAGGCCTACTGTATACGTTACAAGGTATAATAACTTTATGTTGTACGAGCTTTAACCCGCGACTTTGTCCGCACAAATTATGTACCAGATTTTAAGTCAGATCATTAGCTATCAAACAAAAAAAAATCATCAAAATATGTGCAGTAGTTTTTGCGTGATGGTCGTTCAAACAAACAAACACACAAACAAACAGACAGACAAAAAACCCAAAAATTGCTGATATGGAATCAGGGACACCTAAAAACCATATCGTAACTTTTTTTTTGTTAATATCTTCAATGTACAGACACACTTCTGTTACAGTTTTATAATAGTAATAGATAGATTCCATCATTTATCGTAAACAAAGAAGCCAAATTAATAATTAAGTAAGTATGGCTTTTTATTGTCTCGCAGAAGGTGTGAAAAGTAGAGTAATTCACCGCGGGGATTAAAGCTTTTTCGTCTTGGGCGAGCTCGAACCCCTCGCTGCGCTCAGGATTCTAGTCTTAAATCCAATAAACTTCCTCGCTATGCTCGGGAGTTAACACTAGAATCCCTCGTTACGCCACGGAATATATAGTTACGCTCGGGATTCAATATTGCGCCCAAAGATACAATGATATTATAATACCAAAAGAAGCAGATTACGTTACTAGCACGCGTGAAGTGAAGACTCGAAAAGGACCCAATTGGATCTTCTTTCAATAGTCCGCGTCATGCAATGCTACGAGCGAGACGGTTGTGGCGTGGCACAATATGAAGGTAACATTATCTTAATTGTGAAAAATATCATTGATTTTATCCTCTTGGTGCATAATCTACTATTTTATTTCATTGAACATTCAAACTTGTAAACAAGATGCTGACAAGATGATAAGTAGGCTGGTTTACGGAAGTCGGAGCGCTGGAATACTAAAATATTAACAAAACAGTAGAGAGTTATCAGAGACCTTGCACTTTCCAGATAATATTCGCCATTCGTGCGTCCCGCGCATTCATTAGTTCTGTTATTTGCACGCTCTTCGTTATTATTTATAACTAACGTTGCAATTCGTAAGGGCTTGGTTTACGGGAGTAAGTTTACTTCAAGTTATACGTAATAATTAGCCTGGTCGCACACGGCACAACCACGCGACAACCACTAAACGCCAACCACGAAATGCCGCCAACGAGCTGAGTACTTCATTTTTAGGGCTCCGTACCGAAAACGGTGTGCCAACATTCATACATAAGCCTTCGCTGTCCGTCGGCCCTAGCTTTAAAGGGCTGTATCTATTGAATCGTAATAGGTAGACAGGTGAAATTTTCACAGAATATATGGTTTTATTTTGGATTAATAAAAATTACAAAAAGTAAAAGATTTAGGGGAACATATATACAAGAAACGTTGTTTTTCAAGGTTTTTTTGTTGTTGCTTGATCGTAAAAACGACAATACCTACGTACAAGAGTGAAACTTGGTGTGATTAAGGTAAAACTACGATAAGGTACGAAGCTCTCCGTGCGCGAGTCCGACTCGCACTTGGCCGGTTTTCTCATACATTTATATTATGACCTCGCCGTTAATACACGATTGTCACGAGTGGTCGCTACACGCCACTTGGCCGCCACTCACGCCGGTGTGGTAGATATAGGATAGGTGCAATATGAATCCTTGGTGGTCCAGTGGCGAGTAACCTTGGTTCGATCCCCATCCAGGCCGACTCGTACCAATAATGAGTTATTCGGAATTTATGTACGATTTGTAACACCACTGGTTTTTCGGTGAAGGAAAACATCGTGAGGAAACTTGCATGTTTCAATTTTGAGGCATTTATTGTACCCACTGTCATAAGTACTGTAATAAGTGGCGACGGGCTCACTCCTCGTCACACTGGACAGAGTTTCGGTACTATTAGTGAAACGTGGATGTTCTGAGAATATCTCTTACTACGTGAGCATTATGCAATATGAATTCAAGTTACAATAAACACAATTCGTCGAGGGTTAAAAGGATAGGTCCCTGATAAGGGAAAAATTAAAAAAAATGCGGGTGGGGGCAGCTGCCCTGCTCCCCCCTAGCGACGGCGACGCCCTTGTGAGAAATAATTTAGAAAGGTAAAGTCGCTTTTTATATTAAAAACTTTTCTCCGACCTTCGAACTTTCAAACCATTAATTTTAATAAGGAACGTTTACTGAGCCATAATTGCATTATTCTGATGCATTTCTAACAATTCCACTGCTATTAGTAACAGTTTGCGTTAACCTTTACTTCGAAAGTTAACTTGACTTCGTTAATCTATTCGTGTCCTTGGAACATTTCATGGCAATTGTAGAAAGTAAAAATTGTTTTAAATAGCGAACTATTTAAAACAATTTTTACGTCTCGAACCGAAGTTCGTGACTTTTTAACTATTTAATAGTGTGACAACCTGCTTTTACTATTGTCTATCTATCCAATGCTATCATCATCATCGTCATCAGCCTACACAGGGCACAGACCTAGGTTGTATGGTCATTAGTCCACCATGCGTGCACAATACGGATTAGTAGACTTCGCATATTTCTTTTTCTCCGTATGCAGGTTTTCTCACGATGTTTTCCTTCACAGTTTGAGCGCAATCGGTATTACGTAGGTACGGTACGTAAGATACATAAGCATAAGCATATGCTCACGACTATTTTCCCCGAGGGGGTAGTCAGTGATTTTATAAAACCTCAGAACATCCACGTTTCACTAGTAGTACCGAAACTGTCCAGTGTGACGGGGAGTAAGCCCGTTGCCACTTGTAATGGACAGTGGGAACAAGCAATACGTACACATGGCGACACATCAAGCTATACAAAACCAAAATAAGCTGGCCGCGCGACGTTGTACGTTACGCGACCTACGCGCGGCCAGCTTATTTTGGTTTTGTATAGCTTG
The DNA here is from genome assembly GCA_927399405.1 of Agonopterix arenella. Classification (NCBI taxonomy): domain Eukaryota; kingdom Metazoa; phylum Arthropoda; class Insecta; order Lepidoptera; family Depressariidae; genus Agonopterix; species Agonopterix arenella. The sequence goes on along the minus strand of OV656695.1, from coordinate 12,999,448 downwards.
ATGTGTCGCCGTGTGTACATGCTTCGAAATTGAAACACGTAAATATTTCTTTCATTTCAAATAATAATAATATCTCTTTGTGAATGTTGAGTAGGTAAGTATTCAAAGAGAATTATACATATAGTTCTAGCTGATTGGTTTCTGTATTCATTCGAACAAATTCTCACGTGGTGATGTAATTAAATTGTATAAAATATAAATAAATAATTGTTTAAATAATGTATGGGACAATATTTGCTATGTTTCATACCAGCAATTTTATACACAGATAGATATGTTACTTATTACAAATGTATACAAGCTGTAACAAAACACTCTAGTTATACTTAAGGGGGTGCTTCAGACCATCAAACGGAACAGCATAGGAGCTGCCACAGAGAAAAAATTAAAAAAAATTGTATTCCCATACATTTGAGTCGAGACGATCCTGCATGTTACACGTAGGTAACACAAGATCAAAGTTTTAAGCGAATTGTCATCTGTTCTAAACTTCTAAAGCCTTAAAAAGATAAATATCAACAAAATTATGGTGACGGTACTATAGTGTATTCGTGCTTAGCCTCCAGGTCTTTATATCTGGAGTTAAATAGTAATCATAGTGAATTCGAAGACATATGTCGTATATTCCCAATTCATATTCCCGACTTCCCGAGGGAGCGATAACCGAAGTCAGTCACGTTTGATTTTTCAAGGGGTCGGCTTTATGATAATGATAACTTATCATTTGTAACACGCAATCGTACTTTTACAGAACTAGGTTACAGACAGGAAGTATGGGAACCAGATGGGAACAACTTCAATTAAACTTTCCAAAGACTATTCGTAAATTGAATTTCTAATTTGATTTTGCAAAGTTATTTTTAGTGTGTTTCAATCTAGTAAAATCAGAGGCGTTGAGGAATAAAATAAACGCTCTTATATTGGTGGATCATAAACACTTTCACAAATTACACTGAAAACCTCTTTTTTAGGTTAAAAATAGGTCAAATTAGGCTAACACTAGTTTAAACGGCTAAGGGTTTAATATCAGTTTTTTTTGTGGTTGTTGTACATACGTAAATATTCTCACGCTCGTCTCCCACTGGGGTAGGCAGAGACAACGGAACGCCACCTGCTACGATCCTGACTAACCTCTCTAGCTTCCTCCATATTCATTAGTCCTTTCATGCATGTTCGTCGGTTTTGGGTAGAGTTTAAGCACTTCACCAATTTGGACCGTATATGTACACACGGCGACACATCAAGCTATACAAAACCAGAATAAGCTGGCCGCGCGTAGGACGAGTAATGTTAACGTCACGCGACCAGCTTATATTGGTTTTGTATAGCTTGATGTGTCGCCGTGTGTACGTCTAGGTCGTCCTCTTCCAACATTTCCACTTAATCTTGCCTTATAGATTGCTCTCGTCAATCTGCTCTTATCCATTCTTTCCATATGACCAAACCATCTCAACATACCTTTCTCTAATCTCTATTATGAATTTAGTAGGGTTTAATAAGTAGTGTTAATAAGGCTTGGATATAAGTGTTCCAAATAATTGATTTGTCCAGCCAGATAAGATAGCGTAAGTAATCCCCTGACGTCCTTATGTCACATTGTATTATGTAATGACCTATGTAATTTCCGGCTGGTTTATTTTTCGCGATAATGACCCATCGAGATTTCAACCATTCGCGGCAGTAAGCGTTCGAGATTGAAAACCTTCGATTATGACTTTAATTACTCAAAGGATTATGACATCGAAAATTCGACCTTGGCGATACGTTCTAAATATTGGACGTGGAACCCATGGAAACGGTTACCATTAAGGTACGTATAATTGGATAGTGTCAAGTTTCTTACTTTATAATTTCAACAGTATATACAATGTTTTATAAATGAAAGTATACTCAGAACATCATACCATAAACATTCATGTAAAACATCGAAAACCGCAACCCGCGACAAAATGACTAAAAATAGAAATGTATCTTTAATAATCTTCACATAAATGCATTTACGTTACGTGGCTTTTTACAGAAAGCGCGGGCGTGTCACGAAAGCTTGCCTATAAATCACTGCCTTTACTTGGCCGTAAACACGCATGAACTCACGTGAATTAAGCCTTTTTCGTACTTATGACTGTCGCAAAAGGGTTTTGTCAAGAGTCTTCTGATATGGAATGAATTGTAGCCTGCAAATGTACGGCAGGTACTGCCATCTGTAGGACTTTGGGAGGTGTTCCTAGCGATTTTTTTGCAATTCAGCTCCCATTTTCAAATGGAGTAGGTACATTATCTTCACTGCAAGTTATAATACTGGCTTTAAAACTATTTTAAAAACATTCAAATATTGATATTTTAAAGCAGTTTTACATACAAATGGATAATAGCTACTGATTTATTTCAACAGGTACGTTTTTTAATTGCTTAAATTAATTCTTAAAACAATTGTCAATTCACAGCCACACACCTACAGAGCTTTTTGAAACCTAGCCCTTTTTGAAAATGTTAGCGCTTTTCCACCCTTCACTAGCGCCAAATACCAGAATGGATGTGGCAGCAATATAAGCAAGTTTAGTGTTGGGCGGGCGGGCTTGAGGCGCAGTCGGGTTCACGCCGAACGAAGCCCCCTACATACCGAAACGTGTTTCGAACTAAGATGGTTACTATGCTATGATCAGCTGACATGCAACTGATACGCAACACACGTGTTCTTGGTACGATGATGGCAACAGGACTGATATTATGAAGACTGAGGTTAGAATTTGTTATGATCTTTTTCAGCGGTGATTTTGACTTAAATTCAAAACTTTTGATGGTGGAATTCACTTTTTATACCTATTGAAATTAAATAAAGACACTTGGTATGGTAGTTGTACCTAGTCTTATGTTTGGTGCTGTAAACGCGCCAAACTTTAACACTATTTATATTTCTTTGATATGATATGATAACAGGGCCTTCATCTTTGCCTAGCATAGGGACATCGAACTGGCTAATAACATAAAATTGGTTGAATGAATCTTAATTTTCAGGGTAGGTGGGAATCATGGAGGAAGGCTTTTGTAGCGATGAACCGTTTATTTACCGGCTCAATGATAACGGATCTGGACCAAGTCTTCTTGTCAAGGTTAGTTTAGTTACTAATATTTACTCAATTGTAGCTACTCGGCTGGATGAGAAGTACGAGGATTGATTTTTGAGGTGTGTCTTCGGTGGGCCTTGTGTAGAGCAGTGGACGATAAGTAGTCTAATAACGATTATGGATTCCTTGAAGATTGTCTTGCCTTCTGTTGTAGACATTTATATGAATTTTGTCAAGGTTAAGAGGCAGGGGAAGACCTAGACTGAGATTTTTTTTATTTGTGAAAGGTTAACATTTGACCCCAATATCACCTGATGTTGATTTAGCATAGGTGAAGGAAAATGTTGATGTCGTGTCGTATTAGGAACTCAAGGCACTTGCAGGAAAGAGACATGTTTGACGATTGCCCCATTAACAAAAGTAAGATGATAATGATGTCAAAGCTGTAGGAATTTCAAGATGGATGGAAGAAACGATGGACAGAAGGATTTCGAATAAAAAGAGCTTTCGAGCTTGTTTAAATGCAGTTTAAAAGTTTTCACAGCCTCAAAAAGATGAATACAAAAGTTATGCAGCTTTTGTTTCACGATTGTAAGCATTTGCAGTTAAAAATACATTATTGTATACTATTTATTTACCGTTTTTTTAGGTAATTATTTATGTTTCACCATTTCTGGATAAGTCCTTAATAGCTTATCTAACAGATTGTTTAAAAGTTTTCGTATGAACGATAAAACAAATGATCTGACAAATAAGTTTATAAGAACTTATTTAGCAGTGGTAAAACAGCCCCTAAGCCTTTTTATTTATGAAGGTATGTGCTGAGCGTGGCTGGAGAATGTACCAGGGTTACAACACCAGTGAGGAGAAGTGGAACCTGTGGTGGAGGACCAGCGCCTTCCCCGCTGCCTGCTACAAAGCTCTCGGCGATTGGCAGGTCTGTTTAGTTTCCTTCATCGTACTTTGCGTAGTCCACCATCGCCAGCAACAACAGCGCCCTATAAGCCTTTCTGTTAACTCTCGCAGGTTCTACTAAAGAGGAGGTAAGCTTAGTGTGGAAGAGACCTAAGACATAAGGATAGACTAAGCAGATTGCTTAAATTCCATGATATCACTATTGTCATCTTTATCTCCATGTCATGTCCTGTCACTGTTCACACCACAAGTTGTAAAACCACATCCAACTAAAAAGATAAGTCACTATTGCTGGACGCATATCCGTTGAGAGTTACCAGATAAAATACTTCCAGCAGATACTTGTATTTTAGTAGTCGATCGATGCAGATAAAGTCCTGGAAAAATACAGTTTTTTTGATGCAGTCAAATTTGTCGTCTATGCTATCGAACCTAAGTACCTACTAAAAGTTCTTATGGTATTTTTTACAGCATTTAGAAGTTTTAGTATTAAGATTAGCGACCTTGTTTTACCCTAAACGCTGAAGAGTTCAAATAAATAAAAAGGCTGTTGACAGTTTATGAATGCATTTGCGATGGCACACCACAAGACGGCTTTTGTTTCTTGTCATAGGTTATTTCATAGATTACGCGGTCTTTTTTAGGGTTTCGAACCCAAAGGGTGAAAACGAGACCTTATTACTAAGCCTATATTGTCGATCCGTCCGTCTGTCCGTCGGCCTGTCCTACCTATTTAGGGCTGTAACTTTTGAACCATAATAGATATTATGGTTCAAGATTTCAACTGTCTAGATAGACAGTTGAAATCTTCACAGAGTATGCTTTATTGCGGCGGATTTGTTAAAAAATAATAAAAATGTAAAAAAGATAAAAATTAAGGGGGGTCCTCGCACAAGAAACTAGTTTTTATCAACGATTTTTCTACTCGCTCTATCGTAAAAACGATAATACATACAAGCGTTGAACTTGGTGTCATTTTAGAACAAACTCTACAGTATAACAAATAAAAACCGGCCAAGTATGAGTCGGTCTTGCTCTAAAGGTCCGGGAATGTTGTGTGGTGGTGTGGTACGGATGCCTCGGTGCGCGATTAGCCCGCTGACTCGCACTTGACTGGTTTTATTATTTATTTTCAGCCTTTTATGCACGTCATAAAACAACATTTTATTTTAGTGGTGTGGATATCCAGAAAATGCTCTGACCCGAACATTATGCTTTTGCATTATGCATATGGTCTTGTTCTTCGATTAAAGTATTACGGGATAACTTTACTACTTTCAGTTCATGAACCATATACCTAAAGGGGGATCTATATGCCGCAAGGACAATTTGTCGAGACTCCTGCGCTGCATGAGGAGGATCTACGGATCTATTTATGACTTCAGGTAAATATTTAAAAATAAACATTTATTTAAATGACTGACTATGTGACTTGAAATACCAATGTAATAGTCCTTAACACTAATTTGAACAATACAGGTTATTTATTATACAATAGTTTTTAATTACTAACATAACTTTAAGGGTGTATTCCTTTGACTATTTATTATAAGGACTAGCCTTGCGGTAGCATTTCCCCTCTGCCACGGTATAAGATCAATTAATCATGTGCATTCACATTCAATTTTATACCATAACACTAAACGACACAGCCTATAATTACGAAACAATATTTTCGAACTTAGAACGTTTGGGGTACACGAGACTACTTTCATGATTTTTAACGTTCAAAATTAGAATCTAAAGTTACGGGAATAAAATCCAAAGTTGCGGATTTCACGTTACCTCGCCCCCAGCAAAAAGTAGCAAGAATGTTTGTTAATAGAATTACACGCGTAACTAGTCCCTATATAAGTAGTCAAAAGTGTATTCAGATAATGAAACTTAACAACTTTCCCTAAGAAACATGGGACGAAAAACGAGGAAAATTTAGTACCTCCCAAACAAAAGTGCGGAACATCGGATCGATTTTCTATAGAAGGTTCAAACATTTTTTCGTTTTTCGGCCCATGTTCCTTAGGGAAAGTGGTTTAGGTTAAAGTTATGTTAGTAATTAAAAACTGGTGGTGTAGTAAGAATAGTAGTTGAACATACTGTAAACTCAATATACATTACTTCAGACTATCAAAATGAACAACTTTCTCAATGGGACCAATATTGAAACCGCGAAAAATAAATCAGCTGTTCTAATGAAAATTTCAATGGCGACTCTACTCAAATGTATGTAACAGCTGATTTTTTTTGTGAGATCAATGTTGGTCTCATAGTAAAAATTGTAAATCGTCTGAAGCACCCTAAGCTTTTTATATGGATGGAATAATACTAAAGACTAAATAATCCAATCCTAATTAGCCATTGACTTACCAACTACTGGACGTCGGGTCCACGTTCAAAAGTGTCCGAACCAAAAGAGCACCAAAAAGTAAAAAGAGAACCAATTACGCGACTGTCTTCATTTGATCGGACAACTACGCGAACGCGCGGGCGCGCGACAGGCGCCGTGCCCCGACGACGGGGGAGTGGGATGGAAAAGAATTTCAGCATTTTCAATGTTTTTAGTTGGTATATAATACTACACGTACTTAGGTTCGTGTAGTTTAGGCTCGGACACTTTTTTCGAGAATTTTGAACTATACCCGGCGTCCATAGAATTTTTAATATTGGTACCTACTATACTATACCTATAATATTTAAACTTAGTCTTTTGAACAATGCGAGTTAAGTGCATAATCAACTTCACACTTTTCATTATTTCATTACACCTACACTATCTATCCTATCGTTGAAAAGTTTAACTCTGAAACCTTGTAAGAGCTTTTCCTGAATTGAATGTTTCGTTTAGTTGATTGCGGAAGGAAACCATTTGAGTTAATTTCGTTGAAATCGTACCGAACATTAACTGGTATAAAAGTAACGGCCATAAACGAAATGCTTTATCAGATTATACGGAAAAGGATGAATATCAATCGTTTTTTACAATTTAAACGAGTGAAAATCGACTAAAACAAAATTCTGTACACGCGAATTCATGATTCCGTATCAGGGTTGTAAATTATATTTTTTATCCGGGAATTAGAAGGAGCTTTAACTTGTTTATCAAAACAGATGAATAAAATTAATTTAAATGCTGTCCTACGAATAGTTATTCTTATTCGTAGAAGCTGTCATAAAGATTAGGTACCCTTGAATCGTAGAAAAAGGAAGTATCGAAAAAATTTTCATCTATGCTTTAAAGGCATTTTCGTAACTCTATGAAGACTCTATGTTGTCGTTTTTAACTCAGAACAATAACTAAAGCAAGTTTTTAACACACTGTTTTTAAAGCTATTGTCTTTTTAAATACCTTCGGAGCGGATGCATTCTTACGATTAGACTTGACAGTATTTTATTTATAACTTTAATTACAATAGTTTCGGTACTATAGTGAAACGTGGATGTTCTGAGGTTTCAGAATATTTCTCTGACTACCCCCTCGGGGATTATAGTCGTGAGTTTTGTCATAGTCGTGAGATTATAGTCGTGCTTTATAATTACAATACAGGCAGGTATATTACAAATACAAATATATTTATTCAATAAATTCCTATATTTAGGTATATTAGGCTGTTTATTTAATGCATAGCTATTTAGGTACTGAACATTGAACTAAGGGTAAGGAACTATAGCCCAGTCTTTTTACGGTTTGAGCCGGGACTAATTAATAATTGATATTTTTTTCGGTATAGTATTAAAGAGCCAATTTGGGATTAGAAATGTAACAAAATTAAAAAAAAATCCCGTCACCAACAGTTCCAAATTTAAAATTTTGCTATTATCTCGTTATAAAAATGCTGATGGTAATTTTTTTGCACATATTTAAGGCACTACCATTATACATACCTTAAACATGGTGTAAATATTTTTGTTTACTTTTTAAAATTTAAATGCCTATTTTATTGCTGAAAAATAATTTATATTGTTAAATTTAATTCAAATGAATGCTTTGGTATTAATATTATTAATTTAAAAGCCTTCTGGGACTCAAAATTTTGATTTATATGTTGCATAGCGAATTTTTTTTAATGTGTTTTCAAATAGTCTTTTTGACACTAAATGGTGCCGGTTACAGTTTAAAAGTCCAATTAATAATTACTTCCCACCTCTCCTAACAAAACTCCGTAAAATGACTGGGCTAATATGTACCTATTAAAAACAAAATTGTTATTCTTATATCATTGTCTGCGATCTGATTTCAGGCACCTAACCTTAGGTCCTATTCCTAAAAGATATTAATTTACTACTAAACTTTTATACAGAGTGTAAAGCAGTCTTTTGAGTTTTCATGAACAACTTTGACTATTGGACCGACTATTATAACTAAAAAAAATCTGCTGTTCAATATGCGTTGTTCCATAGACGGTCGCCTCACACCGTGTATAACTGTAAGTATTTACAGCCACAGCTATAACTACCCAAGTATGCCTTCACATCTTTGACTATTTATTATTAGGACTAGCCTTGCGGTAGCATTTCCCCTCTGCCACGGTATAAGATCAATTAATCATGTGCATTTACATTCAATTTTATACCTTATCACTAAACGAGACAGCCTATAATTGCGAAACAATAATTTCGAACTTAGAACGTTTAGGGATCACGCGAGGCTACTTTTCATGATTTTTAACGTTTAAAATTAGAATCTAAAGTTATGGGAATAAAATCCAAAGTTGCGGATTTCATGTTACCTCGCCCCTCGCAAAAAGTGGCAGAAATTTTTGTTAGTAGAATTACACGCATTACTAGTCCCTATATAAGTAGTCAAAGCTTCACATCTATAGACATTTGTTGATTGTATTGTAGTTACCTGGGGGCACGAGTAAATCGTTTCACGTCATCGGCCATTTGAATGAAGCCACGCGTTCCCTTGCGTGTCACACGGCATTACCTCGCTTACATTTTTATGTATTTACCTAGATACTGACGAAAAATTGCAAACTTTTTTAGTAATGCGTGTACTAATTGGCATGAAGATTAGTTAACTTTGCTAGGAACAAAGGAAAAATCGGTTAGGACGGAATGTCAGTTTTGTACAGCCAAAGTCTAGACTAGACTAGAACGAATCGTTCTAGAGCTAGATCGCTAGTTCGCGATGACAATCTATCGGTGGACAAGGATCGGCGAGATATCAATCAATCAATCAATCAATCAAATATACTTTATTTTACACCAAAAACATAAACAGTAAAATACAGAAATAAAATACAAGAGGCACAAAATAAGGCGGTCTTATCGCTAAGAAGCGATTTCTTCCAGACAACCTTAGGGTAGAGGAAACGGCTCAATAGCTCCGAATCGCGTCGCATCCTATACCAGATGATTTTTTTACCGAATCTTTTAGTGGTGGTTCATACCATCAAACTGAACAATTTTTAGTATGGGAGCAAAACTGAAATCGCAAAAAATCTACTGTCCCATACTAAACTGCAATGTCTACTCGACTCAAATGTAAGAGACAGATGTTTTTTCACAAATTCATGTTTGCTTCCATAGTAAACCTGAAGCTGTTCAGTTTGATGGTCTGGACCACCCCTGAAAGTTTTGGAACGGTAAAAAAAAATGCCGGTATAGCCGATGGACAGAGTTCTTTTCGCGAAAGATTTTTTAAAATATTAAACCTTACATATATCATCATCATCAGCCTATATATGTCTTACTGCAGGGCACCGGTACCAGCAGGAAGGGTGTATGAGGGTTATAGTCCACGACGCGTGCCCAATATGGATTGATAGTTCACATAGGTAACGAGGTCACGACATAGGTAAACATCAGAATTTCTTCTCTTCACGATGTTTTCCTTTACCGTTTAAGAGCAGAACCATACACAATGACAACAGCATCAATGTTTTTGGGTGTAGGTACAAATAAAGATTAGTATTGACTATCGCGAGCAACATAATTGTTCATTTTGATCAACCATTCGTCTAAATGCAGAATTGGCAAAACAAATGTTTCGGTCGGTCGGTCGGTTTGACTAAAAATTATAAGCTTTGAAAACTTTTTAATGAGAGTACTTAAAATTCTAAGAACAGTGTTTCGTGTTTACAAAAACAGTACTAAGAACTCAGACCTTCATAGCTTCAGTTTGTGTAAGCACTGCCAAGTTTTTAAAGGTTACATTAAAAATATTTCCTAACCTAAACGAGTTAGACGGCGAAAGTTCACGGTGATATTAAATTATCGTGGCGCATATTAATGAAGCGTGCTTTCTTAGCAATTACTCCAAGTGGTACCTACTGCGGTTTCATCGCGTGATTATTGTACAATGCAAAATAGAAAATAGAAATTAATGTCATAGTTCCACTTCCAAGTAGATTGTCTTCCTTCATAGACTCCGTATAAGGCCTCGTTCAGGGAGACGCGAGGCGTCAGGCGCCTGCCGCGGTGAGTCGAGCGGGCTGTCGGAAACACAAACATACGGCGATGTAGGTATAGAGCGTTCAAGGAGAAGCTTTCATTCACTTCACACGCGTCAAATTGTCATCTAGATTTATTGCCCGCGCTACACGCCCCGCCCAATGCGACGCGCGATACCCCGCGTCTCCCTGAACGAGGCCTAAGGGTGGACTTGCCTTCATTCTTCTCAATAAATAAAAATCACGCACTGATAAGGCGTTTTCCAAAATTAATTTGTGAAAAAAACGATGAGTAATAAAAAAAACATGTTGGTCAAATCAACAAACCAACCAAAGACAATCCAAAGTTTGTCTATTGACTGACATTCACAATCGCTGGTGTTGTCAATGAATAAACTTTTCACAGTTTTTCATTACCAACAAATACGCACTACGCACCTAAACGAAAATCGACAAAATAATAAAAAGTAAATCAATGCAAAGTCTTAAAACGACTTTCACATTGTAAACCTCATAATCCTTCTTAATATGTACACTAATTTTCAGGATTTCTTTTCTTATCATGAATTAGAACTCAATTAAATTAGATAGTCTATGCAGTACCTAACTTAACGAACGCTACAAAAACAAGCACTATCTCTGTTAGATTTAATGAGAATTACATTGTACGATAGAGATAGATAATTTTAAATGCTCGATTCGTGTAAATGAGGTTTTTGGCTGATGTAAAATGTTAAACCAGTGTTTATAAACGCTGGGGGTTGGGGCAAATTATCTGTGTTGCGTATTCACTAACCCTGAACCGTAAACGGCTTTTTCAATCTACGGTGGTCTATTATTAGTTGGGCTAATTTTAGTTTTGTAATTTATAGCTTACTAGGCTGTTAGCTAACGTAACGCGACCGCGTATAATTTGTATCGTCTTAGGTTTAAATATCAGTATCTTTCTTATACTACAGGTCTACAGCCTGCCTTTTGACTTTTAAGTCGATTCCACAGTTTAGACGTAAAGATGTGGCAAACAGGCAAAATGAAACTGAACAACTTTCACTATGGGACCAAAATCGAAATCGCGGAAAAAAATCGGATGTTCCATCATAATCATCATCATATCAGCCGATAGACGTCCACTGCCGGACATAAGCCTCCTCCAAAATGAGGAGATTTGCCATAATCGCCATGATGCGATGCGTTTGCGATGTTCCATACTAAACTATAGATCTACTCACACACAAATTATAGAGGTTATACAGTTTTAATTTGTTAGGTTTCTTTTTATTAATTTGATTAATTTGACATTGATATTTCATTAGTCTCGGTATAAGCTTTACACCGTCAAAATTTGCCGTGTAAAATTTACTTTTATCTTATTCATAGATTAGGGTTAATAAAACGCAAAATCAGTTAACTCTAGACTTACTGGCGACTTAATCTAAGAATAAAATTTACTCGCGTTTGGTCGAATCAGGCCTAAGTCTCCAATAAATTGAAATCCAAGGGCAATTAAGAAACTAAGAAATTAAGAAAGTCTTTGGAGACCCTTGGATTTCTATTTGTTGTAGTTACACTATAGCTATAGGTAGATACAGATAAAGCGTGCTCCCTAGAACATTTCGAGCTACATAAATAAATCTCTGAGAAAGATATTAAGTATGTAGGCAGGCAGTATTATGATTTTTAGTGAAGAAAAGTGAAAATGTCAAAAGAATGTTATTGAGAAAATGTTATATATTAGTCAAATAAAAAAATAGCATCAACATATCAAATATAGTAATATCACCATCTAATACGTAATTACTTTAGTTTTCTCTTTTGTTCAGACATTTACCTAAATGTCAAGGCTTTGATCGATGTTGCTGCTTAATATACCTAACAATGAATTATTATTTAGAGACTACCTTTCGTAAAGCTCATTCATATTTCAAGTTTGAAAGACAATAAAAAACGTTCTGATGGGTTCAATATGTGTCTGAAATAGAAATTTGATAAAATACTAGCGTTAACCCGCGACTTCGTCCGCACAAATTATATACCAGATTTTAAGTCAGATAATAAGCTATCAAACAAAAAAGTATCATCAAAATCGGTTCAGTATTTTTTGCGCGATGCTCGTTCAAACAAACAAACACACAAACAAACAGACAGACAAAAAATCCAAAAATTTGTGATTTGGAATCAGGGATATCTAAAAACCATATCGTAACTTTTTTGTTGTTAATCTTCAATGTACAGACAATCTTCCTGTTACAGTTTTATAATAGTTTAGATTAGATTATAATTTCTGGAGGTCTGTCTGTTTGTTCAGTTAATAGGTAAAACGAGAACTACATTATAATAATATGATGGTGTTCACTGTTTTTTGTAAAATCTATCAATCGATCAACAGTAAAAATTCAAAACAATACAAAAAGTACTATTTAGCGACTTTGTTCAGAATTTAAAGTCGACAAGATAAGAAGAATCTTTATTGCACGCTAAAACAAAATTTTTATGCACTCACATTTTGATATACTGTAGAATGAAACTAAAGTACCTTAGTACCTAGGTACAAATAAAGCGGTCTTATCGCTAAAAAGCGATTTCGCGAGCGGGTAACAGAGGAATTGGCAAACAGAGACAGGGTTAATTAAAAGGACAGTAGGTAATTCACAAAAACAATTTTAGTCTTCATACAAATAGGCAGATATAGTTTATTTATTGAATTTGGAGAATAGGTCTAAGAGTTTCTTACTGCTCTACATTTCCGCCAATATTATGTACTTAGTTTCTTGCATAAATGTTTTTTTAATACAATACAATGTTTTATTTAAAAAAAAAACAATTAAGTACAGTACCGGAGGTATGGTGATGTAAGGAGGTTGTATAGCCATAGCTTGCTGGCTGGTTTTTATTTGAAATAAATTTGGAACGTCGAAGAACCCCTGCGCGGGCTTCAATTGTTAGGAAGTCAGACGAAGATAGTTCTCAGAGCTAGAAAGCAGATGTCCCGATATATGAAAATCTATCTATCTATATTACTATTATAAAACTGTAACAGGAAGTTTGTCTGTACATTGAAGATATTAACAAAAAAAAAGTTACGATATGGTTTTTAGGTGTCCCTGATTCCATTTCACCAATTTTTGGATTTTTTGTCTGTCTGTTTGTTTGTGTGTTTGTTTGTTTGTTTGAACGCAAAAACTACTGAATCGATTTTTATGAAACTTTTTTTGTTTGATAGCTTATGATCTGACTTAAAATCTGGTATATAATTTGTGCGGGCAAAGTCGCGGGTTAATGCTCGTATAATATAAAACAATCAGTAAAGCTCTATTTTAATTAACCATCTGATTTACGCCTCCACACTACCTATACACCAAAAGATATCCCCCAAAACAAACGTGAAGCGGTGATAGCAATAGCTGATCGATAGTAGCTGATCTATGAGTAGAAAGTTACATAAATAGCAATACAGCAGTGTTGCCAGCTGGATCTTGTCAAAAGTAACCAGAAATAGATAAAAAAGTAACCTTTTGGTGTGAAAAGTAACCTTTCATATTTTTTCCCAGTAATAAAGTATTAAAAATTCATAGACAGATGTTGGTTGTATTAACTTTTTTTAAGTTGCATTTTGCATTCGATCGATTGACTGAGCGATTAAGGGAGACGCTTTAGTCATTTGTGATTTGGTCTCAGATTTGGAATAGGTACATTAGTGCGAGGGAGAAAAATGTGTTTTTAGTTTTAGGAGTTGCACCTCATATCAATTAATACAAAGTTGCACTCACTACGTTACGAACGTTTTGTGTTAAAAAAACATTGCAAATAATAGGTAAATGCGTTCTGTTTCATGGAAAAATAAGAAAAATACAATTGATGACAAAAATTCCGAAAAATCACATAAATGTAACCTTTTGAATCGTGTAACCTAAAAGTAACCCGACAGAGCTAAAAATCACCTAAAAGGTTACAAAAGTAACCTTCTGGCAACACTGCAATACAGTGACTTACGAGTAAAACCGTTGACGATGCCAGGTCCACCAGTATGCTCAGAAGTACCTAATTTATATCAGTATTGCGTGTCGTACATTCACGTAGTTTATTCACGAGAGTCTACAATTTGACTGGAATAACTGAGGACTGTGAGGAATATGACGATGTTTACGATGGATCGGTGTTTTTTTTAGTAAATTCTTACAGGCAATAACTATTCGTTATACTTTATATATGTAGGCTGTTTATAAATTTATAAATCGGTACCTATATGTCCATGTCTGGGAAACTCCCCTACATATTCTCTGCGATTGTGATCCATTAATGGACATACGAAGTATTCATCTTGGCAGACAGGTATTGACTCCAGACGAGATACAAGAACTCCCTGTTAAAAACCTACTGCGATATCTAACTGCTGTAGGGATTCATATTCATATTCATTAATAGGGAACTGTAGAAGGGGCGTTCACAAAATATCAGCGATGGCCGAAGTGGCACGGGCCTAAGTCTGTTAAGGCTCCAAACACCCAATAATAGTAATAATAAATAGGTCCATGTACCATGTCCATGTCCATGGACCTTTAACCTAGACTACTGCCACCTTGTCTTGATGGTAGAGGTACTTTCTAAGGGACTTCAAAATCTAAGGTACCTATGCTATACCTTATGTTCGACCCGACGAACCCAATGTACGAAAGTAAATTTTTTTAAACACGATTTAAATACTAATCTCTGTGCCTGTGGTTTGTCAAATTTCCGTTAAAATGCATAGAGAAACGAGTAACGTGTTTCTCTTTGTTAAAATGTTTAGTTTCAATGGAATAATTCAGGATTTTTATGAACATTTATGAGTCACTGTAACTTTGAAACTACATTTTAACGAAAATCTGACCAACCACAGACACTCATACTACCTAGTTTCTAAATCTCGTTGAAAAAAATTTGTTTCATTTTCAAAATAGAATTAAACTTCGTTTGTATGGAATACTCTAACCAGTATATCCTCTTAACCATCTGAAAGTTTTTATATGTCATCATCACAGCCTATATAGATCCCACTGCTGGGCACAGGCCTACCCTCAAGCAGGGTATGGGCGTTAGACCACCACGCGTACCCAAAGCGGATAGGTAGACTTTACATACGCATCGGAATTTCTTCCTCAGCGTATGCAGGTTTCCTCACGATGTTATCCTTCACCGTTTACGACCAGTTGGTATTACGTACATGTACATAAGTTAGAAGAACAAATCATTGGTACATGGCATGTCGTTCTTGCGGATTCGAACCTGAACTTCAAGATTGAGTTTAATTATCTAATGTTTAATTGTTTTAATTTCCAGCCCGCCATGTTACCACCTGCCACTGGAGTACGCGAAGCTGGTCTCCGAGTGCTCCAGGCTACGGCACGGGGAGGGAACGGGCTCCAACGTGGTGTGGATCCACAAGCCCGTAGCACAGAGCCAGGGGCGGGGCATATTTCTCTTTAGGGTAAGTCCGCCATGCTACCACCTGCCACTAGAGTAGGAGTACTGCAGGCTGCGGAGCGGGGAAGGCACGGGCTCCAACGTGTTCAGTCTCATGGGTACAATCACAATCACCCCTTTAAGTAATGCAACTGTTTACCCTAACACACTGTACCTATACGGGTGAAATTGATATCATTAGCATCCTTTTAAACTAAGAGTCTACCCATCAAACTGAACAACTTTTACTATGGGAGCAAAATAAGATTTTTTTTTCAGATCTTTTTTTTGCTCCATACGGTTTACTCCCATAGTAAAAGTTGTTCAGTTTGATGGGTAGACTCTTAGATTAAAAGGATGCTAATGGTATTAATTTCACCCTGTAGTACTTACAACATTTCTAGAAACCAAGAATTGTACTTATTGCCGGATTTGAATTTATCGAGACAAAAATTATGAAGCACATGAATATTAAATATGAAATTCTGTTTTTTTTTTAATAAATTAGTGTTTTTGTGATCGTCATACATATCCATTGTCTGAAATTGATTAATTACCTAGATATTAACAAAATCGCCGATAACTGTCAAAAACTCCATGCTGATTTGATATCGATCTGAATCTGATAGTATAATTGTACAAGAAGACCTATGCCCATGGTCTTTTAACTAGTAATCTGAAAGATAAATAAAACAAAGTGTATATGAAAAATAATAATAGACTTGAAACCCCAAAATATATAGCAAAGAGTGTTATTAAAAATAATGTAGACTTTAGAACAGTAAGATTTACACTCCTACAAAATAATTTTTGTGTGCAGAGCATCTGTGAGATGAGATGCGGCAGCGCCGCGGTGGTGCAGCGGTACATCGAGCGGCCGCTGCTGATCGCGGGGTACAAGTTCGACCTGCGGCTCTACGTGTGCGTGCCGGGGTACCGCCCGCTCACCGCTTACATGTACGCCGAGGGGTTGGCTAGATTTGGTACGTCTCTTAATTATGTACCTATACTTCACGATTAAGAGGATACGCGGTCTGCAAGACATTTGAAGAATTAGGTTTTAAACAGATATATTGACGCCGATACATGAAATGGACGAAATCGTGATTTCGTTTTCCCGTTTCCTCCACAACTAAGCCTTAATAATTCTTTCAAGAATAATATGATAAAGACTTTGGCTATTGTCTGTATGTTTTCCGTTTATTGTGTATATTCGTCAAATTTGTTTTCTGGATGCTCAGGCTGGATGTCTGAAAGCAGCGGTGAAATTGAAAAAAATTTCGTAATTTTCAAAGGATCCTAGTTCGTATTAATCGTAAGTAGTAATTAATTAATTATATAGAAAGTAATGGAAGTACTTTATGGAAACAATAAAAACATAGGGACAAGGCAGAGGTAACATAGATTGTATGGTAAAAAAATATTTGCTCCAGTTTTTATTTATACTATCCAGGGAGGAAACAGTGGAATAGCCCAGTCATTTTACGGAGTTTTGTTAGGAGGCGAGGGAGTAATTATTAATAGGTAACTGTAATAACTTTTAAATTGTAACCGGCACCATTTAGTGACATAAAGACCATCTGAAAAAAAAGAAAAAAAAATCGCTACGCAACATAGAAATCAAAATGTTATCTCCCAGAAGGCTTTTTACTTAATAACATTATTACCAATGGACTCATTTTAATAAGATTTAACAATATAAATTATTTCTAAGCAATAAAATAAGCATTGAAATTTTAAAAATGAGGTGTTCATTAGGAAATACTAATGTATTTTTCAAAGCCTTCTAAGTAGACAAAAATATTAACACCATGTTTAAAGTATGTATAATGGTAAAGCCTTAAAAATGTGAAAAAAAATTGACTATCACGTTTTTTTTAACTAGATAAATACTAAATTTTAAATTTGGGACTGTTGCGGACGTAATTTTTTTTTTAATTTATGTACACTTCTAGGCTCAAATCGGCTCTTAACTAATATACCGAAAAAAATATCAATTATTAATTAGTCCTAGCTCAAACCGTAAAACGACTGGGCCGACTAAACGAAACCCGCCTTTCCTCTTAAGAAAACAGATTTTAGGTTCCTACTATACCTACCCTAAATCCAAATATAAATATTATATTTATCGGTGCAAATGTAAAACAAGCCCACATTTGAACTAAATTTAACCCATCCAATGTATTATGTTTTCAGGCACGGACAAATACACGTTGTCTGACATCCACAACCCCTACCGACATTTGACAAATTCGTCGCTCAACAAAACCGGGCCGCGGTACGCTGAATGCAAGGATAGGATAGGCAGCGGTGAGTTCAATTAATCATTACCAACCATTCATACAAAATCATATTAGTTTCACCATTATTCATTATCTGATAGAGTTCTGTATTGCACGTAATGCAATGATATATTTGGTTGGTGTATTTATTGATATTATGGAAATGTGGAAACTATTCACTGATGAATGGTACTTAGAAACGAACGAATCGTAGTTTTATATTACGTAAAGATCTGAGGCACTTGCAGAAAAGAGACAGACACTAGGTTGCAGAAACGCTCATTAGAGTTAATTTTCCATTAAAAATTTGGCGGACGGCCTTGTAATTTTAGACCCAGACTTAGAGGCCCCGTGCGCATGAATGAAACCTAGTAGTAGGTGGCTCAAGATAGTGTTCTTTTCGAAAAAAATCCTAGAAGTCACCAAAATACTTATATAACCGTACAACGTCAAGCACTTTTGCTACATAAATAAACTAGGCATTGGCAAAATCACTAAAACCAAGATGGCAGCCATTTAAAAAAATATTTATAATTGAAAAGAGACAGGAATGGCGAATACTCCACCCGCCGACAAGAGCGTATGTATACACCACTGTTTTGTTTCATATATAGGGTCCTTCTTAATATGCTGACACTTTTTTAAAGGGCTGATCAGACCGTCAAACTGAACAACTTTCTCTATGGCACCAACATCGAAATCGGGAAAAAAATCAGCTCTTTCATAAAAAACTGCCAACGTACTTGAGCCAAATATATGGGACAGCAGATTTTTTTTTGCGATTTCGATGTTGGTCCCATAGAGAAAGTTGTTCAGTTTGATGGTCTGATGATCCCCTTAAAAAATTGTCAGCATATTAAGAAGGACCCTGTATGTTCCTTCTTAATATGCTAAATAGTTTAGAACACCATTTTTCTAGTTGTAGTCAAAAACAGTGGTGTAGCTAATAAGCTATTAAATAAGATGATCAAGACGATTAACGTGCCGAAAGGATCGGTAAAGATTTGATAATCACGTAAATGAAACCTCTAAACATAATGTCATGTAAATCTCAGTATAATAAATAGTAACTAGTAGGTACTACATACTACGGCCACTCCCTGCCCCCACCTAGTAAATTTTCCCATATACATATATGAAATAACAGGTAAGTGTCGAGGGTGTGCCCTCATGAAATAGCAAAAATTAAAAAAAAAAAAACATCCTTTTCATTTCCTACTCGCCCTGCTCCCCAACAACATAATAAGTGTGACATGCATCTTTACAGGTTGCAAATGGACACTGAAGCAAGTGCGGCGAGCACTAGTAGGTCGCTGGGGCGCCGCGGAGTGGTTGGTGTGGCAGCGCGTCAGGGCGCTCGTGACGCTGACGCTGCTCGCGCAGGCGGCCGGCACCCCGCCCGCGAGGAACTGTTTCGAGTTCTATGGCTTCGATGTGCTGCTGGACGACTCGCTGAAGCCCTGGTTGATCGAGGTACCTCGTCATGGTTGGCGTGGTAGCGCGTCAGGGCGCTCGTGACGCTGACGCTGCTCGCGCAGGCGGCCGGCACCCCACCCACGAGCGCGAAACTGTAAACTCACAATGTGAAGCTTTTCCAAAACCCAATCCCATGAAGATTATATTGGACAGCAACCTTCGCGGTCGCGTCTGTGTCGCTGTCATGAAATACGGGAACAATATAGTTGATCTCTTTATTCTAAAGAGGAAGGATCTTAGAGTTGATGATATTGCCCTCTCGCTCGTACAGGCTTCAAGGAAAAGTGTAGTAATGTGCCAAGTTCCTGTCAATTACGCTAATTACCAGTTACAGGCTTCAAGGAAAAGTGTAGTAATGTGCCAAGTTCCTGTCAATTACGCTAATTACCAGTAATTCTGCCAAAACACAACCCTAGACCTAGCAATCTAGGTCGCGTCTATGGCGTATATATTTTCTCTGATAAGTAACAGCCCCAGCAGTGGGCACGTATAGAGGTTAATGCTGAATGATGCAGGTGAACCTGTCGCCGGCGCTGGCCGCCGACTGCGAAGCCGACATCACAGTTAAGCAGCCGATGCTGCACGAGCTGTTCGACCTGCTGGGCATGCCGATGAGGCACACCGGTCTCTCCTTGCTACAGGGACCCCCGGCTATGCACAATAGGTGGGATTTTTTTCACTTTTCGGTAGTAGCGTACCGGAAAGCTCAGCGTGGGTGACTGACGACCTGGTGAAGGGAGCGGGAACCCGTTGGATGAGGGCAGCGCAGGACCAGTCGTTGTGTCGATCCTTGGGGGAGCCCAGTCATTTTACGGTTTGAGCCGGGACTAATTAATAATTGATGTTTTTTTTTCGGTATTGAGAAATATACCAAAATTAAAAAAAATCACGTCAGCCACAGCACCAAATTTAAAATTTAGCATTTATCTCGTTCTAAAAAACCTGATGGTAATTTTTTTATTCTCACATTTTTAAGTGATTTTTTTTTGGTGTAAATATTTTTCTCTACTTAGAATGATTTGAAAAATAAATTAGTATTTTCTAAGAAATACCTCATTTAATAAAATTTTGATGCCTAATTTATTGCTCAAAAATAATTTATAATCTTAAATCTAATTAAAACGAGTACATTGGTATTAATATTATTTAGTTAAATAGCCTTATGGGTGATAAAATTTTGATTTCTATGTTGCGTAGAAATTTTTTTAAATATGTTTTCAGGTAGTCTTTTTGTCACTAAATGGTGCCGGTTACAGTTAAAAAGTCCAGTTCATAATTACTTTCCACCCCTCCTAACAAAACTCTGTAAAATGACTGGGCTATATGTCCAGCTGAGATGATGATGATGAAAGAACTAGTTATAGTGCATTTTGTTTACAATTAATAAAACAAAGTTTATCTTCGATTTTTTTGCTTTCGTAACTACAAGAGTTTCGGTCTGAAGTGATGGAATAATTCTTTTGCGAAAAAACACTTTCGGACCAAAGTTGGACTGGTGCATAATTTCGCTTTACTTTAGGAAAATCCAAAAATATCTGTAATTTCCTTGACGGTCCGTTACACTCTACTTATACAGGGTGTAAGTGACAGCCTAGCAAATACTGTAACGGTGAACTCAGACGATCAAACTGAACAACGTTCACTATGGAGCCTACCTCAGGAGACGCGAAAAAAAATCAGCGCTCCCATACATTTAAGTCGGGTAGGTACAGCAGTTTTGTATGGGACAGCTGATTTTTATTCGCGTCTCCTGAGGTAGGGAGCCTATAGTGAAAGGTGTTCAGTTTGATGGTCTGAGTTCACCATTTCAGTATTTGCTAGGCTGTCACTTACACCCTGTATATATCGTAGCGACAGAAAAAGGGGCAGCACAAAACGCTTTTTTTTTCATTTCTTATAGGTTTCTTTGGGAAAGTTGTTCAGTATCATGGGTCCAATAACCCCTAATGCAACTGTTTACCCTAACACTAACCTAACACCCTGTACATCGTATAATTGCAGCTGTAGTTCGGAGGATGAGAGCGCAGTGCCCCGTGTGGCCACAGCCTCAGCGCGGGCTGCGACCGCCCGGCGCGGCTCCAGGCTGAGGCGACGGAGGGCCATGCCCCTCAACTGTATCACGCTGCAAGCTCCCACGACTGACAAGAACACGGTATGATTCTCAATATTATAAGTCAGGGGTGGCCAAACTTTTCAAGTTTGCGGCCTATATTGAAACTCAAATTATACCTGGCGGTCTACATTGAAAAACTGTACTTCTGACAAATTTATTTGATTAAAAAATTTTTATTTTGGTGGTGAATGTTCGGCATTTTTAAATGCTCGCCTGTTAATCGAAACCGATGTTTCATAACATTTTTTTAATAAGTAAATAGTAAGTAAGTAGTTTCTAAGTGTAATAGAATCAACCATAATATAAATAAAATAAATCGAAAACGCTTATTCTCGACTCTTCGACTTACGACTTACTTCGACTCAGTAAGGTCAACACATCTTTCATGGGGCACTGTATACGCTATTATAATAAGATACCAGAGGATATTCTAAACTTGCCAGACAAAAAGTGTATGTCCCATAAAATGTCTGGTCTTGACAATGTTACTCTATGTAATGCAATATTGTATTTTAATTGTACTTTGTATATTTGGTTTGTTTGAAAGATGTGTGTTGTAGAGTTTCTGGCCGCATCTTCTCTCAACGGAACACCTTCCGACACGGTGGTAGTCAAAAAATGACGTCAAAAAGCTATCTATGTGATATTATTTTGAATAAAAAATTTTGATTTGATTTGATTTGATCTTTTCGTAGGTTGTGGAGGTATTAGTAATACCGCATAGGAAATTAGCTAATGCTAATTACTGCTGACCTACGCACCAAAACAGTCGAGCGCATAACCCACTCCCGCGCCGAGCATCGGCGGAGATAGCCGAGCGAGGCCGAACCGGCCCTCGCCGGCCGCTCGGAAATCCACATGACGACAGTCCGAACTTGCTTACCGAGGCGAATGCATGTCCGGATGACTCTCGCTTCCCGCGCTTTTTGCCATTGTTTCTTGCCATTGTTTTATTCTTTGTTCTAAATCTATCTTCCTATCTATCTTCGTACTGTGCTATCGCTTTCTAACTTCTTATATCTATAAACTCTTGTGTAAACACCTTCTGTCTGTAACTTTCACTGTGTTCGTTAATTAAACTATTTAGTGTTAAAATCAAGACTTGTTATTTCTAGTATAGTGTTCCGTGTAGACATTAGACATTCATACACCGCTATATAATTGGTGACCCCGTGCAAGAATACGTTTGTTTACGCAAGTAAATCAAGATGCAGGACGAAGATTTCCGTGACG
This sequence comes from Agonopterix arenella, assembly GCA_927399405.1. Classification (NCBI taxonomy): domain Eukaryota; kingdom Metazoa; phylum Arthropoda; class Insecta; order Lepidoptera; family Depressariidae; genus Agonopterix; species Agonopterix arenella. The sequence continues at coordinate 12,976,533 of OV656695.1, read as the reverse complement.
CTGAGGCCCAAACAAATGCTGCTGATGATACAGGCCGAACGGAGGTGTTTCGTGTCGGCGTGCGCATACCGCCGTTTTGGCCAGAAGAGCCAGCTCTATGGTTCGCCCAGGTTGAAGGTCAATTCATCCTCTCAAAGGTCACGCAGGATGCCACCAAATTCTATTATGTCATAGCGCAGTTGGACCACCAGTACGCTGCGGAGGTGAAAGACATTATTACGTCTCCACCTGCGACTGGAATGTACGAGAAGCTTAAGTTTGAGCTGATAAAACGATTGTCCGCCTCACAAGACAAGAAGGTAAAGCAATTATTAATACATGAAGAGCTGGGGGACCGCAAGCCGTCCCAATTCTTGCGACATCTGCAGCACCTGGCCGGTCCTAAAGTACCAGAGGAATTTTTAAAGACATTGTGGTCCAGTCGTTTGCCGCAAAATATACAAATGGTTATAGCGTCCCAATCTGGGTTAACTTTGTATAATTTGGCAGAACTAGCAGACAAAGTGCAGGAGATAGCCCCTGCTACTCCTCAAGTGGCGAGTACTTCTTCAGCGGGTCCAGGAAACTCGGACGTCAGCAATCAGATAAGTGAACTCACCAGGCAAGTAGCTATGCTAACTAAGAACTTAGACAGACTAGGCCGCTCGCAGTCGCGATCGCCATTTGGAAAGCACCGTAGTAGATCGCATAGCCGTTCAGGTCCAAGGCAGCCACCAAGCGACCACCCACATTGCTGGTACCATTTTAACTTTGGAAATAAGGCGAGGAAATGCAATCAGCCTTGCACATATCAAGCGGAAAACCCAAAGGGCAGCCAGAAGTAGAGGCCAGCGGTTGCCCCTCAAAAACAGGCCGTCTGTTTATCACTGACCGACAAACTAAAATGTTATTTCTCGTCGATACAGGCTCAGATCTATGTGTCTTCCCTCGGTCAGCTACGAAGACGCCCTGTTCCAAGACAAAGTATGACCTAGCAGCAGCAAACGGTACCATCATTCATACTTACGGACCCATAATGCTAAACCTGGACCTGGGGCTCAGACGAACTTTCAGCTGGAAGTTCACAATCGCAGACGTATCAAAACCGATAATAGGCGTTGACTTTTTGAGTTTTTATAATTTGCTCGTTGATTGCAGACAACAGCGCCTTATCGATGACACAACAACACTCACCGTGACTGCATCTAAACATAAAATTCCAGAGAAAATCGTCTCAATCAAAGTCATCACTGGCGAGACTGATCTCCACCACATACTTCGTGAGTTCCCGGAGATTACCCGACCTGCAGGTATGCTCACGCCACCGAAACATAATACAGTTCATCACATAAGAACAACACCAGGCCCTCCAGTATCCAGCAGACCTCGACGCTTGGATCCAGACCGCATGCGTATCGCCAAAAAGGAGTTCGAGGACATGTTGGCCAGTGGTACAGCCAGACCTTCAGAGAGTCCCTGGTCATCAGCTCTGCACCTGGTGAGGAAGAAGGACAACGGATGGCGGCCTTGTGGGGACTACAGGGCACTTAACTCAAGGACGATTCCCGACCGGTACCCCATCCGACACATACATGACTTCTCTTACCAGCTGTCAGGATGCACCACCTTCTCCACCATTGACCTGGTAAAGGCGTACAACCAGATAAGCGTGAATCCAGAGGACATACCCAAAACAGCTATCACAACACCATTCGGCCTATTTGAGTTCCCATACATGACCTTCGGGCTCAGAAACGCCGCACAAACCTTTCAGAGGTTTATAGACGAAGTTTTGCGAGGTCTAGAATTTTGCTACGGGTACATCGATGACATTTTGGTGTACTCCAGGTCAGAGGAGGAGCACAGAAATCACTTGCGCCAGCTATTCGACCGTCTCAGGCGGTACGGCATTTTAGTAAATACAGGCAAGTGTGTCTTAGGGCAAAGTCAAGTTACGTTCCTGGGGTACTGCGTATCAGCTGCAGGAGTTCGACCCCTGGAAACAAAGGTCCAAGCCATCCAGGAGTTCACCACACCCAAAACGGTTAAAGAGCTCAGAAGATTTTTAGGTATGCTCAATTTTTATAGGCGTTTTGTACCAGAAGCAGCTCAAGCGCAGGCACCACTTCACTCCTTGTTAGCAGGCCCTAAAGTTAAAGGTTCACACCCAGTAGAGAAGACACCGGAGCTGATGGAGGCCATTCAGAAGTGCAAGACTTCTCTGTCACAAGCAGCACTCTTAGCCCATCCAGATCCAGCCGCCGAGCTCGCGATCACCACTGATGCTTCAGACGTCGCAATTGGAGCCGTTCTACAGCAGCTGAAAGGTAAACACTGGGAACCATTAGCTTTCTATTCCCACAAGCTGAGCACATCACAAAAGAAGTACAGTCCCTACGACAGGGAGCTACTGGCTGTGTACGAAGCCATCAAGTACTTCCGACACATGGTGGAAGCCAGGACCTTTTCAATTTTTACCGACCACAAACCTCTGACCTTTGCCTTTACAACCAGCAGAGAGAACTGTGCACCAAGGCAATTCAGGTACCTCGATTTTATCGGTCAATTCACGACAGACATCAGATACATACCTGGAAAAGATAATGTCGTCGCGGACGCTCTTTCACGACTGGAAGAGGTAACGTCACAGACAATAGACTTCCAGGCCTTAGCACGATCCCAGGATGTGGATCCTGAGCTGCAAGGCCTGCTTCAGCACGGTTCATCCCTCAGACTACAGAAGATGTCAATCCCAGAAAGCAATCTACCACTGTACTGCGACACGACCATGCAACCAGCTAGACCATTTGTGACTTCGGAATTTAGACGACAAGCTTTTGACTCACTTCACAACCTTAGTCATCCAGGAGGAACAGCTACAGTGCGACTGGTAACACACAGATTCGTATGGCCAGGAATTCGCAAACTCTGTAGAGAGTGGACTAGGCAGTGCCCACACTGCCAACGTAGTAAAATTTCCCGCCACACTAAATCCCCCCTATCCACCTTCCTTACTCCTTCTTCAAGGTTCACTCACATACACCTTGACCTAATAGGCCCATTGCCTCTTTCTAGTGATTACAGGTACTGCCTCACTGTCATCGACCGCTTCACTCGATGGCCTGAGGTACTCCCACTGAGAGATATTACGGCCGAGACCTGTGCAGCTGCTCTCGTGTCTGGCTGGATAGCCAGGTTCGGCTGCCCCACCAGGGTGACCACAGATCGCGGCCGCCAATTTGAGAGCCACCTTTTCAAGGCACTCACACACATGATCGGCGCGCGACACTTCCGCACCACCGCATACCACCCTGCCGCCAACGGCCTCGTCGAGCGACTTCATCGTCAGCTGAAGGCAGCCATTATGTGCCACGCAACGTCGCAGTGGATAGAAGCTCTTCCCTTGGTGCTGCTAGGAATGCGCAGCGCATGGAAAGAGGACCTACAGGCATCCGCGGCAGAGCTGGTGTACGGAGAGCCCCTCTCCTTACCTGGACAATTTTTGTCGCCGACCGATGACCACACCGTTGCTGACCCTACTGAGTATGCTACACGCCTTCGAGCTCACATGGCAAAACTTACACCAAAACCAACATCATGGCACACGTCGACAGCTTTCTACATACCTCGGGACCTAAACTCGTCGTCACACGTCTTCTTACGAAAAGATCACGTTCGCCGATCACTGGAGCCACCCTACGCTGGGCCATACAAAGTCCTGGAACGCCAACCTAAGTACTACAAGCTGGATATCCGCGGTAAAGAAGTCAGCGTCTCCGTGGATCGACTTAAGCCAGCTTACCTGATGAGAGAAGTAGACGTACCTGAAACAACGACTCCAACTCCCACACCAGCTCCTGAAAATACTGAAGAAAACGTGAGAAGGACTCGCAGCGGCCGAAGGGTACGTTTTACAGATTTTTATCGACCGCAGTAGCGGTCTCGGCGGGGAGTAATGTGGAGGTATTAGTAATACCGCATAGGAAATTAGCTAATGCTAATTACTGCTGACCTACGCACCAAAACAGTCGAGCGCATAACCCACTCCCGCGCCGAGCATCGGCGGAGATAGCCGAGCGAGGCCGAACCGGCCCTCGCCGGCCGCTCGGAAATCCACATGACGACAGTCCGAACTTGCTTACCGAGGCGAATGCATGTCCGGATGACTCTCGCTTCCCGCGCTTTTTGCCATTGTTTCTTGCCATTGTTTTATTCTTTGTTCTAAATCTATCTTCCTATCTATCTTCGTACTGTGCTATCGCTTTCTAACTTCTTATATCTATAAACTCTTGTGTAAACACCTTCTGTCTGTAACTTTCACTGTGTTCGTTAATTAAACTATTTAGTGTTAAAATCAAGACTTGTTATTTCTAGTATAGTGTTCCGTGTAGACATTAGACATTCATACACCGCTATAAGGTAATATGGAAACTTGCCATAGTTTTCAAAAATATGAACTTTCAATAAGTATGTTATACGTAGTATCAGAATTTGAATATTTCCTCCTCGACCACTAAAAACTTTGAAAATTGTATGAAATTAAAAGTATTAATTATATTCATAGAAAAACAATGAAAATCCAAAAATAAATCCCACCGATGATGAGCAAAAGTGTTTTTAGAGTATTTTTTTATTGTTTCAGGAATCAACGGACAAAAATGGAGAAACAAATAATGGAAGATCGTCGAAAACAGCGTCTGAAATCAGTGTTGATTCAGATACTAAGGTAATCATATCCAATCTTTCTCACTCATACCTCTTTCATTTTATATACAGGGAGTTACAGAAGAAAGAATAAAAATTTAAAACTTTTAAGGGGGTGGTTTAGACCAACAAACTGAAGAACTTTCAATATGGGACCAAAAGGGAGCGAAAAAAAAATCATTTGTCCCATACATTTAGCTCGAGTAGATCTGTAGTTTAGTATGGAACATCGCAAACGCATCGCATCGATTACGGCAAATCTCCTCATTTTGGTGGAGGCCTATGTCCAGCAGTGGACGTCTATCCGCTGATATGAAGATGATGATGATGGAACATCCGATTTCTTTTTCGCGATTTCGATATTGGTCCAATAGTGAAAGTTGTTCAGTTTGATGGTCGTAACCATCCCCTTAAAAGTTTATTTGTATTTTTGTAACACCTGTAGAATTCGTTGGAATTGACTTTGAAAAAAAAAACGTTTTGTAACTTCAGTCAACATCGGGTGTGGCCATAACACCCGCGGAAGCTACGGACGAGTCATGGCGAGGCGGATACGCGACCGCAGCGTCTCGCCGACGAATGATGACCGCCTGCGCGTGGGGCAACGGTGTGCGGTGGGACCGCGCCACTGGCCGCGTCGGCCAATGGGTGCGGATATTTCCGCATACACTGCCCGTTGATGACCAAGTATGTATTTCGAAATTATCAACTTCGTAATTATGTATGTATAATCATCATCATCATCTTCCTAGCTGCTGTCCGCTGGGTAGCGGGGTCTGCTTTCCTAATCTGTTTCTTCCACTTCGCTCTATCTTGAATATCGTCGTTTGAGAGCTCGCAACTGTCCATTTCCTTCTTTACAACATCAGATTAAGACCATGTAATTATGTATGTATAATAAGTGACAGTATTTATAGACGTTGCTCGTACTGTTTTAAAGTTGTTCTCTGATGTTATTTAGGGCAGTCCCACAGAGACATGACACGCTTCCCTATAAGGGCAATCCACAGTCAATCCCCATAACCCGTGATTTTAGTAATCTAGGTATACTAAGACGGGACCCCCTTCCTAAACCAGTAAACTGATTTTGGTGGTTGAAGTAACATAAGAAAGGAATTTAAGTGTAGACGGGTCGATACTTAACATAATTTTTTAGTAGTGTTTGATCTCAAAATAAAGCATTTTTATACATGACAAAAGGATTTAGCTTCTAACCAGTAGCGTCAGAGGTCAAATCTGACTTCGCTCTTCATCTCAAAATAAAAGCCTCTGATTTCTTTTGAGATAAAGGCATTAGGTATAACCATGGTGAAAATTTCGCGCCTCTATGATAATTTACACAATTTTGTCCTACTAATTTAGAAAATTATTTATATTACAGATGCCGATCGACGACGTTCGGGAGAGCGTGGCTCATGTGTCAAAGTTCCTACGAGCGGCGCGAGAGGTCGCTCGTGAGTGCGCGGGAGACTCACGCGCGCCTCGCGACGACGCGCGCGACTCCGGTTTCGAGGCCCAACTACGCAAGAAGCTCGCGTACGGGGCGCATTTCCAAGTGTGGCTTCCCCCTTTCTGATGTGTTCAAATTAATGTTTATATTAAGCATATGTAGTTAGATAATAAATGCTTGCTCAATTTGCTGGTCTTTTTGTTGTATGTGAAATACGCTTAAGTTTGTCCTTTAGTCCTTCGCATCAACAATCCGGGACTTCCTATTGTGACATTAAACCAGTAAATTGTAGATCGTTTTTATGCCGTTTTTTGGTACCAGTTATACAGGCACGGACAATTCAGGGTGGAAAGGCAAAGGCATGAGGCACAAAGGGCAACCAGAAATATTATAGCAACAAGAAAACGTTCTTAGAGACTAACCCCAACTTTTGGAATATTTTACTTCTGCATCCACAGATTTTCAAAAAAATGACAGTCATCGAGAAAAACTGCAATTTTCAAAAAGCCTTTTTTTTCATCCTATCGATCCTCTTACAGATAAGTCTATGGGGTCAACCGAGGTCGAGGTGTATTAGAACTCTAAGAAAATGCAAAATTAAATTCCCATACATTTAGTAGGGAAACAACAAAATCATTATAGTTGTGATTTTGTAAACACTTTCCAAATTTTTAGGGGTGGTTCATACCATCAAACTGAACAACTCTTACAACAGGAGCAAACATGAATTTTTTTTTTTTTTTTTTTTTTTTGTTTTTATTTTAGCAAAAAAAATCTGCTGTTCCATACTAAACTTGCAAGGCCAAGACTCAAATTAAATGTATCAAACAGAAGATTTTTTTGCGATTTCAGGTTTGTTCCCATAGTAAAAGTTGTTCAGTTTGATAGTCTGAACCGCCCCTGAAAATTTGAAGTGTTTACAAAATCATCACTAGGTGATTTTGTTATTTCCCGGTTTCTCGGTTGACCTCATAGTAGCCTACATTTTAAATTGGTTGACTTGACCTAGCATAATGCCTACTTATAATTATAGAAATCACAGCAGCAGCTGCAGCGTAAGGTAAGCATCAGTAATAAAGTATATGGCGTAAAGTGAAGGCGTCCTTTTCCCAAATACCTAGCCTACGCAGTCCTACACCCAAAGGGGTTTTTAGCAGTTTTTTTCAAGGATGGCAATGACGTAAAGGCCCTTTTAGACTAAAAATGAATATTTGAATAAACACAATTATCGGTACCTATCTACTAGTAATAGTATTATACAGTTTGTTACTTTTATTCCCCAGTCTTAATAATACGAGTATAATTAAGACTGAAAATTATTATTTCTCAATATTTTTACATAATTTGAATTCACCATTCGAGCAAGATAAATGCTTGTATTGGGAGGAACTGTCAACTTCCCACAGCTACGAATCACTTAATATTGAGACAATATACAGATAAAGTAGGTAAGTAAGTATGCAGGAACCTTTTATGACATTAATATACCGTATGATTTTTTTACCGTGTCGAAATTTTCAGGGGTCGTTCAGACCAGGCGGAGGACAGTCGCCTTTTGGTGGCTTTTTCCGATTCAGTTTGCGTAGAATGTGCTGCCATCTGTTAAATATTTCGCAGAACTATGAAAAAAAAAGATTTTATTTTCTATGTCAATGTCAAATTGACAAAATCACAAAATGGCTACCTATCTTGCGTAATGTACGGGTTGTTTGTAGTTTTCGTTCAATTTCGTGCCGATTTAGTGATGTTCTAGAGTTTCTGTTGTTCTCTTACCAATGTTTAGATTACAGGAATAGTAAGGATACTGGAATTTCACTCGATGGGTGCGGGATTGAACGAAAACTAGCATTAAAAACAATAATATCCATTGGTATGAGTAGATATAAGTAGGTATGTATAGTATAGGTTGAATTATTGTCGGTGAAACATAGATGGCGCTAGCTAGCCTTCAATTTGACATAATATTAAGGTGGATGCATAATGTTGCCACGAGTGGGTTCTCTTTTCTAATCTATCTATACTATTATAAAACTGTAACAGGAAGTTTGTCTGTACATTGAAGATATTAACAAAAAAAAGTTACGATATGGTTTTTAGGTGTCCATTTCACCTATTTTTGGATTTTTTGTCTGTCTGTTTGTTTGTGTGTTTGTTTGGGTGTTTGTTTGTTTGTTTGTTTGAACGAGTATCACGCAAAAACTACTGAACCGATTTTGATGAAACTTTTTTGTTTGATAGCTTATGATCTGACTTAAAATCTGGTATATAATTTGTGCGATCGAAATCGCGGGTTAACGCTCGTACTATTATAAAACTGTAACAGGAAGTTTGTCTGTACATTGAAGATATTAACAAAAAAAAAGTTACGATATGGTTTTTAGGTGTCCCTGATTCCATTTCACCAATTTTTGGATTTTTTGTCTGTCTGTTTGTTTGTGTGTTTGTTTGGGTGTTTGTTTGTTTGAACGAGTATCACGCAAAAACTACTGAACCGATTTTGATGAAACTTTTTTTATTTGATAGCTTCTGATCTGACTTAAAATCTGGTATATAATTTGTGCGGACGAAGTCGCGGGTTAACGCTCGTATACTTATATTACGCTTTGGTTCAGACCATCAAACTGAATAACTTTTAGTATGGAAGAAATCTGCTGTCTCATACCATATTTGACTCGAGCAGGCATAGTAGTTTAGTAAGGGGCATGGGGCAGCCATAGAGGTTGGCGTAACTCGTGTCAACGCCCCGGGGCAGCAGATTTTTTTTTGCGATTTCATATTTACTCCCATATTAAAAGTTGTACAGTTTGTTTGTCAGAATCACCTCTGAAAATTGCGACAAGGTAAAAAAAATCAATACGGTACAGGAGTGCGATGTTTGAATCTCATTCGCTGAGTTCAGCAGTTGAAAATATCTAAATTACAATGGAGATACATATTTCTACTGCTGATTTGACATTCAAAAATCATACTCCAGGAGTGCGATTTTTGAAAGTCAAATCAGCAATAGAACGACTTATTTCCAACTGCTGAGTTCAACGTATGAGATTCAAAAATCGCTCTCCAGGACTAAGACTAGTACTGCCTGGCTCATAATTAATGAATTATCCAAACCCACTTTATAATGACCAATTAAATCAATTATCGACAAATTTGGTAATTATAGACGTAGGCTTTCATTTAAGTATTAAATCCGAATTATACATTTTACCTAATTTTCCACGAGCATTAAAAACACAGTGTGTTTTCTTTTTGCGTTACCTACTTACATGATTTTTCAGATTTTGCGACGGTTTACTTATTACGAGCGTTAACCCGCGACTTCGTCCGCACAAATTATATACCAGATTTTAAGTCAGATCATAAGCTATCAAACAAAAAAAGTTTCATCAAAATCGGTTCAGTAGTTTTTGCGTGATACTCGTTCAAACAAACAAACAAACACCCAAACAAACACACAAACAAACAGACAGACAAAAAATCCAAAAATTGGTGAAATGGAATCAGGGACACCTAAAAACCATATCGTAACTTTTTTTTGTTAATATCTTCAATGTACAGACAAACTTCCTGTTACAGTTTTATAATAGTATAGATAGATAAAAATATGTATGACCCAAATTAAGAACGATGAAGAGTCGCGTTGTAGGTCTGCTATTGGGTAGTCACGTGTCGCTCGTCGATTGTTGGTTGCCCTCTCCAGGGCCTACAACGAAGCTCCAGTGGTGGCTCAAGATAGTGTTCTTTTCGAAAAACAATCCTTGAAGTCACCAAAATATATAAACTACCGTCCAACGTCAAGCACTCTTGCTAAATAAACTAGACAATAGATATTGGAAAAATCATCACAACCAAGATGGCAGCCATTTGAAAAAAAAATAGAATAGAACGATGACGTCATAATTTAATCATTGTCAATATTACCGCTTTAGTAGTTAGTTGACGGTACAGCTAAAGTATACAAAACTTAGTAAACCGGCCAAGGGCGAGTCTTATAACATATTTGCCAACAAAATGCATTTTCTCCAGGATTCTTAGCACACACTTACTTACTTGGCCGATTTATATCAGGTTTATATATTTGTCGAATCAACATAAAGCTGGCGTAGTTCCACTTCCATGGAGCATTGCCTGTCTTGTCATAAAACTTTGAAACGTTATCTTTTATAATGCGCACAGCCAGGGAGTGGAATGTCCTGCCTGCGTCAGTATTTCCGAGCTCTTACAACCCGAATTCCTTTAAAATACGAGTGAATAGGCTTCTTCTGGGTAAGCTCGCTACATCTTCGACCCCATCTTCATCCTGAGGACTGGATTGAGGTCAAGAGCAAACTCATACGTAATAAAAAAAAACGGCTTCTGCTACAACCCACGGAAATAAACAAAAATTTAATTAATAGAAAAAATTTACTTCATTTTTTTGAACATCCTTTTACAGTCGCAATAATGGTCTCATAAATTATTGTTATCTTTATAAAGTGGTATATATAGATAGGTATAAGAATTCATAACAGTAAGTAATTCATTTACTTTATTGAGTACAAGTGCTTGTGCCCAGTAAGCTTTTAAATTCGAAATGGGAACTGAATTCAAGAAAGTTCGCCCCTTCGATTCTTTCAAATCTGTTTACAGAGTACTAACTGTAGCTGGCTATTGCAGACTTACAACTAAACCAAAAAGCCGGTACAAGCTGTTTTTGTACCAAATATACAGGAGTTTGGCATTTTTCATAAATATCATTTATGATTTGCAGCATATTATTTTTATTATCCAGGTCTAGTGGATACCATTGTAGAAACTATAACAGGAAGTGTGTCTGTACATTGAAGACATTAATAAAAAAAAGTTACGATATGGTTTTTAGGTGTCCCTGATTCCACATCATCAATTTTTGGATTTTTTGTCTGTCTGTTTGCTCGTTTGATCGAGCATCACGCAAAAACTACTCAACCGATTTTAATGAAGCTTTTTTTGTTTGATAGCTGATTAATTATCTGACTTAAAATCTGGTATATAATTTGTGCTGATAAAGTCGCGGGTTAACCCTAGTATAAAAAAAACTTTATCCCACTTCAACGCCTAGCTTTACCGTGAGCTTTAAGATTTTTTTTAAAAACGGCCCTGGAGTGCGATTTTTGAAAGTCGAATCAGCAGTAGAAATATGCATATCTCCATGGTAATTTTGACATTTTCAACTGCTGAGTTCAAGGTATGAGTTTCAAAATTCGCACCCCAGAACGTATTTTCGTCGTAAGGGTAAAAAAAAAGGTCATCATCATCATCATATCAGCCGACAGACGACCACTGCTGGACATAAGGCTCCCCCAAAATGGGGGGATTTGCCATAATCGCCACGCTTGGCAGGCGGGTTGGCGATCGCAGTTGGATTGAATGTGTGTACTCAGAGGATGCTGCTGCCCATCCTCCGGTAGATCCCTTAGTCGCCTTTTACGACACCCACGGGATGAAATGGGATGGTGCTATTCTTAGCCGACACCACACGGAAAACAATACATGAGTAACATAGGTGTTCTGGCACTTTAGCTTACGAGGATTTTACATTGTGCCCAGACTGATATAGATTATACATTAAAGTTATTAGCTAAATGTTTTTTAAACTATTATTAATTAAATGATTTGACTTTAGGAACATCAATTTAGTTAACCAGTGTAATGTGCACAGCCGTCATTATTATTTTCTGTGGTCATGCCATATTTGGTTTCAATTTTCGCTATGGAGCCAACATCGAGAAAAAATAAAAAAAACAACGGCATCCTTCAAAACTGTAGTACCCTCCTCGACGGGACAGCAGATTTTTTAATTTTTTTCGACGTTTTGTTTCCATAGTAAAAGTTGTTCAGTTTGATGGTCTATACTAAACTACCCCTTTAAATATTATTAGCGTGTTTTGCTACACTTTGTATAAGGTCCGCCACACACTTACGGAATGCAATCCGGAATTCCGAATCAGGATTGTGATTTTGTATAGGATTTGACAGCTGCGCAATTCTGAACGCAATTGTGTGGAGGGTGAAAATCCACACGAAATCGTAATCCTGACTCAGATCCCCTAGCATGATTTCTCTACTTGCGCGCTATTCGGCTTTTTTCCATACTACAAGTCGCGGCAAGCGCGGCTTTCGCTCTCCGAAAGGCGCGTCGCGCGCGTGTTGAGAAATCATACTAGACTGCTGGATTCCGGATTGCAATTCCGTTTGTGTGTGGCGGACCTAAGGGTTCTTTGTAAATAATGGAAAGCATTTTTAATGTTTTAATATTTTGCAGTTAAAAGATGATCTGGATCAACTTATAGACGGTTTAGTATTTATAATACCGCAAATTATACTCTTTATAAAACTACTAACCATGCTGTGGAGAGGATCGAGACTCGAGAAACTGCATATTCTTATGGACGGTAAGCATTCACGATATTATCAATACAATTAGATTACCTTTACTCCATAGTCCATAATAATACAGGGTGTTAGGGTGGACTGTTAGGGTATTGTTGCATTACAATTACACTACTTATGAGCAACTTTCTCAAAGGAATTATTAAAAAACAAAAAAACAACTACATACAAATAATATTAAATAAAAAGAGAAGAACAAGCTCATCAGCCAAAACAACATTGTTTGAGCAAATATAATTTTAATGTTATCAGGTAGGTAACTGCCTCCTTGGCTCTCGACACGGAGGTCGTGGGTTCGATTCCCACACCTAGTGAAATGTCACTTTGTGCGTTTTTCCCCAGTTGGTTAGGACATTTCAGGCTGAATCACCTGATTGTCTGAAAAGAAAAATGATTCCGTGCTTCGGATGGCACGTTTAGCCGTTGGTCCCGGCTGCTATCTCTGGTAGTAGCAGTCGTTAAATAAAAACCGCGTCAGAGGCGGTCTGAAAAAACTCTGACACCAAGGCTCCGCCCACACGACAAGAAGATGAAGAAGGTAGGTATCGCAAACGGGGAAGAAAAAGAATAACAAAACATACCTACCTATTTGTTGGTTTTTGGCTTGTTCCCGCCTGCAAGTAGTCTGATAGTGATCATCATTTTGTGAGAAAACTTGTTATCAAGGATTTGTAAGCCGCCTTAATTGGCTTCTGTCCTGCCTAGCTAGCATGCCACCCACGACAAAGCGTTTTAACGAGAAAAACGTCATGCGCGCTCTTTCTGGCCTACGTGAAATAATAAAGATGGAGGCACATCTCGATTTTGTCGTTTTCTCGGGGGTACCAGCCTAGCTAGCAAGCTAGGCTGGTACGAGTAATCACACCGCGATCTAATCTAACCTCACTATCCAGTAGGCCTCGCATGCCACCCCCGAGAAAACGATAAAAATCCAGTTGTGTCTCCATTTTTATTATTTTACTTATGCCAGAAAGAGCGCGCATGACGTTTTTCTCGTTTAAACGCTTTGTCGTGGGTGGCATGCTACCCGTGCTGGCCCTGCACCCGGACTTTCGATTTTCGATATATCGCGACAGTTTTGGTCAGAACTTCATTGTAATAGAGTTGAAATTAACTTCGTTAATTGCTTCCTATTCTGAAGCTCCTCTTAGCCAACGAGTAGTTTTACCAGGTCCTATACTACGTAAATACGTAATGCTTGATATTCGTAACTTTTGATGCAACAGGCACCTGCCAATTACTGTCAGATTGATGCACGAACAAAACAACCGTGTCTATGTCCATTCTATCCATGTCAGTACTATACCGTTACATTTAACAATCCGTTATTCTCCTAACTCACTAACTTCCTATTACCTTTTTTGTCTTTTTTTTATTTCTTCTACTCTTTTTTTCCTTTATCTTCTTTTCTTTTTATCTCTGGCTCGGGGAATATAAATAGTATACTCCAAGAGATAAATTCATAATATACTCGCGAGGTACGCAGGGTGTCCGAAAACAGATGGTCAAGCCGAAAACAGGAGATAAGCAAATTTATAACTGTTGAGGGAAAATACAAATAAAAACGATGTTTGATAGATTTCGACATTTTGAGATTTTTTGAACATCATCGTGAAAATCGCCATCCTGCGCCGAACTTTTAGATTTAGTGACTCCAAGTTTGTATATTTTTTCATGAAAATACTTTTTACGCAATCCTGAATAATTTACTCAGTGGACCCAGTTCTAAAATTAAAGATTAATGCCATACTTTTTAATGAAAACACTATCTTCTATCAGACTTTTGCGGTAACATTTTTTTCTTTGCCAACTTTGAGTATACACCTGTATAAAAATGTATGGTGCTACCCTGGCAAGTTATTTCAAAAGATGGTATCACACTTGGCACTTCTACTATTAAAAAAAAAGTCATAATTTTTTTTCTCGCTTTACAACCCGATTTCATAATAATAATTCCATACCGAAATTATTAAACATAAAACGCCTGAATTACGGTGATTTAATACAAAGAAATTTTACTATGGAATGATTGATTTCAAATCGGATTGATCAGCAAGAAAAAAAATTATTACAACTTTTTTTTAAACATAAATGCCAAGTGTGATACCATTTTGAAAATTTGATTAAATGGGCCAACTTTTGGAATACCTTGCCAGGTTAGTGCCATACACTTTTAATACAGAGTGTAATCTCAAGGTTCAAGAAAATCTCAAAATTTCGAAAATTGTCAAACTTAGATTTTTATTTTTGTATTTTTCGCTGAACAGTTATAAACTAGCCTATCTCCTGTTTTCGGCTTGACGTTGAGTTTTGGTACACCCTGTATGTTTTGTGTAACAGTCAAAACTTATAAACCAGGATCTGATGATGGCATACCAGAGAAATCGAGGGGAACCTTTGAAAATCGTAGTGCCGGCTAGTGCGTTTGTTAATTTAAAGCACTACTATTAAATTGAACTAATGAATTCACCACTGAAAATTGTAAAATAAACAAAAATTTAAAGCCGCCTTAAAAAAAACTAAAAAGTTAAAAAATAATATTGCAGCCGATGTCAAGCCGGTACAATTCGCGACAGGGCTTGCATTAGTTTTTTGCCTTGGCTTGACACCGACTTCTATAAAACAAATTAATGTTCTTATGATGCGAACGAAAAAGTCATCGGTTGTATTAATATTTTTTAACTTTTTAGTTTTTTTAAGGCGGTTTGAAATTTTTTGTTTAAATTTTGTTTTATAAATATAAATTTTTCAGATGACATATTTTCACCAAAAACTAAAAACGATGCAGATCTATTACTAAGGAATTCGGAAAACATGAATCGTTTGGCGAAAGTTATTAACTATAATGTTATAGTGGTTACTGTTTTATGGTTTCTGGTACCTTTTTACAGAAGAATGAAAGATCCTAAAGCTGTAGTTCCTTCTTATACACCATTTGAAACAGACACTTGGTTAAAGTAAGTTGAACCATATATTTTAGCGGGATCACACATGATGACGCATTGACGCAGCGGCAGACGACAGTACGTCATTTGTGAAGCAAGTAGTTGTATGAAACCATGTAGTAGTAGCTAAGAATATATATATACTAACGTAAAGTAGTCGTTGTATGGTGACGGATTGACGCACCGTGTGTGCGGTTTCATACAACTCCTTACTTCACAATAGAGAAAAACGTGTCTCCTGTCAACGCCCGTAGAGGAGTAAGTATTGTTGATTTCTCCAAAGAACATTTTTCTGCCATTTTTTGCGGGGGGGGGGGGGGAGCCGTTGCTATGACAATAACAGTAAAACGCATCGAATTAGTTGCCCGTCGGGGCTAGATCGTCGCCGTCGCGGGGGTGAGGCATTGACAAAGGGGAAAGTATGGGAAATTATGCGTAAGCCCGTTCCTTCCTGTCAAGAGTACGTGTTTCTCTATGTTCACAAATGACGGACTGACGTCTGCCGCTCCGTCATGCGTCATCGTGTGTAATCCCACTTTCGACATAAATAACTATTTTCGTTATCTACGAGCAGAAAATTGTTGAAACAGGTAAAGGATGAACTTTTATAGGTATGTTGAAAGTTCAAGAGAGATGGGCCAGGTATAAAAGGTATATATATATTTTTTATTAATTTAGTAATAAGTTACGAAATACATTTTTTTAATTTTAGTGATATAATATCAGTTGTCGAAGAATCATGGATTTTTTTAGTTTTAGTAGGCCAAAACTTATTCTAGCCGCCTGACACGTCTTCGTTCCATCCTAAAATCTTAATTTTGCTAGAATTAAAATAAATAGTTTTTATTGGAACAGGTAGATATAATAAAAAATTGTACCACCCTGAAAGTGAGATTATGCTATCCATCTATAACGTCACGCCTCTTTCCCAGTTGGGTAGGAAGAGACCAGGGAGCGCCATTTACTACGATCCTTACAATAAAAAAAATTCCTCTTCTACCTCATGCACATCCATACATCTCTTCATACATGCCCGTCGGTTTCGAGCATAGCCGGTAATTTCTCTATAGTTTCGAGACTTTCGAGGTGGTTTCGAGTAAGTGTGTACTCTACACCGCACCTCCCCTTTTTGTAGGACGCAACCGATTTCATCAGAATCAATTCTGATTCTGATGGTATTCACCAAAGAGAATGGAAATCACTTCTTTTTCAGAATACGTCCTACGATGGTGCCCTCTGCCGACACTATTTACTGTGATTATGCATGTATGTTTAACTTATTATTTTCAGGTTCACCCTATCCGTGTTCATGGAAAGTGGTACAGCACTTTGGACCGCGTTTGGACACATGTCTATCGACTGTGCTATCGCTACATACTACGCCCAAGCGAAAGTACAATTGGAAATAATTAAGCACAATTTGGAATGTCTTTGCGATTCTGAAGTCGAAGATATTTCAATGAATGAGGGTGGGAATTTCCAATATAGAGATGTCGTGGATAGAAGTGTGAAGGAACGTTTTGTACATTACGTTAAACGTTATGATAAGGTTTTTTGGTATGTTTTTAATTTAATTTAATTAAAAGCGGGTTGGTCCAGTGGCAACTGGCGAGTATCCTTGCCTGTCGTGTAGGAGGCGATGGTTTGATCTCCATCCAAGCTGACTCGTACCAATGAGTTTTTCGGAATTTATATACCTACGATTTGTAACACAACACAGTTTCAGTGAAGGAAAACATCGTGAGGAAAACTGTATGATTCAATTTCGAAGCATGTACTTTCATTACAAGTGGCGACGGGCTCACTCCCCGTCACACTGGACCAATCACTGGACAGAGTTTCGGTACTACTTGTGAAACTATGATATTCTCAGGTTTCAGAATATTTCTGACTACCCCCTCGGGGAATATAGTCTTGGAATATTTTCTTATGCTCTGAGTTTTCCTGTGAGATAAAAAAAATCGGAAATGATGAGATCCGCAGAAGAACCAGAGTAACTGACATAGCCCAAAGAATTGCTAAACTGAAGTGGCAGTGGGCGGGGGCACATTGCTCGCAGAACCGATGGCCGATGAGGCCGAAAAGTTCTCCAGTGGCGACCGCGTACCGGAAAGCGCATCGTGGGTGCCACACGGTGCCCACACGGTGGACCGACGACCTGGTGAAGGCGACGGGAACCCGTTGGATGAGGGCAGCGCAGGACCGGTCGTTATGGCGATCCTTGGGGAAGGCCTATGTCCAGCAGTGGACGTTCAACGGCTGAGATGATGATGATGATATTTTCTTATAACAAATCGCTAAAAAGCGAGGTACACTCGCGCGCTATAGGTACCTTAATTCTAAAAAATATTTTTACCTTTATCTAAATAATAATTGTTTACCTTTTCCAGGTATGTTAACGAAATAAACGACATTTTCAATGAGGCAATATTTTTCCAGTTTCTTCTGACAGCAGCTGTAATTTGTCTTTGTGCCTACAAAATGAGTTTTGTAAGTAAAGGCAAGAATTAAAAAAAAAAATCAAAGCCTTGCAATGTTCATTTAATTTCGTTTGCGTTAGATTTAACTACAGTCAACATCAAAAGTAAATGAAGGTAAATTTAATTTACTCGTAATCGGACCGTTTTATTTTCTTTTCTTTTCTTCTTCTTCTTCTTATCGTGTCGACTTCAAATTCTGAACAAAGTCGCTAAATAGTAGCTTGCAAGAATTGGGCAACCGATACTGAACCGTCGCTCGCGGTCATGTGCTCCTCCTGCGTGCAGGAGTGCGATTTTTGAAACTCATTCTTTGAACTCAGCAGCGGAAAATGTCAAAATTACTATGGATATATGCATCTTTCTACTGGTGATTAGACATTCAAAAATCATACTCCAGGAGTGCAATTTTTGAAAGTCAAATCTGCAGTAGAAAGATTCTTATCTCCATACATTTTCAACTGCTGAGTCCAACGTATGAGATTCAAAAATCGTACTCCAGGTGTTAAGGCACGCAGGGCACGATGTGAGATGGACATTCGTTTGTGGAGCTTCACACAAGCAAGCAACTTCTTTTCTTTATAACATTTCATAATTAATTCCATTTCCACATGTTCATCGACTTCTGACGTTGACTATACTTTTGCCATAACACTACAGTGTGTATCAGAACACCCTAGTAATATTTAAAGGGGTGGTTTAGTTAGACCATCAAACTGAACAACTTTCACTCAACAGTGATCATCATATCGTATGGCATTTTTATCTTCCTGCTTGGATCCAGGGAGGTTCGAATCCGGGGACAACTTTCACTATGAATATGAAGCCAACATCGACACAAAAAAGCTGTTTCATACAAAACTGCAATACCTACTTGACTCAAATGTATGGGACAGCTGTATTTTATTTTAAATCTTTTTGACTTTATCTCCACAGTGAAAGTTGGTAAGTTTGATGGTCTAAGCCACCACTTTAAATACCTATTACTAGGATATTTTGTTGCATCAGGGTGAAATTGATATCATTAGCATCCTTTTAAACTAAAAGTCTACCCATCGAACTGAACAACTTTTTGCTGTTGCATACATTTGAGTCGCGAACTCGCGCGTCGAGATTGCAGTTTAGTATGGAACAGCAGATTTTTTATTTACTCCGATCGATTTGATCCCATAGTAAAAGTTGTTCAGTTTGATGGATAGATTCTTAGCTTAAAAGGATGCTAATGATATCAATTTCACCATGTATAAGTATGCATACATGCCTACAGTTACTTTATTCACTTTTCAGATGGAATTATTTTCAGTACCTTTTATGTTTTATCTGGCAATATATGTATGTATCCAAACTCAAGGATTTATGTATTGCTACTTTGGAGGACTCGTGCACTATGAGGTAAACAGCATGCTTTATACCCAAATACATACATTTGTGTCTTAAAGGGTTTCGAAGAGTTTTGTTCAGAGCCTGGAATACAAAATGCCATTTTGAAAATAATGATATAAAAGCGGCTGATGAGTAGGTACGGTAAAATCTTCCCTTAGAATTGTATGTGCTGCCACACAACACAATATTTTCAAAAAGGATCAAAAATCGATCAGGATCAGGAAAGAATCAACAACTTCGAAAGGGACAGAGTTTTCAGGTCATTGGTATAAACCAAATATTTTTAGAAAAGATCAATCCCGTGAAGGAAAAGGAAGGAATTCAACGGTGAAGGAAAACATCGTGAGGAAACCTGCATACACTGAGGAAGTAATTCCGATGTGTCTGTGAAGTCTACCAATTCGAACTGGGCACGCGTGGTGGAATAATGCCCATACACCAGAGGGTAGGCCTGTGACCTTCAGTGGGACGTTTATAGGCTGATGATGATCAATCCCGCGTCAAATTTATCCACCCCTGCGGCCACGGCCACTTTTATATCTCCATACAAATTTTAACAATTATTATTACAAGACATTATAATAAAATTGTAATTTAGAATCATAATTCAGTGTACATTGCTGGTTACTAAAGACGCTTAAAACATGCAGTAGATACTGTGTCACTAAATTACTGAAATTACTCATTTATTTTAATAAAACAATATTTTAGGGTTCCTTTCCCAAAGGGTGAAAACGGGAACCTATTCATAAGCCTACGCTGGCCGTTCGTTCGTAACGGCTGTAACTGTTGAACGTTAGAGGCCGGGCCACACTGAAGCGGTTCCGGAGGCGGTCCGGAGGCGGGATTTTTTGTAATGTACGAGTTTATATGCACCCTGCCACACAGAAATCCGGGCCGGGAGCGGCGCGTTACCGCGCAGAACGCTATGACTACAAGCGGCCGCGGCGCGGGGCCGGGAGCGGCGCGGAGGCGGCCGCGGCCGCTGTATTCCATTATAGTCAATGCAAGGTGTCACACAGAGCGGAGGCGGGCACGTCGCGGTCCGGAGGCGGTATTTACCGCGCTGTCATTTTGTATCTTTTCATGATTTTTTTTTTAAATAATATGCTTTACGGCACTGGATCCTTTTGTGCCACTCGTATTATTTTATTTTCCTTTTGTTATTGTTTTTCAACAGTGTTGTTTATAAATTGGTCCAAACAGTTTCACATCAGATAGAATATCCTTCAGATCTCGAGGCACAGCTGCACTTCCGCACACTTTTCCAATATAATCCACAAGCACGAAACGGGCAACTCCAAAGACTTTTCGAGCAGTGCTGCCACCTTAGCGCTTTCGGCGCTAGATCTAGCGCTTTTTTGGTATCTTTAGCGCCGTTTTTCAGAATTTAGCGCCTAGCGGAGAATATAGCGCTTTTTTAACTTTCAATAAATCGCCATTTTGTTAATGTCAATATTCATAATTACTTGAAAGTGTGCACTATAAAACACCTTTTTTTCCTTCTTTTCGCCACTATTTGGAATGGAGAAGTTAAAATAAAACAAGGTCGCCAGCAGTGATATTTCGCAGAGAATTTGTATCATGTCGCTAGGAGTAGTACATTACGTTTATCTAAAGAGTGTCTAGAGACAAAAATGAGGTACAAATCATAGGATTTAATGAAAAATTATTGATTGTTATGGAGATTCTAAGATTTCAAAAGATCGTATGTTTTGCGTACGATTTCCAATATGAGATCGTACATCGTATCATAGTCAAAAAAGTCGTATAAATATGATTTAAATAGTACGGTTGGCAACACTGCCGCCGCTTTCTATGTCACACCGGCCGCCTCCGCGCCGCTACCGCGCCCCGGAACGCCTTCGCTTCCCGCAAAACCGCCGCCGGCACGCTTTCCCGTAAAACCGCCTCTGTGTGGCCTGGCCTTTATAGCTAGACAGTTGAAATTCGTTATTATGACGGATTTTTTAACAAATAATAAAAATGTCAAAAAGTTAATAATTAAGGAGGATCCGCCTCATGCAAGAAACTAGTTTTTATTAAAGTTTATTCTTCTCACTCTATGGTAAAAGCGCTAATACATACAAGCGTCAAACTTGGTGTGATTATAGAGCAAACTCTCCAGTTTAACAACAAATAATAAAAACCGGTCAAGTGTGAGTCGGTCTCACGCTAAAGGTCCCGGAGAAAACAAAACTTTCTTAATTTAATTTTTTTTAAACTTTTTAATGTTAATATTTGTGTGGTGGTGTGGTACGGAACCCTAGGTACGCGAGTAGTCCGACTCGCACTTAACCGGTTTTATTTTTGTTGCAGAGTGAATTCGTGGCCAACTCCCTGTACCTGGGAGACTGGGTGGCCCTATCCCCTGGATTCCGTCGCCAACTCCTGATCGCAATGACGCGATGGTTTCGTCCGATCACGCCAAGAATCGCGAGAGTCATTTCGCTGTCACCTTCTACTTTTGTTTCGGTAATCAAACTTTTATCATTAAGTAAAAGACATCATGGCAGCGTTTCATACATTTTGGGTCCAAATG
This sequence comes from Agonopterix arenella, assembly GCA_927399405.1. Lineage (NCBI taxonomy): Eukaryota > Metazoa > Arthropoda > Insecta > Lepidoptera > Depressariidae > Agonopterix > Agonopterix arenella. The sequence goes on along the minus strand of OV656695.1, from coordinate 12,954,642 downwards.
TGAAAGCCTAGTTGTAAGTTTTATTACATCAATAATGTATGAAAACACAGATTTTTCAAACCTGCAAAAATAAAAGGAAAATGGCCCTACAACTTTGGTGTAGTGAGGCGGACAAGTTCTAACAGAATATAGCCTTAGCTAATTTCAGCGAAAGTGTATGAAAGGGCAGATTTTTCGAATCCAAATCAAACCAAGGACAATGAAAATTAGAAAAAAGCGTTGGTGGCATAATAATAAAAATGTTTAGAATTAGAAGGACTAGTCCTAACAGAATAGGTACCGTTTCTCTTGGCCGGCACTTTCACATTTTGTACCAAATCCGATGATGTTTGATGTCTTTTGTAGAATGACGTTTAAGAACCACAGTTTAACTAACAAAAACAAAGTTTAATGAGGCATTAAACCAAACTTTTCATTTGGTCTGAAATTACATTGTGTTGTACTTTTTACGATAATGCTATTGGCTCTTAAACCTTGTTATTTATGGTTTTAATTTCAATAACAATTTTTGCATCTCATACAGAGGCGTTCAAAAACATAAGATCGGTCTCTTCAACTGATGACGATATTTAACAGGGTGTGATAGCGAAAAAAACAGCGTGTCCATACATTTGGGTATGCTATTGACGTTTTCTATGGAAGAACAATTTTTTTTTCAGTTTCTATAATATTATAATGAAAGTTCTGTTTGATTGTCTGATTGCAGCATATTTAATATAACGCATTCAATTTTACCTTTTGTATATTATTATTTCAATTATACATGGTGTTAGGGTAGACCTTAGACCATTTAATAGACAGTTGCATTACTAGAATGGGTGATTGTATGATACTGAAAAACTTTCCCAAAGAAACAAATAAAAAATTCAACGTTTTTATACAAAATGTCGATCCGCTGATTGCAATTAATATAGGAGTCCAAAATTACTTTTGCTAATTTCCTATAGGTTTTATAGAGAACGCTTGTCCCGCATCCTGGGTATAATCACCGCTTAAAGTAATGAACTGTTTACCCTACTAACACCCTGTATATAAAAATGTTTGAATTGTTTCAGATAGCTAAATCATCATACACCCTGTACACAATTCTTAAAACTAGAAACGTTAACGATCTGGTGTTTAAAGATTAGGTATGTCTAGTTGGTATTAAAAAAAAACATTTTAAGAGGTTGCACGTCTTAGAAACATAGGCTTATCTTAGTGCATTGCACTTTCAACATTATGCATTATAATTATACGAACTGAAGTGATGTTGTTTTATTTGGCGTACTCATATTGGTAAACTCAAGGTTAACTTGGGAACGTTTTGAGTAATATTAACCTAACTTATTTTATTAACCTAACCTAACTAACCTAACCTAAATTATTTTTAATTATTGACGTCTTACAACAGACCTCCCATATAAAATATGGAAGGTCCACAATTATTAAACCATTTTAGAAAATTTTCATGGTGATAAAACAAGTAGAATTTAAGCTGAATGAATATGTGATTTCACCCTAAGTTTTTCAAAGTAAATTAAAAACTAAGTACCGACTCAGACAAGTAGAACCAGTGATGACTTAATACCAACTCTTTCAAGTAGACCTCTACTGAAAAAAAGAAACAATAATCGCCTAAATCTATTTCAAATCATCTCAAACCGTACAGCACAAATTAAATCCCACGACGAGAGTTTCGCCAAATACATAATGTAGCTAGAAGAGGTGGTGTGGAGTCCGCAAACAGTGGAATCACATCGTTAACCAGCCACAGAGAGGCAGAACACTGACTTCACACTCGGTGTCGGGCCTTGCAGGCAAATGATATGCTGCGCTCGTTAGGGAGAGCCCGCTGCCCGCCCGCTGCTCCTAGTCTTTTGCCACTACTACTGGCAACTTCTAAAGATATTGTTTTATCCGTAACCCGAGGTTACGGCACGCCAAATTATGGCCCAGGGTCGTTTGTATGTCAAAGTCGGTGGCGTGCAAGAATGTTACTGGCAACATCGGATAACCCCGAATCCGATTGTAGATTTTTGACATTTTCAATTTATTTATAGGTTTAGGTATATATAAAGTTTCAGCGGGTTCATATATCAAGTCCAAAGTTTGTAATGATATCATGCTTATTGAAAATGAAAATTTGAGATAGTGGTAAAAGAGAGCCTACAGGTTGTATTGGAACAAGAAGTCAAATGGAAGTTTAGGGCCTCTTATATACATTATTGCACCCTGGTTGCAGCTTTCAACATACTCAGATGCTTGCAAAGTGAAAGAGTGATAAGGAGCGACATTCAATCAATAAGTATTTCAAATAACATTGACTCATAATATTGTTAAAGATATAAAGAAAGAAAAATTATTTATTGTTAGTAAATACTTACTAATGTTAGTAGTTCTACATGGGATCTCTTTAATTTTTATTGTTACATATTATAATTAGCTGCTGGGAACATGTAGTCAACAGTATAGTGAAGCATAAAGTGGCAGTCCATCCTGTCCTCTATCAGCTTAAGGATGCTGTTGGTGCTGGCCCGGACCCTGCGCATTGGAGATACGCAACCTTTCGTATAGTGGCGTAAAAGCAGTCTAACATGCCTCTGCAAACATGCCTGATGCTCTACAGTAGCGAGGTAGGCCCACAAACACCCGAAACGCTTTGTTGTATTGGGCCCGAAGGGCCCTATAGGTCCATTGTGGGTACTATCTCCACAGGCTGCAGGTGTAGAGGAAAGTACAGTAGACTCTGAACAATGCTATCTTGCTGTATTGCTTATCTTTGCCGTGTCCTGATGTGCCGCGCCCATCTTAATCATATCGCCGGATTTTAAGTTATTCATTATTTTTAAACTTGTAGAGCTGATTATAACGTTGCATTATCATAACAATTATTTTTATTTATTTATTTCCTTTTTGGAGAACTTACAGCTAAATAACAGTTTTGTGACAAAGACAAATTGATAGTCAGATGCTGACAACAAGTTCCCACATATGAAAATAGAGAAGAAAAAAGACTTATAAATAAAGCTAATATAACTAAAATTATTATGGGCCATCAAAGAAGTCACGTGCGAGAATATTTTTAGTCTAATCGTGCTTGTACAAAACAAATCGGTATCGAAGTCCACGCAAATGTCGTTGAAGCCGCAGCTGGCGCGCTGCAGGAATGCGTTCTGCTTATAGTTGGTTCTCGCGAACTGAACCCGTAGGGGCGGCCGATGACGTAGACCCCTCTGGCTAGTGTGAAGGTTTACCTTGGCCAATAAATCAGGGCAGTCTATTGCTCCATTAGCGACATTCATTAGGTAACAAATGTCGCCAATATTACGCCGCTTTTCCAGAGGAAGAAAATGGTAATGTTTACACAATAATGTTTTAAATCCGATAATTATATCGGGAAAAAGTGAGCTAAGTTTATAGCAATGTATTTGTGTGTGTGTGTTTCAAATGGAGAAAGACCAAAGAATTCATTTTCGACGGTCCATAGTAGTGTTTCTATATTCGAACGTTGTTTATTCACGCTACCCATCTGCGGAGTAACACCTTTACCTGCGAAGCGAAGGATAGTTCATTATTATCCAAATCAACCTGCGGTTGGGATTGTACCTACAGCTACACCAGTAGATATGATAATAGCAATCTCAGGTAACTGTTATTGTACGGCCAATATGGACGTCGAGTTTGATTAAAGTATATATATTTTGTAAATGTCCGTATTTTTTAATTACTCTGAGATTATACAGAGTGTCCCTGACATGGTCGAAAATGGACGAAGATATAATAGTTGATTGCCATCATTTTGACTCACATGATAAGGGGCCGCAATTTTACGAAAAATAACACGGAAAAAAATCTGTAACAATCATGTTATAACCTAAAATAAACTTAACACTGAAATCTAGAAGAAACTTCCTAGTAAAGTCTACAAAATAAAATAGATGTCATAGTTTTTTTTTCTCGTGTAGATGCGATTTTCTATTTTTTTTCTACCATTACAAGAACAGACATAATTATAAAAAGTTTTATTAAACGAATGCTTTTTTACTTACCATATATCACAATACAATAAACTTCTCACAATGAGCCAAAAATTGGTCAATTTCACAAAAAGTCAAACCTAAAAGCGATAGGCCCGCGAGCTCTAAAATTTCCATTTGGCAGCGAACGTTTAAGACTTGAATGGACCCTATTGTACAGTACCCATTGTGTTTTTCTATTGACCGTGGCTCATACGAGAAAATGGCCGTGTTCATGGATTTCAATTACTGCATTGAAATTGTAACTTCGATTGCAGGATTAGTTATTTTATGGAAGCAATTGGGACACAAAGCCTGGTTTGAATGTGTTTCGCAGGTTTTTGTATTGAAGTTAAATCGTCGCTATTTGTAATTTGCCCACGGTTTACCCCAGGTAGTATTCGTTTAATAGTTAGGATAAAACTTCTCACATAACAGGCTTATTCATTGCTTTGATTGGTTTCGTTTGGTAGTTTCTAGAAAAACTACAAAGACACTGAAAGCTCACTTTTACATTTATTACTTACGAGCGTTAACCCGCGACTTCGTTCGCACAAATTATATACCAGATTTTAAGTCAGATCATAAGCTATCAAACAAAAAAAGTTTCATCAAAATCGGTTCAGTAGTTTTTGCGTGATACTCGTTCAAACAAACAAACAAACACACAAACAAACAGACAGACAAAAAATCCAAAAATTGGTGAAATGGAATCAGGGACACCTAAAAACCGTATCGTAACTTTTTTTTTTGTAATATCTTCAATGTACAGACAAACTTCCTGTTACAGTTTTATAATAGTATAGATTACATTAAGGTACTCAGTTGTAAACTCAAACGGAATAGGTGATAAGTACTATCATAATTATGATAATATCACAGTCACAGGTAGCACCTACTAGTAGTTAGTACTGAAAACTTTTAAAATCTGTGGTAGTCTGTATTAGATACATACCTAAGGAACTAAGTATGTCTTCGAAAAGAAAAGATAAAAATCAAAACATTTGTTTAGAATTGTATCTAAAATTATTGAATTTAGATTAAATTTTTTCCTATTAAAATATTTTGTGTGTTGGGCCAAAAGTTTGTCTTCCAAGAATTGCTACGTATGATGAACGAATAGGTACAAAAATAAACAAATAAAAATCGTAACAATCTTACAATGAGGGATTTTCAAAAAGCAAAAAAAGTAAAAAAGTTAGTTCCTAATTTCTCGATAGATGGCGTTGACCAGAGACGGGTCCAATAGGTATGAGCAAAGATATTGATTAATATTAATAATAAAAATACACAGTACTAACCCTTTATTATTGTTGTTGGTTTATTATTTAGCTATCTCGGTGTTATTGTCCGTCACCAACGAATCGAGTATCAGACGTGGCTGTATGGGCTACGTATCCGTTTTGAATATACGAAGAATAAACGAGAAACCATAACAAACTACTAAAACCTAACAGAAACTGAGAATTTCAATAAAAATAAACCGGAAATATTTAAATCGTACATTAGATTCCGTGAATGAAAAGCAAAGCCATAGACGAAAAATTGGACCCTGGTTTGACAGTATGGCGTGGCAATCATAATCATTACACCAACCGGGTCGTCAATAACACCCAGATTGTTAATAACTTGTACTGTGTATTTTTATTATTAATATTAATTCATATATTTGCTCATACCTATTGGACCCCTCTCTGGTCAACGCCATCTATTGAGAAATTAGGAACTAACTTTTTTTTTCTTCTGGAAAATCCCTCATTTAGATAATCTTTTAAGTGGTAGATAAAATAACATTATTGAAAATGTTCTCGTGGTTGCGAATAATTTTAAATATTTAAGCTACATCAGTTTTCGCATATAACTAATGCAACTATCTTTTTACCACCACCTTTATTTATAGGTACTTATTTAATAGATATACATCCTACGAACTTATTAACTTTAAATCAGGTTCTCAGCGTCGTATATGTGAAGGTAGTAAATTTCAAGTGTCACTTGTAAGCCAGGCTTAGATTAGGAAACGTTATTGGCTGTAGATCTTGTTCCCCGTGGAGATAGGCCCAAGGCTGAGGGAAAAGATTGTTTAAAAGCTAAGTTAACGTAAATAATTTTCAAATGTGGGTTAGAAAGTATTTATTATAACTTAATTCGGCAGAAAATATTGTACCTAATCTATTTACTTTATATAAGGTCTAACAAAATTAGCTGATTAAGGGTATGCTCAGACCATCAAATTGAACAACTTTCTCTATGGGACCGATATCGAAATCGCGAAAAAAAAACTTGATGCCCCATACAAAACTGCAAACGCAACTTGACTCAAATGTATGGGTCAGCAGATTTTTTTTCGAGATTTCTATATTGGTCCCGTAGAGAAAGTTGTTCAGTTTGATGGTCTGAGCATACCCTTAAAATAGGTGAAACTATTTTAAGGGAATGATCAGACCATCAAACTGAACAACTTTCTCTATGGAACCAATATCGAAATCGCGAAAAAGAATCAGCTGTTCCATACAAACCTACTCGACCTAAATGTATGGGACAGCAGATTTTTTTTTCGCGATTTCAATATTGGTCCTATAGAGAAAGTTGTTCAGTTTGATCGTCTGATCATCCCCTTAAAATAGTTTCACCTAATTTTGTTAGACCTTATATATTCTTAGGAAGATTCACATCATGTACATGAATGTTCTATACAATCGAATACGTCAACTTACTTTATGTAAAGTACCTAGATCAATTGAGTATTACGGTACAGAAACGCTGTAGAACATTGTGGCTGCAAAGCAACCACGTGAAAATAGCACAGCTACTAACTATACCTAATACTAAATAGTAGGTATTGTGCTCCGTGTCAAATATTTCCATGAATTAGTCAGAGCTTCAGTGGACGCATGAACAAACAGTATGTTATAATATGCGAAGACCTCGCTAGGGACATGTACCACTAAGCACTAGTCAGACTGTCACTTTATCATGATTCGTATTTACATTGCAAATTGATAAACAAACAGGTAACTGTACAATTTGCTGTAAATGTATATCCTAACAAAGTTTTATTAGTTTAATGTACATACAACGTGTTAATGAATTAACACAAAACTAGAAAGTAGTTTGTTTAGAATCGAGAGCAGACTCGATATATTATGGTTTCAACATTTAATTTTTTTTCGAAATATTAAATAATTTGTTTTTAAAATTTAAAATTTACTGAACCCGATGTCAACCCACCGCACGGGCACACTCACCCTACTTACTACCAAAACAATATTATTAAAATGTACCTATCCATGATTGAGTACGTCAGCGCTTTCATTCATTGCTGAAATGATAACAAATCATCATTTTGCTTCAAAACTTGAAATGCGAATAACTTAAAATTTTAACTATCAAAATAATGATATTATTGTTTTAATCTTATTATTTTGTTATAAATCAGTTGGGGTGTATGAGGTTTTGCGCTTAATTAATTATTATTTATTTCTCACAAAACACAGTACATTATACAGGTACATTTTATGCCATACTGCATAACAGTTAACACGCTTATTCATTAACACGTTGTATACACCACCCGAAGCCCAAAGATACAAATTGTATGGTATGGGCACAGTATAAGAAAGAGTATCTAGTACTACATACAGTACGGGCACTACCCGCACCCCACCAATTTTAATCACACGTTGCGAAATATGTAGGCAATGGCGTATTACTGTCTCGCTCGCACTCATTCTGTATCACACATTCTTTTTTCCCATTTGTATGTAATGACAGCTAAGTGTCCAAGGTACGGGTGTTTCGGCGGCTTGTCGGCGGGTTCGGTGTGTAGACACCTTAAGACTTTTCAGAAGAGCTAGGTGGGCAAATAAAGTTGTGACACTCCAACTTGCAAATTATTCTTGCGTTCAAATCCCGGTTTGGCGAAGAATGTTTTTAAATTGTGCAGTTAAAAGTACCATTGGCACGAGCACATAATAGTTTACCTGGATAGAGTTACCATGTCAAGGTCAAGCCGCACGATCAAAAAAGCAAAAACGACAATGACCCGACCGCTGGCAGATAGACAACCATACACCCGTGAAATTATTAATTCCGTATTCCGTAATAACGGGCGACACATCGGCGACCGCGACAATTGAATGAGCGGCGACCGGACGACGCGTTCGGCCGAGCAATCCATTATGCAGATTGGTGGTCCGATTGGTGCATTGTCGTCGGCTCGCTCCGCCAGAATTACGGAGCGAATGCAAGCCCGGTGCCCGCCCCGTCCGCGATTCATTTTATGGATATTGCATAGCTGGATTAACGATTGATTGATGACTTGTACAGGGAAAGCTGATTTCGCTCGTTGTTTTTCAGAGGGAATATGTAACTCGCACATTTGCACGTTTCAGTTGTCGTCATCCTGATCGGAATCATGGAAATCTTGTTCCATGAGTTCCTTGTTTGAAACAATTCTAATACAAACCTTCAGCAACGACTGACATCATATACAAACCAAACAGTATGCATCTGGGCTGCCGCTAATTCAATCCGTAAGTGCACTTCAGAGTTCCAAAGTTCTCACGTTAATCTACAAAAAATGAATTTTCGAAATGAATCGTTGAGAGTAGTCAATCTCTCTATAATCCGAGCACTTAAAGCGAGAGTTAAAGGTGACCGCGCGGTCGCAAAGTGCTTATATTACTTGCTCACGGCTCTCCCAACCCCCACGGATTTACTTCACCCAGCACTCGCCTTCGCCTCATCCCGCTCAGCGGAAGTCATGAATACATAATTATTTCTCGACTATTAATATTTTTACCCGCCCCCGTGGCGTTGATTGCCTCTTGAATTTATTACTAACTCCGCGATAGGCCATTTTCGTATTTATTAAGACCACCTGCCACGCTCGCACAACGCTAGTCTCTGAGTGAATTATGAGGTAACGGATTTTGCTAATAGAATATTTTATTTTGCTAGGCACTCTTTGGCTAAGCGGCTTTTGTTTTCGCGAATATTGTTACAGTAAATATTGAATATAATAATCTTACGTATATTCTGAGAAGCTTCTGAAGCTAGTACCTAGTGATTCTACGGCGATCGTAACGATCTTCGATGCTAAGCAACGTCGCGGTGCGTCTTTGAACGGATGACCTCTGTAGTGCTTTTCGAGGTCTTTTTTGATTGAGAAGACTCGATAAGCAGCTGGTACGATATAATTCCGCTTGATGGCGTTATTAGTATCAACATGCACTGTGGCAGCGTGGTGGAGTATGTCCCATTCCCACTACTAGCACATTTCGCTCCAGTTGAGTTCTGCCCATGAGTTTTACCCCAAAGTTCTACAATAATTTCTGAATTATAAATCAATATGCACTAATAATTCATTGCTAAATCAAAATATCTAGTGATGAGCGACAATTCATTCGAAGATTATGAGTTAAATTAGTTCGATGTTTACCGGCAAATGACAGGCAGAAGTTCTATGCACAGTTTTATGGTATTGAAAGGCTTTAGAAAGGTATAAATTATTAACAGACCTCTAGAAAGCCGAAGTAAATATTCGATGCATCGGTATTTACTTTGGATTTCAGATTCACGAACGAACGTAATGATGTAAAATGAACAGATATGAAGTCAAACTTTACTGTATTAGTGAATATTCAGTCGTCAATATCAATTTCAACGTCGGCCGTAGATACAAACATTAGAATATAATCATTCATGAAATGACTCCTAACAGAATTCTTATGTAAATTGTATAAAGACTAAACTGGATTGATCCACGGGTCTTCCTATGTAGAATATACTGTAGGCGCATTGGTTCTGATTGGAAATGTTCGCATATTAGATAAACAGAGCGTTGGCGGAACGCAAACGTTTGCAGATACTCTCATTATCGGAATGAGGTCGCTAATATGAATTGTAACAGCTAAAATTTTGAAATTGTTTGCCAAATAATGAGTGCTTATGGATGTGTGTTGCTCTAATGGGCGTTGATTTTCAACTTTGAAACTATACACCGCGGAATCGAGGTCGTTTTGAAGCCGAATCAGAGTGCTTCGGACCATGAAACTAAACAACTTTTAGTATGGGACCAGCTTTTTAATCAAAACAAAACAAAATAAGAAGTTTCATACATGTTTGTACAGAAGCTATTTACATTTTCTATTGAAAAGCTTCATTTTTTCGATATATTTCGATACAGTTTCGTTTTGATGGTCTGAAGCATCCCGTTCCGGCTTCAAAACGATCCCAATTCCAGGGTGTATACAACCTTAAAATTAATTAATAATACAAAAGAGGTGTTAAGTATGGTTAAAAAAAAAGAGAAATATTCTTAAACTAATAGAAAACCGGAGAGGAAAAATGATCGGACGCTTGATATGAAACCATATTGGAAGGAAAGATAGAAGGAAGGAGATTCGTTCTTTTAGTATGGGTTTAATGTGGTGTCCGGCCTTAGGCCGGATTCGACCAAACTTTGATTTATAGAAGAGTAACTATACAAGGAACAATTTCACTCCTTTGTGTTTACTCCGAAAAAACGTCATTTGTCTTCTACCACACTACACCCATACTAAAAGAACGAATGTATAATCCACCTAAAGAAAGAGGTCGCTGTATCCGTACTTATTGCAGGATATGCAGTTTTAATTTGGTAGGTTTCTTTTTATTAACTTATTTTTAATTATGTGACATTGACATTTGATTAATCTCGGTATAAGCTTTACACCGTCAAAATTGACCGTTTAAAATTTACTCACAACTTATTAGGGTCACAGATTAGGGTCGGTAAAACGCAAAATCAGTTTACTCTAGAGTAACCGGCGACTTAGTCTAAGAATAAAATTTACTCGCGTTTGGTCGAATCGGGCCTTACAAAACAGTACGAGTTCATCTATTAACAAATTGTATTAGGCTGATGCTGAAATACTTTCCTTTGTAGCACTATTCAGGAAACGGGCTTAAAATAACAGTGCGTAACTTTACTTGATATTCCTTTTACTCCTAGTTATTCCATGTTTAATTAGGCGCGAACAAACACGCGCTGTACAAATGGCCCCAGGTAAAGCCTTTTGTCCTTTGTGATGGAATTCACAACTTTCTTGCAGCCGCAGAGACTTTGAGGCCCCACCTCAAACGGTTTAATTTTAATAATTTCTGTTAGGGATGTTGGCAAACGGATATTTCGAGTTGTCTAGAAAGGTATAACCATTATACGGATGTAAAGTTATTAATTAGATTTATTTAAGAAATAGGATATGGTCCGAAAAAAAAACTTGTAACGAAGCTGGTGACTGGCTTAAAATAAACAACCCCATTATTTTCCATGAGTGTCGCACGAGGCGTCTATAAGAGATTTAACGTTTCTAGTGGAGTGTTTTCTGAGTGAAAGAAACCTAACACCAATTGACTGAAAATAAAATTTACGTTGGTATTCTAAAAAAATGAGTCTAGTTTCAACTCTGCCATTAAAACGGTATTTCGTAGCTAAAGCTGTGTCTTTGACCATCTCGAAAGGGATGGCGGTCGTGTATTCACGCAAGGTGTAACAAAATACCCTAGTAATATTTAAAGGGGTGGTTTAGTCAAGGTTTAGACTAACTAATTAAACTAGAAGCGTTCAGTATGGAGACGAAGTCGAAAAAATCTTGGTTATGTGAAAGAGCATTTTTTTTTAATTGTTCCCTATTTGCTCCATAGTGCATTGTTATTGTAATTTCAATCACCAAGGTTATCTGATTGCAATGCTTCAAAATCTGGTCAAGAAAAAATTCTGTTTGCGAAATTCGAACGGCTTTAAACAAGCAGACATGATAATGATGATGTTGAATTTCTACAGCGACTGCTAATCTTTACAGAATGCAGTCAGGTAAAGGATACTTACAGGTGCACTCTCTCGTCCTTACCCTTCTGTGTCAGATGGGACTGGAGACCGATGCCCAATATGAGCATCAGAAACCGTGTGGCTGCCGTTTATTGCTACTGTATCCGAACCCGTAGACTTGATACCAGCTCCCGCGGCATGACGCCTCGTTATACGTTTTTATCGCGCCTGCTAACTCGTTCGTTCGCGCGCAAAAAGAAAGAGCTAGGGCGCGATAGCGCTTTATCGCGCAGGCGCTGGCCATCATAAGCTTTCGGTTTTGGTAAGAGAGAGATCGGTAACATCCCTATTCTACTACCTCTTTATTTCGTAGGACCTCAAGTGGAAATAATTGTTAGAACAACAAAGTGAGCATTTATACTATTTCACAGCGAATTCCTGTTTGTTACATTAGCATTAACCGTGGAGTTGGTTAACTGGAAATCTATTTGATTAACTCAAATAGAATGTTGATTTCACTGGGCCGAATAAAAGTCAAATATTTTGTGGTAAGTCCGAAATAATTAGTGTATAGCAGGAAGCTAGAAATAGGTATTGTGTATATACCTTTTTTAAGGAGATGATCAGACCGTCAAACTGAACAACTTTCTCTATGGCAACAACATCGGAATCGCGAGAAAAATTCGATTACAAATAACTAGAAGAGACATTTGAAAAAAACCGGTTAAACAAAAATAACGATTAATGAGATGTATTTTCCTTTGCCTAATTTTTTCATTGAATTTTTTCACAATTCTTTATTATTTTTGTAACCAAATTTTAAATTCGTTATTTATTGCTTTATCTATACAGGGTCCTTCTTAATATGCTGACAGTTTTTTACCATCAAACTGAACAAAATTCTCTATGGGACCAACATCGAAATCGCGAAAAAAAATCTGCGGTCCCATACAGTTTTATGGGACAGCTGATTTCTGCCATTTCTGTCAGCTTTCGCAATTTCGATTTTGGTTGATTTTTGCCAGGGTCCTGGGTTTCAATCCCGGTTCGGTCATGGATGTTATATGTGTGTGCCGTTGTTGTATAGGTTCCCATCACAAAAAGCCTAAGGCTTAATTTGGGATCATTAAAATGTTATGTGCCTGTGAGCGTTATTTATAAGGATATCGATGTAAGGACCAACTTTTCATAATAATGACTACGGAACTCTATGATGGGCGAGTCCGATATGTTCTTGGCCGGCTTTTTTTTGTGCAGAAAAATTTATTATTTTATTTTGATTGTAAAATTTACTGAACCCGATGTCAACCCACCACACGGGCAGACTCACCCTACTTACTACCAAAACAAGATTATTAAAATGTATCCATGAGTATGTTAGCACTTTCATTCATTGCTGAAATGATAACAAATCATTTTTTCCCCAAAACTTAAAATGCGAACAACTTTAAATTTTAACTGTCAAAATAATGAAATTATTGTTTCAATCTAATTATTTTTTTATAACTCAGTTGGGGTGTATGAGGTTTTGCGCTAATTTATTAACACGTTGTATAAGCGTCCAACATGGGTGACTTAAGTGTCCAACTGTCCATGAATGTGTTAAATACATACGCATATTATAAAATGTATATTCCCTTTAATCATACATAATAGAAAAATAGCTACGATCCCGTGCAGAAAAATTTATTGATGTTGGGAAGATACTTGTTAACCTGTAGAGTAGGTACCTACATAATAGGTTCCTACATTATTATGTAGGTACTTGTTGTTCAAATCCCTTTTGTATAGGTATACTTCTTGCTCGCTATTCGCAATTTATATTTCATTAATTAAGGGTTCTGCTTACTTAGGGTCATGTACATTAAACTATAAAGTGTTTATTTAAATATAAAAGGATGTGGGTAAAGGGAACTATTGTTTTTACTTTGTGTGTACTTTAAGGTAAATTAACAAGTGAATTTATTTGAATAATATAAAATTTTACCTGAATTTCATGAAACTGATATTGAAAGATAAGATAAGATAAGTTCATCAAACTGAACAACATTCACTATGGAAACAACGTCAAAGAAAATTTAAAAAGTCAGCTGTCCCATACATTTTGAGTCGAGTAGTATAGGTTCTGCAGTATTGTATGAAACAGCTGATTTCTTTTTCACGATTTCGAAATAGTCTCCATAGTGAAAGCTGTTAGTCTTAACCATCCCTTTAAATATTACTAGGGTGTTTTCTTACACCCTCAGATTATCACCCATATATATACATCAGGTATTAACTCAAGACCACTTTTAATTTTCTTCCATTTCAAAATGTGTCTAAGCAAGATATTTTAATTACTAAAGTCTATTCCAGATTAACATATAATAGGACGGAAGTACCGGACGGACGGTAGGTACCGACTGCTCTCAAACGGTGAAGGAAAACATCGTGAGGAAACCTGCATACACTGAAGAAGAAATTCTGATGCGTATGTGAAGTTTACCAATCCGCATTGGGCACGCGTGGTGGACTAATGCCCATACATCCTCCCTACACTCCTAGGGGTAGGCCTGTGCCCTGCAGCCGGACGGATGATGATGAGGACGGAAGTACTCTCTGTAAAATCGTACTTTGGCGATCTTAATCACAAAAACTGTTTTTCTACTATGGAATAGAAAAGTCTCTATTAAACATTGAAAAACCTTGAATAACTATTTTGTTTTGGCAGTGTGTGCTTTTTGCTTACAATTTGCTCTGTAGTTTTAGTTAGTTTATAAAATTTTTTTTCAAAAATATAAAAAACGTTGTTTTTTTTTAATGAGATTCCATTCGATATTTCTATAAACTTTTTTATTCTGTACTAGTTTTAGACAATACAATTTAAACCTAATTAAACAAGAATTAGATGATACTTTAGCAACGCTACGTAGCGTTTTCGTAGCAGAGTAGCAAGCAAATGTCTAAACGCCACAGACAGTGCAAAACGGGCTACCATAGACGAAGAATTTTTCTACGCGTACCTACTTACAAAATATAGAAAATAACATCTACTTATACTATCTGCATGACATGAATTACTAGCTTTTCCACGCAGTTTCGCCCTCGTAAAGGTAAATAAAAAAAGCTTCTGAAGTTGCCGATGCATGTCCATTCTGGTTATAGGAAGGTTCCCATAGAAACAGTTGCTATGTAAAAACGCATGTTTCGGTTTCCCAAAAACAGTGACGTTCATAATTACAACATGATAAGTAAAAATTAATTAGTATTCCCACATTTTCGACTCAGTAAGGTCAAAACCTTTTTCATGGGGCACTGTATACGCTATTATGATAAGATACCAGAGGATAAATTCCATGCTTAGTTACTAATGACCAAAATGTCTGGCTGGTCTTGGCAGTACCCACGAATAAAGAATTCAATAGTTTATTTGTTATGTTGTTACCAATTATTTAAAGTCCCTTGATTATGTTGCCACTGAATCACTCTTAGCCATTCCTTGTTAAAACACCAACTCACTAACACACATACACACCCTCATACTCACACTCACACTCACACTTTTCAATTTATATTTCAAAATTTTTAAATGAATCGGTAGGCTACTGAATTTCATTGCATGTCTTCGTTGCCTATATTAGTTGTAATTTAATTTTCTGTAGGTACTAAACATTTCTTTGTTAAATTGTTTCAAATGATAAATCTCATAATCACTCACTCTGTACTAAAATTAGTAATTTTTTTTTTCCTGACAAATCGTAGAGGATTCCCGAGATTCTGGCTTGCCGCATGCGGGGTCCATTGTATCATGTTTACTGAATTTCTCTTTTGCTAATAAAGCTATTTTATTTATATTTGTAACATAACATAACATCACATAAATATTCTTTATTTGCACACCAAGAATAGACAAATACAATTTATAATGAGAATTGTAATTGTACCTTGTATGTTTGGTTTTGTTTAAAAAATGACTGTTGTAGAATCTAAGGTTGTAGAGTTTCTAGCCGCAACTTCTCTACAACCTTCCGTCAGAAAGCTACCTTGCAAAATGTTTTTTTTTTTTGTGTTTCACCTAGCTTTACAATTTTATTAAATACGAGCGTTGACCCGCGACTTTGTCCGCACAAATTATATACCGGATTCTTTAAAATCGGTTCAGTAGTTTTTGCGTGATGCTCGTTCAAACAAACAAACAGACAGACAGGTGATATAGAATCAGGGACACCAAAAAACCATACAGTAATTTTTTTTTTGTAATATCTTCAATCTACAGACAATCTTCTGTTACAGTTTTATATTAGTATAGATGAAATACAGGGTGCTTCTTATTATGCTGAGTTTAAAGAGGATGATCAAAGCATTTTGATGTTGGTCCCATAGATAATGTAATTCGTTTTATATTCTAATCATCCCCTTAAAAAACCGTCAGCATATTAAGAAAGACCCTGTATTAATCATGGAACAGAATGAAATGCTATAAGCATTCTGATAGACTAACTAGTTTAGTTCTCGGTCAGTTGTTACCGCCGCCGGCTAAACACCTCGACTGCGAATGCTTTGTGAATTTAACTTACATTCCGAAAGTAAACCTAACCTGCCTAATTGAAATATTCAAGTAACAATGTTTTGATACCAAGTTATTCTATGAAAGTTGTTATGCCTGTGGCCTGTGATTTGGGACGGGTTAGTATTAATGAATATATTGCGTGGTCTTTGAATTTTATTTGACTGCTGATATTTGAAATTGAGCAAATTTTTTAAAACACTTATTTTAACACATTCGCGGACACGAATAGCGGATGCTATATCCGAACTACCTTTCTGTGACACGGATGCTATAGCAGATTACGTGCACATGTAGGTAATTAAATACCAATATGACATGCATGACACAGGGCTCTTCTGTCACCATTTTACCCATCCATGCCGGGAGAGGCTAAAATGGTGTACATTTTTATTTATAAAACTAGTAGTGTTTAGTTTTATTTAATTTGAGAAGTGTTAGATTTTCATTGTTTTCTATAAAACACAACAGGCCTCTATAGGCTCTGGGTTAATGCACGATGAGGCTGACATAACCTTAGGATTAGAAGCCAATATAACGGATGATTTTTTTACCGTTCCGAAACTTTCTGGGGTGGTTCAGACCATCGAACTGAACAACTTTAACTACGGAAGCAAACCTGAACTCGTAAAAAAATAATCAACTGCCTCATACATTTGAGTCGAGTGAACTCGAGTGTCAGGCATTGCAGTTTAGTATGGAACAGCCAAGGAACAGCTGATTTTTTTTGTGATTTCATCTTTGCTCCCAGTTTGATGGTCTGATATTTATTTATACAAATGTTTTTTTTTTACCGTTCCGAAACTTTCAGGGAAAGGTACACTCTTGAAGATTAATTAGCAAAAAAGAAAATTTGAAAAAGTCTTTTAGTTTTTTTTTTGAAATGTTTTAAGTTGTCGAGATTGAGAATTCTCTGAAATTCAGAAAACAATTCATAACTCGAAAACCTCAAAATATCGTAGAACATACATGGGGGTGTTTCGGGTGCCCCAAAGGGTGCTCTGTCCATGGACTTCTGCTTGACACTATTTTTTGGGACACCCTGTATAAGCGTCCAACATGGGTGACTTAAGTGTCCAACTGTCCATGAATGTGTTAAATACATACGCATATTATAAAATGTATATTCCCTTTAATCATACATAATAGAGAAATAGCTACGATCCTGTGCTTGAGTCAACCAAATTTTTTTGCTCTTAATGGAGAACTGAATATGAAATAGCTGAATAAATAAAACCTAGGCTGGTAATTAACGTAACAGCATGGTTCCCAATCCAGCAGAGTGAACTCTTTGTGGTAGGTAACAAACAATTGGCATATTTCTAACAATACCGGATCCGGATCGGTATTGGTCTTATTTGCCGGGGGTCAACATTGCCGGATAGCCCGCCGGTCACTTCGCTGATTTGCGTCCTAAATTAAAATGGACATTTGGAACAATGACCAAAAATTGAAACGGATTCGCAATATGCTTTCAATCTGATGGGTTTGCCAATTTGTGTTTTATGTTATAAAAATATCGCGGTAAGAAAGCAGAAAGATAACTGAAATTTAGATTTTTCTAATTTATATGGCTTACCAAATCCTCCAACAAAAACCAAGTACCCAGTATTAGTATACCTACCTAATTAGTAGTAGTAGCAGCATAAATAAAAAAAATGTTTATTCCTTTACTGAAAGTTCAATCAATCAATCAATGATACTTTATTTGACACCAAAAAACAGAGTATACAGAGAGCAAACAATCAGGAAATACAAAAGGCACAAAAACAGGCGGTCTTATCGTTAAAAAGCGAAAGTTCTTTCAGTATTGTTACAAAATTCTTGTTTATACATATTAATGTTAAATGGGGTCATGTAAGCCATTAAATCAAACTGAACAACTTTCACTATAGAGCCAACATCGAAAAAAATATAAACTCTTCCATACATTTGAGTCGAGTGCCTAGCACTTAGGCTACTAGGCACTCGACTCAAATGTATGGAAGAGTTTGCTACTACTGGAGTTTTGTATGAAACAGCAGATTTTTTTTCTATGTGGCTCTCTAGTGAATTTTGTTCAGTTTGGTGGTCTAAACCACCTCTTTAAATACCTTGTGTACCGTGTGCGCTCGACTCGTTTTACAAATCATTCAAAAAGAAAAAAAAAATCACACAAAGAAATGAATGCCCTTTTCACTCGTAAGTACATGAAAAGCAGGTCCATTTTTCGAGTGCGTAATGCAAGACGTCACCTATCTTCCGCTATTTTTATTTAATCAAAGCTTGACTCGCAGTTTCATTTCCCTAGATCTTTTCAGTTACAAGTTTAAGTCGTAGTTTCATGAGTACCTATTAAATTCAGGATTGCGACCGCGTAAGTGCCTCCAAATTTTATGTGACGCAATATTAAAGCGTTCGAATTGCGAGATTTTACGACTGGGTGAAATTTAAAACGCGTTTGGGGTAGAGTAACGTTGCTACCTAAATGTTTTATGCACAATTTTATTGTCCGTGTCGCCACCTAGTCTTTATTACTTTACATGCTTTTATTTTGTACATTTTCATCTTCTAATAAATCTGGGATTAGAAAATCGCTAGAGCATAATTTTCAGGAACCTGGGACAATTCAAAACTTTTCTATATTAAGCCATCTATCTCTCTATTATGGCTCCATAGTCGAAGTTTTTCAGGTTGATGGTCTTAACTAAAACTTCCTTAGAGTGTTTTATTACAACCTGTATACAGGGTGTTACAAAAGTAAATATAAATATTTAAAACTTTTAAGGGGGTTGTTGAGACCATCAAACTGAACAACTTTCACTAGGATAGGACCAACATCGAAATCGCGAAAAAATTAAATGTTTTGTCCCACACATTTAGCACGAGTAGACCTGTAGTTTAGTATGGAACATCGCATCATGGCGATTATGGCAAATCTCCCCATTTTGAGGGAGGCCTATGTCCAGCAGTGGACGTCTATTGGCTGATATGATGATGATGATGATGGAACATCACTTTTTTTTTCGCGATTTCGTTATTGGTCCCATAGTGAAAGTTGTTCAGTTTGATGGTCTTGACCACCCCCTTCAATGTTTATTTGTAATTTTGTAACACCTTGTACACATTTGACGCAAAAACATCTAAGGCCGGATTCGACTAATCTTTGATTTATACAGTAATTTTACAAGAAAGAATTTTACTCTTAGCGTTTACTCCCAAATAACTTCATTTGTCTTCTACCACACTAAACCCTTACTAAAAGAATGAATGTGTAATCCACCTAAAGAGAGAGGTCGTTGTATCCGTACTTGTTGCATTGTGATGTTATACAGTTTTAATTTGTAAGGTTTCTTTTTTCTTTAATTTTTTTTTAATTATGTGACATTGACATTTCATTAGTCTTGGTATAAGCTTTACACCGTCAAAATTGACCGTGTAAAATTTACTGTCCACTTATTCATAGATTAGGGTTGGTAAAACGCAAAATCAGTTTACTCTAGAATAACCGGTGACTTAATCTAAGAATAAAATTTACTTGCGTTTGGTCGAATCGGGCCTTAGGTCCGCCACATACATCCGGAATAAACCTGATTCGGAATTAGATTCCGTATGGGGTGTTGCCGCTTTCAGATACTTTTTCACTAGATCTAGTGATTTTTTTATGTCTTAGGTGGCATATTTTAAAGTGATTTTTGAGCGTAGGCGTTGATGAAACGATACCGTATCGTGACGGTGCAGTTGCGGCGTCGTTGCGGCATTGTTGCGAAATCGCTTACGCTCAAAAACAGCTTGTGTGATAATGGTTCATGCCATTTTGTATGCAGATTATGTCTAATGTTAAAACTATCGATAGTCTTTTGATACAGTTGCATATTGGAATACAATTTACAAACCATCATCGTAACATTCGTAACGTCATGACCTCATCACATAATAGTAATTACCATGTATAGAAATTGTTTGTTTTGTTTTAATAAATATCTGAAAATGCAATTATTGTCATTCATTTGGCGTTTCATACATTTTATTTTAGGCATTTTTTAAACAGCACTCTAGTATTTTTTGTAACCATAGTTGACAACACTGCAGCCTGAATCAGGATTCTGGATCGCAATTCCGTCTGTGTGTGGCGGACCTAAGTAAGGTAGAGTATTTACAGAATCTTTTTCAAGGAAGCGTACTTAATGTACGCATCAGCATTATCAGTTTATTCAGGATGATCCGTATTTCGGGAGAAGCAATTAGGACTTGTGAATCATTGAGTAGAGCCTTAGTTGGGCTTTCCGACGTACTGGCTTATTATTCGTTCAACACACGAGGTCTCGCGAGTTAAACCATTTTCGTCTCTAGCATATATAGATATTAGCGAGGTATCAGGGAACTTTCATTTTAATCCAGCACGTATAGTGTTACACTGTTAGTTAAACTGGTTAATTAATCATTATGACGACCCAGAATTCTTAACTTAAGCCGTTGGTTACAAGTAAGATGGGACGGATACAGTCTCCGGTAAACTTACCTACCTATCCATATTGTGATTTGCTGAGATAAAGGTCTAGTGTACCTACTTTGACGGGCTTTACTCTCAGATCCTCAAACCGCCATGTTTTTTTTTTATTTCAACACCAGACACAAAAAGAGGGTTAGTAGTTTCAAGGCAGTCGTCGTCGGTGCGTCTACGTGTTTCTTTAATCGAAAGCTAGTATTTGGATGATGGTTCGGTTCTAACATAGTTCTAAGCTATGTTTCGTGAAAATAGGTCCAGTCGTTTTTAAGATAACAGCCAATATCAATTATCTTGGTACCTACATCGAGTTTGGGGTCAAATGACGTTTAGTATCTAATTTTGCAGGTATATTGTAGCCACGGTCTTCGGGATCTGATGATCGGCTCAATATCAATAGTAACTAGATGTCTACCGAATCAAAAACAATAAACTGTTATTTTTACAACCAAATTTTTAAATACATACTAGAGCTAAGTTGAGATAGGTGTCCATTATGAAAGGAAATGGAAATTTTAAACACATTATATTATTAAAATTTCTTCTTCTATTAGTAGTACACTTAAAATATTCCGTGGTACCACAGAATACTCAAATTACTACCGTAAGTGGTACTAAATAAAAAGCTTTTACGCAACTTTAATTAAAAATGGCAGTAAAATAAAATGTTTTTAATTATTTTGCTTTATTTTAAAATGTCAAAAGCTCTCCTTAAATAAACTGTTAAAAGAGCAGAAAGATTGAATAATATTTAATAATGAACAGACTCAGTAAAGTTGTTTGTCGACAAAACAAATAGGTTTCGTCGCAATTGTGGTAAATAAATATAGAAAGACGTCCCCGCAAGCCTCTTATCTAAGCGATTGAAAAGTTCTCCCTGGAAAACTATGGCGGTGGTACCGTGTTTTCTCACTCGATCGCAATTTATTAGATCAAATCAGTTATCAGAACAACTCTTGTAGCTTTGATGGAGAAACTCAAGAACTACTTAGGAAAACAGGATAATCTTCTGTAGCTATTTGTTTTCCCAAGCCCTTCTTGGCATTCCTCGCCCATTCACGAATCCCAAAAACTAGTGGTGCTATTTAATTTCACACGTTTTATCCACAGTCCTGGGTTTTATGATACTTTCTTGTAAGTTGTATATTGGAGTTTTGGAGGTGATTGATAAATAGGAATAGAAAAGAGAAGCGGACTCGGATGCAGACGAGAAGCAAAAAGATATAAGTAGGTATTGGTTTTAGTTAATTGAAATACCTACGCTTTAATAAAATCGTACAATATGTAGGTACACAGCAAAATATAGGTGACTAGCTTTAGCCCGCGACTTCGGCTTCGTCCGCGTGGATTACCTCTTTAGAGGTCGATTTTCGAAATCCTCTCTTAGTGCCTCTGTAGAAAATATATATTCCAATCAGGTTTCTATCGTCAGAGGTTTAAGCGGTTGTCTGTCTGTCAGTCACGGAACTCTTTTATAAGTACAGATACTGGAAAACCACTATTCTCAATTCCGACAAAAAATATAATGAACCCAGAAATCATATCATTTATTAGTTTCATTACCCATAAAGTTTCAGATTTACAGACATTCAAAACACTGTATTTGGAATAGCAGTACAGATTTAATTTTAACATTATCTTGTAACGAACCATTAGTAACAATGGCAATGTAGGGAACGAAGACAAAGTGATCAAAGGCAATTACTTCATCCATTTAGTTCAAAAATAAAAATCTGTTAGATAAGTTCCGTATTACCTTACTATAAGTCGAAATATGAATATTTATAACGATCTGCTTTTTATAATAATGTTGCAATATCTATAGTTGAACTTGCATAGGTACGAATCCGAAACTTATTTGTAATGAATGAGGCGTTTAAACGAAAAATCTTTAGATGATACCAACATTAAAATTACATAAAAAACCTGTCGCTTCGACGGTAAAAAAGGGGTTTTTGTCTATTAGTACTGTAGCCCCGGGACTTTTTAATTACAAAAAAAAAATTCCGATTGCCGTTTTGATATAATTGTAGGGTACGAGATTACTGATATAAAACGGCCACGTTGAAACGTAGCAAAAAAAAATTGTCTTAAATTTTGAAATTTCGGAGTTACCATTTTTTATTTTCTACTGTCATGCTCTTCGCATTAGTTCAATACCCATACGTAAGACTGTCTCAAATTGCCATACAAAGCTATAAGACCCATCAAAATTGACTTTTTCATCTGGTCGTATAGCTTTGTATTTGTTTTGCAACATTAGACAGTCTATTACGTATGGGTATTGAACTAAGGCGAAGAACATGACAGTATACAAAAAAACGGTAACCTCAGTAGCAAGAGAAGGTACTAGAAGGAAGCACGTGTCTTGTCATATTCATTCAATAAGAGATGCACATTGCAAATTCCCTCCTTCTGACGCAGTCGGGTAAAAAAGGCGATCGCTACCTTATTGACCTTATTGCTCTATCGGCGCTGCGCCGGCGTAACCACTTTTTTGTACTACGGCCACCTGACTCAAAAATGTCACTTCATATAAATTGTATAGGATTTTATGACTATTATCCTATTGCTATCTCATACCCGGTTACGTCTACGGTCTACCAGCGTAAGCGAAAAATTCTTCGTCTATGTTTCAGTGTCTTCGAATAGTTTTTTTTAATAAATTCTCCTCATTCGATGTAGGGAGTATTATATTCTTTAATTCGATGTGTATCGTATCATAAAATTGTATAGAATCATAAGTGCACCTGTATAACGTTAGGTACATATGCATTATCACTATCTTCTAACCCCATTCTTGTGGTCGTTGCAATAATAAGTATGTCATCTCCAATTCACCTCTATTAGCCGCTATTGCAATGTTAACTACATTCTAATATTCATGTATTCTTTCACACAATATAAACCATGTTTTATTTGGTCTTTCTTTCATCATCATATGCCTATAAGCGTACCACTGCAGGGCACAAGCCACAGGCGTCCACCATGCGTTCCCAATGAGTATTGGTAGACTTCGCATACGGATCAGATCGGTATTACGTACATAAGTTAGAAAAAACTCATTGCTCCATGGCATGTCATCCATGCGGATTTGAACCCGGACGCTGATGCTTGAATGCCCGTATCTCTTCGCTACACGACACCAACCTTCGCTGCTTTCTATTTATTACACTTATAATATGCCACCTATAGTTACGGTCGTGCATTAAACATCAAATTACCTATTCTGAAAATTCGTCACCTATTAATAACGTAAGGGTAACACAAAGTGAGGCGGGCAACGCTTGAGCGCTTGCTTCTGGCGAAGAACGAACGCGATCCGTCAACGTCGCCCACCGCATTGTTATCCGGGAAAATGGAGTGTGCACCGCGGACCACCAAACTGGACGTGGAGAACTTTTATAAAATATTAGCTAGCGTACTCTTTGCAATTGCCGGCGTCACGAAAGTTCAAGTTGTTTAAGCTTAGCTGAATAAGGACATAAATACACATACATAAACTCACGACCGTAATCGGGGTGATCAGAAACATTGCTACAAATACCAACTCTCTGTTTAAGAATGTAGTATATATAACTCCTGTAAGCCAGGATCAACAGCGGCTACCATTCACATCACTAGACAATGAAGTCCAGCGAGCCCGGGGGATGACTCTAATCTGTCTTGGAACCCGCAATGAATTAATCAAAGAAGATAGGAGGAGTATGAAAAAGAAATATCCGACTTCCCTCTATTGAAACGGGAGACAGCAACAAGAAAGAAAAACATGGCATTGGGAGAGCCAATTCCAGAGATTATTTATGGCAGTGTTGAAGACTCTACCGCAAAAGCACCAAAAATAAAAAATAAACCAATAGGTACTTAACATTTTACTGAATATTTGACCTATTTTGCTTCCAGTAATACGTATGGCAAAAACATCTGAACGCACGGAAGTTAAGTTAAAAGAATGTATTTGTTGCAATGCTCACATTTAACAATTTAAGTTTCAAGATGGAATGTCGTGTCAAGTGGTGATAGGTGGCTAACCTTTCGCCCACATAAACACTGCATAAGAAACTTTTAATAACTTGGCCGCCTCGTACGACACCCACGGGAAGAATTGGGGTGGTCTATCTACCTATTCTAAGCCGGAATCACACAGCTAGGATGTGGGTAGTTTTTTGCATCGAAATCCTGCTTAGAACATCAATAATAATGGTGATTATGTAGAACGTAGTAATTATAGTACTCTGGTAGAACTAATTAGATAAAGATTTAAGTAAGTATTAATATAAATTCGTTGTAATCAATACTTATTACTATAATATTAACGTAGTAGTTTCCTATACCTACGTCCGTTGCCACGTTGGCATTGGAAATTGATTAGCTACTGGAAGTCATAATTAAACGACAAAATAAGTATGACGTTACATATGAATGAACTATGCCTCAGAGGTCGAATCTGACTTCCCTCTTCATCTTAAAAAAGACCTTCTGGCTCTTCTAATACCTGCTAACCATGATAAAAATGTCATGCTTCTATCACAAAGTGCACAATTTTATCATTTATAGCGGCCCTACTAGCAGGTTGATTAATTTTCTTCTTATTCTACTTATACAATGGCTACGGAAACCCTATTATGGGCGAGTCCGACACGCTCTTGGCCGGTTTTTTTATTTCTGTGGCTTGTCTGTTAAGTTTATTAATAATTTTTGATAGCTTTTTTTCCCGTACACCTACTTTTAAGAAATGTTGTTTTGGAGACTTAGCTAACCAAATGGTTAGGTAGAGTTACTGAGCATAAAATCACAAATAAGCAGGACAGGGTAGGTACTCTTAGGTTCCTACCCTGTCCTGCTTATGTCCCACCTACAGGATGTAGTAATAGATACTCTTTCTTATACTGTACTACAGAAGTGTGTAGTTCAAAAAAAATATTATGAAGTTTTCCTTGTGCTTGGTGAAATATAAAAACACAAAATATTGCCTAACTTCCAACAGCGCGCCATCTGTGTGTTAGCTACGGAACTATAACAACGATACTTAAACCGTCAGTCTTATCTTACACTCGCAATAGAGAGCTCTGCTGGGTGCTAAAGTAGAACGGGACCACTTGTTTGAAGACGTCGGGACTCTGGACCAAATAAGGATTCTAGAACTAGTTAGGTAATTTGAAATGTAAGCCATCTTAGAATTACGGTAGTAACTAATTAAATAATCGGTGACCTAGGTAGTCACACGCAGCAAACTTTGCATCATCATCATCATCACTCTAAAGTGGCCTATACAGGGTGTTAGGGTTGCCTTTCCCAAAGAAACATAAGTATAGGATTTTCGCAAAAAAAATTGGACTTTCCATAGTAAATGCAATCAGCTGATCGAACGTTTATATGAAAAGTCGAAAAAAAAATTCTGCTTTGGTCATATTCTGGTTATACAGGATGAAATTGATATCATTAGCATCCTATTAAACTAAGAGTCTACTCATCAAACTGAAACAACTTTCACTATGGGAGCAAACCAATCGGAGCAAAAAAAAATCTGCTGTTGCATACATTTGAGTCGAGTAGGCATTGCAGTTTAGTATGGAACAGCTGATTATTGTATTGTTCCTATCGGTTTGCTCCCATAGTGAAAGTTGTTCAGTTTGATGGATAGACTTTTAGTTTAAAAGGATGCTAATGATATTAATTTCACCCTGTAGTCATGCTGTCTTTTTCTACGACAAAAGATTATGTAAAATAAAAAAATAAAATTTCTTTTGTTTAGTGGTTCGTTCGGTATTCGGTCGGTCTTTATTTTTCTTTGGTACAGTCGTCATCAGATATATCGTAGCGTACAAGGTGTTCAAATATTTCTGAACAATGGTAATTTTCAATAAATTCCTTGCAGTAAATGTTACCAATTATATCTAAACATTTATTTTTTCATAAATATCTGAACAGCTAATTTTTAATAATTTCTTCACAATGTTATTTAGACCTAAACTGCTCAGATGTTTATGATCACCCTGACTGCGTTGATATATTTGATGTTCTAGGCGTTCCGATATTTTTGATTGGTAATGTGTAAAGAAATTATTGAAAATTAGAACTGCTTAGAAATATTTGAACACCTTGTTTGCTATGATATATCTGATGATGACTGTACCTATATTTATGAAATACACTATTTTTTAGTCTAGTATTTTGCATGTTATAGTACTAATTTTACCAAAAATGCTAGTGCCTTATGCTAGCCAGAATCGCATAAAAACTTATTTTGTTGTTTCCCGGACTTGTTTTAGTAGATCCGGTAAGAGAGGGAGAACATCCGGAATCGTCAAGTGCAGTGAGGACAGGTTGCATCGTCTTATTCACGTGTGCAGCAACTTTGTGCAACGTTTATAAATGCACGCATGAATTGCTGCGAGCTAGCGGCATGCTAACATAAATAGGTGTAGAGACTTCATAACTAATTATACTGGGTAATTTTTTAAACACTTTCAAAATTTTCAGAGGTGTTTCCGACTATCAAACTGAACAACTTTGACTCTAGTCTAGGAGCAAACCTGAAATCGTAAAAATATCTACTGTTTATTTATACATTTTTGAGTCGAGTTGGCATTGCACTGTATGGAACAAAAGATTTCTTTTTTACAATTTCGTGTTTGCTCCCATAGTAATAGTTGTTCAGTTTTATGGTCTGAACGACCCCTAAAATACAAAATTAAAATACATGATTGAGTTGTTTGGAATCAAAAACGGACATAAAATCCAGACACAATGGATTTTCCATTATGTCTGGATTTAAGCCCGTTTTTGATCCCAAAAAACTCAATTTACAAAATCACCTAGTATAAATTTGTAAACTGGGTGTTAGGGTCGACAGTTGCATTCATGATACTGAACAACTTTCCCAAAGGAATAAAAGAGTTATTTGCATAAAATAATTAGACTTTTCATACAAACCCTCGATCAGCTCTCTAATGTCCAATGTTTTTTAAACGAATTTCCTATCTAGGTTTCTATGGAAAAGTTGTTCAATCTCATGAGTAGGCACTATCACCCCTTAAAGTAATGCAACTGTTTACTCCAACACCCTGTATTTAGTGATTTTGGCTATTTCAGTAGATACCTTAAAAGTCAAGACAAAGACAAAGACGAAAGTCTTCTGCTTGTGCATACCACATAATCATTGACACAAAAATACTTTTTTAGATTTGGCCAGAACCAGTGTAGGTCTTATTGTATATGGTCCAACTTAATACGCTGAGGGTTTTTTGAGAGGATGATCAGACTATTAAACTGATCAACTTTTTATTTTAGATTAAAAACAAAATCCCATGCATTTGGATATAGCAGGATTGCAGTTTTTTATGGAACAGATGATTTTTTATCGCGATTTCGACTTTTGTCCCATTGAAAAAGTTGTTCAATTTGATGGTCTGGTCATCCCCTTAAAAAGCGACAGCATATTAAGAGGGATCCTGTATATTCTGCAACCCTACGTTACCCTAAATATTACAACTAACTATATAGGGTGAAATTGATATCATTAGCATCCTTTTAAACTAAGAGTCTACCCATCAAACTGAACAACTTTTATTATGGCAGCAAACTGATCGGAGCAAAAAAAAATCTGCTGCTACATACATTTGAGTCGCGAACTCGCGCGTCGACATTGCAGTTTAGTATGGAACATCAGATTTTTTAATTGCTCCGATCAGCCTGCTCCCATAGTGAAAGTTGTTCAGTTTGATGGGTAAACTCTTAGTTTAAAAGGATGCTAATGATATCAATTTCACCCTGTATATATCAGACAGGAAAAGATAGATTCGATAAAAGTTGAAGTTATTATTAATTGGCACTCCCGCTCCACAGTTTCTGCTGTTCCCTCGGCTTACTTACCTACCGCAACAGTTTTAAGCCCTCCCAGCAGTGTGATATGAGCGACGCTCGCTTTGTGCCGACCCAATCCCAGTCTTCATTATTTATTCTATGTCACATTCATGCTAGTGATGTGCATAAGAACTGCGGAAATATTAATTAATATTGTTCAACTTACTTATACTCTTTGGCTTTTACCGTACCATCCCAACGAACAATTTGGTCGTATAGGTGTCGTGTAGTCGAACATCAGACGTATAAAGCACCAGTATATGACGAAATTACTGTTATATAACTTTTATAAGTCAAAATAGTCCTATAAATGTGGGCCTTATACGACCAAATTGTTTGCTGGGATACCTCTATGAGGTATGCGCAATATTATGACGGAGCGCAATGGGTCGGATCTCGGGTCGCAGCGCAAAAATCTGCCCAAATCACTTGTATACAATTTATATTATGAACTATACACACACTATGCCGCGGTGGAACGGGTCGCATTATTATACGCGAAAGTTGTTTTTATGTTTCATAAACTTGTGGGGACCTGCTACAGATGTTAGCACCCACAAGTTATAGCAAAGATGCCAACAGATGGCGATACCGTCGCTCTCGGAAAATATGCTCCATTCATAGACAACGTTCACCGTGATTACGTAACTCGTAAACTACTACAAATAAGGCTCACAGTCGAATGCAAAACATACATCGCGCAAGAGAAATAATCACAGGGATTCGATACATATACAAGGTCCAACTAAGAACTATTGGACCACGGCCAGTCCCCAGGCTTCACACATAGCCTGGTGGAAGATCTTCCCTTTTCAATGGAGGAACATTCCCAAGTAGCACCTCCATAAACTATAGCAAACTATGCCGCGGTGGAGCGGGTCGCATTATTATAGACGAAAGTTGTTTGTATGTTTTATAAACTCTTAAAATTTTTATTATAATTAAAAACTAGGGATGTGGAAGCGATAAAGGTTGTTCACAGTTATTTGGTACTTCTTAGAAATAATTAAGGTGACTTTTAACAAAGAAAAAAAAAAGAAAACCTCTTCTTTCGATTTAAAGTCATCACATGAACACCATTGTTACCGTACCGAGCATACCGAGCATAAGTTACCTATGTCTATACCCTCAACGATGACCACTTCACCTCGCTGATTGCTGGTCCTTCAAGCGACGTCAATGACTCGAGTTCTCCTGTTTTGTAACCCTACACATCACTAATTCAACATGCGCTTCGGATCCCTTCACTATCTGTTTTCCAGTTACAGGAACGTGGGACAATGAGCGATTTGCTCGCAGGAATGTAGCGAGTGAAATGTTCTGTGTTAACTCTGTGAATGGATTCACTTTGTATCCGCTGTGCTATTTTACTAGGTCAGAGGGAACAGAAATCTAAAGTAAACGTAAACAGAGTGTTAGGGTAAACAGTTGCATTACTTTGTACCCATGATATGGAACAACTTTCCCTAAGAAATTCGAAATTTTTCCGAATTTTGAACGTTCGACCAGCTGATTGCATTTAGTGCGGAAAGTAAAAAAATAATTCTAAATTCCTATAGGTTTCTTAGAGAAAGTTGTTCAGTACCATGGGTACAATCACCCCTTAATGTAATGCAACTGTTTACGCAAACACCCTGTACTGTTTTGTCTATTCCTTTTAACCCCCATAATCACTCTGGGACAGAGATATTCTAAAATATGGGTAGAACTACCTATAGGGTGACCATGAAATGAGTTGACAAATTTTTAGGGGAGCTTTACACCATCAAACTGAACTTTTAATATGGGAGCAAACCTGAAATCTCAAAAAACATCAGCTGTTCCATAACTAAACTGCAATGCCTACTCGACTCGTATGAACAGCTGTTTTTTTTTGCAATAACAGATTTGCTCCCATAGTAAAAGTTGTTCAGTTTGATGGTCTGAAACACCCCTAAAAATTTGTCGACTCATTTTATTGTCATCCTGTCTATAAATTTTATATAGTGAACACAGTAAAACGCCCGATATTCAAGCATGTAGGTTTCCTCTCTCTAATATGGAAGTAAATTCTATTAAGTAGGTACTCAAAATGTTAATTTTTTCACATCTGAAATCTCAGCCTCAGCCTTAGTAATATTTAAAGGGGTGGTTTATACAATTAAACTGAACAACTTTCACGAAGGAGACAACTTTGAAATCGCAAAAAAAAATCTGCTGTTTCATACAAAGCTGCAGTATCGAATCAATTGGACTCAAATGTATGGGACAGCAGATTTTTTTAAATTATGCTCGACTTTGGTTCCGAAAAGCTCAGCAGTTGAAAATGTTAAAATTACTATGGAGATATGCATCTTTCTATTTTTTTTATTCTTTCTCAGCAGTGCTATTTTTAGAAGTCAAATCAGCAAAGTTGCGTATCTCCATACATTTTCAAATGCTGAGTTCAACGTATGAGATTCAAACATCGCACTCCTGGTCCATTCTGGTTCCGTAATGAAAGTTGTTTTTTGATCCTTTCAATATTGCTAGGGTGTTTTGTTACACCCTGTATAAAATAGCATCAAACTTTAAACATGAATCTTGACAAGACACTAATTAATTAATTCATAACGCGAATGTTTTCTTAAGGTTTTACCTTACAAATTATCAACTGGCTGGATATTACAGCCATTACAAAGTTGTATTCAATTTGCCGTAACTTTGTGCCTATTAAAAGTTGTCTGAATTGAACAACAATAGCCATTGTGACGTTCATATTACCAAGATTATAATCATTATTACCTCCTTTCGAGATTTTGTGTCTAATTTATTTGTTTAATTTGTCTTTCTTAATCCTGCCGTTATTATAATTTCTAACGACTCTAAAATTGTGTTTCTTAAGAAGATATTTTTGAATATAACGTAACATTGTATAAAGCTGCTCCTTCTCTTCTATTGTTTTCACGGTACAGTACGACCAAGAAAATAAATCCGCTCGTCAATCTTCGTTTGCGCAGAGCAGACCCGAGTCCCCGACAAAACCCGAAGTCATTTAGTAATCAAAGGGTACAAAGTCGGATAGCAGCAAAACGGGCGCGAAAACAAATTAGCCAATAGCGTAAACGGATTGAGGGTGGCACATCCTGATTGGCCAATATAATTTCGCAGGCTATTAAAATTTGTCAACTGCGCAGGTACATCGGTAAGACTTATAAACCTGGTACTACTTTACGGTGTTTTTCTATCACAATACGATTCTCTCACCGAGTAAAACCCTCAGCAGTCCTAGTAAGACTTGTCTACACGCGCGCGACGCGCCTTCTCTGCATAGAAAAATATCCCTTCCAGCACTTTTCAGTCTCGACGACCTAAGCAGTATGGGAAAAGGCTGAGTTGCGTGTAAGTAGAGAAATCTTGCTTGAGGGTCTGCTAACAGATTTGTGAGATGAGAGCGCCAATCTCAACACGGCTCGGCTGACTCATGTAGGTATGCTAATAGGTCGAGAATGAAGTGGTAGACTTATAGTATAAGAGAGACGTACTTTTTGTTATCATCAACTGTAAGGCAGAGTTACAGCCATTCACAGGTCAGTTATGGTTGCAAAAAATAAATATGCATGAATATGCAGGTATTATTGTAATATGCACTGTAACTACGCGAATATGCGAATTCAAAGGTCCGACCTTTGAACGGCTGTATCACCTAAGCCGACTGACAGACCATGCCAGGTTTTAAACTATTCGCATAGCTACAGTGCATATTACAATAATACCTGCCTATTCATGCATATTCATTTTTTGCAATCGTAACTGACCTTTGAAGCTTTAAGTCCTAAATCGACTGGAGTTATGCAAGCAGACCTGGTCTATCCACATCACAGAGATGTCTTACCCTATGAATACTGAATCAGCCTTGCAACTGATGATAACGAAAAGTACGACTATCTCTTATACTATTAAGCCTTCGCCTCAACAAACCGGGCGAGCCGCTCCAGAAGAAAAGGGGATCGGTCAATTTTCATACATTTTGATAGCGAGACGAAAGAGTCGTAAATGTCGTCATAGTCAAGCTCCAGCTTAGGAACCATTGATCTCACCTTTTTTGAAACTTACACAATCGAACCCTTTGGACGTTCAAACATGAGAACAGCCATGTCCCGGAACGGATAATTGTAGGTGGCGTTAATTTACCTACAGTTTACTACGAAACAATTGATTTCCACTTTTCCCAACTACATAGCTCGATTACTCTACACAATATATCGAAATTAGTAATTTTATATCAAACTCGATGTTAACACAAATAGCCAATTTTATTTGGTCCCAGGCAGCGAACTAATACTATTCGCTGTCCCCAGGACCATCTATTAGCTCTGTTATTTTTCCTGATTCAAAATAATTGTAGTGTAAAGTGTAATAAAGTTTTTCGTTGGAATGAGAGCATTGAAACCACCTTAATTAAAGTCCCCTGAATTTACAGCGCCACGTCGAAAAGACTATATTGATTGCAATACCCCATAACACGTAACATCATTCATAAACTTTTATAAAAGTAGTTAAACCAGCGATGGCACATTCTAAGGTCAGAGTGCGACTGACAGACAGTCGGCCTGTCATTTGTCTCGTCATACGAGTTAACGTTGGCACAGGGGTGGATCCAGGCTTGAGACTTCAGACAAGAGGGTCATACAGGGGTCATATAATTTCAGTTTGTTTACATAGTTTCGGTACTACTAGTGAAACGTGGATTTTCTGAGGTTTCCGACTACCGCTTCGGGGAATATAGTTGTGAGCATTTTCTTATTCTATTGCTTATGCTGAGTGAAATGGATGTCGTTGACTCCACATATTTATTAAAAAGAGCAGAAAAAATCAGCTGCAAAAAATTCGTACAGTTTGGGTAGGCATTGCAGTTTTGTTTCGAACAATTTTTTTTGGAGTTTGTTTTGTAGTCTTATTATTGTAGTCTTAGTTAATGGGTGATTAAAATGTGACCACCAGGCTCCGTACCTGTACAGACTGACGGATTTCAATTACCCGCCTCTCGTGGACAGAAGTCGCTCTGGAATATAGAAGCTCGTCTCAACTAAGAGATTATTTTTGTAATTTTTTGCTAGTGACATTGACGAACTAAGTTTTTCAATTCTTTGGGTATTTATTATAATATAAGCTTTAGCGTTAGTGGCCGGCTGATAAGTAGTTCGTTACAGGTTCGTTAGTATTAAAATATCACAAGTCTATTTCGTAATTAGACTTGTGCTCTTTTAATTGTGCCAAAACTGACCAATGCCACACCTTGCACACTGTCAGCTGTCCAGTAGGTAAAAACTTGCTTCTCAGATCCGGGACAGATTATAAGTTATCGATTCATCATAGATAATTTTTTATTGTTGTTATCTAACTTACATCTAACCGAAGCGAAGCGAAGCTATGTCATTTCATACAAATGGTAAAAATTTTAAAGAAGAGTTAAGCATGTGCGATACTGTTGCGTGCGAGCGAGACAGGAATACGCATTTGCTTAAGAGGTAACCACGAAGTCACCAGAGCGGGTGAGGTAAAGTCGGTGGGCGGCAGGGAGTGTCCATACTGCATGTAGTACTAGATATTCTTTCTTATACTGCACCAATGCTCACCAAATTGTGTTTACAACTACCTACTACCTATATTATTATACAGGGTGAAATTGATATCATTAGCATCCTTTTAAACTAAGAGTCTACCCATCAAACTGAACAACTTTCACTATGGGAGCAAACAAATCGGAGCTAAAAAATAATCAGCTGTTGCATACATTTGAGTCGAGTAGGCATTGCTGTTTAGTATGGAACAGTTGATTAGTTTTTTGCTCCGATCGGTTTGCTCCCATAGTGAAAGTTCTTCAGTTTGATGGGTAGACTCTTAGTTTAAAAGGATGCGAATGATATCAAATTCACCCTGTATACTACATATAACTGTATTCAGAGATATCACAGGTACCTACTGAAATACTAATGATTATAATGATTGCATTACCATTACCAATAATGTGAGGCTATTATGACGGACTGCTCTTTCCATCTTATACAATTTAGCCTGTAACTTTCATAAAAGGCAAAAAAAAGTTGCTTCTTAGCGATAAGACCGCCTTATTATGTGCCTCTTGTATATTTATTTCTGTATTTTACTGTTTATGTTTTGGTGTAAAATAAAGTATATTTGATTGATTGAAAAGGTATGTTCATAGCTTTATGTGTAGAATATTATGTAATTACTAATTACCCTATTATAAAACATTTTTCTTTTGAAGTGGCAGAAACATAAGCCGAAGAATAAGCATATCCACATTAACCAAGCTTTTTCGTGTTTTAATGTCAGATATATTTCAATTGGACAATAATACCACTCGACTAGGAACAGCATGTATACAGCTGGCTTTAAACGTCTGTTTTACACAACTCGTAAAAACGACATTAGTCTGCCCCAAATTTCACCATCCTGTTTAACAATAAAACCGAATTTCTCAGAAGACCTCTTTTCGAAATTATCTTGTCGTGTTGCTTTTTTATTGAACAACATTCGGCCTGTATCTACACCCGCGTGGTTTTGATTTTATGATTAAAAGTGGCTGGTGTCCAACTCCTCAATAGTCATAGGCCATTCTTATAGTCTACGAGGAGATCCTAAAGGAGAAACAAAGTCTCTAACGCTTTTCTAGCTCATCAGGTCAAAGTGGCAGTGGGCTCTCAGATGAGAACTGATAGCCGATGGGCTTAGATAAAGTATATGTCTAGATTGAGCCTCACGCTTCTACCGTATAAAACAAAACGGGCCAACATTCTTAGGCCACACAAATTATGTCCGTGTGCGTGCATAGCGATAGGGTTTAGAGTCCAGTGCTGGCTGCAATTTTTTCGACTCGTTCGTAGCTTCGACTTTGTATATCTTGACATATAACTTATCATAAATATAAAGATTCTCAATTAGGGACACAAACTTAATTTTTTTTATGGTTCCATAATATAAGATAAATATCCAATATATCCAAAGAGTACTAACGAACGCAAAGATAAAAGGGGGTTATACAAGAAACACGTTTTTTCCAGGTTTTTTATTTTTGCTCTATCGTAAAAACGGCAATACATTTTAAACTTTAAACTTTGTGTGATTATAGAGCATATTTTAAGGTAAAACATAAAGGTGCTAAGGATTCCGGCGAAAAAAAATGTGTTTTCTTTTTTAAATTGTGGTATCCCAACTCTCGGTGCGCGAATGTGACTCGCACTTGGCCCGTTTTTTTTAATTAGTAATAAATAATGTTAATGATACCTCTTAAAATGGTTAAGAACCTATGGTCAAAGATGTCTAATAGAGAACTAGAGGGAACGTAACATAGACAAAATACATAAAATTATTGTTTGTAGTGCAAGAAAAAAAAATATTTTCTATCCATTTTTTTCACGAAACGAATAAGTTCGTACTAAGACAGGTCTGTCTGAGGAAGTAACGACTGTGATTGGCATCAACTTATTTCGTTACGACAACAAACTTTTAATTACTTTTCAAACAAAAATGACAAGTTTCCACTCTACATAGAACTTTGTTTAGGTAGGTAACTATGGTATTCTTTATCCAATTAATAAATATCGAGTTTTATGAAATATCAAAATCAAAATGAAGAAATACCAAAAAACATTATTTTCTCTTTATTTTGTATGTATTTCTATTGATAGTAATATTTTCTGTAGCTTCATTCTAATGCGTGAGGCATGTTTTTATTGAAAAATAACATGGTTACATCATCAATTTATTTAACCCTAGCAGTATTCGATACTATTTCTTATACTGTGCCGTAGCACCCGTGCTAGCGAACATTAAACTCGAACTCAACATAATTGATTAGGAACTTGAAATCAGAAATCAGAAACATTTATTCGTCATCATAGGTAAAAAGTACAATAGAAAAATTATACAATAGTTGGAGTGTAGTTTTACAGGACCACTATAATGTACCATGAGGCATACGAATATAAAAACAATTATTATTCTTATTTAATATGATGATATGATAGTTATTATATTATAGAATATTTATAAGATGTCAAAATTTTTGTAATAACATTGTCAATAAATTATACCTAACAAAGATTACATAATAAAATGATGAAATAGATGAATGCATAAAATTTACTGTCACAATTTATTAAAATGTCAACATGTCTAATGATAAAAAAAAATTAAAAGAAATCCTATGCTATAAATTGTCATTGAAATAGTCATTTAAAGTATAGTAACATTTATTAATCAGTAATCTTGTTAGCACATCCTTGAACGTTCCCTTATTATTATATTTTTTAACGATTCTGGTAGCTTATTATAAATTATCGGAGCCATATCAATTACGCTTTTTCGCATTAAAGCCGTTTTGCAATAATTAGTTTGAATCATTGTTTTTCTAGGACGTAAATTGAAACCTGGCGCCAATACTCTAGTTGAAGCCCACTTATAAAAACAAATAATTTTTGAGGCTACCACCGCACCATCGGAAATTCGGAGCGTGTTGTCGCTGTAAAGCCCTGTCATTTTACGGTTTGAGCCGGAACTAATTAATAATTGATATTTTTTTCGGTACATATTGAAGAGCCAATTTAAGCCTACAAATGTACCAAAATTTTAAAAAAAATCACGTCAGCAACAGTTCCAATTTTAAAATTTTGCTATTATCTCGTTCTAAAAAACCTGATGGTAAATTCTTTTTTCACATATTTAAAGGCTTTACCATTATTACATACTTCAAACATGGTGTAAATATTTTTGGCTACTTGGAAGGTTTTACCTCATTTTTTAATTTCAATGATATTGCAAAAATAATTTATATTGTTAAATCTAAGTCAAATGAGTGCATAGATTATTAATTAAAAAACATTCTGGGAAACACAATTGTGATTTCTATGTTGCCTAGCGATTTTTATTTTAATATGTTTTAAAATAGTCTTTTTGTCACTAAATGGTGCCGGTTACAGTTCAAAATTACTCCAATTAATCCAATTAATAATTACTCCCTACCCCGCCTAACAAAACTCCGTAAAATGACTGGGCTAGTAGAGAAAGCAAACAAAGCACGACTTGAGTACCCACAATATAAGTTTTTTCTACTACTATGTACCCAGAAGCTAGTTCCTTCCCTGTTTTGTGATACAATGCAATGGTTTTTAATCTGATTCAATTTTTTTTTCTAATTCTGTCTAATTTTACAATTATTATAAAAATTTTAATTATTTGTATATTTTTATGTGTCTTAAGAAATTTATCATTTAGTTTAGGATTTTTATAAAAAGGTGAAACACAGTGAAAAGAAAACAATAAGGGTTCAAATGTTTAAATCCCAGACAGGTTATTTTAAAACCAAAAGATCAACGAACTATTTAATAAAAATATTAGATAATTTGATATGTAATTATAAAAATAGGTCAATTAGACCTATTATTAAGACCTTACTAGAAAAGATCTCGCATTTCTAAGTAAAGTAAGCGCTATTGAACTCCACATAAACATACACTTAGCGCTCGGCATTGGCATGCACAGCGCCTCTACCTTGCTACAAAGCAATCTTACAGTTTGATGAAAGCATGGATTATCTACCAATTACATCACTCAACTATGCTCTCAACGATGTCTCGAGAGGATACGGTGTACGAGAACATTGCATATACTGTAGGGTAGCCATATTGACGGTTAAGGACCAATAATCAAAAACGACTTTCAGTATTTTTTTTACCTGTTATTTTGACTCTGGAGTGCGATTTTTGAATAGAATAGAATTATTTATTTCATATTATCAAATTCATAATTACAAGTAAGTACATTAATTAAAAAATAAAAATGCCAATGATCGTCAAGAATACAAAATAGAACAATAAAAATGTCAACATAACTAATCTAGAAGGTAACAATGTCAAATAAATATGTAACACATAAGGAAATACAATTCTAAATAATTTAAATAAAATGTCGCTACAATTACTTATTGTAGTCTACTTAAAGTCAAACAAAAGAAATTTGTTCACAGAATAAAATTCACCATCCAGCAAAAGACTTTTTAGTTGGCAGTAAAATGATTCATCATTGGTTACATTCCTCAGATGTTCAGGAAGTTGCTCTTAATAAGTCGGACCTATTATTCGTGGGTTTTAAAAGCCATTTCTGTACGACGGGACACGCTGGCCAGTCTTCCCGCGTTGCGTAGGGAATGACCTCCACCTAAACGATTGAAATGCGTAATATTACGACGGACATATGAATCTCATACGTTGAACTCAGCAGTTGAAAATGTATGGAGATATGCATCTATCTACTGCTGATTTGACTTTCAAAAATCATACTTCAGGAGTGAGCTGTTCAAAATTTAATTGCGTATTCCTCGCGAAAATCCGCCATTATCAAATTGTTAAATGTTGATCAATCTCCTAAGTAGGTAGTAATGTACTGATAAACTTCGAATTTAATGCATGCTAAGTTTCATTTCCAATCAAACAATCCGTTTTCGCTGTTAGTCAATTAAATGTCATTCAGCAAATCAGCGTATACTGGACTGCTATGAGCCTTTTCCCACGCAACGCAGAAATTTCATACTATTTTCAATATTAACCAATTACATAGTTTCAAAGTTACCGTGGCTAGTGATCTAGATTACAAATCTTAAATTAATCCTGGCAATACTAGTATTTTATTCGGAAATCTGACAAAATACAGACACAGAAATTAATTTCTAGATCATGTTTCAAAATTTCATTAAAATTTAATTCGTTAATATTGAGACAGGACGAGACCGCGTTGGTAACGCCACACAGAGGGAAAATGTTCAAGGAGTATGAGCCAGATGAGAACATAAAAATATTAATAAAGGTATTGTTCGCATATAATATAAATGGTCGTTGTTATTCTAGCAAGAGAAACACAGTCAAAAAATATATATAAATTTTCATAAAAACAACAAATAAAACCAAAATATTCTAAAATAAATACAATATAGGTATTTAATTTATAAATTTTATTATTTAAATCCACATTCTTAACAATTGGTAATTACAATTTTTTAAACAACATTGGGAATCTGTTAACAAAAAGTTTTAGAACCACTTGCAATGTCCAGCAGATTTCTAAAGACCAGTCCTTTTGTTGTTATTGTCGAGTCGAATGCATAAAAATGTTTTTCGCTTCTACCCTACTATTGTTAAGCTAGTTACCACCTTAAAGCTTTGCATTAAGGTTCATTAGTTCATTAGGTAGACATGCTCTTATTTGTTTAGAAATATTATAAGTTCACAACACAATACTATACCTACCTTAATTATGTTTCCTTGCTAGCACGTAAGAAATTTAAAATAACTTTGTTTCTCATATAAGTGAAATGTACATTTCTTATAAGAAA
This sequence comes from Agonopterix arenella, assembly GCA_927399405.1. Classification (NCBI taxonomy): domain Eukaryota; kingdom Metazoa; phylum Arthropoda; class Insecta; order Lepidoptera; family Depressariidae; genus Agonopterix; species Agonopterix arenella. Next base: position 12,914,562 of record OV656695.1, on the reverse strand, counting down.
TAAATATTCTTTAAACCTAAGAGAAACACAGTCTCTCGCAATTCATGGATACCCTGAACCCAATTGCATGGATTAGTGCGAATGAGGGAGACTATAGACGTAAGTAAGCTTTTTGACCTAAATCAAATAATCTTTCGACACTTTGCGTACAATATAGACTACCAGCCTATATTTCGACAACTACATGGAACTGCAAGCAAGATAGTTAGTCGTAGCAATGTTTCTGGGAAACAGCGACGTGAAATTATACATTTATACAAAAGCATGTTCATTTATTCAATTACACAGTTAGAATAGTACTGGTGGATGCTTAAAACAGAAAACAGTAAGAGATTTAGCAAAGTGTAGCAGCTTTCTAATTGCAAGCTAATCCGCGCTCAGCGCATAAGCCGGCCGACCACTGTGGGATTGTAAACAAAGAAAACAAATAATGTGGCGAATGCTACACTCGTTTCAAAATGCTGCCGACGTTTTAGTGGTAAGGAATATGGAAATTAGACTGTGCTTGTTAGAGAATCGCTAACGTTGGGGTTTGTATTGCTGAAATCTGTTTTTCAATTGTTTTTAGGTAGGTAATATTTGAGACAGTCGTGTTGGAAGATTCGGTGTTCGAAATAACACGCCGCTGGTGTATTGGGAAAGGCAGATAAATAGATCGCCATCCGTGCCACTTTAAAACCCAAATGTCGCCTTTCGTCTGCTTTGGATATGTAATGTATTTATTTACTGAATAGTCATATACTGTCTAATCGATTACACATACATCATAAAAATTAATTATAAAATTGGCAACATGCCTCGTCCAAAAAAACGTACAGTCGAAAATCCACAACAGGCTTCGTCAAAAGAGAATACATATAAATATCTACAACACGTTTCGTCAGCAAAATAATAAATAAACCTACACTAAACGGCATCGTCATAAATCGTACCCGGTACAAAGGATCCCATCACACTAGCTGCATTCCCGCGCTGGATAGCTAACGAAGTCCTCTGCACCAGAAACTACCCTGAGCGGACATCGTTGCCACTTTCCACCAACCTCCTGCCCAGATCTCTCACAAACGCCTTAGCTTCCACCCGACGTTCCAAATGTCAGATATGTAATATGTATAATCATCATCATCCGATACAGGATGTTAACCGTAATGGTGAGGATCTGCTTTCCCATTGACTTCAACGGCTACTCGGTCCAAACGTATGGAACCGCTGTTTTTATTTCGCTATTTCAATTTTGTCCCGTAGTGAAAGTTGTTCAGTGTGAAGGTCTGTATGTAACGCATTTAATTTTACACCCTGTAAGTATAAGCCCTAACGCAGGGCAGAGGCCCCCCTCGAATAAGGGTAAGAGACAGTGGGCCATATTGGACGTGTGGATTGATGTCATTTGTATCCTATGTATTATATGATTTTGTAATTAAGCATTCGAAACCGACTATAAACCTATCTATCCATATCGTCATCATATGTATCAATCGAGGCAGTTTAATCAAACCTTTTGTCGTAGTCCGATTGTAGAATTAGGCATATCGTGATCTGCCTGGGCATTTCATGATACGCCGCGATCTCGTTATTTGGTCATGTAATCTAACACCTGTCAACCTGCCATATGAACCACTAAATTTAAATCATTCGACAAATTAGGTGTGGTTCAGACCATCAAACTGAACAAACTATGGGAGCAAATATGCTTGTCGAATGATTTCAATATAACCCTGAAGTCGTTTGACGATTTGCCCGTCGATTTGTCATGCTTGGGCAGCAAAATAAAAATGTATCTCTTTATTGTTATTTATTCAGCACAATTTATCAAATTTGTGTTATGTTATTTATGACTTTCATGTTTTTTTATGTGGCGTGAAATAAAACTACTTTGCGATATGCCCAGCCAAATCATGAAGTGCCGAAGTGTTTGGCTGGGAAATTGGAAATATAGAGGTACTCTCATCGATGCGCCTAACTTTCTCTTATAGGCATGAAAAAATTTGCCAAATCAGGAAATGGCAGTGAATCTTAAATGCCCAGACATATCACGATTTGTCCAATTCTGCTATCAAGACTACGACATAATGTACAACTTGATGACAGCTCAATATCCAACAGTAACACATAAACAGGTATAGAATGGGATGCTCCCTCAGAAAACGATGGAAACCATTTGATCACCTGCCATCAGTGAATAGGCTCTGCATTCAATAGGATCGTCAAAGGGCTTTGGCAGTGTAATCTGAACTGTAATTATCACCGATTTGTTGTCTGGCTTAATTTAAGTCTCAGTGGGCACTGCATTATAGTACAAACGGAATAGTACCGAGTAGTTATTCAGGCAGGAGTATAGCAAACATCTTCGTTGGCTTTAATCCAGGGTTCTAGGGGATGGCTGTAGGGATGTTCTGGATATGACGCAGATTCATCATTTTATTGTTGAAAAACAAGACAAAATTAAAAACAATGTGTAGCACGACCCTAAACATGTTTCTCCGGAAAAACGTATTGTCGCGAATGCAACAATACAGTGTTGCCAGCAACTTTACACCTTAGTGTTTCTAAAGTAAGGAAATCGGTTTAGGAATTAGTTTAGGAAAATGGTTGAATCAAATAGTACTGAAGTCTAAAATAGGTGATTATGTAAACACTTTCCAAATTGTCAGGGGTGGTTCAGACCATCAACCTAAACAACTTTCCCTACAGGACCAATATTGAAATCGCGCAAAAAATATCATCTGTTCCATACATTTTGGTCAAGTAGCTAATGACGTTTTCTATGGAACAGCTAATACTTTTTTCTCGAGATTTCGATGTTTGCTCCTCTTTAAAAGTTGTCTGTTTGATGGTCGGAAGCAGGCCCTAATATATGTAACGCATTGAATTTTACACCATGCATTTTTTTGAAATCCCCTGTACACTACAGGGTGAACTTGATATCATTAGCATCCTTTTAAACTAAGCGTCTACCCATCAAACTGAACACCTTTTTCTATGGGAGCAAACCAATCGGAGCACACAATTTACTGTTCCGTACATTTGGGTCGAGTCAGCACGGCACGGTACTGTAGTTTAGTATGGAACATCAGATTTTTTTTTTGCTCCGATCGGTTTGCTCCCATAGTAAAAGTTGCTCAGTTTGATGGGTAGACTCATAATTTAAAAGGATGCTACTGATATCAATTTCACCCTATATAATAAAGCGTCCCACACACTATAAGTGGCATAATACAGTTGAACACTCAGTAAAAATCCAATGCATAGTGGAAACTAACAAGAGAATCTCAAATTTCACGTACATATATCTCATTCCGTAAGCTCTACATCGGTGTTGTATGGTTCCCTTGCAATTAGTTTCTGTTCAAAGCACGTCTGATACAGAGCTAGTCTATGATCCAAGCTAAGCCAACGGAAAACAGAATTTCGGTTAAACTGAATCGCCGACAAAGTAAAGGAATCATTTTGGCATTCCCAAAGTTTATTGGAGAATTTTGATCAGTGAAATCCAAATGATTCCTCTACGGCAAAATGTTTTCTCTCAAATTTAATATTTCGAGAGCCAAAACTAGTTGGTGTTTTGCTTGAATTATGAACTAAGTAAGCAATATTTATAGGCATCGGAAAAAACTTAAACTAATAAGAGCGAGTCGGTCTCTATGCTGTACCCATTTTTAGGGCTCCGTACCCGGGTGCCAACGTCCGTCCGTCCGTCCTAGCTTTAAAAGGCTATCGGGCTATAGGGCTTTAGGGGGTGCATTTATTGAACCACGTAATAGGTAGAGAAGAATTTTTTTACATATTGTAATTTTTATTTTTATTTTGGGTTTGCTAACAAATAATACAACAATACAATAAAAAATTAAGGGGGCGGTTCTTAATAGTAATGAACAAAACACGGTTCTTGTATTAATATACAAGAACCGTGTTTTGTTCATTCTGTTTAATATTTTACTTTTCAAGATATTTGTTTGTAGCATTCAAAAGCGTTCTTTCTTATCAATAATCTTTTAAAATTCAACCTACACAGGTTGGTCGGTGGTTGGTTCGTTGGTTGGTCTGAATTTTAAAACATTAGTACAACATAATCTTTTAAAATTCAGCATTTCACAATAAGTGCAAAGTCTCTTCGTCATGGGTCATTCATTTCGTAGTACCTACCTAATTTACGAGGACTGGAAAATGAAATACCTACACTGTTCGAAGAAAATCGAAAGAGGCGTTTACATTAAAGTAACAAAGTTCGCTAATTTAGTACCTTACATAAGTGCTGTTTTGTGGAACAGCATACATAAACTAACAGTCGTAATCATTTCAGGGTGGTCAGAAACTTTGCTACAACTCCCAACTATATTTTTAACTATTTTTTAAGTCGCAATGATCTTGTAATGATGTGGAAATAGGACTATAAATGAGCGTAAAGTATTCAAATTCTAGACTTTTGGGACTCTTTAGTAAATTGAATAACAATCAAAAAGTGAGTTTAATTCGGATAATATAACGAAATGTTCAACAAATTAAATCTGAGTTGAAAGAGCGACATTACCACAAAAAACCTTATTAACGTAATGAAAGGTAAATTTAACAAAAAAATCTCTCTCTTAGAGGTAAGGCCTTGGGTTGTCACAGTATAGGAGTTCGAAGTAAGAGGTTTACCTTCACCTATAGTTTATTTGCTATATAAATACATTTTTGCTTTTTGGAACATACCAACATTGCTCCCGAGTTGCCTTAGATCAGATATACTTAATATAAAAATCTTGCATTAAACCTGTACCTACACTTTTTATTCGAAGAGCTTTACGCGTTGCCACCTTTCATGCCAGTTAAATGTAGGAAAAATATGTTTTTTATTCGGACACAAAAAAATAGTCACTATGTTTACCAGCGAACACCACTTTATGTTTATTTATATAGATAGATATTTAAGGTTTTACTGGTTTTGAAATAAGTGTAAAAACAGAGGAAAATTACGTGTTCCAAAAAGATAAAAATCTCTTCTGCGAAGTAAGAACTTCAAAGCATGTCTAGTTTGTTCGTAAAAATTCAGATAGACATTATTAAACATTTGCGTGAGGAAACCTGCAAGAACTGAAGAAAAAATTATCATAGTGGAATAAGGCCCAGTTTCAGTAGGCTTGCGCCCTGCAGTGAAACGTTTATAGGCTGATGGTGATGTGTAAAAACTATTGCTATTGTTAAGTTAATAAAAATGAAAAATTTCTAATTAATTACGACGCGTGTCTGCTCGTTTGATGTATTCCATGTACTCAAAATATCACCGTTTATTAAATAAAATAAAAATAACTTAGATATTGTAAACAAGTTCTAAGAAACGCCTCTTCACCTCCTCGGAATATAATTCAGTGATATTGCTTGTGAAATTGGTGGTATAAACGTGCTTTGTGATGTTATATGAATACACACAACGCCATGCGAATAATATCGGTCCCTCAATGATAAGATACGAAATACAAAAGACACAGAAGATCCTCTGCTACTAAGTAACGCGTGATTAATAAACAGTTATAATAAGACCCTTAAAAGTGCAGTTCATACGAACTCTATACACTTTTTATTCGAAGAAGTATTTATTGATTCGATAAAATTTCTGCTTCATTTTAGTACTTCATCATCATCAGCCTATCATTGTTTATTGCTGAAGAGGCATATTATATGGCCTCTTCCAAAACACGCCACGAAATAGCTATTAATTATTTGTCGATACAAAATCAACCAAAACAAACTTATCAATGTTATACAATAGGTATACTTACTTATGATTATAAATAATAAATGGTACTAGACGTGTTATAAATCTAAGTTATCAAGTACCAGGACAGCAGTAAGAATATAACTTAAATCGAAAACAAATCTTCGTACGGCTTGCAGTGCGACGTTTGTTTTGAATTCTCTATGTTTGTGTGCATGGATGCTCTAAGGGGTATCGCATAGAGAAGGAGTCGAGGCGGCGTCGAGGCGTCCAAAGACCTTGACATACGGTCGGTAATTGTATATCATATCAATCCAATTGGTATACAATTATCGACCGTATGTCAAAATCGCCAAGGCGCGCTCACGCCTCGACGCCACCTCGACTCCTTCTGTATGCGATACCCCTTACGCACTAATGTCCCAAAACTCGATGGCGAGAAAAAACTCTCGCGTTGTTTTATTCTGAATTTTTATGATTACGTATTCCAAACACAAACAAAGCCATAAAATAGTACGAGTCTATGATAATTTAGCACTGTTTTAATTCTACTACAATTATTGTGATATATGGGATTGTTATCTATCACCCATACATGCACTTATGTTCTGAATATATGTTTTTTTTTAATGGGCATCGAGCAGACAATACTAACCAGTGCGTGTGCTTATCGGCACTTCAAAGGAGTTGACCTTCTGTATTCCTTGTTATAGGTGCCACTTGTCACTCGTGCCTACGCACGAACGAATTGCGCTCCAAATAGGCACAACTTCTGTGAATGCGTAATTTAGTTTTACTCAGTATTCCATTATAATTGTGCGTACGTTTACATAATGTTAGACATTCAGCGGGAAAGAACAGTTTTGGCCTTGTTGGTTTGAACAATGTTATACAGGGGGAAATTGAAGTCGTTGATATGTATTTAAACTAATGACTGTAAGGGGGCGTCAATTGATTAGTTGAGAAAAATCGTAGTTCAGAAATTTCGAGCTCGCTTTAGGTACTCTCTCCAAATGTGCCTTAATTATAAAATTATTGAAATGATAGTACCTCTAGGGTGTTTTATTTATTTATAGTTAATGGGATTAATTAATAAAAAAATAAAAAACAGACTCGCCAAGAACTGTCAAATTTCGTTGAATAAATTAGTTTTATTCTTAATTTTTCATTAGGTATTAATTTGTTGTTTCACATATCAGAGTCCAGTATACAAATTGTCACAATGTATTCTATTCTATTCTATTTTTTTTAAATGGCTGCCATCTTGGTTTTGATGATTTTGCCAATGTCTAGTTTATGTAGCAAAAGTGCTTGACATTGTACGGTTATATAGGAATTCTGGTGACTTCAAGGGTTGTTTTTCGAAAAGAACACTATCTTGAGCCACCACTGGAGCTTCATTGGAGGCCAGGGAGGGGCAACCGACGCGACGACTACCCAATGGCAGACCTACAACGCGGCTCCGACACAATGTAAAAAAAAAATTAATGCATTTTCGAATATTATAAAGTTACCGTATTATTAAAATCTATTTATAGGTAATCAAAAACATCCATAATCCAAATCCTTTGAGTATTGGTTTATGGCGGTACTACTGTATCTATTTTATACAATTTTCTGTCCTGAAAGCTTTGCCTTTGAAACGTTTGAAACAAAACATTCATACTCATACGAGTTAAACAACTAACAACTCATAAAGAGCCGACTAAATCACAATTAACTAACTTAGCAGTAGCGAGAGCCTGGATGTTTATTTCACGTTGATCGAAGTCTGGATGTATCAAAATAGCACCTTCGCCATCGACGCCTATTAGATGATAGATGGTAATAACGCATAAATAGCGTAGAAGTGACGCAGAAACTTCTACGAGTCGGTCACGCAGCGGACTCGTAGAACGATAACGCAGAAACGTTAAGGTGCACATACAATATTATGTGTGATCTTTATTTATTATTTATTAAAAGATTAAACATCTTCACAGAGAGACTCCAATACACCATTCTCGTAAACCAACAGACCAGCGAGCGGTCAGAAAAAACGTGAAACTGAGTGAGAAGTAGTGGTGCGATGCCGTGTGCGCCGCCGGCGCCGGTGCTGGCACGGTCAGCAGCCGGTGCTGTGCCAGCATAATGGTAGCTCGTCTCAGCTCTATCTTTGAATAAATTACAGCTACGCTCGCAGGGCAAGAGTTGCCAAGCGTTTTATAGGAAATAAAATACCTAGGCACCTACCTAATTTAGAAATATACTTGATTGGAAAGTTAAATTTGATACTGGCATGTTTGTTTTGGTTTAAATGTTAAAAATCAATCGATTTGTGTTGACTTTAGTGGGTAATTATCTCGAATAAAGGCTTAATATCGATACTGCTTGATTATTATGTTGGGATTAAACTCACTAGCGATCTAATTTAATGAAAGGGTACCTTTGTTATGTAGGTGATGCGAGAAATTCTCCCAGTCAGTTAAATACAATGCTCGCAGTTGCACAATGAGTTATTTATAGTGCCAGAAAGCGGTGGAATTCACTAGTGAAATATTAACCGTGTGGAGCGGTGAGTTTTGTGAATTGTTGATTATCACGCATAATTAGGGACAAAACTGTTACGCCACAATTTTATAATTAAAGAGGTTGTTGCCAATATAAATTAAACTAAAATCGACGAAGGAAAAACAATAATAGTGGCATGCTCAGCAGTCACGACAGGTCAATCGAGCGCGGTGTGCGGGGGTCGGGGGAGTGCGTCCCTGTACCAACTTGCCTGCGCGCGGTACCGAGATGACATCGACAAAGCGCAGAGCGCCGGCCGGCGGCCGTCTCCCCCGTACACCGCGCTCTCGGCCAACCCGCCGCCGGCCGCCGCCTCGCCGCGATCGCTGTGCTTCCCCACTTTATTGTTTTTTTGCTATGGCAGCACCAAGCTTGCGCATCTTAATACAGTATGATAGGAGAAAGTAATAACTACTTACATACACATACATAAAATTACGACCTAATCATTTCCGGGGTGGTCAAAAACCATGCTACAACTGCCAACCATCTTTTAAAGCGTGCACTTACAGCTCAAATTGAAATTTTCAAGCTGGAATGACGTGTAATCAGAATCTTTCACCCACAACAACACTGCATGAGAAACCTTATCCCTTAGTCGCCTCGTACGACTCCCACATAAGGAAGTACGAGACACAGAGACACATGGCTCAGACACAACATTATTGAAAACTCTTTAAAAATATTGTCTTTTAATTAGAGATTAACCTCAATTCTAAAATATTTAGATACCTACTAGAAAAAATTGGTTGGTAGCGTTATAACAAAGATTTTGACCATCCCGAAAAGGATTATGGTCGTGAGTATGAGTTAAAGTATGTTGTGTGTTTTAGAATTATTGATTTCAACATAATTAAATTATTATTCACCAAACGTACCCAGGTTTACATAAGTATCAATTACACAAAATATTTTAATAATACTTATAGTGCAATGACTGCAGCTGTGATGTCAACCGTTGAAGAGTAGCTACCATTGTTCAGGCTTTGAAGTATCAACATATTTAACCGAATGCATTCTCTAAAATACCGGACATTAACAGAAATGAATGAGAGAAGTAGATCTTTATTTGTGTGCACACTGATTTTACCCAAACACATCAGTATTCCTCTTAGGTCAACGCTCGCCTTTTTTAACGAGTTAAGCTCGCCTTACATCATGACTTATTGTAATAAGGATGATGACTGATCCTGGAAATCCATATATTGTGACGAATTACAGAAATAGGCTTAATTTAATAGCAAAATGTTCAAACGAAAATATACAATTGAATAGAAAACAAAAAAAAATAAAACCGCCTTCAAAAGAACATTGATTTGTTTTATCGAAGTCGCTGTCAAGCCGGTACGATTCGCGACAGGGCTTGCATTAGTTGTTTGGCTTGGCTTGACACCGACTTCTATAAAACAAATTAATATTCTTATGATGCGAACTTAAAAGTCATCGGCTGGAATATTATTTTTTAACTTTTTAGTTTTTTTGAAGGCGTTTTTCATATTTTGATAAAATTTTGTTTATTTCACAATTTTTAGTGGTAAAATTATTAGTTCAATTTAATAGTAGTGCTTTAAATTAACAAACGCAATAGCCGGCACTACGATTTTCAAAGGTTCCCCTCGATTTCTCGGGAATGCCATCATTAGATCCTGGTTTCCTTATCATGGTGCCACCCTTGAAATATCTTCTTTCCAACAATAAAAGAATCATCAAAATCGGTTTATGAACGACGAAGTTTTCCGCGAACACACATAAAAAAAATATATACACAGGGTGTAAGTGACAGCCTAGCAAATACTGAAACGGTGAACTCAGACCATCAAACTGAACAACTTTCACTATGGAGCCTAACTCAGGAGACGCGAAAAAAATCAGCTGTCCTAGCTGGTATTGGTGTAGGTAACTCTTACAAATATGGAAAAATTGCATATACTCACGTCTATATTCCCCGAGGGGATGTTTCACAAGCAGTACCGAAACTTCTTCCAGAGTGACGCTTATAACAAAATTCTTATGGGTTACGATTATGAGCACAACCTAAAATAAAAGATGCCACAGCTGCAACATACCTGTCACGCCAATTGACTAAGTGGGATCACACACGATGACGCATTTACGGAGCGGCAGACGTCAGTCCGTCATTTGTGAAGCAAGGAGTTGTATGAAACCGCACCTAGAAGCACACACGGTGACGGATTGACGCACCGTGTGTGTGACGGACTGACGTCTGCCGCTCCGCCATGCGTCATCGTGTGTGATCCCACTTAGAAGCGGATTGCCTATTCGTCAATGCCTAAACTTTGTAATTGCCTAGATATCATGTCGCCTAAAAATCGAAATGTCTAAACATCACATTGCCTCTCCAATGCCTTATCGCTAAAAATCTCTTTCTTCCAGACAACTATATAGGTTAGAGGAAATTGAGAGAAGAATAAAACGAGACGGATATGACTCCAAAACATCCCCATAAATCTGTTTTGGAAAAATCTGTACCAAAACACATTTCAATTAAAGTTAGATCTGGAGATTTTCGCCCTCCCCGCTCCCCGATCCCCCGTCTCGCCCCGCCGCACCCCTTGAGCGGCTGAGCGTTCAACAAATGGAATTATAAGCCCGTCTTACACTCGTGGTTACCTTCTCTAAACTTATGGTGCGTTTGGATACATGCACCGTGTAGTTTGAGTAAAATAACTGCTTTAATGACAAAGGACAATGCGGGCTTTGTATGGAAGGTTGGTGCCTTATTCTTCGCCGCTGTTTTTGGCGCAGCCAGCAACCAAACTTGAATATTTTATTTCAGAATAAAGTAACAAATAAAACTTGATAACATGTAAATGTATATCCCTAAACTCAGTCCAAACGGAGGTATTAAGGCTTGAAGATGAAAATATATTCATTACGTTTACTTCAAGCCTTTTTATCTCAGTTCGGACTAAGTTTCGAGATATTTGTAATTATAAGTTCTGTTTGTAACTTTATTCTGTACTATCATATTTAAGTTTAATTGAAGGCCGCGCTAAAAAATTGGCAAAAAGAAAAAAGGCGCCATTTTTAGGCATTGGCTTTTAGTGAAGAACATCACCCAAGTTTCACACAATTTTCTTCAAATGTGAAGATGCCAACAAAAACTAAGCATTTATTATTACGGCATGCAACTGCTGCAGGTTCTGCGGGGAGGACATGGAAACTCCCCTACACATTCTCTGCGATTGTGGTCCATTAATGTACAAACGAAGTATTCATCTTGGCAGACAGTTACTGACTCCAGATGAGATACAAGACCTCCCTGTTAAAAACCTACTGCGATACCTAACTGCTGTAAGGATTAATAGGGAACTGTAGAAGGGGCGTCCACAAAAGATCTGCGATGGTCGAAGTGAAGTGGTGGAATGTATGTAAACTGGAAAGGCAGATTTTTCAAATTTAAATAAAATCAAGGATAATGGCGATGAAGCTACAGCTTTGGTGCAATAGTAATAAATGCTATAGACAAGTTCGAATAACAGAATATCTTTTTTTTTTGGCCGGCTCTTCCACATTTTGGACTAAATTGGATGATGTCTTTTGAGACAATTTTATTAACCTATTCTCTAACACAGCCAAAAGAATTGCTGAACTCAACTGGAAATGCGCTGGGAACATTGCTCGCAGACCAGATGGTCGATGGGGTAAAAAAGGAGTTCTTTTTCGAGTGGCGACCGCGTAACGGAAGACGTAGCGTGTTTATATTAGACCCCCCAAGGTGGACCGATGACCAGGTGAAGTTGGCGGGAACCCGTTGGAAGAGGGCAGGACCGGTCGTAGAGCGATTCTTAGGGAGGCCTATGTCCAGTAGCTTTAGTTTCGGCTGACATAATGAATTACATCAAGACAAAGACAAGACAAGCATTATACAGAAAGGATACAGAAGGTAAGTACTGCAACATTTAGGTGTTTAATGTATGAATAAATAATTCCCTCAATATTCCCTAAATTATTTAGTGCAATGGTTAAATGCGATATTGTCTAATTTAAAGTCTCATGGGTATCACGTGTACATTAACGCCCGAATGAAGACGGAACTTGACTAATTTAGTTCATTAATTAACCATATCACATTAATGGATCTAAAAAAGCCTCTGTGTTTTTGTTTTGGTATTCTAAATAGGTCTCCTATTTATTATTCCTGAAAATATTTCTAAAGTTTATAACGAAAAGCATCGGGTCTGATGCTAAAAACATGTCAATAAAATTTGTAACGAAGCACTATACGCCAAAAAAATAGTAAAGTTCTGTTTCATATTTGATTTCTGCCTTCGCTGCTGAAATTATCTGCTAAAACAGCGAGTTAATCCGAACGCACCGTAGCTACGCTTCGTAGCACCGCGACTACGCTCCGCACTGATTACGTTTACGTTGTTTGTACCTCGTAGTACCTCTACGTGTAGTTCTACAATGTTACCTATGCCTGTGTTTAACATACTGCAAGTATTGTTATTCTGATGCTTATACAAGGTGTTACAAAAATAAAAATAAACAATTGAAGGGGTGGTTTTTTTCAAATCAAATCAGATATTTATTTTGCATACTAATGCAAAAGTATCAGTAGTGTACAACAGGTAAGTTCTTAAATAACATGTTACAATGAACTTACAACTTATCCACCTTTTAAGGTATTGCAAAAAAAGAAGGAGTACAGTAGTCCAATAATAAAATTAAGTTACTTATAACTACTTACAATAATCATGTTAATACTAATTTAAGTACACCTACGATATGCTTAATTAAATTATAATATGCTTAATAATTTATTTTCTTTTCTTTCTTATCGTGTAGGCAGAGCCCTGGTGTCAGAGTTTTTTCAGACCGCCTTACGGCCCCCTGACGTGGTTTTATGTAACGTTTTTCAGCCGTTTTGCAGCATTTTTGTATTGTTTAATTGTTAAGAAATGAAAAAAATACGATCGGGGGCAGCACAATAGGCTCGGTGCAGCCTTAAATTTTTATTACTTTCCGTTGCCGACTGTACCAACGTACACTCACAAGTAAACATAATTAATTAAGTACATGAGTTTAAGTAAATTGGAGACATAAGTTTTCAGGTTTGTTCCTTTGAAAGAATAACTTTATAAAAATGTTTGCTGCCTAATGCAAGTTCAAAGTTAAAATCCCTAGAAATTGTTATAACTTGTATATACTTTAGCTAAAGTGGCGTTAGTGCTCTCGTAAAAGAATTTGCAGTATAATGTTGTGGACTTTAGTACATTGTAATAATGCTTAGTTTATGTTGTTTGTGAGCTGCCCGACCTTTGGCTTAAATACATTTTTTATAGTGTACGCTACTGGCAAGGTAAACATGAAGTACGACAACGGTTACGGTTTTAAGCTACGTTAATGTTTACAAGGTTATGGAAGTGCTTTTTAAACTACGGCGTTGTGCGTGTACAGGGTGTTAGTCTAGTTGCGAGCCATCATTGCGTTTCACAGGGTATCGATAGCAGAACACGTTTTTAAAGAAGAAATGTAGACTGTCTGTTTTTTCGGTCTCTCTTAGAGATTTTAGGGACCGTTCAGAAATGGAATTCAAAGTAAACAAAAAAGTAAATTGTTTGTAACCTTTAGAAGTTGGGGAAAAGGTATTTCTCCTCACGATACATTTTGTATAAAGTGTGTGAAACTCATAATCTTTAAATGTTCTTAAATATATAGTCAACTCAATCTTCTACACATTCATTAGGATTATTTAAAAAAAAATTACGATAACCGTACCGTATTATGATGATTGAAGAAAACGAAATCACACACACATTCAACCAAGCCAAATACGTTCCGCAACGACCAACAAAATACCTTCATGAAAATAGCTGTCATGGTTGTGTTTTGCTGCTTTTTGGGTGGTTTGTCTATTTTACTAATAATTTCTACTTTTGAATCCGAACTATTCCGGACCTCCAGACACGTGAAAGTTTTTTTCCAACTGCCTTTATTTTTTCTGTTTATAATGTCACGGGTGCTGTGAAATGACGCAGCTATAGAAAGGCATTCAAAAATTCGGCCGGTCTGTCAACAAGCTCGGCGGTCGACGCATTGACTCCCGTGCCGGGGGTCGATGGTTCGAGACTCGTCGAAAATAATTCTAGATTTTATTGTTGTTGGAAATGTTCTAGAAAAGTAAGAGGGAGTAAGAATATTTGGAAAGAGACAGAAAATGGGCGTGTTTAGGAATGTTCTAGAAAACAGAGAAAGAAGGAATATTTGAAAAGAACCAAAAACAATAGGAATGTTCTAGAACGAAGAGAGAGAAGAAATATTTGGAAAAAGTTTAGGAAAATTCGAGAAGGAAGGCGGGATTAAGAAATATCCGGAAGGGAACAAAGGAATAAAGAAAAGACTAACGAAATTCGGGCATCTAGAAAATTCTAAGGGTTATATAAGGCCGCGAGTTTGCGGACGCGAGTCAGTATTGATTTAACAGTGAAAAGAGCGAAACAAAAAGGAAGAAAAGTAAAAGTGGAAAAGTACTAGTGAAAAGTAAAGTGCAAAGTAAAGTGGAACAGTGAGTAGACAAGTGTCAGTGTAGTGTGTGTCGCGTGTCGTGACGTCATAGTGTCGCGTGTCGTGACGTCATAGTGCCGTGCGTCGTGACGTCAAAGCGTGTCGCGCGTCGTGACGTAGTGAACAGTGAAAGTGGTGAGAGGGGAAACCCCTGCGAGGAGGACTGTTAAAAGGGGAACCTCTGCGAGGTGGTCCGTGTGTAAGTGTGTAACCCAATAAACTCTGTAAATAAATTGGACTTAGCGTTTCACTCCAATCCCGAAACCCGTCGCTCGTAACAATAATAATGATGATCGCCGGTCGTCCTGAACGGCTTTTAGTTTTCGTAAAAAATGGCTGGGTCTAAAACTCGCCACGATCTACAGTCAGCATCAGAGAAATCTCTATAACGAACGCCTTTTGCCCACATAAACACTGCAAAAGAAATTTTAACTCATAACCACCTTATACCACATTTATAAATAAGGTAGTATAAATCCTAAGCTGGAACCAAACAGCCTATTTTACATCCACTCCAACAAACCGATAGCTTAAATTATTCTATACAGGTATAATCCTAATGGACACGGAAGCGTACATACTAAAGATTTGAACAGCCATGAGAATAAAAAGCGGTGTTAATGGAAAATATTTGTATACAGAGTGAAATTGATATCATTAGGATCCTTTTAGTCTACCCATCAAACTGAACAACTTTTACTATGGGAGCAAACAGATCGGAGCAAAATAAAAATCAGCTGTTGCAAACATTTGAGTCGAGTAGGCAGCGGCGGAGGGTGCAGTTTAGTATGGAACAGCTGATTTTTATTGATGGGTAGACTCTTAGTTTAAAAGGATGCTAATGATATCAATTTCACCCTGTATAGCCAGCTGGGAAACTGGACGCAACCTCGCCGGATCAGGCCGCATCGCGTCGGACGTCCGTTGCTGAACTAACTTCATACGAACAACTAGGTTTTTGCTCTGCTCGTGCCTTTTGAAATAGAAACTATTTATTGTGCATGACATTAGGTAACATAGGCTTATGATAAAGGTTCATTAATCAAAGGAAGTATCACTAAAGTCTGCCTTTACAAGCGTATACACATTATTTTATAAAACATTAGCGTTAACCCGCTACTTCGTCCGCACAAGTTATATACCAGATTTTATGTCAGATCATAAGCTATCTCTCTCTCTTCCTGGCTTTTAATCTCATATGGTGGTGAGGTCAGCCTTTCGTATCTGCTATCTCCACCTCGCCCTATTACTGACGTCGTCTTCGGAGACATTGCACTCGGTCATATCACAACGAACTGTGTTCATCCATCTAGTCTTCGGACGTCCTCGTGGTCTCTGTCCTGGAATCGACGGTTGCAGTGCCATATTTCCTACATATTCGGGTGGCTTTCTTTTCACGTGTCCAAACCACCTAAGCCTATGCTCCTGAAGCTTATCTGCAATGTCACGAACACCCAGAAGTCAGATCATAAGCTATTAAACAAAAAAAGTTTCATCAAAATCGGTTCAGTAGTTTTTGCGTGATGCTCGATTAAACAAACAAACACACAAACAAACAGACAGACAAAAAATAAAAAAAAATGTTTATATGGAATTAGGGACACCTGAAAACCATATCGTAACTTTTTTTTTGTTAATATCTTCAATGTACAGACACACTTTCTGTTACAGTTTTATAATAGTTTAGACTACATTAGTGCTAACCATGTGTTATTGTCTGAATGTTTTTGATAATACCTGCCTACATGGGCGCCGGCAGGATTATATTTAGGGAGGTGCATGCCATGTTATCTTAGTACAAACTAAGTGGAACGCTGATTTTCCATAGTCAGCTTCCGCCATCTATCGGTTATGTTGAACTAGGGTTCATATCGGAGTAACAGCGAACTACACCTCACGCGCTGCGCTGTAGTAGTGAGAGATTTCGCCCATATCAATCACTGTCTTGTTGGTCTAGCGGTCTAGACAACCGGCTTACGATCCGGGTAGCTAAGGTTCGATCCTCGTCTCGGCCGATCATCTTTTTCAATTTATTTAAGGCAACGAAATTAGGACGTTCTAAAATTCAAGGCGAGTTACCTATCTATGTCCAATATACATATTAATCTATGGCGACTCCTTATTCAATAAAATTACGTTGATTTTGACTTTGGCAATACAGCCGTGAGCATATGTATGTATGTATCTACAAGATAATACTAGATTCTGGAATATCGTTTATCTGTAATAATGTCAACTAAAAGTTATAGTTTGTGTTATAATAATGAAAAGCTCATACCGGATCGGGCCGACTCCACCACGTCGGACATTCATTCATTATCAAACAAACTTTGTAGAGAAGCAACTGGCTCGGTTGGCTTACCACCATTTTCTGTATCAGAAATAATAAAACCGGTTAAGTGCGAGTCGGGCTAATAGCGCTCCGAAGGTTCCGTACCACACAAACACTAAACATATTAAGGTGGTTGCAGAGGGGTCAATTTTATCCAAAACTTTGACGCACAATACGCGTAGACGGTATTAATAAAAGTAACTTTGCATATTATATATGGAAAAATTTATAAAACAATTACGAAGATATAAAGCTTTGAAATTTTTCATACACAATTTTAAAAGCTTTATATCTTCGTAATTATATTATAAATTGCAAATGTTATTAGTGACGAGGCAATTAGATATTCTAAACTATTTTTCCATATATAAAATATTACTTTTGTTAACTCCGTCTACGCGTATTGTGCGTCAAAGTTTTGTAAGGACTGAAACCACCCTAACTTACAAAAACGTTTTGTTTTCTCCTGGACCTTTAGCGCGAGACCGATTCACACTTGACCTGCTTTTAATATTTGTTGTTATACTGTAGTTTGTTCTTTAATAACACCAAGTTTGACGCTTTTATATAGGTATTACAGTTTTCACGATAGAGCGAGAAGAAAAAACGTTGAAAAAAACTGGTTTCTTGTATGAGGACCCCCGTAATTTTTAACTTTTTGACATTTTTATTATTTGAGAACAAATTCGCCATAACAACGCACATTCTGTTAAAATTGCCTTTAGGTACGAACCCTAATTCTAACAGGAATATTCCGCCCAAATCCCTTCTATACAATTTATATGAACTATCGCATACTACGCCGCGCCGGGGCGGAGCAGGTCGCATTTTTGCGCGGCTGATTTCCGTCCGTGTGATGCGGCCCGTCGTTGTGTGCTTTGCCAAGCGGAACTTATTGCAACGTCTGCCAGTATCCTGAAAAGGAATAAGGAATAGAGTTATCGTTTACTTTGGTAAAGTTAAACAATTATCAGTGTTTTAAATGTAGTTTTTATTTGAGCATATACTAAAAAGACCTTTCAGCCAAAACTAAATACTTCAGCGGCTCTTAAAAATGTCTAGGTATCTTTACCTAGATAGTTCAAAAGAATATTTCAAAATATTATCCGGTCTGAAACATACCTATGGAAAAGACTTTCATTTAATTGCCTGCCAGGTAGAGTCCTGACATTTCCTGCAAATTCTACGTAAAATGAATTTGCATTGTAGTAATCGCAGTTTACCGCTCAGTGTTATTATAAGCCGTATTTACTTGAGCACAGGGATTGAAATAGCTCTGACTAGTTGTTGGAGTAAGTAGTGAAATCGGCAAGTCTGTAAGTCCAACATCTTCTTTTGACACATTATGTGATGATCAAATTCGAATACAAATAATTTATTGGCCAATAAATAGGGTAGGTACAAGTTAGATGTTATTAGATAAAAGCTTGATCACGCCTATTTAGCCATGTCAGTAGCATGCAAATACCTGGCATTCCATATTTCTCGGCAATTTTGAATTTGGAACTGCTCTACAGTAGCATTCGTTTTAATGTTGATTTTTTTTTTGGTTCAATTCAAGGTAAAGGGCTTATAATATCCCATACAACCGATGTCGTCAATAAAATTCTCTCATATATAGCAATTAAAACATTGGAGTTCGATGTTTTTACGCTTCTTTGGAGTTTTTGGAGGCAATCGAGAAACGCAGGAAACGCAGAGAAGTCCACAGGAAAGAGGTGAACCGGCCGCGCTACAAAATGACTGAACACTTTTCCTGTTTACGACCCATACACCTTCATATTTCACTGAACTGTATATTGTTCACTTGCACGACACTTTGTTCCGCAGAACAAAACCAATTTTACGAACCAAAAATCACTATAAACAATAAATGGTCTGGCAGCTACCTCGGTCAGCGCATCAGCCTGGCCATACAAAGAGGTAACGCTGCCAGCCTCCTGGGCACCCTGCCGCCAAGCGGCGGAAATTTCGAGGACATTTTTTATTTGTAAGTAGTATTAGTTTTGTTTTTTCTTTAGGTTAATGTTATGTATGTAGTGCTTTAATATAAATAAATGATTCATTTAAAAATTCAATGAAATATGAGGACCCCAAACGTAGCTGAAAAATAACCGCCAAAAACTCTCTGTTTTTATTTTGAATCTCAAAACAGTTTAAAGTATTAGGATTAATGCTATTGTTTAGTCACGGCGTCGATAGGAATCTGTCAGGTTACGTACGAAAATGAATCTTTCTAAGGAAAATGTTCGTGCAATAATTTTCTACAACTTTAGAAGAGGCCTCTGTGTTCAGTGATAAAGCCCCATGTCTGCGGACTGTCGAACGCTCGTATTTAGAATTCCAGCGTGGACATACTAGTGTTAGTGACAAATCTCGCGAAGGACGCCCAAAATCCGCCTTCACTGAATGTAACATCATTGCTGTGAGACAACTAATTCTCGAAGATCGTCATGTGACGTATCGAGAGATAGAGGCTATTAAGGTATTAAGGTAAGGCATAGATAGGTAATTGAACATTCTTCAACAATAACAATATTCTGTCGGGAAAGGATGGGTTTAATTATAATCTAAGCTATAGTGCAGCTAAATTCGAAGAAAAATTAACGTTTTAGAATTTGAAAACTATAGGTTGTTGATAATAGCAAAGTAAATTTCAAGGGAAAGGGAAAAAGACTGTATGTTTATGTAAACGTAAACTGTAGAAAACATCAACAAACAATTCGCCTTCTTAATATTATTTTAGTTCGCCAGGATATCTACATAGTTAAATTTTGAGCTGTGTATTTGTGCCCACTGTCCATTAACACGTTCGTGGACAGTAACTGGCTATAGCAGTGATAACAATAAAAGTTCTATTGTGTCTCGTTCACTGTCCGTGAAAGTGTTAAGGGGACACCGAAACCTTAATCGTATTTTTATACAACATTTCCAAAAAACAAGAATATCACATTGTAGTCATAGCTGATTTTCATTTTATCCGATCTTTCGACGGTTTTAACGATAATCGTTACAAACATATAATATATAGAAAAAAAGTAGTCCGTAATGTTTCAATAAATCGAAAACAAAAAAAAAAATATATATATATATATATATATATATATACGGTCGAATTGAGAAACCTCCTCCTTTTTTGAAGTCGGTTAAAATGACTACAATGTGACATTCTTGATTTTTGGTAATGTTGTTTAAAAATGTCTATAAATATAAAAAATACGATTTAAGGCAGAAGTGGAGGCTCGGTACCCTCTTAAAAAGACGACGGGCTCCACAGTGCAGTTAAGCGTGAGGCTGGCATCACTGAAAACAAGGCCGCCGAACTTCCATCTCTGAATAATAGATCCGATCAATTAGAAAAGGAGAATTACGGCAGAGTTCGGCTCCGAAGTTTGTTTAATGGACCACTGCTCTGGTAGTATACGGCTGTGCTGCAGCAATTATTTATTATCCTTATCTTAGGTATAAATATGTTTATTGAATATCACGACAATACTGCAGTTAAATTACGGAACACATGCCATAGACCAATGACTTTTTCTAACTTATGTACGGAGGGACGTAATACCGGCTGCTCTCTAACGGTGGAGGAAAACATCGTAAGGAAACCTGGCCCTTTAACCGGACTTTCGATTTCTGATATATCGCGACCGTTTCGGTCCGAACTTCATTGTGATATAGTTGACATTGGAATGAAAACGTTCACGCAATTGCGTATTTCGAATGTCTGGGTAGAGGCCCTGCATACGTTCAAGAAGATATTCCGATACGTATGTGAAGTTACAATCCGCTTTAGACTAACGCCCGTATACCCTTCCTGGCCTGCAATGATGATGATTGGAGTTTAAATGTCACTCCAATATTCTTTGATGGAAATCATTCTACTCGTAAACCACAACTGAGTAAAGTTAAGAATACGTGCGTGCACAACTTCACTGTATCGCATCGTATCGTTCATGTATACTAAACTATTATAAAACTGTAACAGGAAGTTTGTCTGTACATTGAAGATATTAACAAAAAAAAAGTTACGATATTGTTTTTAGGTATCTCTGATTCCATATCAGCAATTTTTGGATTTTTTGTCTCTCTGCTTGTTTGTTTGTGTGTTTGAACGAGCATCACGCAAAAACTACTGAACCGATTTTGATGAAACTTATTTTGTTTGATAGCTTATGATCTGACTTAAAATCTGGTATATAATTTGTGCTGACGAAGTCGCGGGTTAACGCTCGTATTATATAATACCGTTAAGAAAACTTGGCCAGGGCAGTCATTTCCTTCATCACAACATTCTAATTACTCGTGTAACACTGTGCTTCAATATGGACAACTATAAACGTTAATATTTTAACCAGAAGCCTACAAATACCTTTACATACCTTCGTAACTACGTAACTGTTTACCTACCAAACGTAACGCGTAATAGCTCAGTTCAGACAAGGGGCAGGTTTGAGGTCAAAAGGGTACCCTGTTTGGAGGCCCATAAATTCTCGCTATATTCCCCGAAATCTGGTATACTGAGTTAAATATTAAAAGTGCAGTGAATCGAAAATGGAAACGCAAGTAGCTTTTTTAGAGGAAACCTAAATCTTGAGACTATTTAGATGTCTAACCATGGGACTAATTAGTAATGATTATAAAATATATACAGGATGAAATTGATATCATTAGCATCCTTTTAAACTAAAACTGAACAACTTTTACTATGGCAACAAACCGATCGGGGCAAAAAAAATCTGCCGTTGCATACATTTGAGTCGCGACCTCGCGCGTTTGTTGTTTGCTGATTTTTTTCGCGTATTCGATGTTGGTCCCCATACTGAAAGTTGTTCAGTTTGATGGTCTGAACAACCCCCCTAAAAGATTAAAAAATTTTATTTTTACTTTTCTGTAACACCCTGTATACAACTTTTTACATATATCTACTTAATTAATTTTGTTTGATGTTTTTATAATGGTACATGGCATGCTAAAAGTGCGGATTTTAATCCGGACCTCAATGTTTGATTGAGTATCCCTTCCACTCCTCAAAACGACGCTCGGTCCCATTTGACGAAGCTAGTAGTAGTAAAAGGCCTCACTTATCTTCAAATGTCATCTTGCCTAGTTAAAATTAGATTACTCATGTATTTCTAAGGTCAAAATGTGTCAAAAAAATCTGTATGCTAGTGCTTCGATACATAAATCATAATAATATGAAAATATTTGTGTCAAAAGATTTCAAAGAAAGGCTTGTTTCACCTCTTCAGATTAATCGAAAACCCGAAAAGCCGAATGTCACTATTTCAGGTACCTATACCCAAATGGAGCAAAGAAAAACTATTCACACGGGAGGGTTATTTACGAGGGGTAGTTTCGGTAAATTTTATAACACTATATATTTTAACCTGATGTGCTGCTGTTACCCCAAGGTGAGCAATACATACTTTAGCACCTTTTCGCTTGCAACAATGTGATGTGAATGTGAAATTAAATTATCTACGGTGTGCAACTATAGGTAACTTTTTATCACTAGAAAACATTGTAATAATTTTGATGATTTTGGAAATCTTAACAAGTATTATAGAACTGTAACAGAAGTGTGTTTGTCTGTACATTAAGGATATTTAAAAAAGTTACTGTTTGTTTTTTAGGTTAACCTGATTCTAAATCGTCAATTTTTCATTTTTTGTCTGTCTGTTTGATTTTTTTGTTTGAGCCTCATGCAAAAACTACTGAACCGATTTTGATGAAACTATTTTTGTTTGAAAGCTTATAATTTGACTTATAATCTGGTGTATAATTTGTGCGGACGATGTCGCGGGTAGAAGCTCGTATAATAATTAATAATAGCTTTTGGGTTGCTGTTGGTGAGTGGCGACACCAGGGACCCGGTTCTTCAGAGAGCTCGGATTTATTTGGACCTCACCTCTTGTCTTGCCTTGACCGCCCGGCCAGGAGTGGAGTTGCAAGAGCGGAACCATGCTTCAGCTTGGAAGTGTTAAATATCCTAACGCCGGGACCCGCTGACTGGTGCGCTTAGCACCGGGAACTGGCGCCCGCAGACACCTCTCTACAACCTTAGCCTCTCAGTAGATGTTGCCCCTTTTTCGCTCCTTGCGAGCGACCTTCTGCCATTTTTGAGAAACTAGAGACCGCTGGCCTGCGGTTTTAATGTTACTAAATAGTAAAAGTTGTAGAGAAAGATGTTTAAAATAATAAAATATCTTCCTTTACGCTGGTTTGAGTCGATGAATGAAATGCAATAATTGTACACTCTAGAAAGTATTTTTATAATACCAGATCTATTTTTATCTAAATATTAAACCTAATAAAGAGAGAGAACATTTTTCTTTTCTGTGAATCAATAAAAATGTTACGGTGAACCGAAGTGTATAATAATAAAAATAGATTTCCGCGATAACCCAGAAATAGTGTTTTATTTTATCGTAAAGTACGTTATTGTCGGTGGTTAGAATCGACGCCATAAATTAGCTCGTCCCTTGCCGATTGCTCCAGACTACAATAAATATCAATCAATACGGTATAAAAACCAGTTTACAGTTCAACACAATAAAATAGTAAACTAGGAATTGTTTAGATAACTTAGAATTTGTTTGTTAGTTAGAATGGTTTCAATGAACGTTTCTATAATATGATTAACCCACTACTTCGTTCGCACAAATTATATACCAGATTTTAAGTCAGCTATCAAACAAAAAAAGTTTCATCAAAATCGGTTCTGTAGCTTTTGCGTGATGCTCGATCAAAAAAACAAACAAACACACAAACAAACAGACAAAATCCAAAAATTGGTGATATGGAATCAGGGACACCTAAAAACCATATCGTTTTTGTGTTAATATCTTCAATGTACAGACACACTTTCTGTTACAGTTTTATAATAGATGATGATGACTACATGCTTAAACAGAAAGTTGGTAGTTGTGGTAATGTTTTTGACCACCCCGAAAGGGATTATGGTCGTGAGTTTAAGTACCTATGCTTTAAGCGTTCTACAAAGTGCGAAAGGACGCAGATTTAAAGGGTTCTGAATCCACACCACAGAGTATATTTGTCTTTCTAGAACGAGGAGTGACATTTTTTTTTCTTTACTTTACAAATATCTTTATTAGCAAAAGATAAATTCAGTACACATGATACAATGGACCCCGCATGCGGCAAGCCAGAATCTCGGGAATCCTCTACGATTTTTTCAGGAAAAAAATTACAAATTTAGTACAGAGTGAGCGAAGTTAAATGATTATGAGATTTGAAACAATTTAACAAAGACCTTTTTAGTTCCTACAGAAAATTAAATTACAACTAATATAGGTAACGAAGACATGCAATGAAATTCAGTAGCCTACCCATTCATTTAAAAATTTTGAAATTTGGCATTGGCACCGATGAATTTCAAAATTGTAGGTAGGTACCTAAATAGTGAAGCCATCTGCAGGTTATGCTCTCACGAATAAACCTAGTGCGGATGATGGAAGCAAGTTAGTGGCCAACTATCTTTAAGAATTCATGTAAGCCGCAGTAGTTCTCTGACTTTCCTTACTGAACAACACCATCTAATGCCATGGATCTGCCGAAATCCAGGTCTCAGGAACCCAGTGTAATAATATTAGTTTCAGTTAGTAATAGGAACCTGTATTATCTATGGTCATCGACTACGGTTCTATATGTTATCTGTGGTTTGCCGGCACTGGAATAAATGGAGTTCACGAAGACGCACGCAGTCTCATTTATTAATATTTATTCGAATCCTAAAACCCTCACACCAGTCACGATTAACATTACACCCAGGACTTAATGAGCCTTTAGAAGCCGGCACTCGAGACGATAACCACTAAAACCTTGTTTATCATACCTCAACAAAGATCTACTGTGCCACGAGCTACTCAGCAATGCCATAAAGCAAGACGGGAATTCTTCAAGTCTCCATTTCTCACTTTTGCAAGTTAGGCGCTTATTATAACGGCCCGACAGGTGGCCTGGCGACCATTCAAGGTTTACATTCGGAATAATCTAGTATGGCACCTTTAAACTTTAAACGATTTGAAATTGTATATTTACAGACAAATAAAGGTAAGTTACATTAAAAATAAATAAAAATATTGGAAAATAAAAGAAACTTAACCTAAACTATGGTGCAGGTTTGGCCCGATCTTGATTTGTTTCATTTTAAAAATCAATATTTAGTGGTGGCCGCGTTTTAACGAACATCTCTTTTTTAGAACGATTGTAAATGGACAATATTTTATTCATTGCAAAATATGATCCCATCCAGGTTTTGCTTTTCACAGAAATTTTATTTTAAATGGATCGGTGACTGTGGCCATCTATATTATAATGCTTGAAAATTTAAAAATATTGTTTCCATAAATCCACAAAAAATAGCAATCACATAGGTAATTAATCTATTTATTCCATTTTTTCAATCAATCAATCAATTTATTATACTTTATGTTACACAAAAAATCATAGTATACCGAGAGCAAACGAACAGGAAATACAAAAGGTACAAAAACAGGCGGTCTTATCGCTAAAAAGCGATTTCTTCCAGGAGGGTTGAGGAAATGGTGAAAGAAGATTTTATCAATTATGCATTCCACTTACTTATTTCTTGGAAAATCATGTACAGAAAACATGTGCTTGATTTAACACGCGGCTCGACCTAATTCCAAAATGCACCTGAGTGTAAAAGCAGCTAAGTGGATTTTGATGCAGTTTTCACTGTTACTGCAGGAAGCTTATGATAAAAACCATTGAACAAACGCATTTGATATCTGTTACTGAGTACAATTGCGTGGTAATATTTATCATTTGTAAATTTAATATTTTTAATAACTTCCGGCACGGGCGGCGCGGCGGCGGCGCGATTTTATTTAATAATAATAATTTTGTTAATCATCAATACCAATTATAAACATTGATAATGCAATCTGTTATCTTTAATAAGTACCCAGATTCAGTTTTGCCAACTAATTTGAAATAACCTTTTATAAAGTAGCTCTATTTCGAACAAACACTCGCAAACCATCTAGCAATAAGTTTAAAACAAATGTATTTCATGCCTTCTTAATGAGCTCCAAAATAAGACAAGGAAAGTACAATAACATCGTATTATATAATAGATAGCCACCGTCCTACAAGACAGATGGCTCGTACTAAGAACTACCATGTTTTATTCATAATTCTCGACTGGGAGAGTGGCGGGAGGAACTTATTTTAAACGCTCATGCGTTTTAAGAAGTAGAGCAGGCTTTGAATGGAGTACCTAATAACTGGGGGCTTTTTCATATCCCTTTAGAAGCTAGTCGCTTAGTGGACGCACTCATAGCATAGTGGAGGCAGTGGAGCTTCGGTATAAGAACCTGTCATCGAAGTTAAGCAACGTTGACTGCCGCACTTCTCTGAATGGGTGACCGCGAGTATTCACGATTACTATTCCGTGAGAGTATACAGGGGAGTATAGTATTATTTTATCTGTGACAGGGGTAAACAGTTGCACTTCTATTACTGCCTGCGTGGTTTAATGATTAAGATCATTGGGCTCTCGATACGGAGGTCGTGGGTTCGATTCCCACGGGGGACACCTAGTGATATGTCACTTTGTGCGTTTTTCCCCAGTTGGTTAGGACATTGCAGGCTGAATCACCTGATTGTCTGAAAAGAAAGATGAATCCCTGCTTCGGATGGCACGTTAAGCCGTTGGTCCCGGCTACTATCTCTAGTGGTAGTAGTAGTTACATAAAAAAAAAACACGTCAGAGGCCGTAACGCGGTCTGAAAAAACTCTGACACCAGGGCTCTGCCCACACGATATGAATGATGAACGGGTGATTGTACCTATGATACTGAACAACTTTTCCTAAGAAACATATAGGGTCCTACTTAATATGCTAACAGTTTTTTAAAGGAATGATCACACTATCAAACTGACCAACTTTCTCTATGGGGCCAACGTTGAAATCGTTAAAAAATAGCAACTGTTCCATACAAAACTGTGAACCAACTCAACCCAAATGTATAATATGTAGTTATAAATATTTTAAGTACTTACTTAAAATTACTTAAGTACTACTTATTATTTGAACCAAAGTTAACACTAATTCACCTTCCACATTAAGGTGGAATCAAGTTAACAAGGGTTGGTGATAGGTGAATTTAAAGTCTAACTATTAATATCAATTAAATAAATAAAGTAACTATTTGCCTATCAAAACCTCTGTAAATATCTTGGACATTGAACGAAAATAAAATAAAATGTGTTAAATTAATTTTGTAATGTTGTGTTATCTTTGAAAGTAGGTACCTAATTAATTGTGTATTTTCTATGATATTTTGGATAAGACAAGTACCTATAATAAAATGTTTGCATAGAATATTCAGAATATCTATTCTACATGTATCCTTATTACTTATTATTTCTGTTATAATCTTAAAATTGTTGCTACATCGTGGTGTCGATGATTTTGTCAATCACAAGAATAAATAGATTGTTGGGTATGGGTAATAGGTATCTGAGTGATCTCAAAGATTGTTTTTTTTTACGCAAATACACGCTTGACCAAAAACTGGTGCAGCTTCGTGCTCTGGGCCGCGGTCGGTCCGGAGAGCAGGAAACTGACACGCGAACGCCTGCTACGGAACTCTATTATTATTTACCTTCATTTCAATTTACATGTCACTGGAAATGCCCAAACTCTGCAATAATTGATCTCTGGAATTGGCTTTCTAATAACCATGCTTTTCTTATTACTGGCTCCCGTTTGCAATGGAGGGAAGTCGGATATTTGATTTTCCTACTCCTCCTATCTTCTTTGATCAAATTCATTGCGGGTTCCAAAACAGATTAGAGTCATTCCTCGGGCTCGCTGGACTTCTATGTCTAGTAAGGCGGTCTGAAAAATCTCCGACGCCAGGACTCTGCCCACACGATAAGAAGAAGAATGTCTAGTATTAGGAATGGTCGGCGCCGCTGTTGATCCTGGTTTAAAGGAGTTATGGCGCGCGGCGGTGGAATGTGCGAATTGTGTGATGGGCTTATGCCCGTGAGCGATGCCCAAACTCTGTTCACGTAGGTAGGTCGCAACTTTTTAATAGACAACGTTAAATGTAATCTCCGTTCCGATGGAAGCTAAAAATAATTATTGATTTGGGAACCAGAATGTCATCGCAATGTGCCTACAGTTTTCAAAACCCTCTTGCTTACAAAAACAACTCTCATAATAGTGAGCAATAAAAGTTACTAGTCAGCCAGTCACAGGATTTAGTAGCGTCTTGAGACCTTCAATAAACTAAATCAAAAGAGAGGGTATATCTATACACTGACAGTAGATGAGGAAAGTTTCCTTTTTTTGCGATATCTGATCAAGTGTACCTACAAGTTTTCTAGCTTATTTTGTCGTATCAAATACTTTTCTTATTCTTATAAGAAGATTATTTTTACAAATAAATGTCACGGTCGAAATATTGTTTTTCTAATCGTAGACTCCAGATTAAACTAAATATATATTGCTACAAGTAATCCATCATCCTATAGATACCATTTTAAGAATTAACAAAATGTTTCTAAGCAGCATTTAGACCAAACTGGCCACATGATTTTTTAAATTACATTCATTTATTTGGCTAAACTATGTGATCAAAAGTAAATTAGATTAGTATCCAAAAAATAGACATGGGAACAAGTTTATAATATTATGAAAGTTGTAAAAACTGTAGGATCCCACTTCAGAGCAAAGGCCTGTTAGTTATGAATATCAAACGTCCTAATTCATATTCAAAAGTGTCATAAACAGTAATACCAAAGTACATTTACCTACCACATACATCCGGAATAAGCCTGATTTGGAATTCAGTGTTGCCGCTTTCAGAGAATTTTTCACTTAGATCTAGTAATTTTTTGATGTCCTAGGTGGCATTTTTTAAAGACTTACAGTCATATCACAAAAGCGATTTTTGTACGTAGGCGTTCACAGAACGATACCGTATCGTGACGGTGCAGTTGCGACGTCGTTGCGGTATAGTTATGAAATCGCCTGTGCTCAAAAATCCGTTGTGTGATAATGGCTCATGCCATTTTGTATAATGTTAAAACTATCGATAGTAGTGTATAGAAATTGTTTATTTTGTTTTAATAAATACCTTAAAATGTAATTGTCATTTTATTTGGCATATCGTACATTTTTATTTTAGGCATTTTTTAAACAACAGTGTTTTTTGTAACCATAGTTGACAACACTGAATTCCAAATCAGGTTTATTCCGTATGTGTGTGGCGGACCTAAATACTTTAAATACAACGTCCTTTGAGATATTCGTATTTACTCAAGCTCACAACCGTCACATTCACCATCGCGCTCCGCCCCACCCACTCATTATATTATACTCTGTTATCGCTAAACGTGACGTGATGACTGTGACGTATGTATCGATATTATCATGAGCGAGTGAACGTAGCTACAGAAACAATCAAAAGCGGCAAAAATAAAAATGATGGTATCAAAAAGGTGTGATATCGATTCTACACTCGATTCTGAATAATCTGTATTTTGTCAGTTTCGGTTATTCCGTTAACACGCTGTATAAGAACAGAACCGTGTCGTAGGTTGTGTGACTCAGTTTACAAAGTTTTTCACAGACATTGTTGGAATTAGAAAAACGCATTTGAACCCTTCGCTGCAGTATTATAAATCGCTACTTTGTCACCCTTCTTGACCTCCTTGACTTGCATTATGCACTCCTAACATGCAATCAAGTTATTACCAAGCAAGTGAAAATAATTACACTTTTTCACTCAATTCCTTTGCATTTAGCTAGGTTATTTGTTAACATGCAATTTTCATTTTATTTCAGTGAAGCTATATTTGAGTAACTAAACTTGTCAGAACAAAAAAAAATATCAGTTGTCCCATATTAAACTGCAGTAGGTAGCAACCCGAGGAGATTAAGTTTGATGGGTACAATATGACTGTGTTTTAAAGGTTAATGGTTCACATAATCAAAAAATCGTTGTGGTTCCAGTTTAGGTTGGTTCGCCTCGTTTGTTCCCATGGGTGTCGGCCGTACAAGAAGACTAAGGGGATAAGAGTTTCATATACAGTATATTTGATGTGTGTAAGGCTAACCACCTATCACCACTTAACTCGTCATTCCAACTTGAAACCTCCAAACGAGAGCTACCTGCAATACAGTTGGCAGTTGTAGAAATATTTCTGACCACCACGAAAGGGATTATGGTCGTGGGTTTGTGTACGTGTGTAAAAATTTGGAAATAGAAACCGAATCCGCGTGGATTACGAATACGCGCGCGTTCCACAGAATTCAGAGATGGCTAAACGACAATGCTAGCCGCTTAAGAGCCTATGTCGAAAAATAATTTAAGAGAAATGGGCGTGTGATAGCTTATATTACTGCCTGATGCGAGAGAAAGAGAATGACTCAAGCGTAAAACAAACTTTATTTAATTGTGATTGTACTATTGATGTAAGTTCAATTCTGCTCTAATCAAACTTTATAAAATATCAATCTCTTTTTTTAAATCAGGTCTCGTGTTTCTATTATTCACCGATTAGCAGTTCCAAGCCTTTATCGATATAGACGGAGGCTACTTTGGCTTGTTTTTCTATCGAGAAAATGTGTTTTAATCGTGTTTTGGCTCTAATCAAAACTTCAATTATATGTTCAATTGACA
Organism: Agonopterix arenella; assembly: GCA_927399405.1. Classification (NCBI taxonomy): domain Eukaryota; kingdom Metazoa; phylum Arthropoda; class Insecta; order Lepidoptera; family Depressariidae; genus Agonopterix; species Agonopterix arenella. The sequence continues at coordinate 12,883,766 of OV656695.1, read as the reverse complement.
CATATCCGCTAACCATACTCCTACAGTTTGTAAATCATGATATATGACGCTTTGAAAAATCTTATTTTTTTCACATATACTTTTAAAATCTAATGCCCCGCAGAGGTGCATGTAGAGGTCTCAGATTCGAGTCTCATAATCTTCAATAATAGAAGCAACTACAGAACTCGTTAACCAGTCAAAGTATAAAAACACAATGAAGAATCGAAATGACAATGTTTAACAATCATCCTCACTTACCCACCTCAGTAACAAAGCATCAATATGTATTGTTGTACAAACAAACAATTCGCTCAATAGTGTTCAGTCCTGTATCTTGTTCACATCCCAGCATCTTTGTCTTCGATGTGATGAATAAAACATGACGGGGCATCATGTGGATCCACGGCTTTCACACATGTAGAGCGACCAACGTTCCTAGACCTTCCTTCCCTCTAATCTCGTAAAGAAAACATGGTGGTAAAGAAGTAGATTTTAGTGAAGGTAAAGGCTTTGGTACAATGGTTGTGCGGTTAGTAAGATTCCTTTGAAACGTATCTACGGAAGTACGAGTAGTATTGGATCTAAATTGATTGTCTGGGAATGTTTTTGTTTTGGAATAAAATGTGTACTTGATATGCAGAATCCTTAATCAATATGGTTATTTGTGTAAAGGCAGCAAACTTTGTTGTTTCTAAGCGTCAAGAGGCCTAACCAAACCTAACATTTTTTTTCTTCTGTCGCTGGAAATAATTTCATTACGAATCCTACCTGTTGGGAGACGGGAGGGGTATGTGGGACTATCAGCTGCGTGTCACCGGTATACCCACTAAAATAACCTAGCGGCATTCCAGGTCCGCCTATCAAGTCAAGCTGACCCGCCGCTCTCCTCTGGTCACATCTCAATGATGCGCCCACGCCGCCTTGGGTTGGTTCACGCCGGCAAGCCCCCATATCATTATCTGGGGGGCATTCCCCTATCCTCTACACGGTGGACGCGCCCGATAGCAGACCCACCTGCCACGGGAACTAAACCTAACCTTTTCAGGCTCGTCGACGTGTCTGAACACCGGTAATAATCGCATCAGGCTACTTGTCTGATAGTGACGGTTTTCCGTAACATCAGATTCAGTATCCGTAGTACGATGCGCATGATAATACTATTATACTATATCAAGCCTTCTATCTCATTCGTTCGCGCGCAAATAGAAGGAGAGCTAAGTCGCGATAGCGTTATATCACGCTGGCATACTACGACGGCTGGAGTCGACGAGAAAGTGTATCTGTGTATTGCGCACACCTTTAGTTACACAGGAGAACTTAAATTCGTTACACATTTTAAAGGGGGTGCTTCAGATCATCAAACTGAACAACTATTATTATGAAACCAATATGGAAATCGCGAATAATAATTGTGTTGTTACAGATGCAGATTTTTTTTGCGAATTCGATATTTTTTGTTGTTCAGAGTAATATTCCAAAGCATTCCCTTTAATATGTAATGCATTTAAATTTACATCATGTATTGTAAATTTTATACATATAATCCTACTTAACACATTAATTAAGTTGCGGTCCTGCGATCTTACTCTAAGTTTAAGTGTGTCAAGTATAGGTTTTCTTGCATACATAAGAAATTGACACAGTCTAACATGCGGCATGCGGACAGGTAGGTGCAAGTACATTACTTTGTAAAATAGCTGCCTGGGTGGGTTCACAAACAAGTCGATGTGATAATAAACACAGCTTTTTATAACAGAAAGATAAAGTTGTTACTATGAAGACATCGAGTTTGTTGGCTTTCATTTGTAGAAGTTTATAAACTCTGTAGTGGCCATTATAGAACGCCGGAAGTGGAGATAGGCAACCCACGCTGCACGTATGGATCTGAGCGACCAGAGGAACACTGGCGTGGAGAACCAGAAAAACCACCCGGGGTAGAGGTCGCCCAAAAGAAAGATGGGTCAATTCTTCTTCTTATCGTGTGGGCAGAGCCCTGATGTTGGAGTTTTTTCAGACCGCCTTACGGCCTCTGACGTGGTTTTTATGTAACGAATATTAACACCAGAGAGAGTAGCGGGGACCAACGGCTTAACGTGCCATCCGAAACATGGAATCATCTTTCTTTTCAGACAATCAGGTGATTCAGCCTGCAATGTCCTAAAAAACTGGGGAAAAACGCACAAAGTGAGATATCACTAGGTGTCCCCCGTGGGAATCGAAGCCACGACCTCAACCATTAGACCACGGAGGCAGTGATGGGTCAATGATGTTACCAGACACGCGGGTCCCAACTGGGTGCAGAGAGCGAGGGACAAAACGTCAAGGAGAAATATGGAGGAGGCCTATGACCGAAGACGGACTGATCAAGGGCTGTGATGGATGGATAGATAGATAAACTTTGTATTCGATAACGAGCCTTAACCCGCTCGAAACAATGACCACCGATCCCATAATCTATTCCAAAACATGGAATGTATTACAAATTGTTAAACATTCCTCAATCGGCTGGACCATCTCCATTTATAGCTTTAAATCATTGTGGTGTTGTCACTTTATAAACACAAAATACAAAAAAAAAACAAACACTTTGAGAAATATCCATCAAACTGTATTTGTATCTTTAATCTAGTTGTCTTTTTATTATATGAAATTGTAACAGAATAATAAATATTAATTTTTCTTAAACATGCTTGGAAAGAGAATTATTTTGACAACTTTCTTCGAGATATATCGAAATTGCTGGACCTACGAGACCGATTTTGATGAAATTGTTGATTTTGAAAGCTTATGATTAAAATCTGGTATATTATTTTTCCCGCTACTACGAATACTACGATGAAGAGAACCCAGAGAACAGTTTACCCTTAACTTTTTTTGCGATTCCTGAGGTAGGCTCCATAGTGAAAGTTCTTCAATTTGATGGTCTGAGTTCACCGTTTCAGTTTGCGGAGGACTGTCTCTTACACCCTGTATATATTTTCGAGCATTCTAGTAGCGACGAGGATAATCCCGAAAACCACTTTCACTAAGAATCATTGTGGTCTGATAAGTGACAACCGCCGATTGAGTTTCAGCCGGTCACCAACAGGTTTCAAAGCACAAAGTACTTACAGAGTGGGAGATTAAAAATCGAGCGAGTCGCAGACACAATGAAAATGTTTTGCACAGTCCCTTTCAGCCGCTCGCTTTTGTTTGTAAAACGAAGTTCGCCATTTTTTCCCCTCTATATACGCTTCATTGCGATTTTTCTCTTAGGGAGGAAAAACTGCGTAATGAATATGCCGCTCTGATTTCAATATCAAATAACTGTAGATACGAGGCAGTATTTTACGAGTGCATCAGTACATAAATTTGGTTAATAATAGTTATTGTAATGGTAAACGGATAACTACATCTCGAAGATCCCAAGATTAGTTTAATTTTTATACAGGGTGTTACAGAAGTAAAAATAAAAATTGAGAACTTTTAAGGGGTGGTTTAGACCAACAAACTGAACAACTTTCACTATAGGACCAACATCGAAATGGCGAAAAAAAAATCTTTTTGTCCCATACATTTAGCTCGAGTAGATCTGTAGTTTAGTATGGAACATCGCAAACGCATCGCGTCATGGCGATTATGACAAATCTCCTCATTTCGGGGGAGGCCTATGTCTAGCAGTGGACGTCTATTGGCTGATATGATGATGATGATGATGGCACATCCGACTTTTTTTCGCGATTTCGATATTGGTCCCATAGTGAAAGTTGTTCAGTTTGATGGTCTAAACAACCCCCTTAAAAGTTTTAAATTTTTATTTTTACTTCTGTAACACCTTGTATGTATTAATATTGATCAGTTTGATGGTCTTAACCACCCCATTAAAAGTTTATTTGTATTTTTGTAACATTCTGTATTTTTGAACCGTGGATTTTGTGTGCAGGTGTAAGTTTTGTGGCATCTTGGTTTCACTATTTCTTTGTTTTTCTTTTTAGTAAATATCAAAACAATACTGGATTTTGGATTATTTTGTTTGAAAAGTGATGCGATATTATGTAAATGGCTCTACAAAAGATCTCATCGCAAGCAGAGCTAATAAATAAATAATAATAAATGTCTTGGATATTGTCACACAAATTATCTAGTCACATTTAAAGTACCTGGACCTGTATTATGATGACTAGACAACGATATAGAATACATATATAGATACAACCATCCATGACTCGGGTACAAATATTCATATTCATCATATAAATATTATAAATATTGTCCCCGTAAGGGACAACCTTGCGGGATTCGAACCCGGTCAGCCTTGAGTGTAATTTGATCTTGACCAAATAAAGTTGTAAGGCATAACTTTGCCGTTTCGCGGATCTTTGGCATATTAAGCATAGTGTATTGCATACCTTGTATCAGAACTTTCTACCGCTGCCGCTGTCGTTTAAAGAGTGTCTAAAGACCATCTCAGATTGTTGTGCATTATTCTATTCGTATTTGCTAAAGATCATGTTTGGTTTCTAACCAAAATAAAAACTTTACCACAGGCATGTTAAAGAATCCAAATATCAGATACATATCCAAAATAATCAAAACCTCCAACTTAGATCTTTTTAAACGTTTTGTTATAAGACTTATCTCATGAGTGTTCTTAAAACATAGGAAGTACTACGTACAATCTATGCCTTAAAATTGTTAATAAAAAAACACCACTGAAGAAGCATTGATACGTAGACGTGTCATATTCACTCAATAAGAGACTTTGATTAGAGATGATACACATAGCAAATTCGCTCTAGTTAAAAAAGGAGATCGCTACATTATCGGTGTCCTTATCGGCGTAACCACTTTTTTGTACTACGGCCACCTGACTCAAAAATTTCACTTCATATAAATTGTATAGGATTTTATAGTCATAAAATCCTATAGATCCGATAGATAGCGATAGTCATCGCTATCTCATACCCGGTTACACTGATATTCCGTCTACCAGGGTAAGCGAAAAAATTTTCGTCTATGCATTGACAACACTGAAGAGCCATTGACAAGAAGGCGATTAAAACGTTTTTGTATTGAAATTTGCAGTTTCAGCAGCCCTCATAACACCGTACCAAAATCAACTTAAATTAGCTACATAACCTTCTAATACTACTAACTTAATTAACGTTACAAATTATTTATCGACGTGCAAACAACCTAAAACTTACAACTACTTAAGCTAAATAATTAACAAGTACCTACCTACCCCCGTGGTTCAAGATTGTTCAAAAGTTTCATACTTAGTTGGAGCACATATACGCGTATCATGAAGTTCGTAACTTTATGATTCCCGTCTGATACTGATGTAAACTTACATTAACTTGCTTTAAATGTTTGAATGGGAAAAGTTAAAAAAATTATAGGTACATTTTCAACCATCGAAAGCATCGGTGGAGCGTTGTGGAGAGGTCATCATCATATCAGCCATTAAACGTCCACTGCTGGACAAAAGCCTCCCCCAAAATGGGGGGATTTGCCATAATCGCCACGCTTGGCAGGCGGGTTGGCGATCGCAGGTTGGATTGAATGTGTGTACTCAGAGGATGCTGCTGCCCATCCTCCGGTAGATCCCTTAGTCGCCTTTTAAGACACCCACGGGAGGAAATGGGATGGTGCTATTCTTAGCCGACACCACACGGACAACGGATGTGGAGAGGTATGGACACCCAATTATGGGGTCCGGGTTCGAATCCGCACAAACAACATGCCGTGTACCAATGAGTTTTTCTAACTTATGTACGAAATACCGACTGCTCTCAAACGGTGAAGGAAAACATCGTGAGGAAACCTGCGTACACTGAAGAAGTAATTCTGATGTGTATGTGAAGTCTGCCAATCCACATTTAGCATGCGTGGTGGACTAACGCCCATACAAAACCAGAGTTATAATAAACTCATATAAAAGAAACAAATACTATAGCATGAAGTGTAGATGTAGTATAAAACACAAACAACAAGAGATAAAATAAAATCTTTTGGGAATTTCACAAGTAAGAAAAAGAAGATGAACTTGCAGCTTTGTAACTAAGATACAAAACAAGCTTCGGAAAGATCGTTTTCAGTATCTACCTCTCTCAGTTTTCAGTTTTCAGTATATTCTCAGCCATGTCAAACAATGGATGGAGTATAAATAGAGCGCAACGTAAAGCAAATATTTTATCGAAAGTCTATTCGCTAAGTATTCAATTTCGCTTTTTTATTATCAACTTCTTACAAACTCAGAATTTTTTATGAAATATAGATATCAAACAGATACACTGAAAAAAATGTTTTGTTAAATATAACCGAACTTTAGTGACTTCCAACCTGTTTTGTAGCACATAAACAATCGTTTGGTTATGAATAGCATAACTTTTTGCTATTTATTTTATTTATTTATTTTATTTTATTTTATTTATTGTCGAAACCAACAGCGTTACAGTGGGTAATATAAAATTAACAATTTGTGTAAGTAGTATAGCCAATTATAGGTTTCCTTTACTACCTTTCATTCGTTTATTTATATTAAAGCACTACATACATAACCATTAACCTAAAGAAAAAACAAAAAAAAAAAAAAACTGATCCGCCGCTTGGCGGCAAGGTGCCCAGGAGACCGAGGCAGCTGCCAGCCCTCTGGTCACCGGAGACCTCGATTAGGCGCGCCGATAATTCTTTAAATAATCGGCGCGCCTCTGGCCCCCACGGACCCAATGTCTCGACCCCAAACGGTGCAAATATGTAAGCCTCTCCGAGGTTTACATATAAGCGCCGTTAGAGGTTTTCCGCGGTAGCCGCTGCCGCACCCGCATTGGATGAGGTCGCATGGACGTGGGACGATGACAGTGTATCTACACAGGTAGCGTCCCAGACCAGCAACCTCCCCAATTTCCATGGAACGAGCGTTATTCCGTCGGGTTTCCTTATGTTAACATAATTATAATATTTTGTTATTATAGTAATCTAAACACTAAAATTACTTGATTTAGTAATAAGCTAATGAGATGTGTAATTATATAATCAACATACATACCACAGAATATAAATATATATGTAAAATTTCGATACAGCATACACATCCTCTGCAACACACATAGGAGGAAATTTATATACAAACGTTTGGTTATGTGCTACAAAACAGTTTGGAAGTCACTAAAGTTGTAGATAAGATGTGGCCAGAAACTCTACAAAACACATCTTTTACAAAACAAAACATTTAAAATAGTCGACAAAAATTATCACTCGCACATTTACTTCGTCTATTATCGCAAGTTATACTAACATCATTTTATGTTTGGAACAGGCTAATAAATCATAATGTACGGCGAACAGAATTGTCGCAACATAAATAAGTTAACAGTTATCTTAATATACAGGGTGTAAAATTAATAGGACAAAGGGGTGCTTCAGACCATCAAACTGAAAAACTTTCTCTATGGAACCAATATCGAAATAGCGAAAAAAAATTTGCTCTCCCATACATTTCACTCGAGTTATGTTCGCAGTTTTGTGTGGGACAGCGGAATTTTTCGCGATTTCAGTGTTGGTTCCATACTAAAAATTGTTCAGTTTGATGGTCTGAAGCACCACTGTAAGTAAGTGTCCCATTAAATTTTACAGCCTATATAAAAATTCAAAAATGTCTTCGAATGTACAGACTTTTTCCCTTATAAATGAATAATGCGTGTGATTTGAGGCGTTTTATTACTTAGTAAAGTGCCAATTTGGCTAACTCTCAACGTCGTGTTACATTGGATTGGGTTTCAAATGTCGAAGAAGAGACGATGTTAGACTAAGATCCCACTGCAAGCTTTTAACATTATTAGTTTAGGCAATGATACATTATATACCTGTGGAAATGTCATACTTTAAGGATCCTAAAAAATTGGGCTGCCACTCCGAAGATTGTCGCAACTCATTTATTTTATTCATACAGCCGATTACAAAAATGTTGTTCCTGTTATGTTATTATGTTGATTAAAAAAGAGAAGATTTTATATGTGAAAGAATAATAAAAATCAATCCAATAGTTTTCGAGTAAATCTTTCTCATTTGTACGACCTAAATAATGCGACAACTCTACGCAGTGACCGTAATTATGCGGGTATTTTTTTTAGCGTTCCGTACCAAAATTGGCAAAACGGAACATTTATGGAATCAGCTCTGTATCTGCCTGTCCGTCCGTCCGATTGTCAAAGGCATTTTACTCAGAGGCCGTAAGGCATAGGAAGCTGAAATTTGGCACAGATATAGCAATTGCTAGTCCAATACTATAAATGAAGTAAAAACATCTTAATTTCTATATTGGGGAGCAATTTGGGGAGGTAGAAAGGGAATGAAAAAAATTTCTACCGTATGGTATCAATTGAAAGCTTATGAAAATACGAGTCTAGAAATATGTTTTTCAAATTTTTAATTAAAACTTTGTTTTACAAAATTTTCAATTAAATCCGAGAAATTGCTGTCCCCACCACTATTTCAAAAAATATAGCCGTATACAATCTGCAAAAAATCGTGAACATTAGAAATAACGTATAGATCAGATGGCGGGAAAATTATCAGGCTGGCACTAACTTGGAAAGTTTTTTTTCTAATCTAGAAATAAACATTTTAACGGGTTCTTACCGCGTTTTGGTATATTTGAGTTCCCGATATTTCGGCAGTGTTACAACTATACCCATAACCCAGACAAATGCCACCAGTGTATAATGATCTTCCGTTATATGACCACATACTAAGGAAGTGTCGATTTATAGTGGTGGTCACCAATGACCCATGTTAAACCACTGGTAGTACGGAACACTAATTGCCCGAGTTCCGACTCGTACTTGGCCGGTTTTTTTTTCGTGTAGCTGATACGATTAGCTTCAATTTTGTCAGGCAACCCTAGCAAGCAACCCTGGGTGGCAACTGGAAACAATCCCTCTCCCCCCCCCCCCCACGCCCTTTGCACCTACCGGCATTAATTTATTACCATTATTTGATTTTGATGATAGAAGCCATTACTCGGTACAAGATGTTTCACGTACTCCACTGCAGCTGCGAAGCTTGCAGTGGGATCTTGGAATATGTCGATGGGGGCTAACGAGAGAGGCGAACGCTTCCTTCGTGTTATTTATGCAACTCTAGAGACCACCTTTTCGATAGGTATACATACGAAGTACATACAAACGTCTTCATAGTTAGAAGAATTTCTCTTCTGGACGTAGAAGGTATTTTCCACGATCGCAACGCCGAGAAAGTACACAAATGAATGTTTCTCCCAATCTTTGGTCACCTCATACTACACCAAGGAGAAGTTATGGGATTTAAAAACACGAACTCACTAACAAACATATGGACATAATCTACAACGTCTATACTATCTGCCCTATAAGTCATCATCAGCCTGTATAATATAAGGTCTAACAAAATTAGCTGAAACTATTTTAAACTATTATCAGACCAGCATACTGAACAACTTTCTCCATGGGACCAATATCGAAATCGCGAAAAAAAATCCGCTGTCCCATACATTTGAGTCGAGTTTTATGCTTTCTGTTTTGTATTCTAATACAAAACAACAAAAAAAAAATCAAAGAAAAAAAAATCTGCTGTTTACAGCAGATTTTTTTTCGCGATTTGGATATTGGTCCCATAGATAAAGTTGTGCAGTTTGATGGTCTGATCATCCCCTTAAAATTGTCTCAGCTAATTTTGTTAGACCTTATATACGTCCCACTGCAGGGAACAGACCTACCCTCTCCCTGAGGGTGTTAGTCCGTCACCGGGACGTCACCGAGAATAGATGACAGCGCCGAAGAAGTAGCGGTACATTTACTATATCTGCATGTCCACCGCGGACGACCGCCGTCGAGGTGATTCCATATAACATAATCTCGTTTCTCGGTGACGTCCCGGTGACGGCGGCGGGGACAAACAGCCTACGGTCGTCAGTCAACCACGCGTATGCCCATTGCGGATTAGTGGACTACTTACGTAGTAACTTATTATTAATCTGTAGGTATTAAGTACATAAGTTGGTACATAGCATGTCGTCCTGGTCCTCATGATTAAGTGTTCTCTACTTCATGCCTCTCCGCAACGCGCCACCGAGACGCTCTAAAATGTTGTAACTAAATCTTTGGGTTAGAAGATTATACTATTTGATTTTAGGAGAGATTTACTGAATATTTTGACATTGGAAATGTCTTTTCGTTCGCTCCAGTATAGGCCCCAATTTCACGAAAAAGTGCGATACCCTTATATCTCGGAGAGTTGTGAAGATATGATATTCAAAAAAGGTTCAAAAGACACGTATTTACGAGAGCTGTCGAGAAAATCAAACAAGAAAAAAGTTATGACCGAAATAGTGAAAAATAAAAACAATTTTTTTCCGAATTTTTGATTTTGGCGCTCGATATTTTGTAAACGAAGAATGATACCAACATTTTGAGAAAATCACCTCTGGAAAATTTTGTCAGCTACAATTCGAGCCTAAAATAAAGACGATGGTTTGCCCTGTAGCCTAACCTTTTTGAGTCAATATTTTTTCGAATTACGTAGATTCATTTCCAATGTGCTCGATAGTCGTGTGAGGCACGAAATCTGTGAATTTTTTTATTTTATATCGAATCTAATTTCACCTTTTTAGCAAGTATTTCATTTATTAGAAAGATTGAAATATAATTTGAAACCTCTTTGTATTTCTTTGGTTCAAACCTAAGTAACATCGTAGGTATTAGACTATACTATTCTTTCTTGGTTATGTTAAGGTTGATTGTTTTAAATGTACCAAAATTTAATAAAATACTTCTTTGATTCCTAAATCAAGCTAAACCAATGCTAGTCCCTTATGAATGGGTAAAGAAAATGTTTTATTTTCCTATCTAGCATATAGGAACCTAACCTATCCTCGAGAAAATCTTCGAAATTTCATTGTTGGAGGTCTTTGTCCAGCAGTGGACGTCTATCGGCTGATATGATGATGATGAATAAATTATACCTATTGTTATCTTTTCGTCTATATAGCATCACAACTGTTTCTTAGTGGGGTAGGCAGTGAATGAAGCGCGTCATTTGCTAAGATCGGTTTGTAAAGATCTTTTGCTGTAAAGTTGAGATTCAAAGAAGCTTTTTAAGTCACAGTTCGTACTCTCGTATTGTCAAAATCCATACCAAAGTTCGGACCTTTGAACGGCTGTATCTCCTAAACCGACTGACAGACCATATTATAGTTTTTGTACTGTTCGCATAGCTACAGTGCATATTATAATAATGCCTGCAAATTCATCAATTCTTCATTTTTGGCAACCACACCAGACCTTTGAACGGTTGTAACTAATAAACCGACTGGAGTGATGCAGGCAGACCTGATCCATCCCCATCACAGAGATGCTCTTCACCCTATGAATACTGAATCAGCCTTGCAGCTGATGATAACAAAAAGTACGTCTATCTCTTGAAACATAATTGTCTCCTATTTTATTTATAGAACATGAGTAACATGTATTTTTTTTTTATTTTGCACACCGAACTACATCAATAATTTACACAGGTTTCGTTATTAAATAACAATTTCCAATGTAATTCAGATACTTGGCAGTTTCAAGGTTAACATCGGCCTAAAAGCAGCTGCCATCTGTTAAGATCATAGAGAAATTACGCGCTTACTCCATGGTTAAGATAATATCTACACCTGATATAAGACTCAAAATAGTTTTGAGGACTTAAATAAAACCTAACTCGATCAGAAATCAACATGGTCTAAAATTTAGTGTTTATACAAAAACCATCAACATCATCATATCGTATGGCCCCCGAATGCCATTTAGGTATATTTTCCAAATCATCTTCGCGTTTCGCCATCCATTGCGCGCTCCATACAAACGAAGAACTAAGTAGATACCATACTAATAAAATACTTTTTCTATTTGAAATAAAAGAATGTAAATATCTTGATTAATATGTCTATTAAAGTCCTCTCTTTTAAAATTGCTGTACCCTACCTAACAGGGTTCACAATGTTGTATTATTATTAAGATTAAACCACCTATTGTATACCATTGTGAAACGCAATAAAGCATTGAGTATTGAGTATTGAAGTTTGGTTATATTTTCAATACTAACCAATTAAACTCGATGCAATTTTTTAGAAACAATCTAGAATAGAAACTAATATATACAGGGTGGAAAAAAAGGCCGTGGTTGGAGGGAAAGTACCCTTAATATTTATGATGGCAAATTTTACTGAAAGGAAACATTCCTTTATTTTCAAATTTAATTAAAACTGCATTTAAAGATTTTTGAAAAATCATCTGCTTGAGCCGGGGATCGAACCGGTGAAACGTGAAAAAAAAAACATTCTGTATTTTATGATACCAACCGAAAGAGTCATTCATAAGAATCAATTTCTTTTAGACAACATAGTATCTTAAATTAAAGAAAGACCAAGAAAAAATGATTTTTTTATTGTTAAACTTACTATCTAAAGAAAATTCTTTACTTAACTTATAAATTGCTCAAAATGAGACCCAATTCTTTAGATAGTGAGTAAGTTTAAAAATGAAAAAAATTATTTTTTCTTGGTCTTTCTTCAATTTAAGATACTATGTTGTTCAAAAGAAATTGATCCTTATGAATGACTCTTTCGGTTGGTATCATAAAATACAGGATGTTTTTTTTCACGTTTCACCGGTTCGATTCCCGGCTCAAGCAGATGATTTTTCAAAAATCTTTAAATGCAGTTTTAATTATTTATGAAAATAAAGGAATGTTTCCTTTCAGTAAAACTTGCCATCATAAATATTAAGGGTACTTTCCCTCCAACCGCGGCCTTTTTTTTCCACTTTGTATAACACTTGTATGTTGTCAGATTTTTGTTAAAAAAATTTATAGTTTTAAGGTTTTAGTTTTGTTCAAAGATTTCCATAAAAATCTTAAAATAATCCTAGCATTGAAACTGTATATTTTAACCAAAATCTGACAACATACAAACATAGAAATTATTTTCCAGATTGTTTCTAAAAGAAGTCGGTCAAAAATCATTGACTTTATTTGGTTAGTATTGAAGATATAGTACCAAACTTCATTTGTGCGCGCAGCCAAACTAAAGGACTGAATAAAACAAAAATTTATTTTTACAGAAGAATCATTTTCAGCAAATCGTTTTCAATCTTTTTATTTAAAACTTCAGGGATGCCGGAAATTAGAAATCCCGGCAAGGTTAAGTCAAAGCAACGTTTTGCGTTATATACCTACTACCTAGGTATTTAGAACGAACATCTCTGTATGTTTATCTCTACTATAACTGTAACAGAATTGTCTGTACATTGAAGATATTTACAAGTAAAAGATTACGAGGTTTTTAAGTGTTCCAAATCAACCTTTTATAGAATTTTTGTCTGTTTGCTTGTTTGTTTGTTTGTTCGAGCATCACGCAAAAACTACTGAACCCATTTTGATGAAACTTTTTTTTAATAGCCTATGATTTGACTTTAAATCTGGTATACAATTTGTGCGGACGACTAAGTTGCGAGTAAACTCTAGTGGAATATAAAATCACTACCTACCTACCTATAACTGTGATGTCGGTTAAAGTCCGATATTTATGTATGGATTGAGGGTCTAACCTGGCTTTTGACGAAATAAGGAGTGGATTAGTAGAGGGAAAGTAATTATTAATTAAACTATCACTCGAGTATTAGCTATGACAATAAAACATATTCATTTTATTAAAATAAAAAAAGAGATCTAGATTAAATTGTATCTTTGGCATCAATCCGAGACGCCTGTGGCACAATTTTACGCGCCATTTTTATCTTGAGTAAAATATCATTGTAATTACGAAAGGGTAAATAGACAAATACGGGGGCCACATTGAAAGTTTTTAGAACGGACCAGTTAGTGACAATGCCAATGATTTTTTTTTTATTTCTAACAAAACTCTTTGGCAACCTATAGCTGAAAATTTTATTCGATTGTTATTTGTTTTAACGATTTGGCGGCCATTTGAAAAGTACGTGTTGCCTCTTTAGCAAGGAAAAATTTTGTCTTCCCAATTTATTACGATTTTCGTTGTGGCCCTAGTCGATAACAAAGACTCTGATTGGTATTTCATGATGAAGCCCCATTCCTTGACACTTGTTTACAACTGGTTAAATGAGTTTAAGCATGATCGTAGCAATCTCAGTGATGATCTGCGTGGGAGACGTCTTTCAACAGCGACAACTGAGGAAAACGTCTATGCTGTGCAGCCCATGAGAGAGGCTGATAAAAGGGTGCCCTACCAGCTTCAAGCAACCTTAAGCATTGCTATGACCAGTGGCGGACTAAGCCCGTCGGAGGCCCGGGGCGGCAAAACTAAATGAGGCCTCCCGGTCTTTCCAGAAATATCTATGATTTTTTTCGAGCCGTGGCAAAAACTTGACATAGGCGCCCCTTTCCTCCATGGACGTAGCAATAATTATTTCCCAGGGAGTTTTAGGTCCAGGTTAGGTCGTTGCAATAAAATCCCGGTGAAAAAAAAGTGAATTGAGCTTGAGATTGAGGCGACCTAAAATTTAGCTAGAGCGAGCGAAGCCAGCTCGAAATTTTACTGCAATATAATGAGATCACTGCAATACGATGTAAAACAAGGAGTGAGCGAAGCGAGCTCGAGATTTTACTGCAATATAATGAGATCAGTGCAATATGATCTAAAACCAGGAGCGAGCGAAGCGAGCTCGATACTCTACTGCAACATAATGAGATCACTGGAATACGATCTAAAACAAGGAGCGAGTGAGCTCAAGATTTTACTGCAATATAAAGAGATCACTTCAATACGAACTAAAACCAGGAGCGAGCGATGTGAGTTCGAGATTTTACTAAAATATTAAGGGAGCACCGACCCTATTGTGTTACCCTCAAACATTTTTTTTTATTTCTAAACCATTAAACAACATTTCCAAAAACAAGAATGTCACATGATCTACATCCAATGCGTCTGAGATACATTTATAACCAGGAGCGAGCAAAGCGAGCCCGAGTTTATACTGCAATACCTTCCATTAGGTCGAAATCCCGTACCGAGCGTAGCAAGATCGAGGTATAACTACAGTAAGACAAGGTCGATGCAAAAGGTACAAACAAGGAGCGAGCGAAGTAAGCTCGAGAATTTACTGGAATCAAATGAGATCATTGCAATATCATTTAGGACCAGGAGGGAGCCAAGCGTGCTCGAGATTTTGATAAATTATAACTCAATTTTCAGGCGAAATTAAGGCTATTCGAAAAGTTGGAACGAGCGAAGCGAGCTCATGATTATGCTGACTACATAATAACGTGATTGAGTAGCTCTTGCCGAAATGGAGTTAATTTGTATGTGAATAAAAAAACTGGATTCTTTCAGAGCGTAGAAATAAAAAAAAAAAAAAATTGAGCGAGCGAAGCGAGCTCGAAAAATAGCAATATTTATAAGCTTTGTATTAGATTAATACCCCATAAATTAACCAATTTCAATAATTTCATAGTAAAGCAGAGGGGGTCCACTGCTTCTCACAAGAGGTTCCGCCAAATGCGACGATGCATAAAATGAAATGGAGCCTCCATTCTTCTAAAAATAATAAAAGTATTCCCAATCTCCTACTTTTCGATCCACTTTTTATTTTCTAAAAACTTTCAGTGTGCCTCACGTACCATTCCATAGGTAAAAAAATGTCCAAATTAAAAATCGAGTGCTACGGCTCTCAAGAAAAAACAATGCGTGCGGAAAAAGTAAAATATTTTGATGGGAATTATATTCCCTTCCGGCATATGTCATATGAGTAGATGTGAGAGGTGGGGGGAAGAGGGGGAAGTTCAACGAGAAGCTTTCTGCTGTCTGATTGCCATCCCCCTTGTCTGCTATTTATTATAACTGCGGACTGCCTGAAATCATTCAAACAGGTCCAATTTAATGTGTCTCGCTTTACTATTTTTCGCTGGGTTTTTGTTTCTTTTTTAGGGTTTCATGCCCAAAGGGTGAACGGGACCCTATTGCTAAGCATACGTTGTCGTTCCGTTCGTCCGTCCGTCTGTAACTTTTGAACCATAATAGTGAGACAGTTGAAATTTTCACAGAATATACGTTATTATGGCGGATTTGATGACAAAATTAAATACTAACAAATAAAAAATTTAAAATCAAGGGGGTTTCCAATCTCCATACTCTACCTCCGTGGTCTAATGGTTAAGAGCATTGGGCTTTTGACACGGAGGTTGTGGGTTCGATTCCCACGGGGGACACCTAGTGATATGTCACCACTATGTCACTTTGTACGTTTTTTCCCAGTTGGTAATGGGCATTGCAGGCTGAATCAATTTTATGAAGCTGTTTTTCTGTATGATTGTTTTTCTGGGCCCGGAATAGCGTCAATTCGCATCGGTTCCAGTCTTACGGCCAGTTGCAGAAACACTTATTATAGTTAATCCTCCATTAAATATCTTGCTAGCCTTTACTACGTCAACTAGACAAAATGTGATAGCAAGAGATTTATTGGAGGTTTAACTTTAATGAACGTTTCTGCAACTGAGTGTTAGTTCCTCAAAATTCGCTTGGGATTGGGACAGAACTTTGAATAAATTACAATAGTTATATCAATGGAAAAGAAGGACAAACGAAACGGACGGATGACATTTTTGATAATGAACGCGTATAACTATCTTTTTAACCAAATTAAAGAATGAAAAATTTGTCTTGTTTCTTTTTAACCACTGACGCAAAAAAAGAAGGGTGTTATAGTTTGACCTGTCTGTATGTCTGCCTGTTTCTATAACTAGACCTTAGAATATATACATATAGTATTAGTACTCTACATAATATTATAGGTACTCTCACGCGTTTTTCTTAAAGACCATGGAAGCTGAAACATAGCAAAGTTGTTGCAATTAATGGCCCAATTAAATAGGTACCTAAAAGAAGTCAAAAAAGTCTGGGGGCCAGTTTTGTGGGGTCTGGGTTAATAATAAACGTATTTCCTTCATTAGGTATCGTGAATTCGCTGAATTAAAGATTGTAAAAATGCGATAGGATACCTACCTAGGTACAAAATTTTAGAACGCCTAAGCCTAATACTGAGAAATGCTAAAAATAGATCGCCGAGAATCACATTTTTTAATTTCTGAGACTCTGCAGGTGAAGCCGTAATTTATTTGGCTATTTTTAGAACCCCGAAAACAAAACAGTAAACAAACAATGTTTTTAAACACACGTTAAATTGTTTACACCGACGATCAATAAATTGAGTGGGCCACAATGCGGAGGCAGTCACCGTCGCTCAATGAATCGGATGATAACCTCGGCTTTGTGCAGATCTGGATGGAGGGTGCATCACGCACGTGTTGTCAGATTAATTGAATGCTTTCCGCTGGCGATGCGATGGCGGTAGTGAGCGCGCGGCGCGGCGGTCGCGCTTGTGCCCCACTGCCCCGCTCTCCTAAACATACAAACTGCCTACAGTCAATAAACGCATCTCGTCATAATCTCAGAACTTTATTCAGAGACTATGTTCTTTCCCTCTGTTCAAAGCGTGCACTTGAGATTTTTTCGACTCTAGAATATCGGCGGGATGTATGGGCGCGGGTCGCAGGGCGCACGCGGGGAACGCGGGGCGCGGCGGGGCGGGTCGCGCGGCCTCTCGCATCGCGTTTAGTACACCGATCAGCAGGAGTGTCGGACGCCCGGCTTCTCAGTCGACGACTTTAGTATTCTTCGTTTATTTTCTTTTCTATTCGTTTAATTTGTTGCTCGGACCTCACGGCGCTATAAACATGAAATGTGTCGTCGCCAGTGAATGAGTTTCGTGTGTTGAAGTGATCAAAGAAATATTATTTTGACAGTGTCACGTGGGGAATCGAATTATTGCCGGTTCCGGAGTTTTCAAGTGTTTATTATACGTACGGCCTTCACTTGCGGCAGGTAGAGCCGGCGAATCATCGGAAAAGTGCGATAGTTTTATGAAAATTAAGTGTAGTTGTAGATAACAAAACAACAGTGTCGGAAGGGTGTTCGGTGCTAAAGAAAAAGTTCGCACGTTCCAATAGGATTCTACTCGGAAACTTGTGAGCCAAGTGCGTGCCGAGTGCCGGTGCTTGCTCGTGGTCGGTGAAGTGCACAACTAACAACATAACCTTTTATTTGAAAGAGGCGCGTGTTGAACGGGCATGCGCAGTTAAAGCCAGACGAAATTATTAATAAGAGGTTCATAATTTTATAAACAAACCGCGTGGATAGCGAGGTAGTGTGTCGCTAACCAGGACAACACGAGCAGTCAGGAGTGGCAGGACTTCGCCGGTCACAGTTGTCACTTGGATTTTCAAATCAAGTATAACGTTCACCTGTCGGATTTTGGAGTTTTACCTGCGCGCGCACCAGACTTCTTTACAAAGGTAGGTGATACCTGTAGAGTGTGAAATAGTTGTGAATGCAACTCTTAGGCAGGTGTATGGTAAAAAAACGTGCCTCATATTATAAATGTATATGCATCGTGTAGTTTGCGTATGCGGCGGTGGGTCGACCCTGGCGCGCGCTCGTAATTTTTTTTGTCGAATAACCAGTTGTTTTCTTTCGGTGGGTCTATGGATGACGTCACTAAAAGCATCTCGTTGTTTTGCATCTCCCTCGCACATTTTAAGACGTTTGTCTTGTGTTTATATTGTATTGTATCCCAATAGGATAATCGATGTAAACAAAAACTTGTCTCAAATCAAAGTTAAAAACTAATCAAATTAATATCTTTCATTCATCTAGTTCCTACTTAGGTTAGGTACCTATATTTTTATATACAGGGTGAAATCTATATCATTAGCATCCTTTTAAACTAAGTGTCTACCCATAAAACTAAACAATTTTCACTATGGAAGCAAACCTATCGGAGCAAAAAAAAATCAGCTGTTGCATACATTTCAGTCGAGTTGGCATTGCAGTTTAGTATGGAACAGCTGATAATTTTTTTGCTCCGATCGGTTTGCTCCCATAGTGAAAGTTGTTCAGTTTGATGGAGACTTAGTTTAAAAGGATGCTAATGATATCAATTTCACCATGTATATACTTTGCTTTAGGTACAGACTTATCACAGGTAGGTATTTAGGAAATAACATAAAAAAGTTATGAATGAATTATACTTGTAAATACCTATACCTGTCTTGTTTCCTCTAGATTAGAGGTTAGTTTTTACAACTGTCCTTTTTTGGCATAATACAAAGTCTCTGTTTTTTTTGACACATCTACAACTAAGCAGGTACGTAGGTATAAAATCAGAACTTTAAACTACTTATTGAAAAATAAAAGTATTTTTATTTTTTATTCAGTGAGGACTGAGGATTTCATTCTTTAATTCTGTGTCCACAGCCACAGTCGAGGTTTATTTTGTCTGGCGTTCTGGCGATTCTTTTAATTAGTAGAGTTTTAATGAAACTGTAGATTAGAGCTCTCAGCTCTACCCTGTGCGACAGTCATTTGTTTTTAGGGTTCCGTACCCAAAGGGTGAAAACGGGACCCTATTACTAAGGCTAGTTTGTCCATCTGTCTGTCCTACCTATTTCGGGCTGTAACTTTTGAACCGTAATAGTGAGCCAGTTGAAATTTTCACAGAATATGCGTTATTACGGCGTATTTGCTAACAAATAATAAAAATTACAAAAAGTATAGAATTAAGGGTATGAGGACCATACAAGAAACTAGTTTTTATCAACGTTTTTTCTTCCTTCTCTATTGTAAAAGCGGTAATACATGCAAGCGTCAAACTTGGTGTGATTCTATAATCACACCAAGAGTTTGCTCTATAGCAAACTCTACAGTATAACAACAAATAATAAAAACCGGCCAAGTGTGAGTCGGTCTCGCGCTGAAGAGAAAAAAAACGTTTTTCTACGTTAATATGTTGTATGGTGGTGTGGTACGGAAGTTACTGAACCCTCGGCGCGCCAGTAGCTCGACTCGCACTTGACCGGTTTTTATTTTAGTTTCCAGTTAAGGTATCTACAGAGTAGGTACTCTATACAGGGTGTTAGGTAAAGTATCATTAACCTTTAAACCAAATACTTTACCCACCAAACTGAACAACTTTTACTATGGGAGCAAAACGATCAAACAACAAAATCAACTGTTCTATACTAAAATGCAATACCTACTCGACTCAAAATGTATGAGACAGCAGTTTTTTTTTTGTTCTGACAAGTTTGCTCCCATAGTTAAAGTTGTTCAGTTTGATGGGTAGAGTATGCGGTTCAAAGGTTAATGATACTTTTCCTTGCACCCTGTATAGAATACCTCTACTTACCTATACCTACATCTTAACGTAACTTGTAGGCAAATAAATGATAGATAGAAGACATCCTAATAGGTAACTATTCTAGATATTTTAATAACACTCAATGTTTATAGTAGCTAGATGTAATAACAATAGAAATCTATTGTCTCGTTTATTGTCCTTGAACTTGCTAATTAATAGGTAGATATCTTCATACATTCGTACACAGGTACCTACATAGTCTAACATGATAGGCCCACCACACATTCCCACCGCTGTAACTCCTGTAAGCCAGGATCAACAGCGGCGACCATTCACAACACTAGACAGTGAACTCCAGCAAGCCCGGGGGATGACTCTAATCTGTCTTGGAACCCACAATGAATTAATCAAAAAAGATAGTAGGAGTAGGAAAAACTAAATATCCGACTTCCCTCCATTGCAAACGGAAGACAGCAATAAGAAAGAAAAAACATAGCTATTAGAGAGCCAATTCCAGAGATCATTTATGGCAGTGTTGAAGACACCACCGCAAAGGCACCAAAAATCAAAATAAAACAATAGGAACGTAACATTGTACTGAAACTATGACCTATTTTGCTTCCAGTAATAAGTATGGCAAAAACATCTGAACGCACGGAAGTTATCCCTAGTTGCAACAAGATCCATGTAGTAAGGGACACCTGAAAACAATTTTATTGAGTCTAACATAACTATAGTAATCTCTTTCGATGTTCTAACATCTGTAGGACATCAAACTGAACAGCTTCCTCTATTGTACCAAAACCAAAATCGCGAAAAAAAACTTCTATTCTATAGAAAACATCAACCGGTGCTCGACGCAAATGTATGGAACAATTGGTTTTTAATCGCGATTTCAATGTTGATTCCATAGAGAGAGTTGTTCAGTTTGGTGGTCTAAACTTCTAAAGCACCCTGTTTAATATGTAAAGCATTTAATTTTACACTCTATATAATAAAAGAAATAAATTACCTAAGTATAAAATATGATACAAAAAAAATACTGTAGGTAATAGGTAACTTTAGTCCTGCTTTAACCACTGAGTAAAGGACCTAACCAAACCAAACCAAACAAAAAAGGATGCAACCTTAAAAAATATCCAGGACACCCCAAAAAGCAGGACATGTCCCGGGAAACCATGACGGTTGGATATCCTAGGTTAACGCAGCATTCTAGAAATCTGTTAGCCATAGTCAAGC
The DNA here is from genome assembly GCA_927399405.1 of Agonopterix arenella. Lineage (NCBI taxonomy): Eukaryota > Metazoa > Arthropoda > Insecta > Lepidoptera > Depressariidae > Agonopterix > Agonopterix arenella. Next base: position 12,862,317 of record OV656695.1, on the reverse strand, counting down.
ACTGGTACGTTAAGAGATCTGCAAACATTCGGGTAAGTCATCCATTAAACATGTAATACGGACCAGCTTTACAATTCCGTACTCTATTACAATAACCACAAGGTACTCTACTACGTGTATGCTTTAAGTAATGTACCTTCATGGATTCATGGTTAATACATGACGTCACGTCAATACAATTGCCCACGAAGGTTGCGGAATAAATCGAAACACTTGCACCAAGGCATGACCTTGAAAAACGCTAACTTTATTTTGATATCTATGATCTGCAGCAAAAAATATTTTTCATCGTAAGGAATGGACTACCTTACCTATACCTTACGATAAATTTTACTCAGTATTTTCGATGCAGAAAGTCAAGGTCAAACTGATAGTAGGTACCTATTAAAATGCTGATACTGACACTTCGCATGACATTAGTGGAATTTTTTACGTCCTCTATTTCATAAATTCGTTCCACGTTTTCACTATAGTGCCCTGCAGTGAGATGTATGACAAACAAGCTGATGATGAAGGCGCGTCGTCCTCGGTTACTAGAAATAACTGTACAGAATAACAGAACTAGTGGCGCATAGTGGTTCATATCTCTATCTATTACGATTGAAGAGAAGAAGCCCTTTAGAGTTAGGACGTACGGACGGACGGACTAACAGCATCTTAGTAACAGGGTTCCGTTGGCACCCTTTGGTTATGGAATCCTAAAAGGACTCAGAAAGTCCGGAAAAAAGCCTTAAAAGTTCGGTCCCGAACTAGGTTCTAAAGAGTCTCTGTGTTTGGGCAGTTTGTCTTAGGAGTTCAAGCCTTAGCTGCTAGAACTACTGAGACTTTTTTTTCTCAGTAGTTCCGGACTTAACTGCTACCTAACGACTTTTTTTGTCTTAGTAGTTAGACAAAAAGTGTCAGTAGTTCGTTAGCAGTTAAGGCCCGAAGTATAAAGACAAAAACAAAAAAAAAAGCCTCGAAAGTTCGGTCTCAGCTACTAAGACAAAATAAGTCTCAGTGGTTAGGTGACAGTTAAGTCCTGAACTACTGAGACAAAAATGCGCCAAAAGTTCGGTCCCGAACTAACTACTGAGACCAAAATGTCTCAGTAGTTCGGTAGCAGTTAAGGCCTGAACTACCGAGAAAAAAAGCCTCAAGTCCCGAACTACTAAGGCAAAAGTCTCAGTAGCTCGGTAGCACTTAAGGCCGGAACTACCAGAGACAAAAAGCCTTAAAAGTGCGGTCCCTAACTACTAAGACAAAAAAAGTCTCAGTGGTTAGGCGGAAGTTAAGTCCTGAACTACTGACACAAAAAACCTCAAATATTCGGTCCCGAACTACTATGACAAAAAGTCTCAGTAGTTCGGTTAGTTCGGGAACAGTTAAGGCTTGAACCACCGCAAAATAAAAACCCCAAAAGTTCGGTCCCGAACTACTAAGAAAAAAAAAGTATCAGTAGTTTTCGGTTGCAGTTTAGGCCTGAAGAACTGAGAAAAAAAAGTCTCAAAAGTTAAAAGTTCGGTGCCTAACAAACTACCGAACCACAGCGAACTACCGAGACTAGAAGCTAGATGTATGTACCTAACTACCTACTTACGTCATAGTGTCTCGGAATATTTTTCTTCGGTCAAAACGTTAAGCGGGTATAACGTTTCTTTCATAAAATAATCATTAGTTCTATCACAAGAATAATAAAATGACTTATTAAGGCTGGGCCACACAGAGTGCAGCTGCAGAACGGGTGCAGACCGGCTGCAGGCCGGCAGTAGTTGTAAACTATGGAATTATATGTGAGGTGTCACACTGAATGCAGTATGGCGCGGCTGCGGAACACCTGCATGGCTAGCATGCCACCCACGACAAAGCGTTTAAACGAGAAAAACGTCATGTGCGCTCTTTCTGGCATACTTAAAATAATAAAGATGGAGGCACATCTCGATTTTTATCGTTTTGTCTTGGGTGGCATGCTAGCCGTGCTGCGGAACGGTAGCCGCAGTGTGACACCTCGCATATAATTCCATAGTTCACAACTACTGCCGGTCTGCAGTCGGCCTGCACCCGTTCTGCAGCTGCACTCTGTGTGGCCCAGCCTTTATTCTTATGGGTAATTTTATAGAAAAGCTACCTCTATTGTTCGTTTCTTGGTAAACGGTATCTAGGTATAGTTATAAAAACGTTCCGATCAATGATATTACATTCTTCTCTGTCGTACCTACCTACGTTATTGCATTTATCAATGACATTAATATAAGTTTTTTTTGCTGTGTATGGAAGGTAAGATTACATTCCATACACAGCAAAAAATAAGGCCCTGACTTTCGAACGCTTGAATTATAATATTAAATACAGGGTGTTAGGGTAAACAGTTGCATTACTTTAAGGGGTCATTGTACCCATCATACTGAACAACTTTCCCGAAGGAACTTATAGAAAATTCGCAAAAAAAAAACCGACTTTTCATAGAAACATTCGATCAGCTCATTGCATTTAGTATGGAAAGTAGTTTTTTTTTTGCGAATTTCCTATATCTTTCTTTTGGAAAGTTGTTCAGTATCATGGGTACAATCACCCCTTAAAGTAGTGCAACTGATTACCCTAGCACCCTGTATAAGTAATGCTCAAATTCGATGCGTTGACGATACGATAGTAAAGTCGTGAAGAGTCGCGTCCTAAAGAAAATGTTGTTATACTCGACCCAAATGTACATACATTACTACATTTCAGATGATTATTTTTTCGCGATTTTAATGGTTGTGAAAGTGGTTCAATTTGGTGGTTCAGTTGGATCATTGGGTGTTTGTAGGGTGTACCAATACCTGAAGGGTGTAACAACACCCTACAAACATCCAGATGTAGACACGGCGACACGTCAAGCAACGCAAAACAAAATAAGCTGGCCGTGCATAGTGAGAGTAATGTATACAGGTGAAATTGATATCATTAGCATCATTTTAAACTAAGAGTCTACCCATCAAACTGAACAACTTTTACTGTGAGAGCAAACCGATCGGAGCCGAAGGAAAATCAGCTGTGCCATACTAAACTGCAATGCCTACTCGACTCGAATGTATGCAACAGCAGATTTTTGTTTTGCTCCGATCGGTTTTCTCTCATAGTAAAAGTTGTTCAGTTTGATGGGTAGACTCTTAAGCACCCTTTAGACGGTCAACTGATCGCTGCTTTCTGTCAAGGCCAATTAGCAAAAATGTTGGGAGGGGAGCAGCGCGCGCTCCCTATTGGCAGAGATCGGATCTGCGATCGTGCGATCGGCCTTAAGACCAACAATTTTGCTGCCGCGCGATTCGGCCTTGGCAGAAAGCACACAATCGGCCCTTTAGTTTAAAAAGATGCTAATGATATCAATTTCACCCTGTATAACGTAGCGCGGCCAGCTTATGTTTGTTTTGCGTATAGCTTGGTGTGTCGCCGCCGTGAGTACGTAAGATATACCATAAGAATAATTAATATTCGTTATTATATGGATATACTACGTGCAGCTTGAATAGTTAAACGTTAATTTGATATGGTAGTGTCAAGAGGAGGATGGCAATCCGCAGACGTCTGCGATAAGTGGTTTCTCTGGATGGGTTCTTTGACACAAGATCCTTTGCTTAATTACGTCTTATAGGATTGGTTTACTAGTTTACAATAACGTAAGTACCTATTACCAACTATAGCATGTTCCTAGTGCTGTCTGTCTTAATGTTAACTTAACACCAATGCGTCATTATCAATGTCTGGTAGGGCAAAAGAAAATCTAGGACTGTCATTCTACAAGAACTGTTTTTTTAACCTACTTCGTCCCACTGCTGGACAAAGGACTCCCCTAAACTCTTCCACATATCTCTATCGCGGTATAAGCCCTGCACGGCTAGAATGCCACCGACGACAAAGCGTTTAAACGAGAAAAACGTCATGCGCGCTCTTTCTGGCATACGTAAAATAATAAGGATGGAGGCACATCTCGATTTTTATCGTTTTCTCGGGAGTGGCATGCGAGGCCTACTGTAGGCCTCGTTTAAACGCTCTGTCGTGGGTGGCATGCTAGCTGTGCAGTTCCACTTTAGTTCCGCAGATTTCTCCCCTTTATCAGCTACCTATTTGAGTTTGGGAGCGCAGTGTTGCCAGTTTTGTGTTCTGGAATTTCCGGATACAGACACAGAACAGATACAAAAACGGAACAGTGTTTCACAGACATCACATTATAAGAGGGGTTAGAAGTGCAAAGTAGGCGTGGAACGCGTGCCACACGGTTATGCAATGATTTGCATCGGCATAGTAAAGTGCGCGGCGTGGTGCGAGTGAGAGGGCATAAGTAGTTGTAGCAGCAAGTGGGAAGACAAGTGGCGACAGTCGTCTCCGAAGCAAAAGCGCTACTTTGCATTTCTAACCCCTCTTATAATGTTCTGTGTTTTCACACCTATTATTATACGCTCCATAGCTCTATAACGTATAAAATATGCTCTAAGCCTTAGATCATATTTTTTATAGATATAGTCGCGATTGATGAACTTACACTGAAAAGATACGGATATCTACCTAATCTTTGTGGCAGTGTATTTTTTTTTGTATATATTAAGTCATATTATATTATACCTATAGATATGTCGTGATATATTGATCGTTATGATTCCGATACGTAAGTGCGTAAATAACTAGAGATATTCTTACTGTATCATTGATTTAGTTAACGTAACACGCTTACACTCGGTTGCAGAAACGCTCATTAGAGTTAATCCTCCATTAAATCTCTTGCTAGCTTTTACTACGTCAACAACACAAAGTGACAGCAAGAGATTTGATGCAGGATTAACTTTAATGAACTTTTCTGCAACTGAGTGTTATTCGTGCAAAAGTCTCATCGCTATTGCATTAAACACATACTTATAGCTTTTCTATTAAGCAATATTAGCTTTCCAATGAAATTACCGGCTAAACTTTAACCGAATTGACCTTTACTGAGCCACTTGTATTATGTATTAACATAACCGGTCCGTTTGGAAGAATCTTCCCGTCTAACTAGAATCCAGCACCATTTGAATGTTTACGTAACTATTAACAATCAAGTTTTGTTGGTTATATTACCTTTGGGGAAAAGTTTACTGCGTGTCTGCCGTCGTTGCTTCCTTTAGTCTACAGCATCTTGCTATCTCAAACAGAAATCATTGTTGTTGCATCGTTTACTATTATTCTCTATTTTGTTAACCGACTTCAAAAAAGGAGGAGGTTTCTCAATTCGACCGTATATATATATATTTTTTTATTTTATGTTTGTTCGCGCATAACTTCGTCGTTTATGAACCGATTTTGATGATTCTTTTTTTTTTAATAATTTACTTTTTTTTACTACCTTTTCCTTCGCCACGTAAGCTAAATCACGTTTTCCATAGACTTATCAACTAAAGATCGGCAATATCAGCTAAACCAAACAAACAAATTCTAGCAAATTTTAAACTTATAGACCTCCAAATGGATCAATTGTGACAAAAGGTTTCAAGATGGCATCTCTTACTATTGACATCCGCTTCTTCTATTGGACGGTTGTCATGACGGACTGGATGTCAAGTAGCTTTTTTATGTCTTGGTTTATATTATTCATCTATACTATACATATCATATCTCTATGATATTTCCTTTTTTCAAGATAGCAAATAGACTGTCCTTTCTTGCATTACATACCTATCATCTCTCTGCAAAATTAAATGAAACCGACTCTCTAGTTTAGATATTAACAAACAGACATACACACACTATTGGATAATACTAGTGCAGGATGTACACAAACATAGCTTTGTTCGTTATTCTATGCATCACAAATTATGACTTTTGTATAAGTAATGCGAACAAAAACGTTGCGCAATATATAACTATCTGCTAAGTATAGTCAAGGCCATTTTTGAAACTGACGACAGAGCATAAGCATAATAGATTATGAGTACAAATTGAAGACAAGGCAAAATCTAGTCACAGTTGAGGTCAAATGTCATGGAAACATTAGCGGTATAGACTAAGCAAAACTGTTTGTGCTAAGCAAACTTGTGTGCACCACGAGATACGGGGCGAACCAGACAGTGCTTGCTAAGGTTAATATTAAATACGACTCAAAAGTTTGTTTTTGAGCTACTGTTTACGAACACAGTTATTATAGAAATAAAGAAAAATCGCAAGGCGTAGCGCAATGGACCTTGTTTTCGAAACTACAGCTGCTCAGTGACCGTTTTAGTTATATTTTTCCTCGGACTTTGAAAGGAACTTAATGCAGTTTGGAACCAAATGCTACTGCCATTTAATGGTGGTACCTATTCGTTAAGCCAAGTCAGAGGCCTATTGAGACGTCTTGATAATATTCAGATGCAAATAGTTCACTTGGTACCAGATGCTACTTCCATTCGATGCCGGTATTCTTTAAGCCAAGCTAGATGCCTATTGAGACTTGATAATACTTATGGAGGTGCTACTGGGAATGTTCTTCCATTGAAAAGGGAAGATCTTCCACTAGGCTAAGTGTGAAGCCTGGGGACCGGCCGTGGTCCAACCGTTCTTAGTTGGACTTTGTATATGTATCGAATCTCTGTGATTATTTCTCTTGCGCGATGTATGTCTTGCATTCGATTGTGAACCTTATTTGTAGTAGGTTACGAGTTACGTATTCACGGTGAACGTTGTCTTATTTCCGAGAGCGACGGAATCGCCATCTGTTGGCATCTTTGCTATAACTTGTGGGTGCTGACATCTGTAGCAAGTCCCCACATACCTAATAATAAGACATACATATAAGGCAATACGCTATAATTGTCCCTTGAGTGCGGTGACCAATGTCGTCTGCCTACGCGCAGTCGATCGATTTAGTCCAACATTGGTTGACATAACTCTCTCAGTCATAATTTTATTCTCTTTACGAGTTATCTATTCATGAATTAAATTCTCATTGACGGCTCCAGTTGTAAAAATTTACGGCCTTTGTCTTCAATGTAGCTGTATCTTGTATAAGAAATTTATTGTGACACGTGTGGCCCTTTATTCGTCTACGCTTTTGGAACGTATCCCAAACGTAATCCTGACACTTGTTGAAGCCGGACAGTGGATGAGCAATAAAATTGAACCAATGTCGCTGATAGCCAGATTAATAGTCTTGTGACTTCGTTCAAGTGCTATTGAAACTATATTTAGTACATGGTAAACTAGAGATTTGAATATTATTTAGTCAGTCAATTAGGTTAATTAGCGCGCAATTTACACGGTTTCACGCTCGCGTTAAAATCAAGTCGACTAGCTAAATCCGATGCGCCATCAACCGAATATTTAAAATCGTTAAAAATAGCTTTTTATGCTAACATCGAGAGTAATAAAAATAGTAGTTTCGATTGAGCTTAACAACCGGATCCGGGCGCGTCCCGCCATGCCATCCGACTCCTCGACAGAAACAGACGGACAGATTTATTTAGTGATGTCATCGATTGAAGTCGTCTCCAACATTAGGTATTCTTAAATCTTTATAACATTTTAGGTCATTTATATTCATCATTAAAAGTTAGAGGATAATCTAGAGTCTGGAAAGTTGATTATTAAGATTGTTTAATCTCATTTCACGATATTTGTTAACTTTAATGCGTTACATACTTTAAAGGGTGCTTCAATTCATCAAACTGAACAAATTTTACGATCGGACCAGAATCGAAATCGCAAAAAAAAACATATCTTCCATAGAAAACGTCAGTGCAGTGGCGGCTCGACCCAATGTTAAAGTTGTTCAGTTCGATGGTCTGAAGTATGTGACGTATTTAAGTTTACACCATGTATATTGTGTTCTGTATTTTATTTTATTTGTCATTAAAAACCTCGGTGTAAAAAAGGATAAAGGTAAATACCAATTTACCTTGTTTTGTAACTTGTCTAACTGGATGTACAGAAAAAAAGTGTGACTTCTTTTATAAAGAGAATTTTGTGCAGGTAGAGAACTTTTGATTTCAAAAGGTTTCTCTGGGACCCAATTTTTTGTCAATTAGTTATGTTTTGTAACGGACCTAACCTAACCTATCTAACTATTCTAGATTCTATATACCCACTACTTATTAAATTATTTATGATATAACTAAGACTATCTTGTTTTTTCGATTCTAATAAGCTAAAGATATGTAATACCTAATCTTTAAGTTATCCATAGAACTATTCCATAACAACAGACTTAATTTACATCTAAACTTAAATCTACCTAATTATCTACACTTAAACTAAAAATTGGCCAGAAGGAGTGATTGTCTAGGAACCCACATTATGTAGTAGAAACTCAGATTCTTTTAGAAGGACTTAGTGACTTAGATCTTATTTGCAATGTACCCAAAATAATTCTAACCTGAATAATACCTATCCTAACCAAGTATACAGGGCGTAGGTCTGAATTAGATAATATCATAAGAAAATGGTAAGCATAAATTGATTTAGACAACATTGTGATTGTTTTTTAGGGGAGACCCCAACCATGTGGCCGGATACTAGAAATATCAGAGAAGAATATTAAATATTTCTGTTGTGAATGTCATCATTTGGTAGACATTTGGAATATGAGTAGAATTAATGATATTTTCAGCTTTATCTTTTGAAGTGTAACGTCTCCAATCATTTTTGTATGGAGATTAGCTACGGGCTGCTCTCTGCTCACCCAAAGACAAGCAAAAACTATCAGGACCTCAAGTTGACTTTTTCAAGAGGTTTATTATGTTATATTATTAATATTTAGATCTCTTAATTAAGACTTCTTATGTAAATCTTGTAAATAAAGTTCCTTCTCAAATACTTCTATTGGATAGGGTATGGCCTTAAAAAAGGATTCTACTACCACGTCACTAGGGACCTAACTGCAGAGAAGATGTGGCCAGAACCTCTACAGTGATACCTTCAAGTATTCAACAACTTTAGTATGAAACCAGTAAGTATGAGTAAGTATTTAATATTAAAATAGAGGACTATAATGATTACTTTTATTTGTAGTTCTAGTCAGTTTGTCAGAGTCATTGAGACAGTTAATATAATACTAGGAAAATAAACTATGAATCTGAGCAAATTCAGTGGATGTGTCTTTCTTTAATATGCTTAATATTCTCTATTAAATAGTCAGCCACTTTGAAGATAAGTTCATACTAATTTCTCAATTTAGTACCAATCTACTATAAAACCAATATTGTAAAGAGAAGATATTGTTAGAGTTTAAAATTACCTCCCTAATTAATTAAGATCAAGATAATATTATTTTCCTATGAATTCTAACATCAATTATTCCCAATATTAATCTAAGTAGCTATGATACCTATCCTATCCTAGCTTATTCCTACAATAAACGTGAATTTAATAAACTAACCAATGTCTAAAATATTCCTATTCTAAAGAAGTTTCCCTAAGGTTTGAAACACTCCGGTGTAAGAGTATTCCGCAATACTAGAGGCAGGCCTCACATTTACATTTAATTGTGTAGGTGTGTAATGTAGGTCTTCCCGTGATTGTCTAGGGAAGAAACCTTCTGACTAGCTAAGTTAAACGGTTCGAGGGTGGAGCCCTCTAAGTGTACCTAACCCTATTCCATGTGTAATGCTCATATCACGGCCGAAGCCATAAGTTGTGATATGAACGGTCCCTACAGTAAAAGTGTCATATGTTAAGGGGACTAGATTTCGTACGCCGAGCATAAGGTACTAAGGCCCCCTAAAGGACTCCCTCCACTTCGACGGTGGGATACCCCGTAACAATACACCCAGCTTACGAAACCTATGTGGCTATAGATTGTTATGTCGGTAAAGAACAATCCCTGGCACACCACAAGACCAGGCTAAACAATGGAAGCTATAAGCGCTTTCACCTTTAACACCGCAAGGTGTAAAAGGAGCCTATAACCCACGATACTTCATCGTGTTCCGTAATACCCTTCAAGCTCACAATTTAAACATTAACCCCAAATAAATGAATTTAGTAAATAATTAAAGATATGAAAACCCCAGAATTTATCCCAAAAATCAATAAAGAAAGTTTACCGCTTCCCCTTGAATTACTTTACAAATTATCAACAAAATCTCCCATATGTAGGTACGTAGAAAATTTAAATAAAATCAAAACACCAACCGGCAGCGAGTGAGCTCAAAGAATGTTAAACGTTGAAAGACCCGTCCCCCTCTCGAACCCGCCTATTTATGCTCATCAAAAGGTGGTCGATATGGGCAATATGGGCAATATGGGCAATATGGGCGAAATTTTAACAAACAAAATTGAACCTTAACTCGATGAAAATAAGGTCGTGTCCAGTTAATTCTAAAGATATTTATTCTTTCAACGATAATGATCTCTATAACTATAGAAATAAGGTTGTTACGTTTCGCCTTAAGATAATGCAATATTAGTATTATTTCGTAAAACATACTACTTAGATCATGCGGCTTTCCCACTTATTTAATTTATTCAAGGATTTTTATTCTTTTTAAAGAATAAATTCTATTATTTGACTTATGTACTTAGAAACTATATCTGACTAATGTTATATTTGTGAATCGAACGAGTAGCTAGCATGATAGCTTCTTGTTACAATTCACCCCCATGAAAATAACTGCCGGCGTTTTCCTTTTAAGCCAGAAGGTGTTTTCAAATCTCTCACAAATATAAATGAAAAGAGTTTATTAATGCTTTGTCCCAAAGTATTTTTTTTTTTTTTTTTTGTGTGTGGTGTGTCTTTAAAACCAAAGAAGAAACAATCCCAATAGTGAGAAAAGTCTCTAATTAATAACATAAAATTCAAGATCAATTAGTAGCCTTCACTAAAACATCTGGTTCATGTGCAGAAACTAGGTTGTGAGACTAGCCAATTAGAGGAATTATGTACTATGTCAATCTATCTGATTCAATTTTTCAATCTAATAGAACTCCATAATACATTCTACCATAATCCAGATCCTCATCAGGGTTAAACCAATAATCATCGTTTGAATAGTACATACCCTATCTGAAACTTTCCAACATCTACTGCAATCATTAATTGTTTGGAGAGTGTGTAGTGGTCGCCCAGAAGATATCATTGCTGCCAGTCAAGTATGAGAATTCCTTAACTACCAGTTCAAACTGAATTCTTTTTTTTTCATCTAACCTAACACCAATTCATTAAGGAATCTCGTTGTGTGTATGGAGTCTTTAGAACAAAGCGCAAATAAACTTATCTCATGGCTACAAAGTCTGGTACACCGTTAACGCCCAGCTACATATGATAAATATGATTGAAAACATTCCATACTCACTTTATACTCCTCTTTCATTTCTCCACAATGTACAAATATAAAACAGATAATATTCATCCTTCCCCAAGCTCAGATTCATTCGACTTTAACAATGCAACAGTTCACAGCCATGAAATTTCTATGAATTTAATACTAAACTAAACTGTTCTGTTTCGATAAATAATTTCAGCAATATGCAAAGTAAACAAAGCCAAAACGTCAAAACTTTCCCCAAAACTAACCCTTTTTTTTCATTCGTCAATTCGGAAAGGCAATGAAACTAGTCTCTACAACCGTTGACTTTAGTTATTATTATTATTATTTATTTTTTTTATACAACTATGGAACACATCAATTGATATTATAATATACCAAAAGAAAGTCATTGGGACACATAAAGTTATTCACTAAGAAGGAATCCAACCATGACACAATTTTATTCCAAGGGAATTTTACGCGAGAATCAATCTGAATCAAATAGAAACGTCTATCTTTATTCTAAACCGTAAACTAAATTATTCCTTTTTTTTTCAATTTATTTATATCAATTAAGAAAGAGCGTCGGTGGCGCGCTGCGGGGAGACATGGATACCTATTTACGGGGATCCCGGATTCGAATATACACAGACAACACGCCATGTACCAATGTGTCCCTCCAACCCATGCACGTAATATCGATCGCTCTCAAACAGTGAAGGAAAACATAATCATAAGGAAACCCTCATACACTGAAGAAGAATAAGATGACATGTGAAGTCCATCAATCCACAGCGGAACGCTTACAAGCTGATGATGATGATAAGAAGTTATTTTAAAATCTCCTTGTCCGAGGCCAAAACTGAAGCACAGTATAAGAAAGAGGATGAAACCATTTCTCTAATAGTTCTGGGAGATCTCATATAGCGCTATCCCTTTTTTCTATTGTTGCATTGCCACACGCACCGTCAGCTGTACAACAACTTTTAACAGATAAAATCATTTAGAAGACCATATTCAAGAAAATAGAAATAATCTGATTCTCAAAGACATCTCAAAGATCTCGAACTCTAAGATTGGCTCAAAAGGAAGAAATCAGAGCCGTAAAAATTGATAAAAAAGTAAAAACCATAAACAATGGGACCATCGACTGTCAGTCAAAGAGTACTTGCTGTCAATGTCACAATGTTCCTCCGGGAAATATTTTCAAACCGCCGACCGCCGTATTTCGTAAAAAAATTCTCTAAAAACAAAACTAAAGCAGTGTATGAACTCCCCGACTAAACTATGCTGAAATATAACGCGTACAAGTGTGACAGAGTACTTAACATAAAAGAAGACCCGGATTGTCGTTATATCGGTAAGTAAATCTCTTGCCGGGAGACAAATTGTTTAAACTGTTTTTCATTACATATTATATGTTTGGAGAGAGCTATGTTCGGTGTTTAACTGAGAAATCACATCTGATACGAAAAGATACGTCAGAGATCTAAAGTAGTCGACATAACTCGGAAAATTTGCAAGCTGAAATGGCAAAGGGTTGGTCAGATTTGCCGAAGACCTGACAACCGGTGTAGTGTCAAAGTTCTGAAACTGAGACCGCGAACTAGCAGGAGTAGGGTGGACTGCCCCGCTGTCCACCAGACAGACAACCTAAGCGGACAGAGTCTTATGGCGCGCCTTAAGAGAATCCTATGTTCTGCAGTCGATGATGATAATAGGCTGATGATGATAATGATAATAATAGGCTGATGATGATGATGATAATAGGCTGATGATGATGATGATAATAGGCTGATGATGATGATGATGATAATAGGCTGATAAATGATGATGATGATGATTTACATAAAACCAATAAATTATGTCATTATTTTGTAAACTTGTAAACTATTTAATTATTTATTGTTAAGAGTCCCCATTTGACCCTTTACGTACCAGTGCAAAATTCCGGACACGCATTCGGCAAAGATTTTTCCACTAAGAAATCTTTTTAGCCTTAAATTAATTTGAACGCAAGTTACTTACATTATGTGTACATTATTATTTACAGAATAAAAAGAAAGTATCCATGAATCCAGCATAATTTCTGAAGGAAAAGATACGGAGCGGAGACCATGCGTTGTCAGACCTAACTGTGAAAACAGAGAAAAATCTAAAACTACAACGGAGACTGCTACTACTCAGCCCAGTACCTGGAACGTTAGTATCCTATAAAGTAGTACTATACTTTTAATTCTAGCGTACTGTATGATTCACCCATCCACTGCCAGCATTATTGTAATGAAGCATGAACCAACTTAAATACATATCTACCTACTCAATAACCATATATGAAACATAACAAAATAAGTAGTTCATGTTGTAAAAAAAATATTTTAAATTATAGTTAATCTTAATTTGCTTAATATTGAATTGCCGTGCAACGCTGCTGATAGTTTATTTTTTTAGTCCCTCTCTACGACTTAAGGTTCAATTCTATGTTGACCTTTTAACTGAAAGTCATCCTTAACTCCTGTCAATAAAGCATTATTTTGACTATCATATTTGAGTCCAAATTTCTTGAAGAATAATATTATGTGTATTGTTTCAGACTCAAGAAACCAATGTACCAGTCAAAATTATAAACCGGAACTGTACCTATAAATAACTATGATATGATTATAATATCCATAAAAATGAAGAAATCATTGACGGAGAGATCGAAACATTGATGGCAACGATTTTGAACCGCCCTTTAGATTAATACAATTCTCATATTACAATCTACATTTCAGGACTCTTAGTTAATCTGGTTAAGGATTGAAGAAACAGATCTGTTATATAAATTCAATGATAATACTACAACTGCTTATGTTTTAAATTTACAATTACTTAAATTTATTTAAATCTGATGATTCGGATCATAATGACTACGAGTATTTCTATTAGTTTGTATCATCATGACTATTTTAGATCCCTTAGGAAAACTAGAATGCCGAAAACAACTGCTATAAAAATTAGTTTGTGAATTTACCCTACCAATTTAAAATATAAATTAAATAAGTAAACTTATTATTTTGTTTGAAAATTTCTATTTTCCCACATTTTCTATCTCAAATATTATTTACCATTATTAGAGTTGATTCTACAAATTCATGCTCATATCAAAAATAGATTCTGAATTATTTCCTACTTTTTAAAGTTGACTCTTAACTATTATATTTATCTAAGCCTTAGGTAGATACCCCTTGATTATGGAATCGTATTGATTTTTATTTTTGAAACCATAAAAGGAAAACTAAATCTAATAATTGATTTCTGCATTCAGCCATGGAATATATAAGATGATTATTTTTCAAATTACTATGAAAACTTTACAAGGAAGTATAAAAATTCATCTTCATAAAACACAATGACACAGTCATGTGTAAGTTTTTCTTATCATTAACTCATTTAGGTACTTCCAATTAAGATCTTTTCGTAATAAATAAGCAACTGAACCAATTATATTTTTGTGTTTTTTTTTTTCATTCATTAATCACAATAAACCTCATGTCCTAAAATAACATCTAAGGCTCCACCAAAGCTACTTACTGATGTTTTCAGACCTTGTGAAAAGACATATTAGCCATTAGGATTGGCGAACACTCCACCGAGAAGAGTGTAGCTCTTAAGATGATGATGATGGTAATACCTACATTGCAAACATTTGATTTCCCATTCAAAGAGAACCCTGTGACCCCTTACCAGACTATTTGGAAATATGCATTATTTAGATTAATAACACATGAACTTTGCTCCATGAAATGAATTCATTACATCTAACTGTACAGTTGATTTTTCTGTTTCAACTATTGTGATTTTATTAATCTCTCTTGAAAGAACCAACAGATTTTTGAGTAGAAGTCAGTGGACTAGCTACAGCAAGATGCAGCTGGTAACAATTCCGTGTTCCTCCATCCTTTTACTTAATCTCTTATTTACTTAAAAGCTATTTCATCTTCATTGATTTATATCATGATCATAAGACCGCATGACGAATTATTTTCTAGTTTCTACCTCGGTATCTTTAATCATCAATTCCGTATATTTCCTATAATTATATAAATATTCCATTTACAACAAAAGAAAGTTATTAAATCAACCCCATCAAAACTCTATTCATTTTATTCTATACACCCCCCCATATTTACAACTTCAGCAATCTATACACTCTCACCCCCCCACGTTTACAACTTTATTAATCTATCAGCTGTCGCCCGCGACTTCGTCTGCGTTACCCGGATAATATGTACCCTATGCGTTATCCAGGCCATGGCCCATCTGTATGCCAAATTTCATCGAAATCCGTTCAGTAGTTTTTACGTGAAAGAGTAACAAACATCCATACCTTCAAACTTTCGCGTTTATAATATTAGTAGGATTACTCTCACCTCAAATTCTTACATCTCTTCACCAGATACCTTCTCACTTGATATTAGCATACTGGTATCATAATTATATTTCTACCCCTATATTTACTATTCTAGGTATTATAAAATATTAACTAACTTAACAAACATACACCCCCCCTTTTCTTATACTTTTAAAACTCTATCATCATATTATTTCCTAAATCCATAAGTAAATAATGCTACTAAAACGTAAATCTGCAGTAATTAATTATAAAACAACGATTGCTGTATCCGAACGTTAGAATAAAAACTTTTCCTTATGTCTCCTACAATCTCATAAATTTTTGTTATCTGTGATATTCTTTCCTACGACCACAGATCATTAATATGTAGCAAGCTTCAGATGCGACGGTAAAATTTACTCTTAGTTCCAGAATTTCCGCTATGGCGCTACTATCTATGTAATATTATAAGATGTTCTACCATTGACCAATGATAACGTTTCATGTCATAAAAGAAAATGCGACTTCAGCGCCTCAATGGGAATATCGGAACTAAAACTGTCATAGGCCTGACAATGGCGTTAAAAATTGAAATTATTCAACAACGTAGTGTTTATATTAAACAAGGAAAAATTCAACTATTTCCATGGAAGCTTCACTGGAAAAATAAACCATCTAAAACTATCAAGACACGAAAGCTACAACTTGATTCAAAACCAATCACCGTTTCCCAACTCCAATATAGCAATTGAGTAAACATTGGATATGGCGGCCGCAAGATCTAAAAACTACTACTGAAGTTACAATCATTGCTTTATTGCTACGGAAATAGTCCAAGGAAAACCCGGAACTGAGAAAACGTCTGCAAGTACAACGAAATACCTAACATCATCACGCGCTTACAAAAACGAGACGGTTTCTTTTCAAACTAAATCCTCAAACAAACATAATATTAACATAGCATAGCATGAAGCCTAGATTCCATCACACCATGTTCTACCCAACATTTGACTAAGTGACTGATTTCCTATTAGTGTCTTATCAGAAAACCTGCCTAGGAAAGTGCGATAAAGTGAAACTATGAGTGAACTCCTAATTATTTTTAAGTAGTGCTATATCAGGTGGTGGGTACAATGTTTATCTTATTGTAAAAATTAAATCATTTTATTCTTGAATTCTTTGAGTTTTCCTTTACCTACCTACAACTAGCTTACTTTAAAACGTCTAGCATGATTCCCCACA
The DNA here is from genome assembly GCA_927399405.1 of Agonopterix arenella. Taxonomy (NCBI): domain Eukaryota; kingdom Metazoa; phylum Arthropoda; class Insecta; order Lepidoptera; family Depressariidae; genus Agonopterix; species Agonopterix arenella. Next base: position 12,845,490 of record OV656695.1, on the reverse strand, counting down.
CACGAGCGACATTTTTCTATGTGCGCGACGCGCCTTTGCTACAAAATAAATTATTCCCACTCTTTTCAAAGATTGAAAACCACAATTACCGAAACATGTTATATAGATAATAGTCGAGCCGCACGCTAATTGTGACATCATGCTAGAGGGTCTGATCATTACAAATAGACAAAACTAAGTCCTTCTTTCCATTTCACGAGGCAACAAATTGTGGCTGAGCCACTTTAAATTAATTAACATACATACATACTTGATACATACACAACAAACATACATTAATAACCTCACGACTTATGCCATAAAGGACTAATAGAAACCATAAATCTCCTTTAGCTATCCTAAACACTATGTACTAGTACTAATTATATTTCCTATTCATAAAATAGATAGTGAAAAGAATTTGACAAATAAATTTGCCAGCAAAATGTAAATATTTCTAAACTTGGACATGCAAACCAAATAGCAACAAGCCAGAATTCTTTTAACTATTTAACCTATTAACCTATTCAACCCAATCTACAGAATATTAAGTGTAATTCAATCTTGGTCTCAGCCAACGAAATGTAACGAATACTGGTCGAGACCAACCAAAGGTAAAACTCTCATACTGGTCACTCGGCTCCTTATTGTACTAGTACTAAATTGTATTATCCTATGCTAACTAAGAAATAATTTGAATCTAATTCAATAATCCTGGTCACGGCACCAAACTGTAACGGACCTAACCTAACCTATCTAACTATTCTAGATTCTATATACCCACTACTTATTAAATTATTTATGATATAACTAAGACTATCTTGTTTTTTCGATTCTAATAAGCTAAAGATATGTAATACCTAATCTTTAAGTTATCCATAGAACTATTCCATAACAACAGACTTAATTTACATCTAAACTTAAATCTACCTAATTATCTACACTTAAACTAAAAATTGGCCAGAAGGAGTGATTGTCTAGGAACCCACATTATGTAGTAGAAACTCAGATTCTTTTAGAAGGACTTAGTGACTTAGATCTTATTTGCAATGTACCCAAAATAATTCTAACCTGAATAATACCTATCCTAACCAAGTATACAGGGCGTAGGTCTGAATTAGATAATATCATAAGAAAATGGTAAGCATAAATTGATTTAGACAACATTGTGATTGTTTTTTAGGGGAGACCCCAACCATGTGGCCGGATACTAGAAATATCAGAGAAGAATATTAAATATTTCTGTTGTGAATGTCATCATTTGGTAGACATTTGGAATATGAGTAGAATTAATGATATTTTCAGCTTTATCTTTTGAAGTGTAACGTCTCCAATCATTTTTGTATGGAGATTAGCTACGGGCTGCTCTCTGCTCACCCAAAGACAAGCAAAAACTATCAGGACCTCAAGTTGACTTTTTCAAGAGGTTTATTATGTTATATTATTAATATTTAGATCTCTTAATTAAGACTTCTTATGTAAATCTTGTAAATAAAGTTCCTTCTCAAATACTTCTATTGGATAGGGTATGGCCTTAAAAAAGGATTCTACTACCACGTCACTAGGGACCTAACTGCAGAGAAGATGTGGCCAGAACCTCTACAGTGATACCTTCAAGTATTCAACAACTTTAGTATGAAACCAGTAAGTATGAGTAAGTATTTAATATTAAAATAGAGGACTATAATGATTACTTTTATTTGTAGTTCTAGTCAGTTTGTCAGAGTCATTGAGACAGTTAATATAATACTAGGAAAATAAACTATGAATCTGAGCAAATTCAGTGGATGTGTCTTTCTTTAATATGCTTAATATTCTCTATTAAATAGTCAGCCACTTTGAAGATAAGTTCATACTAATTTCTCAATTTAGTACCAATCTACTATAAAACCAATATTGTAAAGAGAAGATATTGTTAGAGTTTAAAATTACCTCCCTAATTAATTAAGATCAAGATAATATTATTTTCCTATGAATTCTAACATCAATTATTCCCAATATTAATCTAAGTAGCTATGATACCTATCCTATCCTAGCTTATTCCTACAATAAACGTGAATTTAATAAACTAACCAATGTCTAAAATATTCCTATTCTAAAGAAGTTTCCCTAAGGTTTGAAACACTCCGGTGTAAGAGTATTCCGCAATACTAGAGGCAGGCCTCACATTTACATTTAATTGTGTAGGTGTGTAATGTAGGTCTTCCCGTGATTGTCTAGGGAAGAAACCTTCTGACTAGCTAAGTTAAACGGTTCGAGGGTGGAGCCCTCTAAGTGTACCTAACCCTATTCCATGTGTAATGCTCATATCACGGCCGAAGCCATAAGTTGTGATATGAACGGTCCCTACAGTAAAAGTGTCATATGTTAAGGGGACTAGATTTCGTACGCCGAGCATAAGGTACTAAGGCCCCCTAAAGGACTCCCTCCACTTCGACGGTGGGATACCCCGTAACAATACACCCAGCTTACGAAACCTATGTGGCTATAGATTGTTATGTCGGTAAAGAACAATCCCTGGCACACCACAAGACCAGGCTAAACAATGGAAGCTATAAGCGCTTTCACCTTTAACACCGCAAGGTGTAAAAGGAGCCTATAACCCACGATACTTCATCGTGTTCCGTAATACCCTTCAAGCTCACAATTTAAACATTAACCCCAAATAAATGAATTTAGTAAATAATTAAAGATATGAAAACCCCAGAATTTATCCCAAAAATCAATAAAGAAAGTTTACCGCTTCCCCTTGAATTACTTTACAAATTATCAACAAAATCTCCCATATGTAGGTACGTAGAAAATTTAAATAAAATCAAAACACCAACCGGCAGCGAGTGAGCTCAAAGAATGTTAAACGTTGAAAGACCCGTCCCCCTCTCGAACCCGCCTATTTATGCTCATCAAAAGGTGGTCGATATGGGCAATATGGGCAATATGGGCAATATGGGCGAAATTTTAACAAACAAAATTGAACCTTAACTCGATGAAAATAAGGTCGTGTCCAGTTAATTCTAAAGATATTTATTCTTTCAACGATAATGATCTCTATAACTATAGAAATAAGGTTGTTACGTTTCGCCTTAAGATAATGCAATATTAGTATTATTTCGTAAAACATACTACTTAGATCATGCGGCTTTCCCACTTATTTAATTTATTCAAGGATTTTTATTCTTTTTAAAGAATAAATTCTATTATTTGACTTATGTACTTAGAAACTATATCTGACTAATGTTATATTTGTGAATCGAACGAGTAGCTAGCATGATAGCTTCTTGTTACAATTTGTCAAATATTTTTGATGTCCCTCAATCCCTCAATTAATCTTCCTAAACCAGTTTTTAATAACAGTTTATTTTGAGAAATAGTTTAAATATCGGAGCCGATGTAAACAATATCATTACTTTTATGTTACTGAATCTTGATATAACTTTAGTAGCGAGTAAGCAGTTATATCAGCACTGCAGGAAATACCGGCCCAAAAGTAGATCACTCTCATTTTCATCGATCTCAAACTATTTACTCACGTCTCAATATCACACGCAATATTTACTCGCTTCCCTATTGCGGAAGTGTATGAATAATCTTGTAGTAAATCTTCAATAAAAAAAGAACTGAGATAAGAGATTTGCGTAGGAGCAAGATGCCTAAAAGAACCACATTTATATTTACAATCCTTATTTGTCGGGACGGTATCTTTGTTTGCCTTGACCCACCTTTTGCCTTTGTACATAAAAATGTAATTTGTTTCAATTGGGCACATCCAACCACTTGTGATATAGAACTCTGTATTTCTTTATGATCCTTTCACAAATTGTGTTTTATTTGAATACAAACATAGCGATAACTAAAGATAGAAACAGTGGCTCGAACATACTATGTAATAAGTACTATAATCCTGTATTTACTTATCCAATATCGATACCACATCGGCAAATACTAAATCAAATAAACTACTAATAAATAAGACTTAACAAGCTTATGTAAGGCAATGCATCTAGGAGCTTATACAAGCTTCCGATAATTTTTCGATGAGGTAGCTCGGGCTATACTTAGTGCCTAGTTTATTTACGAAACGATATGTACTTAGCAGCCTTCGCTTGTCAGCGACAGCAGTAATTAATTACAGTACCACCCCCCTCCACTCTTCCACCGAATTGGAGTTAACTAGACGTGGTTCGTTTCGATAGTGGGGTTTTGACATTCGATCAGATGGGAGACCTAAAAGGTTTCAGAGATTGAGTTGCCTAATATTGAGTCATGGGATCAATTAATTTGTTTTTATGGATATTGCGCGTTCATGATTTTCACGTCCGAGAACACATCAAATATTACATGCTGCCGGTAATAAAGCTTTCTTAATATAGGTACTTTTAATGGTGCTATCCGAAGCACGGAATCATTTTTCTTTTCAGACAATCGGGTGATTCAGCCTGCAATGTCCTAACCAACTAGGGAAAAACGCATAAAGTGACATATCACTAGGTGTCCCCCGTGGGAATTGAACCCACGACCTCCGTGTCGAGAGCCAATGCTCTTAACCACTAGACCACGGAGGCATCTGCTGTGAAAGTTAGTCAATGCCATGGTCGTAAAACTCGGTTGAGGAAATTTTAGGTACATTTTATTCCATTAAGAATGGGATATTTGACCGACTTTGTATTGGGGGAGAATGAATCAATTTCAACAGTGATGAACCTATGTCTTTTTATTATGCCTATTTTAAACCATTGAGGTATGTTGTTATGTAACAAATATGTCAAGTTCTACAGTACACAATGCCATCAATTAATGTTATTGGACCCGTACAAAGTGCCATAAAACGCACAAGGATTTCAACAAGAGCTCGTAAAAATGCACCTTTGAGTAACAAGAAGCTAATGTGATTGGACAGCCTCTGCGAGGTGCATTACCGTCGAACAAGCCAGTAATGCCGTCTACGTGTAATACTTTTTCTCAGATACTACAATAGTACAGACATCTTTGTGCAAGACGAGGGTGAAGTTCCAAAAGTGTGCAACTGAATTCTGCAGCTTGAAGAGATACGCGCCTCAAGCGAGCCGTACATAATACGCCCGATAATATATTCAGATCGCATTTATTCGCACTGAAACAAGGTTTTGTTAGTGCCGGTGAGACAATCCCCTAGAGCTAGACTTTTTGAAAAGCCTTTGAAGATAAATTTAGTGGCAGAGAAACTAGAGAATCTTTGAAAAAGATTTGAATCCGGTTAGAATATCAAGTGTACATAAGATCTATCTAGTTTGGATTCGAAGGTTCTTATCTATCAGCTCTCCTCCGCCCGTGTTAGAGACCTTTGTAATAGTTAATAACCCGTATTGAGAAGGTAACTGATGATAAGATCTGTCAGATATAAACCTAGAACGTCAAAAGCCATGCTCGGATTTCACTCTGCAATTCGAATCGCAATTCTGTCTTAAACATTTCATCATTCCCCTCTGAGAAATATAACAGGTGCAGATTTTTGTTTGCCGTTATTCCAATCAAATTCTATGATCAGGTCTAACTCGTACTGAAATTCAAACCCCTTTTCGTATTATAGAGTGAGCGTCCATAAATCCCTGAGCACATTAGAATTTCAGCGAACCGACGCGAAGCTCCAACGAACAACTACTTTTCCAATATGTCATTGAAGAAGATACCAAGAAGTTATATTAAAGTAAATGTACTTTGTAAACCGAATAACATGCAATCCTATTTTAACGGAGGAGTTAAGAAAATGAAAAACGAATTTAAGATGCTGAATACTCCGTACTTGGGGTGCGCTCTTGGTCGGTTTTTTATCGAATCCCAATGATTTTGACTTTGTGTAGATAGATATCATTCATTCCATTTGGTGTATGAGAAAAATACGCTGGAATAGAAAAATTGGAATCCGTTTATAGATCCTCTGATTACTGGAAGCTCTGGAACCTAGAACATACACCGGCTTAAATGAAAACTAACGATACTTTTTTCGCTCTTGTAAATCCTACATGTACCTAGACGGTAATGTATTTTTAAAATGGAAATTCGCGAATCCGAAATGGTAATAATATTTTTCCTGTATATTAATATCTGTATATTAATAATTATGCTTTAGGAACATAATTGTCTACTTCCTATAAAGTTGAATTTTCAACATGTTGGATTCTGAAAAATATGTATTTCCCAAAATGTTGACTTGCTGTAATGTAGAATACCTATTCAATGCATACAGGGTGTAAGTGTAAACAGTTGCATTACTTTAAGGGGTGATTGTACCCATGATTGTGTAGTCTTTTGTTTAAGAACCAAGTGCAGCTAAAAGCTTACCTGTAAATAACTTGGTTCCGTTTGTAGCAGCTTGGAGAGTCAGAACATAGTCAAAAGAGCAACATCAATCCAGTTGTCGCTTTTACCTGCCAAGCTTGCGGTTGAGTCTGCCGCTCTCGTATTGACTTATGTACCAACTATTCGATGTTCTGCGCTTATACAGCAACTTCAAAGTGTTCATAAAACATCTACTGCTAAAATCATCTGCAGGATGATACGTATATTCTCGAAATGCTTGTCGGAAATAAACTTCTTTCCTAGCTTGACTGGCCTAAACAAAAGTAGTCATTTGTTGACTTTACGATAAAAAGGTGATTTTGATTTACATAAAGTGGTTTATTCTAGAAATACATTATATTTAAAATGTAAATATAAACATTATTAAGCGTACATCCAGGTTTCCTCACGATATTTTCCTTCCGTAGAGAGGAAACCTTTATTCGCTAAAGAAGAAATTCTAATGAGTATGTGAATTCTCCCAATCCCCATTGGGCGCGCGTGATGGACTAATGCCCATACACCTTGAGGGTGGGCTTGTGCTCTGCACGTATATAGGCTGATAATGATAATAATAAACAAGCTTAATCTAAAGCGTAAAAACGCTGTCTAGCTCCACACTGTGGCATGGACACCAGGGCAATGGCTATATTTCCTCAGGAACGGCGGGACTGAGTCGCTGTGCGAGATATGAGCCGGCCCGTAGGTCCCAGAAGTACTGGATGAGCCTGGTGGAGGCTTTGATGAGGTAGCTGCATCTTCGTCTACAACGACCACACGTTCCGACGCGGTGGTAGCTTCAAAAAATGATTTGACGTTTAAGAGGATAGACGGGTATAGTTTTTTCCATACAAACGTATTTCCTGTTTCCTCTATGTATAATGACACTAGAGAAAAAAAAAAACCATACAATCTATGTTACCTCTGCTATGTCCTATGTTTAGATTTTTTGCATTAATTAATTACCGTAAGAACTAGGGACCTTTGAAAACGACAAATTTTACCGCCCGTTTTTAGACATCCAGCAAATATTTGAAGAATATAAAGAAAAAAAAGCAAAACATACTGACATATCCAAAGTCTTTCTCATATTATTCTTGAAAGAATTATTAAAATCGGTTTATAAGGAGAAACCAGGGGAATGCAAAATGCTGATTTCGTCAATTTTATGTAGAAAAAATGGGTCCGAGCTACAGTTGTCACTCTAGTCGGCGGGGTGTATGGGTGGGGCGGTTTGGAAAACTACGTATACAGTCGGAAAAGTGATCTATTCTCCAAACTTCCATTTCAGCCCGCCTATACTCTTAATAAGTGGACTTCAAGTTCCTATTGAATAAATTATTTTGATTTTGAGTTTGGCAGGTATTAAGAGATATTCAATCACGTACTTTAGAATTTCAAGAGGACGCCATAAAATAATAAGTACCTATCCAAATAGGTACAAATTTAAGGGACGGTTCATTGAGCAACTATCGCAAATGGCTTATTACGTAAGCTTATTTCGGGATTTATTGAATGGATGTGATAAGTGCCTTAAGTCGCGGTTTGTTTACATAGGATAGGAGGATTGTTAAGGTTAGAACTTCAATTAACGACCTCTTAAGCAGGAATCCAAGCTTACTCAGTTTTAATAAGATCAAATATTGGCTTGGGACACAATATTACTGGATTTGTTTTCTTATGTTTACTGCTGGACCGTATACGGTCCATAGCCTGTGTCGGTGCAGCCTTAAGATAACACACAGTCATAACATGACAAAACGTTCAAAAAATTATAGTTAAACGGTATACCGTATTTTGTCATGTTATGACTGTGTGTTACTTCTTAAGGATGCACCGAGTCTATTGTGCTGCTCTCAATCGTATTTTTTTATTCCTTAACAATTAAACAATATTTCACAACAAAAAAAACAAGAATATAAATTAATTGTAGTCATTACTGATTTTCAATTTATCGAGTCACTGCGGATTTGTTTTTATAATGTTTGTAGTTATTATCTTTAAAACCACCAAATGTGACCTCTTTTGGCGGTTTTAATTTAACCTTGTTTTAACGATAATAGCTACAAGAATAAAACATAATTATCCGAAATGTTTCGATAAACTGAAAGCGAATCAGGACAATCAGGACTACAATATGACATTCTTGTTTTTGAAAATGTTGTTTAATTGTTTAGAAATAAAAAAATACGGTTGAGGGCAGCACAATAGGCACGGTAGGCTCTTAACAATAGACATTTACTCTATGGTTCGTGTTTGTTTCGTAAAACACCGTCTTCTTGCACATTACGTCGTGTTATGTTACATACAACGTTAGTACACATTATCTAGTAACGACTATGATTACCTCTATTAGTGTCTAATTCGCTAACAGCCTGACACGCTGTAATTGTATGACATTTGACGTTTAATAAATCCCTAGTCCTTAGGGTGGTTGCAGAGGGGTCAATTTTATACAAAACCTTGATGCACAATACGCGTAGACGGAATTAATAAAATTAATATTTTATGTATGGAAAAATAGTTTAGAAAATCTAGATGACGCGTCACAAATAACATTTGCAATTTATAATATAATTACGAAGGTATAAAGCTTTGCAATTTTTCATACAAAATTTTAAAAGCTTTATATCTTAGTGCTAACATACAGTACGAACACTCCCTGCCCCTCAAAAATTTTAACCTTACCCCCGTGAAAGACAGTAGAAGACGACACGTAGCCAATGGTGTGGTGTAGATGTAGTCCTGTCTCACTCGTACTCGGTCAGTATCACACGTGCTTACCTCTTCTTGTCAGCACGAACCCATTTGTATGAAGTTACAGAGAAGTTGTGGTTATGGCTTAGACCATTTAATTGAATGGGGACCATCATCGCTTTAGCATTCCCCTCTACCAAGTTACAAGATCAATTTGAATAGAATATAATATTTTTTTTTAACATACAATTTTATACTTTACGAGCGTTAACCCGCGACTTCGTCCGCACAAATTATATACCAGATTTTAAGTCAGATCATAAGCTATCAAACAAAAAAAGTTTAATCAAAATCGGTTCAGTAGTTTTTGCGTGATACTCGTTCAAACAAACAAACAAACGCACAAACAAACAGACAGACAAAAATCCAAAAATTGGTGAAATGGAATCAGGGACACCTAAAAACCATATCGTAACTTTTTTTTTGTTAATATCTTCAATGTACAGACACACTTCTGTTACAGCTTTATAATAGTATAGATTACTAAACGAGACAGCTTATAATAGCGGAATAATAACTTAAAACTAGTCTCGTTTCGGGGTTATTTTTTAACAATCAAAATTATAATCTAAAAAAATGGAATAAAATCCAAAGTTGCGAATTTCATGCTACCACGTCCCACGTAAAAAGTGTCAGAAAAGTTCGTTAGTTTTAGTATTACACGAGCCATAGTTAAATGGTCTAAGACCTAAGAGTTATGGTCGTCATTTAACAATCTATCTATCTATCTATACTATTATAAACCTGTAACAGGAAGTTTGTCTGTACATTGAAGATATTTAAAAAAGTTACGATATGGTTTTTAGGTGTCCCTGATTCCATTTCACCAATTTTTGGATTTTTTGTCTGTCTGTTTGTTTGTGTGTTAATTTGTTTGTTTGAACGAGTATCACGCAAAAACTACTGAACCGATTTTGATGAAACTTTTTTTGTTTGATAGCTTATGATCTGACTTAAAATCTGGTATATAATTTGTGCGGACGAAGTCGCGGGTTAAAGCTCGTAAATAATAAATTCATCCATGATTATTAAGCTCCAACAAAAGTCAATATATTTTATCCGAAGATTTCCGAAGTCCTTTCAAAGAGGAACACCTCAAAAATCTTAATTATAAGTCAATTAGGGTTGTTAAAAGGCTTCGCTTTCGCTAACAAGGCTAGGTGTAGATGTAGGTAAAGCGGCCGAAGTTATAATTGGGTGAATGAGTAGCGATCACAGGTTCGCGCCTGTCCCGCGTCTGGCCCAGAGGGTTGCCTGATATAATTTACTAAACATGGTACGAATAATACAAAATATACCTAACATTCCCATTTCGTAGTCCTTTACGACGTCTGCTCTAAACTATACATTTTATGCATTTGGTATTCAAGTTTTTTGATTCAAGAAACTAAAGTTTACTGACAGGTCCTACTAATTGGCCGATATGATCATTGCCTTAAATTGAAAAGTTTCAAATGATAAAAAATATAGCATAGAAACAATAAGAAATGCTTTTGAAAAGGACAAAATACTTAGTTCTCAAATGTCAATCAGATACCTAGTTAAATAGAATAGAAGAATTTTGATTAATTTGTTTTTATTTTCAATTAGGTACCGACTCCTTTTTGGCAACCCTGGACTTGAAGTAAATTAGTTAGCAACATACAGATACTTCGCCGAACTGTCTTGTTAGTATAATAGACATGCTAAAGTAGGTTTGCTCGATGCATGCGGCATGCCCCTGGCGTAAAAATCTCAACCATGCGTAGGGACTAGTTACGCGTGTAATTCTACTAACAAACATTTCTGCCACTTTTTGCGAACCCGAAACTTTGGATTTTATTTCCATAACTTTAGATTCTAATTTTTAACGTTAAAAATCATGAAAAGTAATCTCTCGTGAACCCCAAACGTTCTGAGTTCGACATTATTGTTTCGCAATTATAGGCTGTCTCGTTTAGTGATAAGGTATAAAATTGAATGTAAATGCACATGATTAATTGATCTTATACCGTGGCAGAGGGGAAATGCTACCGCAAGGGTAGTCCTTATAATAAATAGTCAAAGATACGAGATTAATTTAAAGAAAATCTATATATTTCGAAATTTTTGCCAAAAACTTGTAATTATAATGTAAAAAACAGCAATTTCATAGATCAAGACCAATTTGTAACTACCCCGAAAGGGATTATGGTCGTGAGTTTATGTATAATGCTTCGAAAGTTCGGTAGCAGTTCGGGCCCAAACTACTGATTTACAAAATAGTCTCAAAAGTTCGGTACTAGAACTAATTACCGAAAAACTTGAGACGACGGTATAAGATAAGAGGACATTTCGTTTACATATTGTAAGAATCATACGTGTGAACCACTTATTTCTCATTTAAGAGGCTTTGTGAAAAAATAGGATTCTTCAAAGCGTCATATATCAGGAAGTACTAACAGTAGGAGTATGATAGCGGATATGTGTAAATTGATCATATAATTGAAGTTTTGACAAGAGCCAAAACACGATTAAGACACATTTTCTCGATAGAAAACCAAGCCAAAGTAGCATAAACACGGATTATGCTAAACGGTGAATAATAGAAACACGAAACTTGATTAAAAAAAAAAAACAGATTGATATTTTACAAATTTTGATTAAAACAGAATTGAACTTACATAAATAGTACAATCACAATTAAATAAAGTTTGTTTTACGCTTGCGTCGTTTCAGGTGCGCACGCCGAACCATGTCTTTCTCTCGCATCAGGCAGTAATATAAGCTATCACACGCCCATTTCGCTTCAATTATTTTTCGACATCGGCCCTTAAACGTAAAATAAAAAGGCCATAAAGCTTTCATAATATATTTTGTCAGTACGTAACTTCATACGTTGTAATCACGAGGCGTATCGGTGAACGTCCTAAAATTACTGATTCCGTAGTTTAATTCCACTTAAGAAGCCAGCTAACATAACATTTATAACTATTGTTATAAGTGTGAAAATAGCTTGATTGGCGGGATTTCCTATGTAGAACAAAATCTACTCCACAGATTGTTTCTGCGACCTTCACTTTTTTCAAATGTTAGGTAAGTAAATAGGTGCCTAAAAAATACTAGCATATTCTGTACGTCTGAGCAAGGTCTGAGCTAATTTATTTTGTTAACAGCAACATAATACAACGTGTTAATAAATTAGCGCAAAACATCATACACCTCAACTGATTTATAACAAAATAATTAGATTGAAACAATAATTTCATTATTTTGATAATTAAAATTTAAAGTTATTCGCGTTTTAAGTTTTGGGGCAAAAATGATTTGTTATTATTTCAGCAATGAATGAAAGTGCTAACGTTGAGTACGTACATACATTTTAATAATCTTGTTTTGGTAGTAAGTAGGGTGAGTGTGCTCGTGCGGTGGGTTGACATCAGGTTCAGTAAATTTTAAATTTTACATACAAATTATTTAATGTTTTGAAAAAAATTACCCATGTTGAAACCATGATAATTCGATTTTGCTTTCGATTCTAAACAAACTACTTTCTAGTTTTGCGTTAATTCATTAACACGTTGTATAGGTGTTGTATTCGCCGTACTTCTTACACTGAATTTTGAAACTAATAAATTGACGTACGGCGGCGGCGTCCGTCTAGAGAAAATTACTTTAGGAACATTGCAATTTGGCAACATACCTAGTGAAACATTGCGTGAACATGGAACTTAAAATGTGGTTTTAGAATAGAATCATTTTTGTTAATGGAATATTCTGGTCCATCTACGACCGGACACGCTAAGCAATGTGTCGTTCGGTTTCTATTATCAAAACAAGGAATTTAACGTAACCAACTAAAATTAGAATTAATTTACTTCTGGGAATCAAATATCGTTCGTTGATAACTGGTGCCAGCCGCAAGCATATAGTTAGAGAAAAAAAATTGGATCATTTCCAACAATCGATTACATTTACTTCATCGTTAGCAGAAAATCATTTTGTATATTTATTATTACCTACATGTACAATTTGATTACAAGATCCATTCTTTAGCTGCAGGTTTCATAACGTATACAAAACAAAATTACACCCTGTATGTCGTCCTTATTACGTGGTGGTTTGGAGCGAGTATTGCAAATAAGTGCTAAGCCAGGCATGTCAAACATGCGGCCCACACTGCGCTTTCTTGCGTCCCGATCCCGTGATTTAGATGCAGTTAAGAAGTTAATTTCTGCAGATACAATTACCCCCAACTTGAAATAAACAACTTATAGTAAAAGACACATTCCTTGGATGAGAATGATTTTTTCTACTATTAAATAAACGATTAAGAGTATAGGCGGGCTCAAACGGTAATTTAGAGAATAGGTCACTTTATACACTGTATACGTATTTGTCCGATCCGCCCCACCCATACACCCCGCCGTCTTAAGTGTAATAGAGACAACTGCAGCTTGGACCGATTTTATCTACATAAAATCGACGAAATCTGCATTTCGTATTCCCCTGTTTCCTCCTCCAAAACTACACCGATTTTAATAATTCTTTCAAGAATAATACGAGAAAGACTTTGACCACGTCCGTATGTTTTGCTTTTTTTGTTTATTTCCGTCATATTTCTTTGCTGGATGTCTGAAAACGGGCGGTAAAAGTGGTAATTTTCGAAGGTCCCTTGTTCTTATAGTAATAAATTAAAGCAAAAAAGCAAAACATAGGGTCATAGCAGAGGTAACATAGATTGTATGGTAAAAAAATGTATGCTCTAGTGTCATTATTCGGGAGGAAACAGGGGAATACGTTTGTATGGAAAAAACTGTACCCACCTATCCTCTTAACAGTTCTTTTCAATGATCGATACAAATTCTCTATTAATTCTTTGCGGCTTACTGATTCCATTATCGTTATGGATGTGGCCCACCAATGAATTTGAGTTTGACATGCCTGTGCTAAGCTAATTATAGGTACGAAAGATCAATGCACTTTACAATTACACCTATGTCTGAATAATAACCCAATGCTATATCAGTGTGTAAAAATATATTTTGTTGTTTACCCATATCTATTGAATTACTCAAATATCCATACAATCAGTCTTATGGGGCCTCAAAGCAAATATTTGGCGGCCTCTTACCTTATCAAAGTTACAAAGTGTAGTGCAAATTGTGTTTTTTTTTTATATCTCTTTTGACAGCTGTCAATTTGATATCGCAGTAAGATTTATCGTGTGATCGATAGAAGAGACCTACTCATTCGATAAGAATTTGAAAAGCGTGAGATAAAACACTGGATGAATCTTCAATCTTACTTTATTTTCTTCGTGTTCAATTAGAATAGGAACGTTTTTTGAAACAAAAGCTCTCGACTAAGATTACATTCCGTTTTAAAGTGTTCTTATTTCTTGCAATAATATCGGGGAATGAGGAGAGAAACGCCTCGGGGATCGAAATAATTCCTTGTTGTATCCCACAGCGACAACAGTCCGCTTTCCAGGTCAAAAATGTTTGGAAGAAAGTGAAAAATATGGTTACAGACCGCAGTTCTCTTGCCATTTTATCTTAGGTTTAAGGATTAGGTTAGTTGAGAAAGGTAGTTCGTAGTTTCTTACTCTCAGTTCCTTTTTGGTAGATCTTTCATTGTCAGTTTCGCCTAGATTTTTTCATCCAAAAAGGGTTTGAGAAATTCATTTTTGAATTATAGCGTTTTAAATGGAGCATGAAATTTTTGTTTCTGATTTTATACTAACTAGCGGGCATCAGCAACGGCGGAGTATGAATGAATCAGTCACTTTCGATTCAGCATTAAAGCCTTATACGTCCCACTGCAGGGCACATGCTTACCCTCAGAGAGGGTGCATGGGCGATATCGTCTACCGACAAACATCGTGACGTGAGGTATACTGCGTACGCTGAAGAAGAAATTCCGAGTTGTGTGAGTTTGCAGGTTACCCCATGATGTTTTCGTTCACTATTTGAGAGCTGTCAGTTATGGACAAGTTAGAAAAACTCATTGGTACATGTCATGTCCTCCGTGCGGATTCGAACCTGGACCTCTAGATTGAGTTTCCAAAGCTCGCAACGCGCTACCGATGCTCGCGCTCGATTACCCAAGTACAAATACACGATTCCATAAGTGAATAATATAATCTTTAACACATGCATTGTATGAGATGTTATCTTAAAGATTTAACTTAACGTGTAACTTATAAATGCCACAGTATAGTATAGTAAACAATGGTTAGCCTTGTTAATGAACGTGAGCAGTTCAGACGCGAGGTCGTGGGAGCCGTTCGACCCATTACGAACCGCCATAATTATTGTATTTATTTTTCATTATTCGTGTCGCCATGTGCCTGTGCTACTCGTGCTATCTATGTACTGAAATCGTTGAACATTATTGAGTAAATATTAAAATACGAAGATAATCGGTTTACATAGAATAAATCAATATTACGTTTAAAAGCAATTAAACTAAACTTGATGTTACTGTAACTTATTATTTGTACGAAATAGTTCATACTCGATGCAAGATACTCGTAATACAGAATGTAAACTTAAATTTACATTTTAGACCATCAAACTGAAGAACTTTCATTCCATACATCCTATATGGAACAACAAATTTTTTTCGAAATTTCTATATTGGTTCCATAGTGTAAGTTGTTCAGTTTGATGGTCTCAAGCACCCCTTAAAGTTTGTAGTCTACACCCTATGTAAGAGAAATATAAAAAAGCTGATGTACTTATATATATAATAATATATCTAAATAATTATGTATAAGCTGAAACACCCTGTGGTGTAAGTGAAAGCCTAGCAAATACTAAAACGGTGAATTCAGACCATCAAACTGAGCAACTTTCACTATGGAACCTAACCCAGGAAACGCGAAAAAAAATCAGCTGTCCCTGACTGAGTTCACCGTTTCAGTATTTGCTAGGCTGTCACTTACACCCTGTATATCTAAATGTAATTATTCCTAGAAATTCGGGAAGGGTCGTCAACTCGGAAAAACTGCTACAACTACTATAATTCTATTTAAGAATGAAGTTGTAGCACTGCTCACATTTAGTATTAGTACCTAATTTAAGTTTCAGAATGGAATGATGTGACAAGTGGTGAGAGGTGGCTAGCCTTTCGCCCACATAAACACTGCATAATAAACCTTTATCCCTTAGTCGCCTCGTACGACACCCATGGGAAGAATTAGGGTGGTCCATTCTATGCCGTACAGTAGGACCAGGAAAATAATTCCGCTCGTCAATCTTCGTTTGCGCAGAGCATGACCGAGTCCCCGACAAAACCCGAAGTCATTTACCAATCAAAGGGTGCAAAGTCGTATAGCAGCGGAAAGGGCGCGAAGACAAATGAGCCAATAGCGTAAACGGATTGAAGGTGGCACATCCTGATTGGTCAATATAATTTCGCGCGCTATTAAAATTTGTCAACTGCGCAGGTAGATCGGTAAGACTTATAAACCTGGTACTACTGTACCCACACGGCAAATCAATTCATTTACAGTCATTCTGCAAATATTCTAACCTACCTGCAAGGTAGGCGAGGCGTCTCGCTACAAAGAGATTGGGTAATCCTCTAATAGATGTACAAACCGGGTAAATAACTAATGGTGTCTCACTGAATGCTAAAACGATGATATCATATCTCGTGCTCACGACATCACCGGAAGGTTAGCGTGAAGGTAATCTGGTCGCGTTTGTTTTGCGACCAGTGGCTGTTTTCGCAAACGTAGGCTATTTTAGTTGATGAGGCTAGATTGCGTCAAGCGATAGGATGTTACGGAATATGTATGAAGTAAGAATGAATGAAGGTGTACTTAACCTCAGGAAATGTTTGATTGGCGACTTGTTACTAATTTATGTTGCATAAATTGAAATGTTCGAATTTTGCAACAGTGGCAATTCCTTCTGTGAGCTTCGCATTTGTGTAATAATATAAACAAGAACTTGTGTTTATTGGTGTAAAACTAAGAATTTATATCGTGAGTTTCAAATATGACCTTTGAAAATATAGTGATAGTAATTTCGGAATACAGGTACTAAAAAAAGGTTATCGCGTGGTAAACAAAAAATAAAAATAAAATGCAGAAACAAAAGGTAAGTATTTCTCTATTGGTCTGAATTTTTTTTTTTACTTTTTTTAGTCTAACTCGCGAGAGCAAACGACGGACAGTTTAAGGTGGTTCCATACAAAAGTTTGACGCACAATACGCGTAGACGGAATTAATAAAAGTAAAATTTTATATTATGGAAACATAGTTTAGAAAATCTAGTTGCCGCGTCACAAATAACATTTGCAATTTATAATATAATTACGAAGATATAAAGCTTTTAAAATTTTGTATGAAAAAATGCTAAGCTTTATATATTCGTAATCCATCTATACTAATATAAAACTGTAACAGGAAGTTTGTCTGTACATTGAAGATATTAACAAAAAAAAAGTTAAGATATGGTTTTTAGTTGTCCCTGATTCCATTTCACCAATTTTTGGATTTTTGGTCTGTCTGTTTGTTTGTGTGTTTGTTTGGGTGTTTGTTTGTTTGAACGAGCATCACACAAAAACTACTGAACCGATTTTGATGAAACTTTTTTTGTTTGATAGCTTATGATCTGACTTAAAATATGGTATATAATTTGTGCGGACGAAGTCGCGGGTTAACGCTCGTACTATTATAAAACTGTAACAGGAAGCTTGTCTGTAAATTGAAGATATTAACAAAAAAAAGTTACGATATGGTTTTTAGGTGTCCCTGATTAAATTTCACCAATTTTTGGATTTTGTGTCTGTCTGTTTGTTTGTGTGTTTGTTTGGGTGTTTGTTTGTGTGTTTGTTTGTTTGAACGAGCATCACGCAAAAACTACTGAACCGATTTTGATGAAACTTTTTTTGTTTGATAGCTTATGATCTGACTTAAAATCTGGTATATAATTTGAGCGGACGAAGTCGCGGGTTAACGCTCGTTACATTATAAATTGCAATTGTTATTTGTGACGCGGCAACTAGATTTTCTAAACAATTTTTCCATATATACAAAGTTACTTATATTAATACCGTCTACGCGTATTGCGCATCAAAGTTTTGTATAAAATTAAACCCTCTGCAACCACCTTAATATAGAAACTATAAAAGTTGACCATAATAATAACTCCACATCCACTATACTAATATTGGATACTGTTATAAAAATAAACAAGGACAGAGAAATAATACTGGCAGGACCTCAGTCCCGGAATCGCCATCCCATATTTTAGACGTACAATTCGGCGCAACTTTTGTCCGGTATTTGTCCGGGAATGTTTCGTGAAAATTCCCGAAATAGAAAGCCGTCCCACTCCCTGTGGGAACTAAGACGTTAAATCCCTGTTACGAGCACCTATTGAGCCTTTGCTCACTTCGTTAATGAATATAAATTGTCTTCTTAATTGTTACAAGGAATAAACACTTCCGCGGTGATCGTCACAAAAAGCTATGGAGTTGTATTTAGCTTCTCGTTGCTGGGCTCACTGACATGCTAGATTAAACATGTTAAGGTGGTTTCAGTCCATACAAAAGTTTGACGTACATTACGCGTAGATGGAATTAATAAAAGTAATATTTTATATATGGAAAAATAGTTTAGAAAATCTAGTTGCCGCGTCACAAATAACATTTGCAATTTATTAAATAATTACGAAGATATAAAGCTTTTAAAATTTTTTATGAAAAATTTCAAAGCTTTATATCTTCGTAATTATTTTATAAATTGCAAATCTTGTTTGTGACGCGGCATCTAGATTTTCTAAGCAATTTTTCCAAATATACAAAGTTACTTATATTAATACCGTCTACGCGTATTGTGCGTCATAGTTTTGTATAAAATTGACCCCCTGCAACCAGCTTAAGTTATTAAGTACATAGAAAATTTGTCGTTTATTTTTGCTAAATAATAAATATTTTGACGTGACGAATTCCGAATTTGAATAGAACCTATGTTGGAAACAGTAGATCCTGGTATTATATTGTTTGCGTACTTGCAAGTTTCTAGGTTGCTGTCATCGAATGAAACGCGTCAAAAGAATTGGAGGCACTCCTCAATGTCTTACAAATCTTCACATATGTGACTCATCGGTGTACGGAATGAAACTTGTTCGAAAGTCTTCTCCATGTTATTAGTAGAATATCCAGTTCGATAACAGAAACCGAGGGTAAGCGTAATTCGCTAAAATCAGATATGCTGAGAATTTTCCTAATAAAATTGAAGTTTTAGCTTTATATTTCCCTCATGGGCCCAAAACGTAATTTGCCCTGAATAGCAAATACCTGAAATGAGATAACAATTTAAATAAATTTCTCTTTTGTTACCCCCTTAGTTTCCTACTATTGACAAAACCAGGAAATTGTTGGGAAGTATTTTAATATCATAAAGAGTTTAGAGAAAAATTCTTAAATCTCTAAACTGATTAGGTTCAAACCTGAAATATATAAAGGCTACAAGATTACAGAGAATTATCAATGTAATCGCTTCAGGTTTGAAGATTTATATACAGGGTGGTTCAGACCAGATGATATAAATTTTTTTTAGTTTGCTGACTTGGGGCACCAGAAAAAATATTTTTAATTAGATTAATTTAAAATTTTGTGCACTGAAAATCGGGCTTGTTTTTTGTCATTGGGAGACAACTGTTAATAAGTAAAAACGCGGCAAAATAAAATTGCTCACATTGTCATTGAAATAGTTTAAAAAAAAAGTCCTTCAATATACAGATAAGCAAAAAATCTTTTCTTGTAATCGGGTGGGAACCCGTTTTTTTCCTGGCGGGTGGGTAATGGTAGGTTCCCAAGTCCAAATTCTAAAAAAAAACATATCCATCTGTTCTGGACCACCGTGTATATAAGACAACTAGATATATAAAAATTCAACGAAAAATAGCACAGCCAAAAGAGTTCCTAAAGAGCTCTTTAGCCAACTACCTGAAAGTAAAACATAACAAATACGACTAAGGCCCGATTCGACCAAACGCGAGTAAATTTTATTCTTAGATTAAGTCACCGGTTACTCTCGAGTAAACTGATTTTGTGTTTTACTAACCCTAATCTATGAATAAGTTGAGAGTAAATTTTACACGGCCAATTTTGACGGTGTAACCTTATAACGAGACTAATGAAATGTCAATGTCACATAATTAAAAAAAATTAAAATAAAAAGAAGCCTAACAAATTAAAACTGTATAACCTCACATTGCAATAATTACGGATACAATGACTTCTTTCGTTAGGTGGATTATACATTCGTTCTTTTAGGTTTTGAGTGGTAGAAGAAAAATGAAGTTATTTCGGAGTTAAATTGTTCCTTGTATAGTTACTCTTCTATAAATCAAAGTTTGGTCGAATCCGGCCTAAGTTTATTAATCAAATACAACGTATTAGTGCAACAGCATGCATATTTTTTATTTGTGTTATTGTGTCAATTCGTATAAAAATTAACTAAGATTTTATATGAGACTTGGAGTCTATAAAGTCAATGACAGATTGCAAATCAGCCAAAGCTTGTCATGAGTTTGAACACAGATCACTAAAACCTAAGGGAGATGTGAAAAGGGGGCGGGGCCAGTGTCGCAGCAATATGCGCAAAAACGGAACACATTGCTCGCGACAGTAATGACTGAATATATTATGAGGCTGAAAGCCAGTCGAGATATTATGTGTAAATAGTTTACAATGCTTGCGTAGTACTAACGCTTATTCTAACGTTGAGTTCTGATACCGCAATGGATAATGAGCACATTCAAGCTAACAAAATACTTTCTATCGCGTGGTACTGGTGGTAATGCGACACTTGGTTTCGTACTCAGCGCGTTGGTTGGCATCTCTCTAGAATCTAGATCTCTATGAGTTTGAACCATAAGCACTCTTATCTGCAAAATTACGTGTACAAGAGAGAATATTTTACAAAAATTCT
This sequence comes from Agonopterix arenella, assembly GCA_927399405.1. Taxonomy (NCBI): domain Eukaryota; kingdom Metazoa; phylum Arthropoda; class Insecta; order Lepidoptera; family Depressariidae; genus Agonopterix; species Agonopterix arenella. The sequence goes on along the minus strand of OV656695.1, from coordinate 12,824,525 downwards.
AGTTTCAACTATTATTTCACGTTATGGAACCAGTGTCACCCTTGGGACACCTTCTGCATTCTGTAGCAACATAGAACGATCCCCTTCACGCCCTGATGCATCCACTGCATTTGCAACCACTGAAAATTGTGTTGTTTCCTGAATTTTCACCTTTAACGTTTCTAAAGTGAAACATAATATCGCCTCGAAAATCTTCTTCGACACAGGAACCATTTTCGCTTACTATGAAAATTTAAAATATGCATCAAGTTTGTAAAGTTTAAAGTATAAACATGTTATTGTTGCCTTTCAATATTTTAAAAATAAAAGCGGTATTCTAGTTTGAAGACATGAAAGTAGGGCAATTATCGTGAGGCTCAAAATATCATTATACGGAGGAACTTAATCTTCATTCTAATTTAATTACGTTGTTACAAAGTGGACGATTAGTTGTGTGATCGATGTTGGAATACTTTGTTATGTTGTTTTTCGCAATCAGGTCAATAAACCAAACATACGACAAAGAAATTGAGGTTCGGGGAAATGGACGATTGTCCGTACAAGAAATTTGACGTTAAAGGAAACTGACGTACAGTACGACCAGGAAAATAATTCTGCTCGTCAATCTTCGTTTGCGCAGAGCAGGACCGAGTCCTCAACATAACCCGAAGTCATTTAGTAATCAAAGGGTGCAAAGTCGGATAGCAGCGAAAAGGGCGCGAAAACAAATTATCCAATAGCGTAAACGAATTGAAGGTGGCACATCCTGATTGGTCAATATAATTTCGCGCGCTATTAAAATTTGTCAACTGCGCAGGTACATCAGAAAGACTTATAACCCTGGTACTACTGTACCTACAAGGAAATTGGATACTGGACGTTTGGGGAAAAAGACGTAAACGACCTCCGCCATTTTCGACTAATCACTCATAATTGAAGAACTTTTCGGCCCCATCGGCCATCGGTTCTGCGAACAATGTGCCTCGCCCACTGCCACTGATAATTCGAAATTATAAACGTCAATCCAAGGAAGGTGTGACAAACCGACAAACGTAACATGCTTAAGATATACAGAACCATATGTTGGTCCATAATGTTCTGACGGTTTTTAATAGGATGATAGGTTCCATACATTTGGGTCGAGTAGGATTACAGATGTGATAGGCAACTGGAGTTTTTATCGCGATTTTGAAATTTTTCCCCTAGAGAAAGTTGTTTAGTATAATGGTCTCGTCATCCCCCTTAAAAAACTGCCTATATATCTCTCTCTACAGCTTCCGCTGGTATGATGAAATTTTTCATGTACCCTAGAATGCCCAAGATCCATTTTAAACCGGAGCCACGTGTGCATATCCGACAAAACTATCATATTACAAAACAGCCATGTTTTCACCTGAAACGGTGCTCTTTTCAGAATAGGTATCTTGATCACACTTATGTAGCTCAAACTCTACTGACAATGCACTAAGTTTGAATGATAAATAGTACTTTAGAGTCGAGAGTAGGTCGGATGCGACAAAGCGTCGACATCGTTTGATGGCAGATACGATATCGTATTCAACGCTTTTTCTATCGTAACATCTTTTATGGGTGATCTTTGTCACCGCATGGGTTATTCAAACGTATATGAATATCATTGGTTTTATTTTATATGAGCGTTAACCCCCGACTTTGTCCGCACAAATTATATACCAGATTTTAAGTCAGATCATAAGCTATCAAACAAAAAAAGTTTCATCAAAATCGGTTCAGTAGTTTTTGCGTGATACTCGTTCAAACAAACAAACAAACACCCAAACAAACAAACAGACAGACAAAAAATCCAAAAATTGGTGAAATGGAATCAGGGACACCTCAGGCCCACCAAAACCATATTGTAACTTTTTATTTTGTTAATATCTTCAATGTACAGACAAACTTCCTGTTACAGTTTTATAATAGTATAGATGAGCGTTAACCCCCGACTTTGTCCGCACAAATTATATACCAGATTTTAAGTCAGATCATTAGCTATCAAACAAAAAAGTTTCATCAAAATCGGTTCAGTAGTTTAAGCGTGATACTCGTTCAAACACACAAACAAACACCCAAACAAACACATTCTATCATTATTGTATCGATATTGTTACAATTCGAGGCCACGATACTTTCAATAGGCTAAACTTTTCTTGATTCCTTAATTCGTTTATTCCTTTAAATGTAGTGATTATCTTAAAGCACGAGATGTTATTTGGAGATCAGTCAAGGACAGTCTTAAAAGGTCATTAATAAAGTGTACATGGAACCGTACTTTAGACGAGCTTTGATCTCCCTCACTTCCTTTCTGTTTTGGTAGCTGTAGTGGGGAGGGGGGAGGGTTCTATTCTTTGTTCCACTTTAGGGTCTCATACTCTCTGATGAAAGGTGAAAATTACAGTTTTCAATAAAACTTTTCTACAAGCTCTTGTTTAAGAAACAATTCTACTTTTCGGTACCTTGTAACGATCGATTTTTTCCATGCCAAACGTCCTACGTTCGAATTCGGTTCCGGTACAGCCATGTGTGTACTACCTGGCAAACAACTTGAGCAATGGGGCGGGATTGAGGGGTGTGCGCAGCAGCACTTTCGCCAACATATTTTGTTCAGTCAAAGTTTTCGCCAAGTTGTTTTGCCGGCCATTATACAATGATATGCCATTATTATATACATGCAGCTTTAACAACGTTGCAACCAGTACCATGCTTTGACCTACAAAAAACACATTTGGAAGCAAAGATATCAAGCATACTTAGATCTTGTACGTCATATTTCTCACTTTTATTTATATGAGCATGAGGTTTTCGAGTGTTCATCAACTTTTGAGGCACGCATTGATTATAAAAGTTATACAGTATACAGGGTGTTAGGGTAATCAGTTGCATTACTTTGAGGGGTGAGTGTACCCATGATACTGAACAACTTTCCTAAAGAAACCTATAGGAAATTTGCAAACTTTTTTTTTCGACTTTTCTTTTTAACTTTTGATCAGCTGATTGCATTTAGTATGGAAAGTCCAACATTTTTTTTGCTAATTTCCTATTAGTTTCTTGGGTACTATCACCCCTTAAAGTAATTCAACTGTTCACCCTAACACGACATGCGAATTCTGAAAATTCCAGACCACAGACTGATTTGGACTTCAATCAACCGCTAAATACTTATTTTTGTTATGTTATAATATTATCGAATACCCAAAGAAAACATGTTTATTAGTCACTAGAGTTAACCCGCGACTTTGTCCGCACAAATTATATACCAGATTTTAAGTCAGATTATTAGTTATCAAACAAAAAAGTTTCATCATAATCGTGATGCGCGTTCAAAAAAACAAACAAACAGACGGACAAAAAATCCAAAAGTTGGTGATATGGAATCAGGGCACCTAAAAACCATATCGTAACACACTTCTGTTACAGTTTTATAATAGTTATACTGAGTAAATTTTTTATTAGGTTAACGACAAATGCCTTCGTCAAGTTATTAGATAATTATGAAATATCCCTGGTATGTAGGCAATTTGTAAGATGGACGGAACATTGAATCGGATGTCTGAACGGTATCCCCTCATTAGATCGGTTTTGGAGGAGAATTCTCCTGAGACGGGCATCCTGTTTATTGGTTACGTCAGCCGTATTGTTCCGCATCTATCTGGGTATTATAGTTCGGGTCCGTAGTAAGAACCCTGATGCAAGCCATTTTCGTCTTAAAGAGGTAGAAATACGAGTGATGTGTAGGGACTTCTTAGATGGTATTATACTAGATATCGGGTAGATGCGCTGCCAATACGATAGTTGTACAGATTTATCGATTGAAATGTAACACGATTTCGGACGCAAGCACATTTTAGCATTGAGATACAAATAACTCCATAAATCATTTAAGATGTACCTAGTATCTTGATAAAAATGTATGGCTTACCATTATGATTACTGTAATCTCCGATTTATGTATTTATCTAAGTGCTCACCACACATAATCTTCGTATAGCCGCAAGAATAATAGGTTGGGGAAAAAGTCTTTTCGCATTATAGTATGTATGAAAAATGGATGCCATTTTTGGAAAAGTGGAGCAAGATCGGCATATCAGTAGTTACGACGTAGCTGAATAACTTGACCACAAAACAGTGTTGGCGCATTTGAAAAAAACTGGGTACACAAAAAAGCTCGATATTTGGGTACCTCACGAGCTCACTGAAAGAAACCTAATGAACCGCGTACTCGTTTGTGATTCTTTATTACGACGTAATAAAACCGAACCATTTGTGAAGAAGCTGATAACTGGTGATGAAAAGTGGACCACGTACGACAAGAACGTGCGAAAAAGGTCGTGGTCAAAGGCCGGTCAGGCTTCACAGTCAGTAGCGAGACCCGGGTTAACTCGCAACAAGGTGATGCTGTGTGTGTGGTGGGATTGGAAGGGCTGCTTATTCATTATGAGCTGTTACCACCAAGCAGGACCATCGATTCTGAACTCTACCACGAACAATTGATGATATTAAATCAAGAAGTTGAGAGAAAGCGGCCGGAATTAATCATCAGAAGGGGTGTGGTTTTTCATAATGATAACGCTAGACCTCACACATCTTTAGCCACTCAGCAAAAATTAAGAGAGCTTGGCTGGGAGGTGTTAATACATCCGCCGTATAGTCCTGACCCTTCAGATTTCCACCTGTTTCGGTCTCTTCAGAATTCTTTAGGCAGTGTCAGGTTAACATCACGAGAAGACTGTCAAAACTACTTGTCGCGGTATTTGATCAGAAGCCCCAAAATTTCTATAGCAATGGGATCATGTCCCTACCTACAAGATGGCAAAATGTTATCGAACAAAATGGTACCTACATACTTTTGTTAAATGTAAATAAACTATATTAAAAAATGTTTTGAATTTTCTTAAAAAATGCGAAGAAACTTTTTCCCCAACCTAATATTATTTCCTCAGCCATCTACAAGGTGCTGCCAAGGGTATAATCCATTGACTGTCTGGGCCCGCATATGGTAACACTATCGAATTATCGTTAGATTGAGAGACTGTGATAGAGTGATAGTATTGCTTTCTAATAATAGTGTATTCTTTATAACAACATTTATTTTATCTAACAAGATTGAGTTATTTTTACTTGTTTTTTTTATATTAATGAATATTTTCATACATAGATGAATTTAGGTCATTGCTACAAAAACTATTTTTGCAAGACAATACTATCGCAATTAAACAAACTATCGATTAGACTAAGAGATAAGTGTACTTTTTGCAACCATCAGCTGCAAGGCTGAATCAGTGTTTATGGGGTGTAGAGCATCTCTGTGATGGGGACGGACCAGGTCTGCCTGCATAACTCCAGTCGGTTTAGAAGTTACTGATGTTTAAAGGTCAGGCTGATCTTATGATATTATTGTAGTATGCACTGTAGCTCTGTGAACAGAACAAAACTGACATAGTTCATTATTTGGTTTAAGAGTTACAGCCGTTCAAAGGTCCGACCTTTGAACGGCTGTATCTCCTAAACCGACTGGCAGTTCTTGTCAGTTTTTGTACTGTTCACATAGCTACAGTGCACACTACAATAACATCATACGATCAGCCTTGCAGCTAATCGTTAATTTTTTTACTGACCTTTAAACGTCTGTAGCTCCTAAACCGACTGAAGTTATGCAAGCAGACCTAGTCCATCCCCATCACAGAGATGCTCTACACCCCATAAACACTGAATCAGCCTTGCTGCTGATGATTGCAAAATGTACACTTATCTCTTATGATAGACAGTGCAATTATATCTATTTATAAATGTTATTATTTAATTTAAGCTCTTAAGGTACTCGTAACCTTTTCTCGAAACGATTAGGTGATCTTCGGTCTAGATAGATAGAGACTGAAGTTATGACAGCGTTCAAAAATACACCAAATAGCTTCGAGAAAAGGTACGGCAGTGCCGACACTGCCAGTCCTTTCGTAATGGCATGCTGGAACCCTGTACGTACTTGCATCTTGGATAATACATTTATGTGACTAGTAGCGTGTCAAGTAAGAACGTAGGTATGTAAGTAACAGATTTGCTCCGAGGCGTCTGGCAAGGATCCATGTGGTATACATATAGTCGAGCCAGCACGGCGGCGTCAGCCTGCGTGAATGTCTCAAGATATTATGTGTTGTCTATGTACTGTTTTGTCTACGTACTTATTGGCTAAAAACACAGACCCTTCTTATTTTAAGTCGGTTAAAAATTACTCCAATGATTATCTACCGTTCATTTTTATGTGCGAATGTTTTCATGCCAAAAGTGCTATTTTTGAATCGTGAGATTCAAATCATGACCTAATGAATACACAAACTTCATACTGTTTAGGTCATTTTCCACTGTTGATTTCAAAGTGTGACTTTCGAAAATCGCACTCCAGATTATTTACATGACTACAGCGTGGCTTTTATTCGATCAGATCACTGACAGTAATAATGTAGGTACATTACCGAAAACCCGTGATAAATCGGTACCATGTCTGACTATGTGATATACATACTCGTATATTGTATTAATCACAAGACAATTTGTTTTAGTTTTTGTATATAAAATAATATGATTTCATTTTCAATTGCATTCGTTTTCATATTCGTTTCAGTACATTCGTACTAAAAAGTAAAAACAGATTCTATTCTATGCTTATTTCGGTATTAATTACTCGAATGACACATACAGGCAAAGTCTTTTCAACCTCAACCTCTAAAATTATAATGAAAATAGCATACATCTGCCGCAAGCGCAACTCGTATTCATAAGGTCCGCCACATACATACGGAATAAACCTGATTCGGAATTAGTTCCGGATGGAGTATTGCCGCTTTCAGAGCCTTTTTACTAGATCTAGTGATTTTTTGATGTCTTAGGTGGAATATTTTAACGATTTGTAGTCATATCAAACAAGTGATTTTGAGCGTAGGCGTTAATGGACGATACCGTTTCGTGACGGTGCAGTTGCAACGTCGTTGCGGTATAGTTGCGAAATCGCCTACGTTTAAAAATCGCTTGTGTGATCATTATCACACAAGCGATTTTTAAACGTAGGATGAACCATTGTTCATGCCGATTATTTGCATTTTGTATGCACATTATGTCTAATGTTAAAACTGTCGATAATCTTTTGATATAGTTGCATAATATTGAAATACAATTTACAAATCATCATCGTAACGTCATGACCTCATCACATGATAGTAATTATCATGTAAGTATAGAAATTGTTTGTCCCGTTTTAGTAAATACCTAAAAATGCAATTGTCATTCATTTGGCATTTCATACATTTTTATTTTAGGCATTTTTGAACAGCGCTCTATTATTTTTTGTAACCATAGTTGACAACACTGAATCCAGAATCAGGATTCCGGATCGCAATTCCGTATGTGTGTGGCGGACCTAAAGGCAAGTGTCTTGTAGCATGCCAAATTTAGGATTTTTATCAGTCCCAGCTAACAAAATTGTGTAGCAATACGATCTTGTGTTAGTGATAAACTTCATCCAAAAGTTCGAGAGAAGAGATAGTATTATCTGATATGTACTTTATCAGACAGGTGATATTTCTGTGACATAAATAATTTTAGATCACCACTTCGATGCTCAATATAAGGAGTATAGATATAGTAGGTTAGGTAGGTACTAGAAATAATTCTCTTATCGCGGAATGGATAAAGTTTAAAAGTTATTCGGCTACTTACAAACCAATACACTAAAGTTAACTTAGGAATGGATTTTCATAATAACGTTAACGTTTTACTATGCCTAGCCTATGAATAACATTGGACCTCATTTTTTGCAATTTACAGGAAATCACGTTCAAGATACTTATTAGGTAATTGACCTGTATTTACCACACTTAATGCATATGCATAGCATATGCTCACGACTATATTCCCCGAGGGGGTAGTCAGAGATATTCTAAAACCTCAGAACATCCACGTTTCCCGAGTACCTAAACTCTGTCCAGTGTGACGGGGAGTGAGCCCGTCGCCACTTAAAGCACAATGATTGATTTGATTATTGATTGGTTATTCCTGATTCTAATTTGTGGCTTCATTTAACGTTCAAACCCATTCGACACAGCTCTATAAAATCAATCCCAATGTCTAACATCACAATCACTATTGAATGTCGATAAATTGGTTGTTGTAGAATGTATTATATCCAAAAATTTTCCATTTTAACACTTCCAGTCTTTTGTTTTCTATAGCTTCAAATGATAGTAAACGAAATTCAGTGACTCTGACAACAAATATTGGCTTTTGCTAGTCGTCCCATAAACGGACTAATAAAATTAAGCAGTCGTCCGACTATCGGATGAATATATAATTTTGACCGATGCCCTTATATTTTCGAGTGGACTTGGTAAACAGTAGCAATTCGGTTCTGGCAATCTGTGGCGTTCTGTGGTCGCAAGAAACCTAACATGCTCGTCGCTTCGCTCCTCGCTAACCTAACCGCCTGAGATAGATCTGGGGCACTATATACTATTACCTATTCTGTGTCTGGGGTCTAAAAGCCGGTCATAACCGGTCAAAATCACTTTTGCCTGATTGTCCGTTTATCGGACAACTAGAGTTTATTTTATTCGTCCGTTTAACGGACGACTAGACACTTCGAAAAATATTGCTGTCTTTGAAACATTCCGGTGTAGATCTTGGTGTGGAGAGCTAGCCAATATTGTCAAGATTCTATTGATTTGATTCTCTATCCGGACCCGGTCGCGTTAAATTTAAAATACTAGTAGCCCATTTTATTTATATCCCAATTGCCAATAACTTTTGTTGTGAATTAATTCATTAGATTCAGATAGATATTTATAGGTATAAATATATTGGTTTATAAAAATTCACGACCCATTTTGATCGGAATATTTGCTACAATTACTCATTTGCAAACGAGCAGTCATAGCAAGATAAATTTTTGCATATTTCAGGAAGGAATAAGATGGCTAGCCTTATCCATTATCACTTAGTCACCTCGTATGACACCGATGAATACAGATGAGGTGGTTTCCATCTATGAGATCTGCTAGACTTGTCAAATACTTCTGTAGACCATATTAACATAATCCATTTCGTATTTAAGGAAGAATTCCGATCCTAGGATGTGAGTTCCAAACCGGGAACCGCATGGCCGAGGCGACACGCTCGGGGCACCACACGCTCCTACGACTTGATCTACCTAATCCAACTGCACTGACTAAATGAATGGACTGAATGGCACTCCATATTCATTCACGTTCCGATCTCTGTAATGGTCGAATTTACGGATACGTATCGCCAGAAAATAAACAAGAAACTTTGGAATGATTTTCTGTCATGTTTCGTCCGTTGATATGCTTGTATAGACTTCATTAAGGATATTGAGATATCACTGGGAAGCTGGTTGAAAAACCAAATTATTCTATACTGATACAACGTTCTCTATGGAACCAACATCGAAAACGCGAGAAAAACAACAGCTGTCCCATAAATTTTGGTTGAGTAGGATTGCAGTTTTGTATGGAACAGCAGATTTCGCTATTTCAACCTTGGTCCAATAATGAAAGTTGTTCATTACGATGGTCTGATCATCCCCTTAAAACGGGTACACGGAGAATGTAAGAAAGGATATTTCGATATTCTAATTTTACGCGGATGAAGTCGCGGGAAAAAGCTAGCCGCATATACCTCCTACAGAAGAAAAAGAAGAATAAACACCAAACCAAACCAAAGGTTGTGGAAATCATATCCAGCAATGGACGTCTTACGGCTGAAATGCTGATGAAATAATACTTAAGGATTCTTTGACCAACTAAGATAAAAGTTTAAGAACTTCTGCAATCTAGGTCAGTCTAAATTGCTTGAACTCATTATATTTAATAGCATACAACGGCGATAACAATAATTGGATTCAGGGAAGCAGAAACCATAAAATTGAAATCAATTTTTGCAGCTACGGCTGTGTTTATGGTAAGGTTCGAATCCATAAAACACGTAGGTACTACAATTTGTCACAGACATCATTATTCAGCCTTTATTAATGTCTGCTGATTGAAAACTATACTTAAAATCATCAAGATAACGTCCAAAAATAGAAGAAACAAAACTCCAAGAAGCCCAAAAGAATGCTAAAAAGTTATAAAAGTGGAACAAATAAAGTTACTTAAGTACTTAGGGATCAATTTACGACTTCTTATGACAGTGTAAGATTTCAATACACAGAATATATATTTATCGTCTGCGTCGCCATATGATCACGATTTGGTAGTTGTAAAAATGCTTCCCCAACACAGAAGATTTTGAACTTAATCTATCTTGGCTTAGAATCGAAAATCTTTTACAGCAACCGAGGAAATTCCCGCTTATTTCTACGACTTCACCGCACTGTGATATTCACCCTTAACGCCGTGGGAAAAGGTACTTTATCTTTTGTCGCAATATAATATATTCAGTTCACAAAATGAATTGCGAGTGTTAGTAACTCCTAGTGAGCCTGCGAACATATTCGTAGGGATCTGTTGCTCCGTTCTTCTCTCTTATTGGTTACACGCTTCGGCGATATTGGATCCTATCTTAATTGTGTCTAAGGTTCTGTTTCATTAGTCAATAGTTGAAGGGATTTTCTTGGTAGAGTTTTCTTATCGTGGGTTGCGTATTTGTCAATGGTTGCCGGCGTTCCGTCGGAATATTGACTCAGTTTGTCGTTTCTAAGTACACTAATGAGTGTTGTAGTAAGCTTAATGTGCAATTTGCTACCACATTTAGATATCACGAAATGTTTGAGCAACTTGTTTCATTGTTTGCCTCCGTATTGAGTCTTGTAGGCGTCAACTTCAAGGTTCAATACAAAAAGTGTACAAGCAGGAAAATTAAATGCATCACATAATAAACGGGCATCAGACCATCAAACTGAACAACTTTCACTATGGAGACAACATCGAAATAAAGAAAAAAAATCACTAGTCCCAGAGAAATATCAATAGCTACTCGACCAAAATGTAAAAAGCAGTAGTTTTTGTTTCGCGATTTCAATGTTAGTTTGATAGTTTGAAGCACCCCATAAGTATTTAATTTTACATCCCCCCCTTTTTTTCTTTGTAGTTGATGAGATTCATCGTCATTATCATCATTACTCAAGACTTAGATTCTGTGACCCAGAGCAAGGAGTGTTTCCAAAAGCTTAGTAAACAGAATATAAAATGCAATGTATAATTTACTTTCTTTTAAATCATTGAAGCGTCGCGCTTTCGCACTAAAAGTTCATTCTAGGTTAGATTTACACAGTTAAGCCTTTTGAAAATGATTTTTATGGCTAAAGGGATAAGGTTTAATATCACGGAGTTTAGTGCAGAAATGCTGGATGCAATGCTATATAGAATAGAAGGCAGAGCCTCGCCCCGGTCGGTGTCGTGCAATTAACGTTTTTCAGGACGAGCGCCCCGGGGCATTGTGACGTCACACTCCACGTGGATGGGATAGCTGAAAACCGCCGGTGCTTAAGGCATCTTAAAAGTGTTGGATTTTATATCCGGCTTCAAGATTTTTCCTCTTAGGTGTATCTTTGAATTTAAAGGTTATTGACTTTGCAAGGTCGATTGGTAAGATAAACACGTCGTGCGGCTTACGAAAACATTACACATCAATGGAGAAAATCTGGTTTCGTTGGGAAACTTAAATGGAAATTGTTCTCTGAGAAATAAGTATTATTCTTTACAAACAAATCTGTTTCTTCAAACGTATCTGTATTTAAACACTGCGAAGTCGAGAGCATTATTCATAGTGTCATTTGAATAATGTCTATAATGTAACAGCGCATGCAACTACTCTACTACAAGATTTTGAAATATGACTATTAAAGTCAGAAGTGGGTTCGTGAACCTCAAGTACAATCTTGGCAACAGTTTTGCAAGTGTCTCCGTAGACAAATGAGCAATTTGCCGTCTCATCACAGGCGTAATGTTGCACAACGGCGGAGACCTCTTGCGACATGACTCGTGGCTTTCAAACCACACAAGAGCATCTCGAGCATGAAACTAAGGCAACGTCAGGGTTCGCTGGAACAGAGAGATTGAGAACAGGATTGGGAATTTTTGATCTTTTAACCGTAAGTCTGTCTTAGGCATCATATATTATAAATTTCATAACGGCTGGCCCACGACAATGAAGACTGGGCCACACAGAGTGCGGCTGCGGGCCGGTTGCGGACCGGCTGCGGGCCGGCAGTAGTTGTAAACTATGGAATTATATGCGAGGTGTCACGCTGCGGCTATCGTTCCACAGCTGTTCCGCAGCCGCGCCGAACTGCACGTAGTGTGACACCTTGCAGTTGGTCGGTCCCGATTTCGGCATACATTGCTGGATTTGTTCTCTTTATTTTAAAGTGTAGCGATCAAAGCAAGCAATGTGTGCCGAAATCGGCCCTAAATGTTGGATAATGTAATCGCTGCTTTAATTCCATAGTTTACAACTACTGCCGTCCCGCAGCCGGCCCGCAGCCGCCCTCTGTGTGGCCCAGCCTTAAAGGTGTGACGGTGTGAGTCAAGATATTTTGATGATGTTTGTTTTTATTTTTAAATATTTCGTAAATACTAGCTTTCCTTACATAAATGATTAGTCTTCGCTGAAGCGCAGTTAAGATCAATTATTTGTCTAAGTAGCTTTTATTAGAAAAAAAAATTATTTCATTGAAATCGGTCCATCTGTTTCGGTGCTAGGTGGATACAGACAGACAGAACTCTCGAAGCTTATAACACCCTTTTTTTCGTCAGAGGTTAAAAACTGTTAGCCAAAACGTTTCCATTCTCAAGACACGTGAGATCATCTCAAAGACTGCGCCTAACTAAACTTGTATAAAGAAAATATCTTTCGTGAAGAAAAGAAACACTCAAAAGTAATTTATATGAAAAATGCTTTTCGAAACGGTTAGGTACTTTGTTCGGGTAGTAAGTTTATTCCTTAAAACTGTAGCTGTGTACCGTATATACCTGCAAATTAATCGGTACCTGGAGAGTTGCTGACCGGCTGGCTGGATTACAAGCGCGCCAGTACTACTATCTGCTCAAACGTTGTGGAAATGTGCAATTTTTAGCCTCTTTTACTTTTGAACTTTTTTATATTCGATCCCAAATTAACTCAATGATCGGGATTATCAGCATTATTAACACACTACTTATTGATAACTAATAAACTACAGAGTTAAATTGAAATCGTTGGCATCCTTTTTAACTAAGACTCCACCCATCAAACTGAACAACTTAGTATGGGAGCTAACATGTCATCACATGCCTACCCAGCAAAATCAGCAGATTTGTTTTTGGGATACCGATAATTTTGTTAAGCATAGTAAAAGTTGTTCAATTTAATGGGTAGAGTCACTAGGGTCTTCGTTTGAAAGGATGCCAATGATTTCAATTTCACCCTGTATTATACAAATTAATGTCTACAGGGTGAAACTGAACAACTTTTACTATGAGAGCAAACCGATCGGAGCAAAAAAATAATCAGCTGTTCCATACTAAACTGCAATGCCTACTCGACTCAAATGTATGCAACAGCTGATTTTGTTTCTGCTCCGATCGGTTTGCTCCCATAGTAAAAGTTGTTCAGTTTGATGGGTAGACTCTTAGTTTAAAAGGATGCTAATGATATCAATTTCACCCTGTATAGGTATTGTAATTATTGTATTCCATTTAGTCGAAACAAGTTCGAGAACCTTCCGAATTCATTTTGGTGTATTGAGTAGCGTCGTGTGGAAAATTTAATTAACAATGTCGGTAGTGGACTCTGATAGTTGTTATTCTAGAGGCGTTTGTCTGCCGACTGGCTGACGTAAGAAGTAAGCATATATCGACACAGAACGATGACCTCGCCTCTATTAGTCTAGGTCTTCAACTCATGTAGGTATGCAATAAAGGACACTGGGCAAAAATGTATGGCCACTGGTCCAAAAGCCCCCAGCTATGGCACATATGGGAACAGTTAGAGGATACCCTAACTTACATGGTGTGCAAAGGCCGTCAAAATATTATCGAGAAAAAAAATACAGGCTGTTTAATTTCTACGTGGTCGGGTCGTTTTAGGAAGAAATCATTTTGACATTTTGACCCGAAAGGTGTAATCTGTTTTGGGGTGATCAGTCACTAAGCTACAACTAGTAAAAGTAATTATTAATTGTAACAGTAAGAAGGCTCACGTGTACTATAATGGATGGATAGAATAACGATTTTCTCTTTTTGAGTTTACGAGACGCTAAGAGCTAGATATTCTTTTGCATAAAAATAAACCAATAATACTATCCATATGGATCAAGGAATTCAAGCAGCAGATAAAAATAGCGGTGAAATGTTTGATATTAGTATGAAAATCCGCCAAACAAAACAACCTGTATCTTTTTTCTCATGGTGCCGCATACAATAAAATATTCTATATTAAACCCCGTTTCAAACGTAGTATGCGACTTATCACTAACTGTTATGAGCTCTTGGACCACTCCTGCCCACTGTCCTTTAGGAGGAGTGCTAACAGTTGATTGAATTAGACATGTACCTAACTATAATTTTATTGTCTTACTCAACGTCCCAAAGACTTGCAAAAGGACGCGGACGTTGAAAGATTTTGATTAAAATCTTTATGCACAGTAATATTTTAACGTAAAAGTAAATGACCATTGCGGCCAAGCTTTTTTGTTTTTAAAATTAATGTAATCGCTAATGTTGTGGAAACAAAGAACAAAGTTAGGCCATTAAACACGATACAAGGTTAGGAATCGCTTTCTTAGAATGAGGTTAATTTATGACCTTGCCACAGTTCATAACTGCCTTTATTGTATTCTCTCGAATCAGGATTTGAAGGGGAACACTGGAAATCTCTACAGAAACATGCAGATGTCAGTTATTTGTTATTCAAATTCGTGCAGACAGACGTCGCGAACGCACCCGACATCTAGATGAATATGTAAAAACGATTATGTAAAACTTCAGAATGGTTCTTATTGCTTTGTTTATAAATATAGGGTCCTTCTTAATATGCTGACACTTTTTTAAAGGGGATGATAAGACTGTCAAATTGAACAACTTTCTCTATGGCAGCAACATTGAAATCGCGATACTAAAAATCAGCTCTTCTATACAAAATTTCAAACCTACTCGAGCCAAATGTATAGGGCAGCTAATTTTTTTTCGCGATTTGGATGTTGGTCTCAGTAAGTATATCAGTTGATGGTCTGATCATCCCCTGAAAAATTATCAGCATAATTATTAAGAAGGACCCTGTAATACATGATACATCCTTAAGTACAATAGAGCCTAGCTCTAAAAAAATATAAATTTCAAATGAAATTTTTATTTCAAATGAAATTTTTATTTTTTTAAGTCAGTTTTTAGGGCCTGTTTAGGCCATTTTATTTGTTATTTGTAAAAAATTTGTTATAGAAATTTCACGTCAACAATCGACGTCGCTCCACTGGTTTCCGTTGTAACATTTCTCGTCCTTAAAGTTCTTAGCCAAAACTTGTCCTTTAATAAATATGAAATTCAGTAAGGGAAGCAGTACTTAGATTACTATTTTAGTATTTCAGATATATTTATTTATGGAAGTTACTACCTACTATCTTATTAGATACTGCTACTATCTACTTTACTTCCTACTACCTTTAAATATGCTCATAATTTATTTGACTCAAATTATTTCATACCATGTTTCTGACCACCCCCAAAAGGAGTAGTCGGTCTCACGGTCGTGAGTTTATGTATGGATAATTTGATATGTATCTCATCCCATTGTAAGTACTAGATTCTGATATTGTATTTCGTTATCTGGTTGGATACAACAAATATTTGTATTAACCATACAAATATTTGCCCCTTGCGGGACTCAGGACCGGTTCACTACTGTCTTAGCTACGACGCTAGGGGGCCTTCGGAATTGACCGTTTAATTTCATTTGCTATATTAGAAAAAGAAAGCAATATGCTCGTACTAGAACTATACAGGGTGAAATTGATATCATTAGCATCCTTTTAAACTAAGAGTCTACCCATCAAAGTGAACAGAGATCAAACCGATCGGAGCAAAAAATAATCCGTTGTCCCTTACTTTCCAATGCCTGCTCAAATGTATGCAACAGCAGATTTTTTGTTTGCTCCGATCAGTTTGCTCCCATAGTTAAAATAGACTCTTCTTATCTTATCTTAAGTTGTTGTGGGGGCTGGCAAGCCAGCAACACTTCGACCCAGTGTGATCTTTTATGTTAACCCCAATACTTTTTATTTTCTTCACCCTTCAAATACATGGTCAATGAAGGAGATACCATTGAGGGGAAGAAACCTAAGATCTTCCGGTTTTGGATATCAATTTCCGAGAAAGCTCATGCGTTTTGCCGCCAAGACATCACAGTCACAAAGGATATGAAAATAGACTCTTAGTTTAAAGGGATGATAGGGTCCTTCTTTATATGCTGACATTTTTTAAAGGGGATAATCAGACCGTCAAATTAAACAACTTTCTCTATGGCACCAACATCGAAATCGCGAAAAAAACCGCTCTTCCATACAAAACTGCAAACCTACTCGAGCCAAATGTATGGAACAGGTCCCATAGAGAAAGTTGTTCAATTTGATGGTCTGATCATCCCCTTAAAAAGTACCAAAACACGAAAAGGAATACGAAAAGGATAACAAAACAGCCCCTCCTAATGCACATGCGTACTTACTTAGTAAAACAATTTACTTTTAATTAAAGCAAAGCGAGCTTTTCCCAGTTGACGGTTGCTATTTTGTGATCCCATCTACTTGTTCCCGACCCTTCGGATGGATGTCCGACTCCAAATTGACGGGACGCCATACTTTTAAATGTAAATAAAATTTATGTTCCACTGAACCGCCTGCTTCGTTTACGTAAAAGTTTGTACGTAAGTGTGTGTTTTGTAGACGGACATTTTTGTATTCTCAATCCCTCTTATTTTTGCTGTTTTATTATTTCCAGGTTTTATCTTACTTAGTATACCTAGACTAGATACATGTTTTGACTGTACTGTGACTGTGTGGACATACCTACCTAAACAATATATTAAAAAGTAAACAACCGGTCAAGTGCGAGTCGGACTCGCGCACGGAGGGTTCTGTACCACCATACAATAACACATAAAAAATGTTTTCTTCTAGATCCTTGGGGAAAGCACGACACACACTTGACTGGTATTTATTATTTGTTGTTTTAGCTTAGAGTACGCACTATAATCTTTGAAAGTTGACACTTGTATGTGTATCCTATGATCGAGCAAAAACAAAAAAAGGATAAAAAATGCGTTTTCTATACCAATGTGGACACCTCCCTTTAATTTTTTACTTCTATTGTTTGTCATCAAATCGAATAGAATGATAAACATTCTATGAAAATTACGGTTCCTATTATAACAAAGCTAAAACCGGCTACCTATTACGGTTCAAAAGATACAGCCTTTTGAAGCTAGGACGGATGGACGGACAACGAAGGCTTATGAATAGGGTCTCTTTGGCACCCTATGGGTATGGACCCCTAAAAAACCTACAAGGCCAAACATTAACAGGCCTCTCTATACACTAGTGTATAGTAAGTAATGTTAGTTCATTAAGGCATTAGTTAGTTGCTATTAGGTACTTAATTAAATTGGGTTGTTTTTGGCCTGCTCCAATTTATTTTTAGTTTTTTGTGCTACTTTAAATTTTGTAACATGTATTTGTATTATCAACCTGTCGAATATGTCTTTTCTTATTAAGCTGAAGTTTTTTTAAGGGGACGATCAGACCATCAAATTGAACAACTTTCTGTATGGCACCAACATAGAATTCGCAGCAAAAAGAATCTGCTATCAGTAAGATTGCAGTTTTGTATAGAACTTTCCGCATTAGAGCGCTTACAGACGAGCGACACTTTGCGGTCGCCACTCTATGTGCGCGACTCTCTGCGACTCTCGGCGATCGCGAAGTGTCGCTCGTTTGTAAGAGCGCTTAGATTCATGACAGTTATGACTTATGAACCTGCATTCGCTGAAGAAGAAATTCAAATGCGTATGTGAAGTCTACCGATCCGCATTTGGCTCACGTGGTGGACTAACGCCCATACACCCTCCCTGACGGTAGCCTGTGCCCTGCAGTGAGACGTGTATAGGCTGATGATGATGATGTTTTCACTTTATAGTCTAACCATTGTATTAAATAAATTGTCTCCTCAAAATTTTATCCATCGACCTCCGTCGGAGGGACGTCCATGTTAATGGAAAACAATCGTGTTTTATTGTACTCGTAAGGTTTGATGGGCATATAAAAGTGCTCACCTTAAGGGAAGGGTCTGCATTCACGATAATGTCTGAGGATTCTGTACTTAAGATACCCTTTTAGGTTAGTCGCAAAAAAATCAACTCTATCTCATTCATTCTATATTGCTGGCAATCGTATTGAAGGCGGACGTTTCGTCGATTTAGTGGGAGGGTTATATAAATATTATTGTGTACTTTATCTGATGGTTTAAGATCTTTTACGATACATTTTATAGTAACAGGGTAACTAAATAAACGTTCACGTACGTAATACACTACCCTAGTAGCCCACAACTTCGTTGACTTAAAGATATTTACAATGTGGTCTAACATCTCCCAAACATACATACATACACAAACTCACGACCATATCATTTCGGGTTAGTCAAGTTCAGTTTTAGCAAGGCTTACATTTGGCATATCTATCTCTCAAACATATAGGTAGGTATAATTATTTGGTTTTAACAGCAAAACATGGCATGTTCCATGTAATAATCCATAATTATATCTATGTTCTGCTGTTCTGTACCCAGTGTACATATTCATGTCGATAGAAGCCATTTTGTAATTATTTAAGATGTAGTTCCAACGAAATTCTATTGGGTGATTTTCCAGGTAACTTGGCATAGATTGTAACATATTTTGATTAGTAACACTAAGTTTATTATATTTTATACTTCATAGACCGCATAGTTTATACAGGGTGTAAGTGACAGCCTAGCAAATACTGAAACGGTGAACTCGACCATCAAACTGAACAACTTGCACTATGGAGCCTACCTCAGGAAACGCGAAAAAAAATCCGCTGTCAAGCCGGTACGGTTCGCGTCAGGGCTTGCTTTCATATTTTGGCTGGGCTTGACACCGACTTCTATAAAACAAATTAATGTTCTTATGATGCGAACGGAAAAGTCATCGGCTACAATATTATTTTTTATCCTTTTAGTTTTTGAAGGCGGTTTTAATTTTTTGTTAAAATTTTGTTTTATTCACCATTTTCAGTGGTGAATTCATTACTTCAATTTAATAGTAGTACTTTAAATTAACAAACGCACTAGCCGGCACTAAGATTTTCAAAGGTTCCCCTCGATTTATCTGGGATGCCATCATCAGATCCTAGTTTCCTTATCATGGTACCACCTTTGGAATATCTTCTTTCCAACAAAAAAAGAATCATCAAAACGGTTAATAAACGACGAAGTTATCCGCGAACACACACAAAAAAAATATATATATATATACGGTCGAATTAAGAAACCTCTTCCTTTTTAGCAGTTGGCTAATTAAAAACAAACTAATTAAGAGACACAAAAGAAAAAAAAGACCAGGGGGTCACATTTCCTGTTCCTAAGTTGACGCCCAATTTCAGCAATGAAGCCTTTAGCTTCGGCTCCCTCTCTAGTTTATATAGTTTATAAGTCCACATTTTCATAAATACACAGAATAACGATTGATAATATCCTGATCCCCAATTAGTTTGCTTACAAAACGGCGAGGTGCATGGCGAAGCTTTCCACGCTTGACACGACATGCACCTTTTTTTGTAAATAAAGCTCATTTAAAAATCCATTCAGAACTGCATGTAAAGTATTTTCAACTGTCCATTCACGGATTTATCTACCTACTTACAACAAGAACTAGTGGAAATGCTTTTCACTATATATTGTCTCTCAGTTCGTGAATTCAATAGCGAGTTTGTTGGAAACTCATTTGTTAGGAACTCCACCTTTGTATTACGAAAGTGCGGTACGATTTCATTCTCGGCAACTTTGTGTTTTGTATGACGATTGAATCTTTCCCTGGATATATTTTGTTGGTTTTACGTATTTACAATGTAGGTACATAAACAATAAACACTATAAAATTAATCTCAATAATACCTATCCTAATCAGACTAAATGGACATAAATTAGATCTTTTTTGAGAAATTATCAAAACCTACTTTTCAAGGAATTGTTGTAATGAGAGGATTACACTTGTCGAACTAAATTTACTATCACTAATGGAGTCAACTTCCAAATCACAGGGGTGGAAAATGGTCATTAAAGTCAGTAAGAGTCAGTTTTTTTGGCTAAGGTCAGTAAAAGTCAGTTTTTTTTTTTAAAATGGTCAGTAAAGTCAGTATTTTGAGGATTAGGGGCTGGGTTTCAGTAGATTGAGGTGAAAAAAATGCCTTTTTGGAATGGGAGTCCATTAAAAATCTCTTAACATATCTTTTTCTTTTTGGTACATCCCTAACTTACCTTTAATTAAGAATTTGTATAATATCACATTTCTTTTTATTGTTTCGGTGATTCATTCATCAAATCATAACAAAACATTTAAAGCAGCGGAAGAAAAACATTGTCCAATTTTGTAGTTTCAGATAAAATTTGATAACATTAGATAGAGATTTGGTCAGTAAATGGTCCGTATTTTAGAAGGATTTACTCAGTAAAATCAGTATTTTTGGCCATGGAATCAAAATCACGAAAAAAATCTGCGGTTCCGTTTGAGCCAACATTTGAGTTGAGTAGGTAGGTTGTATGCAACAGCATTATATGATATTGTTTTTTTTCGCAATTTCGATGTTGGCTACATAGGAAAAATTTAGTATTGTAATGGTTGGGAACATAACGATTTAGTTTTCGCAAAACAAACAAATTGCGTTGCATTCGTACTACATTTTACCCGAAAGAACTATGTTAATATTTCAAACAGTTTTTAGTATACAGCTCTTCAAGGTTTACATTTTAAACCACCTCAACCAACTAAATGGATCAGAGACCCTTAGGTTTGACTGGACGCAGGTGGCGACGAAGTAGGTTAGGTAGGCATTGCTTTTTTGATTACTACTTATGTTAAAAAACATTTTTTTAATGAGACATATTGGATCTAAGAAACCATTGAGACGGAATTCAGTGAAATTGGACAACTTAAAAGAGTTAGCGCAAATTTATTATCCTTCGGTTCTGGATCGTAGTTCTGAAGTTGGAGAAAGTTTCCGGGTCAAGGGCCGCCGGTCTCAAAACATTCCAGAAAGTTATCCATCGCCAGACGATATCGCCTTGCGTCGAGAACCCTAGTCGTATTGACTTACGGTTCTATTTTTTATGATTAATCAATTTTTTATGCTAATTATATGCCCATCGTTAATTTCATTGTCTGAAGCATCCGTTGACGATGTAACTTTTCATGTTTTCTTTCCTTTAAAACAAACATTTTTTACAATTTTATTTGTATTTTATTAAGGCTTTCTTAACCATTAAACCATATTTCCTAAAAACAAGAATGTAGAAGGATTTGTTTTTATAACGTTTGTACAAGTAACGTAGCTACAAGCATAAAACATAATAATCCGTCTTAGATCAAAGTAAAATTAATGGATAGGCCCAAAGCGCTTTAAGTTGAAGCACGCAACAACTAGCACACTTCAATACATACTAGCGCACTTGGTCTGTCATCTCAGTACATATTTGAAGTAATCTGTCAATTGTTTTGCCTCATTTTTCTGGTTTGAAATGTTCGCGTAAGGCTGGTCCATTCTTGTTTACTAATGTCATTGATAATCCGTAATTTTTCGATGAATTGAAAGCCTATCAGGATTACAATGTGACATTATTGTTTTTTGGAAATGTTGTTTAATTGTTTAGAAATAAAAAAAATACGACTCGGGGCAGCACAGTATGCTCGGTGCAGCCTTTACGGCAAGGTTGCACAACCATCTCGCATCAACGTCATCTATAGAGTCATTTGAAACAATTTTTTTATTTTAATTTGCTTTTATATAATCCACCATTGAATGTTTGTATGAACACTCTTGTTTTTCATTGACGTGCTCTATATTTCACGAAAGATGATAATCGTGTTGTCGATATGTTGACATTACTGAATATACTAGGTGAAAATACTGAAACGGTGAACTCAGACCATCAAACTGAAATAAATAAATAAATATCTTGGACATTGTCACACAAATTAACTAGTCACATTTTAAAGTACCAGAATCTAGCCTGAACTTGTGTTATGATGACTTGACAACGATATAGAATACATAAATAGATACAAGCATCCATGACTCGGGTACAAATATTCATACTCATCATACAAATATTTGCCCCTTATGGGATTCGAACCCGCGACCCTCGGCACAGTAGGCAGGTTCACTACCGACTGCACTACCGGGCCGTCTTACAGTATGGAGCCTGTAGTCGGGTAGGTACAGCAGTCTTGTATGGGAAAGCTGATTTTTTTTCGCATTTCCTGAGGTGAGCTCCATAGTGAAAGTTGTTCAGGTTGATGGTCTGAGTTCACCGTTTCAGTATTTGCTAGGCTATCACTTACACTCTGTATAAATACTCGCGCTTCTCTATGTTATGATGAGATTTTTATTGTTTCTCTATTCATTTATTATAAAGGAATATCACACATTTTAATATTAAGTTTTGTTTGGGTAACTCTACTCGGATGAAATCAACAATACATTCATCATATCAGCCATTAAACGTCCACTGCTGGACATAAGCCTGCCCCAAAATGGGGGGATTTGCCATAATCGCCACGCTTGGCAGGCGGGTTGGCGATCGCAGTTGGATCGAATCAATGTGTGTACTCAGAGGATGCTGCTGCCCATCCTTCAGTAGATCCCTTAGTCGCCTTTTACGACACCCACGGGAGGAAACAATACATTACAATAATAATATTATCTTTTTGTTTTCCGCCCAGTTCACTCCCATTACCTTTTAGTAATTTTCTGTCCTTTATGCTATAGTCTCTGCACCAAACCTGGTATGTTTTTCGGTACATTTATAGAGGGTGTTACAGAAGTAAAAATAAAAATTAAAAACTTAAGGGGGTGGTTTAGATCAACAAACTGAACAACTTTCACTATGGGACCAACATCGAAATCGCGAAAAAATATCTTATGTCCCATACATATAGCTCGAGTAGATCTGTAGTTTAGTATGGAACATCGCAAACGCATCGCATCATGGCCATTATGGCAAATCTCCTTATTTTGGGGGAGGCCTAGGTCTAGCAGTGGACGTCTATCGGCTGATATGATGATGATGATGATGTAACCGATTTTTTTTTTTCGCGATTTCAATATTGGTCCCATAGTGAAAGTAAATGTTTATTTGTATTTTTGTAAGACCATGTATAATGCATTCATTGTTAGACCACGACTGGTGCATCCACTGTCTCAAAGTGGCCTCTCTTGGACATGTGTCCCCACGGAAGCCTTCCAAAGAACCGACCCGTGAAATACCTACCCGAGTTAAAATGTTTGGACTAAGTACTATTTTGAATAGTTATAACAAGAAGCAAACTGTATTGTCACACTAATATAAAAACACTCCATATCGCCGAGATAGCTAACTTTTTAAATAAATTTCCGGACACTGACAAGGGTCCGACCAATCCCGTTTTCAATGTTTATTTTCACTGCCCGAATTAATTATTGTTGTGTTTTTCTGCCAATTAAAACTTCCAATTTGTATAATGTTAACGTTTGATTTTAGATGCCAAATACTACAGAGTATTAGGGTTAATAGTTGCATAACTTTAAGGAGTGATTATAATTATGATACTGAACAACTTTCCCTAAGAAACCTATAGTTAGTAATTAACTTCTGGACGATCCATACTTAGTGCAACAAGCAAAATTTGAATTCTTTTTTTGCGAATTTGCTTAGGAAATTATCCTTAGGAACCAGTACCATGGTCACAATCACCCATTAAAGTAATGCAACTGTCTACCCTAACTACCAGTATATCCAATTTAAGATCATAGATATACTAACGTTTATAGACGTCCACTTTACACGTGTCACTGCAGTAATTGCCTACTGCCTTTATGCCTCAGAGAGCTAAACGACTGTTTGCCTAACGTGTGTCTACTAGCTGTCTAAATAATATCTAGACAGAGTTCGGGCGGACGGGTGGAGTAGGACGGTCATTACGCCGCGGAAATAGGCACTTTTCCCCTCGTTAGCTACTCGCCCTGTGCTCCGACGTTATCAGGCGACCTATCTGCATAGGTGTTTCATAAATATATTTTACTCCACAAACTGTCGTTTCATCTCTTTGATTTATTTTGTTGGTATATCTAGTATTAGTCTATAGTAAAAGTTGTTCAGTTTGATTTGATGTCACTGTTTCAATCTGTGGAGGGCTATCCCTTATCCCATGTCTCAGTCACAGGTCACAGTATATAGTTCTACATAACCATAACACACACACACACACACACACACACACACATAAGCTTTTATCTTCTTAGTAGTCTTCGAAACTTGTTCTGACACAAAGGTGACAATGAACCATAAATAAATACGTAAACAATAGATTTCCTCGGTCCTCGCCAAAGACCTGTCTTCCTAAATACCACAATGTATTGGAGCGTAAACCGCACAAAGTATTTGTGCCGTTCAATACCTTTCCCAGAAACTGTAATTTGACTTTTAACTATAAAAGCTCAAAGCTTCGTTTTCAATTCTTTCCTTAAGACCTTTCGATACAAATGATTTCCGTCTTAATTAATGTTCGGTAGAGCTCAAAGCTACGATTGTGTATTTTTTTAGTCTGTAGTACTGCTGGAGTTTTAATTTCTGTAGTATTAATTATATAAGGGTGCTGACGATTATGAAGCTTAATTGGTAGCTTTGTTCAGGTTCATGAAAGCGTAAGGCGATTTGAGTTTTTTAAGTGAGGTTTAAATTTCATTTAATAGGTGTTGATCGATATTTACTAAAACCGGTAATCTAGTTTTCTTTCTCATCGTGTGGGCAGAGCCCTGGTGTCAGAGTTTTTTCAGACCGCCTTACCATGCTATGTTTTCTTAGTACAAACTAAGTCGAACGCTGATTTTCCATAGACAGCTTGGGCCATCTATCGGTTATGTTTCGAAGCACTATGTGTTGAACTTGGGTTCATATCGGAGTAACAGCGCACTTCACCTCACGCGCTGCGCTGTAGTAGTGAGAGATTTCGCCCATGTCAATCACTGTCTTGTTGGTCTAGCGGTCTAGACAACCGGCTTACTATCCGGGTAGCTAAGGTTCGATCCTAGTGTCGGCCGATCGTCTTTTTCAATTTATTGCATAATGTGGCGCCCCCTAGTGCTAATAAGCGGCAACGCAATTAGGACGTCCTAAAATTCAAGGCGAGTTACCTATCTATATCCAATATACATATTAATCTATGCGCCTTACGGCCTCTGACTTGGTTTTTATGTAACGGCTACTACCACCAGAGATAGAAACCAACGGCTTAACGTGCCATCCGAAGCACGAAATCATTTTTTCTTTTCAGAGAATCAGGTGATTCAGCCTGCAATATCCTAACTAACTGGGGAAAAACGCACAAAGTGACATATCACCATTGTAAATACTCATTATTTAGCAATTTATGTTTCAGGATGAAATTACTTGTCAGGCGGTGAGAGGTGACTAGTCTTTCGCCCACATAAACACTACATAAGAAAACTTTAATCCCTTAGTCGCCTCGTACGACACCCACGGGATGAATTGTGGTGGTCCATTCTATGAAGAAACCACACGGCAACGGCAATTAAATAATGTGCTTAAACATAACCTCTATTCAGTTTTTAAATTATCGATTAACATAATTCCACGTAATAAATGATAACTTTAGAGCATTCCGATGTTAAAACTAAAACCATAGCATCTCATCTCAAACCGGTCAAACCGAAAATTCAAGATGGCTGGCGGGAATTTGGCTTTTGCGTTCTTGCGTTCCGTTCACAAAGCGTGACCTTCACCTCGATGGCTCGATCGCACGCGCAGGTGAACGTGCCTGAGCGCGC
The DNA here is from genome assembly GCA_927399405.1 of Agonopterix arenella. Classification (NCBI taxonomy): domain Eukaryota; kingdom Metazoa; phylum Arthropoda; class Insecta; order Lepidoptera; family Depressariidae; genus Agonopterix; species Agonopterix arenella. Next base: position 12,798,436 of record OV656695.1, on the reverse strand, counting down.
CAGTAATTAGTTCGCGCGCTTTCCGAGTTCAGTCAGTCAGGCCTAGTTAAAAATATGGGTTAAAGACTGGCGAGTAAGTAGAGTAGGTGGGTGAATCTGCCACAAAAAATATAATGCATTTCTTGCAATTTATCAAGGTCATACAGGTTGTTTGCTGAATTATCGGATTTGATACATCAAAGAGCATTTGTTTCGAAACGTTCTAGCGTCAGTTTAAGTTTCACGCGCTATGTTATACCTACCTACTCTACGAGATTTTGCGCTATAACAGAAACATTGGCATTTCAGCCGACAGACGGCCACTGCTGGACATAGGCCTCTCTCAATGATATCCACAACGTCTGATTGTTTGCATCCGACATCAGTCAAGTATGTGAGGAGCTGTCCCAAATTATCTCTTTTACATTTCGGTAATATTGTACCTACCTGTAGACAAAGATATTTAGAATATCCATATTTCCCAGAACACGGCTGTTCACGCGACTGGAACAAAAAAATTATTGCACACTCGCATTGTAAATTGTACTTCATCATAATCAGCTTATAAACGTCCCACTGAATGTGTAGACTACTTAATGATGTTGCCCACGATAACCCAGAGTTTGATATATTCAATTACAGAATTGGTGTAGTTAAAAATAATATTAAGAGAATCCTTAAGTAACATTGTTATCATTATTACGTTGTTATTAATTACTATTGTTATATGTTTTAATTTTTAGGTCATACTTACTATATTAAGGTTAAATTATAATCAAAGAGTACAGTTTATTAATTATATCCAGGTTTTAAGTCGCAATTGTTAATGTTTCTGTGCATGCATGTTTAGGGTTGCAATCTAGATTTAAGCTATATGCTCTTATCTTATGTGTTATTAAGTTATTATTTCACTGATCGTTTCCAGTTTTGTGTGTCTAATAAATAAAATTAAAAAATAAAACTGCTGGGCACAGGCCTACCCTTAAGGAGGGTGTATGGGCATTAGTCCACCGCCACCAAATTGTACTTATTTAAATAAAATTTGTATAATTAACTAGAAATTCGAGAGTAATTCTCTTAACTCTTATGTAAAAAATTGTTTCGTAATTATTTCTAATAATTACTAGACATTGGAAACATACATTTTCCTCCTTAGTATGTACCTACATGAAACTGCTTGAATCGGTATTTTGATAAAATAAAGCCATTTCATTAACCTCCCCTACAAAAAGCGGAGCGTAATTAATTGACTCCATGGATGTTTGTGTAAGCTTTCTACGAAGCAAGTCTTTTAAGGGTAAATTAACTTCTTATACGTGAAGGTTCCTCAACAGCCCTATATCAATTTATTTCCTTTGATCAATGATTCTTGATTACTTTGAATAAGTTTATTAATAGAAAGGCACGCGGTGTTTATATGTCGGTATTAAAGCGCTGCTCTCTAGCATAGAATTAGTAGTAGAACTATTCTGTGCCGTACGGTTTTTACAATACAGTGATTATCTCAGCCTATAGACGTTCACGTTTGTCATAGGCCTCCCCCAAGAATCGCCACTATAGACTAAGAGAAAAGTGTACTTTTTGCAATCAGCTGCAAGGCTTATTCAGTGTTTATGAGGTGTAGAGCATCTCTGTGATGGGGATGGACCAGGTCTGCCTGCATAACTCCAGTCGGTTTTAAAAAAATTAATTATCATATTATTGTAGTATGCACTAGGTACGTGAACAGTACTAAAACTGACATGAACTGCCAGTCGGTTTAAAAAGTAAAATGGTTGCATAAAGTACACTTATCTCTTAGTCTACTATGACCGGCCCTGCGTGCGCCAAACCTGCGCTGCCCTCATACAATTTCAGTGAGTGTGCAGTAATTAATAACATATTTACTCTTTTTTATTTTTCTGACGATTTCTGACCATCGATCGAATGAATGGATGGATTGACCAATTGTTAAGTATCTGCCTATATAAGGTCTAACAAAATTAGCTGAAACTATTTTAAGGGTATGCTCAGACCATCAAACTGGACAACTTTCTCTATGGGACCAATATCGAAATCGTGAAAAGAAAATTTGATGTCCCATACAAAACTGTAAACACAACTTGACTCAAATGTATGGGGCAGCAGATTTTTTTTTCGAGATTTCGATATTAGTCCCGTAGAGAAAGTTGTTCAGTTTGATGGTTTGAGCATACCCTTAAAATAGTTTCACCTAATTTTGTTAGACCTTATATTATGCGTTCGTCCCAACAGGATAGGTATGTCGCTTTGTTGGTATACATCAAGATTGCGCGTTGAATTGCGCAGTTCGTTGCTTTTCAAGCTACGCGTGGCAGGAAAACGCTCGTTAGCAAAGCCAGTTCAAAATTTTCAGTATAGTAAATGACCATTTCTTTCAGTTTGGAAACTATGACAGCGACTTTATAATTTAAGGCGATTTTAGCAGAGATAATTGAGCCACTATGAATTTAGCCATATCACAAATGTGTAAACTTGTTTTAAAACATCTTTATTCTGTCCGAAGTACGTGTCGTCCGAATAAATAATTTGGTGACAAATTTTGCTATTTGTTCCACTGCATTTTCGTGCAGTGGTCTGATAAATCTAATAATAGAACAGAATAGTATAATCGTTTATTGTCACTTGCTACAATTCTTGATAGTAGAGTTTCCAGCCGCATCTTCTCTCAACGTAACACCTTCCGACGCGGTGGTAGAGTCAAAAAATGACGTCGAAAAGCTATCTATGTGATATTATTTTGAATAAAAATTTTTGATTTGATTTGATATGAACAGTACGTACACACACATTTATATTGGGACAGCAGTTTTTTTTGTTGGTTTTTCGATGTTAGTCCCATAGAGAAAGTTGTCCAGTTTAAAGGTCTGATTATCCCCTGAAAAAACTGTCTGCTTGTAAAGAAAGACCCTGTAGTAGAACCGGCCCGATAAATTAGGACGTTCAAACGCTCTGAAGATTCACTCAGACCGAGTAGCGCAATAGTAGCGCTAATGTCACTGATCCATAGACTTGAATATTCCGAAACACGCTCAGCTATTTTCATACAAATTGAGCGTGACGTCAGCTGCGGCTGACGGTGACAACTTTTACTCGACCGTAAAGTGGGTGAGGAGTAGTGCTTATACATAGACGAGCGGTGCAGGGATGCTTTAATTCCGTCTGGCATCGAAATAGCGCGTTTTAGAGGGACTAAAAATAACTTACAAACATAAACTCACTACCATTTCGGGGAACATTTATAGGTAAATAGGAAATGCAGCCAGGCGATAAATAACTGTGGATAGAATATAACATTCCATTTTCAAAAGCACGTTCAAATTGCATTTGATTACACAACAGCTGGCAGCTTTTCAGGATACTGAAAAATTTGATTTAGTGACAATCTGATACTATCCATTTCGTGTCCATATAGTAAAATAAAATGTAGGTACTCGTATATCGAGTGCTTTCATCATCATCAGCTTATATAAATCCCACTGCAGGGCACAGGCCTAAATGGAATGTTTTCATTCGAAAGTTTTCATACAAATGGTATTTTTATTTGATAGATAAATGTTATTATGACAAGAAAGAATTTTTTGATGACATTTTATGTTTTTTTTTGTTACATTTTGTTTTGATCTCATTGACATAAATTATAGCACCTATTATTATTATTATTTCGTTTCCATATTTGTTAATAAAAATAATTGTCTAATCTAATGTAATTAAGTGACTAACAAATTATTTTCTCTTTTCTGTAATGAATAATTTTTATATGCCTAATAATTATGAATGTCGTTATTGTTTGGAATTATTGAATTTTGTCAATGTTATTTAATTGAATGAATGTAAAAATTTTAACCTAATAATGTTATTGAATTTAATTTGTATTCGCTTTAAATGTGATAAATTTTGTTCTGTGTATTTAATTGAATGAATGTTAAAATTCTAATCTAATAATGTTGTTGAATTTAATTTAATTTGTTTTCACTTTAAATGTGGTTAATGTTGTAAATATTCTGTGTTCCACAGCATGCTGTGCCCACAATGGGTATCATATGTTTATCATCTCTGTTTACAAAACAGAGATGATCAACAATTATGATACCTTTTATGTACTTACTATATGATCGCATGAATTTAATGAATTTTAAATTATAATTTTTCCCCAACTGCGCCAGAAGTAGGGTTATATTTTTTTTAGAGAACTCTTCGTCAATCAAGCTATTGGATGTCTTGTAAAAATAGTTCGTGTTAACGGAAACTAAAAATAAAAATTATACATATTGTTATTCTGGAGTTACGAAGATGTAGGTATAACGCATAAATTTTTACCAAAATGTTGATGTAGGTATTATAGGGTGTTAGGTAGGGTAGACAGTTGCATTACTTTTATGGCTGATTGTACTCATAGTACTGAACAACTTTCCAAAAGGAAGAAAGTATAATTCGCAATAAAAAAAACATTCCATACAAACATTCGGTCAGCTGATTGCATTTAGTATGGAAAATGCAAACAATTTTTTTACGATTTTCATGTTTCTTAGAAAATATTGTTCAGAATCATGTGTAGACCCTTTAAAGTAATACAACCGTCTACAATAATACCCTGTATTATTAAGGAGGTAACCCCTTTACCCGTTGTGATCATTATTAAACAATTGAAAATCAATTACTCATATCCATTCATTAATCATTTTGTCACTGTAAAATAAACTAAATGGGTGATGACATGATCTTGTCAACACATGGGATCTGACACGTGTGATTTGCTTTACCTTCGTTAAATAAAATATTTTTAAAATCTGTACGTATTCCAGCTGTTTACTGAATGAGTTTCATTTAAATTACTTATGTTACGTTTGTTAGGGTTCCGTACCCGAAGGGTGCCGACAGGAATCTATTCATAAGCCTACGCTGTCCGTCCGTCTGTCCGTCCTAGTTTTGAACGGCTATTGAACCGTATAATAGGTAGCTAGCTGAAATTTACAGAATGTGTGTTATTATTTCGAATTTGCTAATATATAATTATAAATACAAAAAGTTATATATTAAAATAAAAAACCCTTTTTCTATGGAACTAATATTGATGTCGCGCAAAAATAATATTATTATTCTATAGAAAATGTCAATAGCTACTCGACCCATGGAGTAGCTGATACTGAGATAATAATTTTCTTGCCCTTATATATTGACATACAAAATAATGGACGCCGTGTCTATTACAAAATTCTCGAAAAAAGTATCCGAGACTAACCTACGACAAACCTCTTAGGACGTATGTAGTAATATAAACTAACTAAAAACATTGAAAATGCTGAAATTCTTTTCATTTTGGTTGCGTAGTTTTTTTTTACCCCATCATCGGGGCACGGCGCTCGCGCTCCTGCGCGTAGTCGGTAGATCAAACGAAGCCTGTCGCGAAATTGTTTCTCTTTATACGTTTTGGTGCTCTTTTGGTTCGGACACTTTTAGCGCGGACCTGACGTCCAGTAGTTGGTAAGTCAATGCCATTATCTCATTACTTTGGAGTCGGCCCTAATCGGCCTAATCTACAGCAATGCAAGCTAGCAAATGGTAGACAATCATCACAACTGACCCTTTTCACCGGGTAAATGCAATAGTGAGCTATTTACTTCAGATCTTCAATTTGTTAATAGAGTAATTTTAATACAACTAAATAAGTACTGAGTTTTATAGCCATGTGTATGAATAAACTAAATCGTAAATATCAGTCCTCAATTTTGATTTTGATTCTTAAATTTTTTGCTTTTTGGTTGTTAAGTTGTAGGTACTTTTAACCGAAATTATTAGCTACTTTTATCTAAAACAGGTTTCAGGGTGTTTTGTGTTTTTTTTTAAAGTAAGCATATAAGCGTATGCTCACGACTATATTCCCCGAGGGGGTAGTCAAAGATATTCTGAAACTTCAGAACATCCACGTTTCACTAGTAGTACCGAAACTATGTCCAGTGTGACGGGGAGTGAGCCCGTCGCCACTTGCAATGGATTTTTTAAAAGTAATCTTTATTAAAAAGCTTGGCTTAAGGCGGTGTGGCTCTGAAAGTTTCTCAAATATATAGGTTCCTTGAATAAATAAAATAAGCCCAAGGACGTTTGCTTAATACACAATGACTCATTAAGGCTTTCCCCACAACACGCAGACCACGGATGTATCCTACTCTAAAATTTAAATCTTATTTACATTCGCCATACAAACGCGTCCCAGAAATGAGTCTTAACTAACATTGAAAGCACAGAGGGACTATTTCCATCGCCCCTTTAACACTGTTAAAATAGAATGTTCGAGACCCAGAATATAAAATTCAATAACCACACCAACTTGGGAGGGTTAAATGTTAACCTATATTCCTTGTGTTACCGCTTTATGCTATTTCTGTCTTACTTTTTTTGATATCCTCTATAATTTATGCTTGAGTTAGTATTAACTGTGGTTACGTGATAATTTATATGTTTATTTACGGCCTAAAGTGAGGCCTAGAAAATGAAGATTTTGTTTTACTAGAAGATTTGGCCTAAAGGTCTTGTAACCGGGCCAGTAAATAAATTAAAAAATATATATATATATATGTTTATTTATAGGAAAATTCAGAATATTAACGGTTTTTCAAGGAGATGATCAGACCATCAAAGTGAACAACTTTCTCTTTTGGACTCAAATACAAAATCGCGAAACAAAAATCTGCAAAGCAACTCGAACCGAATATTTAGGACAGCAGTTTTTTAAAAAAATGCTCAGTATGAAGCAATATTATGGAAGTATTCTGTGATACCTGTACCGTACCAATTTACGTACAATGTTTGTATCTAAAATGTTGACCGAAAATAAAACATCGAATAGTCAAATAAACTTGTAATCCCTGCTAATTGATTGACCCAACGAAATCTTATTGTATTGGCTGGAAATGATTCGGAATTCTGACAAACCGCTCCTAAAATCAAACCTCAACACAGGTTTTGTTTATGTTACCGAAGCCCGTAATGGCATTGGACATACAGTCAACAAGAACTTGCCGATCAGAAGCCAGAGTTAGCAAGTTCTTCTTTCGTGTCAGCCATATCGTATGACGATCACTCATGCTGTAGTGGAAATATTAGCCAGTCAGCTATGGTCTCCTTGCTCAATATTTTTTTATTTACAGTAGAAAATTAAAATTGCTTTACGTTAGAAAAACAGAAGAATGTGAAATAATACGACTTTCTTTTGTTTTTCTATTCAACTCTAAGTTAAATAAAAAACAAAAGAAATAATATTTCTTGCACATAAAGTAGTCACCGTGAATCATTGAATTAATTTTCTTCGCGTGTTTACGACATTTTAAAAAAAATGATAAATGGTTCAACATTTCCAAAGAGCCGACTGTCGTCGTACATGTTTTATGTTTGTTCACGCGACTGGTCAGCTTTTTCAGTTAGCGTGACACGCAAAAATAACTCTTCTTACATTATTATTTAAGATTCATCATTGAGTGTTACCCTTATGAATAGCAGAGCACTTCGTCCCTCTGAAACGGATTCATACATAATACATATGAGATACAGTTTGCGTATTCCAAATGAAATCAAATCAAATCTTATGGAGATAGAGGGCAGGTGAGACTAGGGTTGTATTGAATTAGGCCTACCCTAAACATTACGGTTGAAATTTCATTATTTTGGGTCAATAATTCGGTTCCTTTTGCATGTTACGTTAGTAGGTCAGTCCAATTCCTAAAATAGACATAAATATATAAGGATTACGCCATCAAACTGAACAACTTTCATGAGAGAAAACGTCGAAAAAAAAATCTGCCTGTCTTATACATTTGAGTCGAATCAGTACTGCAGTTTTGTTTGAAACAGCTGATTATTTATATCCCCCCCCCCCCTTGTTACACCTTATATAATGTCAATTTGTTTATTTTTAGACTATAGTAGCACTACCGCTTATTTAATTTATTAGGGACACACAACAGCCATTATCAAAAAACTAATAACTTTTTAGAAATACCGGCCAAGTGCGTGTCGGAGAACACAATAGCGCAGGGTTCCGTTGTTATTTATCTTCACGCCCCGACGCGCCGGCCCATTGACTTACCAACTACTGGAAGTAGGGTAGTAGGGTCCACGCTCCGCGGTCCGAACCAAAAGGACACCAAAACCTAAAAAGAGAACCAATTACGCGACAGTCTTCGTTTGATCGGCCAACTCGACTACGTGCGCGCCCTGCCCCGATGGGGGGGAGTGGGATGGAAAAGAATTTCAGCATTTTCAATGTTTTTAGTTGGTTTATATTACTACACGTACTTGGGTTTGTGTAGTTTAGTCTCGGACACTTCTTTCGAGAATTTTGTACTAGACCCGGCGTCCATAGTATTCTACGTCAATGGTCGCACCTTATTTACGTGATCATGTCACAGCTACGAATTACATAGTCTAATCCTCTTATGAATAGCCCAAATATCTATAATAGATTTTCTAGCGCATTATCAATGTTATCGAATTTGTCAGAATCATTGACTGATTGTACAATTGAGTGTACAATTTTACTACATAACATATACGCTAACGTCACGAATTATGATAATTCAAGCGTAGCATGAATTCTTGCTTTCAACCCGTTATCTAATAAAGCATCACTACGAAGCATCCCTACATGTTACGAGCGTTCGGTAGGGTTTTTTCAAGCTGTTCTCATGATGAACATGGCAGCACGCGGCGGTCTCTAGTGTGCCATAAGGGCAGGGTGAATGCAACGATTAAAATTTCAAAGACCGCTTGTGTATGCCTGTACAGACCGAAATAGCGTTCCCTCTCGGTGGATTGACGGTGGTAGGTCCCGACTACTCTTTTTTGCGTTCGTCACGTCTCTTGCGAAGCGATTTTTTACTCTATTTTCAACAGATTAAAACTGAGGGTAGTTTTGTGCGGATGCAAAGTAGAGTTGTAGACTTATGTGACGTGTCTTACTTATGATGCAGGAAGCGAGGGGAGTGTATGTATGTCGGGAGTCTGTCGCGAGATTTGTATCGTGTATTGTGCATTTGTCTGTTTATCTGTTGGATGATGAATACTGATGATGTCACTGCTATAGAATAAGTATGGTGTTGTGTATTTGTTTAGGAGATATTAGGTTTTACGTCCTTGAGTCTTGAATTTAGGGTAGATAGCAAATACACGATGTTTTCCATTTTAACAGTTTTGTTCGAAGTCGAGGTTTAGTTTGATGAGAGTTTCGCAATTTGAGATTGAAAACAAAATTACCATCATCAAGAATATTGCGTTCGATTAGTAGCTCGCTTCGTAGCTTGTGAAAGGATTCAGTTGCGTCCGAAGTCGTGATCGAATATCTCGTTAGACATTCCAAGACGGTACCTTCGTATGATATCGGCGTAATCTCCGCCATTCCGAGCGTAATGGTGCGAGTGAGCCGCGCGCCATTCTCACGTCGCCAGCTCTGCCTGGCTGCTATCCCGCGACGCCATTCCGCCATCCGAGCGCCGGACGTCCGCAACGCCACGCCATTTCACGCCATTCCAGCCACTGCCAACTGTCGTGAGCCATACAATACCCTCGAAGGCGAGACGCCTCGCCGCGCTGTTTTGTTTTGTTTAATTGAAAATTTTCGTCATATCTCGCTCTATTGTCGTTGTATAAACGTTCGCCGAACGCTTGTGGATGATAAGATACTTTATGACTTAAATTCTTGCTTACGAACTATCAATTTTGAATGGCTTTCTTGACAAGAAAGCCTCATGATTAAAGTTTGAATACCTAACCTACTCTCATAGATTATCATTTAAATAAAAAATTTCCAATCCAAGTACTTACCAGATTCAGCCCAGACTTGTATTATGATGATTAGACTATAAAATATAAAGATACAAACATCCATAAGTTGGGCACAAATAATCGAAACCAACATACGAATATTTCCGGAATTCGAACCTGCGACTCTCGACATCCGGACGAGCTGAGCAACTTGTTTATAATGTAACATAGCATGCTCACGATAATACTCCCCAAGGGGGTACTCAAGAGAATTAGTGGTTCTAAAAACTAAGAACATCCATGTAACGAGCGATGTAGCATAGCATAGCATATGCTCACGACTATATTCCCCGAGGGGGTAGTCAGAGATATTCTGAAACCTCAGAACATCCACGTTTCACTAGTAGTACCGAAACTCTGTCCAGTGTGACGGGGAGTGAGCCCGTCGCCACTTGTAATGGACAGTAGGTACAATACATGCCTCGAAATTGAAGCATGCAGGTTTCCTCACGATGTTTTCCTTCACCGAAAAAGCCAGTAGTGTTACAAATCGTACATAAATTCCGAAAAACTCATTGGTACGAGTCGGCCTGGACGGGGATCGAACCATCGCCTCCTGCACGGCAGGCAAGGTTACTCGCCACTGGACCACCACGGCTATGTAATATAACGTATAAGCAAGGCTGGTGCAATTTTAAAGCTGCAGTTGAAGCGAAAAGCGTGAATGGATTATGCAAGCGAGCGTGTAACCCGTTGAGTAAAAGCCATCAAAGGCTAAAGAAGCGTAAAGCCGCAAATCGAAGGCCCGGTCAAGTTTATCTTAATTAAGCCTATTTTCTTTCACGCATCATTGTCCGCTCTTGCTCATGTCTAGTCCCACACACTTCAAGTCCATCGTCTGCTTATCAACCGGCGACACGCGGCCGGTTGGAGGATTTGACGCTCAGATGCACGCCTATTATGCTGACCGTATACAACTGCAAGTATAGGTATAATATAAGCTATTCACGTCGTGATTGCACTGTTTGTCGCATCTTCTATCGTAGCAGATGATTTCAACAAGCCTGAGTCTTTACAAGAGACAAGTACCCTAGGCCTTCTACAATACTACTATAGGTACGGGTAGTACTAGTATTTATTCTGTGCTATATGTATACAATGTACTACCAGGTACAATTGTTTTACTTGTGTCTCCTCTCACTTTGGTTCATAAATCGAAATTGTTTTATTTAGCGTATCATTATATTAGGGATCGGAAAGCGTGTATGGAATCAATTTCAAATTTCGTTCATGTCCCCATAGGATTCTTAATGATGACATCATATTATGTTATATGCCGTGACACTCCTCGAGTTTATAAGCAATTTGATTCATCCATAATTCCAATTCAGCTTTTTCGATATAACTGACAGTAACATACATAGTAATAATTAGCTTTCAGAAACTAGTCGTCGTATAAAAACAATGAAAAACGTCTGCAATCGTCAAATTTTGTATTTTGCTTGACAGTAGTGATATAATTTCTGCGATTCAATACCTACAAATATCTAATTGGCACTGTGAATAGTTTCGACAATGTATATGGCTAAATGACCTGTACGCTTGATTAGGTGGCAATGCGAGTCGTTAATTTGGATGCTACGTAACAAACATTTAACATAATATGTATGTATATGATTGCAAAATCCGAAAAGCCGCATTGTCAACATTGTCCGTACATTGTCGAAATGTTCTGGCAGCTTTCGCAAAGATATTAATAAGAACGACATTTATTTTAAATACATGATTCGTTCACAAAACTATTAGGAATTAATAAATGAAATTGAATGTCTGTCTATGATGAAAGCATCAGAGACTTTAAGGGGGCACAAAAGCAAGAATGTCACATTATAGTCATTGCTGATTTTCGATTTGTCGGGTCACTGCGGATTTGTTTTTATAATGTTTGTAGTTGTGTGACCAAAAGTAGCCACTTTTGGCGATTTCAAAGATAATAACTACAAGCATGAAACATAATAATTTGTTAAATGAAAGCCAATCATCTACAATGTGACATTCTTGTTTTTTGGAAATGTTGCTTAAAAAACACGATTGAGGGCAGCACAATAGACTCAGTACCCTCTTAATAAAAATGCTCGTACTCTTATGTGATTATGAATGAATGATATGACTTTTAATAAGCGTAAAGTATTGTTTATTTCTAAAACCACCTATCTTTAAAAAACTCTGTTATTGTACTTACTTACAGAAACAAAAACTTTTTCATTTCTGTGTCAATACTGGTTACATTCAACTAAAAAAAATGCCCTATCAGCCCAAATAAACAAGTGACTTTGACGCTAGCGGTGACGACTCTCAAGGGAATGGCGTGCGCGGCCTCCATGACTGACCAACGACGGACATTTTGTTTGTCTGTGCTAGTATTATAACTCCTGCTGAACTTCGGAATTCCCCAAGCCCAAACTTACCGTCGTAGTTTCCTCCCAGGAGACTGAATTATGAAGTAAACTTGTTCAAGATTGAAAACTGTAACTTTCAACAATGGCTTAGTTTCGACTGTAGTTAGCTCCTTATTCAGCAAGTAATAAGTACCTTTTTCCTTGTCCCCCTGGGAAATTATCATAAAAGGTTTTTGAAATTTTATTTTAAAAAGGTACTATTGTTTCACTCGGTTATGAAACGGTTTGAATTGAATTACGCGTAAAATGTGACTTCAGCATTGTTTCATTTTGAGTCATCACATGACCAATGATATTATACCAAAAAGAAGCATATGTTACTACCCCGCGCAAAGTGAAGACTCGAAAACGACCCAACTGGGTCTTCTTTCAATAGTCCGCGTCAAGCAATGCTACGAGCGAGAGGAGAGGCTGTGGCGCGGCACAATTTTACGAGTCATTTTCTTTGAAAGCTATCTTGTGTAAAATATCCTTGGTCGTGATTATTCTTTTTGTGATTTTCTTCGACTTATTTAATAACGGTATTGTTTGTTTCCAGGTAAAAACTCATTTCGAATATACCGCACTTCTGGCACTTTAGTAAGTAATCGTTTTACCAATTAACCATTTTTTAACGAAATCGTCGACAAACCACCCCATTCCGCATACAAAACGAAGATCCATAATTCATTGCCAGCCTAATATGAACCTCAATCTATTATCTCTAAACGATTTCGCACCGAATGAATATTCATTTAAGAGTAATACCATCCCAAAATGGCATTAGGAAGAAAAAAATACGTTCTTCCAGTGGATCGAGGAAACTCATTTAAATTTTTGATTGTGAAGGAAAGCTTGGAACGAACAGGCCGAATAGCTCACTAATCGTAAGGGCCAATAATTTGTTTTTAAAGTCATTCCGATTTGCTAATTCGTTATCTAAGCAAAAAACTTTCATTTAAACCAATGACTTTTAAACGCAATGTAGCCGGTATGTAACTTGCATAATGAAATGATAGCTTTGTAATAAATAAAGAAATGTTTTTTGAATACGAAACTGAGGCACGAGCTCTCATAATTACAATAGTGATTATAAAAGCAGGGCATTAATTTGTCCCTTGTTCCAGCTGTGCAGTGGCAGTGGTTGAACGTATACCGTCTGCACACGTCGGCGGTCGGAAGACGAATGACCGAATATCGCGCAAAAAGGTCTGCTCGGTGTCATTAGTGCGGGTAGATTGTAACGAACGTAACTTTCTGTGGACGGACGGGAACATTCTTCATATCGCGGCCCATTGCTCTGTGGAGGGTTCCGTCCTATAACGACTCGTCCCTTTCATTATCTCGCTTTATGCCCATTCGCAACTATCTTTGATGTATAAACCGCAATAAGCTTTCGCGGATTGAATTTTATGCCTTTATAAAGAGCTTACTAGGCCGTGCCTTTCAAGTGTAACTTAATATGCGAGATAGGCTTTTCATTTTGTGTATTAGGACGGACGGTTATGTGTCCTTTTGGGTTTCACAACAAAATACTCCTTTTGACTTTGTAGGCAGTTTTGGTCACATAAAATCAGCAAAATTGCTAGACGAAAAATATCCCGAATAGAAACTTGATAAGTGTATAAGAAAAAGAAGATGTACTAACATTTAGTAAACAAATAATTTTGAAAAACCGATCGATTGTTGTAATTAACAATGTTTACAATGTTATATATAATTAACCTAGTTATGAGTCTTAGATAAAGTATGCCTAGATAGAGCCTCAAGCCTCTACCGTATACAACAAAAGTGGCCAACTTTCTTAGGTGTGCGTGAGGCGTCATAACAACTTATCTCTGTGTGCGTGTATACCGACACGGTCTAACACCCCAGAGTTAGGTGATATTTTTTTCGACGCGTTCGTAGCTTCGACTGTCTATCTTGACATATAACTTATCAAAGTTATGAGTTATTATTATAATGTTATCTATCATAGCCATAATAAGATGTGTTTTGATTATGATCTATGACATATAATACCTTTGTATACTGTTATCGTTATCTTTTCGCCCTAAACAGATTCTTGAACTTCGATTAGGTTTTAATAATCAGCTTGACAATGCCATAACCTTAGCAAAAGGTATAAAATATCACCATGTAAAATTCTAAATGAAATCTAACGCAACTGGGCAAGGCCACGCTGTACGTAGGCCCCAGTTGTTCAATTTGATCACGTATCATTGAATAAACGTGGTGTGCGAATGTAACTCTGATATTCGTTCCACTTCCACGTCCCGACGTGCTTTAGGGAATAACTATAGAATTTAATAATAAAAACTGGTCAAATGCGAGTCGGGCTACTCGCGCCCTAGGGTTCTGTACCACACCACTACACAACACTAACATAAGACATTAACTAGGAAAAAAGTTTTGTTTTCTCCGGGACCTTTAGCGCGTGACCGACTTTTATTGTTTTTATTAGTTGTTTTTACAAGTGGCGACGGGCTCACTCCTCGTCACACTGGACAGAGTTTCGGTACTACTAGTGAAACGTGGATGTTCTGAGGTTTCAGAATATCTCTGACTACCCCTTCGGGGAATATAGTCGTGAGCACATGCTTATGCTTATGCTTATTATTTGTTGTTATACTGTAGAGTTTGCTCTATGTATAATCCCACCAAGTTTGACGCTTGTATGTATTACCGTTTTTACGATAGAGCGAGAAGAAAAAAGGTTGATAAAAGGAGTTTCTTGTATGAAAACCCCTTTAATTTTTACATTTTTATTATTTGTTAACATATCCACCGTAATAACATATTCTGTGAAAATTTCAACTGTATAGCTATTACGGTTCAAAAGTTACAGCCTTAAATAGGTAGGATGGACGGACGGACGGACTGACAACGTAGGCTTAGTAATGGGGTCCCGTTTCCACCCTTTGAGTACGGAACCCTAAAAATCGACGGAAGTCAAAATTGTCCTAAAGCTTGAGTACGGGGGAGTGGAGAGCCATTGTTCAATTGATCACGCATAATAGGGTCGACTGGGATACCCACATTGTGAATTGTGATACTCCCTCTACACGTAATTGAAGCCGATACTTTTCAACTTTTCATTCTAAGCAAACACTGTTTTTTTCCCCATCATGAAGGTAATTAATGACTTATGACGTTATCGTTATGACAACTCATTTCCTCAGGTTACGATAATTATCATGATAATTATAATGATATCTTGATAATTATACGTTGATAATTATCTTGATGATTATAAAATTAAACGGATTTGCGAAAAAAAAAACTTACAAACCACAGCAACAGAAGTCTGTGTTACAAACACGAAAAAGTTTTTTAACTATTTTCTGTTGTTTTTCTCAATAATGTATTATTCATTGTTATACGAAAAGAAAATGCTGAAGACTAGGTGCTACTAAGACTGAAGACTGTGTGGTGGACTAGGTTGTTCTGAATACGAGTGCATTAAAACAAAAATAGCAATTTTAGAACCTTGAGTTAGAAATTTTACACAAAACTAAGAAACAACTTGGATAATTATCGGATAATTATCTTGATAATTTCGAACCCTGCATTTCATAAGCCATTTTAAAGTTTAAATTATCTGACAGAACCCGTAGACAAGATTAAAGATTTCCAATAAACTGTTTCAAGCTTAAGTAAAAGAACAAAAGGGGCTAACCACTTATAGAAAATCACATAATTGAAGAACAGTAAACGGTGCGTAAAGTGGGGGACCCTCGCAAATAATTCTCGAGTTGTGGAAGACGTGCCTTTTGGCAAAGGTCGACGTACGGTCCCAAGCCATACATCATAGGGTGGTTTACGGGACGCTCTTGACAAATGATGGGCTGAATGCTGGAAATAAATATTTTTGTGACGGGATAATTGTTTTGCTAAGCTGGCAAAAGATGTTTGTGTTTCTGGTGTCGTATAATTAGTAAGTAAAATAGAACACGCTCTTAAATAATTACAGCTTTTACTTTCATCAGCAGAGTTCTTACTCAATCTTATCTCAAGTTTTTACTCGCAAATTTCTATAATTTTGATAAGACTTCTTCGTGAGTTCTACGAAAAGAAAACTTTGTTTTTAGTTTCGCTTGCAAATTTTAACGTTTCAAGGGTTGGTACTGTTCCAGAAGGTTATACAGAAATACGGACGAAAGTAATGCTTCTACCGCGCAAGATATTTTTCGAATTACACTACATAATTATATACAGGATGTTACAAAAATACAAATAAACATTTAAGGGGGTGGTTAAGATTTCGATGTTGGTCCCATAGTGAAAATTGTTCAGTTTGATGGTCTAAACAACCCCCTTAAAAGTTTTAAATTTTTATTTTTACTTCTGTAACACCTTGTATGTATTAATATTTTAAGTTATTCGCATTTTAAGTTTTCATGCAAAAATGATTTGTTATTTATTATATCAGCAATTAATGAAAACTCAAGCGTGCTCATGGATACATTTCAAGAATCTTGTTTTGCTAGTAAGTGTGTGCCCGGTGGGTTGACATCGCGTTCAGTAGATTTAAAATTATACAAACAAATTATTTACTTTTTTTTCCCTTAAAACCTTAATAATTCGATTTTTTCTCTCGCTATTAAACGGACTGTTTTCTAGTTTTGCGTTTATACATTTACACGTTGTATAACAGACATTCCCAGAGAGGAACATAAAAAGAGTACTATTTCTGCAAAGAGATCGGAATAGCTAAGAATATTTTCTCCCATCTGAGACTATTATCTTTTGTCGGCGAGGCAAATAAACGTTCAGAGAAAAATCTACAGACTAACAATGACGAAAAACCTTGTGAAGTTTCATTCGGTCTATGCAAAAGAATAAACGATGGAAAGTTATGAGCTCTTACAATTATATTATTGACGTCGAATTTTTCACCCTCAAAAGTAGCCTAGTCATTTTACGGAGTTTTGTTAGGTGGGGTAGGGAGTGAATATTAATTGGACTTCTAAACTGTAACCGGCACCATTTAGTGACAAAAAGACAATCTTAAAACATATTAAAGAAAAATTCGCTACGCAACATAGAAATCAAAATTGTGTGTTATAAAAGGCTTTTAAATTAATAATATTAATGCCAATGCAATCGTTTGACTTAGAGATAACAATATAAATTATTTTTGAGCAATAAAATAGGCATTGAAATTTAAAAAATGAGGTATTTATTAGAAAATACGAATGTATTTTTCAAAACCTTCTAAGTAGACAAACATTTTTAAACCATGTTTGAAGTATGTATAATCGTAAAGCCTTAAATATGTGCTAAAAATAATTTACCAATAGGTTTTTTAGAACTAGATAATACGAGTAGCTAAATTTTAAAATTGGAACTGTTGCTGACGTCATTTTTTTTTTAAATTTTGGTACATTTCTATGCTCAAATTGGCTCTTCAATATTATAAAAAAATATATATATCAATTATTAATTAGTCCTGTTTGAACAAACCGTAAAATGACTGGGCTAAAAGCGTTTTTTGGCATAGTAAATTTTTGGGAACATAGCTGTAAATCTATCCGTTGTGAATATGAAGCGTAAATATTCTGTCTTGCAAGTGACAAACTAGTAGCTTCCGAAGCATGGCCAATTGAGAGCAATGAATACGACCTCGGTTAGAGGAATAGAATCGAGGGACACGTCCATCTATTACTGCATGCATACACAAAGATAAACATATGTTGTTAGATATCATACGAATGAAGAGTTCATTGATCTGTCCCCCTCGTTCTTTAAATCAATGTTTAATGAAGTTGAAACTACGATTTTTCGATTATGTGTCAACGTAATATATATTTAATTTTAGTTGTAAAGTGTGATGTAAGAAGCTATACTTTACAGGGTCCTTCTTAATATGCTGAAACTTTTTTAATTGGATGATCAGACCGTCAAACTGAACAACTTTCTCTATATTGCATCAACATTGAATTCGCTAATAAAAATCTGCTGTTCCATACTAAACTGCAAACCTACTCATAGAACCTACTCGAGCCAAATGTATGGGACAACTGTTTTTTTTTTCGCGATTTCGATGTTGGTTGATGATCTGGTCATCCCCTTAAAAACTGTCAGCATGTTAAGAAGGACCCTGTATTAAAAAAAAATCTAAAAGGATTAAAAAAAATACGTAATAACAATTTTAATGTTGTATAGTCTACTATTATAAAACTGTAACAGAAGTGTGTCTGTACATTAAAGATAACACAAAAAAGTAACGATATGGTTTTTAGGTGTCCCTGATTCCATATCAGCAATTATTGGATTTTTTGGCTGTCTGTTTTTTTGTTTGAACGAGCATCACGCAAAAATTACTGAACCGATTTTGATAAAACTTTTTTGTTTGACAGCTAATGACCTGATTTTTTTTTTACTAGCCCACTTCATCCCATTGCTGGGCAAAGGCATCGAATGCATCCAGATCGTCTGGTATATAATTTGTGCGGAAAAAGTCGCGGGTTAACGCTAGTAGTAAAATAAAACTCTAAACGTTGCCTTTCAGTACATTGAAAATGATGTCAAGAGTGATTTAGCCTTTAATTCGCCTACAAAAACGCTCCAAAAGTTATCCTTGGTCGCCGTAAGAAATTCATGGCAAGAAATGGGATGCTCTGTTGTGAGATTTGTGAGTTAAAGACTAGAACTGCAACTTTATAGCACAAAACATAATAGCCAAATAAATTAGATCTCTTGTGATTTTAGAACAATTGCTTGCTTACACATTGGATCCCAATTATCAAAGATACTTCTAAGAATTTATAGAACAGAATGCCAGAGTCTACCTTAAATTCTGAAAGCGTTTTTAATCAAAAGCCAGCGGGTAAGTGCAAGAATGTATCCGAACCGAGCAAAGAATCAATTGAAACATGTGGACCAATAAGTGTTAACTGCGGAGCGATGGCTTCAACCATTGTTGCTCGACCGCCCACTTCGGGTGTCGCGCGAGCAGCATTACAAGTAGCTTGAGATGCTACTATGAATTCTAGACGGTCTACACTTTTGACTAAAGGCTTCTTTTAAGGTTATGTGCTTTCCTTAGTCGTAGGAAGTATTCTTTGACTTAAAACGTCTTTTATTTCGGTCAGGGCCACATGCAAAAACCATTTATGTATCGAAATATGTTATGATAATATCACTTATTAGTCTTATTACTTTGGAAATATAATTCCTAACAGCATTATTTTATTACCATTATACAAGACATTATTAATACAAGACGTTTCACGTACTCTACTGCAGCTGCGTCCCTGATACAGCCTAGGTACCCGATTTACGTAGCCTTGTTGGGCAAAATCCCTCTCATTATCCATCCTCTATTTTATGTGCAAACCTTGTCCAACACTGCAGGAACATTCAGGTTTTATATCCATCTTTTTCTGGGTCTTCCTCGACGACGACGACCATCCTACTAGGCCCGGCCATGCTATGTTATCTTAGTACAAACTAAGTGGAACTCTGATTTTCCATAGACAGCTTCCGCCGTCTATCGGTTATGTTTCGAAGCACGATGTGTTGAACGAGGGTTCATATCGGAGCGACAGCGCGCTACAGCGGTGACGCTGCGCTGTAGTAGTGAGAAATTTCGCCCAAATCAATCACTGTCTTGTTGGTCTAGCAGGCTAGACAACCGGCTCACGATCCGGGTAACAAGGTTCGGTCCTTGTGTCGGCCGATCGTCTTTTTCAATTTTAGGACGACCTAAAATTCAAGGCGACTTACCTATCTATATCCAATATACATACTCATACTAATCTATGGGCCCGGTATGTGATGATTGTGACGATCTCTCTGAACGCATGCGACATACAGTCCCAGTCTCGCGTTTTAAAATTTTGACATATAAATATTACACCTAAATACTTGTATGTTAATGTTGGAATCGTGATTACAAAAAGACTAGATTGCGCTAGCTTTTGATCAGTCTAGGCTTGTAACTTTTTTGCAATAAGAACTTGCGGTTTGCAAAGCTTCTGCGTTCAAACTCACAGAGTCATCTTAAGAAACTTGCTTCAGCGTATTCTCAAGTTTATCATTAACTTGAGAAGTTGTAACTTTTAATGTGAAAAGTAAACTAGTAGTAAGGGATTCTATTGCAATTCTTCGAAATCTAACAGAAATGGAACTAACCAATTTGAAGTAAACTCTCGGATAGCTTTTAGCGGAAAGTGAAATTTACGTTTTCCGCATTGTGCTAAGATTTTATTGCAATAGAAAATCATTTATTAAAATTACGTAGACTTCCTTTAATCCACTCAAATGTTTTCCAGAACATGTTGTTTCTTGCTATAAAATCACGTCATGAAAATTTGAACCTCCATCAAGCCCATTTTATTGAAACCACTTTCACCACCGAATTTATTTGAACGTAATCTGGTGAAAAAATTTATAGTGCTATTAACATTATGGGAAGTACAGCAACGACATTATTCGAAGGTCATAAATTCTCCCTAAAGTTGACAGAAGATTTTAATCGACCTTCTGTAGGAAATGGCCGACTCGTAAGCACGTGTTTGGATTTAAAAAAGTTTTATCACCAAATGTTTTGTTAGTGCTCATTTTTAGGGTTCCGTAGTCAAACAAGGAAATGATATAAGGAGATGAAAATGTATAAGGGTATACATTCGTCCATTCTATGTGTCTGTCTATCTATACGCATTAATTATTATCTCATTATTGCAACATCCTATAATACATGGTGTAAAATTAAATGGGACACTTAAAGGGGTGCTTCAGACCATCAAACTGAACAACTTTTACAAATAGGACATACACTGAAATAGCAAAAAAAAAAATCTGCTGTCCCATACAAAACAGCAAACATAACTCGACTGAAATGTATGGGACAGCAGATTTTCTTTTCGCGATTTCGATTTTGGTCCCATAGAGAAAGTGGTTCAGTCTGAAGCACTCCTTTAATATGTAGAATCGTGTCATCTACATATTAGTCATGGATTTCGGCAAAGTAACGCCTGATTCAATTAATTGCACTCCTTTAAGTAAGTGTCCCATTTAATTTTACACTCTGTATATCGCAATCCCGCCTCTGTGTGGCCTGAGCTTAAAAGTTGCGTTACTTTTTGACACTAGACTAAACAAGATGATTACACGCAGACGAAATTGCGGGTAAAACAAAACAAAAAAATAAAATAAAATAAAACCTAGTCTTTGCATAACGCTTATACATTATTCATTGTACCAACCGGTCAGTTCCGTATACCTTACCATGAATGGCTGGCTACAATACTAGTCAAATGAATTGATATCATGAATGAATGGCAACAAAGGGTCCAAGTTGGAAAAGGATCTTTTCACAATATTACGGGTGGGTCGAACCCGAAACCTACCCTTGCTTGTACCAAATGTAACCGTATCTTTATTGAAATAGAGTCGATAACTGTATCTCTGTCAGTTATTCTAATGGGGGCTTTCTTAACTGTTATTGCTCAACTTTTAGGTGTGATGCTTTAACTGTAAATTACGATACTTTTATCAACTTTAACGGATAGATGGTTAGTGTATTAACTATATAAACAATGCTTGGCATATTTAATACACAGACTCACTTATTTGTTATAATTATAAACTAAAACGTGAGTTTTCTAAGTTAGCTTTTCCATACATGTTTTGGGTCGACTAGACATTGAAGTTTTCTATGGAACAAACCAATTATTCTATTTTTATAATATAACGAGCGTTAACCCGCGTTTTTGTCCGCACAAATTTTAAGTCAGATAATAAGCTATCAAACGAAAAAGATTCATCATAATCGGTTCAGTAGTTTTTGCGTGATGCTCGTTCAAACTACAAACACACAAACAAACAAACAAACAGATAAAAAATCCAAAAATATGTGATATGGAATCAGGAATATCTAAAAACCATATCGTAACTTTTTTTTTGTTAATATCTTCAATGTCAACAGACACACTTCCTGTTACAGTTTTATAATAGTTTAGATTAGATATTTGTTACATTAAATTAGGCTATTTTGATCTTGGCCCAGACCCAGTATTATAATTAAGGTAAAAGGATGAAATAGTGGAATAGCATGGCGCTTCAAATGGTAAAAGGTGGTTAGCCTTGCTCCTTAGTAGCCGATGTGGACTCCCAACGGGAAGCTATTTTGGGTGCTCTATTTAAAGACAAGAAAAACATGGTTATTTTTTGAGTTTGAAAAATGCACGTATCTACCAATCTTGGTGAAGAAAACAAGCTCCTCAATTTTTCAGTTTACCTTACAAACAGAAAATACATAACTTTTAATAGCATCACTTTCATAAACCAAAACTAAATTAAAATCCATCTGACACGTCCGCCGTCTGGTTTAAAAACGTTAACATAACGAAGAAAGCTATAAAATACACTAAGATGAAACCAGAAATGGGAAGATGTGTTCGTTTCGTATACTTCACAAACGAACAATTTGTTCAGTGTCGTACTAACCTATACGCTAGCAGCTAGCTAGACGGACAGACAACTTGTTGGGCTTGGATTGTATAAAATCACCAAACTTAGATAATTTACGAAAATATCGAATGCTTACATCGGAAATCAAAGTCTTCTACATTGTTTTCATAAGTTTATAATTTTCTCTTTGTTGTTTTTGAAATAATGCCGTTTATAAGGTACATACAGTTTTTGAATTGGGATACGACAGGCCTATGACAGCTTTAGTTCCGATAGGTAGCACTGCAGTCACAATTTTTCTTATAAACGCCATCATAGGGCGCACATATTGAACTTACAGCAGCACCAGCGTCATGCCGTGTTGTTGCTTCAGAATCTTATATCTTGTAATTTTTCTGGTATTTTCGCTTGAGTTGAGGATCCAGCCTAGCTTGCATGCCACCCACGACAAAGCGTTTAAACGAGAAAAACGTCATGCGCTCTCTTTCTGGCCTACGTAAAATAATAAAGATCGTGTATTTCTTGGGTGCGTTACGTCATTGCCAATGGGGCAATATAAGCCAATTGAGAGCGATCCTTGTACACTCAGCTGTATTACTTTTAATGTTTTTTTTTGTTGTGTTTCATCATCATCATCATCAGCCTATCATCGTCTACTGCTGAACATAGGCCTCCTCCAAGGCGCGCCACAAAACTCTCTCCTCGGCCTTCCTCATCCAGTCGCTCCCCGCTATCTTTTTTAGGTCGTCTGTCCAGCGGGTAGCAGGACGTCCCACACTACGTCTACCAGTTCGCGGTCTCCACTCCAGAAACCTGATACCCCACCGGTTGTCAGTTCTTCGGCAGATATGACCAGCAGCATATGGCTGCAGGAGGTTTCCCGGATGTCAAATGGCGTAGGTTATACATTTATTTTCAAATGTTTTTAGGCATAGTTCAACTCTCGCGAATATAGGTAAGGGAGCGAGATAATACTTCATCATATAAGCCAAGTGTCTAGTCGTAGTTTAGTGTGCTATGTATTTCCTTTATGGAATATTAGGCCTGGTATCCACCAAAGTGGAGCAAAGTGGATCGCGAAAAGCGGAATGCTTAGCGGCTAGGAAGTATCCACAGCAGCTGAATGAAGCAGAGATGTGTGCTGGCTTGTTGACAAGTTGACAAGCGGCACCGCGCGCCTTCCGCCGCACATACCGTTCAAAGGCCGCTCACCGCTCACATCTCCGCTGGACACCGCTCTGCCCATCTCAACTTTGATTGCACCCATTGCGCCATACAAATATGAGAAATCTCTTCTCCGCTCCGCTTGAACTGTTACTGAAGCTGAGCGTAGAAAAGATGGGTAACAATGCAAATAACAAAATCCAATTGATTGTTTACAGACTCCGCTCTTCTCAGCTTTGCTTTGGTGTAGGTATTCCGGGACTTTCTACCAATAAAATGTGTTTGACTGTAACATAACAATAAACATAGCGTGAGGTCTATTAGACTGGTTGCTCATTGTATTGTTAGGGTCGGTTTATTGATATATGTTCCAGTCAATAAATGAGAATGAGAGCAGAGCAATAACAAATAACTAGCCCAGTCATTTTACGGTTTGAGCCGGGACTAATTAATAATTTTTTTTTCGGTATAATATTAAAGATCCAACTTGAGCCTGGAAATGTACCAAAATTTAAAAAAAATCACGTCAGCAACAGTTCCAATTTTAAAATTTCGCTATTATCTCGTTCTAAAAACCTGATGGTAAATATTTTTTTGGCACAGATTTTAAGGCTTTACCATTAATACATACTTCAAACTTGGTGTAAATATTTTTGTCTACTTAGAAGGTTTCGAAAAATAAATTCGTATTTTCTAATAAATACCTCATTTTTTAAATTTCAATGCCTATTTTATTGCTCAAAAATAATTTATATTGTTAACTCTAATTCGAATGAGTGCATGTTATGACAAGATCGCTTATTACTTTGGAAGTCCTATAGCACCTACCGGCATTATTTTATAACCATTATTCAGAGGATAGAAGCCATTACTCGGTACAAGCAAGATGTTTCACGTACTCCCACTGCGGCTGCGTCTCTGGTACAAACTACCCGATTTCATCTCGGATTCGTAGCTCCCGCTCTTCTTTTTTTATACTTTCTTTTTTGCACTTTTTTTTCCAAGCACTTGAGACGAAATACCACTACAGCTGTCACCCTTTCAGACGAGAAAACCGCTCAACGGTCTTCGAATGATCATCATCATCAGCCAGTGACCTTGAAGTTTAGTCAATACGTTTTCAGGTTCAGTCATTATTCAAATTATATTTTTTGGTTTTCATATGACCCCCTAGCCCCTCAGCTATTCAATTTACGCCCTGAATATGACAGCGTTCAAATCTTGGGCACCTAGTCCATACTAGGATCTACCAATTAATTTAATTGTGCTGTTATGCATAAATAACTAAACTAACAACGTGTCTATTGTTTAGGGACGTTTCAATTGGTCATCGTAATTGATAGTTGAATACCGACACGCGTTAATTGAAATATGATTAGTTTTATGAACTGTAAATCATAATATCCCTTGAGATTATGTGCATTGCGGATTAGATACTATAGTAGCATAATATAGTACTATTGATTTGACTAGAACTTTGATTTGAACATTAGAACCATTGAGGCGCTATGTGATAAAAAGGATTTTTAGATTTTTGCTTTGACTACTAAGCACGGATTTTGGTGATGCAAATTAGGGCTCATTGATCATTTGGTTCAACTAAATATGCTAACGGTTTTTTAATAGGATGATCAGACCATCAACATCGAAGTCGCGAAAAATTCGATGTTGGTCCCTTAGAGAAAGTTGTTCAGTTTGATGGGCTGGTCATCCTCTTAAAAAACCGCCAGCATATTAAAGGCTGGGCCACACAGAGTGCAGCTGCGGGCCGGCTGCGGAACAGCTGCAGGCCGGCAGTAATTGTAAACTATGGAATTATATGCGAGGTGCCACACTAAGATGCAGTCCGGTGCGGCTGCGGAACGGTAGCCGCAGTGTGACACCTCGCATATAAATTCCATAGTTTACAACTACTGACGGCCTGCAGCCGTTCCACAGCCGCCCCGCAGCTGCACTCTGTGTGGCCCAGCCTTAAGTTGGACCCTGTATAGCTATTCGATACTTTAGTGTAAACTAATGTTGAAGAAAACTCGCATTTGAACCTCTTGTGCGACGTTACGAGTCACGATGTAAAGTTGCAAATAACAAACAATTAGGTGAAATAATAAAACGTGATTCCACATTTATAGGTAGGGATCGAAACCGGTATCGATAATACCGGTACTTTTAGGTTACAACCTTTATTTTTTTTACAGGTATTTTTAGAGGTAACCTTAATATCATTCACGGTAACATTAACGGTCCGCGCACACACGAGATATGTTTAAATAAAAAATTGTTTCTTCATAAATATAGTAAGTATTAAATTTTTAAGTAAGTACCTCGTTAGTCGTTACTAAATACAAGCATACTCGCACTCTGCTGAAGGCCATATTTAGGTTACCGTTATTAAAATCGGTTGTTACCTGGATAAAGGTAACATTTAAATAAAGGTAACCGAAAATTTTGGGTCCCTGTTTATAGGTAATTAAATGATCATATATATATTGGAAGTGTCTACCAGTAAAATGTTCTATAACTACGACTTAGAATCATTTTAAAAAAATCTACAAAGAAAATCGTATTAATATCATCGTGCCATCCATCTCTTCGCAAATTAGACTTAAAAGCTTAGTTAATACGTCATAAAGCTGAGTGCTGTAATCAAGCTAGTACACGCAGATGTCAACTCATCAAATGATAAATTAATTACAGAGGCTATCAATCACGCACAAGCTAACAGGAGCAATATTCATTAAGGTACAATATTGATGTGCAAACAGATGGGCAGGCTGAATAAGAAGCTAGAATTAGTAATGTATAGAACATTTACGATTTAATACAAATTTACCATCATCATCTCAGCCGATGGCCGTCCACTGCTGGCCATAGGCGGCCATACAAGTTACATACAAATTACTGTTTACATCATGAAATATTATAGTTAAAAACATGCTTGTTGTCATCATTACTGCACTTAAAATTAAAATTTGTTACGATAATTTTATGCATCCTACCATTGTATACTTAAAAAAAAAAACCAAGCTTGTCACTTTTAAATGTCTATCCATCTCCTGAGTCCATCATCAGATCTCAGCTCGATGGCACCAAATTATTGTGTTTGGCATCTGAATTACAAACACTTTCAAAGTTTCAAAAATATAAGATAATAAAATTAGGACCGAACCTGCACCATATCCTAAGTTTGTTTAGTTTTAAGTCACTTTATTTATAATTTTAACCAATGTAACTATTTTATGAATCTGTCGAATAAATAAACTTTCAAGCCATATTAAAATATACTTCTAAGATTTTCTTAGGTACATACCTACTTATAGATCATCGGTGGCGCGTTGCGAAGAGATATGGACACCCAATTATGGGGGTCCGGGTTCGAATCCGCACGGACAACATGCCAAGTACCAATGAGTTTTTCTAACTTATGTACGTAATACCGACTGCTCTCAAACGGTGAAGGAAAACATCGTGAGGAAACCTGCATACACTGAAGAAGAAATTCTGATGTGAATGTGAAGTCTACCAATCCGCATTGGGCACGCGTGGTGGACTAATGCCCATACACCTTGAGGGTAGGCCTGTGCCCTGCAGTGGGACGTTTATAGGCTGATGATGATGATGATGATACCTAGTTAGCTTATTTGTTAGTTCGTTATTTAGTTGGTTACATACAGGTGAAACTAATAAGATGAGTTAGTGAACAGAAACTCATTTATCGGCCATGACACCCACTAAAAAGAATTTCCTGAAAACCTTTCCTATCTCTTTGGCACCAAATTATTATCACCACGATAACAGCTTAATGAGTTTTTCTGACATTTTACAGTTGTTTTTCGGAGTAACAGCCATTTTCTCGTTTTATGTGCACCTCACTTTATGGGGCGTAATGGTAGTGAGCAATAAAAAATATTACCGTCCATAGTGTCGTGTCCACTTTCAAGTGATTAGATGGCACGGGATTAGATTAAAGTGCTGGCGGGAGCTAGCCAAGACGGTAGCGAACCGGGATTTTTTGTAGTCCAAGTAGTAATTTTTATGCTTTATTTGCCTTACCTATTAGATTTTTTTTAAATTAAAAATGGGTTTGCTCTTGACCTTAATCCAGTCTTTAGGACAATGATAGGGTCGAAGATGTAGCGAGCTAACCCAGAAGAAGCCTATTCACTCGTACTTTAAAGTGATTCGGGTTGTAAGCGCTCGGAAATACTGACGCAGACAGGGCATTCCACTCCTTGGCTGTGCGCATTATAAAAGAATCAGTGAGGCGCTTAGTGCGGATATCAACCAAGAAGGGGTGGTATCCCGCGGTGCGTCTGGAAGTCCGATAGTAAAAAGGGGAAGGTGGTATGAGCTCATGCAGCTCTTGGGCACACTCACCGAAGTACAATCTGTAGAAGACCGACAAGCACGCTACTCTGCAGCGGTGGGCCTCCTCCTCCTAGATTGGGGTGAAACGCTGATAGCCTCAGATACAGATTCTCGTAACTCAGATTATTATTTTTATTCTTACTAAATCGTACCAATAGGTAGAAAATAATCATATTCTCCCTCCCTACTACCCCCTGCAATTACTGTCTACTGAAATTTATGAGTTCTGTCTTTATTTACTTCAATATCATTTATTTCAATGAATTACAGCTTTTTAATGTTTTTCTTTATCTGTAACATCACACACTAACATGACATTTAATAGGTCATTTTGATTTCTACATAAATCAAAGTGATTGACGTATTAAAAATATAAATAAGAACTTACCATAGTAATATATTATAATTATAGTACAGTTACATCATCATCATCGGGCTATAAACGTCCCACTGCAGGGCACAGGTCTCCCCTCAGGGAGGGTGTATGACCGTTAGTCCACTCGTGCCTAATGCAGATTGGTAGACTTCACATACGCATCAAAATTTCTTCTTCAGCAAATGCAGGTTTGCTCACGATTTTTTTCCTTTACCGTTTGAGAGTAGTCGGTATTACTTACATAAGTTAGAAAAATTAACATGGCACTTGGTATGTCGTCCGTGCGGATTCGATCCCGGACCCTCATGATTCTCTTCTTGTAAATTTTTCCCATTTGTGTGAAATATCAGATAAGTGGCCAAGGTTTGGCAATGCGCCACCGACTCTCTGTGCATTTTATTATGCTTATTTATCCCTAAAACAAACATAAATTAACTATTATTATTTAAAAAGTATCAATATCTCATAAAACTTTTAGTGAGAGAGGACAGATATGAATGCTTAAATCGAATAACTTTTTGCTTTTTATGTATCACACAACTCGGCTCATTTAAAATGGCTGACCATCTGTCATAGGCATCCATTAGGGAAATCAAGAGTTTTATTTACTTATTTATTTGTTGTTTTTATTTCATCGAATACGAGGCTATGAATATGAACCAACTTAATATGCTGACGGTTTTTGACAAAGATGAGCGACTAGCTTTTGCCCGTGAGTTCATCCGCGTGAAATTAGAATATCAAAGCAAAAATCCTTTTTTAGTGCACCCCTACATCCTCTTTAGAATTTATTATGTTTCTATCTTCAGCTGTTTAGGCTGTGTGTTGTCTATCAGTCAGTTAGTCACGAAACTGTGTTATAAGTTGATATAGATAGATTTTAATCGATAGAAGGTTACTGTAGCAATGTTTATGATGATTATTGCGCTTGCGATTATTATGTATGAATGAATAATTAAATATCTTGTAAAGGTACACGTAAAAGACGACGCAACCCTAAAACGTATGCCCTTAATACCTAATATAATTCTTCTCGGCACAGGTCAGGTCATATCGCCATCTAAAATTCTAAACGAAAAGAAATTACAGCGAAATTATTCACGAAGGAAAATGTTTCGTAGAAAATTATCATTCACGTCATGGTCTGAGTGATAATAAAACTTCGCCCGGTAATAAATTAAACTGCTTGAAAGTCTTCTGTTTACAGGCAGTAATGAAATCAATGATCGTTTTATTAAATTCCTTTGAGCTTTGCGTACGTCTGGTGGCGCCTTTGAAAATTCTTCTATTTGTGGCTTCATAACTAGATGTCGTTGATGAGTTATTGATCACAGATTAATACCCGACTACGGCAAAGCTAAAAGGAGGGTAATGTTTTAAACGCGGTTGAGAACTCTCGGGATATTGGTATAGAACCTGGCAAACATCTTGAAAAATGCATGGTCTTCTCCTTCCTCCTCTTTTCGGAAAAGACCATTAATTTGGTCGTGGGAAGTTCTCCTCAGACGCCATCTCTCGCCTGGCTCAAATAATCATTAAATGTTCCTAGTATGCCACTCATTCATTCTCTGTAGGTATGTGACCGAAATTAACCTATACAGGGTGAAATAATAGTCATTGGCATTTATTTAAACTCATCAACTTACTAGAAACGTAAATAACAAAAAAATAGGATGTTCCACATACATTTCACTTGGCAAAACATAACATTGTAGAATATCTTCATTAGTTTCATTACTATTCATGTCAACCTATTTGCACGAAGTAATCCTCTTATATGAATGTCTCAAATTTCACTAGAATAGCTACTCCCTTTCCAAGGACTCCTGCTGTGATCTTTTATGACTAGTGAGACGCTAAAATATCACATGTCACAACTTCTAAAGGTACGTCTACATTAAAATCAAAGACGCGGTCGCTCTTAGTACTACAGGGTATTAGGGTTAAGGGGTGATTGTTCCTATGATACTGAACAAATTTCTCTAAGAAACGTAATAAGGAAATTCGAAATGCAATTGGACTTTCATACTAAATGCAATCAACTGATCGATCGTTTGTGTGAATAATTGCGAATTTATCTTTTTTTCCTTTGGGAATGTCGTTCAGTATTATACATTATAGTAAATCAATTGCTTACCCTAATACCCTGTATACCTTAAGATATTAAACAAACCAATGGAATCGCGTTGTAGGTCTGCTATTGGGTAGTCGCGTCGCTCGTCGATTGTTGGTTGCCCCCTCCAAGGAAATTCCAGGGTGTACAACGAAACTCCAGGGTGGCACAAGATAGTGTTTTTTTTCGAAAAACAATCCTAGAAGTCACCAAAATTACATACCGTACAACGTCAAGCACTCCTGCTACAAAAACAAGACATTGGCAAAATCATCATAACCAAGATGGCAGCCATTTAAAAAAAATTGAATAGAATAGAGAATAGAACCAAATCAATATGAAACTGCAAATAAATTTTTTTTTAAAGTCCTTCATTCATTTTTGACATATTTGATACAAATCATTAGCAAATTGAACAGGAAATCATAATTAGACAACAACAACATTAGTTCATCTTTGTTTTCGGAACTATTCCATGTGCTATTTACGATTATTAGAGGCCGTAAACCGTTTTTGTTACGACTTCCAAGACATCTGTAACATTAATGCTCACACGCATTTCGTTTAATGCTATCGCGATAAAGTTAAATGAGTCAGTAGCCAGTTATGTTATTAACACTGGAACTACGTAATCTCGAAACTGCAGCGGTATTAATATCACAACTGCTTCCAGACTACCGTTAACTGCAAGTAAACAGAACAAAACACTACCGCTGCCAAGAAACAGTGCGTTGCTCAACAAATGTGCTTCAGTGCAAATCACTGTCAACCTTCAGAGTGCATGCAACAAGTCGAGACTATTCAAAAATAAAGACGCTTGAGTTTCTCAATGGAACACAATTAAAATTCCCCCGCTAAAGGCGCCGTCATGCATATAGGATACATTGCGTTCGTTTGAAACCCAACTGTTTCACGATTGCCATAAATCTCACTTCACTCTGCTTCGAACGCAACCATTGGAGTATTATGAATAAAAAAAAGGCATTCGATCACTCCAGACGATTCACGACCCAATTGGAATGGACTCATGACCCAAATTCAAAGAACAATATCAGAGTCTAACCGTTTAACACGTCTCACGTCAGCGATTATCCTTGATGAGGAAAAGACGTATCGGCTCTTACTAAATTGGTTTCAAAATTGAGCTGAAACTTTATAAAAATAAGGTCTAGTTTGGGAAGTTCAGGGAAAGCCTTCAGGGAAAGGAATATGTGTTTTTTAGGCAGGGTAAAGTTCCGATTCAATGTCACGTTTTCACAATTCAGTTCAACGACGCTGTTTATTATTTATGTAGGGCGCGTATTAGGAATTTTAATAAAACGCTTTCAGGTAATGCAATGAGTTATGTTAAATTTAAAATTTTTAATTAAATCTCGTATTTAAAATAAATTGCTAATTTACGAAACATACATTTAATTAATTGTTGTTTTATTAAGTTGGTATAAATCTGAACTTAGTGCTGCTTTTACTGAAGTGGGAAATGAATCGAAATTAATAATACAGTTTTTGTGAACTGAGCGAAAAAAATTGCGTGATGATGAAGAATGTTAAAATGTTTAATCTTAGAAATTAACAATAATTAGTGATTTATTTAGCCTTTTAATCATATTGGGAAAAGCGTGAAGTTCACAAGCTTAACGTGAGTGCAATAGTTTGACCAGCCGGCTTGGTCCTAGACTAACCTAGACCTAGAGTAACGTACATAGACCAACTCGGGGCTGTCCGTAAAAAGGATCAAATGGAGTATCCCCGAAGCAAACAAGACCAGATCAATATGAAGTGAATTGAAAAAATGGAGATCGGGGAGATTTTTTTTTCAACTTTATGGTACACTTCCCGGCAAACACCATGGATGGTGACATGACATAAACATTTAAAGTCTCTGCCTATTCTGCTCTAATAGAAAAAAGCAATGAACGATTATGAATTAATTATAATTAATATTAAAAAACCGGCCAAGAGCGAGTCGGACTCACCCAAGGTAGGGTTCCGTAGTCATTCCATAAAAGCTTCTTCTAACATAGCCGGACGGCCAACGAATCTAACACAGAATGGACGAATAAATAATAACTTCAGAAATTTTCAAGAAGCAAACATAAGTGCGATTTAATTTCGTTCAGCGCGCCATATATTGACAGACTAGACGCCGGCCGTCGATTTTTTGTTTGTTTTCTCCGAAACTAGTTGGGCTACAGCTTCCTTTATAATTTTCATTGAAAGTAATTATAATTTTGGATTCGATTCAATAGGTGCAAAAATGAGCGAGTTATTGAGGTGGGGCATACAGACAGACAGAAAGACAGAATGGACGAAAGTATAAGTGTTCTTTGTTGGACTACGGAACCCTAAAAAAGGTGTTAATTAAAATTAAATCAATCACCCACTTCTGGGAATCCTTTTTATTACGTCACTTATCACGGTTTCGTGCTAATCTGAGCCAGTGCAGACAGTCCGTTACCATAAAGACTCACAATGTTGTCCTTCCACCATTCTAGTCATTTGTATACTGAAATCCGCCTAACAAGATTTAATATTAAATGTTAAGGCGTACAACTCAGCAACAAACAATACTCGGCTTGACTTCAGCCAATACGAAGTTTCAAAGACCACGAACAGACGTTGCATCTGACAATTCTGACACCAACTATTCCTACTTCTTTTTTTCATTTCACTTACGTATTCCGCGAAGTTTCATTTCTCGTGGAACTCCTAACAATCAGTTGCCAAGTTGCCACAGTTTATCCGCTGACATTGATACATTCCTCGCCGGTTTTTAGTTCCAACTTTACATCTGGGAACAATTCGTGCGATGTATTCTTGCAATTGTAAATTGAAGGCGGCTTACAGTTCACACGAAACCAATTTAGAACTCTTGTCGGTACGTCGTAAGTATGAGAATTGTTTGATTCGCGAGACTTAATATCTAGTTGGGTACTTACTTGGGTTACTTGGTAGGAGGGAATGAACAATGGTTTGACGCAAGTGGTCGCCAAGGGCCGGAACAATCGTCGATTAAGATTGTTTATAAAATGCAGTTCGATACGGCGGTAGTTATCGCTTTCGTTTGTTTGCATTTGCACTCGGATCGGTTTACTGATAATGCTTTTAAAACACCTTATGTTCAAGTCGAATTTGATCATTCTTTACCTAAAATGAATGAAAAAGTTGATGTCGCGTCGTACCTGGAGCTCAGAGCAATAGTAGTAAAAAATTAAGAAGTAGTTTAGAGAAGATAACACACCTCTATATTTTTAATGGCAAAAATTGTTTTAAAGCTTTATTCAGATAATGAAACTAATCAACTTTCCCTTCCATGGGTCGAAAAACGAGAAAATTGTAAAATAGTGGTGTGTAAATAAATAATCTACAGGGTGAAATTGATATCATTAGCAGCCTTTTAAACTAAGAGTCTACCCATCAAACTGAACAACTTTTACAATGGGAGCAAACCGATCGGAGCAAAAAAAAAATCAGCTGTTGCATACATTTGAGTCGCAAACTCGCGCGTCGACATTGCAGTTTAGTATGGAACAGCAGATTTTTTATTTGCTCCGATCGGTCTGCTCGCATAGTAAAAGTTGTTTAGTTTGATGAGTAGACTCTTAGTTTAAAAGGATGCTAATGATATCAATTTCACCCTGTATGTATAGTGCGCGTCAAACATCTAAGTCAAATAAAAGTAATCTAAAGTGCGCTTAGAACCTCATGTAATTTGAAGAAGGCTGTAAAGGCAGCTCACAGAAACAGCTCTTAATACTGATCGACCTTTATTCCCATGAGAGGAGCCTCTATTTACCTTTTCTACCTAAAATACTCGGAACATCTAATTAATTCAAATGTTCGTTCGAAGTGCTATTAATTATCTTCATTGATTTAGATTTATATCCCTCTGGGACTTATCGTAGATCTAATTCTAATTAATACATTGACATGTTAACATGCACGTTCATGCAAACATGTAGTTACGACTATATTTTATTCCCTATGGTCAAAATCTTTGCGATAACTATCACTAACACATAACTTTTATAAGGATGCAGTTGCAGGAAGATTCACATTTTGCATATAAGGGTTGTATTACATTAAGTGGTGATTGTACCCGTGATACTGAAAAGTTTTCCCAAAGAAAAATTATAGAAAATTAGCAAAAAAAAATCGACTTTTCATACAAAAGTACGATCACCTGATTGCATACAGGGTGTCCCGTAAGTCGACGTCAAGCCGAAATCGGGTGATAGTCCAAATCATAATAGTTACTAGAAAAATAAAAAAAAAATCTAAGTCTTGAATTTTTTAAATTATAGGCATTTCTTTTTTTTTCGAGAAAATGTACACCCTGTGATGGTTTTTTAGCTTCTGTTGCTACAAATCTTAACTTTTTTTCAATTTTATTTTTCTTATGTAATCCCGAATAGTACTAATCTAACCTATTACTTAGAATTCTAAGTCAACTGCTGCAGCTTGGAAGAAAGTGTCACATTATGCCGTACAATGAATAGACAATTAATATTTCGTCCAACTTTAACGGACCGTACTGAAAAAAAAAAAAGTACTACGCCAGGTTGGCAAGTAGCACTAAAAGTTGACGCATTTAATAAGGATTCTAAAATGGTATAATACTTGCTACATTATTTCTTTGATTAAGGGAAAAAAAAAATTCCTTCAAAAAACCCAGATTCGAAAAAATTTTCATTACCTACTAAAAATTATTCTAGTGCGTTCAAAGCTTGCCTAAGACCGAGTGAGACGGAGAGTCATTCATGAAGTGTGAGTGAGACAGGTAGTGACGCTTTCGAGTCAAATATTCTAATGGGTGAGTGAGACAGATAGTGACGCTAATGAGTCAGATACAGAGAAAGTCATTTTATGAAGTGTGAGCGATAGATAGTGACGCCACTTTTAATATTGGCACACGCAATACAGATCAGTACGTTACGCTCCTTCGTTTACTACGCATCTTTCCGTATTCGTTCGTGTTATTTCGTACTTTCGACTTTTTGCTTCGTTTATTGGACTTGATTGTTTGCTTGTGATTTGGACAGTTTTGATCTCTTTACAACGACCTTTGCTTTCTCCTGGACTATCGTGTGATTGTGTAGTGCCACCATGCCTGTGTACACCACTCAGGAATATGCCAACATGCACTTTATTTATGGCGAATGCAGAGGGAATGCTAGTGCTGCGGCTAGACTGTATCGCGAGAGGTACCCAAATGCTGATCGTTATCCAGATCACCGAGTTTTTACAAATGTGCACCGTCTACTCTCCACAGAAGGCATACTTCCAAACCGACCACATGGTGAAGGAAGAAGTTCCTTGCCTTACGAGGACGTAGTACTTCAAGCAGTTGAAGAAGATCCAAGTATTTCGGTACGTGCAATCCAGTAAAGCACAGGAGTGCCCAAAACTATAGCTCACCGAATTTTACAAAAACATGAGCTCCACCCATACCATGTACAGCGAGTACAAACCCTGCATCCTCAGGATTATCAACTTCGGGTTGCGTTTTGTCAAACGATGCTACAAAGACACCGGGAAGATCCGTGATTCTTAGAGAAAATTTTGTGGTCGGATGAATCGACATTCAAAAAAGACGGTTACATGAACCTACACAACTTACACGAGTGGCATGTAGAGAATCCGCATTTAATGAGACAAGATAGATCTCAGTATCGTTTTAAAATAAACATGTGGACCGGAATTTTAAATGGAAGAGTCATAGGACCTTTTGAGTTGCCAGAGATCTTGACTGCTGAAGTTTATTTAGATTTCTTACAAAACAGTTTATCTAGTTTACTGGAAGACGTGCCACTCAGTATTTACAGAGAGATGTGGTATCAACAAGATGGCTGCCCAGCGCACTATGCCCGCTCAGTTAGAGCATTTCTCAATGAAGAATATCCGGGCAGATGGATAGGTCGGTCTGGTACGATCTCGTGGCCACCGTTCACCGGACTTAAATCCATTAGATTTTTTTTACTGGGGAGCAGTGAAAGAGAAAGTTTATTTTAAGCCAATCGAAAATGTAGCTGAGCTTCGGCAAAGAATTACGGAAGCAGCTGAATTTGTCAACAACGGAAGATTTGCCCGTGTGATAATCCGATCTTTTTTAAGAAGATGTCGAGCTTGTATTGCAGTTGAAGGAAGGCAGTTTGAACATCTTTTGTAAATAATAAATCTTTGCATCTAATTGGTGTTTAATTTTAAACTTAAGGAAAATTTGTCCTAAATTTAACAAAAAGTTAGCATCTCTGACTTGAAAGCGTCACTACCTGTCTCACTCACATTTCATGAACGACTCTCCGTCTCACTTGGTCTTAGGCAAGCTTTGAACGCACTACAATAATTTTTAGTAGGTAAAGAAATATTTTTCGAAACTGGGTTTCTTGAAGGAATTTTTTTTCCCCCGTAATCAAAGAAATAATGTAGCAAGTATTATACCATTTTAGAATCCTTATTAAATGCGTCAACTTTTAGTGCTACTTGCCAACCTGGCGTAGTACTTTTTTTTCAGTACGGTCCGTTAAAGTTGGACGAAATATTAATTGTCTATTCATTGTACGGCATAATGTGACACTTTCTTCCAAGCTGCAGCAGTTGACTTAGAATTCTAAGTAATAGGTTAGATTAGCACTATTCGGGATTACCTAAGAAAAATAAAATTTAAAAAAAGTTAAGATTTGTAGCAACAGGAGCTAAAAAACCATCACAGGGTGTACATTTTCTCGAAAAAAAAAGAAATGCCTATAATTTAAAAAATTCAAGACTTAGATTTTTATTTTTATTTTTCTAGTAACTATTATGATTTGGACTATCACCCGATTTCGGCTTGACGTCGACTTACACCACCCTGTATAGTATGGGAAGTCCAAAAAAGTTTTTTACAAATTTCGTATAGGTTTCTTAGGGAAAGTTGTCGTTTGAAAATCCCACGAAAAGCTACTACGAAATAGCTAGCACGAAAATCATGAAGCTACAAGTATAGAAACAATAGAAAGAGAAATTTTATCAAGATACGTGGTTTTACAATACAATTGTCTCTACTTAGGCACCAACCAGCCATGTCGAAGCACTCTAACGTCGCCAAATGACTTCGGATTGGAAATTGTGGAAAACCTAGTTCCTCAACTTTCAATGCACTTCTTAAACTTGGAAGAATTTCAAGTGGTTCATGTTCAATTGAGTGTTTTATCTTGTTTTTGAAGTGCGTTTTGTAGACCACAGCAGCTGCTGTAGAGTTCAAAGCTAGTTTATTGCGACTGAAAAAAAGTAAAAATGTATTTTAAAAACCACTACTGCAGCTGCGTGGTAAGTTACTTATATTTTAAGTATCCTGAAATATTTTTTTAAACGTTCCTAATCCAGATCGTTTAGTTTTATAGTTTTTTGTTTAAATAAAAGATTTTCTTTCATTAACAACAAACCAGAGTAAGCGAAAAATTCTTCGTCTGTGCAACAAACTCTTTTTGTCACTCTAACTACGGAAACTGAATATCTTTCATTATTAGCCCAGTCATTTTACGTTTTGACCCGGAACGAATTAAGATTTTATTTTTGCTGTTAGTAGATCATTTAAAAGCTAAGTTGAGCCTAGAAAAATTCCAAATAAAAAAATACACTTCAGCAATAGCACCAAAAAATTTGGCATTCTGGGAGATATATTTTTGATTTCTAGGTTGCGTAGCGATTTTTTTCAAACCTATTATCAGATAGTATTTTGTAAATGGTGCCGGGTATAGTTGAAAAGTGTCATACATAATTAATTCCCACCCCTCCTAACAAAACCTCGTAAATTGACTGTGCTATATGGAGCAAACATGAAAATAGCGAAAAATATTACCTGCTATTCATGGAATTCACTTTTGAGTCGGGCAGCTTGACCTTTTCTGTGGATTTTTTTTCCCGCTATATCTGTGTTGCCTCTTTAATAAAAGTCGTTCAGTATGATAATAATAGTCTGAAGCACCTAGTCATATTTTTATAATGACGGTAAAATATCAATGGCTACTTAGATTGGACCTAGTAGAAGCCGTAAAAGGTTAAACCTTAGTTTAACAAAGTTAGCGGACCATTCAGAAACGGCAGTACCTACTTTTGCTTTTGTGAAAACTTGCAAAGCTCTGGCGCTATCACTTGAATCTAACTGAGAATCGTATTCAGTTAGCATAATCTTACTTGATTATTATATTCCACGACCGAGTACTTTAAGAGTTAGCAAGACTACGCATTTCTGGTTATTTCTATGCTATTTAAATTTATTATTTGATAATCTAAACTATTATAAAACTGTAACAGGAAGTTTGTCTGTACATTGAAGATATTAATAAAAAAAAGTTACGTTATGGGTTTTACGTATCCCTGATTCCATATCACCAATTATTGGAATTTTTGTCTGTCTGTTTGTTTGTGTGTTTGTTTGAACGAGCATCACGCAAAAACTACTGAACCGATTTTTATAAAAATTTTTTTTGTTTGATAGCTGACTTAAAATCTGGTATATAATGTGTGCGGACAAAGTCGCGGGTTAAGGCACGTAAATAAAAAATTGCTTGCTTATGTCCAGCAGTGGGACGGTTGGCTGTTGCATATACCTATACGTCTTACAGCTGGACATAAGCCTTACCTAACATATAAGTTCGAGCGGCATACAGTGCGGATTGGTGGAAATTAGTGATATTTTCATGTTGAATTAATAGGCCTTTTCCCTGGCTCAACAAATAGATATATGTATACATCGCGATCTAACAGTACTATCCATGACTTCGGAGCGCGCTCCATACAAAGTCTGGTTATATTTTCAATACTAAGCAATTAAAGTCAACGACATTTTTCAGAAACAATCTAGAAAAATTTCTATGCTTGACCGATTTTCGTTAAAATATACAGTTTCAATGCTAGGATTAATTTAAGATTTGTATGGAAATTTTTGAGGCATTGTAACTTTATAACTACAGGGTGAAATTAATATAATTACTTAGCATCCTTTTAAACTAAGAGTCTACCCATCGAACTGAACAACTTTCACTATGGGAGCAAACCGATCGGAGCAAAAATAAAATCAGCTGTTACATACATTTGAGTCGCGAATTCGCGCGTCGACATTGCAGTTTAGTATGGAGCAGCAGATTTTTTATTTGCTCCGATCGGTTTGCTCTCATAGTAAAAGTTGTTCAGTTTGATGGGTAGACTCTTAGTTTAAAAGGATGCTGATGGTATCAATTTCACCCTGTATACATTTTAACGAAAATCTGACAAGATACAAGTATAGAGATTAGTTTCTAGATTGTTTCTGAAAATTTCATTGACTTTAATTGGTTAGTATTCTTAGTATTGAAAATATAACC
This sequence comes from Agonopterix arenella, assembly GCA_927399405.1. NCBI lineage: Eukaryota > Metazoa > Arthropoda > Insecta > Lepidoptera > Depressariidae > Agonopterix > Agonopterix arenella. Next base: position 12,758,464 of record OV656695.1, on the reverse strand, counting down.
AGACTTCGTTTGTATGGAGCGCGCTCCGAATTATATTAATGTGCTTTCCGAAGCACGGATACGCTCGAGGTAAAGTAACACTAAAAACGTCACCGTTATGAGGATTCACATATTCATCGTGTCTAAGGACGCCCACGCCACGCCCCTAACCTTCCCTGAGGGTAGGCTTGTGCCCTGCAGCGGGAAGTAGGTACGATGATGATCACGTCTAAGTAGATTTTTATTTTTTTTGGAATCTTTGGCCGCAACTGCAAAAGTGGTGCGCCGCTTTATAAGACATCAATGGCCGCATCGAATTAAATCCCAAATCAAGAATTATCTTGATTAAGAAATTAATTATTTAGAAATATGAGAAATAGTATACTACTACTAAGTCTAGTCTACTATTAAGTAGAAATGTTACTACTAGTGGCTAGTTCTTCAATTTCTTTTATTGGCTACTATTGGTCCTTTCTTTAAAGGTACAGTACTAAAATATTTCTCTCAGAAGCTCTGCTCTACTAGCCCGTCTTTGACGTACAGTAGGCCAGTGACAAATGGTACCTGTCAAGTAATAAGTGACATTTGTTAGCTGTCCTATGTCAACTTGTCACTTGTCTCTTACGTTACTATTCAATGTATATATCTTTTAAGTTGAAATTTATCGGTTGATACTGTATACAAACTTACTATAGTTTATCTTATTTTTAACCGACTACATTTTTTTTATGTGTTCGCGGATAACTTCGTCGTTTATGAACCGATTTTGATGATTATTTTTTTTGTTGGAAAGAAGATATTCCAAGGGTGGTACCATGATAAAGAAACTAGGATCTGATGATGGCATCCCAGAGAAATCGAGGGGAACCTTTGAAAATCGTAGTGCCGGCTAGTGCGTTTGTTAATTTGAAGCACTACTATTAAATTGAACTAATGAATTCACCACTGAAAATTGTGAAAAATACAAAATTTTAACAAAAAATTGAAACCGCCTTCAAAAACACAAAAAAAGTTAAAAAAATGTTCTTATGATGCGAAAAAAAAAGTTATCGACTGCAATATTATTTTTTCACTTTTAATTTTTTATTAATATCGGCAGGCCTACCATGAGTTTTCACTGTACTTTACTACTGTAGTTACGTCGCCAATTTCGTATGGCAATTCAATACAAAATTGATGACGTACAGTAGTAAACTACAATAGTAAAGTAGAATGAAAACTCATAGTAAGCCTACTGCACTATATTTCAGGAGATAAGGAGCATTGCATAACCATAATTAAATTATGCTCTCCCCGAGAGAGATGTATTCTGAGATCTTGTACATACAGGGTGTTAATTTAAATGCGTTACGTATCCACCATCAAACTGAACAACTTTAACTATCGAGGCAAGATTCAATCAGTCGGCCCAAATTTATGGAATCCATACATTTGGGTTGACTGGGTAGTATTGGTATGAAAGAACAGTAAATATTTTTAGCGATTTCGATTTTGGGTCCACAGTGAAAGTTTTTCGGTTTGGAGGTCTGAAACACTCTGTTTAATATGTAACGCATTTCATTTTACACTCTGTATAATTAAGTAAAAAAAATTGCTTAAACTAAAGGGGCAGCACACTGCTCGCAGAACCGATAGCCGATGGGGCCGAAAAGTTCTCGAGTGGCGACCGCGTACCCGAAAGCGCAGCGTGGGTAGGCTGGACAAGGTGGACCGACGACCTGGCGAAGGCGGCGGCGGGAACCCGTTGGATGAGGGCAGCGCAGGACCACTCGTTATGGCGATTCTTGGAGGAGGCCTATGTCCAGCAGTTGACGTCCATCGGCTGAGATGATGATGATGATAATTAAGTTATAGCTTGTACCGTGTACCCCTTGCAGTACAAAGGCCTCCTTTCCCGAAAATTGATGAGAGCGACCAACATATTGATAATTGTATACCTTTGTTTACCTATTATGATCGTAAGAAGTCGATCGTCCATCCACCGAAAACAGCTGGTGTCGGAACGCTACGTTTATTCGAATGCCGATGCCGCTTCTACTCCGCAACGGTTCTTGAAAATTCGATAATGCTCCAAATAGTAAAAGTAGTTTAAGACGCATTGCAACTACTGGTGCATTTCCTAACGCGGTTTAAAAAAATAATATAATCCTTCTTAATATGCTGACGGTTTTTAAGGGGATGATCAGACCTTCATACTGAACAACTTTTTCTATGCGACCTACATCAAAATCGCGAAAAAAAAGGTTTGCTGTTTAGTACGGAACAGCTGATTTTTCTTTCCTGGTTTGAATTTTGGTCCCATAGAGAAAGTAGTTCAGTATGATGGTCTGATCATCCTCTTAAAAATCCGGAAGGATATTAAGTTGGACCTAATAATAACATCCTATTTATGAACACATAAACCGTAGCATGTTCTAGCTATACGAGTATCACGCCTTTTATCTCGTTCGATCTCGTACTGTATTACGCTGTCATATTACGGCCGCAGATTTAGTCGTAATTCTACTAAGTTCTCGTAGAGAAAATAACAATAACTGATCATCATCATCATATCAGCCGATAGACGTCCACTGCTGGACATAGGCCTTCCCCAAAATGGGGGGATTTGCCATAATCGCCACGCTTGGCAGGCGGGTTGGCGATCGCAGTTGGTTTGAATGTGTGTACTCAGAGGATGCTGCTGCCCATCCTCCGGTAGATCCCTTAGTCGCCTTTTACGACACCCACGGGAGGAAATGGGGTGGTGCTATTCTTAGCTGACACCACTCGGCCAACAATAACTGTTGTATGAGATTTTTTATTTATTGCATCGCTTTCCGTTGTCCATTGAAAATAATTTTCTACGGTAGGTACTCAACTCAAACTATGTATGTACTGGAGTTTCCACTTAAAATTGTTAATGTAAACACTTAAAAAATATTTCCTGTTCACAAGTAAATCAGAACATAGTTTAAATGTTCAACAAACTAGCCAATTAAATACATACTACATAATAAAAAGTTGTTAAATATTTCCGAGTTTAAACATCGAGGAAATACAAATGTGTATTTTCTAGTAGCAAATGGTATTGCGTTTAAGCATTTCGTTATCGCCCGTTCCGCCTTACCGATAGCATCGGCGTTAACTCTCCTCGGCAAATCGTTTCCTTACACGTTCCTTGACTAGGGCTGCCTACCTCGACTTTTCTAGCGTCGACGTATACTATACCAGGCCTCCGTCAATGGGCCGTTCATACCGAGATAAGCACCAACACTTCATCGTAAGCGCATAAAATTATCGGGAAATTCATGTTTTTTATTGGAAAATGGCACAATATTCCTTTTTCAAACATACAATTTCAATAAAAACAAAAAAAGGCATTCACATTATGCTATCTCGTGTAAGTAATTTAATTACACCAGCACGGGTAGCATGCCACCCACAACAAAGCGTTTAAAAGAGAAAAACGATGGAGGCACATCTCGATTTTTTCGTTTTCTCGGGTGTGGTATGCTAGGCCTACAGCACGGCTAGCATTCCACCCGCGACAAAGTGTTTAAACGAGAAAAAAGTCATGCGCGCTCTTTCTGGTATACATAAAATAATAAGGATGGAGGCTCATTTCGATTTTTATCGTTTTCTTGGGGGTGACATGCGAGGCCTACTGAGTAGATAATTTTTAAATGTATGTTAATTAAAACGGGTAAAAAAAATGTACCCATCCTTCAGTGAACATTTTAAAATCCTAACCTAAGTAATTAAAATTCCTCAAATATTCGAATTTTCATATCAATTTTAAACCGTTTCCAAAATTTGTAACTAGGTAGAAATTGGGAATTACTGAAGCAAAATACTGTTGTCTGGCAACCCTACATAATACTGGGTAGTTATTTACAAATGCTTAGCTCTGTTACACTTGTTAGTTTTGTATTCGACGACGCGATCAGTGTCAAAGACTGAAAGGGGCGTTAGAAATGTTTTGTTTTATTTATTACACTTCCCAAGTAGTTATTGAATACGTTATTATATTAATAGCGGCACTGCTTGAATTGTCGCACTAATATTGTCGCATTCGACACAATAGCACTCCCGTGCGTGCGGTGTACAGGATTTCCTCTAGATAATTTAAAATATATATATATAATCATCTTCATATCATATCAAAAAAGAAGACAACTATTTATTTTAATACTTTCTTCTGCACACAGAAATACAAACATAATTGATTATTAACATGATACAGCCAAGCCATGTTAAAGGCTGGGCCACACAGAGTGCAGTTGCAGAACGAGTGCAGGCCGATAGTAGTTTTTTTTTAATTAAAAATGGGTTTGCTCAAGAGCAAACCCCATGTCAAGTTCAGGTCAAGACCTCAATCCAGTCCTTAGGACAATGATGGGGTCGAAGATGTAGCGAGCTAACCCAGAAGAAGCCTATTCATTCGTACTTTAAAGTGATTCGGGACAACCCGAAGGTGCAACAACCCGGACGTGCAGGGCATTCCACTCCTTGGCTGTGCGCGTTATAAAAGAATCAGAAAGGCGCTTAGTGCGGATATGTGGGACATCAATCAAGAAGGGATGGTTATCCCGCGGTGCTTCTGGAAGTCCGATAGTAAAAGGGGGAGGTGGGATGAGCTCATGCAACTCTTGGGCACACTCACCGAAGTACAATCTGTAGAAGACCGACAAGCAGGCTACTCTGCGGCGGTGGGCCAGGCTATGAAGCTCGGTCTCCACCAGCTTACTGTCGCCAATGAGCCTCCTGGCTCTGGCCGGCAGTAGTAAAATTATTAATATTATATGCGAGGTGTCACACTGAATGCAGTCCAGCACGGCTGCGGAACAGCTGCGGAACGGTAGCCGAACTGGTCACAGTGCACTAGGTGTCAACATCGCATATAATTTCATAGTTTACAACTACTGCCGGCCTGCAGCCGGTCTGCACCCGTTCTGCAGCTGCACTTTGTGTGGCCCAGCCTTAAAGATTGCAAAATTTTAACTTGGACGGGACTTGAACCCGCAATCTGCCAATCGTCAGTCATAACATCAGTAGACCTAAAATCTTTAATCCTTGGCGCTGACTACTGACATAACACAGAAATACAGGGTGTAAAAAAAGGAACATTAAATTAAAGATTGAAAAATTTGTCTCGGACGGGACTTGAACCCGCACTCTTCCAAACCGGGGAAGGATCATTAAACTTTAAAACACATATTCTACCAATCCAACTGCACAACTTTTACTATGGGCGCAATCCACCAGAACAAAAAAAATCAGCTGTTCCACACTAAACTGCAATGCCTATGAACTATTTTAAACTCAACATTTTTTTTTGTCGATTTGTTTGCTCCCATAGTAAAAGATGTTCAGTTTTATGGGTAAGAATGTAATGAATGATGAAATGAAGTATGTGGTACAAAGGTAAATGATACTTTTTCTTACACTCTGTATTTATGGATACAACAACAGTAAAAGATTGCAAAATAGTGTTAATGGCAAGCTAACTAATAGAAGTAGTAGCCCAGTCATTTTACGGAGTTTTGTTAGGCGGGTTAGGGAGTAATTATTAATTGGACTTTTAAACTGTAACCGGCACCATTTAGTGACTAAAAGACTATCTTAAAACATTTTAAAATAAAAATCACTACGCAACATAGAAATCAAAATTGTGTGTCCCAGAATGCTTTTTAATTAATAATATTAATCCCAATTAATCCATTTGACTTATATTATTTTTTAGCAATTAAATAGGCATTGAAATTTAAAAAATGAGGTATTTATTAGAAAAACGAATGCATTTTTCAACACCTTCTAAGTAGCCAAAAATATTTACACCATGTTTGAAGTATGTAATAATGGCAAAGCCTTAAATATGTGAAAAAAAAATTACCATCAGGTTTTTTAGAACGAGATAATAGCTAAATTTTAAAATTGGAACTGTTGCTGACGTGATTTTTTTTTAATTTTGTTACAATTCTTGGGGCTTAAATTGTCTCTTCAATATTATACCAAAAAAAATATAAATTATTAATTAGTCCCGGCTCAAACCGTAAAATGACTGGACTGTAGGGTGTAGTCACACGAGCTGCATTTCAACTGCATCGCAAACTGTATTTGCCTATGCATTTGCAGTTTGAAATGCATACTCGTGTTACTACGCACTTATTAAAAAGTACCGGATATTACGCATAGATTTGAGATTCAAGGACAAAGTTAATTATATTCTTACCTACAACAATATCAATTAGCTGAACTAATCGTTTCCTTCTCTTTATTGTCTTAGCCACAATGGATGCTGTTTTTAAACTTAATGAGATAGGTCACGTTGTTGTGCTTCTTAGTCAAGGTCTTATTTAGGTATTTTGAGGGTTCCGTAGGCAAAGGGTCAAAACGGGAATCCATTACTAAGCCTACGTTGTTTGTCCATCCGTCCTAGCTTGTAGCTTCAGAGGGCATAGCAAAATTATCTTTGGTAATAGGTAGCCGTTGAAATTTTCACACAATATGTATCATTATATTTGATTTGATGACAAAAAAGAGGGGTTCCCATACAAGAAACTAGTTTTATCAACGTTCTTCTCGCTCTATCGTAAAAACGGTTTTATACTTCGACCAAAATAATAGGTTACACATACAAGCGTCAAACTTGGTGTGATTATACAACGTGTTAATGAATTAACGCAAAACTAGAAAGTAGTTTGTTTAGAATCGAGAGCAGAATCGAATTATCATGGTTTCCACATAGGTATTTTTTTTCAAAATATTAAATAATTTGTTTGTAAAATTTAAAATTTACTGAACCCGACGTCAACCTACACCGCAAGGGAACACTCATCCTACTTACTACCAAAACAAGATTATTAAAATGTTGGATACATTTTAATAATCTTGTACGTTAGCGCTTTCATTCATTGCTGAAATGATAACAAATCATTTTTGCCTCAAAACTTAAAATGCGAATAGCTTTAAATTTTAGGTATCAAAATAATGAAATTATTGTTTCAATCTAATTATTTTGTTATAAATCTAAATCAGTTGGTGTGTATGAGGTCTTGCGCTAATTCATTAACACGTTGTAGTGCAAACTGTACAGTATAACAACAAATAGTAAAAACAGGCTAAGTATGAGTCGGTCTCGCGTTAAGGGTCCCGGATAAAACAAAATGTTTTTGTAAGTATATGGACAACCATATACTTACAAAAACATTTTGTACACAAGTACACAAGTATACACAAGTATGTAGTATGTGCTTTAGTTGTATTATGTGGTGGTCCTGAACTTGAACTATGTATGTAGAACTATAATACTATTACCTTTTCTGTGCCTGAACCCTCGCGAGAGTAGTATAGAGTGTAGAGAAACTTGTACGTGGCTGTTTTTTTTCTAGCCGTGTCTCCACACTGTATACAGGGTAAATTTTATATCACTGCGGATAACTTCAGTATGTATTCTACTCATCAAACTAAACAACTTTCACTGTGGAGCCCACTATGTCCCATACAAAACTTGCAGTTCCTATTCGACTCAAATGTATGGGACAGCTGACTTTTTTTTCGCGATTTCGAAGTTGGCTCCATAATGAAAGTTGTTCAGTTTATGAGTAGAATACATGCTAAAGTTATCCGCATTGATATAAAATTTACCCTGTATATTTTATTCGTGATAGAGAGATCTTTTTTTCGATAGGGCAAAGGACAGTTTCTAAACTTCAAAACGTAAAGTTGCAGTAAATCTACAATAATGATACGGCTTTCTTGGATATGGGCTTCCCTCCGTGAAGCTGCCGTTCAAAGTCATATAGAATTAAAATTGATGCTAGATTAGTAGTATTTTCTGAGTTGTGTAGTTTCTAGTACGGTCAGCATCAGATAAATCTATCACCCTTCGCTTATAAAGAATTAGATAGAGGGGTCAGGTTTCTCTAATGCTGACTGTACATGTACAGGCATGTGGTTTACTTAGTATTCTGATAGTGTTTAAGGTGGTTTCAGTCCATAAAAAAGTTTGACGCACAATACGCGTAGACGGAAATAATATTTTATATATGGAAAAATATTTTAGAAAATCTAGTTGCCGTGTCACAAATAACATTTGCATTTAAAATTTTGTATGAAAAATTTCAAAGCTTTTATATCTTCGTAATTATTTTATAAATTGCAAATGTTATTTGTGACGCGGCATCTAGATTTTCTAAACAATTTTTCCATATATACAAAGTTACTTATAATTATTAATACCGTCTACGCGTATTGTGCGTCAAAGTTTTGTATAAAATTGACCCCTCTGCAACCACCTTAAATAGGCAGAGGTAAAAAATTTCTGTTTCTTACCTATTATATAGTCATATTTTAGAACAGGCAATCTGGGAGTATACGTCATGTGCGGTACCTCGTATGATTATCACTTTTATTTGCAAAGTGTGTTATGTTCAAACGCTTACTATTATCAACGACTAATCCACATCCTTATAATACTTTGACAATTTATTATAAGGGAGCATTTCCTCTCTGCCACGGTATAAGATCAATTTGATCATGTGCATTTACATTCAATTTTATACCTTATCACTAAACGAGACAGCCTATAATTGCGAAACAATAATTTCGAACTTAGAACGTTTGGGTTTCACACGAGAGTACTTTTTATGATTTTTATCATTCAAAATTAGAATCTAAAGTTATGGGGAATAAAATCCGAAGTTGCGGATTTCATGTTACCTCGTCCCCCGCAAAAAGTGGCAGAAATGTTTGTTAGTAGAATTACACGCGTAACTAGTCATATAAGTAGTCAAATTTATAATACGATTGCACTCGTGAAATAATATCCAATTAACTGAAACCCTATCTCCAAACAGAATAAATGTCAGCATAAACTTTTTTCTTCTGTAAATCAACGTAAAATATGAGAGCAAGTTCATTACGTGAGTCCGTATAGTGAATAAAGAGTCATAAACAGGCGTTCGTAGGTAAACGCAAAGGTGGGGAACCGGCATTTTATCACCGCGTTTATGAGCCCGCGGGGAGCCCTGAACGTCTATAAGATTCTGTTTCTTGAACGACTTGCATAGTGTTGTTGTCGTGACACGATTTTATCAATATTTGCCGTCATGTAACTTCTTGACTTGACACGTAATTTTATCGAGAAACGTTCAGTATGCTAAACAGCTCGCTTAAAAAGATAGTTGATAGAATAAAATGTTGAAAAATTTCTAGAGGAATTAAGTGTTTTAAATGTAGGAGCTTCAGGATTTGTATTCAAGCCTTTAAATCATTGTTTATGGTAAATAATATTATTGTCTATTCCCAAATAGCTGCCGAGTGCGGTCGTTTTGTATCTACTGAGTGTAACTGTTTGGCTTTTAGAAAAGTTAATAAAAGACTAAACTGATTTCTGGGCTTTGTTTTCATCCTACAATTTTGGGGGCTCGTCCGGGATTTAAACCCGATACCCCTCGCAATAATAAAAATATATTATAGGCGGTTTTATCCACTACTGTAAGTCTACCATAAGTAAGCCATAAGTTTACTACACTGCAACTTTTTTACCATTCTGTTTTTGGATTACTATCTGTCTTCATACCAAATTTATCTAAAATAGGATAATAAATTGAGGTTGGTTCAAGTTAAGGTTAGTATACAGATATTATTTTTATAAGCTAGTTCTATAAACAATAAACATTGAACTGTAACCTTGCCGCCAAAAGGCAGAATTAGGTGTGTTCACATTGTTCACACATGTTCACATTGACATCACAATGGGCTGACGTAACCGACGTTTGATTGACGGCCGAACTGGGCAAACTTTCGGTTAACGCCCGCATTGCGATATGTAATCAGCATTATCCCGTATTAAGCGCTTTCCGCAGTCGAGTTAATGCAGTAATTACTCGTAGTATGACGCTGTAGTGATTCCGCAAACTGTAATTAGTCTGCCATTAAACCGCATAGCCGTGATTTGATTAATGACGAACGGGATGAGCCTGTGTCGCATTCGTCACAACGACGCCAATGCGTTGTTTTTCGTTAATCGATATCGATGCGGCGCGGCACGTCACTACGTGTCTCCATACGTATACGCCTGTTCCAGATTATTTTCGCCTATTTGTTTACAAATACGCCTACGATGTGTTTTTGTAGGTAAAGTTGGTTGTAACGTAACTTTACACCTATCTCAAAAGATTTCTCTATTCGAATTCTATAAATATACGATAATTACTAGCGGCGCCCGCAACTTCGTACGCGCAGAACACTGACTTTAAATACTCATAAGCGGCTATGTGAAAAAAATAAGATTCTTCAAAGCGTCATATATCATGAAGTACTAACAGTAGGAGTATGATTTGCGGATATGTGTAAATCTATCTATACTATTATAAAACTGTAACAGGAAGTTTGTCTGTACATTGAAGATATTAACAAAAAAAAAGTTACGATATGGTTTTTAGGTGACGCTGATTCCATTTCACCAATTTTTGGATTTTTTGTCTGTTCTGTTTGTTTGTGTGTTTGTTTGTTTGTTTGAATCAGGTATGACATCAGGTATACCTAAAAACCATATCGTAACTTTTTTTTTGTTAATATCTTCATCTTCAATGTACAGACAAACTTCCTGTTACAGTTTTATAATAGTTTAGACGAGCGTTAAACCCGCTACTTTTTTCACACAAATTCTATACCAGATTTTAAGTCAGATCATTAGCTATCAAACAAAAAAAGTTTCATCAAAATCGGTTCAGTAGTTTTTGCGTGATGCTCGTTCAAACAAACAATTTTGTTAATATCTTCAATGAACAGACAATCTTCTGTTATAGTTTTATAATAGTACGAGCGTTAACCCGCAACTTTGTCCGCACAAATTATATACCAGATTTTAAGTCAGATAATAAGCTATCAAACAAAAAAAGTTTCATCAAAATCGGTTCAGTAGTTTTTGCGTGATGCTCGTTCAAACAAACAAACAAACAAATACCCAAACAAACACACAAACAAACAGACAGACAAAAAATCCAAAAATTGGTGAAATGGAATCAGGGACACCTAAATACCATATCGTAACTTTTTTTTTGTTAATATCTTCAATGTACAGACAAACGTTCTGCTACAGTTTTATAATAGTTTAGATTAGATAGATGTATAAGAAGATATAATTATAGGTACATTTACTAGCGGAACACCTTTAAGTGTACTAAGCTACCTGTTATCTTAGTGTAAATAGTTATCTGAGTTTAGTGGCACAAGAGATTTGAGCTAGAACAAATGTTGACTCAGCTCGAACCTGTGTTTGAAGAAGTTCGGCGTCTACTGTTTATATCTTGGTTGGTAAACAACAACAAACAGCTTTGGTATTGGTTTGGCTTTTGGTCGTTTAAAATATACTGAGTGAAATTGATATCATTAGCATCCTTTTAAAATAAGAGTCTACCCATAAAACTGAACAACTTTTACTATGGCAGCAGGTTTGCTGGCGTTGTTGCTTGTTTGTAAAAACCGACACTTTAATTGAGAAAAAATATTCCGCTGTCTCATACAAAACTGAAAACATAACAACATAACATAACATCGAAATCGCGGAACAAAATAAAACTTTGGGGTCGAGTATGTTTGCAGTTTTCTATGATTTTTTTTCACATCGTTGGTCCAATAGAAGAAGTTGTTTAGTTTGATGGACTGATCATCCCCTTAAAACCGTCAGCTACTTTAGGACCCTATATTTTTTTTTTTACCTTGCATATTTAAAATGTAAACGATATTTTAAAATCCATTTGCAACCCTAACAAAAATTTATAACTTTTACTCGTCCATATTTATTCACAAAAAACAAATTGCCTGCGCCATAAAGAGAACAATAGTTCTCCACTCCGATGTGACTGTCAATGGCTACCTTTTGTGTAAATACACAAAATAAAGTTTAATTCAAAAAAGCGAATTCAATTTTTTTAAACCTCTTTTCTTTTTCAGGTACATATTCATCATAATGTCTGGCTAGATAAAATCCATCAAGGTACGTATACAGGGTGTTACAGAAGTAAGAATAAAAATTTAAACTTTTAAGGGGGTGGTTTAGACCGACAAACTGAACAACTGTCAATATGGGACCAACATCGAAATCGAAAAAAAAATCGTTTGTCTCGTCAAGCTAAATGTTAGCTCGAGTAGATCTGTCGTTTAGTCTGGAACATTACAAACGCATCACATCATGGCGATTCTGGCAAATCTCCTCATTTTGGGGAAGGCCTATGTCCAGCAGTGGACGTTTATCGGCTTAGATGATGATGAGATAATGGAACATCTGATTTGTATTTTTGTAACACTCTGTATAATAATATATATATATATACATATATATCTAAACTATTATAAAACTGTAACAGGAAGTTTGTCTGTACATTGAAGATATTAACAAAAAAAAATTAGATATGGTTTTTAGGTATCCCTGATTTCATATCACCAAATTTTGGATTTTTTGTCTGTCTTTTGGTTTGTTTGTTTGTTTGAACGAGTATCACGCAAAAACTACTGAACCAATTTTGATGAAACTTTTTTTTTATAGCTCATGATCTGACTTAAAATCTGGTATATAATTTGTGCGGACGAAGTCGCGGGTCAACCCTAGTATATATATATATATACACGCATGGGTAAAATCACAGTGTTTTTATTTTTACAAATTAATTTTAATTTTGTTTTTCTATTTTCTTCTTTTATAGAGTCGATGGCATGTCATTCTAAATTTTGCCAGCCCGATATTTTGCCACAAGCATTATCGGCAGCATTAACAAGCTCTGTTTGCGTGCAGTTATATTTAAGGGCAAAAAGAGCATGATACAAGATAGGTCACAGTCTGAGGAGTAACACAACATTCACACCTAAGGTATCTAGTAGTAGATACTCTTTCTTATACTGTGCCTAAGGTCCGATAGTACGACCCGACTAAGTCACCCCACGAGTTTGATTTCCTAATACACTAAGATCCTGCTGCAAATTTTCTACTTACACACTTTCTACTTCATACGTTTAGGCAATGATACAAAATATACCAGTCGAAATTTCGTAAAATAAAGTTGCTAAGGAGGTTGCAGGCGGGTCCATTTTATACAAAACCTTGACGCACAATACGCGTGGATGGTATTAATATAAGTAACTTTGTATATATGGAAAAATAGTTTAGAAAATCTATATGCCGCGTCACAAATGACATTTGAAATTTATAAACCAACAACTTATTTATAAACCAACACCTACTAGTAACCTTACATAAAATACTGCACTCCGTTATTGACTCTCCCACACTGCTCAACTCGCTGGACATCAACACATTCTACAGGACTCGTGTTCCTCGGACATTTACACTCAATGTTTACCTAAATAATACCTAATTTTTCAACCCAATATCAAGAATGTGCCGGGAATACAACGAGTTGAGTGGAAAGCATGCGGAACTTGATGTTTTTAATAACAGATTAAACACTTTTAAAAGATGTGTCCATACAATCCTCCTCTCCTCTTAACACGATACGTAATTTTATTTATTCGGTAGGTAAACTTTGTATTAAGTACTCATAATTGGCCAACATTACTGTAATTTTTAACTTGTGGCATTATTATTGTATTATTAATATTTTTCTTTTTTTTTGTTCGGGTGATTGGTTCTAGATATTTGGTCTTTTAAAAATTGCATTGTAATTTTAAACATAAAAATTTGTATTGTAATTTTAAGCAAAATCTCACTTTTAATACTCATGTTGTATATTGTCATAAAATTGATTTTAACTTGTTTGAGTACCTAATAAATAAATAAATAAATAAAATAATTATGAAGATATAAAGCTTTGAAATTTTTCATACAAAATTTTAAAAACTTTATGTCTCCGTAATTATTTTAAAAACTAAACTATTTTTCCATATAGAAACAATAACTTTTATTAATTCCGTCTACGCGTATTGTGCGTCAAACTTTTGTATGGGCTGAAACCACCTTAAGCCTGTTGCTGTTGCTGTTATAGGCATAACATAAGCATACTTTTACATTCTCTAATATTTAGTTAGGCTATAAAATAAATTATTACTATAATACATTCGATAATATAGTGTCCCAACATATACACATATGTGGGTATTCGATACCTACAATAAAAATGATCATTTTACTCTAACATTTGCAACTTTCTGCTTTTTATTGCTGCTATGTGTAGAAACTTGGAGCATTTAAACTATACTGTAAACAAATAATTTTATCGTTGATTTTTTCGCAGTTTCTCTAAAAGGTACGTACTTTTCTCACTAAGTACCTTAACTTCACCTAGCTAAGTTATTAAACAAACTCGATTCTTCCTCAAAAGCCTTGCGGGGTGAGAGCGATATTTTTATTTTGCCGGGGACACAAATTGAGATTCTTTTTTTTTTCATGAGAATATTCCCGTTACTTTCTTTAACAAACTTTCAAAGTGCCCTTATTGAATTTTCTCAAGTTTTGATAGGTTTTTCCGTCGATTTCTCCTTTGTTGCTTTTCGTTTGAAAGTTTGAGATTGTCCAGTAATTTAGGTAGCTTCTTGTTACGAAATCTATCTAACAAACAATCATTATGTAAAAGCTAATTTTTAATTAACTTTTTGTGTTTTAAACCTTTGATCACTAATAAAAAGCTTAGATACGCAATCAGCGCTCCATAAATTACCTTTTTTTTTGTATTCCTTTTTAAATCTTGAAGATTAATATCATACAATGTTTAGTAGACAAAGGTTTATGATTCATTTTAAATTAAGCCAACATTACCGGTTGTCGCAGTCCGCTTCGCTTCAGTGGAAACGCTTCCTAAACATTTACATTCAGACAAAAATTAGCCAAGATTCCACATAAGACTGTGCATCTTGTTCTTTTATTTATAATCGATGCTTTATAACAACAATATTGTATCGCTGCAATAATAAACTTTAATGTTACCAAATAGTTATTTGAAAACAAGCTTTAAAACGTTTCTTGATCATTCACATTTCCCCAAATAAACTATGGATGCCAGCAAAATAATAAATAACAATATAATAAAGCGTAGTGGAGCAATTACTCATGACTACGACAGTTTTGGCTGTCAGGCAGACCTGCATCAGCTGCATCCGTCAGGGTTGACAGTTTATGGAGAAATTCTCAGAATTAAGAGGCTATGTGAAAAAATAGGATTCTTCAGAGCGTCATATATCATGACGTACTAACAGTAGGAGGATGATTAGCGGATATGTGTAAATTGAACATATGATTGAAGTTTTGATTAGAGCCAAAACACGATTAAGACACATTTTCTCGATAGAAAAACAAGCCAAAGTAGCCTCCGTCTTTATCGATAAACGTTTGGAACTGCTAAACGGTGAATAATAGAAACACGGGATTTGATTTAAAAAAAAGAGATTGATTTTTTACAAATTTTACAATCACAATTAAATAAAGTTTGTTTTACGCTTGCGTCTTTTCAGGCGCATCTCTTTCTCTCGCATCAGGCAGTAATATAAGCTATCACACACCCATTTCGCTTCAATTATTTTTCGACATAGGCCCTTAAGGGACTATTTAAAATCGTGACGCGAAAAGAGTTTTAAGTATGCATAAGAGATCATAATATTGACACTTTGTTCCACGAATCAGTGAAGACTTCGCTACTCTGAAATGCTCATTTATGTTATAAAAAGTGTATACATAAGTAAACCCTTAAATTTTTAGTAAATGATTTTAGGTGTTTAATGTTTATACATCGTGGAATCGAGGTCCTTTTGAAGCCGGAACAGGGTGCTTCATGCCATCAAACTGAACAACTTTTACTATAGGCAAAGTAGAAGAAAGTGTATCTATTACTACATACAGTACGGACACTCTCTGCCTCCCACCAACTTTTTACCTCACCCCCTCTATTGCCCTCTGATTACCTCGGCAGTTACCAATGTTAAGCAAATGCGTATTCCTTTCTCGTTTGCACGCACTCAGTATCGCACATGCTTACCTCCTCTTTTTTGTTTTTCAATTTGTATGAAATGAGAGCTTGTATGAAGTGTTCAAGGTGTGCTAGTGGCCCAACATTGAAATAGCGGAAAAATATCAGCTGTTTCAATCATTTTTGGCGAGAAGCTATTTTGTCATTTTCTATTGAACAGCAGATTTTCACCCCGATTCCACGGTGTATAACATCGCTGGCAACCCTTTCCAGTCTATTTCAGTGTCTGTCATTGTTCGTATGATGCACGGTGTCACGGACTGTGTGTCCGTCAGTTTCGCTTTGCAACACCCGCTGAAATGCACGCGATAACGATGTACTCACTGACGTGCATTCGTTATGTGTTGTGTTTACATTATTCAGATGTGATTGAGTCTATGGAGAGATTTTCGTTTACTAATTTTGCATACAACGATCTGATAGTCTTCGTTTGTTTTAATTGTATTATCTTTTATTAATCCTACCACATCTAGCGCGTCATCTTTCTTGACAACGCCGTCACAAACATAGATAAATTAAGAGGATACGTGAAAAAAATAGGATTCTTCAAAGCGTCATATATCATAAAGTGCTAACAGTAGGAGTATGAATTGCGGATATGTGTAAATTGAACATATAATTTATGTTTTGATTAGAGCCAAAACACGATTAAGACACATTTTCTCGATAGAAAAACAAGCCAAAGTAGCCTCCGATTTTATTTATAAACGCTTGGAACTGCTAAACGGTGAATAATAGAAACACGAGACTTGATTTAAAAAAAAGAGATTGATATTTTACAAATTTTGATTAGAGCAGAATTGAACTTACATAAATAGTACAATCACAATTAAATAAAGTGTGTTTTACGCTTGCGTCGTTTGCAGTCGCGCGCGCCGCCCCATCTCTTTCTCTCGCATCAGGCAGTAATATATAAGCTATCACACGCCCATTTCGCTTCAATCATTTTTCGACATAGGCCCTTAATACACGCTCCCCGTCACAAACGAAGAGATCACGAAATCGAACTAATGTTTAGGACATCGGGGATCGAATTGCTCGCTGCTGTACCTGTGATGATGATGAATTGATAACTAATGCGTATGGAAGTGGAATAAAATGTACAGGGCTATGTAGAACTATCTATACTATTACCTATCCTGTGATAGGGTGTAACAAAACACCCTAGTAATACTTAAGAAAGTGCTTCAGACCATCAAACTAAACATATTTCTCTACGTAGCCAACATCGAACGAAATCACAATAAAAATCTGCTGTTTCATACAAAACTGCAGAACCGACTCGATTCAAATTTATGGGACAGCGGATTGCTTTTTTCGCGATTTCGAAGCTGGCTTTACAGTGAAAGTTGTTCAGTTTGATCGCTTGAAGCACTCCCTTAAGTATTGCTAGGGTGTTTTGTTACAACCTGTATAGAGAGACATTTAAATAAATAGACTGAATGTTGAATGAATAAAGTATTAAAATAACTTGACGCCACAGATTGCTTTTTTTCATTGGCGTATCATACCACCTAGCAGTTTACTAACAGTTGAAATGACCACCTGTATTAATTAATGCACTTACTTTAAAGATACATAAAACCATACATTTGCATAGTCAATTTATCATACCGGTCGCGCTAATTTAAAAATCCAAGTTCAATCTTAATCCAATTTCTGTTCTAATCATATTGCAATCCAATTACTATTCAACTGTGCTGAATTCCGCATCACGCTAAACTCTATGTGACTGACAGCCGTTAACGTCTTAGCGATCTGTCAAAACGGCTCTAACGGCTGTCAAATGAATAGCGCAAAACCTAATGTGTTAAAAGGTGTGGTTCGCACGCGGTCCAATCATGGTTCACATGCGATTTATTTAGCGCGATTGCTCTACAGTTTAGTGTAGAAAGTTAAAAAATGTTTTGCCATATGCTTCGAACGTGATTTTCTACAGCAGTAGTAGAACCTATTCATATAATAGAGGTCTATTCAGTTTTTGTGAGCAATAGGGTAACCTAGCATTATCTACTTGTAATCCTGAAATCTGAAACAATGCTATAAGTTAACCTTGCCATAATTGCACCCCAGAATTGCACCGTTATGATGTGGGCTGACATAGCCTAAAGGCCCATAAAAAAATTTATAAAAAATGTGGAAGATCACTTTGAAAGGCACAATCAGCCAAGAAAGGAACAAACATAATTATGATAGGTAAGTATTAGAACCTTAAATTAAATATGTACCTAGTTCGGCCTTGCTAGTCAGTGCAACCACTAGACCATCATAGTTTTGTTAAAATATGTACAGACAACAGAGAAAGTAACTTACGTACCTTTACACAGTTGCATCGTTAAAATTATTATACAATAGAAGTTCCCCGATTATTTATGGGCCGTGCTAGACTTCAATCATGCTCTAAACGCTTTCAGATTTTGTATGTCAGGTTATTTTGCAATACAAAACAAGTTAAGAAAGTATATTCATCATTTATCTCGTATCATACATGAGTTGCACCATAGTGTAACAAAAACTTCTAGTGGTTAAGCTTAGCGGTCGCGGAGGGTATATGCCCTCGCGGTGTGCGGCTGTGCGGCATTGAATTCGAAAATTCGGTACAGTGCGACCAGAAAAATAAAAATCGTCAATCTTCGTTTGCGCAAAGCAGTGCAAAATCAGTTATTCTCTATCTCGCTCCAAATCGAATAGCAGACTATGGATGCTTCGGCAGCGAAAAGGAAAGGGCACGAAAGCAATAAGCCAATAGCGGCAAGGTGTCACATCCTGATTGGTTAATATAATTTCGCACGCTTTTAAAGTTTTTGAACTGCGCAGGTAGATCGGTGAGACTTATAAACCTGGTACTACTTTATCGCGCGCAGGCAATTCAGTACCGGGACGCGCTCTCCCCGGCCTCCGCATACCGCGTTCGATTGCCCTGTCGCGACCGCTGAAGTTCACCACTACGAGGCCGTTCTCTACTAGTTGTTTTTGTTACACTATGGTTGCACTTTGTATCTCATGCAGGTGTAGTTGGCATAATGCCAACCATGTTAATTCAGCTAATGAACATTTAATCATTTAATTTATTGAAGGTACGATAAAGTTACCTTATCTATTGCTAAACGGCTGCAGAGTTATGAGTAAAGGATCCAACTTCAGTGATAAAATAGTAATATTTAAATAGCTTTACTATAAACGATCAAAATATATGAAGATTGCTAAAAAGAGTTAGTTTTCATTTTTCAATTCGCAATTAATTGATAATAAATAGGATGACTATTATGACTTCAAATTAAATTAAATTAAAAATGATTTATTTCAGATTATTCGGTCGTTCGATTTTCGTGGAATTATAATAAGTGAAAAAGAAACTGTTGCCAATATGAAATAACCTCGTCTACATACATACAGGGTCCTTCTTAATATGCTGACAGTTTTTTAAGGGGATGATCAAACCATCAAACTGAACAACTTTCTCTATGGGACCATCATCGAAATAGTGAACAAAAAACAGCTGTCCCATACATTTGGCTCGAGTTGGTTTGCAGTTTTGTATGGAACGGCAGATTTTTTTTTCGCGATTTCGATTTTGGTGCCATAGAGAGAGTTGTTCAGTTTGACGGTCTGATCATCCTCTTAAAAGAGTGTCAGCATATTAAGAAGGACCCTGTATATTAGTAGTAGAGCCTTAGAGTTTAGTCAAACCTCAAAAGTATTGCCACATGCAAATAAAAATGTAATGCACCTATAGGTACATAAGAATTTCCATTTTAATTAAGAGATTAATATTTCAAAGACTTAATTGCTCCCTGAGTCCGGTTAAAACTTTCACTTTCCTCGACTCAGCCTCAAGTATTAAGACTTTTTTATTACTGTTTACCGGGGAAAATCTTTACAACAAACAAACTCTTGAAAGAGTTTTCTTTTAGAAAGTTTTTCCTTATTATTACGATGACTTATGTTTATCGATTGTTGCGGAATGAAGAACTCAAGTTTTCAGAAAGATCGTTGTTTACAGTGATTGAAAATGTTAAAGAAGATGTATCGATTTGTACATTTCTGTCTCTGAATTTTCTGCTAAAAATGTGTATAGGTACACGTATTTGTGGTTAAAGGCCATCTAACTTACGTTACATTATTAGGTTTCCGTAGTCGAACAAGGAACCCTTATACTGTAGTCCATTCTCTGTATGCCCCACCTCGATTATTTGCTCATTTTTGCTTGAATCGAAAATTCGCATGACGACAGATAACAGTAACCCAAAAACAGAAATGTGGTAGTCATGAAGAAACCAATTTCTTTTCTATAAATAAATGCTATGTGTGAAGCCTGGGGCCCGCCGCGACCGTAGTCCAACAGTTTTTAGTTGGACCTTGTATACACAGGGTTCTTGTTAATATGCTGACACTTTTTTATAGTGATGATCAGACCATCAAACTGAACAACTTTCTCTATAGGACCAACATCGAAATCGCGAAAAAAAAAATCTGCTGTCCATTTGGCTCGAGTAGGTTTGCGGTTTTGTATGGAAGAGTTGATTTTTACCATACCATATTTTTACCGTTTTGTGCCATAGAGAAAGTTGTTCAGTTTGACGTTCTGATCATCCCCTTAAAAAACTGTCAGCATATTAAGAAGGACCCTGTATATCGAATCTCTGTGATTATTTCTCTTGCGCGATTTATGTCTTGCATTCGATTGTGAACCTTATGTGTTTACTATGTGTTAGTTACGTATTGACGGTGAACCATCTGTTGACTTCTTTGCAATAACTTGTGGGTGTTCGACATCTGTAGCAAGTGCCCATAGTCGAAATCGACTAGAAATCCTTGGTCATGTGATCAGATAAGTATGTAATTTGAGCCGGGTGGGTAAACGTACACTAAACAGGACTAACGGACTATCAGCTGTGGCGTACTGGACCAAATTATGTCACAACTCATACGATAGTGACACTGTCTTGCGTGCCTTACACGCATGCAAGAGAGCTCGTGTCAAGCCCACCAGACAGTAGTTGATGTGATTGAGGAATAATGATAAACTTGAGTCAAGAGCATTAATATACGAAATTGTTTTATGGCGGTCGTTCTAATACTTTACTCGTAGTCGAATCCAATTTTATTAACCTCGGTTAGGGGTGCGACAAGCCTCGTCTTGTCGAGACTGTCAATTTGAGAAAAACTTTTCCATTTAACTTTCGGAAGGAGAACTTTTCACAACATTCTTTCAGAGTTTGTATTGCCGACGGTTGCTGTTAAAGCGTGGTTTTGGTGATTTTATTTTTTTGCTTGATTATGTTAAAAGTTATTGATTGCGATTTTTCTGGAAGAATAAACATTGTATTTCGATTCGAATAAATGCCATTGAATTATGCATTTTCGTAATATGTAGATACCTAATGTCAGGATAGGAAATTAAGTAACAATGGTAGAAAAAGGAATTTTTACTTCGTTTTGTCATGACTTTCATGCATGACCATGCATGATCATGGGTGAAAGTGGATTTGCGTTATGTTCACAAAGTCGGTATTAGTGGGATTAGTTGAAATGGAACTGATGAGCAATTATACAAATACCTACAGAGTGTTGGGGAAAACAGTAGCATTACTTTAAGGGGTGATTGTACCCATGATATTGAACAACTTTCGCTCTGAAACCTATAGAAAATTCCCAAATTTTTTTTAGGACTTTTCATACTAAATGCAATCAGCTGATCAAACGTTTATATGAAAAGTCGCAAAAAATTGGGAATTTCCTATAGGTTTCTTAGGGAAAGTTGTTCAGTACCATGGATACAATCATCACTTAAAGTAATGCAAGTGTTTACCCTAAAAATCTGTATTTGTTGTTGAAGAGGCGAGATAGGAATGGAAAGAAGTGCTCTAGTTAAGTAGGTCTAGCGACTGCAAGCATAAGTTCGTGTCAAGAATAAATTTTTACCAGTATTTAATTACTGCAACAAATAATAAAATCTCGATTTAACTAAACCCGAAACTCTTAAAAGTCCCCAGCTATTAGCGTGGAACTAAACTTGATCCGTGCAGTCGACTTAGTTGTTGATTTGTTTCTAGATGGTCTGTCTACTCCAGCCTCCATTCCGCTTTTAAAAATACCTACAGATTATTGACTACAATCTACTGTGCCGTTCAGGAAATAGGATGGAGTTTCTACAAGTTGAAATAACATTTCTTGTTTTGAAAATATTGCTGTTCATCTGTTTCCAGTATCCTGTTATGGATTTGAAATTTTAGTTTCGAATATTTCACGAAAATTAAAAAACGGGATCGAGATTTTTAAACCCAGTGCTTTTCAGTAAGATTCAAACCCTGATACTTTATCTTCTCTCTGCGTATCCATGATCCACGTTGTCCTAGTGGCTGCTTATAAAGAGTGGCCGTAGCACCGCATGAGCTTTTTTAAAACTTATGCGCGATTTATCTTCAACAACATTTTGGTTATCGGTATGGAGATATTTTGGGCACTCTGATAAGTCGATATTCTGAATCTTAACTATTATACAGGGTCCTTCATAATAATTATGCTGACACTTTTTCAAGAGGATGATCAGACCATCAAACTGAACAACTTTTTCTAAGGGACCAACATCGAAATCGCGAAAAAAAAATCTGCTGTCCCATACATTTGGCTTGAGTAAGTTTGCAGTTTTGTATGAACATGCAGATTTTATTTTCGTGATTTCGATGTTGGTCCCGTAGACAAAATTGTTCAGTTTGATAGTCTAAACATCCCCTTAAAAAAGTGTCAACATATTAAGAAGGACCCTTTATTTAAAACTGTAACAGAAGTGTGTCTGTACATTGAAGATATTTACAAGAAAAAGGTTACGATATATGGTTTTTAAGTGTCTCTGACTCCAAATCAACCTTTTTTAGAATTTTTGTCCGTCTGTTTATTTGTTTGTTCGAACTTCGCGCAAAAACTATTGAACCGATTTTGATGAAACTTTTTTGTTTGATAGCTTAAAATTGGACTTAAAATCTGGTATATGATTTGTGCGGACGAAGTCGCGGGTAAACTCTATTAATCCACATTTAGATTATATCTGACAATCTCCTCGGTACATATACAGGGTGAAATTGATATCATTAGCATCCTTTTAAACTAAGAGTCTACCCATCAAACTGAACAACTTTTACTATGAGAGCAAATCGACCGGAGCGACAAAAAAATCTGCTGTTTCATACATTTGAGTCAAGTAGGCAATTGCAGTTTAGTATGGACAGGAAATTTTTTTTTGCTACGATCAGATTGCTGCCTTAGTAAAAGTTGTTCAGTTTGATGGGTAGACTCTTAGTTTTAAAGGATGCTAATGATATCAAGTTCACCCTGTATACAAGGTGTAAAATTTAATGGGACACTTACTTAAAGGGGTGCTTCAGACCATCAAACTGAACAATATTTACTATGGGACCAAGAAAAAAAAATCTGCTGTCCCATACAAAACTCTAGACTCTTAGTTTAAAAGGATGCCAATGGTATCAATTCCACCATCATACGCTCAGTATGATATGATATCGTATTAAAAATAAACATTTTTACTCGTTTCAAAGATCTCGTTTGACTGGTCTGTGCGTTTGACTAACACTCTTTAGTACCTAAAAGATATGTGTGAAAAATTCAGTATGGCACTGATAAAAGATAAAAGCCGTTTCTTGTTCGTTTTGATTTATGTTAGTACATTAGTAGTAGGTATGAGGTAGGTATCCATTAACGGGGCTAGTGAAATAGAAAAACTTTTGGATCATTTTGGATTTGATGTCAACAGAAAACGTCAAAAAGCTTTAGTGAAATTCCAAATGAAATTCATCATCATCACCTCAGCCGATGGACGTCCACTGCTGGACATAGGCCTCCTCCAAGGATCGCCATAACGACCGGTCCTGCGCTGCCCTCATCCAACGGGTTCCTGCCGCCTTCAGCAGGTCGTCGGTCTACCGTGTGGGGAGCCTACCCACGCTGCGCTTTCCGGTACGCGGTCGCCACTCGAAATCGCCAATTGAAATTAATCTTAAACAAATCAAATTTTTACAAAGTTTTAAATGTGTCATGATAGTCATGAAACAGCGTTGAATGAAAGTCAGCTAAAGCTAACAATAAAATTACTAGCACAAATATGACATCAGATAATAATTTTGAAAGATTCTTTCGTCATCATTTGCTGGTTGATGTTGACTGTACTATCCAACCGACTGCGAAAACTAGATGACTGATGGTCAGATTATGTGCGTAACACCAAAGTGCTGCTGTCGTTGGTGGCATTGTGGTATACCTCATGTTACGGAGGTACGATACGATCTCACGGAATGCAGAGGAATGAGTGGATAAACGCATCTTTTACTCAGAGTTGAAAGTGCAGAAGCACCACATGAAAGGGTGTGGCTAGATAGAGCCCACAGACGTACGTAGTGGGTGAACTGACAGGCAATCGTCTAGAAGGCTCGTGTAAACAGCCAAGTTTACGATTTAGAAGCGAGCGGACGATCGCAACATGATGCCAAACGCGATGAATTGAACGCCCGACCCACCAGCGACAAAACAATACCATTGTTAGAATGGTGTGTTCATATGCACGTGGATTTTCACTAAATAAATTAGCTACGTTAGGCACATGAGAGCTCATCGACGCCAATAACAGAGTTGAAGCAGTTGCTGTGACCAAATCGTTCAGGAGAAAACATCATCACTATTAGGTTGAAATCGTAAACTGAGCTAGTAAGGGCGAAGGCAGTAGTACGATACGAGTTCCTTAAATAAATAAATTAATTTTAATTCGAGAACCCAACAGTCAAATTACAAACGACTGGTTACAAACTATGAACATAGAATAGACCAATTACAGGAATCCGCTAATTTTAATTTAAAATTAAATGAAAAAGTGCTTGCAAAGCTTATACTATAATAGCTACCTATCAGAAGGTAGGTAGGCTAAAATAACAATAAATGATAAGAAGAAAGTATATTGTGAGGTAAAGACTCAGTCTAAAGAGCATATCGTTGCCAGATTGCCGGCATCGTAGCATCAATGTTTCGAATGTGTTAAATAAAATCATTGACTGTTTTATAAGTTGTTAAAACAGAGGTGCTGCTTTATCAGTTTTAATATGTTGGCTTTAAGTCAAACGTCTTGTATAATAATCGTGCTTCGTTTACAAAATCATTGAAGATTGGAGACTACCTAAAACTTGTTAATAAATAAGAAATCGAAATTCTCGCGCTATTACAGGTTCCTTTCCATACGCAACGATTCTGATACACTTATTTCGCCTCATAAGAATGTCCGTGTGGTGTCGGCTAAGAATAGCACCATCCCATTTCCTCCCGTGGGTGTCGTAAAAGACGACTAAGGGATTTACCGGAGGATGGGCAGCAGCATCCTCTGAGTACACACATTCAATCCAACTGCGATCGCCAACCCGTCCGCCAAGCGTGGCGACGGGGGGAGCTTATGTCCAGCAGTGGACGTCGTATCGGCTGATATGATGATGATGAACATTTATATAACTTTACATACACTTTGGTCACCTTTTATTAAAATTTTTGCATGTATTCCTCCCAGATTGTTCAATTACTTTTTAAATTTAAGCACTTCAAAGCAAAAGCGTTATAGGTATATAATTGATTTATTAATCTTCTCTATTCCAAACCACACGAGAGCTTCTCACTTCTTAGTGCAGGATTTAAGCAATAAATTAAGCAATGTAATAGCAAGGATACTAGTAGACGTTATTAATAAGCCATGACGTGAAATATATCGCATAACACAAGTTCGTTCTAATGTAAACTTTATCACAATAGAATAAGGTGTCCGGAATAATGCACACGGCGCCTCATTTTGAGACGTTGCCGAATTGCATACAACTTGTATCTAAAGCTGTTGGAATTAATACTGACTGTTGTTTTGTCATAATGTAATAAATTAAACAATCACCAGACTCTTTATATCACAATGAAGAACAACAATGTTAATGCTTCGTGAAACAATATTTATTGTATAGTTGGCAGTCGGCCATTTGATAGTGCTAATGCTGTAAGTAATTGTGATGCCACTTGCCGCTGCATTCTTTGCATTATTCAACACCCATGTGTTCTGAAAATTCCCTGATTTAAAGTTGTTTCTACTCTGATTAGGCTTACCAGATATCCACTTGACACGTCATTCCACTCTGAAACCTTTAAATTGCTTGTAATAAGTACATAACTGAACACTAGCTAAAAGGTAAACAATTTGATTATTAGATTAGATGTTCATTTCCTGCGGATATGCTATACAAAAACACTCAAGAAAAAGGGTGGAAACAATGTTGGATTGATAGTGTGAAAGATGATGGTATGATGATTGAGATTCCGTGTCGATTTCGACCACCGACCGTTGACTGCTAATATTTATAGAAAAGCAGTCAGTCTGTGTATAAGTGTACAACACAGATCTCGATAATCGTATCTCCTTGGTCTAATGGTTAAGAGCATTGGCTCTCGACACGGAGGTCGTGGGTTCGATTCCCACGGGGGACACCTAGTGATATGTCACTTTGTGCGTTTTTCCCCAGCTGGTTAGGACATTGCAGGCTAAATCACCTGATTGTCTGAAAAGAAAGATGATTCCGTGCTTCGGATGGCACGTTAAGCCGTTGGTCCCGGCTACTATCTCTGGTGGTAGTAGTCGTTACATAAAAACCACGTCAGAGGCCGTAAGGCGGTCTGAGAAAACTCTTGACACCAGGGCTTGTCCACACGATAAGAAGAAGAACACAGATGCACTCTCTCGTCCTTACCCTCCATTGTCTGATGGAGTGGAGACCGATACGATCAGAGGTAGGGTCAGATGCAGTGGCTATAACCGACAGCCACATGGTTTGGGCATCAAATATGTGTATGACGCCTGAAGGAATTAGCCACCTCTTACGACACCCGACTGGGTTGGTGCTATTCAAAGCCGGACACCACACGGCAAAGAAAAGAAGGAAAGAAAACGCGAAAGAAAGACTACGTGTGTAAGAAAGGAATGAACACAGAGAGGTTAATAAAAGATTACATATTATGTTGTTAAAGGTATACAGGATGTTACAAAAATACAAATAAACATTTAAGGGGGTAGTTAAGACCATGAAACTGAACAACTTTCACTATGGGACCAATATCGAAATCGCGAAAAAAAAAATCGTATGTTCGATCATCATCAGCATCATATCAGCCGGTCTCCCCTTAAATGAGGAGATTTGCCATAATCGCCATGATGCGATGCGTTTGCAATGTTCCATACTAAACTACAGATCTGCTCGAGCTAAATGTATGGGTCAAAAGTTTTTCTTTTTTTGCGATCCCTATGTTGGTCCCATAGTGATAGTTGTTCAGTTTGTTGGTCTAAACCACCCCCTTAAAAGTTTTCAATTTTTATTCTTACTTCTGTAACACCCTGTATATCCTAACCATTACAAAATCGCTATATTTATTTTTGTAACAAAATCCTTTGTTTCCGGACTGTAGGACATTAAATATTAATACTACTCTTCTCTGGAGGTAAAGTAAAATACTAGAGCCAGTGGCGTAGCGTGGGTTTTTGCCGTCCGGGGCACAGAACAATTTTGCCGCCCCCTCATCTTTATAAGAAGACACACAAAAAATAACGGAGCGAGCTAAGCGATTTCGACATTATTTAGCGCAACTACTCGGGCTGTGATCGGAGTCAGACATCTTTAGGTCAATTCATATGCAAAAAAGAATCTTATTATTTTCTCAATATGAATTGGTTGGAGCCAAAGCTCTATCCAACTAACTAAAAGCTACTTATGGATCGAGCGAAGTAAGCTCGAAATTTTTAGCAACACGTTTTAGCTGTGGTCAGAACTCTTTAGGATGATGTGTACCCACAGTAATCAAAACAGTTCTCTGCTCTACGAATCGGTTATACTGGCATAACACCGTTGTAATACTTAAGGGGGTGCTTCAGAAAATCAAACTAAACCACTTTCACTATGGAGCTGAATTTTTTTTTCGCGATTTCAAAGTTTGCTAAATAGTGAAAGTTGTTCAGTTTGATGGTCTGAACCACCCCCATAAGTATTACTACGGTGTTTTGTAGGTATTTGCTGCCCCTAGTAAAGTGCCTCCAAGGGAATTTGCCTCCCCTCCCAAGCCCCACCCACGCTACGCTACTGACTAAGGCACGAGCTGCTTCAGTGTATTTTTGTTTAATAAATTATTGTACAGTAATTATGGTTGTTTAATTTAAAACAAAGTCTAGTTAAGATTCTTAAGAGATTTAAGTACAAAGGAAGCATCAGAGGAGTTAATATCCCCATCATTATCCATTAATTTCACACGTCAACAATTTGAAGGGGGCAACAATTTTAAATTCTGTTTAGTCTTTGTAGCGTTTTTATGATTATTAACGAGCTTTTCGAAAATCCTTTTTCCTACAACCGCCGTAGAATATTATGTTCCAAACATCTTCATCGGTTTAGGCTGTGCTGTCAGTCAGTCACGGAACTCTTTTATAAGTATATAATTTTATCATCAACATTATAATGTAAATAAAACTGAATAAATGTAAATAAAACTAATAAATGTAAGTAAAACTGAAAAACTACGCTCTAACCTACTTAGTACCTTCACATAGTAGTTACTTGCAAAAAAAATAATTTGCTGTTCTATACAAAACTGCTAACCTACTCGACCCCAATGTATAGGGCAGTTTTTGTTTTACGCGATTTCGATATTAGTCCCATAGAGAAAGTTGTTTAGTTTGATGGTCGGCTTCACCTCATTTCGTTTGGAACACCTTTATAATTATACGAGCGTTAACCCGCTACTTTGTCCGCACAAATTATATACCAGATTTTAAGTCAGATCATTAGCTATCAAACAAAAAAAGTTTCATCAAAATCGGTTCAGTAGTTTTTGCGTGATGCTCGTTCAAACAAACAAACAAACAAACAGACAGACAAAAACCAAAAAATTGGTGATATGGAATCAGGGATACCTAAAAACCATATCGTAATTTTTTTTGTTAATATTCTCAATGTACAGACAAATTTCCTTTTACAATTTTATTATAGTTTAGACTAATCGCCACAATTAAATATCCCTATAGACCTAAGCTATGCAGGGTGTAAGGAACAGTATCATTAACCTTGAAACCACATACTCTATCCATCAAAATAAACAACTTTTACTATGTGAGCAAACCTGTCAGAGCAATACAAAAATCAGCTGTCCCATACGTTTGAATCGACTAGGTATTGCAGTTTAGTATGGTGTCCCATACTGATTTCTTTTTTTTCTGACAGGTTTGCTCCCATAGTAAAAGTTGTTCAGTTTGATGGGTAGAGTATGTGCTTTAAAGGTTAATGATACTTTTCCTTACTCCCTGTACACTGAAAAAAAATGTTTTGTTAAATATAACCGAACTTTAGTGACTTCCAAACTGTTTTGTAGCACATAAACAATCGTTTGGTTACTTTTTGCTATTTATATACAAACGTTTGGTTATGTGCTACAAAACAGTTTGGAAGTCACTACAGTTATATTTAACAAAACATTTTTTTCAGTGTAGACTATAGATCGGAAGCATCATACAAGCGCGCGGCGCGCTTTGCGATACGTATGAGGTGAAGCTTCCTGTAGAGATATTTTTAATCATTTGATAAAACGATACTTTAGTATTGTAATATTTGTAATTCATTTTGCACCTGCACCTGTGGCTGGTCAGCGGCCGTAGCCTGATTTAAAAATCATCTTGATTTTTTTTTTGCCTTGAACAAGGCACAATACACTTTCAAAGACTATGTTAAAAGATCTTCTTACATACGAAACCTAATGATTAAAGGGCAAAACTCTCTTTTTTCCTTAACTAACTACAGCTAAAGAAGCATTCTCACTGGAAACGTGCAATACGAATATTCACACAATTGCACTCATAGGTAATGAGCATTCCGTTCCATTTTTGACCGAAAACAAATGCTTTGATCGTAAATTCTAATGATTCTGGCAAGAAACTAGACGTTTATTTTAAAGCGTGGTCAAATTTTAAAGGGGTTGATGATTCATCATACTGGACAACTGTTATTATGAGACCGAACGAGTAGAAATGATATCGGTTGAAAAGAACATAATACCGGTCAGTTGCACGGTATTCTAGTATAATTTCTTCCTCCACTGTGCAATCTGTTAATCAGAGGGACTCATTGAGAAACACCCACCTCTCATGTCATGTTTTTAGCTGTAAGCCATAGTGACATGTCACTGGCTGGCTGGTTGGGGTTTTTCAGTGACCTCTTCTTTGGATCCTATAGGCTGTGTCAGGGACTCAGTCACAGTGGAATACGTGAAACGACTTGTACCGAGTAATGGCTTCCATCCTCTAAATAATGGTAATGAAATAATGCCGGTAGGTGATATACTTCCGAAGCCATAAGCGATCTTGTCATTACATATTTCGTTACAGGTTTTGCAAGTTACTGAACGAAACATGAGACGTTTTACTTTTAAAAAATCTACCTATTCCCGATACTGCAGCAAGTGTATCTACCTCTCTATATGTACCTCTATTTCTATCTTACTGTAAGCAACACTGTTCAGTCTTGTGTTAAGAGGATTACTGGCTTCAGTTCAGATACAAGATGCCTCGGTGCAGTCCGCAAGCTTTTGTTACTTGTTAGATTCCTTTGCGGATTTTAAATACTTTTTTATTTATTTTTATCTGGCTTCGCTGTTAATGATACTCGTTTTATCGGCTTTAGATAAATCGCTGGTTTTACTAAGGTTTGTTTGAAGTTTAATTAATTGAAGTGATAGGAATAAAAACGTTATTTTTGGACTTTGTTTTTATTGATTGGTACAGCAGGTAAATTTTTTTCTTGCCACCACGTTGTTTTTGGTTATTAATTAAAAATATTATTATACATAGACATAGTCCATCTTAATATGCTTACGAATTTTTAAGAGGACGATTAGACTGGCTAACAGAACAAATTTCTCTTTGGAACCAACATAAAAACCGCGCGAAAAAATCAGCTGTTTTTATGGATAGCTGATAATTTTTTCGCGATTTCTACAATGGCTATAGAGAAAGTAGATTAGAGTTCAGTTTGATAGTCTGATCATACACTTAAAAACCGTCAGCCTTGGACGAATAAGCCGTCATATTAAGGTGGTTTCAGTCCATACAAAAGTTTGACGAACAATAACACGTAGACGGAATTAATAAAAGTAATATTTTATATATGGAAAAATAGTTTAGAAAATCTAGTTGCCGCGTAATAAATAACATTTGCAATTTATAAAATAATTACGAAGATATAAAGGTTTTTCATACAAAATTTTAAATCTTTATATCTTCCTAATTATATTATAAATTGCAAATGTTATTTGTGACTCGGCAACTAGATTTTCTAAACTATTTGTCCATATATACAAAGTTACGCGTATTGTGCGTAAAAGTTTTGTATAAAATTGACCCCTCTGCAACCACCTTAAGAAGGACCCTATACCCTAAAAGTGTAATATATTAGCAAAATAATTATTACTTTTTAGATGTACTGCGAGTCTGCGAGTAAGATAAACCTCTATTTCAAATATACAATAAAAAAGTATTACGCCTCTCACCCTTATTTATAAAATAAAAGACAGCTACTTTAGAAAATGTAAAAGCAATTTTATAAAGTGGTAAC
Organism: Agonopterix arenella; assembly: GCA_927399405.1. Lineage (NCBI taxonomy): Eukaryota > Metazoa > Arthropoda > Insecta > Lepidoptera > Depressariidae > Agonopterix > Agonopterix arenella. The sequence goes on along the minus strand of OV656695.1, from coordinate 12,726,852 downwards.
TCACGCGCTGTCTCTACCATTCTTCTTAGTAGTGAAATATTCAGCAATTTGAATTATACATGTCGACGCTCCCAATGTTCTAAGATTCTATTGTTAGTAAATATTTTTATATGGAAAGTGAAATTTAAGAAAGATGTGAAGATTCAGCGAAATGTACACTACTAACAAATACTTATCCATCCATTTCAGCCCTTGATCAGTACGCTTTCGACCTCCTCCATATTTCTCCATGACGTTCTGTCCCTCGCTCTCTGTATCCAGTTGGAACCCGCGTGTCTCCTAATATCATTGACCCATATTATCTCTGGTGGTAGTATTCGTTACATAAAAACTACGTCAGAGGCCGTTAAGCGGTCTGAAAAAACTCTGACACCAGGGCTCTGCCTACACTATAAGAAAAATTGACCCTTATGTCTGGTAAGCCGTCTCACTCCGCGTGGTTCCTCGGGGCTTCCACTCGTATTCCTCTGGTCCAACGCTCAATATCTATACGTGTGGAACACGTTCTGCCCATCTCCACGTCCGGCGTTGTATAGTCGCTACGTCCACGACCTTTGTGTTTGACCGAATCCATTCATTGCGCTTACGACCTAACGGCGTGTTGCCAAGCTTTGCTTTTTCCATTGCTCGTTGCCCGACTGTACGTTTTTCGGCAAACTAATACTTTACATTTTACGGTCCTTCTTGATATGCTGACGGTTTTGTAAGGGATGATCAAACCATAAAACCATCAAACTGAACAATTTTCTCTATGGAACCAAAGTTGAAATCTCAAAAAAAACTGCTGTCCCATACATTTCGGTCGAGTAGGAAACAAATAAAGGTAGGTAAGTATATTAAAAATAAATTCAAAAAGAAACAACATAAAGCTAACTTAACCTGAAATAAAATTTGACGACCCGTTTGGTGTTATGGTTACCACGCCGGACTGCCAAACTAGGGTCCTGGGTTCCAATCCCGGTTCGGGCATGTATTTTATATGTTTGTGCCGTTGTTGTATGGTTTCCATAATAAAAAACACTACCCACCACACTTTCTCACCGCTGTAACTCCTGTAAGCCAGGATCAACAGCGGCAACCATTCACAACACTAGACAATGAAGTCCAGCGAGCCCGGGGGATAACTCTAATCTGTCTTGGAACCCGCAATGAATTAAACAAAGAAGATAGGAGGAGTAGGAAAAAGAAATATCCGACTTCCCTCCATTGCAAACGGGAGACAGCGATAAGAAAGAAAAACATGGCTATTAGAGAGCCAATTCCAGAGATCATATATGGCAGTGTTGAAGACCCTACCGCAAAAGCACCAAAAAAAAAAAACAGGAGCCTATGGTGCTCACTTGGGATCATTACAATGAATGTGCCCGTGAGCGATATTTATTTATTTATTTATATCGCGGTGTAGGTTTGGAGCACATGGGAGGCTAGCCAAGATGCTGGCATCGTTTCTTCGTTGAACGGTTAAACTGTTATTTACATAAAATGTACAATATTTACCCAAAAAGCATTGTCTTTTAAAGATCTTAGAAGACAATTATCACTTAACCTTAAATTGAATAAAGGAATAACGTAGTTCTTTGCTCCAAATGTAGCGGAATTCTTGTCATTCATTCTTTAGTATATCATCTTCATCTCCCGTGGTTAACGACCCGTTTTGCATTTTAACTGTTCTGGACTTTGGCAGTTGAAGTTAGTCGGGGTTGTGGAACGTTTTGTTTAATTATTCTTTATGTTTTATTTAACTTTTAAAGATAATTGCACTGCCTAGAATAGCGCATAGTGTCTGAAATTAAAATGGTTTATGTCGTTGAAAACTATATAAACCTGTATCTTGTACTATACTTGGTGATTTTGCTCATCAAACCAAACAACATTTACTTAAAGATCAGCTAGCAATGATGATATCGCAAAATAAAGTAATGGTCTTCATATAAATCTGGCGAACAAAACCACCTTCTTGTTGACACTTTATTCCATATTATATCACATGAAACACACTACAAAACGAACAATAGAGAAGTCATGAACTAAGCAAATTGTGAACTTAACTTAACTTTTGGTGGCTCCCGCAATAAAAGTTCATTTGATTAGAATGCATAACTATAAAAAATTACCACGTTTTTTTTTATTAAGTCTGAGCTCTTGACCTGAATCCAGTCCTCAGGACGAAGATGGGGTCGAAGATGTAGCGAGGCAAGGCATTCCACTCACCCAGAAGAAGCCTATTCACTCGTACTTTAAAGTGATTCGGGTTGTAAGCGCTCGGAAATACTGACGCAGGCAGGGCATTCCACTCCTTGGCTGTGCGCATTATAAAAGATTCAGAAAGGCGCTTGGTGTGGATATGTGGGGTGTCAACCAAGAAGGGGTGTTATCCCGCGGTGCATCTGGATGTAGAATTTCGAAAAATCTTAAGATTTTAAAATTGTTCAAAATTTTTTTTCCTTCCGATGAGTGCGATATATTCGAGACAAAAGTGGAAATAGACATCGTGTTTCTGCTCACAAATCACAATACTATCGTATCGTCACCGAAAATGTAAGCAAAAAATTAAAACACAATATATTACTGTGAGCGTCGGTGGCGCGTTGTGGAAAGGTATGGAGTATGGACACCCAATTATGCCATGTACCAATGAGTTTTTCTAACTTATATACGTAATACCGACTGCTCTCAAACGGTGAAGGATAACATCGTGAGAAAACCTGCATACGCTGAAGAAGAAATTCTGATGTGTATGTGAAGTCTACCAACCCGCATTGGGCACGCGTGGTGGACTAATGCCCATACACCGTCCCTGAGGGTAGGCCTGTGCCCTGCATTGGGACGTTTTTAAGCTGATGATGATATTACTTATACCTACTAACGGCAATGGATACTATGACGATACGCTAGATAACTATATTGAATCGATAAAACCCTCAATATACACCTACACTTTTAATAAAATAGAAAGATAAATAAGATGCAAATGTTGCAATTGTTTTATTCTGAATGCATGTTTGAAATGTTTATAGAGTACATTTGGCGTACTGAAATCATAATTTAGTGCAATTCTTGATCACATGACATGACATAGAAGACTGATAGATCAGAAGGGTAAGTCATATGAGACAAGTTCTCTACAAAGCCTACGTTTTCCTATTAAAATAGAAAAATTATTTAAAAACGTTGATTGACGTCATGAAGCTAAAAACCGTAGAGTACTATACTTCTGAAGTGAAGACTGCTGGTGATTTAAAAATACTATAAGCTCCGGGTAATGATGACCTTAGATCCAAAGAATGTCGCATGCACTGATATTGATATATATGAAAAAACATTTGAATGACTTTCGCATATCAATTAATCAATCATATCATTTATTTAAAGCAATAGGTATCCTATAGACAACATTCTGAATCTGATGTCATTTTATGTGACCACTGCGTAGGAAGGTGTTATTGAAGAGAAGATGCAGCTATAAATTGCAACATCACATTTATTACAAAAACTACAGAGTACAAAGTAAAATATACAACATTGAAGTACACAAAGTCAACACTAGAATTGGTCATATATTTATACAATAAACAAGTTTATAATCTTTTTTTTTTTACACAGACCTTCCATTTAATTAGGAACTTAAACTTTTTGTAAGAAATAATTTAAAACATTCTTCGGTATCTTCTTAAAATAAACCTATAGTCCGTACAATTTTGGATCCAGCATGCTAGCATGTTTACGACTTGGCATCGCATCGATCATTATACGTCTTAACAAAATCATTGCGATGTGCATCAGATAACCGTTTCAATTCCAAAGCATTCCGTTCGGTATGGGAAACGAGTACCTACGTAATACTATGTTCCATTTTGACGTCAATGGTATGCAATCAAACAGTTTTATGTTCGTTTGGTATTTAATTCCTTTGTGTACCGATTTCTACAGATATTTTCATTTGATTGTTTCAGGTATGGTGAAAAATAAAGGTTTGAATAACAACAAAGAGCTCACAGCGAGTTCGATGAAACATTTTCAAAGCTGCGAAGTATTACATAAGTCCGAACGAGACTTATTATAGGACCTAATTGTTTTTCAGCCTTATACAGGGTCAAATTGATATCATCCCTTAAAGTAATGCAACTGTTTACCCTAACACCCTGTATATAAGGTCTAACAAAACTAGCTGTAACTATTTTAAGGGTATGCTCAGACCATCAAACTGAACAACTTTCTCTATGAGACCAATATCGAAATGACGAAAAAAAAACATCAGTCCCATACGAAACTGCAAGTATAACTCGACTCAAATGTATGGGACAGCAGAATTTTTTTCGCGATATCGATATTGGTCCCATAGAGATAGATGTTCAGTTTGATGGTCTGAGCATACCCTTAAAATAGTTTCAGCTAATTTTGTTAGACCTTACATATAGTGAAAGTAGTCCAGTTTGATGGTTTAATTTAAACCACCCCTTTAAATATTATTAGGGTGTTTTGTTACACTCTGTATAAAGCTTTAATAATAATGAAGCAAGAAACAGATGCGGTCTAAATAGATCTAGAACCCAGATTATATTTGCATACTTAGTGCGGTGCACCAATAAACTGGCATTGTACTTCGTAGGCCAAGTCGCATAAAATATGAAAAGCTCTTTGTTCTAATCGGACTGAATTGCCCTGTATGTTGCATGTACTAGAATAAAACTAGACTTTATTTTAATGACGATAGGCATTAATACTGCTATACATAAATTTTACATGAGAAATACATAGATTGACATAGATATTATATAGAGCAAAAATTCGATTTATTGTTTTCAATAGATTTAAATGTTTTTTCGACATTTCGATATTACAACTACCGTTGTAGTTTTTTAAGAAGGTACCGAGCCTTCAGTGCTGCCCTCAATCCTATTTTTTAAATTTCCTAACAATTTCACAACATTTCCAAAAAAAACAAGAATGCCACATTACATTGTTTGTTGTTGATAAAGTATAATGAAGAGTACAGGTGCAAAACCAGGAATGTCACTAAAAATCCAAAAGTTAATTTATGATGGCAACCTTCTCATTTTCCCGCGTATTTTTATTTGGCATTGTACAAAAAGCGTAAAAACGAGCATTGTCAGATGTGTTACTAGAATTTAAAACCTGTGTACAGGAACCTAAGAAAATTGTTAACTTTCTAAATTATAAATGTTGATTTCACAACTTTTTGTTTTTGTGACATTTCTTGTTTTGCCCCTGTACTCTTCTGATTGATTGTTAGTCATTGCTGATTTTCAATGCATCGGGACATTACAGGTTTTGTTTTTGTAATGCTTGTAGTTACTATCTCTTCTTTCGGAGGTTTTTCAATTGTTTTAACGTACTCGATCTACAGCTAGTAATTTTATTCCAAAAGGAATCTTAAGAACTAAGCGTCAGAATAAAATAAAGGTTTATGGAAAACGAAAGTATTTTCCCTAGTTTCGTTAAATTATCTCATGCACAAGGACTTCCTGGATATTGCTTCGCTATTGTATGTAGTTTAAGTGTATAATTTTAGAAGATACTACAGTTAACCCGCGACTTCGTCCGCACAAATTATATACCAGATTTTAAGTCAGATCATAAGCTATCAAACAAAAAAAGTTTCATCAAAATCGGATCAGAAGTTTTTTGCGTGATGCTCGATCAAACAAACAAACACACATACAAACAGACAGACAAACGGACAGAAAAAAAATCCAAAAATTTGGAATCAGGGACTCCGAAAAACCATAAAGTAATTTTTATTTAATTATCTTCAATGTACAGACACACTTATGTTACAGTTTTATATAGTAGTAGTATATAGATAGTAATATGTATATAGATAGATTAAATTTTAGTGCTTACGTTTTTGTTTGCATCGAAAGCTATGTAGTCCTTTTGGAAAGGGATATTCAATTGTGTCGAGCGACGTTTGAACACGGCTCATATCTCATGAGTGGTGTATTTCACACATCATCCGCTTTACCAACTATAATTTATCGTCCAGGATCCAAATCTTTATATCATCTGTAACCTATTAAACTGACACTCGTGCGGTTTGCTTTTGGCATTCGATCAAAGATCTAAAACCGTTCTTTGTTGACATAAACGTTTGTCTGATCTCAGTTCATTGTTCTGCGTTATTTATGATTTTTTTTGTGTGCAGCTGAACAATCACAAAGTTTAGTGATGATAAGTGCGTAATTCATTGTTTGTTTTTGCGGGAAATTAGGGTACAAAATCATTTTTTCGGGCTTGAGTGAATTGGTATTGTTTTTTGGAACGGATGTATGATTTTTCAGTTTTAGCGCTCCATCTGTCACGTTAAAATATTTTTTAAAAGGTTTGGAATTTTGAAATGCATTTCTGAAAACTACGGTTTTTTTTATTTTCATGCTTATTCAAACCATGAATGTATAGATATTGTATATCTGGATAAATCCATTCGAAGCGAAATCAATGAACGGAGATCGAATTTTATTAATGTAGAGGTTATACAATACTATATGATTTTTTAACACTTTCAGGGGTGGTTCAGACCATTAAACTAAACTACTTTTACTATGGGAGCAAAACCTGAAATTTATTAGTTAATATGATTTTATTTTGAGTTTCTCTTGTTTCATTCCATTGTTAAAGTTATATAGTTTGATGATTTTAACCACCCCAGCACGGCTAGCATGCCACCCATGACAAAGCGTTTAAACGAGAAAAACGTCTCGAGTTTTATAGTTTTCTTGGGGGTGGCATGCGAGGCCTACTGGAAATTTATAGTGTTTAAAAAATAGCATTAACTAAACAATCCTTATATTTAACTAAATTGGATGTTGAGTTTGTTTGTTTAATTTGCGCGACTTAACTGTTCAGTCGAAAGCTATAAACCCGACTTGGTAAATAGCCTTTGCCAATTCTTGTTGAACATAAAACGAGTAACAATCGTTAGTTTCTTTTCAAAGGACTATTCAATAGGTCTTAAGCGGAGATTCATCATTAAGCCAATTTCCACTTAAAGGCTTGGGAACGGAATCAGTCTGAGAAATAAGTCCCTTACAATCAGAATCAATATTATGTATAGTATAGAGTTTGGGTTTGTTACTGTATACTAAATTCTTTTTTCACCAATTTGTATATTTCGAGAGTTGTTTAAATGTTCAGTTGTCGATTCTGGAGAAACGGTTTTCAGGTTTTGTGTTTGTACCTAAGTAACATGGCCTTCTCTAACAAATAAGAGTTAGAGGAGCGGGCTATATGGGCACTGTATTACACAATTTTGAACAAAAATTTTTTTTTAAATAAATCTCCTCACTATCCCACATTTTTTCATAAATTCACAATTTACCATTTTACCCTTGATACAGAATAACTATCGCTAAGAAACTCGCAAAAAACCTAGACTTTTCATACGAAATGCAATCAGCAGATGATCGTACATTTGTATAAAAGTTAATCGCATTTTCTTTACGTTTCTTTGGAAAAGTTGTTAAGTATCAATAGTACAATCAATCAAGGTAATGGAATTGTCTTCCCTAACAGCCTGTACTTAATTGAATGAACGTACATATTATTAATAGTACATTGTCCGTGTGGTATCGGCTTGTCCGTGCGGTGTCGGTTAAGAATAGCACTACCCCATTTCCTCCCGTGGGTGTTTTAAAAGGCGACTAAGGGATCCACCGGAGGATGGGCAGCAGCATCCTCTGAGTATACACATTCAATTCAACTGTGATCGCCAACCCGGTTATGGAAAATCCCCCCATTTTGGGGAAGGCCTATGTCCAGCAGTGGACTTCTGTCTATCGGCTGATATGATGACGATGATGATGACATATTATTAAAAAGATTACTGGATTCCAGTCGTGAGTTTATGTATGTTTATGTTAGTATTATTAACATTACGAAACTGGACAAAATATAAGATAACCTAGAATAAATAATAGTACATTATGGTACAAGTGTGTCATGTTGGTGATTACCGCTGAGGCGCCATTGAGAGAGCCGAGGACGGTAATCATCAATACACACGTGTATCATACGACGTTTTGCAACACACTTGTGAAGAAAATAATAATAAAAACTCATTTTATTTAGTAAATAAAAAGTTTAGTTAGAGAATTTATTTGTACTATTGAATATGATCTTTTTTGTATCGAAACTTTTTTAAGAACAAAGCAACTCAAGAACTCAACCAAGAAGTTTAGATAGGAAAAGAAACCTATAACTCACTTGTGAATAATAGTAATGAAAAAGTCACAGTTTGATTATAGGTGTCATTATGTGCCTAATTGCGGTGAAATAAGGGCATTTTATGAGCAAGTGTATTGAAAAGTACCTAATGGCACAGAATAGGTAATAGATAAAAGAACCGAAAAACTGAATGTAAAAAAATAATAAATATAAAGTTTTTTTTATTCTTTTTTCTAGGAGCTTTTAACCCTGAGGTTATGTCAGCCCAATATATAGTCTTAACCGATATAATAACGTAACCAACATTATTATTAAGAAATGAGCGCGGTCTTGCCAAGATAAACCAAAATGGTTTAATGACATGAATTAGTTCAAAGCAAAGTGTAAGTTTTTATAAAATGAATTAAAATAAAATTTATATGTTTATATGTATATAAGGTCTAACAAAATCAGCTGAAACTATTTTAAGGGGATGATCAGACCATCAAACTGAACAACTTTCTCTATGGGACCAATAACGAAATCGCGGAAAAAAAATCTGCTGGTCTTTACAAACCTACTCGACCTAAATGTATGGGACAGCGGATTTTTTTTTTCGCGATTTCAATATTGGTCCCATAGAGAAAGTTGTTCAGTTTGATGGTCTGATCATCCCCTTAAAATAGTTTCACCTAATTTTGGTAGACCTTATATATATACATATAGTTCTACATAGTAATGGTTGCTTTAGCGAGTCATTACCACCATATATAAACGTTGAACACAGGAAAATAAAGATGCTGCATATTTCTTTAAGTAGGTACTAAATTTCAATTTTGTTGGATCAAGGGACTTATGCGTAGAAACAAACGCACACCAATGAACTGATCGGATTGAAGTATCTCTCTATATTGAATAAATAAAATTGCACGCAGCGAACATCCGCGAAATCCGCTTATCTTTAAAATGCAGGAGAGATAAGTACATGTGGATACGGATTAACTGAGCATTACCAGTGTATCTGGGGTTTTAGGGTTCCGTACCAAAAGGGTACCAACAGAACCCTATTCATAAGCTTACGTTGTCCGTCCGCCCGTCTTAGCTCTAAAGGGCTTTTGCAACGTAACAGGCAGAGAGTTACAATTTTAACAGAATATGTGTTATTTTGGATGTGATAATAAACGAGAAAAAAAAATGAAATTAAGGTTCCCAATACAAGAAACGTGTATTTTTTCGACGTTTTTTGATTATGCTCTATCGTAAAAACGGCTATACATACAAGCCTGAAACGGTGTTATTATAGTGCATAGCATAGCATACTCTACGTTAAAACAACATAATAAAAACCGATCAATAGTGTGTGTCTAGCTTGCGGTAAGGATCCCGGAGAAAACAATTTTTTTGATAATATTGTATGGTGGTACGGAACCCTCCGTGCGCGAGTCTGACTCGCACTTGACCGATTTTTTCAATTCCCTCTCATAACTACGTATATGTGTAATCCTATAATCCTTGACAGGTTCTTGAAACACTTCATATGTAAATTGTCCATTTTGTTTGTTTTTTGTTATGATAAAGATGCGCGCCAAAACTGATGCTCAGTCTACAGAGTCATAGAAGAAGAATTTTCTGTTTCACTGCTATTAATTATATATCTATTTTTGTTAAGAGGACAGTCCTTGCAGCTTGTTTGAGCGCGCTGCATACAAACGAAGTTAGTTTATATTTTCAATACTAACCAATTAGTCGCAATGATTTTTTTTGACACGATCTGGAAATTAATTTCTATGCCTGTGTTTTTTTTCAGATTTTCGTTAAAATCAAATCAAATCAATCGTTTAGTCAGAAATCTAATAAAGATTTAATCGTTTCAAAGTTACAGTGGCTGAAATATTTCCGTACCAGTTTTAAATTCATAAATGCTACGAGCATTGAAACTATATCTTTAAGGCCCTATATGGTAGGACGAAACACCTTGGAGGCATCTTTTATTTTTCATTTTTCGACAAGATTTAAACAATTTATAGAAACCCAAGTCTTACTCGGTATTTTTGGATAGTTTATCTAGTCTAGTGAAATCATCAATTGAATACGCGATTGGAATTACGTCACTCAATAGAAAATCGTCACAAAAATGACGTATTTTCTTGTATTTTTAAACATTTTTATCGTTTTAGGAGAACTTAAAATAGTTTCCGATTTTTGTATTTATACTCACCATTAGTTTATCTAGTAAAATTATAAAAAAATAAATATAAAAAGTATTTTCCTTAATTATTTTTATTCGAAAATACGGCACACGCACGCACTTTTCGTAGGGTATATTCGTCTGAACCTATGGCCCCTTAAGGGAAACCACAAGCACAGAGATAAGTATCTAGATCGTGTTAAAAAAGAAATAAACGTTATAATGAACTGGCTTCAACTGGTTAGTATCGAAAATAGGATAAAACTTCGTTTGTATGGATGACAGGAATATCCTCTTAAGATTTTATCAAAAAAATAATAATTTAACATTACGTATAAAAATGTAATGCTTTAAGAACATTCAAAGGTAAACGCGAGAGGATCATTGAAGACGTGCCTGATTTTGATCGAAAAAGCATTTAACTGTTTTATATTCCACTTTTGCGCGGTATCAACTACAGATATTATAATAGCATAATAAAAATGTACTCAAACATAACGCTATTATGATTAAATTCCAACACCCGAACATTGCAACAACACGACCATCACGAAACTATTCAACATTATACAAACGCGTGCTCATTTCTCGCACTTAATTATAGAGAGTGGAAAAATCTAAACATTTTGTAGACAAAATTAATCCAAACAGCTGTCGCTTCTTCGTTACGATGGATTCGGGGCGGACTAAATCTATATTATGGTTGAATAGCTGAGGATTTTTTAGACATCGTGATATATGCTGGACAAATAGTTATGGGTTTAAAAATAGGACGTAACATGTTTGGCAGTTCTTTTCGTTAGGTATATTATGTTTATTGTTAGCGTTTAGTTAGCGTTAGAGTTAACCAACTGACCTTACAAATACATGGTCGTAATTATAAGTACCTATTTAAAAATTGTTTGGTCGTCGCTGGTTAGAGGTCATACAAAACACACCAAATAAACGTGGTATTCTAAATATTGCCCATTTTGAATGTGTAACATAGCACTGCTGGTGAAATGTGTATCATTTCACTAACAGTGCCCATATCTCTATTGTGATTTGTGACAAGTCGTCAATAAAATCAGCAACTTTTTATCGGACGTGAAAAACTGTACTGAATTCACACGATTGTGAAGTTGTGATGTTATCATCCACCAATCACCAATTCCATAACATTTTATAATTATTAAATGTTATTAAAAATAGTATTCAAACTAAAGAATAACTTCAAACGTTCTTTTTACTAAGAGGATAAACCGGTCAAGTGCGAGTCAGGCTACTGTTGCACCGAGGGTTCCGAACCAAACCACCTCACAACATACTAACTTCCGGTTTTTATTATCTGGGGTTTATACTGTAGAGTTCGTTCTATAATCACACAAAGTTTGACGCTTGTATGTATTACCGTTTTTACGATAGAGCGAGAAGAAAAAAACATTGCTAAAAACTAGATTCTTGTATGATATTTTGACTTTTTTTTTTTTTTTTTTGCAAATCCGCCATAATAACACACATTCTGTGAAAGTTTCAACTGTCTGGCTATTACGGTTCAAAAGTTACAGCCCTAAATAATGTAGGACAGACAGACAGACGGACAGCGTAGACTTCCGAATAGCGTCCCGATTTCACCCTTTGAGTACGGAACCATAAAAATGTACATATTTAATGTAGTCAAATACCCTATTATAATGTTATAATGTACCTAGATTATAAAATTAGACAACATTCTTGTATACTTACTGCGAACTTAATACTTGACGAACTTAAGAGGCATCCCAGTATAAAACCTTTCATTTTCTTTGAGTTTCTCCGTAATGTTATTTACGTGTCTTCACATTATGTCAGTTGATAAAATATTTCGTTGCATTAATATTACGATCTTAAGTGTAGACGAATGGAAGAGAGTATTATACAGGGTGTTACAAAAGTAAAAATAAACATTTATAACTTTTAAGGGGGTTGTTGAGACCATCAAACTGATCAACTTTCACTATGGGACCAACATCGAAATCGCGAAAAAAAATCTTTCGTCGTTTTAATCTGTATAGTATGGAACATCGCAAAACAAATCTCATCATGGCGATTATGGCAAATCTCCCCATTTTGGGGGAGGCCTATGTCCAGCAGTGGACGTCTATAGGCTGATATGATGATGATGATGATTTTTTTTTCGCGATTTCATTATTGGTCCCATAGTGAAAGTTGTTCAGTTTGATGGTCTTAACCACCCCTTAAACCTTTTTGTGACACCCTGTATATGAGAGGTTACAAAGAAACTCATCTGACTGTATTTGAATGGCTGAAAGGTTTTCAAAACGCGAATGTAATTGTAATAGACTGTTCTTATTTAAGAAAATATACTAGCTTTTAAGAATTTAGACAAGGATTAAGAAAACTATCTCAGAATGCTGAGATTTAGGTTAGAGTTTAAATTCTTGTTTTTAATTTGTTTGTCTATATTTGGACGATTTAAATTTTTTTTTTTTTTAGTTTTGTAGGAAAACAAAGCTGATTCATGAGAAGCTGTCAACACCAACAGAAACTGTGTATCTGTAATTTCAAGAATTTTGAAAACTTTAACACTTTTTTTTGTATTTCAGCCTCATTTCTAAATTACAAGCGTACGTAACGCTTTTATCTTCGTACTGAATTTATTCCCTTTTATTTCGGTATCATGGTACCCTGTATCAATCACCACTTAGTAAAGGTCGCGGTTTTTCTACCCCCCTAATGTATGTAACCTGAAGGATAATGCAGCGTTCATTGAACTCCCGAAACAGTGCGCGATTCGTATTAAATATGTACCATCCTATTTCGCTGCTCACATGCTGGGAATTGAGTTCATGTAATTACTTACACGTCAGACTTGGCAGAATAATTTTAGATGATAATTATATTAGACGTTTTATCTAAAAGTTTGTAATTGTTATGAAGGAATTTGATTTATATGTTGTTTAAGCGAGAGTTCTTTTTCATGTGTTTAGTACCAAACCTAAGTTGTAAGATTCTTGTGACATTATCATGTTTCTTGTTCTTCTTCATACACAGACTGTATTTTAAATCATTTTTATTAACTGTGCCCGACTATGGTAATGTAAAAATAACGTGTGCCTCATATTTAACGTGGCTTTTCCAATTAATATTAACCTATTTGGATTTTCAAGTTTTGAGCCCATGTATTTGGATAGCGGTCGGATGTTCTAAACCGCTATCCAAATCGATGTCCAGGTCAGGCAGTGTCGCGGTCTAATCATGAATATTTGCACACGAATTATGATCAATCTTTTATCTTAAACGGAAGTATTCTTTATAAACATTTTTTGCACTACAAAAGTGTAGAAAGAGGTGTTATGTCAAAAGTACAGAACTAAAAATCCTGTCGTGTGTCATTGCAACTTAGGTTTAGGTTTAAAGAATGTTATTCTTATTAAAAACATACAGTCACTTACATGAGAACAATTTTAAGATAATAAGAAAATCGATCGATATACAATCGTTCCAAAATACTAAACAATAATATCTAACACTATAGTAAAGCTAAGTTATGTGGTATATAGGCAACGACGGACAATGGCGCAACGTAGGTACCTAAGTAATTGTTGTTGGTTTTTAATCTTTATTAAATTAGGGAAGTTCTGTTGAGCAATGTAAAAATGCAGTTGGCATACAAGCAAGACAGCAGATAGTTGTAGCAACGCTTCCGACAACCCCAAAAAGGATTATGTTCGTGAGTTTATATATGTATGTAATTAGTAAAGTTTTTTAATACGTTGTCCTCTGTACATCGCCTTAACTTAAAAAAGTATACTTTATTGCACATCGAAAACAAAATAAATACAGATAAAGAAATACAAGTAGGTATAAACGGTATATTGTCTTAACCCTAAAAAGAGACCGTAAGTTAGAGTTGGCACACGGAGATAAGTAGGTAGTTAGGTGTATAGTAGGCGGTGTAAAAAACACAATAACAAACTACATAGGTGGTATTAACTTCTTAAGGTGGTTGCAGAGGGGTCAATTTTATACATAACTTTGACGCACAATACGAGTTGTATATATGGAAAAATAGTTTGGAAAATCAAGACGCCGCGTCACAAATAATTTGCAATTTATAAAATAATGACGAAGATATAAAGCTTTGAAATTTTTTCAAACAAAATTTTAAAAGCTTTATTTCTTCGTAATTGTATTATAAATTGCAAATGTTATTTGTGACGACGTAGAGACGTACCCAAGCATCTAATTGGGCGAAAATTACTACGTAAGTGAAAACGAAAGCTCGTAAGTGAAGGCTATTAAGAGATCGGGTAACATAGTTTCTGTAGAGATTCTTGAGGAGATTGGAACGGATGTAAATCCTTTATGATCGTAGGTAAGCTTTCAAAAGAGAAATGTTTTTCTCGGCGTCGAAGGGTTGAGGATGCTCTGAATTTGTAATTTGTATAGAGGGGCAGGTACTTATTAAAATTAATTGATTACTGTAAATCCGACTTTTCAATATAGACTAAATAGCATCTTATAGGATTTATTTAAAAGAATGAAATAGTAAAAGCATAAACAAAACTAGGTTTTACAAAGTCCTTAGAAAAGTGCAAATAAATAATTATTTAGCTCTTATGTGCCAAAAAGCAGATCACATAGTTTGAAGAATTTGAAAGAAAACGTCTTTATGTTTGCTTAATCCAGATTTTAGGTCTAACTGATGTTTCCATGTATAGAACAACATATTTTTGTGGCTTTTCTTCGATTTATTTCCGCCATTGGTTGAAAATGTGAGGCGTAAAAGTGAAACAAACTATTTCACGTTAAAAGTGTAGTTAAGTTACACGAGGTGCTCTTCAACTGCAACACGATAATGCAGTCGGCTTACAGTCACGTTGCAATCGATCGCAGTCAGACTGCATCCAAACTGTAGGCGGACTGCATTTCGACTGCTATTTGCAGTCGTGTTGCAGTTGAAAAGCAGCTTGTGCGACTACGTACTTGGATTGTTTGGATTTCATACACATGCTTAGAACCGTAATCTCTCTCGGATGGTTAGACCATTTTACTACAACTACGAACACAAGCATTTTAGCGTACCGACCGACATGGTATCGCATTTGCTACAAAAATTGTCTGTTTCTATGTAAACTTTTAGTTCTATTTAAGGCCAACGGAAGCGTTTCACAAATATTAATCAAATATTTTCGTAAGCGAATACAAAAAGCTACGAAAATATACAAACCGCCAAGTGCGAGTCGCACTCGCGCGCCGAGGGTTCCGTACCACCATATTTACAACAACAGTTGAAATGTTTTTCACTGATATCTTAGCGCGAGCCCGAAACACACTTGGCCGGTTTTTATTTTACTTTATAGTATGCTCTATAATCACATTAAGTGTGATGAAGACACTGCGGTATTTGGGACATGAAGATTCTATGTAGCTTCCCGAACGCTGCCAAGCTGAGTTGGATTCGACGGTTGATCTCTTTCTCGAAGTTGGACCTACCTAACTGAATAGTTTGTCCCAGGTAAACATAATCGTCAACAACTTCGAGCGCAGAGTTTCTCTCTCAGAGTTTCACTTTCCTACATGAAGCTTCAGTAAATCAGTTAATTTTTGTGACGCACTGAATACATAATGTATCTACGCAAGAAAACCCTTACTAGACCTACTTTAGTCTCACAAATTGGAAACAGGACTATCCGTATGTAGCAGAAGCCAATTTCCGCCAGCCAAAGCTAAAATTACGAGATGAAAGCATGAACTAAAATTAATGAATCGCTCCAGTCATATGTAACACGACTATTAATTGACGATTAATGATAAAGTTATAAATGTCGACAGCGTCGATCTAAACAAAAACTGTTTTCTTAACAAGTTCAGCTATTTATATTATGTAGATTTATGTTTTGGAGCAGATATCATGGTTAAATGCAAACCCTGATAACCAGGGCTCGGGGTTAGGCATTGTGAATTCGGGATTTGCAACACGAAAAATTAATATGAACATTCCCTTTCGCGGGATTTTTTTATTGCCTTCAAATAAAATACGGGATTTTAAAATGTATTAAATAATAAACCATAAACCATAAACCTCGTAATGTATTCATGATACATGTAAAATGAATACATTTACGAAAATGTGATATTAAAAACACTCTATTAAGTTGTTTTAGTCTGGTTAGCTTTAAAAAATATTTTTTTAAAGAGGGCAGCCCTGTGCACCACAATGCTCCTTAAAAACAAGCCTAAATTGTTCATAAGTAGTTCTAAGTAGGTAACAAAAATAATCAACAATCGGGATTCGGGATTTATTTCGGGGGTATGTCCATATTAATCTTTACATTTTGTTACAAGTACCAAATTCACACTACCTAACCCCGAGCTCTGCTGATAACTGTTTGTACAGAGATGATAACTTAACAAAATATTATCTGATGGAACCCCAGGTAACTTTAAAAAAATCTGTATCTATCCATTCCGTTATCGATGATTTTCAGACACATATTGCGTTACTTTTTACCTACCACCTCGTATTCGGAAATTTTGTAAAAGCCTTAATTTACATAACATATTGGTACCTAGGTTTGGCATTCGTACATCTCCGTATCTACTCATATAATTTTATACCTACTTTTTTCACGTTCATATTATTATAAGTATACCTACATTTCTTCTGATTTAGAAACAGAGGCCTTATGGCCTACTCAAATAAATTGACTGTCAAAACATATTCTTAGAACGTGGGAGCAGCGGGTTGGATTGAATAAATCAAAAGAAAAAAATCTTGTTTGAACGTAAATAAATAAATTTTCATGCAACACGTCATCTTCACGTATTCTGCTAGTAATTTTGAGTGGAAATTGTTTATTTAGCTAACAGACAATAAGTGAAATTCTGTATTTTGTAATGTGCTGCAGATACTTCTCTACATTCTATATACATTATAGTGAAATTGAAATCATTAGCATCCTTTTAAACTAAGAGTCTACCATCAAACTGAACAACTTTTACTATGGGAGCAAAGCGATCGGAGCAAAAAAAAAACAGATGGTTTTTTTGCGGTTGTTTGATGGTTTAAAGATGCGAATCATATCAATTTCACTCTGTATAATGTATAATATATAGAATGAAGGGAAGTATTTTGTCTGTTAACTAAATATACAATTTCCTCTCAAAATTACTTGCAGAATACGTGAAGATGACGTGTTGCAAAGGATGCTAATGATATCAATTTCACCCTGTAGATATGCTAAATAGTTAGAAACGATTATCCTTAATTGATTTAAATATTTCGATCAATGGATTTTAATGAAACGTGATACAGAGCTTCTTTTCTAATTTAATAAAACAGAAAGCAAAAAGAAGGAACACTTTATTAAACTTGTCACGTCCGATATAACTTTAACAATCCAAATCCTTATTTACGTCAGTCAGTCATATTCCTTGGGAAAGAAGATGGCCTCGGGGAAAAAACACTTTTTGAGACGGACGGTGACCGGGGTAAAGTTGTTCTTTTCCTGATTTTAATGAGATCACCAATCAAAACGCGAGGGGTGTACAATTTTTATAAATAGAATCGTAAAGAATCTTTGGTTTACACTGTACAGGGAAGGATGTTTGTCTGTGGTGCGGTGGTTTATTTTTGTAGAATGTTTTCTTAACCCATAGATTACGACACGGTTGGTGTAATGACATGACTGTAACGGTTACCACGCCAGTATTCTAGGGTCCTGAGTTCGAATCCCAGTTCAGTCATGGTTAGTTTTGACAGATTTAAATGAATGCTTGGTTTATCTTGGAGGCTTTATAGGAGAGGAACTGCTGAGGATCGTTGCATGACGACCGTACTCAGTCAAAATAAATATATTACTATTACTATCTTATTTTGGGGCAGCAACACCCAATTCCGAATACCCAGTCCCCAATCTTCGAGCCGATGAGATCTTTTGCGTTTACCGGGAGATTACAGGTTTCTTCCCCTGAACGGTATTGCCTGCCTCATTTACCATGTTTTTGAAGGGTAAAGAAAATAAACATGTAGGGGTCTACATGTTTATTTTCTTTGCAATACCGTTCAGGGGAAGAAACCTGTAATCTCCCGGGTAACTATCTCCCAGGAGGCTCATGCGTTTAGCCGTCAAGACATCGTAGTCAAACATTCATGTATTCCTGGTACTCTTCTCATGCACGGTAGCTGGAGTCTGGGGTGAGCTTCATCTTATGCATCATCTCGTGCCTATGGCGTAGAATGGTTGGTTTAGATGTGAACATAAAACCTCGGATGAAAAGACACTCACTGATCACTAATTATCTCGCTAACATTTAAACTCAAATTTGCTAATGTTAATCTTGTCACAACATCGGCCATGGTCCATCGACTCTCCCACCTCCTACGGCGAGAAATAGGGTGATTAATTCTAAGCCAGGAACCACGTGCAACTAACAAGTTTAACTATAGATTTACGCAAAATGGACCCTCCAGTCCACATGCTCCATTTTATGTAAGTGCTTTAAATTCTCGTAACCATAAAACCCGATAATTAACGTTGCGAAATATTGAATAACGTTTGTCACAAACACAGTATAAACGTCGGTTACAAAAGCGAGAGCTAAATATCAGATGCTGTTAGTCAGAGTAGGAAAGCTATAGGTTATGATGTACTGTGGCGGAGCGGCTGCATGGACGCGAAATTAAATTGGCCCAAATTGACTTATATTAAATTAAGGCATTCGGTTTTGTGCGCACCCTGTCTCCGGTGTTGTGTAACATTTAGGGGTGTCAATCATTTTTGCTTACTTACCTTAATCATAAAATTGTGATTTTTAACTCTTAATATTTCATATAATTATCTACAACAGTAATTAACGCCAAACAGTAACAACAAAAAAACACAACAGACCGGTCAAGTGCGAGTCAGGCTACTCGCGCACCTAGGGTTCCGTACCATAAAACATATTAACTTACAAAAAAGTTTGGTTTTCTCCGGGAAATTTAGCGCGAGACCGACTCACACTTGGCCGGTTTTTATTATTTGTTGTTATACTGTACAGTTGTTGTAATTCTATAATCACACCAAGTTTAATGCTTGTATGTAGGTATTACCGTTTTTTAACCCCCGACGCAAAAAGAGGGGTATTATAAGTTTGACGCCTATGTCGATCTGTCTGTCTGAACCAAAGTCAAGAAATTTTTCAGAGAAAATCTAGAAACTATGCTTCTCTCCATCTCTATGCTTGTCATGTATCAGATTTCCGTTAAAATGTATAGTTTTAATGTTACAGTGCCTGAAAGATTTCTATACAAATCTTAAATGAATCCTAGCATTCAAACTGTATATTTTAACGAAAATCTGACAACATACAAGCATAGAGATTTGTTTCCTGATTGCTTCTGAAAAAATTCATTGACTTGAATTGGTTAGTATTGAACAGACTTCGTTTCGACTACAAAAGTTTGGCGCACAATACGCGTAGACGGAATTAATAAAAGTAATATTTTATACAGGTTGTAAGTGACAGCCTAGCAAATACTGAAACTGTGAACTCAGACCATCAAACTGAGGTAGGCTCCATACTGAAAGTTGTTCAGTTTGATGCTCTGAGTTCACCGTTTCAGTATTTGCTAGGCTGTTACTTACACCCTGTATATAGAAAAATAGTTAAGAAAATCTAGTTGCCGGGTCACAAATAACATTTGCAATTTATAATATAATTACGAAGATATAAAGCTTTTAAAATTTTGTATGAACAATTTCAAAGCTTTATATCTTCGTAATTATTTTATAAATTGCAAATGTTATTTGTGACGCGGCATCTAGATTTTCTAAACTATTTTTCAAGTAAGTGACGAAGTTTTTTGTAAGTGACGTGAAAGTTTTGTATAAAATTGACCCCTCTGCAACCACCTTAAACTGAATAGGTACAGTATATTTTCTTTATTTTCTTTCTTAATCTATAAGACATAACACGGTCCCATTTTAGGAGTTGAACAACCCTAAATTATGACTGCTCCTGCTCTATTTAAATTAAGTTATTCAGATCACTTCTCACGTCAATTAATTAAACGACTCCACACAAAACAGCGACAAGAAAACAAATTCTGATACATTTACCTTACATTCAGTTAAATTAGTATCATTAAACCAACTTTATCATAAATACACGTATGAGCAAAATTGTACTGAACTTTTAAATTTTATGTTACCATAATATACAGGGTGTAAAAATAATTCTATGTACATACTTAATGGCGTGCTTCAGACCATCAAACTGAACAACTTTTACTACGGGACGGGACCAACTTTAAGATCGTGAAAAAATCTGCTTATTCATACATTTTGTTTGGTCGAGTGGCTATTGCCATTTTCTTTGGAGCTGCTTTTTTTGTGATTTTGATGTTATTGAGGAAGTTATTCAGTTTGATGGTCTAAAGCACCCTGTTCGATATGTAACGCATTTAATTTTACACCATGTATATGTAGGTGTAGGTACTGTAAGGAGGTTGTGTTGTATAGCCATAGCTTGCTGGCTGGTTCTTATTTAAATTTGGAACGTTGTCGAATCCCGTGGTGGATTTTCACTTATTATTAGACAAGGAAGAGTCGAAGATAGATTCAAAACGATAAAAGCAAAAATGTAAAAAGTTAAATAATTAAATAAAGCTTTTATTTTAATCTACCATTGAGTTTACGCCTCCACAGTACTTACATGCAATTTATGGCAATAAATGAAATGAAATGAATACAATGCCAAGGAAGTCCCTTTCACTCATAGTTACTGATAATAGTTTCAAAACAGAACAAAAACAACAGCATAAAGTTTTCAATTTAAATAAATGGCAGAAGAAACTTCAATTCACTTTAATAGCTTCTTAATGACCGCTGAAGTTGATAAAGTATCGGTTTTCATTTTCCCGTCTATAAATATTTATTATTAGACTTCTTTTTGTTTGAAAGTTTAACCGCTTTCAAAGTCAGATGCGAGTTTAAGATAAAACGTTCGAAGTTGTGAACTAGTTCCATTCAGCCGCACGGCGCGATG
Source organism: Agonopterix arenella (assembly GCA_927399405.1). Lineage (NCBI taxonomy): Eukaryota > Metazoa > Arthropoda > Insecta > Lepidoptera > Depressariidae > Agonopterix > Agonopterix arenella. The sequence continues at coordinate 12,705,485 of OV656695.1, read as the reverse complement.
TCGAATTATTTTTCATTGTCGGTGCGGTGCACAGTGGTCCGACATTCATATTTTTGAAACCACCGATTTTGAAAGACAGTTTTTTTTTACGATTTGACCATTACAGCATTGCTCACGGAGCAGCGACTGCTTATTACTGCGGACTATTGGAGGAACCACGTAAGGTCTACCGATCCAGAGAGAACTCAAGCAACCGACCTAGGGGCCACCCAGAATGGGTACGGACTTCGTCATAGGACGTTGCTGGAGCGACGCGGCGGATTGGGTAGCGATATTAAAAGTCATACGCTATTAAGTGTGTTATTTGTTTACTTAGCTTAATGAAAAACAAACATTACAACATTATACTTGTAGCTATTGTCTTTAGATAGTGAATTAATGGGCCATTAGAAATGCAATGAACCCATTGCAGTTTCTCCCGTCACAATCGTATAAAACTACCGTGCAATGACACACAGCCATGTTCAATGATATGTACACACGCAGGACAGTTTTTTGTTAATTTACAGCAAAATAGTAACTGAAATGTTTTATAGTTCGGTATACAAAATATTTGAATACTATGATTTAACAAACAAATGGTTACGTTTGTAGCAAAGTTGTGACGCAAAATAAGTTTCAATGATGTATATTTGTACACTTGAACGTGAATGTAGATACATTATACATAAACTCAAGACTCTAACTCATTGTCATTCGGTGTAGTCAAAATGAGAAAAAATTAAGAAGATTAATATATTTAATAAAATTACTGTGTTTATGTCCGTGATTTAGTCTGCTTGTACATGCACTTTATTTTCTATATGTATGCCAAATGTTAAACCAATCCATGCCTTGATGGAATGAAAAATCAAAACGTTAGCTATAATAACATTACTAGCAAGTAGGTTAAGAACGCTCTGGTATATACCTAAGACTCTGCTTTCCCCATAAGGGATAATAAGCGTGTGAATGTTTGTGCGTATGTTAAGATAAATATTAGTTTTACGAAATCCTAAGTCCAAGAAACACGATTATCAGACCACTATGCAGCGTTGGCTCTCATCCAACATAGCTTTTACGATTATCCCGATTTTATAGTTTCCTCCTATAATAAACGTTTGACGGTACAATTTCGAGAAATCGGAATGCAGTACATCAAATGTCTATTTTGATTTCAATTGAGCTGTAAACTTTTTTTGTATCTATAATTTAAACGCTTATAATAACACTAGCTTTTGACCCGCGACTTCGTCCGCGTGGATTTCCCCTTTAGGGGTCGATTTTCGAAAAATCCTTTTTTAGTGCACCCAGTACATTCTCTGTACAATATATTCGAAATTTCGTGTTTCTATCTTCAGCGGTTTAAGATGTACGTTGTCTGTCAGTCAGTCATGAAACTCATTTATAATATTCTAACATGTTTGTGGTTTGATTCATCAATAATTTTTTTTAACAACGATTTCATTAAGGTCTACCAGCCGCCGTAGTATGTTGCACGTGATACGGCTTGTATCTCGTTCGTTCGCGCCCAAATGAAAGGAGAGCGAACGTGTGATAGCGTATATCACGGTGCCGTGCTAGCCATGCAGTTAAAAAAAATCGTTTTCTTTATTTATTTATTTATTTTAACACTTTATTGTACACACGGAAATATACATGAAAACAACATAATAGACAATTACAAAGGGCGAGCTTAAAGAGATTTCTTCCAGCAAACCCGAGACAGAGAGAGAGCATAGAAAGTGAGGCAGGCATAGTGTGCACATTTAACTAATAAAACAGTAGGTATTTAAGACTAATATATATATATTATATAAAGATACAGGTATATTTATACTTTAATACATACATACAAACGAATACATACATACATACGAAACCGACGGGCATGTATAAAGAGATGTATGGATGTGCATGAGGCAAAAGAAGTATGTAAGGATCGTAGTAAGTGGCGCGCCCTGGTCTCTGCCTACCCCACTGGGAAAGAGGCGTGACGTTATAGATAGACATACATACAAATATATACGTTATGATAAATAAATAAATATACTAGTTTATTGAAGAGAGAGATAGTGATCTTTGAATTGTTTTTTAAATGAAGCAATTGTTCTTTCGTGTCAGCATGAGCCAATATCGTATGAAAATAACACATGCTGTAGTGTAAATATTAGCCTATACTGACCAGGATGCGCCAGACAAAGTCAGATTTCGTCACTCAGGGAGGCCCTTTCATTGTACTTGTAACCCAAAAAAAAAACATTAGGTACAAGTTAGAACGTTCCGTTGTCTCTGCCTACCCCAGTGGGAGACAGGCGTGAGAATATGTATGTATGTATGTATGTATGTACAAGTTAGAAAAAAAGATTCTAAGAACTATTAATAAGACGTAATAAATAAGCTCAGATTGTCATACAAGATTATTATTGCCGTTAGGAAAATATATGTGACATTAACTGCGATAGAAAATGGCAGCAAATTGTTATGATATTGGTACAAATTGGATGTTTGTAAGGAAAACTGACAATTTGCTGTTTGTAAAAAGCGGAAAAGATTATGCCAGTGGGCTCGAATGTCTCATTAGTGGTCATTTAATTATATCATTGCGGTCTGTTAACGAAAGAACTATTTAATTTTATGTTAATGAATCGAGTTCGACAAAGTACCTTTAAAAATTTTACAAATGGTTAAGAATGCAGGCGGGGTTTAGTCTAAACAAACGTAATCCCTTGTTTTCTCTCTGAATAATGATAATGACCATAGATCACAAAAACCAAAGGGAGATGTGAAAAGGGGGCAGGGTCAGTGTCGCAACAATATGCGTAAAAACGGAACACAATGATCGCGAAGGTAAGGATTCAATATATTATGAGGCTGAAAGCCAGTCGAGATATTATGTGTAAATAGTTTACAATGCTTGCGTAGTACTAAAGATTATTCGAACGTTGAGTTCTGATACCGCAATGGATAATGAGCACATTCAAGCTAACAAAATACTTTCTATCGCGTGGTACTGGTGGTAATGCGACACTAGGTTTCGTACTCAGCGCGTTGGTTGGCATTTCTCTAGATCTCTATGATAATGACACTAGCGCAAATATTTTTTTCAAACAATCTGCGTTGCCTTTTTATGTCCCTATGTTTTTTTAAATATTTTAGGAACCTTCTAAAATGACTAAAATCGCCTAATTATACAGCCTTTTTTTTAGATATAAACAAAGACGAATATAAAAAATAAAAGCAAAAAATACAGACGTAGCCAAACTCTATCACGTATTATTCTTTAAAAAAAAAACTGTAAAATTTTGGAAGAGGAAGCAGGTGAATACGAGATAGTGATTTCGTCTATTTTATGTAAGTGTAAAATCAGTCCAGCTGCAATTGCCACTTTAGCTCGGTTGTACGGGAACAGCGCGATAGCAATAGATCTGTTAAAAACCTATTCTTTAAAATTCTTGCAAACTGCGTTTCCTCTTAATGGTGTCTATTATAAATAAATGCAACTGGAATTTTCATCGACCTTCTATTTTAGTCAGCATTAATTATAAAGGTTTTTAACTAAATATAATTCTCTTTATATTCACATAAAGCTGCTACAATGTAGAGTCGTCTAAAATTCGATATATCATTCTCAAAGTGGAAACCATTCTATTATGTCGGGTTATCTGTTTTGCTATTATTTATTTGACGTTGAATTACAGCGAAGTGTCCATCTTTCTTTAGTTTATGACGAGTGAAATTATTAATCGGGACATTAACCTCTGGATTTCACCTTTACGAAAACAAGAGACATAAATCCTACTTCCTACTAATATTATAAACGCGAAAGTTTGTAAGTATGAATCGATGTTTGTTACCCTTTTACGTAAAAACTACTGAATGGATGTTAATGAAACTTTACAATAATATAGCTTATACATCAGAAGAACATATAGGCTACAATTTGTAAAGATATTGTGTGAATTGTCTCTGGACAATTCGCAGAAGAAGCGCAGACGAAGTCGCGGGCATCAGCTAGTGTTATATAATTTGTCACCTGACATATTATATTATTTGATAGGTGAGGGAGGGGGGTTTGTAGGGTGTGAGGTAGAACGATGTCTGTACCACTACTATCAGAGGTGGGGTAAGATGTAGTGACTCTAACCGGTAGCCAATCCATACCACAACCTTGACATTCATGAGCATACACGCTAAAAGGGTCAAGTTCTCGGGTTTTGAGTTAAGGTTAGATTCGGCATCTAGATCAGTCCCACGATCATATGGAATTATAAAAAGCTGGGTTAAAATGCTGACTACTGGACCCTTTTTGCATGCACGCCTAGCGTTGCCAGGCGTCCGGATAAAGCCGGACATAGTTAGGCTTTTTGGATGTGTCCGGGTAAATTAGATGGTAACCGGCCTGTCCGGCTTTTGTTAGGCATTTTACATTTGACCATGCTACTTGACTTGCAACCGAAAATATTAATTGAGTATCTTGGTTTCAATTACTTTAAAGTTTATTAGTGAAGAAGTTTTGTTTACAAATTCCATTGCAAATTGCAAAAATAGTGAATTAATAAAAATAAAGGAAAACCTATCAACTTTATTGTTATTTTTTTAATAAATGATAAAGAATCTGGTTTAGCACAACATTTTTTGTCGTATTCTTCTTTCTTATCGTGTGGGCACAGCCCTGGTGTCAGAATTTTTTGAGACCGCCTTACGGCCTCTGACGTGGTTTTTATGTAACGACTACTACCACCAGAGATAGTAGCCGGGACCAACGGCTTAACGTGCCATCCGAAGCAAATCATTTTTCTTTTCAGACAATCAGGTGATTCAGCCTGCAATGTCCTAACCAACTGGGGAAAAACGCACAAAGTGACATTTCACTAGGTGTCCCCCGTGGAAATCGAACCCACGACCTCCGTGTCGAGAGCCAATGCTCTTAACCATTAGACCTCGGAGGCAGTTCTTCTTCTTATCGTGTGGGCAGAGCCCTGGTGTCCGAGTTTTTTCAGACCGCCTTACGGCCTCTGACGTGGTTTTTATGTAACGACTACTACCACCAGAGATAGTAACCGGGACCAACGGCTTAACGTGCCAGTTAATGTCGTATTAATACTGAGACAAAAAATCCTCAATAATTGGATAAAGGTGGCCTCTTTACCCAAATGTCCGGCTAAACTAGCTGGTCTGTCCGGCAATTCGGTTCTAAGACCTGGCAACCCTATGCACTGCCATATGTAGCTGTCACTTCATACAAATGGGAAAAATAAAAAAGAAGAGGTAGGTATGCATGTGCGAAAAGATTGTCTGTAAATTGAAGATATTAACAAAAAAAAAGTTACTATATGGTTTTTACATATCCCTGATTCCATATCACCAATTTTTTTATTTTTTTGTCCGTCTGTTTGTTTGTTTGTTTGATCGAGCATCACACAAAAACTACTGAACCGATTTTGATGAAACTTTTTTGTTTGATAGATTATGATCTGACTTAAAATCTGGTATATAATGCGGACGAAGTCACGGGTTAACTCTACTGTACTATAATACTCTTGCTTATAATGTGTCCATAAAGGCGTGTTGGCATCCTGATGCTGGTCGCTTCTTACTACACCCGTCTAGGTTGGTGCTATTCGAAGTAGGATAAAAAAAATTACAATGATAAACTAAGAAATACCTCTATATTTTCATAATAAGAATTCCAGAATTTGCAGCTGCCTTTATTTTAGAAGACAAAGTAACACGAAGATGTGTTCTCATATTTACAGAGAGGGCTAAAAGTGTTTTATATTTTATGTACTGTAAATAATTTTCAAGCCAGTGCTATATTTTCACCTCAGGCCGACAACTTTTCCACTGCATATCCTTTCATTTCATCGGAATCCGTGCCCGGGGTGTATTCAGACGTTCTACTCAACTTGAAATAAACATATATAAAATCTATTTTCTCATTTAATTTTAAATAACATGTTATTTGTTATATCAAAATTAATTTTGAAGTTCATGCGATTGATTCAAAATGAGCATGTTGAGATGACTTGAAAATACCTACTCTGGCGGCAACGTGACCACTAACTTGCCTCCACCATTATCCACCAGGCAAGGATGGGGGACCGCCTTTATTCATGTGCCCTGCAATGTTGATGATGGTGATGACAAAGAAAACAATTTTTAATAAAGACAATTGCTTTAGGATTCGTTAAAATGTTAAATAATTTGTTGTTGTTTATTATTCCTGCTTTGCTTGTTTTAGTCTTAACTCTATGGCACATATTCACTTTATACAGGGTGAAAACTTAAATGCATTACATACCTTCTTAAACGGGTGCTTCAGACCATCAAATTAAACAATTTTCACTACAGAACCAACATTAAAACCGCGAAAAAAAAATGCTATTCCATAGCAAAAGTCAACAGCTGCTCAACCAAAATGTATGTAACAACAGATTTTTATCGCGATTTCAAAGTTAGTCCCATAGTAAAAGCTGTTCAGTTTGATGGTCTAAAGCACCCCTTTAAGTATGTTAAGCATTTAATTCTACACCTGCATATTTATATATCACTTTTTAAGTAGTGTCCTACATGCAGATTTATAATATCATCAAATTGAATGTCATAAGTCATAAGTAAACAAAAACCTATCAACAACAAAATTTATTTATTCACAAACGACGCACCTAAACTACATGAGTAGGTACTTATTCAAATTTAGGAAGTCTGTTTTCACCCTATTTTAATTGCAAACTGCTGAATAATTTAAATGAAATCAATTTTAAAGACAATCTAATGATAGTGTACTAGTATTATAGATGAGTTCACTAAACGAAGCATGACATTCCGAAGGGTTTCCGTGCCGCCACTTCCTAATGGTAGTGTCGGTGCGGCCCCTAAGCCCCTAACATATTGAATCTTCATTTAATATGTCCTTTCGTAACATTGTAAGAAAAGAAAATTCACAGGCGAGTTGAGAATCACACGCTGGATAGTTTCGGGTGATAGAAATGTTAAGGCTACCGTGGACTTGGGTCTCGGAGAGTTATTCGGCATTGCTAGCGAGCATCCCAAATGTTGTCTTCTACCTTACATACTTTCCTTATTCTGTTTAGTTTATTAGTTCGTCTGTTTTCCCAAGCGAGCGCAATGTTCAGTTTTTTTTTTAGTAATTACTTGTATGGGACAGTGACGTGAAGTGAATCTGTCTACCTTGGAATTTGAACTTTATTACGTAGCTAGCTACAGCCCCAAAATTCCTAACGCGTGAACATGTTATTGCATAGGCTATATAAGGTCTAACAAAATTAGGTGAAACTATTTTAAGGCGGTCATCAGACCATCAAACTGAACAACTTCCTCTATGGGACCAATATCGAAATCGCGAAAAAAAATCAGCTGTTCCATACAAACCTACTCGACCTAAATGTATGGGACAGCAGATTTTTTTTTCTCGATTTCAATATTGGTCCCATAAAGAAAGTTGTTCAGTTTGATGGTCTGATCATCCCCTTAAAATAGTTTCACCTAATTTTATTAGACCTTATATATTACTCAGGAATAGATAGAGCTTTCTATTAATGAAAGAATTTTAAGAATCGGTTTAGATCCAGCTGATGACCACATAAATGTACAAACAAACAAAAGTCATCGCCTAATACCGTTTCGCCTACAAAACTGGTAAAGAATTTGAATTCGATGTACAGAGGACAACGTATTAAAAAACTTTACTAATTACATACATATATATAAACTCACGAGCATAATCCTTTTTGGGGTGGTCGGAAGCGCTGCTACAACTATCTGCTGTCTCAACAAATTTCACTATTCTAAATCTAAACTATTATAAAACTGTAGCAGAACGTTTGTCTGTACATTGAAGATATTAACAAAAAATAGTTACGATATGGTTTTTAGGTGTCCCTGATTCCATTTCACCAATTTTTGGATTTTTTGTCTGTCTGTTTGTCTGTCTGTTTGTTTGTGTGTTTGTTTGGGTGTTTGTTTGTTTGTTTGAACGAGTATCACGCAAGAACTACTGAACCGATTTTGATGAAACTTTTTTTGTTTGATAGCTTATGATCTGACTTAAAATCTGGTATATAATTTGTGCAGACGAAGTCGCGGGTTAACGCTCGTTTAATAAAAATTCAAAACCAACAACAATTACGTACCTACGTTGCGCCATTGTCCGTCGTTGCCTATATACCACATAACTTAGCTTTACTATAGTGTTAGATATTATTGTTTAGTATTTTAGAACAATTGTATATCGATCGATTTTCTTATTATCTTAAAACTGTTCTCATGTAAGTGACTGTATGTTTTTAATGATACTAAAATTCTTTAAACCTAATTCGATAGGAAATGCCACGATAGAAAAGGATTATTTCCATTTCCTTAGGAAGTATTCCTCCTATTTTGTTTTGTGTATAATTTTAGCTATCATACTCTTTGTATTTGTTCCTTGATCATACTCATTCGTTAGTTGTGAAACGATTTAAAATGAATACGTTCGTCACGTGGGAAATGTTTTTTTACCTCTTTATAATCTATAAGGTCTAACAAAATTAGGTGAAACTATTTTAAGGGGATGATCCGACCATCAAACTGAACAACTTTCTCTATAGGACCAATACCGAAATCGCAAAAAAAAATCTGCTGTCCCATGCATTTGAGTCGAGTTATGTTTGCAGTTTTATATGGAACAGCAGATTTTTTTTTCGCGATTTCGATATTGGTCCCATAGAGATAGTTGTTCAGTTTGATGGTCTGATCATCCCTTTTAATAAAATAGTTTCAGCTAATTTTGTTAGACCTTACATATTGGTATAGATGGCAACCCTACTTCCATTCCGATATACTAGACTAAACCATGCCACCACGCTCTCATCGCTATTTCAACCACTCTGGGATTGTTGACTGTCCATTCCATTCGATTTCCAAGTGTTTTATTAGATTTTCGAATAATGAATAACATACAATTCAAAAAATCGAATCCGTGCTTACGCCAATAATGTGCGTGCTTAGATAAGACATATAATTATACAATCAAGAGTGTTTACCTCCCTTTAATAAATTGTAGGTTTGCTTTCCTGATGGGACCAAGTGATAAAAGATAATTGCAATATCATCGACCTATTGTATAGGAACATAATACATAATAATTTTGTTCGGTTAGCCAGTCATTGCTTTTCATAACTTGGATAAAGGATAACGATTTGTATTCAATCCGGAATGAGGTTATACAGGGTCCTTCTTAATATGCTGACACTTTTTTAAGGGGATGATCAGACCAATCATACCTACTGAACAACTTTCTCTATGGGACCAAAATTGAAATCATGAAAAAAAAAATTTGCTTGGACAGCATATACATTTGGCTCAAGTAAGTTTGCAGTTTTGTATTAAAGAGCAGATTTTTTGTCGCGATTTCGATAGCGGTGCCATCCAGAAAGTTTTTCAGTTTGACGGTCTGATCATCTCCTTAAAAAAGTGTCAGCATATTAAGAAGGACCCTATGCAAACGTTAAAAGTTTATGCATGGTCCAATGGTTTTTGAACAGGATGAAACTCGAACAATTTTCCTAACAGTTTTGTATGGAAGGGCTTAATTTTTTTAAGGTTACGATATAAATCCCATAGAGCAAGTCGTTCAGTTTGATGGTATGATCATCTCTTTCAAAAAACTGGCTTATACAGGGTGTCTCGTAAAACGACGTCAACCCGGCGGATGCTGATAGGTTAGGTCATGACTAAGCAGAATATCAACATTTGACTTTAGTAAAAGTGTCTTAGTTTTCGAGATATTGACAGTTTTAATACAGATACTGCATAGAACATTTGTAGCCGCGGCACTCAAAATAGTGACTAAGGTAAAGAGTTTCACGTATTAAATAAAAATAATAATATAAATAAAATTGTCCTTATCTCGAAAACTAAGAACCTTTTTTTAAAGAAAAATTTTGACAGATTGATTGATTGACAGACTGTTTTTTTTTTTATTTTATTTTTGTATATTCTGGTTAAGCATGAACTAACCTATCAGCATCCACCGGGTTGACGTCGGTTTACGGGACACCCTGTATATGATATTTACAAGGATATATAATGTTGTTCTACCTGAGTCTTCGTGTATATATCCAGTTCCAAATCTGGTACAAAATACTATAATAGAAATCCCAACTCATGCTCCTCTCATTCGAAACTCATTCATACAGCTCACATGCTTAGTTTACGTACTAAAACTGGACAAACTACAAATGAAAGTTGTAAATCTAGAGCAAAGCTTTACTGTCAAAGTAATAAGAATCAAAATTCGCACGTATAGCAGTTTCAAAGCCGTCAGTAGTAATGTTGTCGTCGCTTAGTGCCAAAACAGTAAACTGGTAAAATTTACAGCCGCCTGAATGAAACGCGAAACTAATATTAGTTTGAGAGGGATGATGGTTTTCCTTATTTATGGCACAGTATTGTTTAATTTCAACCAGTACAACATCTTTCAATTCAATTAAACTTTATTGCACATGAAGACAGAACATCGGAATAAAGATAAAGAATTTTTTTATATCTATCTGACAGCTAACTAGACGTATTTTTTATTAATCATCTTTGGAAGAATGAGAAGATGGAGCGATGATTTGAATACCTTCCTGAAGGATTGGCCAGAGATTGCATTGCATAGAGAGGCTTGGAGGAGAAGAGGGGACGCCTTTGTCCAGCAGTGGGACACAAAACAGGCTAAATAAAAAAATCTATCTTTATTTGAAATTGTCTGACCTAATAGACGCGAATGTAAAATACATCGGCTGTAATATTACCCGTTTATGCGTGATTGCCGTGTGGTGTCGGCTAAGAATAGCACCATCCCATTTCCTCGTGTGGGTGTCGTAAAAGGCGACTAAGGGATCTACCGGAGGATGGGCAGCAGCATCCTCTGAGTACACACATTCAAACCAACTGCGATCGCCAACCCGCCTGCCAAGCGTGGCGATTATGGCAAATCCCCCCATTTTGGGGAGGCTTATGTCCAGCAGTGAACGTCTGTCGGCTGATATGATGATGATGATGATGATACGTGATTGAGTGACAAACATCTAAACATCCAAACATCAAAATTTTGACATGTAAGTGAGATTTTTCAAGCAAATCGTCAAGTATTCATTCCACTGAAAAAATAAGGGCGGCATTACGAATTTTCTACACTTTGGGAGTTAAATTGTGGTATTATACTGACTAATAGTCTCAGTACTGTGTTTATGGTAAGTGTGAGGCATGCAAAATAATAAAGTGCCAGCATCTCTATCTCACTTCAAAGGGTTCATGTAGTTGATTAATTTATCTTTGTCTTGAATGGAGTCGTAATTGTAGTAGGTGGTAGTAACTCTGTTGAAGATACGCGCAATGTTTCATTGTGTTTTTTAAATCTTCTATAATTATTGAACTAAAGATTTTTTTTAGTGGTCTACAATTGGCGAAAATATCGGTGTATATGTCGCAGCCATCTGGTTAAATCTGTCATTTGATTGAAAGGCTAGCCCGTTCATTGAATGGCAACAGTCAATTAAATGACTAGGCCGAACATTGATTGAACAAGCGTCACTCAACTTTCAACTAGTTGGCTGATTGTAAATCAGCCCTTTGAACATGGCGGACTTAAAATGAAATTTTTTATGACGTTCAGCAAAGTCATTGAACGATACATTCACAGAGGACGGTGTAACTCGTGTCAACGGTCCTCTATGGTTACATTCAACGACTTAGCCAGTTGTCCTTTAGCCATTCAATTGACTGTCGCAACGGGCTAGCCTTTTAATCAAATGGCAGATTTAAGCAGATCTTCTTATCGTGTGGGCAAAGCCCTGGTGTCAGAGTTTTTTTAGACCGCCTTACGGCCTCTGACGTGGTTTTTATATAACGACTACTACCACCAGAGACAGTAGCCGGGACCAACGGCTTAGCGCGCCATCCGAAGCACGGACTCATCTTTCTTTTCAGACAACCAGGTGATTCAGCCTGCAATGTCCTAACCAACTGCAGAAAAACGCACAAAGTTTCATATCACTAGGTGTTTAAGCTGATGGCTGTGAAATATACATGACAAAAAACATAGCCGAACATAGAACCTCCTCCTTTTTTGAAGTTGGTAAAAATATAAAAAAAACCGTGTCTCCAGATTCGAATTATCGTACAAATCTGCGGAGACAATCTCTATACAATTGAGTAGACAATAATTCGAGTTCGTATCAAACTCTGAATATGACGTGAATAGACCGGTTTCCCTATAACATTTAACAACACACCTGTAATATTTTGATGAGCTTTAAAAGATTTAAATTCAAAGTCCTACAATATCAAAGAAACATCATGACATTATCATATTTATCATTCGTAGTACTACCAACCTAAAAATTCAATGTAAAGTTAAACATAGCTTCAGCAGAACATCATAACATAATCGCTCACGATTCCCGGTGTCCTATTCTGCTCGGCGTGACAGCTAAAACGTGGCACATAAATAATGCAACTATTGTGACGTCACAGGCAGAGTCCCGCTGTAACTGAGGACTAGGACCAGGGCTGTGCCTACTTGTAACGAATGCGAAATAGAACGAATGCCACCTTTGTTGCGTAAACTTCACTCTGTTTCAATTTCGGTTTTTACGGATGTGTAGGGAAAAAATAATGTTATGGCAGTTGTATATGTGTTTTATTGGTTGCTGCTAGTTATTTGCGCCCTTTTGCTCGTTCTGTTATTTACTGTTGTGTGTTGATGTACAAAAATAAGATATATTTATGTTCGTTACGTTATACACAAATAGTCAATATATAGACGGAATAAATAATAATTTTAAATAGGGACAGGACATATACATTATTTACTCGATCCTCTAGTTACATAAAAAAAAAGTAACTCATTGTAAAGTGATTTTTTTCACGTGATCTGTCACACGAGCTAGAGACATGACTTGAAATTTTATTGTATACGTAGCATCTCTAGTACTGCATTGGACTAAAAATTCTTACTCCTTGAGGACGGACGTTTTTAGGCTGATAATGACCTTTAGTTTCGCACTTTTACGGAAACCGAAAGCTGAAACCTATATTAATCTTTCGTAATATAATAATTGTTACAACCCTAGCTACAATTTGAATAGTTGTGTTGTCGACGTACTTAACTGGGAATTAGGAAAGATTACTGTTTTAGTGTTTGCGTTCAGAGGTCGCTGTAGGCTTTAGTTGTTCTTGTTCCTACACTGTAAGTTTGTAAAGTGAGGACTTGAGGATTAGCTAGATACTACTGTACATCTGTAATTTATTGTAATTAAGGAATAATTTTTTTTCTTTAATTTTTGTTGGAGGTTGTTTAATTTTGAGGTTAACAAATTGTAAAGTCTAATTAAAAGCGTAAGAATACCATTAAGTTATAATTAAAGCAACAATCTGTGAGTTCATGTTGTTTTAAAGGTATTTTAAGGGGATAATCAGACCATAAAATTATTATACCTTACGGAATAGAGGAACTGACAGCTGAGAGAGCGAGATGTAGCTAGCGGCACCACTGTATAATAGAAAGAGATGTGTGACGCGAGGCAATAGAACAGTTTTTGGGAATCTTATCGCAGGGTAAAAATTCGGTTTCTGTGAATAATTACGAATCGAAAGTGAAATCGTAGATAATTTTGTTAAATATACTAACACTATTTCATTAAATAATCCACGATTTCACGTTTGACTCCGTATTGACAGTGCGCGAATTTTTGCCTGCTGAAAATCTCCAGAAAACCTTCAAACACGGTTTCATTTGACAATTCATGTCAGTTCCTCAATTACTGTAAGGTATAATAACTTTACGAATCAAACCATCAAGCTGAACAAATTCCCCTCTGAGACCAACACTGGAATCGCGACAAAAAAATCTGTTGTTGATACAAAACTGTGAACTTACTTGACTCAAATGTATCAGGACAGCTGATTTTCTTTTCGCGATTTCCGTGTTGGTCACATAGATAAAGTTGTTCAATTTGATGGTTCGATCATCCTCTTAAAAAACTTTTGACATTAAACGACCCTGTATACTGTCCTTACGGATAAGATGTAGGTAGGCCTACCTAACAGGTATTGCAACATCATCATCTTATTCAAGAGTCACTATCTCCTCGGTGGAAATATAGCCGGAGCTGTCTTTACTAGTAAACTGCAAATGTCTTGACCTCCGACGACATGTTTCACTTTAACTAGGATTAACTGAAGAAGAAAGAAGACTAGAACACTCTCTCTTAACTTCAAATAACAACTGTTTTTACGCCTTTTGTTCACTTCAAGGCTAAACAAAAACTATTCAAAACTTCAAAGTTCCACCATTCATCCGAAAATCACACGACATCTGGAGCTATTCAAGATAGCGTGGAGAATGGAACAATTGTCTGGGACCTTGGAGCTGAAATCGCGCATATCGTCCTATTATAAACGTCCCCCATTTGCGTCTGTAGGTCTGTGACGGTAGCACATCCGATGCCGCGGGCTTGTCATGAATACTGCTGCAGATATACTGGTACTAGAAGAGATACATTCATATGATTCTCTTAGCCGATTTTGACTATAGTGAGCATGAATACAAGACCAGTCAGGTACGCATGATATCATCATATCAGCCGATAAACTTTTACTGCTGGACACTCGCCACGTTTCCCCCAAAGATCGCCACAATGACCGGTCCTACCCTGCCCTCATTCAACGGGTTCCCACCGCCTTCACCAGGGTCTATATTAGAATCCATAATTGAAAATGCCTATATTGAAAACCCATAACACCTAAAACACATAATCATTAAAATCCATAATGTTGAAATGTATAGACTAAAAAAGAATACATTTCGTTCTCTGGGTAGTGGGCTCGGTGGCGAAATTGGATAACGCAGTTACCCGGTTTGGAAAAGTGCGGGTTCAAGTCCCGCCCAAGACAAATTTTTCAATCTTTAATTTGATTCGAAATAGCACAACATGGCTGTAACATGTTTAAAAAAAAATCAATAATATTTGAAATAAAAAAGAATATCTTTAATATGAATATCGTAAATGTGAATAACGTTAAAAAAAACGTAAAAAAGGTACGAATAATTTTAATACTCAGAAATTAAAGTTAAAGCTACACAGGGTGTAAACTTTAATGCGTTACATACCTACATATCAAACATCAACTTGAACCACTTTAGGTACTATAGGACCAATATTGAAAATGCGAAAAAATAAGCTATTTCGATGTTGTCTCCATAGTGAAAGTTGATTAATAAATAAATGAAATGAAAATGTTCAGTTTGATGGTCTAAAGCACCCTGATATGCCTGATATGATTCTTTTTTCAATGTATAGCTAATTTTACTTAGTTTTAGGAGATATTAATAACTCCATACCGCTAAAGTGGTCCCTTTTCCCAGACACAGTCACAAATGTTGATTTTACCATTAACCATTTTTTATTCATTCATACCAGTTATACTATCATCCTATAGGTTGCTCCTATAATCCTTTAATGCTATTCCATGCCCTGAGATGTTAGGTATTTAAACATTAAGAATTTCTTCAAATTTATGGATTTTCATTACTATGGAAAATAATGTTATGTATTTTCATATTAAACATTTTAATTGCTATTCGAATTAACGTTATGTCATGTCTGTTATGGATTTTCAATGTATGGAACCTAAGGGACACCCCCTTCACCAGGTCGTCAGTCCACGCAGGATATACTTCTATTTAATTGCATAATTTTGTGCGCTATGCACATACATACATTTTCTCCTCCTTACCCACCTGAATCGTATTTAACGGGAAACCTCTAAGATCTGAAGCCTTAGCTCAATGTGCGTGACACTGTTCACTCGCGTACTTCCTTTCACATATCGTGCCGTCATGCTAGACCATAAGAGGAGAGGTTGTATCCAATAAACCATAACTACTACAACAGAATAACAATAACTTACTAACACACATATACTCATGCCTGTGTCCCATTGGGGTACGTTCAATACGTACGTACGTACAATTGATCGCCCTCGAAGATCCACATAGTCATATAAGTCGTTTCATACACGCTCGACGATTTCGGGCACATTTGATCTGGCCCTTAAGTTCTAAGTTTGATCTCTCTCTCTCTCTCTCTCTCTCTCTCTCTCTCTTTCTTTCTCTCCTTATAATAATTATAATATGGTGATATCTAATAGGGGGTGAAGTATTTATATGGATTACTGTTTCTTCAATGTTCACGTCCAGGTCAGAACAGATAATCACAACCCAACACTCACCTTCCTTCGGCTTCATAAACTAGGGCAAATGCTAATGCAAAATTTTGGTACCCTGTCTTAGATCTGGAAACACAATTTAACCCTTCTGAATTGAATTACGAAAAAAACCCGGACGCCACTACCTGTCGAAAGGTAGGGAAGGTAGGCTTGTCTCGATTTTCTTGCATTATGTTTCTTATGTCGTAAACTTAAGGTTCTTGGTATTATATACAAAGATGGCTAACAATTTCCTTTTCTTATTTTCCTGTGAAGAGTTAGAAAATTTATGAGACCTGTCTATCCTTTTTTTATTTTATCAAATTTAAAAGCTCTAAGGCTTTAACAAACAAAATAGCCGAAACAAGTTGTGTGAAAACATTCAAAAAATAAATACAGTTAAATTTTTCAAAGACTGAGTAGGTTGAATAAGGGCTCTTACAGACGAGCGACACTTTGCGGTCGCCGTGGGTCGCAGAGGGTCGCGCTCATAGACTTTACCGCATAGTTTCGCTCTCGTGTCGAGCGCTAAGACAACATTAAAATAAAATGAATTAATTCAAAGCAATACTTATAAAACTATTCCGTGACTGACTGACAAGGCATAGCCTAAACCGCTGACGACAGAAACATTACATTTGGAATACCTACATATTCTACAGAGGATGTAGAATATGTAAAAGGGTAGGTACACTGAGTAAGGATTCTTCGGAAATCCTATATTAGTGCGGACGAAGTCAGTCGTGCGTGGGCACAAGCTAGTTCGGTACCTATACGGTAAATATAGTGTGGACCTTCGCCGTGGACATACCTTATACATAATTATATTCGTTGTACTGTGTGTGTGACTATCCTTATTATAATTTATATGCCTTCAATATGGTCGTGATAGGCAACATTTTCGTTTTTATACTAAACGAGCGTTAACCCGCGACTTTGTCCGCACAAATTATATACCAGATTTTAAGTCAGATAATAAGCTATCAAACAAAAAAGTTTCATCAAAATCAGTTCAGTAGATTTTGCGTGATGCTCGTTCAAACAAACACACAAACAAACAAACAGACAGACAAAAAATTGGTGATATGGAATCAGGGATACCTAAAAACCATATCGTAACTATTTTTTGTTAATATCTTCAATGTATAGACAAACTTCCTGTTACAGTTTATAATAGTTTAGGTATGATTAAAAGTTATGCGATGTTATTTTCAAAACCTTGCCTTCATCTTAAATTAAAATACGGTCTATCTTAAATATGATTTCTATAATTTCAGTTGGAAATATTTACTCATTTCTCTTTCTAAATGCTAATTGGAATTAGTGAAGTCGTTGTTCGTACCTCGGGGCGTATAACGCACTTGCACCATCCAGCAAATGTTATACAAGCTTAAATTCTATGTAAAGACCTACTCAGACTGCTACGGTAATGGTTTCGCCATGTTACGTGCCATTAGGACTCTCCAAGCCCCATTGAAAGTTAATTGATGCACTGACAATAGATTTTAAACCTAAATATCTGTTTGCTAGAGTCACTCTTGTTTGTATAGTAAGGATGCCGAGTGATCTAATTTAATGCTTAAATATACGTTTTGTAGCACGAAGTACAGCTTTGCTTCTATTTATTGTTAATGTGTTCTGTAATGAGATTATTGTTTATGTTTTTTGCGTAAAGAATGAGAAAATTGTCTAATAAGAACAAGTTACCTTTGTTTATGTTATCTGAGTATTATTTCAATGGACTTTACTGTGATTATACGAATATAATTGAAACAACTTGATTAGCAGCAAATTGTGTACCTAGATAGTTGGTATTTTAGCAGATTTTCTGACCACCGCGAAAGGAATTGTTCTTAATTTGAAGGTGTGTATGTAATTATGATGCAAGTTGGAAGATGCAGGAGACGCGAAAAAAAATAGTATAATAATAGCTGTCCCATACAAAACTGCAGTACCTACCCGACTCTCCAAGCCCCATTGAAAGTTAATTGATGCACTGACAATAGATTTTAAACCTAAATATCTGTTTGCTAGAGTCACTCTTGTTTGTATAGTAAGGATGCCGAGTGATCTAATTTAATGCTTAAATATTCTTTTTGTAGCACGAAGTACAGCTTTGCTTCTATTTATTGTTAATGTGTTCTGTAACTAGATTATTGTTTATGTTTTTTGCGTAAAGAATGAGAAAATTGTCTAATAAGAACAAGTTACCTTTGTTTATGTTATCTGCGTATTATTTCAATGGACTTTACTGTGATTATACGAATATAATTGAAACAACTTGATTAGCAGCAAATTGTGTACTTAGATAGTTGGTATGTTAGCAGATTTTCTGACCACCGCGAAAGGAATTGTTCTTAATTTGAAGGTGTGTATGTAATTATGATGCAAGTTGGAAGATGCAGGAGACGCGAAAAAAAATAGTATAATAATAGCTGTCCCATACAAAACTGCAGTACCTACCCGACTCAAATGTATAGATTTGGATCGGGTAGGATTGCAGTTTTATATGAAACCGCGGTTTTTTTTTTGTGATTTCGAACTTGGTCTCTTCGACATAGAAAGTTGTTCATCCACTTAACCTTCACCATGTTATTTTTATCATGATGTCTTAAAATATCCCTGTGCTATGGAATCGAAATATTCTGCAATACAGGGTGCTTTAGACCATCAAATTTCTAAAGAAGTAACCCACGAGATGGTCCCATATTTATTTCGTGAAGATCTGATGAAGCGCTTACGGGATACACAATGGAACTCCTCAAAAGTTGGTAGCAAATATTCAGCAGTTAAAGGAATCGTTTCGTATCATGTACTTATTTATACTCAACATAATTTGTCAACATGATGTCAACCCAACATAATTTCAACAATTGAATTTCACCACTGAAAAGTGTGTGAAATAACAAAATTAAATTAGATTTAAAATTTTATGCTAATTAAATATTGTTTCGTAATTAATTTTGTAAGTATTGGTTTGTGATTTTGTTTTTATGTAGAGACAAATTATACCACCATTTTTTTTTTTTCAATTCTTTTTTTTTTTTTTTGGAGCTTTTAACCCTGATTACCATTACCATTATTTAATTTTTTTATTACTATTATACTATAGCATGCTGCATAAAAAACAGGCTGATATTTGTCATACTTACCATTTAAATTTAATTTAACTACTGATTGTAACCAAATGTCTCAACAAATAAATTTTTTCATTTTCATTTACCATACCATACCACCACCACCATACTACCATATCATTTACCATTACTATTTTACATTTATTAATTTAATTTATTTTATTATTAACTCATCTTAGTAGTATAGCCTAGGTACTTATTAGTTACCAAAAAGGTTAGGTTAGCCGATTGCCGTTTTAAAATGGTTGTAAGGTACGATAACTACTATAACAACCCAAATCTTAAAGATCACAGCCCGCCCGCCGTAACAAAAAAAAAAGTTCTATTTTCATAACAAATTCTAAAGATTCTATAAGTTTTTTTCGTCAAGCAAGTCTACTATCTCGTACAAACACAGCACAAACTAAAGGCAGTAAACAACGTAGCTAGCTAGGCTGAATATTGTTTACAATGCCTACACGCCGCGCCACGTATGTATGGCGCTGCGCTGGTAAACCGTTGGCTGGCCAACTAATTGCTGCAAGTAATGCTGTATCTATGTAAGTAGATATAATATACTTATACTTGCATAGATTAGTATTACACAGAATGTAAAATTAACAACGCTACATATTGAATAGGCTGTTTCAGACGTTCTAAGTCTAGCATGATTTCTCTGCTTACGCGCGACTCGGCCTTTTTCCATACACGCCACAAGCACGACTGAAAAGCGCAGGAATGGGTAATTTGCTATGCAGCGAAAGCACGTCGTGGGCGAGTAGTGATATTGTACTCGGGCTTCAGATGATCAAACTGAACAACTTCGATCTCGCGAAAGAAAAATCTGTTGTCCTATAGATTTGGGTCAGGTAGGATTGCAGTTTGGTATGAAACCGCCGTTTTTATTCGTGTGCGAGTCGAGAAATCATACTCGGACTGCAGATGATCAAACTGAACAACTTTGTTAATGGGTGGTCCCATAATTTTTTATTCAAAATATGTAAATAGCTTCTTGACTTCATTTTTTGCGCCGCGTTGGAAGGTGTTCGGTTGAGTGAAGATGCGGCCAGAAACTCTACAACACACATCTTTTAAACAATGCATGGAGTCACCGATACGATAAATTAAAAGACAAAATTAAAAAGCCGTCTACAAACATAGCTGCTTACCATACACTAAGGACAAATAAAAAATAAAAAAGAGTCACGAGTAAATATTTGACGGAGCGACGGACGGACGGAAAGGATGCTCGCTGTATGGAATATTAATTACTTACAGTTTTGCTGTAGGTAAAGAATGCTAGTTATTGTTGTATTTGGCTCGGTTTCGACCCAGTATATGGCGTATATTGTGTTTTAGACCATCAAACATTGAAATAGCGAAAAAAAAAGTCTGCCGTTCCATAGAAAATTTCAATGGCTACTTAAACAAAATTAATGAAACGACATGGAAAAAAAAATTGGACTGAACATTATTAAATAAAACAGCTGAATTTTTTTCCGCTGTTTCAGTGGTGGTTCCATAGTATAAGTTGTTCAGTTTGTTGGTCTGAAACACCTGTTAAAGGATTTAACGCATTATAAATGTACACCTGTATATAGAGCCCTTCTTAATATGCTGACACTTTTTTAAGGGGATGATCAGACCATTAAACTGAACAACTTTCTCTATGGCAATATTATTTCACAATTATTAATTAATTTTTTATTATTTGACAATTATTGCTTTGTGGTTTCTCTACGAAATCGCGAAAAAAAATCTGCCCATCCATACAAAACTGCAAACTAATTCGAGTCAAATGTATTGGACAGTTGATTTTTTTTCGCCATTTCGATGTTGGTCCCATAGAGAAAGTTGTTCAGTTTCATGATCTGATCATCCCCTTAAAAAAGTGTCGGCATATTAAAAAGGAACCTGTATAAGTAGTATCTTAATAAGCGGAAGATTTGACAAAGTAACTATTTATGCACCTACCTAATACATACCATTCGAATTTACATAGGATTGAAAATAACGTGATTCTGAGTACCATAAAAAACATAATTTGTCGGTGGAGTATTGGCCAATCCAGTTTCTTTTGAGCTAGAGCTCTAACTTTAAATATATATATCTTATAATGGAAATTATAACAAATGCTGCAGTTTAGCAGAACCAGTCCCGGAAATTAAAAACCAAACATAAAATATTTAAAATTGTTTTTTTTTCTGTTGCTGATTGCCTTTAGCGTTATTATATCGCGCTATCGGTTCGCTTCAAGCTGTCTTTTAATAATTTTGGCTCCTGAGTATCTGGTTGGCTGGCATCCGCCTCCACCTCAGTCACTACACAATGACTACCGAAACCTATCATAGGATAAATGATACGCTCTTGATCGATTTTATGAATAAAATTAAATAAATATCTTAAATATAAATATCTTGGACATAGTAACACAAATTATCTAGTCACATTTAAAGTACCTGGACTTGTATTATGATGACTAGACAACGTTATAGAATACATATATAGATAGAAACATCCATGACTCGGGTACAAATATTCATATTCATCATATAAATATTTGTCCTTTACGGGATTCGAACCCGCGACCCTCGGCACAGCAGGCAGGTTCACTACAGACTGTGCTACCGGGCCGTCAAATGCGACTAATATAACTTTACTATGTAAAAATTTATCGTAAAATTGGAAAAATCTAAGGCTAGAAACCTGATTATTTAGCAGGCCTATTCTTGGTTTGAAACTAGACCTATTAGTTAAGAAACATTTATTTTTCGTTATTACGAAAATGTTTCTTAACTACCACATTTCTGTTTTTGGGTTATTATTATCTATCTTCATGCTAAATTTCGGTTCAATAGGTGCAACAAAAAGGTATTGAAATGAGATCGTAGAGATAAAAGAGGTCTCTAAAATCTCAGTTCTATACCTTTTGGCTGTTTTCATTTTTATTGGTTTAATAATGAGCAAGCAATTGAGGCGGAGCATACAGACAGACAGACAAAATGGACGAAAGTATCCTTGTTTGACTACGGAACCCTAAAAATAATTGTTATGCTTTACCTAGGCTTTACCTAACGTCTAGGTGTGACGTTTTCACTTTTTGTACACTTACTGACTGTTAGCTTCACATTCGTCTTAAATCATTCAAAGATTTACTTATATTTTTCCCTGAAATAATTATTGTGTTTTATTAAATGATAAGTGTATTAAACTGTATCCATTTATCGTTTACAGGTAAGAAGACGACACGTCCTCGAATACGAAAGCTTGTAAGTTGTTTGGCAAAGTAAAGTTAACTAGTAAACAACATTTAAAAGTTTCGAGACGAAAACTTTAGTTTCCATCTTTTCCCGTTTTCTTGAGGCGCTGGCATCGTCCCAAGCCAAACGCGTTCTTCGAGCAGACGGTTCGTGTCTAGGCGACGATGTACGCAACTACACTCACGCTTTAAAAGTTCTAAGGAAAACCTACAGATGGCGCTGTAGTGTATAAAATAGCATGGTTAAAAATTGCAAAGATAAAAAAAATTGCTTATAAAATAAATATGTGTCATTTTTAATATTGCATGCTGATATAAGTAATTATATAATAATAAAAAATACTGTAAAAATATCGTAATACTGAGGATCATAGACCACAAGACGGTGTAAAGATGGTAGAATGGAACCTATAAAATGTAAGATTAAAATAATTTGAAACTCTAGTATTCGCTGCAAGCTAAATGAAAACCGGTTAAGTGCGTGTCACTCGCATTTAATAAAATCTATCGTCGTAAACACCCTTCAGCGAACCCTAGAGGCAACCAAAATTTGCGCAAAAAAGTCATCTGACTTTTCATGTACATGTTACCTTAATAAAAAAATATAATATAGGGTCCAACTTAATATGCTGACGTTTTTTTAAGGCAATGATTAGACCACAGAGTATAATTTTAATAGACCATTATACTGAACAACTTTCTCTATGTTAGCAAAATCTAAATCGCGAAAAAAACAGCTGTCCCATACATTTGGGTCGAGTAGGTATAGGATTACAGTGTTGTATGAAAATTTATCTAAATATAAAATTTCATACAAATCGTTAGAGCCGATTCCGAAAAACCAATTACAAAAAATGAGGCGAATATGGAAGGATGGTAATACACAATC
Source organism: Agonopterix arenella (assembly GCA_927399405.1). NCBI lineage: Eukaryota > Metazoa > Arthropoda > Insecta > Lepidoptera > Depressariidae > Agonopterix > Agonopterix arenella. The sequence goes on along the minus strand of OV656695.1, from coordinate 12,681,982 downwards.
TTCAATGATTCCCCTCGATTTCTCTGGGATGCCATCATCAGTTCCTGGTTTCCTTATCATGGTACCACCCTTGGAATATCTTCTTTCCAACAAAAAAAAGAATCATCAAAATCGGTTCATAAACGACGAAGTTATCCGCCAACAAACATAAATATATATATATATATATATATATATATATATATATATATACGGTCGAATTGAGAAACCTCCTCCTTTTTTGAAGTCGGTTAAAAACTACGAAACACTGATTGACATAGGCATCTAGGCACCATTACATATTAGGTGACTCGCCCTAAGAGCAAGGAAACCTCATCCTCTTAGAACTCACCATAAATGAAGAGTTTATTAACGTTGTTCATTTTTCCGTTGAACCTTCGTTGAACGCATTGACGAACATTCATACTTGACCCCGTTTCTTCTTTTCTAAAATTTATTGTCCGACCTTTCGACCTGTGACTCTGACGTACCTCGTTATAATCGAGGGCCTGTCTCTAAATGAAACGATTAAAAATACAAAAGGCGTTCTTCAAGCTTTTTTTGGGGAATAATACAAGGAATCCCTATTATGAAAGCCCTTGTATTAAATTTAAATAGCAAATTCGGTTCGGATTTTTTTCTTAATCATAGTAAAAATGTTTCATTTTGGATTGCAAATGTAAATAGGAATTTCAGTGGAATGAAATGAATGAATTGCTTTCGAAATTCAAAAATACGATTTTTGACTTCTTAGCCAAGACAAGACAACAAAGCCTTCATAGACAAGTGTCTATGTACCTATCTCTTTTTTTATTACAGTTTTGCTTTGTATTACATCTGTACTTATTTGTGTTTGGTATTACTTAATTATTACTTACAACCCAAAATTTGATTTTACAATGTTTGTAGTTACTGTAATTAGTAATATTATATAAGTTGTAGTTAGTAAGTATTTATGAAGTTTATTTAATAGTAGAAGCATAATGATATGCTATGTACATAAAAACATAACTTAAATTATGACATATAACATTGATTCCTAATTCTTTTTAATTGCTCATCACATTCAAACAATTTTTACGGAAGAAAGTAAAAAAGTACCTACAACGTTTTAAACCCTCATTTGCATAACTCATACAGAATGAGCTAAAAATCTCAATTTAAATCAGCATCAAAGTGGAGTGCAGATAGATATCTCTGCATAAATGACTGTCATTATTTTTTGTCGCACTTCGCACCTAGGATGGATGAGCTGTATGATTGAAAGATTTACACAGAATGGGAAAATTAATTCTATGAAATCAATATCTTCATCCTCAAATGAGCGATTTTCTTTCCTTTTTTAAATTTACTTACTAAAAACTCAACCGATTGCATGTTCATCGCTCCATAAAGGAGTGTGCCAAATCATGAGTGCGATTTTTGAAAGTCACGTTCAAATGAGTAGTAGAAAATGTCTAAAGTAATTTGGACATTACGCTACATTCGATCATGATTTTGAACGTGTGAGTTTCAAAAATCGTAATCCATGTCAAGGCCGTCCCTGCCTTTTCTATAAAGGCCAAGGAATCGATCCCATGCAGCCATGTCAGAAAAGTTTCAAATATTCGATTAAAAAAATTTGTAAATGATTAAATACTCTGTTTTTCCGGTGTCAAACAAAGTATAATTGATTGATTGATTGAAATACTCCATTAAAAGCTGCGTTTTCATTCTTTGTTATTTTAAAGAAACACATTTTGAAATTTTGACCTAAAACTACTCGACTTAAATGTATGGGACAGTTTTACGATTTCGATGTTGGTCCCATAGAGAAAGTTGTTTAGTTTAACAGTCTGATCATCCTCTTAAAAATCTGTGCGCATATTAAGAAGGACCCTTTATTCTCGTATATACACTAGTATAATCAAAATCAACACTATCAATCTCATCATCATCACTGTTGGGAAACAGAAATACCCTCTCATGGTGAATACTCAGGTAGTACGGATTGGTGAACTTCATGTAGGCATGAAAATTTCTTCTTCAGCGTACGAGTAGATATGCAGTTTATATATGAAGTATAGTATACTTAGGCATCTCCTATCATGTAAAGGCGTACAGAGTAATTAAGGTCCTTAAGTCGATGTAGCAAAAGACGTTTTTGAATGACTGACAAATGTGGACGCTGGTTGATAAGTAGGTATTATACAAATAAATAAATTAATTAAAAAATTCTCAGATTTCGTGCCTCACACGACTATCGAGGACATTGGAAATGAATCTACGGAATTCGAAAAAATATTGTCTTTAAAAGGTTAGGCTACAGGGCAAACCCTTAACCCGATCGTCTTAGTTTTAGGCTCACATTGTAGCTGACTAAAGTGTCCAGAGGAGTTTTCTCAAATTTTTGATATCATTTTCCTCGTTTCAATATCGGCAGCCAAAATAAAAAATTCGTTTTTTTTTTTTTTTCGCTATTTCGGCCATAACTTTCTTCGTTTTGGACTTTCTCTAATTCTCGAATAACTCTTTTTGCACCTTACAGCTCTTGTAAATACGCGACTTTTGAGCTTTTTTGAATATCATATCTTCACAACTCTCCGAGATATAAGGGGATCGCAGTTTTTCGTGAAATCGGAGCCTATACTGGAGCGAACGAAAAGATATTTCCAATGTCAAAACTAACACATCCTGTGAACGAACTTTCATCGTTCACTGTCCCAATCAACTGTGACTTAGCATGCGCTCAATTTACCTATTTTCTGTTCCTACAAATCTCAATGCAACTGCCACCTTTGGAGGACCAACTAACTGAAATTTATGTTAAGCCTCAGAGCATCTTGGAGTAGTCTGAGAACATTTAAATTTAGTACCTTGTCCATTATATTTACTAGTGTCATTTTGCCATATCTAGATGTAGAAGGTGAATGGATGTTGGATGTCATGCTATTAATAGATGTTATCTTAGATATAAATCAAATAACTGATCTTTATACTTCACCTACGCAACTTTATACAAGGTGTTACAAAAATACAAATAAACATTTAAGACCATCGTGACCGTCTTCACCGGTTGGTTTTGACCATCAAACTTAACAACTTTTACTATGGGACCAATATCGAAATAGCGAAAAAAAAATCAGATGTTCCATACTAAACTACAAATCTACTCGGGCTAATTGTATGGGACAGCAGATTTTTTTTTCGAGATTTTGATGTTGGTCCCGTAGTGAAAGTTGTTTAGTTTGGTGGTCTAAACAACCCCGTTAAAAGTTTTAAATGTTTATTTTTACATTTGTAACAGCCTGTAGTGTAGAGGCATTAGTGTATTTTTTCGTCAATGACGTCATTTGCCGTTATTTTTGTGGAAATCTCTTCTAAAGAGCTTGGAAAAGGACTTGGGATACATTTTAGGGATTACGGCTTAAAAATTTCACGACACAAGGAAAGGGTAGTTCATGGGTTTATAGACTTGTTCTTGGCACAGTACTAAAAACTCGGCGTTTTAAAAAGAATTGTTATGAGATGTGCAGCGATATATTATAATAAAATACCGAATGGCATCAAAACACAACCTTTCAATAGGTTTAAATCATTATTATTTGCATGGCTCATTCAAAATACCTTTTACTAATTTGAAATTTTACAAAATACAGACTAATTTGTAAATCAATACATAGCTTAGCTTTTGACTTAATTATTTGTTTTTTTATTGTAATTGTGCCATCGCCATCTCGCAATCTAGGTGGATACGTAGTAACACCTACTGACATTAAGGACCTCCCCTCCAAAAGTATAACACGGTTCATGAAGTCCATAGGCCTAGGACATGAACTTTACAGCTACAGGATCAGACAGACATAGGGTGACAGTCACAGACTAGGACCCTGGTCACAGATCTGTCCAGGTCGCAGTAGCTATTGGTCATTGACCAAGCCCTTATAACCAAATAATACAAAGAAAATTGTAATTCTGACATTGATAATTATTGTTTTCTTTCTGTTTATGTACCGAAGCTTTTTCTGTAATCGGGATCAATAGGAAATGACTGTGATAACTTTAGTAACTAATTTAATTGTAGGGAAGATTAAATATTTGCATGCTATTCTTAATAAGGGCTAAATAGGAGTTCTCAATAATTATACCATATTAACATCTAGCATCTATTTATTAGCAAATAAATGATTTGTATTATCTAAGGTTTATGTTCACGGAATCGTTGTTATCCAATTTGATATTATTGTACTAAACACAAAACATCGTAAGTTAATTATTTTAAATGCTACGTTTTGCCTACGGGCAACTTCGGCCGCGTGGAAATGTTTTTTGTACCTATAATTATTATGTGCTTATCTACGTTTGAACTTTGTATGCTAAGATATTTGGATGACACCAAATAAAAAAATTCGACGAAACTGCAGCGTGGATTTGTCTTTTACATTATACATCCAGCCGTTCTAACGTAGTTGGGTAGGTTTTAATAAACACCCAAGCCTCCTGAGTATCATTCAAAAAATAAGAAAGTATATAATGTCAATAGTTGGTATATTTGCAGTGTTTAACACAAACAAAAGAAATAAGACATACACAGCTCTGTCTTGTAAAGAATAATCTGTTTCATTGTCGTGTTATTTGCTTTGAGTTCGGATCCCCGAGTCCCTATATCCGTGTCTACGTCTCGGCGACCTTATGCATTTCTTATGATCCCCGTTTCAGAAAGCTTTTGAGACAAATGTCAAGCTATTTAAATTGAATATTTAGTATTGTACCATCCATTGTACAAATTTGTTATTCACTGTTTAAGCAGAATACCTGAACAGTTTGTAAGGGGACCTTTTTCTTAACGATATGTTTGTGTATAATTTCGTGGAGCCTTTGTGCAAATTTAAATATTATTTTATCAGGTAGGTACACTTTTAGGTTTTGTTTTGGTTCCGTATTTGAAAAGAAATAGGATAATTTTAATCCATTTGCTTCTTTCTGCATTGCGCCGAAATGTAGCTTTTCGAAGTTACTGCCTTTCTTATTACACTTTTATTTTCAACTTGCTTATTGCAACTTTTATGAAATAGTAGTGGTTCTTTCAGCGGCTTTAGCTACTCGGTATCTTTATATTATTAGAGTGAAACTCTTTTCGGGTAAAAAATGCTATTCCCAAACAGACATTTCAAAGAAATCCTTGGTGAAAGTTTCGTTTTAACCTGTCCTGTATAATGGATTTGTCTTTTACATTAATCTAGCAAAAAGGAAAATATTACTATTAATGGACGTGACATTCAAGACGACAATTTCCTTGTCGTCGGGTCGATCCATGGGTCGATCGGACTTAGCGATATGAACTAAACATTCGCTCTATTATGAATACCATGTTTAGCACAGAACTTTTCAATACAACGTGGGTAAAAGTTAATAATAACAAACAAAAAAAAAACAATATTAAAAAAAAACAAATTAATAAAACATAGGACTAAGTACATTTTTCTTTAGAAATTATCGAAATTGGAAAAACTTCGTTGAAATATGTCAGCATTTCTACTGGACCTTTTACTGCTATACTCGCAGCATCATACGAAAGTAGCACTATCTCTTTCAATGAAAATGAAAATCATTCTACTGGTCCAGATATTGAAACTGAAAAAAGTCTATTTAAATGAACCGCGGTGGAAGCATTTAAATGTTTCATTTAAGTCGTCCAATGGGTTGGAAACGGTTGAGAGGGTAAGAAAATCTCCTTCGGGGGCATTAAAATATGTAATGGGCAAAAATAACAGATGGTCTACCGCCGACGTAACGAACTGTAAGATGGACCCCAGCTCGCTTAATAGGACCCTTGGGCCACTTCGATGTTAGCATAAGGATATATTTAGTGTTTGCCTAAAATATTGTTATTTAGATATCATTTTTGTAGCAAATCTCCGGATTATCTGGATTTGTTTACGAAACAAAAAAATAATATTCTTTGCAAAGGGACAAAGAGAAAGGATTTGAATCTATTCAAGTGTATTTTGTATAAAAATACTTCCAACTTGTTCAGGCTTTGATCGTAAATATAAATTTGGAATTTCTTGAACGTTGTTACCAAAAGAATATAAAGCCAGATTAGAGCTAGCCATCTTATATAAGAATAATCACTATACAGGGTCTTTCTTAATGTTCTGACGGTTTTTAAGGAGATAATCAAACTGAACAACTATCTCTATGTGACTACTTGGACAGATTTGTCCAAGTGTGACTTACATAGAAATTGCAAACAAAAAACAATTACTGCCCCACACAGTTTAATGGTCTGATCATCCCCTTAAAAACGTTAGTGTCATAAAGACCCTATACAGGGTGTAAAATCAAGAAGTTATAGCCTGTGGAATCCCACTGCCAGGCAAAGGCCTCTTCTCAATAAAAAAAATCCTTTATTGAAATTTTACAACATGTAAACCAACAATTGCGGCACTGGCTCTTAAACTAGTCAAGTCTGAAGGTCCGGAGCAATCATAGATTAATATGTATATGGAGCAATAATAATAATTATGCGACCCATGCACCCTCCTTGAGGGTAGGCCTGTGCCCTACAGTGGAACGTATATTATAGGCTGATGATGACGATCAGGATAAGGATGATACCTAAAATATAAATAAGTAACTAAGCTGTTACCTGTCAGGGCTGCAATCGCGGTAAATATTTGGTGATTGAACCGTTATTGCACTACGTACGAACCATAACTTTTGACACATTTGGTATAGATCGCTCAGACGTTACATAGAGTTTAGCGCGAGGCGGAAATCAGCACAGTTGAATAGTAATTGGATTGCAATGTGATTAGAACTGAAATTGGATAAGAATAGAACATCGATGTTTTAACTTAGCGCAATCGGGCACCAGGCCTTGTCTCTCGAGAAAAGAATTGAGTCAAGGGGGCCATCCATACAACAACATGCGTGTCCTGTATTGGTGGAACCAAGGTTTTCAGTAATTTTTAAGCGGCCTATTTCAATAGCCCCTGACTTGCCTGAAAGAATAGGCACCTACACACAAAGAGATACGTGACGCGAGGCAAATGAAACCATTTTTGGCAACTTTTGAGCAGGGTCGTAATTCGATCTCTGTATCGCTCTGTGTATAATGAATCTAACGTGAAATCGTGGATAATTTAATGAAATAGTTTTAGTATGTTTCACAAAATTATCTACGATTTCACTTCCGATTCAGAATTATTCACAGAGCTCGAATTTTTACCCTGCCGATAAGTTCCCAAAAACTGTTGTAATGCCTCACGTCACGTTTTTCATTCCAAAAGGCGGCGTTTCCACCAGAGATGTGCGAGGTAGCGAATCGGTGAGCGAGGAAAAAATCGACGAATGAGAGTGCTTCAATTTCCCAATGACGTGATCGAGCGAGCGAGCTATTGGCGGATTGTTTCCTTGCTCACCGACTCGCTACCTCGCACATCTCTGGTGGAAAAGCAGCCTAATACAATAGTGCCGCTAGGTACATCTCACTCACTCAGCTATCAGTCTCTATATTCCAGCCTAGCTAGCACGTTGCACGTGATCATAGACGAAGACTTTTTCGCTACGCACGCTATATCACTTAATATTACGTCTTTTATCCCGTTCGTTCGCGCGCAAATAGAAAGAGAGCGGAAGCGTGATTGCCCCGCTGGTATAGTAACATTATGATTCGGAACCAACTGCTTGCCGTGCCTTTCGAAGAAGGTTGTCAAGAAGAATAACTACTAAGTGGTCACGCAGTTCAGGCACGTTCTCCGGGCAAATGTTTTGATCAAATGACAACTCTTATCCAATTAAAATCTGACAAATATGCGATTATGATGTACCGAAAACGTTTGGGCAAAACTGATTCGTCGTTCTAGCGTGTTCTAGCGCTTGTGTAAAGGCATCGCTGCGTCAACATCTGGGCGGCTTAAAAATGAGCATGAAAATGTTATCGCAATACTTCAAGACTTCAGACTGAATATCTTTCATCACACTACTTCACTTAGCACATATGCCCTCGGGAAGGTTCCGAAATTCCATTGTAAATGAGATATGAAGCGAATGCGAGCTTTCAACATAATTAAATGACGGAATGTATCCTTTGAATTCGAACATTGTATTTTTGTTTTTTCTACTTACGAAAAGTTATTTTGTGGCATGAAAAGAGGGAATTCTAATTAACAGACCACAGGCACACCTCATACACTTCTCTGGCAATTCGTAAAAATGGGGAAAACTTACAAAAAGAGAAATACAACATTGCATACTGTTTTCTGCAACCCGTCTGCCAATAGGGGTTGAAGTTAAAATTGGTGGGGGGCTGCATATCGTCGCTAGCCTTACTAAACGACGTAACTAACCTCGAGGTGATTTTTCAGAACAAGCTTTTTTCGGTTGAGCGCTACGTATAAATTGCTAGTTACCATACTTTCAAAATGTGTTTTCTCGGTAACGCTCGATGTCAGTTACGTCAAAAATGTCAGATACGTCGTTTAGTAAGAGCGACGATGTAGTACGGACACTCCCTGACATAATCTTTGCTTTCCACACACACCCGGAACGGAATTCCAAATCAGAATTGGGATTTGAATAGGATTTGATTCCTCCGTAATACCGAACGGAATTCTGAAGGTGTCAAATCCATACGAAATCGTAATTCTGATTCGGAATTCCGTATGTGTGTGGCGGGCGTTATACAGGGTGTTAGAGTAAACAGCTGCATTACTTTAAAGGTGATTGTACCCATGATACTGAACAATTTTCCCGAAAAAAAACATTAGGAAATTATCAGAAAAATGTTGGACTTTTCATACTAAATGATTCAGTATCATGAGTACAATCACCCATTAAACTAAAATGCACCTGTCTACCCTAACACCCTGTATTGTGCCACAGGTGTCGATTTTCATTCTCAACCCACTACCGAGACAGATGAATGAAAATAAATGGAACACGAAATCAAAAAACGCCCATTATCAATCCCTTTTGAACTAAATAAAATTGACAGAAAAAACTTGGGGAAATCTCGAAGACATTAGTTGAGTGAAAACGCGTCCCATCCTCATGACAAATCGTCCCAGTCTCTGTGGGGTGCCGGGGTTCCGCTTATTGAATGATTGATTTATTTGCTCTGAGTTTATCTGGTCGGACAACAGGTGAGGAGAACACACTCTTTGATTTACTAACTCTAATGCTTTTCCAAATCACTCGATCCTAATTCTCGGCCTATCCCTTTTCAAAATGATGTGACGTGGACTAAATATAGCAGAGGATTGGGCCCGTGGAGACATTTGGCTTAAGTGTAAAACGATTTAGGTTAGTGTGATTGATTTCGGAAATTTGTTCATTAAATTAAATTCACGTTCAGTAAGTTTAATTCACGTATTAATTTTCTATAAAAAACATGGATTTTACAAGTGCTATTGTTTTGAAAGCCGAAACCAAAACAGTAACAAAAAATATCACAAATTCAGAGAATTAAGGGAATATTGTATAAAAAATAAGGAAATCTTAAAAATTGTTTCATTCGGATTAAAGAATATACAGCTTCTATTATATACCTCTCTGAAGTGTTGGCCTGAGTTTTTTCTTAGAGAGTCTGCATACAGTAGGCTGTGCTGTGTACTATGGCTTGATAATGTCTTGTACATAGCCTACACTATCGTGTCTTGCTCTTTATGCAATGCTTTATGATGCATCTTATCTTTATTCAATGGATGGCATCTAGGGGCGGGGCAGGGCAAGAGCCAAACAAGCGGGCCACTGCTGTACCTTTTCTCGAAGCGATTCGGTGTATTTATAAACGCTTATAACATCAGTTTGTTTTTCTCTAAATTAGAACGTAGTTGCAAATTAAATTCTATACTTATTACGGGCAAAAGAGTACGAAGGAGTTTTATGAATTTGGTTTTAAAGATTTTGATTACGAAATTACGATTTCTAATTTGTATGTTGTATTTAAACTGTATTTAGTTTACCATTCCAGTACAGAAGAAACGTATTTTATTTAACTTGCCTTATTAGGGGTATCGTATACAGAAGGAGTCGATGCAGCGTCGAGGTGCGGGCGCGCGCCTTTAAGACCTTGACATAAGGTCGGTAACTGTCAACATAACAATGCGAGCGTCGCGCCGCTCGGATTTTTGGTATACAATCATCAACCGTATGTCAAAGACGCCAAGGCGCGCCCGCGCTTCGACGCCGCCTCGACTCCTTCTGTATGCGATACCCCTTAGTTTTGTAACAAAATCGCACGATGGTAGCAATGGGAAAACGGTTATGGGTCCGAGGCTGAGATTCAATAACGAACGCCGCATTCATTATAATATAGTGCCTTTAATATTAAAATAAAACTGGCCGGTTACTTACAAATAAAATAGTAGTATTATTTATTGTGTAAGTGATATTAATGTGAAGCCGCGCTCATAGAGTTTCGTAAGAAGCTTTCGTGGGAAAAGATTGTGCGCCATAAACTATGATTTTACTCTATGAATATTGCGAAGGTTGAGTGCTCAAGACAGCTCAGCTGTATGGGACACATAAATTATGGCATTTTGTATATAGCTAAATACTTAAAGCACAGCGCGGCTCCTACACATGCATCGTTATTATAATACCTTTGAGTTTTACTACAACAGTACATAAGCGATGTTGTAAATAGTTAATGGGCGACTTTATGGAATTCTTTAGGTATGCTACTTATCAGTACTTATCATATTGCGTATTTCAAATATGTCGATGTCTAGTAGAGTTTCTAAATTCTAACAGGCTTCAAATAAGGAGGAGATTATTAATTCGGCTGTGTTTTCTTTATAAATGTTACGCGAACAAAAAGTTTTAAAGTAGAACCCCCTCAACTGTAATATTTTTTCCAACTTTTTAATTTTGAGGTTTGTTTAAATTTTAAATCAAAGTTATAATTTGTAAATTTTTGAAACAATTAAAATGTTAACCTTAAATATTTTAATTGTTTTAAATATTTGCAAATTATAACTTTACAACCAAATTATATAATGTAGTTAAATAAAATGAGACACAGAGTACTATAATTACTATAGAGGGTGAAATTGATATCATTAGCATCCTTTTAAACTAAGAGTCTACCCATCAAACTGAACAACTTTTACTATGGGAGCAAACCAATCGAAGCAAAGAAACATCATCTGTTCCATACTAAACTGCAACGTCTACTCGACTCAAATGTATATAACAGCTGATGTTTTTTTGCTCCAATCTCTTTGCTCCCATAGTAAAAGTTGTTCAGTTTGATGGTAAGACTTTTAGTTTAAAAGGATGCTAATGACATCAATTTCACCCTGTAAAATGAGATCTGTTAAATAGCACGCTAATCATTCCTCGGTCTTTTAAATCTACTTGCCTCTCAGGCTTTTCAGGATTGAAATCTACCAGAATCTACCAGGCTGATAAAACTTCGAGGATTCGTGTTGCTAAATAATCAAAGTAATTTAAATTAGGCACTATTAATACGAAGAAACACTTTTATTGTCAGATATCTCACACTACCTCATCCAGTCACTCCCCGCTACCTTTTTTAGGTCGTCTGTCCAGCGGGCAACAGGACGTCCCACACTACGTCTACCAGTTCGCGGTCTCCACTCCAGAACCCTGACACCCCACCGGTTGTCTGTTCTTCGGCAGATATGACCAGCCCAGGACAGAGTTTTGTGGCGCACCTTGGCTCTCCCAAGTCTATGTTCAGCAGTGGACGATGATAGGCTGATGATGATGATGATGATGATGATCTCACACTACTAATTTTAATTGAATGGTTTAAACAAAACTTTCCATAAATTTAAAGCATACTTGATGAAATAAGCTGTATTATATACCTTATAAAATCACTAATCGCCAATCTGACACATTTCCTAATTTAGGCCCAGTAGGTATTCACCTAAAGTCTTCAGCTCTCTTTTATCATGTCGTACAAACTTTGCAGGTCTAGGTAGAAATAATAATTCCCTAACACAAAATCCCTTAATCTTGACTAACCGTAGGCCTAATGTCCTCTAAGCCTCGACTTTCTTTCTGTTCCAATAATAAGTGACCATACAAAGAGGACGTTAGTTGAATTTTTCTCGGGGACGTGAGAGGGTGTGTAAGGGGGGTGAAGGGGGTGACACATCTGCATAAATACGTAAAGCGGTCACGTCCGGCCGGACGACCGCGCGTTTAAATTGTATCGTCTATGGACAACTGTGGCGCGTTTGGATAGGCTAGTACAGTAGGCGAGTAGCTCTCCACTTTTTAGAAGATAGTTTTAAAATTTTATTGAATCAAAACTGAGTCAATAATGACATTGTCTTGTCGTATTAAGTTACACAGTACTTAATTTCACGTAAATTTATTTTTCTTTATGGTTATCATCTTTAAAACATCAACAGTAGTTTTGTCTGTTACTATTGAATTTAATATTCAATTATTACGCCGGTAACTTTAATAATGTGTTCTTGAAATTTCAATAAAATATTTCATGTTTTATTGCTATTTATTTTACATTACTTATTTTACGGTTTAAACCCAGTGAGCTTGTTTTTTAACATTTGGTCAATGAATACTTGACTTTCTGATTTGCAACCAGCTATTTTCTTTTGATAATATTTACTATTAGCAACTTATCAAACTAGTTAGTCAAGTCAATATGCATCCCTAACCGGGGTGGGTAACGAGAGGACGATAAGCCGTCGTGTTTCTGTGGCCACCATCTTGGAAATAGAAAAAAAAGGCTTTTGTACCAAACAAACTAGTTAGTCAAGTCAATATGCATCCCTAAGTAATGTGAACGCAGCATGACGCCCATGTCACGCCGCCTTTATTTTCTATTTCCAAGGCGGCGGCCACAGAAACACCACGGCTAATCGTCCGCCCGTTACCCGCCCCGCCCTACTAGTGATGTGCATACGTTTAGCTCCATATAATATGTCGATAGCCCAAGCTATAGCTAATAGCGAACTTCAGTTATTAATTATGTGTGCCGAAATGAACTAACATTCGCTTTATTAATAAAATTCTTGACAGGAACAACAATGCCGAAAATATGCCACATGCTTTCACTGAAATATCTAGAAATACCAATATTTTAAATAAATATTGAATAAAACGGCTGTAAACAAGATTTTATATTCTCTTGTTTTAAAAATAATTGGTTATACAATACCAACCCTCAACAAAATACAAAGTTTTAAAAAAATATTCAGGGAAACTACCGTAAACATTAAATATTATTTTTACCCGCAGCGGTACCTCGCAGTGTGGTCTGTATTTAGGTTTTCCCTCGAGAGCTATTTATTTTCCAATGAATGATACTTTTGGATTTTTTGCATGCGAATAAAATAATTGACCCACTTCTAACAATGAAACAGCCTAGTTCATCTTTAATTGTTGTCAGTCATTCAGACTAAAACCGGTATTAATAAACCAAACTCCAAATCTCTAATGCATACTAAAATGTGAGCTTAGGAGCCCGGGAATGCATGAGATTCGTTTATTTAATACAAGCTTAAGATAACTAGGCGACTAAAATATTAGGCTACTAAGGGATAAGGGCGTAATAAACAGTGTATTTGCTAGCGAAAGGCTAGCACCTATCACCGCTCTACTCATCATTGCAACTAATCTTGAAACATTCAATATACTAAACGTGAGCCTGACCACGAATGAGAATGTTTCTGACCACCCAGAAAGGGATGTATGTATGTATTAGCTTAAGATTTAGAAACAAATCTTGAGTTTGGGAATCATCCTCCGATATGTCAAGATGACAAAAATTTTGTCTGGGAATCAAGTTGTGTAATCATTATCAACTGCATAAGATAACGATATCTTTCACATCAGAGTACTACCTTTCGCTAAAAGATATTATACCTTCAAGACATGCAAGTAATTTTTTATGTAACGATAAAAAAAAAGTTTTTATCGTACCATTACTTCCCATCACTAAGTGTCTTGATGTGTCTCGGAAAGTAACGTGTTCTTTTAGTGGTTTGTCCTACGCTTTTGCTACCTGCTCTTCCTTGCTCGAGATCCGATTACTTACACATATGTGTATATTTGTATATTTGGTTACATATGTTTATGTATGAGATTATATTGTGCTGCAAATGTTGCGTTTTCTCGTTTTCGCTCATATTGACATTTTCTTTGATGAGTTTTTAACAGGATTTAAATCTGTTATTGCATATACAGGGTGTAAACTGAAATGAGTTACATACTTAAAAGGGTTACCTTCAGACCATAAATCCGGACAACTTTTACTATGGGACCAAATTTGAAATCACGAAAAAAAGCTGTCTGTAGCACCCCTTTCAGTAGGATATGGAACGCATTCTAGCTTACACCCTGTATAGTGTATATCTATAATTATTCGATACTTCATTATAGTAGACATAATCGTGTCCATGATATTTATTATTTGATGCATATCGATATTTTCTTTCAGTGTCATTGTTGCATTTTAAATGTAAACGTGAAATACAAATTGTGCTACGAATGTTGTGTTCTCTCATTTTTTTTCATACAAAAATGTTCACTCAGGCGTTTTTAACAGGATTCGAATATTTGTGTCTTTGCATAATTATTATTATTACATAAGTTACAGTGAACACTTAATGACAAAGAATCCCACAAAACCAATTGCTCTGTTTGTCTGTAATCACGCTCAAGCTGTTTTAAATATAATTTGTCTATCTTAAACATATATAGCAAACGTTGCTATACAATAATTGTACCTGTAATTACACATCTATTTGTTATATGTATTTTCTTAGTTCTTAGGTAATGCTATCCAATAGGAATGTCTTTAACAGTCTAGAAAATTTACCTAATATACCTATACTTATTAGAATACCTATTGAATATTATATTTGACAATGATGCCTCATATACATATAACGAATAGGACCTGATCTATATTCGAGGAGTATAATTATTATATTTGTTTTGAATCATGATATGGAAGAAAGGTTCAGGACGTCAGGGACCGAATAGCTCGCTTAAAATGGCAGTGGGCGGATGCGTAGCTAGGCGAAATGATGGCAAGTGGAGCCAAGCCTTAACTAAGTGGCCGAGATCAGGTAAAAGAGACGTGGGTCGTCCGGCAGCTAGGGGGGTTGACGATATCTGGAAAAGTATCGGCAAGACCTGGATGCGATGGCGACCTGAATACCTCCACAGGAACGAGAAGGATGGCAAAATAGGAGGCTTATGCCCTGCAGTGGGTAAATATGGACTGAAATTGATGAAATGATAATGATGATGAAATGGAAATGTCCAAATATGTATTATTATGAGGGAAATTTGAAAACTAAATTTCAACTTTAAAACTTTTCATAGAAACGAATTAAATATTGCAAGACCAATTGGTTTTTGCAATGTCCAGTAGGTTTAATGGTGAAAGTTGTTCAGTATCATGGACGGCCCGGTAGCACAGTCTGTAGTGAACCTGCCTGCTTTGCCGAGGGTCGCGGATTCGAATCCCGTAAGGGACAAATATTTATAAGATAAATATGAATATTTGTACCCGAGTCATGGATGTTTGTATCTATATATGTATTCTATGTCGTTGTCTAGTCATTAAAATACAAGTCCAGATACTTTAAATGTGACTAGATAATTTGTGTGACAATATCAAAGATATTTATTCTTGTGCAATCACCATTTAAACTCTTTAAAGTAATGCTACTCTCCACACTGACACCCTGTTTAAAAATGTAGGTAAATAGGTCAACAGATTTTAACACCAAAGATAAAAAGTAATCAGAAACAATTTAAAAAGTAGAAACATTATGAAACGCCACAGTTTCGGAGTACACAGTAGGATACCTTGATTTATGTGTCGCCGAGAGACCGACCGCGGCTCATAAAGTGGCACCACCTGCTCCCCGCAGCTAAATATTCATTTGTCAGACTCCAATGTAAAGGTTCCACCATATACCACTTAACGCAACTTTCTTGCTATGTGTGACTCGTGAATAATTTAACGTAATTATGTTTTAGCTGGGTTATATTGCGCTGCGCACTCACTTTACTATCGTTAGTTTATGTCACATCTTGTCACAAATTATTCAATAGTTAACGTGTAACAGATACTGCACTCTCCCAATTGCATGCAGTAAACCGCGACGAACGGCGAAATAAAACGCGCCTTATGTCAATGCACGACAGCCTGTATCTCATGAGATACGCAGTGGGTACTCACGCAGCTGTCAAACGAGAGTGACAGGAACACTTGGTGTCCAAGCGCTGAACATCTTCCAATGATACTAAACCAACTGCACTACCATCCATGGTAAACCTACATAAATTTGGAGTTTTGAGAATTATGGGACTTGTCAATAATTCAGAATCTTTGCTATCTATTACTTACAACAAGTAAGCAGTTGTAATGTAAAGGAAAACAGGAGCATAATGTCACAATAGCATAATGATACTTTAGTTCCGCAAAATGTCACATACTTAAAAACACACCATTATCAGTCACCGTAATTATGCGAATGAGACATTTATAAAATGCCACACTCTCTCTCTCAACTCCGTCTCTCTAACAAACACACACTTACACAGAGCCAGTGTGACATTTTGCAAATGTGTCATTTTGCGAATATGACATTACGCGATTGAGACATGCATGATCCTTTTAAATGTTATCCTTTTGTATAAAGTGTTCTAGAATGGAATGTAGTATATTAGTACTAGTTAATAAATATTTTGGAATGTAATATCATGTCAACATTTTGATTAAATAATTTTTGTTACTCTCGAATCTGTTATTTTATTTGTTAAGTATATTTCAATACAGTATATTTTATTCGTTCCTTCGTTCTATTTTGCTCGTTTTACGTATTTATTATACGTTTTGTTATGTTTGCTCTATGCAGTTATGTTTTGCAGAGCACACGCTGTGTTTGCTGCTGCAAATTACACAAAACCTACACCAGCAGTCACTGCAATTTGGCTAAAATGTTCATTATTTTCTTGTTCGCATAACGTGTCGCAAAATGGACTGATTTATTTTATGTGCTAATAAGCTACACTATTACCGTGTCGTAGTTTATGGACAGTGGCTTAAGTTAAAAAGGATTGCTAATATCTTAGATGGGCTTTGTTTCTTACTTTCGTTTTGTTTACGACTTCGGAATCTGAGTAGGGGATTTGTATGAAATATAGGAGTTCCGAACAAGTATCATTGTTTGTAATTAAATGTTTGCGTATAGATCGTTCTGAAGGCTACTAAAATGTTTTTTTTCGCTTCATACAAATGTGATCCAGTCTGGATCTCTGCCATGGTACGTCCAAATTAATGTTTCTGGGTCTCGTCTTTCTCGTAATATGACAGTGTGATATTTTCATGATTGCATTACGAAGGGCACAATACGCTTTTATTCTTAAACTGAAAATATTTTTTTCGCTCGTAACAAACAGTTGCGATAGTCCAAAAATATGTTGTCTTGGCTTATATCACTATACAGTAGTAGTCTCTATGAATTTATGATATAAAAAAAAATTATGTGGTGTGATAAATGAAATGGAAGATTCAATTTGCCTTCTTATGTTAGAACATTGAATGGTATTAACACCAAAATATGACATAATTATTGGCAACTTGAAATCGCATTACAGTTATCACAAAGGGTCCTTTTCTTAACTTCAGGTTGCTGTGCCCTTACAGGGTTCCTGTTGGATACCTACTATACCTAGCATAAGACCAAAATGATACAACTTGAGAGCAATAAATGATTTCCTTTCTATTTCACAATGTATCTTTTAAAGGATAATGCAACTTTTCTTTGAACGTTTGGTCCAAAGGTGTTGCCCAGAGTTGAAACCTATGCATATACATAGAACATTTAAAATGTTCAAAAATTTTCCACAATTATAACGTTAGAGTCACGTTGCAGGTTCTGATCCGAACATTTGTCTCGAGTGGTTTTCGCGCGTTGCGTTTTTGCCTGCCACGAGGCTCCACAATCCTAAATTTCTTCTTGTTCTTGACCAAAAACAATCCCTTATATTGGGATAGATTCTCCCATAAACTACTTAACACTGGCGGAAATGCAGTGCTAACACACAAACAAGTGTCCATCTATATACTATTATAAAACTGTAACAGGAAGTTTGTCTGTACATTGAAGATATTAACAAAAAAAAGTTACGATATGGTTTTTAGGTGTCCCTGATTCCATTTCACTAATTTTTGGATTTTTTGTTTGTCTGTTTGTTTGTGTGTTTGTTTGTTTGAACGAGTATCACGCAAAAACTACTGAACCGATTTTGATGAAACTTTTTTTGTTCGATAGCTTATGATCTGACTTAAAATCTGGTATATAATTTGTGCGGACGGGTTAACGCTCGTTAATTTATAAATAAATAAAATATTATAACGTTATATAATCAACTACTTCTGGTAAATATTTAAAAATGGTAAAAAAAAACAGCAAATGCATAGAATATTCTAATCAGCAACGTAGGCTTCATCAAATCAGCATCACAGTCATCATCTTTTAGATCCACATAAAGCTTCATCAAAAACGGTACACATACAAACAGACTATAAACCTAGTAAGGTTTGCGTTAATGTACATGTAATGTTTTTTTGTACCTTTTGTAAAGATGAAAACTTCAAATAAATAAAAAAAAATGAAATTTGCTTAGAATCGAGAGCAGAATCGAATTATCGAGGCTTCAACATACAGGTACTTTATTTGAAATTTACTGAACTTGATGTAAATCAACTGCAAGGGCAGAATCTTGTTTTGGTAGTAAGTAGGTACTCAACCTACTTACAAGATTCTTAAAATGTATCCATTAACACGCTTTTGTTCATTGCTGAACATAGGACGGCGTAACTCGTGTCACCGCGAGTTACGCCGTCCTCTATGTTGCTGAAATAATAACAATTAATTGTAGCATGAAATCTTAAAGTGCGAACAATTTAAATTTTAGTTCATAAAATTGTTCTTTGCATTTGTCAGATTTCCATTTCAATATTTAGTTCCAAAGTTGTCGTAACTCAAAGTTTTTCATACAAATCTTAAATTGATGCTAGCATTGAAACTATAGCCCAGACATTGGTTTCTACATCGTGTTTAAAAAATGTAAAACAAAAATAAAACCGCATGCAAACTTTGTCAAACTACAACTAAACATGCTTCGTCAAGTTAATAAATATTTTGAAAAAAGTTTATCTTTATTGTGGCCTTCTGACAGACGAAAAATCTCAAACACTCAAGTCCTTCGAATGAGTCAGGCATTTCTGTTTCTACCAATAGATTTGTTGTGTCTAACTTGGTTGACATAAGTGAGATGTTTCTTTTGCCTTTTCGTCTTTTTGTCAAGTTAAACACATCATACATATCGTCATACAGGGTGTTCACACAGTTCAAATACGACTTTGTATCATCATAGTATACGGGTGTAAGGGAATCGGTTCCGAAAACTCAAAGGGGTGAAAGTAACTATCAATATGAACAACTTTTACTATAAGACCAACTATGAGATCACAAAAAAAAATCTGCAAAATATATATATTTTTTTAAATGGCTGCCATCTTGGTTGTGATGTTTTGCCAGACATTGGTCTAGTTTATTTAGCAAGAGTGTACGGTAGTTGGTGACTTCAAGGATTGTTTTTCGAAAACAACACTATCTTGAGCCACCACTGGAGCTTCGTTGTAGGCCCCCGGGGGCAACCAACAATCGACGAGTGACACGCAACTATATAAGGTCTAACAAAACTAGCTGAAACTATTTTAAGGGGATGATCAGACCATTAAACTGAACAACTTTCTCTATGAAACCAATATCGAAATCGCGAAAAAAAAATCTGCTGTCCCATACATTTAGATCGAGAAGGTTAGTATGGAACAGCTGATTTTTTTTCGCGATTTCGATATTGGTCCCATAGAGAAAGTTGTTCAGTTTGATGGTCTGATCATCCCCTTAAAATAGTTTCACCTAATTTTGTTAGACCTTATATATTTAGCGCGGAGGGAAATTATTGTTAGTATAGCAGATTTTTTTTTAAATCTCATATTTGGTACCGTTGTAGAAGATGTTAATATATATATTTTTTATTTAATTTTTGTAATAATAAGTATCGAAATAATTTTTTTTATTGTAGTCAGTGTTTTTTTTTTTAGTAGTATTGATGGGTACTTTCGCTCCTTTAGAGTTTTCGAAAGCAATTCCCTTACTCCTTATAAACACGATACAACGTCGTATTTGAACTGTGAACTGTGATCGAACAGTCAAACTATAAATTGGTTTTCGAATTAAATATTCAATATCTTCTTGATCCAAAACAGTGATTTCGAATATTATTTACAATGTTACCTTTATTAACCAATCACGGGCCAAAGGGACGGCCTGTGAGCGTTACACTAATAAATATGAAAGTGCCACTAGCTTCAGTAAGCCGGATTACATTAAGACATTAAAATTCATTAGGTTGCCACTTTAGACTGCTTCCTAAATTAAAGGGGTATGATTTTATAAATATTCAAAGATATATGCTCGTTAAATGTATTTTATTTAATTTTTAGATTATTTAAAACAATTTTAGGAATACAGTTTTTGAGTGTTACGCGGTTATTAATTAAGCAAAAGTTAAAAAACGCGGAAAGAATCCTTTATATTAAGAATAATAAGATAATAATTTGAATTAAGAATTTATAATTGTGTTGATATTAATTCTAAAATTAACCTCTTTTGTCCGACGAGCTATTCGTAGCCAACTATTTTTATCTATTTCTATCCGGCATTTGATAGGTTAAGTACTGTAAAAAACCTTTTACAGAGTTGAATAGTTTTGGTTTAAAAAATACTATCAATTTACCAGTTACCTAACGAACAAATTAGACTTTTATTCAATTCCTTTATTCTCACTCAAAGTTATATGAAGCTGCATCTGGAGCTTTCCATAACGATCTGGAAGAATCTGAATACAAGAGAGACCTTGTTAGATACATTTGTTATACTCGTATGGCTTATATTACACGTTATACAAATGATGGAGTGATTTCCGCCATCTATGCGCCTAATTGGCCCTGTAATCACACTGTTACACCGACGCTGAAGAGAAGCTTATTTCTAAAGCGCTAATGCGTGCTGCATACAAACGAAATTTGGTTGTAGTTTCGATAATAAACAATTAAAGTCAATGATTTTTTTTTTCAGAAACAATCTAGAAACTAATGTCTATTCTTGTAACGAGTCAGATTTTCGATAAATTGTATAGTTTTAAAGTTTTAAAATTCATTGACTTTAATTGGTTATTATTGAAAATGTATCCAGACTTCGCTCGTATGGAGCGCGCTCCGAATTATATCCCCTTAAGTGAGAAATGATTCTTAAAAACAAAATTGATTTTCGTATTGTCGCCTGCAGGGTTACAAACAGGCAATTAATGGTTACTATTGTGAAATTTATCGTATGCTTGCCTATTTAAAGCTTGAAGCGACTTTACTTTATACAGTTATGGAACCACTTGAAAAAGTTTTCTAGTCGATGTGACAATGCATCCAAAAATATGTTTTTACAAATCTTATTTTTATTTCATAAAACAAAATCTTCCATTTGGTAGTAAAAAAGGTAAAAGGTAAAAAATTGAATTATTTTTTTTAAACAATTAGGTCACAGAACAACTAGTAACCTTTCAGCTCTTGGAGTTTTTGTTAGACTCAGCAGTTGTAGCACCGGTTCAACAAATTGCTACTACCTTTACATGTAAGATTAACTTTTGAATGGAATGGATGACATGTCATTAGTGGCGATTTGTTTTTGTAAAAATAAAGTAAAATTATGTTCCGCAATACCAAATTAAATTAGGTATACGTCTTAAAAACATTACCTTACCAAACCTCCTTTCAATCCATCGATAATATATCTTCTTAATATATTAACTAAAATAATTATATTAACTTCTTAACATGCTAACGGTTTTTAAGGGGATGATTAGACCATCAAACTGAACAACTTTCTCTATGGAACCAACATCGTAATCGGAATGAAAAAATCTCATAAATCAGCTGTCCTATACTAAACTGCAAACCTACTTGACCTAAATGTATGGGACAACCTAAATTTTTTTGCTATGTCTATATTGGTTCCAAAGCGAAAGCTGTTCAGTTTGATGGTCTGATCATCGTCTTGAAAAACGGTCAGCATATTAAGTAGAACCCTGTATTGTTTTTTATTATTTAAAAGTAAAAAGGTAACAGTGTGACAGGCGGCCATGGCTCTATTGTGACCGATACGCCGTAATAAGTATTATTCGATGTTTTCGATGGCTCCTACCTTCTTAATGTTCCTTCTTAAGGTTCTTTAATACCTATGCTTTGTTCCCCTCCTTTTTCTTTTTCCCTTTTGTTGCTGTTAAATAAGTAATGTCAAATAGGAAGTTTGTATTTAAGCGGATAATAATGAAAAACGATGACGATGTGAAATAATTCTAAAGAAAGTCTTTTGTAGTCAAATTGAATAACTTTTTCTTAGGGGAAATTTTGAATATTTTTTAGGGACATTTTTGAATGGAAAACTGACTTAATTCTTACTTATTTAGTAACAATATTTGTGAAATGAGATAAATAAAAGTCTTGTTTTATTTAAATAAGTGTTTCAAGCTTAAACGCAATAAAGCATTGAGTATTGAGTATTGTAACGTATTTAGTCAACGCTCTATCTCTTGACATACAATATAATGGACAAGTCTAGTACAAAATTGTCGTAAAAAGTGTCCGAGACTAATCTACACAAACCTAACTAGATAGATAGATAACACTTTACGTGTATAGTAATGTAAACATTGAAAATGCTGATATTATTTTTCGTTTTGCTTGCGTAGCTTTTACCCCATCGCGGTAAGCGCGCGCCGCCGCGCTGATGCGTGTAGTCGGCCGGTCAAACGAAGACTGTCGCGTAATTGGTTCTCTTTATATGTTTTGGTGCTCCTTTGGTTCGGACACTTTTGAGTGCGGACGCTACGTCCGGTAGTTGGTAAGTCAATGCTCACACTGCTGATACTAATGTACGCGACAGTATCATATTCAGCTTTTTGGTGCAAACCAGCCTTAGACTCGTAAATAAATTAAGTAAAAAATTTGCTTTAATACGTTTATGTTATCATTATCAGCTCTCATCAGGCCTATATGCAACTTTTTATGTCAGTTTAGTCGTCAGCGTAGTCGGACGATCAAACGAAGACTGAGGCGTAATTGTTACTCTTTAAGCGTTTTGTTACTCTTCTAATGTGGAACTTTTGTGCGCTGTTCCGAAGTCCGGAAGAAGTTGGTAAGTTAATGTGTGAGAGGTTCTATTTAAAGCCACAAGGCTAACGGGCTTTAGAACGAACTAGAATAAACCACAAAAACGTTCTTGAAGAGAAAACATCTTCAGTAACAATGTTTTTGTTCATTTATCAAAGGAATCATTACATCTGAAAGTTACTTTGACTTAAGGATTATTTTCTTCTACGACAAAGCTTATTACTACAAAATAATAGGCTCAAGCCCATTATCTTTCCACATCTAAAGAAATGAAAAAAATATATATGTCTATTATTTCAAACATTCATTCATGTAATGTGAAACAGGAAATGTCTTTTTCTTTTTTATATATCATTATTATTAACCAATCCTTTTATGCATTATTTCTGGAAACATCCAAAAAGCCTTGTGAATCTCGTGCCTAATTATCGTTGTCATGTCTAAAAAATCTAAACGTTCGTTAAATGATAATTGAAGTATGTGATATCGTTGAGAACTTGCGACTTGTATAAAATATGGTGTTATACAATAAGGTGGCAACCCTAACTCCTGGTGGTTACGGCTGACACCTTTTTAAAAAAGTACGGGCTAATACGTTACGGGGTAGTAGTTAAGTAAGTAAACACTGGGCTTTGCAAGACGGTTCCGTATTTGAACATAGTTTCAAAATATTGACGGCAAAATAATCGAAAACAAATAGAAGTAACCCCCAACAAAACCCATTCCTGAGAAAAGCGAGATCGTGAGCACGCACACTTTCGTAAAATGTAACTCGGAAGTAAACTAAATAACAATTTACATGGTACTCTGTAAATCGGCTGAGTCTACGTCGACACACGTTCCGAAGTCGCAACAGGTCGCCGATTTATCCGCCCCCAAGTGACGAGGCCGACTAATGGAAAAAATGGTGACATTAAGCCGACGTTTTTAAGCCACTGAATGCTATGAGTTATGATGTTGATGGAAGTGATGATCTTTAGGAATTTTTCGCTTCATTAATTTTATTCAGTTTTATCGGTTCAGATTTTTTAGTTTATAGAAATGGGAATGATACATTTGATTGTAGATCTAAGTTTTATTGTTAATCTTAGGAAATTTAGAAAGAAGAATGGCTGATACGAACGTTTTATTGGCCTCCGTCTTAGAGTGACCGTACGTAAATGAAACCTAGCAACAAGTGTAGAGTGAAATAAAACTAACAAAAAATTGTATGGTTTGGAACCTGTAGAAGTTTGAGGAAAAGTCTTTCTCCTCATGATACCTTTTGAATCAAGTGTGTGAATCTCATAAACTTTCTCTTTAGATAGTCCACACAATCTTTTATGCATTCTTCGTTTTTATTTTAAAGAAAATTTACGATAACTTTATAATAAATGAAGAAAACGAAATGAGTGACACTATTTGTAAATCTATTACCACCAAAAAATTTTAATAAAAAAACTTTATTGATATTATAATGCAGACCGACTTGGTCAGCGCTGTTTTTTGTGACAAAAGGGCCAAACTCAGCATAATGCTGACCGACTTGGTCAGCGCTGTTTTTTGTGACAAAAGGGCCAGACTCAGCATAAAGCTGACCGACTTGGTCAACGCTGTTTTTTGTGACAAAAGGGCCAGACTCAGCATAATGCTGACCGACTTGGCCAGCGCTGTTTTTTGTGACAAAAAGGCCAGACTCAGCATAATGCTGACCGACTTGGTCAGCGCTGTTTTTGTGACAAAAGGGCCAGACTCAGCATAATGCTGACCGACTTGGCCAGCGCTGTTTTTTGTGACAAAAGGGCCAGACTCAGCATAATGCTGACCGACTTGGTCAGCGCTGTTTTTCAATTTGGCACTCTGGAGGTGGTCAATCAAAAATAGTTGTCCTGGTTGCGTTTTGTGACTACTTTTTGGCTGACACGTCCATTTGAGGTACTAATAATTTCTACTTTTGAATTCTAACTTTTAGAGAGCAAGACATGCAAGTTTTTTTTTTTTTTTAATAAATATGACCCAATAATACGGATTTTTGTTTTTGTAAAAATGTCTGGGCCCAAATTTGCCACCCTTTGAGCCAGCAAAACGCCTCATAAATGGTCCCAGTCAGCAAAATATCTAATTTAGCTAACAGACGCTTGTTTGTCGCTGAATTGTTACCACTCAATGTGGACGTGATGAATTTATGCGCTAATTTGTCTATGGTTCTCCATGCGCTACCGCATATTCAATACGTTCATAGTCTGATATTACCTATCAACCAAATAGGCTTCCAACAAGCTGTTACTCAAATCTCGTCTCACCTAAGCTTTATTTAGGGCCTAAAGTCCATTGTTATCAAATCCATTCATTTACAGTATTGTCGTCCAGGAAATCGTTGAATATGAGGATCCCTCAGACGAGCATAGTACATCAAATTCCTTAACAGTAGACGTACACATTGATCACGTAATGGATATAGACAAATAGTTTCTGCAATATACTCGAATCAAGCAGTAAATGATGTCAGCTCTGTTTTATCTGAAAATTATTAAAGTAGTTGCGTTTTGACGATTGTAAAAATATAAACACCACTAAAGAACCATTGATTCGATAAGAAAAAGAAGTAAACATCTCACTACCATATTAGCAAACGATGCGAACACACAGAAATAATGTGTTAATTCGTTATGATTAAAGCCCACACGTTGACTAAAACTAATTAAGTGTAGCAACACACCGAAAATTCGATGCCAATATAATTTATTTATCAGAAACATATACAGTCCAACACATCTTGGACGTTTCTAAAGCTGTTCTAATATAAGTGGGAGAGTGTGTTCTTCTATTCCCTGTAATTCAAAACAGCCTTAAAATTTCGTTGCTATTTGAAATGGAGAATAGGTGTAACCCATTTTTTTAATTAACTGCTACATCAGTTACGTTTATGAAGGCCAAGCTAAAATGAGGTTTAGCTAATCATGCCGTACGTAATTCTAATTATATTCGTGATTGTGAGAGCAAGGAAGTGCGTTTCGGTAGCGTGTTTTGAGATTCTACTACTCCAATCAAATGTACTATGATTGTGAAGACATTGTCACAAAAGAAACAGGTACAAAAGGGTATCTTCATACAAACGAGAGAAACAGACGCACGCTCACATAGACGCGCACGTTCGGCGATCTCGGATCAAGTCGGTCCAACGCCAGTACTATCTATTCATTTTGTGTTCATACGTGCGCGTCTATACACCATGGAATCGGGTCGTTTTGAAGCTGGAACAAGGTGCTTCAGACCATCAAACTGAACAACTTTCACTATGGAGCCAATATCGAAAAAAAAATGTATTGAGTAAGTATATTAATATTAAATTCTGACACTTTTTTAAGTATATTAATAATAAATGCTGACACTTTTTTAAGGGGATGCTCAGATCATCAAACTGAACAACTTTCTCAATGGGACCAATATCGAAATCGGGAAAAAAATATCAGCTGTCCCATACATTTGGCTCGAGTAGGTTTGCAATTTTGTATGGAAGAGCTGATTTTTTTCGCGATTTCGATGTTGGTCCCGTAGAGAAAGTTGTTCAGTTTGATCGTCTGGTCATCCCCTTAAAAAAGTGTCAGCATATTAAGAAGGATCTTATATACGCGAAAAAAATCTGCTGTTCCATAGCAAATGTCAATTAGCTTCTCAAAGAAAAAAAGATTTTACGCTTGGTCCAATTGTAAAAGTTGTTCAGTTTGATGGTCTAAAGTACCCTGTACCGGCATGAAAACAACACCGATGCCATGGTGTAGGTATACGCGCCTGTTTTGCTCGTTGCGTGGAGCCGCCCTTCTGCACCTGCCTCTTTTGTGACATTATCCCCGTCGCATTGTCCGCTCGTACGATATACGATGCATCCGCAATCTCTATTGTTTGGCCGATTGATTACAAACGTATAGTGTACTAATAGTTGTGCCACGTATGTGATCAAATTGAGCTTTAAGCCGATTAATAGCTGTTACCGTGTTAATTGAATTATTGTTTGCGATTGGGTTTAAATTATATATCCCATTTACTGTTTATACTAAAGTTAAACATTGAAACGAAAACTAGTGAGACCAAATGTTGGGAATTTGAATGGACTCACAAAAACTACACGGGTATACTATATGGATGTCGCAGTCTTCTTCTTCTTATCGTGTGGGCAGAGCCCTGGTGTCAGAGTTTTTTCAGACCGCCTTACGGCCTCTGACGTGGTTTTTTTATGTAGCCACTACTACCATCAGAGATAGTATCCGGGACCAACGGCATAACGTGCCATCCGAAGCACGGAATCATATTTCTTTTCAGACAATCAGGTGATTCAGCCTGCAATGTCCTAACCAACTGGGGGGAAAAGCACAAAGTGACATTTCACTAGGTGTCCCCCGTGGGAATCGAACCCACGACCTCCGTGTCGAGAGCCAATGCTCTTAACCGTTAGACCGTGGAAGCAGATGTCGCAGTGATATTATCAAAGGAGGAAAATTATAATCTTCCTAGAATAAATAATTAATATATAAATATCTTGGACATTGTCACAAAAATTATCTAGAGTCACATTTAAAGTACCAGAATCTAGCCTGGACTTGTATACGATAACTATACAACGATATAGAATACCGTTTCAGTATAGCCTAGCAAATACTGAAACGGTGAACTCAGACCATCAAACTGAACCACTTTCACTATGGAGCCTACCGCAGGAGACGCGAAAAATAATCAGCTGTCCCATACAAAACTGCCGTACCTAACCGACTAAAATTTATGGAACAGCTGATTTTTTTCGCATTTCCTGAGGTAGGCTTTATAGTGAAAGTTGTTCAGTTTGATGGTCTGAGTTTCACCGTTTAAGTATTTGCTAGGCTGTCCTGTATAGATACAAACATCAATGACTCGAGTAAAAATATTCATATTCATCATCCAAATATTTGTCCCTTACGGGATTCGAACCCGCGACATTCGGCACAGCGGGCAGGTTCACTACCAACTGAGCTACCGGGCCGTCAAAAACATTGATAAATGTTCGGATTATTGTCAATAGACTCTGGGGTCTTTATTGTATAATTAACTGCCCTCATACAATGGGTTCCCGCCGCATTTATCAGGTCGTTGGTCCACCTTTTGGGGGGGCCTACGCTACGCTGTGGTTCCAAAAAGAACCTGACTCGATTGACATCTATATACTATTATAAAACTGTAACAGGAAGTTTGTCTGTACATTGAAGATATTAACAAAAGAAAAGTTACGATATGGTTTTTAGGTGTCCCTGATTCCATGTCACCAATTTTTGAATTTTTTGTCTGTCTGTTTGTTTGTGTGTTTGTTTGTTTGTTTGAACGAGTATCACGCAAAAACTACTGAACCGATTTTGATGAAACTTTTTTTGTTTGATAGCTTATGATCTGACTTAAAATCTGGTATATAATTTGTGCGGACGAAGTCGCGGGTTAACGCTCGTAATCCATACAATTATTATGTTACTAGGAAGATTATAATTTTCCTGCTTTGACAATATTCCTGCCACATAGACACAGAGATAGTACAATACATTATCATGATCAGGATATTATCGTCCGCTGCTGATTAGTCTTCTCTCATGGCTTTAGGCTTAGGTTTACATCTTAGTAGGGCATTTAATATGAGTCTAGATATATCAAGTATCCTTTGATGCAGCCCGGCTATAATTATCGTGTCGGGGTTTCAGTGGGCTTGTAACACAACAATGACTGGCCATAATTAACAGCCTAAACCATAGACTGAAGATTATCAAGACAAGCTGAGTGCGTATACTAGAAAGGGGTGTAGATATGACAAAAATGCATGAAAAATAGTGCCTTTGTTTAACTTAATTGCAAGATTTTGTAAGCAATTTTAACTAAATAAGTCAAACAAAAACATCGTATACGCAGTAAGGGACAAACAACATAGATTTTCTCTCGCCACACTGTCTAATTTGCGTTTAAGCCTGTCTCGTTTTTGCGCCTATTATTATTTTAATGTCATTTCTATATTCTATTCTTTGTCTATGGCCTACATCTATATTATGTACCTTTGTTACAGTTATGGTGATACATAATATCGACCTTATTTCCTTTCTGGGGTGGTCAGTGGTCAGAAATCTTGCTACAAGGTGGCGACCACCTTTTAATCCACAATTATTACTACTTATTTGTGTCCGAGACCTAGAAAAAATACCTAGAAACCGGCGGGCATGTATGAAAATATTCAAAAGATGTATGGATATGAACGAGGCGAAAGAGGTATGTAAGGATCGTAGAAATTGGCGCGCCCTGGTCTGTGCCTACCCCTCTGGGAAAAAGTCATGATGTACATAGATAGATAGATCGAATCTTAATGTCTTTAATATTTGCGTCTTTATGTAGGTATACTCGTAAGTATATAAATTTATGTTTAAAATTCAAAATTCAAAATAATCAAAATAAAAAATAATTTACTGAAAAGACTCCAAATCAAAGTATATAAGGTCTAACAAAATTAGCTGAAACTATTTTAAGGAGATTATCAGACCATCAAACTGAACAACTTTTTCTGTGGGACCAATATCGAAATCGCGAAAAAAAAAACAGCTGTTCCATACAAACCTACTCGACCTAAATGTATGGGACAGTAGATTTTTTATTCGCGATTTCGATATTGGTCTCATAGAGAAAGTTATTCAGTTTGATGGTCTGATCATCCCCTTAAAATAGTTTCACCTAATTTTGTTAGACCTTATATAAGTTTTGGAGTCTTTTCAGTAAATTTTTATTCCTGGTATCCTTTTCGTTTCTAAAAAGTTTGTTTATCATCAAAGAATCGAAAATAACAAAGATAAAGAGGTAGGTTTATCCCACATGAAAATAAAACTCATTGATGTAGTATAGTGTTGCATAGCTAGCGATAGTTTATCGATAATATCGTGACCTCAAAAACTCTTCGATCCCATTTTTTGCACTCATCGTTTAACACCTGTAAAAACATAATTTTCGTGTAGAGATTTATGAATAATATAAATTTATGTTATTTTAAGAAATTAAATTAAAAAGTTATTCAAATTAATACATAGGTATTAATTAACTAATTCTATCAATATTTTCTATGCTTTTATTGAGATACACTGATAAGTTTGATATTAGTATCAATTGTATGTCAATATTCACTACGAAAATATTGAAAGTATATTCTTATTTATACAGGGTGAAATTGATATCATTAGCATCCTGAGAGTCTACCTCTACCCAACTAACTGAAAAACTTTTACTATGGGAGTATACAAATCGGAGCAACAAAAAAATCTGCTTTTGCAAACATTTGAGTCGCGAACTCGCGCGTCGACATTGCAGTTTAGTATGGAACAGCAGATTTTTTATTTGCTTCGATCGGTTTGCTCTCATAGTAAAAGTTGTTCAGTTTGATGGGTAGACTCTTAGTTTAAAAGGATGTCAATGATATCAATTTCACCCTTTATATGTAAAAATGAATCCCTATTTCCCTTGGTCACGACATCACGCGAGAACGGCTAGACCGACTGCGATGAAATTTTGCTGGGTTGTTGTGCACATGCCAGGGAAGGTTTATAAACAAAAAACGGCCAAGTGTTTGTCGGGTAAAACTGATTCTGAGGCGGTACGAAGTTCGTCGGGTCAGCTAGAGGTAAATAAAAAAAAACGTTCTATATTTTTAGTTAGTTCTTTTACTCAATCAATCAATCAATCATTTATTTGCATAGAATACAGTAGTTACAGTTGTTAAATAATATATTTATGATGGTCAATGTATTCAACATGCATGCAGGTGTACAAATTTTTTTAAATATGGTCTAGCTTAGTAGAATATCGTCATATGTATTTTTTTTATTGGTATTCGCACTTGCATATAATATTTTAGGATATGGCAATAGCCACTTCTTAAGCCCTGTGCGCATTGGGGAATATGACTATGAATAATAAAATCCCATTCGGCGTGATCGAAACCCCCACTATAACTACCTACTACCTCTGTACTGTACAGTCAGCAGCAATAAGTTGTGTACACTTTAGTACTACGACGTAGAACAAAAACTTATTTAACTTATTGCTGCTGACTGTACATCAGGAGTAATTGTACGAAAGATGAAGAATAATATTTAGTACTTTAGCGAAAAATCGGGTACCCTGCATCAGGGACGCAGCCGCAGTGGAGTACGTGAAACGTCTTGTAATGGATAAAAATCATCATCATCATCATCATCTCAGCCGATGGACGTCCTCTGTTGGACATAAGCCTCCCCCAAGGATCGCCATAACGACCGGTCCTGCGGTGCCCTCATCCAACGGGTTTCCGCCGCCTTCACCAGGTCGTCGGTCCACCGTGGCCTACCCACGCTGCGCTTTCCGGCACGCGGTCGCCACTCGAGAACTTTTCGGCCCCATCGGTTCTGCGAGCAATGTGCCCCGCCCACTACCACTTTAGTTTAGCAATTCTTTGGGCTATGCCAGTTAGTCTGGTTCTTCTGCGGATTCTACATTTCTCATTCGATCTCGCAGGGAAACTCCGAGCATAGCCCTAGATAAAAATAATGGTAATAAAATAATACCGGTCATAACATATTTCGTTCCTTTACCCATAATGGAACTGACCGAAATGAAAGATCTTTCACGTCAAAATGTGTGACCATCGACATCACTTAGGCCACTAGCCCAACACTAGTGTAGCGTTACCTGCGCGCCTACAAACAATGTTACACAAAATTCAATCTCGCAAAATAGAAAATATTTTACGGTCAATGAATATGAAAGTGTGGATATGGGGCGGCATTACAGTGGGGTTTATGTTGTCTTAACACTAAAGTTTAGTGCTCTTTTCTCATGTTTTACTCTGTATTTTAAGTGCTGGACTATTGTTGTTATCTCTAGGGGTTGTGTGTGTGTGATTTGAGCATCACCTGTTTTGTCGGGAATATTTATTCAGTGCGATGACTAGATGTAATTATAGTAAACAGGAATAAGTCACAAGAAAAGTTTCAGAAGTACATCCTAACATCTTCTTCTTCTTCCTGCCTTTATTCGATTACTTGGGGACGGCGCAGCATGTAGTCTTTCTCCATTTATCTCTTTTAGCTGTCATGTCAGCGTGTACTCCTTTTCTACACATGTCATCTTTCACACAATCCATCCATCTTTTCTTTGGTTGTCCTCTCTTCATGCAGGCTTCCACATTCATATTGTAAAAAGTGATACTCATCTCTACTCATCACACGCATACCACGACAATCTATTACTACGGAGTTTTTCAGGCGCTACTTATCCTAACTATTTATTCTGTTGAACAGTTATTTGGACAATAATAATTGTTTGCGTCTGCTTCATGACTCTTGAACCTATTTGACATGGTTTTATAAATTAACGCTGTTAATTCATTACCTCTATATACTATTATAAAACTGTAACAGGAAGTTTGTCTGTACATTGAAGATATTAACAAAAAAAAAGTTACGATATGGTTTTTAGGTGTCCCTGATTCCATTACACCAATTTTTAGATTTTTTGTGTCGTGTAGTGTCTGTTTGTTTGTGTGTTTGTTTGTTTGTTTGAACGAGTATCACGCAAAAACGACTGAACCGATTTTGATGAAACTTTTTTTGTTTGATAGCTTATGTTCTGACTTAAAATCTGGTATATAATTTGTGCGGACGAAGTCGCGGGTTAACGCTCGTAAAGAAATAAAATCATAATTCAATCATTTCAGTTACTAAGTTTTCACTATTTTACAAACGTTAGATGTATCGATTTGTTGATTTTAATATGACTACAGGGTTTAGAGATAAAGGTAAAATAATGCACATTGTAGGCGGTTATACTATTATTATCTATTAAGGTGGTTGCAGAGGGGTCAATTTTATACAAAACTTTGACGCACAATACGCGTAGACGGTATTAATATAAGTAACTTTGTATATATGGAAAAATAGTTTAGAAAATCTAGATGCCGCGTCACAAATAACATTTGCAATTTATAAAATAATTACGAAGATATAAAGCTTTCAAATTTTTCATAACAAAATTTTAAAAGCTTTATATCTTCGTAATTATATTTTAGGCGACTAGATTTTCTAAACTATTTTTCCATGTATAAAATATAACTTTTATTAATTCCATTTACGCGTATTGTGCGTCAGACTTTTGTATGGGCTGAAACTGCGAATTCTGGCCGCAGTGGGGATTGGTAATGAACTTTAAAAAGGGCGTTCACAAAGGCCAGCGATGGTCTACGTGGCACAGGCTCAACAAGCCTGTCAAGGCCCAATACCCCCCTTAATAATAATGGGCTGAAACCACCTTAAGTGCTAAAGAGTTCTGATTTGAATCTCAGTTACTTTGTAGTAGTAGTAAATGGATGTTTTCGTTCAAAAAGTTGACGCTCTTGTAATAAGGTACTATATCAATACTATAAAACCAATAACCTTAAAGATCATCAGTTCATTAAGAACGGAATACTTATCATTTAACTTATTGGTCGCAATGTTATCAGAAAATTCGCCTACATAAGAAATGTATATAGGGCACAAAAACTCCACCCCAGTTACATACACCGCTTTCATACCACCAAGATTCACGGTACCTAATTATTACCCCCATGTACCACAGATCTCGAATCCGAGTATTAGCTATTGTTGTTGAGTTCTTTCAAGAAAATTTTAAATCGATTCCCTAGCGCTTTCTTCGCTGGGAAACCAATCCCGTCGCACAATAAGCTCCCATACAATGGCCGCTGTTATAGCGCTACGATGACGGGAATCGCGGCTGTGCTTACGGCCTCTTACTCGGAAGGGATTACGCTATTTACGTAGGTACTGAGATTTTTAACGCGTGCCGAGGTTTAAGATTGATGGGGTTTCTTTTACTAGTTTTGTATTGCTTAAGGTGGTTTCAGTCCATACAAAAGTTTGACTCACAATACGTGTAGACGGAAATAATATTTTATATATGGAAAAATAGTTTAGAAAATCTAGTTGCCGTGTCACAAATAACATTTGCATTTAAAATTTTGTATGAAAAATTTCAAAGCTTTATATCTTCGTAATTATTTTATAAATTGCATATGTTATTTGTGACGCGGCATCTAGATTTTCTAAACTATTTTTCCTTATATACAAAGTTACTTATAATTATTAATACCGTCTACGCGTATTGTGCGTCAAAGTTTTGTATAAAATTGACCCCTCTGCAACCACCTTAAATAGGTAGAGGTACATCTTTTGATAGTTGAAAAAATTGCTGTTTCTTACCTATTATATGGTCATATTTTAGAACAGGTAATCTGAGAGTATACGTCATGTACGGTACCTCGTATGATTATCACTTTTATTTGCAAAGTGTGTTATGTTCAAACGCAGAAGCGCGCTACATTTAAACGAAATCCAATTCTATTTTGTTTGAATATGAATTTCTATTTGATGATTTATTTCGTAAATCAATTATAAAGCAAATGAACATATCCTAAAACTAAAATATAACTAGAAGGAAAACGCTATTTAATTCAATTATTTTTTTTAATAACGTCAACCTATGTCAGATTTTCGGGAAAATGGCCATGAAGTTGGATCAGATAGCCTCTTTACAAATAAGCTAAGGTCTTTCGCTTTAAAATATACCTAGAATAAAACTTAGGTAATTCAAAAAATTATTTAAACCCTCTATTTATTTGAGTAACCCCAATACTACAACTCTTAAGTAAATAATGGTTATATTGCAAAAGAGTCCCGTATATCGATATGATTGATGAAAATATCAAACTTTAGAAAATAGTCATTATTCATAGTCAAATATTAATAAACTGACTTTGACTTCATATCAACATTAATAAAACTTTTCAATGTGAAAGTTTCACAAGAAAAGAAAATTAAATACAACGTACCGCTTACAGTATTGTCGTGTCAAAATAGGAAAGATTTTAACAAGGGTAAGTAAGTATTTCAAATTGATCTGGTGAGTCTTCGTCACGGGTCATTTGCAAGGCTCCTGGGATCCCCCCTTTGTATCACTAATGATATTACAAACGCCCGCAATCCGATGGTTTGGATAAGCAAAGTATTATTTTGAATTTATTTGTTTAATTTTAAAGATAATCGCCTTGTTTTCCCGTTTTTCGTTAGATGTAATTGGTCCAATTTATTTGAAAGGTTTGCGTTATTTTTTATGTATTAAATTTACTTAAAAAAATTGTTGAACGGTTTTGAATTGAGATTGGTATAAATTATAGCCCTCCTTTTTCAACGAATGTCATGTAAGTTAAATAAATGAACTCTTGAATCAACAAAGCTGTATGTATTACAGAAAATATTACACCTACTCTAATAAAATAAATAGAATGTGATTTAGAAAATTCTAAAGAAGTTTGAGCTTGGAAGCTTAGAAGGAAAAATCAAATTATAATGCACTTAAATATTCATTCCTTCATCCGAAACCTCGTAACGTCATATACGTTTGTAATCCCAAATCAATAAAGGTATCAGTATTCATCCCTTGAAATCCATTTCGTAATCCAGGAACTTTTTAAACATCTCCCAAATAAGTAAGGAGTTCAAACCGAGCGAAGCGAGTGGACTAGCAAAGCGTGAAGCCGTAACCGAACCCGGATGTCGGAGAACGCTGGAAAAGCTGGAAAGACAGTAGGTACATATTAATTTTCAAAAGAAGATCCTATTTCTTAGTATGGGAAATAGGCTAACAAAAAATCTTAGCGTATAGTTGGCGTATAGTTATGGAACTCATGTCAATTTCTCTCTCATAATCTCTAGATTATAGTGGTAATATTAGTATAGCTAATATTACCACTATAATCTAGAGATTATGGCTCATCTAAACGGAGTGTCGCGTAATCGCAGTTGGCTCACATCTTGTCTTGGTTAAGATATGTTAGTTTTTTATTTTATACACGTATTGCTTTACATGTGCCGTTTTTACAGAAAAAAATAATATTAGCAAAAAAGTCAAAACGGTGCATTTTTTTAAAATATTTATTTCGTAATTTCGTTTGCATTTTTACCTTATCTTTCACCCGATTACTGTAATAAATTAAATTACGTTTTTAGAGTGTAATACCATTAATAAACGTTACCGTTTGTGAGCCTAAAATACATTGACTCCTTTCGTGAACAATTCATACAATGACATTCGTAAACAAGCTTAGCGGCGCCCGGGACTTCGTATGCGCAGACCACACGACTTTAAATACTCTTTATACTCTAAAATACTTTTATTGAATTAACCGATTGCGATAAAATAACAACAACTTTTGAATCCTATCTGAACATCAAAAGTTTATTATAAATTAAATAAACTAGCAGTGAACCATTATCATTCTTAACATTTGTTCGGTAATTCGGTTTGATCATCTGAAGGACATTAAAATTAAAATAAATATTTTGTTCATTGTTTTCTTATGATCAAAAAATCAGGAAACATTTTATTCGTGCGACACGAATAAAATGTTTCCTGATTTTTTCCTGATTCCTGATCTAGAAACCTATATCGATGAGACTGAGTTGTAACAAATCAAACCGTAAAAACTTTTGGCGAAGATTCTCGATAAAACGCCGGAGCCGAACTTGGCTACCGCTGTACTTATTTGTGCTTAATTTGTATGGAAACGAAAGATTGTTTCCCTTCATTGTTCCGATAACTTACATTGTTCAGTTTTATCTTTTGACGACTAGTTTCTGTTCGCTGCTTCGCTTGCTTTGATTTTTGTACATGAAAACAAAAGTTCGGTATTTAACTACTAAGTTAAAAAAAATGTTTCTAAAACCGGCTAAGTGCATGACGGGCCACGCTCAGTAGGCCTCGCATGCTACCCCCGAGAAAACTACAAAAATCGAGATGTGCCTCCATCCTTATTATTTTAGGTATGCTAGAAAGAGCGCGCACGACATTTTTCTTGACTAAACGCTTTGTCGTGGGTGGCATGCTAGCTAGGTTCCGTAGCTGCCCGTCACAATATACGGACTTAAAAGGGGGGCTATTTGTTTTTTTTATGCTACTGTTCAACGGGTAATGGTCTATAAATAGATATACAAATATCTTTATTAGCAAAAGAGAAATTCAGTACGCATGATACAATGGGCCCCGAATGCGGCAAGCCAGAATCTCGGGAATCCTCTACGATTAGTCAAGAAAAAAAATTACAAATTTTAGTACAGAGTGAGCGAAGTTAAATGATTATGAGATTTAGCATTTGAAACAATTTAACAAAGAAATAAAAAAAAAGTACATTTTATAAGTTGGTCGACTATTAACTTGTAAAGCCAGCTGTTATAGTTCTCCTTTTATCTTCGTTATATAATTATGACGGACATGGCGAAACTATAGAGCGGCACCGCTCAGGCGCCGCACCGCGCCGTGTGGTTCGGCTCTAAGGGTTCCTTGTTGGCTACGGAACCCTGAAAAATCAGTTTTTCATACAAATTGCAACTGATTTTTGCCACTTCCGTAACCGGTACGGTTCTGCGGTTCTAGATGGGTAGCAGTACCCCACCTAACAAGCACTGGTACCTAATTAAGGTAAATACACGCCGCGGATGAGAATGCCTTTCCTTTTTAATACATCTGTTTTCTCACTCTAACTATACGTTAGTACAGGTCAGACGTCTGGTACTGGTAGCACACCAGAGCCAATGGTACCGGTTTCCAAAAATACCGGTATTTCAGGGCCTGCGTACATCATAATAAAAACTTGTACCGAGAAAGGCTTTTACCCAATTTTCCACTAAATAACTGAAATGCTAATAAAGAAAGTGGGTAAATTCTTGTAAAATCATGAGTCGGGAACGTTCATAAATCATCCAATGAACGGCAGACGTCTTCGAAATGTATTTTAATGTCATCCGCCAGGTTACAGGTATAAGAGGATATACAAATGGTGTGATTTTTTTGTTATTGTATAATTTGATTAAAATTTTACAAAGGATCAAAATAAAGTCAGATTTGGGTCTACTTTGTATTCATAATAAAGCTTTATTAAATCTCAACACAAACAATTGAAAACCCTAGCTCCTAATCTAGATGCCTGAACACTAAGACATAATGCCTTCCCAAAATATGATTAAATCGAAACAATACATAGAGTACCTACAACCTGCAGACCTTTTTATTAACAAAAGCAGTTCAAACGAACCATACACTAAATAAAACTTGATATTGGCATGCATCAGAACAAATTGCCCGCTATTTTTAATACTCATGGTGTTTTATACTCATGGTTTCTATTCACAAAAATTGTGTCCTGACATGTTTCAATTTGATTTAATTGAATAGGTTTCCTGACATAATTGTAAATTTATTTTCTGTTTATGGTTGATTTTGCGTAAAAGTTCGTGTGACATTTGTTATTTCAGTAGCCAGTAATATTGATTCATACAAAATTTTAAATGCTTTATATCTTCGCAATTATATTATAAATTGCAAATGTTATTTGTGACGCGGCATCTAGATTTTCTAAACTATTTTTCTACATATAAAATATTACTTATATCAATTCCGTCTATGCGTATTGTGCGTCAAACTTTTGTATGGACTGAAACCATCATAAGGATCTCAAATGACTTCATGCTCATTTTTACCTTTATAAGGTTGTATCAAAATTACTGACCAATCCTAAAAGAAATACGGTACTAAGTTTAAATTATGTACAATTCGATACGTTGATGATACGCTTGGAAACTGGTAATAGAACACCATGTATCAACACAGCGTTTTAGGGAATCCGTGCCCGTAAAGCAGAACAAAGGCGGGAGTAATAAAATTTGTAAACGACAGAATGATATGGACGCTTAACCTCGCTTCGTCGCAATGTAATGAAAATTAGGTGATTCGTCTCCCCAAGAAATGTGGTTAGCGAAATATTGGGGAAGGATTTGTAATGAATTTGGTTAAATTATGAGGCATGTACTTACTCTCTTCTTTATTTTTATCAAGAGAAGGTGTACGTTATCGGGAAATATAGTCGTTAGCATAATGTACGAAGAAAAATTCCTAATATTATAAATGGGCCTGAAGATGAACATGTCCAAGACCAAAATCATGTCTCAAAACACCATAGACGTTCCTATTAATAATGTTGCAAATTGTTCCATCGAGTTGGTCGGCAGTTCCCCGCGGGGGTAGTCAGAGATGTTCTGAAGTTTCAGAATATCTCTGACTACCCCCGCGGGGAATATAGTCTTGAGCATATGCTTATGTCAAGTATCCTTTCGAACCTAAGCCTTAGAGATAAAAAACCGGTCTTAGCAAAAAAAATCAGACGCAAAAAAACCACAATGTGAAAGTCATTTGAGTGCACCGTAGCACGTCTACGAGTATCGTAGACTCGTAGCACAAAGCGTAGCCGTAGCTTGGCTGCTTGGCTGTTTGGCCGCCCGCCAGCCTACCTGTTGTGAACGTGTTCTTTAGTTCTCTCGACCTTTGCTAACTGTTGCATGCGCTTTGTTTGGCTTTAAAACTACGTGAAGATAGGTTTTTACTTGTTTTATCATAATCTAGTTATTACTAATAATTAATAATATACAGTGTGTAAAGAAACGTATGAAATTATCTTTTCAACCACATAAAGTATAAGTCAAATATAATTATAATCCATGCGGGGATGCACCCGACGACCTTTTTTATCCCTAAGATCTCATTTTTATACCTTTTTGTTGTTTTCATTTTTACATTTTTTCACTTCTATTATACCAAATTAACTTTATAAATAATAAATAGCATATGCTCACGACTATATTCCCCGAGGGGGTAGTCAGAGATATTCTGAAACCTCAGAACATCCACGTTTCACTAGTAGAACCGAAACTCTGTCCAGTGTGACGGGGAGTGAGCCAATCGCCACTTATAATGGACAGTAGGTACAATACATGCCTCGAAATTGAAGCATGCAGGTTTCCTCACGATGTTTTCCTTCACCGAGAAGCCAATGGTGTTACAAACCGTACATAAATTCCGAAAAACTCATTGGTACGAGTCGGTCGGGGCGGGGATCGAACCATCGCCACCTGCACGGCAGGCAAGGTTAATCGCAACTGGACCACCAAAAAATAAATAAACGAATAAATAAATGGTAAATTTACATTTTACGTAGTTATCCATGTTATCCATTAAGTTTTGTTTTTAAAATCGAGTTTTGCATATTTTTTATTTCATTGAAATTTTATTGATTTAAATTTTATTGATGATTGAATTTCATCGTCATGCTAACAGAATGACCAATTACAGATTTTCATTTACATAATAAAAACTTATTGATCTTTTGTGTTCATAGACGCATGGATTGTTGTAGTAACATTTTTATCCGATTTATTAAAAAAACTTGGTGCAATCACTCACACGCCTATTATTGGCATATAATACAGGGTGTAAGGAAAAGTAAAATTTCCCTTTATTCCCGTAAATTATACTTTTCCTTACTCCATTTATACTATATGCCAATTACAGGCGTACACAACATGCATGCATGTTATGTTGTAGTCTAAACTATTATAAAACTGTAACAGGAAGTTTGTACATTGAAAATATTAACAAAAAAAAAGTTACGATATGGTTTTTAGATATCCGGGATACCTAAAAACCATATCCTATCTTTTTTCATGGAATCTGAGATACCGTATCCCTGATTCCATATCACCAATATTTGGATTTTTTTCTGTCTGTCTGGTTGTTTGTTTGAACGAGCATCACGCAAAAACTACTGAACCGATTTTGATGAAACTTTTTTTGTTTGATAGCTATTATGTGACTTAAAATTTGGTATATAACTTGTGCCGACAAAGTCGCGGGTTAACGCTCGTACTATTATAAAACTGTAACAGAAGATTGTCCGTACATTGAAGATATTAACAAAAAAAAATTATGATATGGTTTTTAGGTATCCCTGATTCCATATCACCAGTTTTTGGATTTTTTGTTTGTCTGTTTGTTTGTTTGTTTGAACGAGCATCACGCAGAAACTACTGAACCGATTTTGATGAAACTTTTTTTGTTCGATAGCTAATGATCTGACTTAAAATCTGGTATATAATTTGTGCGGACAAAGTCGCGGGTTAACGCTAGTAAGTAAATAAAAACGTATCACGAAAGATCTGAATTGAAACCAAAAATAATATTTCCAAATCCCCCAGTCGCTATTATACCAGATTTCGTATAATTTGAGCATTACTCCTAAATCCACTCGTTTACTGAATGTCGTACCTACGAAAAAAAACGTAATTTTTTTTGTTTCACTCTAGGCTTGAGTTTGTTTTCTGTGTTTTAGTAGGTATTCATATGCTGTTTTCATGAGGCTGTGATTAGAACCTGCCTGGCTAGCATGTTACACGTGATACGGCTATATCACGCCTTTTATCTCGTTCGTTCGCGCGCAAATAGAAAGGGAGCGAAGGTGCGATAGCGCTGTATCACGGTGGCATACTACGGCGGCTGGAGTGCTATTTTTGAAATCCACACGTTTTAATCCGTATGCGAATATGATATAAAATCTACGAATTATTTAATTTCACACGTATGACTTTTACGAAGAGTGCTCTGACGCACTCGTCTTATTTGATATTCGTATACGGATTTTACCAATTTACCAGTCAGATTAAAAGTAGCTGAAACGATGACAATGCATGGAGATGTATGGGCGTCAGTCCACCATGCGTCCCAATGCGGATTGGTAGACTTCCCATACGCATCATAATTTCTTTTCATAGTGTGGGAGCAAACCGACCGGAGCACAAAACCATCAGCTCTTCTATACTAAACTGCAATGCCTACTGAACTCAAAATGAAATGAAAATGAAATGAAAAAAATGAAATAAAATGAAATGAAAATGAAATGAAATGTATGCCGCAGCTGATTTTTTTTTCGGTTCGGTTTGCTCCCATGTAAAAGTTGTTCAGTTTGATGGGTAGACTCTTAGTTAAAAAGGATGCTAATGATCTCAATTTCCTGTACAATATGACACATCCTGTTCCAATTTCATATAATTATTGATTACTAGCGTTAACCCGGAACTTTGTCCGCCCAAATTATATACCAGATTTTAAGTCAGATCATTAGCTATCAAACAAAAAAAAGGTTCATCTAAATCGGTTCAGTAGTTTTTGCGTGATGCTCGTTCAAACAATCAAACAAATAGACAGACGGACAAAAAATCCAAAAATTGGTGATATGGTATCAGGGACACCTAAAAACCATATCATAACTTTGTTTTTTTGTTAATATCTTCAATGTACAGACACACTTTCTGTTACAGTTTTATAATAGTTTAGATTAAAATGTTACAGCTACAGCCATGTGCTGATTCAAATCCAATTAAAGATCGAAAAATTAAGTCTCGGGTGGGACTTAAACCCGCAACCTAATAATCCTTAAACTCTCTTATTATTCTCGAGTACATCTACTCGAAATATACTGACTCTCATGAATGATAAGATATCTTTTTTCTCTATTACAAGTTTTAGTGTCGCTCCCAGACTATCTGGCGTCGAGCCAGCGCAACCTGTTGACTTGAACACGAATAAATTACTTATTTAACCGACTTGAAATAAAATGTACGTACTTGAAAAGTGTCTTTGAAAGTGAATCAGACGAAAACTGATCTGAAAACATTGATATCTTATATACAGGATCATAGAACAACTTTCGTTATGGGACCACCAGGGTGAAGCCAAACGAACGTAATTTTGAGAGTTGCTAGTCGCGTATTTTGAGTCCGTTTCATATAAAATCCGGGAATGCATTGTCTATGACCTCAGCCTTTATATGAAACGGACTCAAAATACACGACACATAACTCACAAAATTACGCTCGTTTGATTTCACCCTTAAACGCGCGAAAAAAATATCAGCTGTCCCATAAATTTGGGTCACTCGACCCAACAAAGTTGCAAACTCGGTTTGCAGTTTTATATGAAACTGCTGATTTTTTTGGCCGATTTCGATGATGGTTCCGTAGACATCATTGTTTAGTTTGATGGTCTGATCCTGATCATCCCCTTAAAAACCCGTAACTAGATAAACGATCAACGGTCCAAAAATCGAAGCCAAAAAGCTCCTAAAGAGCTCTTTTGCCAACTATCGGACAATACGAAAAAAACATACTAAATCCGATAAAGTTTTTTAATCAAATACAACGAATTAGTGTCATCCAACAGCATGCATACTTGATTTGTGCGGATTATTGTGTCCAGCAGTGGACGTCCATCGGCTGAGATGATGATTGTTTCCATTCGAACAAAAATTCATCAGTTCTGTTACACATGTTAACTGCAAAAAGTTTGCTGTGACAAGATTCTATGCCCTACAGTTAAAATTGATTGACACTCCCCTGGCTTGCTACATACAATCACATATGTCAATATCTTTTGCTGTAATTGTTAAATATTAAATACTTAGCCACATACACGGTACATACTTACAACCAGAAGCCTTATTTTACGCGTTAAAATATTACCCTCTTAGATTC
Organism: Agonopterix arenella; assembly: GCA_927399405.1. Taxonomy (NCBI): domain Eukaryota; kingdom Metazoa; phylum Arthropoda; class Insecta; order Lepidoptera; family Depressariidae; genus Agonopterix; species Agonopterix arenella. The sequence continues at coordinate 12,638,287 of OV656695.1, read as the reverse complement.
GCCGTAGATGGGTAAAAATTACGTCGTAGACTGACGTTATGGCTGAATTTGGCTTGTTTTATATTCTCAAGCACCGTAAAAAAAATTCAATAGAAAAATATTTTATAATGCATCATATTAAATTTTGTTCCTTCTTTGCAGGTAAATATTTCAGAGCCTTGTAAAATGAGACATCGTCGTTATTGAAGTTTTCGGCCGATGTCGGTAAGTACAATCCACTTTTATTATATCGGTAACTTTCCTAAATTGATACTTAAGAAGAAATGAGCTAAAGTAGCTTACAAAATGTTTAAGTTAATAATAAAAAATCTCCTTACTTGCCTGTTCTAGCACCTATATTACAATATTACGTTATTTTGACTAAAATATGCGCTACGAAAAATGTTCGCAACGTTGTGTAATTCCGAAAATTCTAATTAGGAGGGCAGCTGTTCTGTTTTTTTTTTTAATTTTGTCGTCGAACTGCGTCGTCAGATGACGCGTTCAGCCTCGGACCCTTAAAGGAAATAACAACAAAGTTTCGACAGAATCCGCTCTATCTCCTGTCAAACATTCATTTAATAATTTGTTTGAGGCTTGAACACCAATTATTCAAAAGTTCCGTGGTTCTACTGTAACAGATACCGCACTCTTCCAATTTCGCGCGTTTTTTCGAAGTTTGGACTTGGCGCTTCAGGAACATGAACTAAAAATAAAATGCGCTTTAGGTCAATGCGCGACAGCCTGTATCGCGTGCAATAGGCGGTGCCGTAGGCAGGGGTGTAACTCCAAATATTGCGCCCCTGGGCAAATATATATATTTGGCCGCCCCTCATAAATGAAACTTGCCGGCGGGCTTGCCTTGTAGCCAAGATTTGTGCCACCAAAGATTCTACGGTTTTAAAGATATTTCAAAAGAGTTGTCGGCAATAACATGTCAGTATTATTACCGTGAGTTCCATCCAAACCCGTAGCGAGAATGTGTAATTTTTATATATTTTAATTTCGTAATTTTTCGGCAACACGACTTGACTTGACTTGGATGTGCAAGAACTCTGTCAGTCTATGTTTGCAATATAATTAATAAACATTAAATCCAGAGTAGACGAAGCGAACTTGGCTATGATCAGAAGAAACAGAAACTAGAGCGAGTGAAGCGAGCTAGGAATTTCTCAGCACTATGACTTGGCTGTGATTGTATTGGTCTTTGTAAGAATATAAAATAAAAACCATGGCGAGCGATGGGAGCTCGAAATTTTTCCACAATAATGACCTTGGTTCTGACCAGAAAACCGTTGGTCTTCTATGGTTACTTCTATTTTTGTAATCCTCCCTATGTGTACAGCCCAGCAGCCCCCCCCCCCCCCCCCCTAAACTGGCCGCCCTTTTAGCACTTGCCCATTTTGCCTTTAGGAGAATGCGCCCCTGCCGTAGGTACTTATCGCAGCTGTCAAACGTGAGTGACAGTGCACTGACTTGAATATTTCTTTCTTACCCAAACAAGTTAATAATGTAGCAGGTGTATCGAACTGTCGAACAAGTTTTGTAATTTCCACCCATTTCATTCGAATATACCATTTGAAGAGGTATATTATTTTTTGATTCGCTAGATGGATGGCACACGAAATGAAATAAAAATAAATATTAAACTGGATATTTAAATTTAAAATATTGACATAGCTCCCATTGCGCGCATTCGATTACCGGTTTTCAATTCGTTAACACAGCTGAAGCTTGCCTGAGGGCTTGCAGGAAAACATACAGTTCATAATTTACGAGATTCGCGAGGGGAAACAATATACGAAACAAAACGAATAATGAAAACAATTTCACATCAGATATTATAATCGAATAAAAATATGCGATCCGGGATTCTTACTGATTTGTGACGTTGCACTTTATAGTAATTTTGCATGCGTATACCAATGAGTTCTAACATATGTACGTTATACCGACTGCTCTCAAACGGTGAAGGAAAAGATCGTCAGTAAACCTGCATACGCTTAAGAAGAAATTCTGATGCGTATGTGAAGTCTATCAATCTGCTTAGGGCATGCGTGGTGGACTGAGACGCTAATATACCCTGTGCCCAGCTGTAGGACGTAAATAGGATGATATTGGTTAATTTTCTCTTAATTAATGAATAACTGGAATGCCAGTTATTCTTGTCTGTGCAAGGTTATTGAGGTATATGTGAGGTAACCCTTCTTGAGCTCTGTGCCCTTGTATTGGAACGTATACAGGGTGTAATGATAACCCTCAGACTGCAGACTGAAAGGGTGAAGTCAGACCATCAAACTGATCAAGTTTCACTATGGACCTACCTCAGGCAACGTGAAAAAAACAGCTGTCCCATACATTTGAGTCGGGTAGGTACAGCAGTTTTGTATGAAATAGCTGATTTTTTTCGCGCTTCCTGAGGTCGGTAAAATTGGTCAGTTTGATGGTCTGAATTCACCATTTCATCATCATCATAATAATCGGGAGAAAAAGTATCATTAACCTTTAAACCACGTAATCTACCCATCAAACTGAACAATTTTTACTATGCGAGCAAACCTGTCAGAACAAAACGAATCTGCTGTTCCATACGTTTGAGTCGAGTAGGCATTGCAGTTTAGTATGGAACAGCAGATTTTTTTTTGATCCCATAGTATAAGTTATTCAGTTTGATGGGTAGAGTGTGGTTTAAAGGTTAATGATATTTTTCCTTACACCCTGTATAGGCAGAAATGACGATAGTAATTTTACTTATAATATCTTTTCATGATTAATTAACGTACAGACCCGTTTTATTTATATCTCGCCGGCTCATTGAATTAATCTCCAATGTCCCAAAAGTAGGTAGAGTCGGTTTAAAAGAGACTCATATCTTGTTAATTAAATCTGAACAGTGGGGCGCCTCTAGGCGGGGAGGTTCTTAGCCTGCTTTGTAATTTCTACCGAATTTCTGAAAAGCAAGCTTCAATTTAAAGTTGACTTGAGGGGCGTTTTATAAATATTAATGTTTACTTGGGTTACATAATATTTATAAGACAAAATACTTTCTGGGTTGGTTTTTTAAATATGCTACCTGAATGTGCAGTGGAGGTCTTGCTCGGAACATAATTATTTAGAAGCCACACACAGTAACAGATTTTTTTTTCTGTCGTATATCGGAATTTTAGGCGGAGGGCTTTTCTCCTTTTTGACTAGTAGTTGGGCTTGTAAAGAACCAGCTTTCTCATCATCATCAGCCTATTACCGTCCACTGCCGAACATAGGCCTCTCCAAAGGCGCGCCACAAAACGTCCTCGGCCTTCCTCATCCAGTCGCTCCCCGCTACTTTTTTTAGGTCGTCGGTCCAGCGAGCAGCAGGAAGTCCCATACTACGCCTACCAGTTCGCGGTCTCCACCCCACCAGCTTTCAAAAATTGTGGATGTTAGTGCTGAGAAATTTACTTTTTTTTTTCAAAAACTATGCATGTCCAGCGAGAAAACCCCTATGCAATCACTAATATTTGTATGTTATTTAATGACAATGATTATTGATATATGATATAGATTGTTAAAACTAGTGAAACAATACTCTTATATATTTTAAATGTTGAAATATTGATAGGTACCTACTTCTTATTTTATTTTAAAACTGCATCTCCACAACGTTTACGTAATTCGCAAAACGCGAAAACATCTCAACTAAATTCTTGGAAAAACATCGCAATTTCCCTACTTACTATTCACAAACACATAAGGGTCTCTTTGTGAAAAGTAAATTGTATGAGCTCTCCGTCAAAAAGGAAGATAGAATAAAGAATCACATGTAACAAAGCATAGGAGGAACTGAATTAAAATCCCTTTTGTTGGACGGTCAGCTAATGCTAATACCGTCTAAAGAATGTGATGGATCGGTTACGTGATAATAATGTGATTAAAATGTGTTATATTGAGGATTTTGAGGGAACAATGGGGTTTGAGAAGAGATTTTCGTTTGGATTTTTATGTTGAATTCTATTTTACAGGCAGTATTACTCATATTCCAGTGTAGAAATTTGAAACACGTAGGTTAAAAAAAATCTTGTAATATTACAATTACTTGTACTATTATATTACAAGATTATTATATTTCATTATATTACGATTTTTTACCGTGTCGAAATTTTCAGGGTGGTTCAGACCATCAAACTGAAATAGCAAAATGAAAATTAGCTGTTCCATACTAAACTGCGTTGCCTACTCAACTCAAGTGTATGAGACAGCTGATTTTTTTTTTGCATTTTCATGTATGTTGTTGTTCAGTTTGATGGTCTGAAATATCCCTGAAAATATCTAAACTGTAAAAAAATCATGCGATATAATAATGATTTACGTGTACACAAAAATGATTCATAATATGAACCTTCATTTCAAACTTTTTTAACAAATTTTTTAATCGAATTCGAATGGAAAATTATATAGGTATGAGCTACGAATAAGAATAACTAAAGAAAAGGGTATAGAGTTTATTTACTTACCATATTTATTTTATCTGAAAATCGGAAATTAACCATATCGATTTTATATTAAAAACTTAATTATAACATGTCATTCTCTGTGGCGCAAATTGTTAACTCATTGATTTTACGATCTCGTAAAATGCATTAATGGTATTTTTTTCACTTAAAGTGTACGTCGAAATTAATTTATTATTTGATGTTTAAATATTGTGCTGTTTCAAGTTAATTTATTTGCTTACTTAATTGTGGATATCGTCGCAAGTTACAAGCGGATATTTTATATCATAAATTCTTTGGAAGACACCGTTTATATTAAAACATGGTTCGGCATGATTGAACTTATGTAGAAAATACTTGTTACATTTGTTACCTTCACATAAAATAGTGCGTTAAATTGTGCCGCGCTGCAGCCGTCCCGCTCGTAGCATTGCTTGACGCGGACTATTCAAAGAATACCCAATTGGGTCTTTTTCGAGTCATCACATTGCGCGCGCTAGTAACATACTATCTGCTTCTTTTTTGGTATCATTGTTTCCACAAAAACAATCATATTAATTAACAATGTAATTTCTTTAAAACCATGCTGGAAGGGACGATAGAGGGAAAGAGAGGCAGAGGAAGACCTAGACAGAGTTATCTGGCCCAAGTGAAGGAAAAGGTTGATGTCGTATCGTATCAAAAACTCAAGAGACTAGCGGAAAGGAGACAGGATTGGCGAAAACTCCACCGACAAGAGCGTAGCTCTTAAATAAGATGATGATAATAATTTAAAATGTTTTATCTATTAACAAATCTATTCAAAATAATACTTATTTATGATTTGTAGCATAGCATATATGCTCACGACTATATTCTCCGAGGGGGTAGTCAGAGATATTCTGAAAGTTCAGAACATCCACGTTTCACTAGTAGTACCGAAACTCTGTCCAGTGTGACGGGGAGTGAGCCCGTCGCCACTTGTAATGGACAGTAGGTACAATACATGCCTCGATATTGAAGCATGCAGGTTTCCTCACGATGTTTTCCTATGTTCCTGTGTTTATGATAAAAACCGCTTTTTGCCCAAATCTTGCGTTCTGTGAGCCAGAACCGCAAAAAGAGGGCGGGTGCGGGGCGGTTGCCGTTGTTTGGCTGCCCGCATGTTGCCCACCACAGTCCTTCGTACCTCACTTGCGTATTGTGTATGAATAACATTTCATTCAAAATTAAGGATAAAACGTTTATGTTTTCAGAAGAATCGTATTTGCAGGCAAACGAATAATAATAATAATAATAATAATAATAATAATAATAGTGCGGAAGATTGCTGCTGGATGGCCCAGGGTGGTAAAATATTCGTAGGTCGTTAACGGTCCATTCAGGGTGAGGGCAACACTCTGTCTTAATCTTGCCTTCCGTCCTGTATAAGGCTCTACAGATGGTGACTTGTATATCCTCATTAAAAAAAACGTAACATGGAAGATTCATCAAAACAAATAAAAAGGTATAACTTAAGGTCGCAAACTAGGGGGCGTAGAGGCACACCTGGAGCTGGCGCCGGGTGTTCCAGTACGCGAGTCGCCAGTGACGAAGAGCTGAGCAGACGGGCTCCCTTTGGGAATGTGCCCGAACAAACTACTGCCGATACGGATATCGTTTTTCATCCCTCATCACCCACATCATCAATATATAGCCTTTTCCAATCACCCAGCTCTTCGCCTAATTCTTTCGAAATTCAAAACTATCATCATTCTTCATCTTCATCATCTCCAGTGTCAGTGGATGTTGTACAGGAGGCAAGCGCCGACAATCCTGCACCCACCTCTGACTCAAAAAGCGCACGTATGAAATGGTCTAAAGAAATGAATATTTTCATAATGGGCACTTATTTCATTACTTCTAAACTTGAAACAGAACCTAGAACATATTTGACACCACTCTTCAATAAATTCACCGAACAGTTTCCAGAAATGGAGGTTAGCAGACAAAGGGTAGGAGACCAACGTAGAGCTATAGTACGGAATAATTTGTTAAGCATTAAAGAAATTAGTGAAATTCGACAGGAGGCAGAACATTTTCTACAAACAAACCATCACACTAGCATTAACACACAAAACACTCAAGTTTTAGGCCAAAGAATGAGGTGGACCAACGAATTTAACGAAACAATTATACGAAGCTATTACAAAATAACAAATTTAGAAACAAATAGATCAGCCTATAGGAAACCATTATTCGAATCAGTTATTTCTCAACACCCACAATTGTCACACGTTTCAGAACAAAGAGTATCAGACCAGCTTAGGGTTATAATAAACAACAAAATGATACGTGAGGAAAGACTACAGCAAATAAGAAATGAAGTTGCAAGTGAACTGCAGATAAGGGACCATAGCTTAACAAACTTAACACTTACATGTAATGACACTGAAACATATTACTCCATCACCCAAAGCTCTACACAATATCACCACTCACCAATCGTCAGTCAATATATGTCACAACACAGTGAAGAACCTTCTGAACCCGCACGACGAGATCCTCAACAACTGCCTGAAAAAATAATTGAAATCGAAGAAACTTTTCTAAAAGCCGTTGAAGACTTCAAAAACATTGACCCAACACAGAGACCTTATATTCCAAAACAAAAGTTATCAAAAAGACTGGCATCTGTCACGTCTTTAATAAACACCAAAATACTACCAAAGCACCTCTCACATGAAAGTGACTACCCAATTACACAAACTGCTCTGTACTGTGCAGCTTTCACGGCTGCAACACATAATGGATCAAAAATACGAGACACACAAATTAACAGGACACACACCGAACACATACCACGCTGACAAAGAAGACTACAAGATAGAATAGATGATTTACGCGTGAAAATTGGACGACTTACCGAATACATCAAGGGAAACACTAGTCAAACTTTAAAGAAACATATAGATAAAATAATAGAAAATTATAAAATACATTCTCAGCATGGATCAGAAAACACAGAACTTATACATTTCTTAGATACCCTAAAACAAAAACTCAACGCACTTGCAAGCCGCCTACGCAGATATAAATTAACAACTTTGAGGAAAACACAAAACAAACAGTTTCACAATAACGAGAGGAGTTTTTATAGAACGTTAACACAAAGCCATACAAATGGGAGAAGTAACAATACCATACAAACACCTTCATCTAATGAGTTACAAGAATTTTGGTCAAATATATGGTCGATCCCAGTCGAACATGCAGAGAACGAGTGGTTACATGTTGGTGGTGAAGATGATTTGTTAACGAACGTTCAAGAAATGCCATTTGAAAGTATAAGCTTAGATCTTCTGAAATTCTGCATAGCAAAGACACACAACTGGAAAGCTACTGGATCTGATAAAATTCACAATTACTGGTACAAAAAACTCACGTTCATGCATTCTCTATTACACACTCACATAAACAACTTCATCCAATCACCAAACACAATACCTCAATACATTACTAAAGGTACAACATACATGCTACCTAAAGATCAGAATGACACACAAAATCCAGCCAAATATCGCCCTATCACTTGTTTACAGAATATTTATAAAATAATTACATCTTGCATCAGCGAGCTTATCTACAGACATACAGACACCAACAAAATACTAGCCGAACAACAAAAAGGATGCCGCAAAAACAGTCAAGGTTGCAAAGAACAACTCACCATAGATGCTATAGCGTCAAAACAAGCACTAACGAAGAAGAGAAACATCTACACTATGTACATTGACTACAAAAAGGCTTATGACTCCGTACCACATTCTTGGCTCATCTACGTTTTAGAAAAATACAAAATTAATTCAACACTGATAAACTTCTTGGAAAAAGTAATGCTGAACTGGAGCACGGTCTTAAAGTTAAATGATGTAGAAACTGAAGCTATACAGATCCGTAGAGGTATCTTTCAGGGAGATGCTCTCAGCCCATTATGGTTTTGCTTAGCACTCAATCCTCTGTCAAAGTTACTCGACAATAGTAATAATGGTTTCAAGATCAAATACAATAGCACACACTACACACTTTCACACCTAATGTACATGGACGACATAAAACTGTATGGCAGTAACCTTAAAGAAATCCTCGAACTAGCAGACATCACGCAAGCATTCTCGTCAGACATTCTAATGGAATTTGGTATAGATAAATGCAAGATACAATCCGTCCGTGGAGGGAAAATAGAACACAACACATACCAACTAGATAGTGGCGAACAGATTGACCCTGTAGACAACATTACCGGTTACAAATACTTAGGATACCAGCAGTCAAGACAGATACATCAGAAGGAAACAAAAAATACTTTAACACAGAAGTTCAAGTCAAGAATACACAAAATATTAAATACACACCTGAATGCTCGAAACACTATCAAAGCGATCAATACTTATGCTATCCCTATTCTCACTTATTCCTTTGGAATAATACAATGGTCACAAACAGATCTCCTAAAACACCAACGAACCATCAACACTTTGATGACAAAGTACAGGAAGCATCACCCACGGTCATGTACACAAAGATTGACACTACCAAGAAGCGAAGGAGGAAGAGGGCTCACCGATATACAGAACCTACACAATAAACAAATCACTACACTAAGATCATTCTTTCATACACAAGAACAGCGTTCACTCTTACATAAATCTATCACACTAGCCGATCACAAATTCACTCCACTAAATCTCAAAGAACATTCCACACTTCCGAACGAGAAAATAACAGAACCACAACAAAAATTTGAAGCATGGTTGCAGAAATCACTTCATGGCCGGCACCGACGTGACTTGATGAACCCAAGTGTTGACAAAGAAGCGTCGAATGCGTGGTTAAAGCAAGGCGAACTCTTTTCTGAAACCGAAGGGTTTATGATAGCCATACAGGATCAGATAATGGACACAAAAAATTACCGCAAATATATAATCCGCGACAACACACTACATTCAGATCTATGTCGTCACTGCCGCAGTAGCTCTGAAACAATACAACATATCACAGGAGCATGCAGGGCGATCACCCAAACAGACTACAAGCACCGACATGACCAAGTTGCAGCAATTATTCATCAATACCTAGCTCTCAAATATAAACTCATCACTGAAAAAACTGCTTACTACAAATACAAACCTCAATTAGTTATCGACACTAACGATTACAAGCTATACTGGGACAGAACCATCATAACAGACAAAACCATACATCACAACCGACCCGATATAACCCTTCATGACAAAATAAACAAAACTGTTTATCTTATTGACATAGCGGTTCCAAATACACACAACATTTCATCCACACATACAGACAAATTAACCAAATACACAGACTTAACAATAGAATTAAAAACACAATGGAGGGTGCAAACTGTAAAAACAGTACCAATTATAGTTTCAGCCACAGGGGTTATACCTCAAACACTACACACCAGTCTTAACATATTACACATACACCCACTCACATACAGACTTCTTCAGAAAGCTGCGATTTTGAACACGTGCAGAATTGTTCGAAAATTTTTATCCATCGACGCATAACACACTTAATTTATCAGCTCACGAATCCAAACTACACTTCAGACCACAACCAGCTTCCCACTATCGTTTGGCCAAAAGCCCGCGATACTGGAAACTACCCCAGGAACAACTGGGAGAAAGAAAAAACAAAACAAAAAAAAAATAATAATAATATATCTTTATTTCAGAACCAGGTTCCATATTACATTACATTTATATTTATATTTACATTTACATTTTAGCATTCCACATTTTACATTTTTACAATTTTGATTTTAAATTCAACATTATCAGGTACAGAATAATATACAATTTATTACATATGTGCAACGCAAGCCTGTACATATCACAAAAAGTAAATCGCAAATACCCATTAGATTTAAATTTACAAAAATTAAAAAAAAAATGGAGACACATAATGAAATGTGATTGGATGTCATCTACCAACAGTCAAGCAGCCAGTTCAAGCCAAAATTTGTACAATGATGTCGTATGGAGTCTGCTGTGAAGTTCCCTAATAATTGTATTCGCAATCGCCTATTGTAATAAAACCTTTAGTTGGTAACTACACGTAACTACATGGAACATACCTTGTGATTTCTCACAAAATCATTATGTTTATAAGCGTAGGTATTCGAGGCCGAAGATTCATGCTTGACAAAATTTGCTTGCTTTTTCTCTAAAAACAAAGTCGATATCCTCGTTTGTCCTTATGTCCGTTTCTCCGCTTACTTCTTTTAAACAACGCAACGGATTTTTATACGGTTTTCACTGTCATTTAGATAATTTCTTCCGGCAGGGTTTACTCGGGGAAAGCTGGGGCAGGTCGCTAGTTTGGAATAAATCATCCGATTTAGTCCGAAATGTGAAAGAGCCGGCCAAAAAAATAATAATGCGATATTCTATTAGGACTTGTCTGTCTAAATATTTATTATTATAGCACCGAAGCTTTATGTCCATTGTCCTTGGTTTTATATGGGTTCGAGACCTGCGATACGATGAAATTAGCTAAGGCTATTCTGTTAGAACTTTTCCGTTTATGAAACGCGGATGTTGTATTTTCTAAGAGTAAAAGCATTAAATTATATTACTACTAAAAGTAATATTAGAATGTCATCTTTATTAAAAAGAGGTGTCGAAAAGTTTCTAAAATTAAGAAAAAAAACCTCTTCAAAAATCCTCGATCTATCATTAGTCTTCATCTTGTAACTCATGAGTACAAAATGTTGCGACAAGCGACATAAGAGATAAGGTGGGCATTTCAATACGTGAATAGACAGACACCCCTCTCCGTTGGGATTACTATCCTCTTAATAAAAAGCCTACTAAAACTACAGACAACACTTGACAAATCAAAACAAAGTAGTTACCGCATAAAAGGCAAACATTAAACAAGCCTACCGGTGACATACTCCGACGTTTCACATTTCAGAAATTAAGGTTCTGAATCCTAAATGAACAATAGTGAATAAGGGTCTTATGTATTCAACGTGGGTGCTTATTTTAATTTTGACATTGTAATTTCGATTAAAATTAGGGTAGAGTACGACTAGAACTAGATACTGCAACTGAAACCGAAACGGAATATTTCGTTCATCTGCATTTTTATACTCACTAAATACACCACCATTTTTTATCCAGAAAGGTGTATTCAACTATTCAGATAATGAAATTGAACAACTTTGCCTGAAGAACATGGATCGAAAATGAGAAAAATTGTTGGACCTTCCATTCAAAAGTCAGCCGATCGATTTTCTATGGAAGGTCCAAAAAATATTCTTCTAAAATTTTTCTGTTGTATCAAAACAATTGGTGTAAAAAGCCTATAATTTGCTATTAGTTACAGGGCATTCTAAATTATGTATTCATATACCTACCTAGCTCCTATGTTTGAAAGTTTGTTTGACACTGGTAGTAAATAATAGTTAATACAGAGAGGCAGAGGCAGAAGCAGAGGACCTAGACAGAGTTATCTAGCCCAAGTGAAGGAAAAGGTTGATGTCGTGTCCTACCGAAAAGCAAAAACTCAAGACACTAGCGGAAAAGAGAAAGAATGAATTAGAACGCTGTGTGATAATTGAAGTGCAAAATGTAAATTAATTTGTACTATTTGTAAGATCTATATATTTAGTTTGTTTACTATGCCAAATAAAAATGTATCTATGATAACGTGGATGGAAGATTGTATGTATGAGAATTTAGAAATAATCACCTCAGCATGGGATGATAAAAAGATATTGGAACTCAGTCAATTTAAATAAAATAGATTGCTTTGATGAAAGTGTGGAGATATTTATATAGCCTAGAGATTAACACATAATACAATTGATCAATTTGCTGGTCCACACGAAGCGAAGTCACGAAAGTTTTATTTGAACTTTGTAAGTCTTAGAGCCTAGATTCATTAAAGTAAAAATACCAAAGAACTATCAACATTTTGAGTCCGTGTGGTTTTTAATTTAAACAAAGTGCAGGTACGTAAAGCTGATTAATTTTGTACTAAACGAAAAACTGTATGTCTTAGTTTCGGTTAGCAGAAACTCTTATTCTGTGCAGAAACAGACCAAAACCGAAACAGAACCTTCGGTCAGACTCTACATTAAAGTTCGTACGGGCCCTGAGGCAAGACAGGTACAAAGGGATGGAGGTCTATTATTGAAAAAGGGGTGTTCAAAGCCAACCCATACGTACGTAGTCCTTTTTCTATTTCTGTTTTTACAGGTGTTTTTTGAGCTCCCATTCGGAGCGATGTAAAGTTATTGCAGTGTATAGACGCTGGTTCAATAACTCTGTTTTAAAATGGTATGTATATAGGAGTTCGGCATTGTCGAAGTTTTCCTTTCAAACGTTTTGTTTTCGTGTTTTGTTTGAGTTGATTTTTAAAAAGTCCTATTTTATTTCGTAAAAGCAAATACAGTATGCCTGTGCTTGTTATATTACGATGAATTATGCATTTTTTAATTATGAAAGCCTTGCTGCGAGTATCGTTTTTGAAATGTAATTAAACCTGTCCCGTGGAACTAAAAGGTATTTAAATGAATCTTTTACATTTTCGATGTCAATAAATAAATGTGAAAAGACACATTCACCGTGAAATGTATGAAACGTTTGGTACTTGTTATAGAGAATTGGAAAACTGCCCCGCGCCGGTTACATAAATACAAAACACCCGCAGGCTGTATGTCTTGGTATAGATCATGAGATTAAGCGAATGTATTCAAATAAGTATAGTAAAGCCGGACCAGAAAAATAAAAACCTCGCCACGTTGCGGAAAATCATTGGAACTAATTTTTGTAGGTACTTGGAACACTGACATTAAAGGTTATAGTCGATCACAGCGCCCGTAAACCAGGTTTCTTATTAATCTGTCAGGCTTTAATATATATTTTTTTTAATACTTCTGTCTGTCACCTTTAGTGAGTTATAAAATAATGCAGAAAATTTAGAATGGTAGGTATGTAAGTTACAGCCAGTAGAATCACATTACACACTAAAACTCTCCTTTCAATGAGGGAATGGGTCTATGGAGGTGCTATTGGGAATGTTCCTCCATTGAAAAGGGAAGATCTTCCACCAGGCTATGTGTGAAGCTTGGGGACCGGCCGTGGTCCGACAGTTCTTAGTTGGACCTTGTATATGTATCGAATCTCTGTGATTATTTCTCTTTCGCGATGTATGTCATGCATTCGAATGTGAACCTTATTTACTAGTTACGTTTTGGTTATGAGTTACGTATTCACAGTGAACGTTATCTATGTATGGAGCATATTTCCGAGAGCAACGGTATCGCTATCTGTTGGCATCTTTGCTATAACGTGTAGGTGCTGACATCTGTAGCAATTCCCCACAGGTCATACTCCACCAAACTGCGACAAAGTGACAAACCAAAAAAAAAATTCGCGCCCTCTTTTTTGCATGCGCAAATTAACAAACGGAGAGCGTCGCTGGCTCGTTGTGCAGAGGTGTAGAAACCCAATTATGGGGGTCCGGGTTTGAATCCGCACGGACGACATGCCATGTACCAATGAGTTTTTCTAACTTATGTACGTATCGACTGCTCTCAAACGATGAAGGTAAACATTGTGAGGAAACCTGCATACACTGAAGAAGAAATTCTGATGTGTATGTGAAGTCTACCAATCCGCATTGGGCACGCGTGGTGGACTAATGCCCATACACCCTCCCTGAGGGTAGGCTTGTGCCCTGAAGTGGGACGTTTATAAGCTGATGGCGATAGTAGCATAGACAGAGGCACTTTTTGATGTTTCTCGTTTTTTCAGAAGTGGCATGTTAGGCTACAGGATAGAGCGAAGTGGGGGTAAGAAAAAAGAAGACCAGACCGCTACTCAGCGGAACAGTACCATAGTGTTATAAAAACTAATAGCGGTAAAGGTCGCGGCGTGTTCATGCTCTCGCGGTATGCGAGGGACGGGCGAACTCTAATTAAATTCGCTTTGCGGCACTTCCCAGCCCCCGCACACCGCGCTCGATTGACCTGTCGCGACCGCTGAGCTTCACCACCATTAGTTTTAATTACACTATGTCAGCACCCTCTCCAAGCAAACTGAAACAAAACAGGTGGAGATAACATTGCTTTGAGCTTGTGTTTGAGGAGCGTAGTTCAAAGAAAACGTTGTTGCTAAATGTTAGTAACGTTGGATTAGTTCCTCTTCGATCGTCTTTGATACTCGTGACGTACGTAGGTACATCGCATTTTTAGGGTTCTGTAGACATATACAAGGAACCCTTGTAGTCCGTCCATTCTGTCTATTTGTCTGAGTGACCCTCACATACAACGAAAAAGGGGTCGAAAAAAATCGTTTACCTACCCCAACGTGTGAGGTTCCATTAGATAGGTCTTATGAAATGAAACAAAACTGAAAACAAAATTCCGGATTATGCTATTTTATTTGAATAATACTTCTATTTCGAGATATTTACGCTTAAAGGAAAAAAAAAATTAAAACACCCTTAAAAATCTGAAAACATTCAAGCGCTGTTTGAGAAAAGGCTCTAAAACCCTTTTCCAACACAGATTTTGCGTTTACGACATTTCGCGTTGGGGCACTTTGCGTTTAGGACATTGATGATGATTTTAGACATTTCGCGTTGATAAATTAGGACGTTTTGGGGCTTTGTCATCACTACAAATAATAAAATCGTAAACGCAAATTCGTTTGAACGCTCATCACGCAAAAACAACTGAACGGATTTGAATGAAATTTGGCACACAGGTAGAATATGATCTGGATCAACTCATTTGTTCACTCACTCGTTCTTTATAAGTAAAGAGTAGTCTATACTAAATGTATGAAATCAAAAAATCTTATGTAATCACTGTACCTACGTTTCCCATAATATAGTCTGTATTGTGACTACAATATCTTTGCTGTAGTAATCGCCACATCATCATCATTTGCACCACCCCGCTTACACGGCCATTGGGTTTTGTATTTCTCTGTGCAACAGAATAAATAAATACTATTAATACGTGAAATGTTCATCCAATTTATATCCCGTATCTGCAATGACGGAGAAATATTATAAAAAACGCAAGCCTCGTTACGCCGAGTATTGAATTCAAAAGATACGTAAAGGTCCTGAAAAGCCTGTTAGGGGTTGTTGTGATTCATAATTACAGTTCAATTATTATTTTTATTTTCCTTTTAAAACCACATTTTATACCTTTTCTGTTCAGAATGTCTTGATTTTGTCAGTTTTTAACCGACTTCAAAAAAGGAGGAGGTTTCTCAATTCGAACGTATATATATTTTTATTTTTTTTTATGTGCGTTCGCGGGTAACTTCGTTGTTTATGAACCGATTTTGTTGATTCTTTTTTTGTTGGAAAGAAAATATTCCAAGGGTGGTGCCATGATAAGGAAACCATGATCTGATGATGGCATCCCAGAGAAATCGAGGGGAACCTTTGAAAATCGTAGTGCCGGCTAGTGCGTTTGTTACTTTAAAGCACTACTATTAAGTTGAACTAATGGATTCACCACTGAAAATTGTGAAATAAACAAAATTTTTACAAAAAATTAAAACCGCCTTCAAAAAAACTAAAAAGTTAAAATGGCCTTTAGTGGGTAAAGTAGGCCATATTTTAGTCGTTCGTACGTACGTAATAGGTAACAAAATATCTTCAAATCTTTTAGACCATCGAAATTGAAAGATAGGGCATAATATTTTCCACATTTCCGCAGTAAATTTTATTTGTGATCGAAAGTCAATAGTTCTTTGTTATCCGTTACGTTGATAGATTAGGTCTCAAACAAAGTTTCTGGAAAAATAAGAAATACGTGCCTCGAAAATTTTCACGGTAAATGGTTTTGTCTTTTATTTTTCGAAGAGGAAAAATGTGGCCAATTATTTGTGACTTTTATTTTCACAACATTTCGACGATACATTTTGATGTTTATTTATACATAAAAAATAAAAACATTTTCTGTACAAGTTTATGTAAACCTTATGAAAACTCATATTTCCAAAACTGTAACCCCAATAACGTTAAAAATGAGCTCTCAAATACCAAGAAAATTGTTTTTCCTCCCAAACAACACCGGCCCGATACATCGGCAAAATGAAAAGTTTCCCCATCAGCCCACTGACACATCGATTGGCATTTACATCTTTGTAAAAGAAATTGTTTGAGATCATGCAAACAAACTTGGACCTTAAGCCGTTGGTCGGAGGGAACACAACGTCGTCATCATAGTCGCTTTTTCTCCTCTATTGATGGAGTGGATGTTTTCGAGCTGCCATCCGGCTATTGATAAGCAATCCATCATTCGTGAGGGAACAAAAGCGTACTATAAATATAAGATATCACACGTTTAGACTTAGAGAATCAATTTGCATGATGTTAAGAGGATCTCCATCTAAAATAAAGTTCCGTCCTTGTTTAAACAATTTTATAATTATATTAAAAAAACACAATTTAGAAATCAATATCTGTGCTTGATTTCCTTTTAAACATTTAGTTCTAAAGTTATCGTGAATCAAAGTTTTCCATACAAATTGTAAATTAATCCTTTTGAGACTATCATATTTAAAAGGAAATCTGACAAATGCAAAGCATAGACCTTATAGTTTCTAGATTGTGTTTAAAAAATTGCATTGACTGTAATTGGTCACTATATAAAATAGGACCGAACTTCGATGGTATCCAGCGCACCTGGAAGCTTTCGGAATAAACTTCTCTTAAGGTGGTTGCAGAGGGGCCAATTTTATACAAAACTTTGACGCACAATACGCGTAGACGGTATTAATATAAGTAACTTTGTATATATGGAAAAATAATACGAAGATATAAAGCTTTAAAATTTTTCATACATTATTTTAAAAGCTTTATATCTTCGTAATTATATTATAAATTGCAAATGTTATTTGTGACGCGGCAACTAGATTTTCTGAACTATTTTTCCATATATAAAATATGTATTGTGCGTCAAACTTTTGTATGGACTGAAACCACCTTAAGCAGTTAAATTCATAATAGCTGTTATATGTATAGCTATGTGTATGGGGTGGAAGTAATTGATTTCATTGACATGCCAGGCCGGCAAGCCGTGTAGAATGCCTCAGCAATTAATCGGACACAAACGTAGAGGGAAACCATGTGTGTTATGTAGTGTTGGCGCACTGTTGACGTTCCATAGACGTCGGATCTACTCGGATATCTTGATTGTGTACAGGACAATGCAGATTAATTACGAGACGAAAATTACGTTATTACTAATGCCTCAATAGCATGTGCGTGTGTAATTTTTAATACCCGACGCAAAAAAGTAAAAACCGGCCAAGAGCGAGTCGAACTCGCCCATAACATGACAGGGTTCCGTAGCCTCTGTATTATAAAATAAGAAAAAATTATCACGGAATCACTTTGTTTATTTATCTTTTTTTTAAAACAAATCGATAGCGCCATTTAATAGTGCTGCGCCATCTAGTTTCTTATTAGAAAATCAATCTATGTTACTTTTTTATTCTTAATTTTTTTACTTTGAAGACTTTGAACGCAGATATCTCGAGTCAGAAGCATTACAACGATTTAGTTTATACGGGAGTTCTATTGGACAAGACTTATCCAACGACACCTCTCACTCGATTTATTAAAAAATCTTTTTTTTCAAAACCCTTTTCTTTGTATGGGAGGGAGATAGATAACTCATTTATTTCACCAGAACAATACAGGATAAACAGTGACAGACAAAGGCAGTAGTAAGCATAAGCATATATGCTTACATACATATATGCTCACGACTATTTCGCCGAGGGGGTAGTCAGAGATATTCTGAAACTCAGAATATCCACGTTTCACTAGTAGTACCGAAATTGCACCTTTTTATTATTTGTTAGAAAATCCGTCATAATAACGAACATTCTGTGTCAGGCGCGGGACAAACATAAGCAGCGTCGTCGGGTGCAGGCGCGGCGCCGCTCATTACGTGTTGCGAAAGTTCTAGCTCTATATAGGTAGGACAGACGGACGGACGGACGGACGACAGAAGGACAGCGTAGGCTTATAAATAGGGTCCAGTTTTCATCCTTTGGGAACGGAACCCTAAAAAGATACTCCAGATTCGTCACTCTTCTTTGAAGAGTGTTGTAACGTTAAGATTTTGCATACACAAGTTTGTGACCAAACTCATAAAATTTTCACATTAATGAGTTTAGTCAAAAGCATTTTGAAAGTTTATAAAATACAATGTAGTGGTATGTATCCGTTACAATGTGCTTGCGATATCACGTTGAGACTAATTTATGTCTACCTATATAAGAATTTTACTGCCAATAAGTAGTAACATTTTACGATGAATTCTAAAGCAAAACTTCGTTTAGTTTGCGGGAATTTAGTAATGAATCTTTAATAAATTATTCTGTCTCTTACGGCCAGGGTTGCCAGATATAGAAAATTTTTCCTCTTACAAAAGAAAGAAATCTCGTACTTTGCCTGTTAAAACCTCGTAGATTAGTCTAAAGTGTGAAAAAACTAAGAATTAGGCATATAACACAATTTAATTTTAGACTTTTTATAGGGCAACAACTTAGAAATAGTATATGTCTTTGTCTAGAATGAGCCTCATGCTTCTACCGTATAAAACAAAAGGGGCCAACTTTCATAGATTGTGTGCGTGAGGCGTCATACAAAGTATGTAAGTGTGCGATTATACGGATAGGGTTTAGAGGCCAGTAATGGTTGCAGTTTTTTTCTACGCGTACGTAGCTTCGACTGTCTATCTTGACATATAACTTATCCAAGGGCAACAAAATTATTTTGTAAAAAATATTATGTTTAAACTAAAAAAAAAAGACAATAGCAGCTAATACAACGAACAAATCTAAACGATGATCAATTTCTTGAGGATTTCCCGGCAAACGATAATCTAACCATAAACATCTTACAAACATAATAAAAAATTATTCATTTATTCTACAAAACGACGCCTGCAACGGAAAATGATGCCATAATTTCCCTAAAAGTCAAAACCTCGTACAAATCTGTACGAGGCTAACATCATCCTCGTACCTCGTACTTACCAGAAAAATAATTAACCTGGGCAATCGTTTGCGTAGAGTCCCCGACAAAACCCGAAATCGTTTAGTAATCAAAGGGTGCAGTCGGATAGCAGCGAAAAGGACGCGAAGACAATCAGCCAGAAGGTGGCACATCCTGATTGGTCAATGTAATTTCGCGCGCAATTATAATTTGTCAACTGCGCAGGTAACATCGGGGGAACTTATAAATCTGGTACGAGAGACTCCAAATCTCGTATCTGTACGAGGAACCTCGTACGTCTGGCAATGCTGCTTACGACCTTCAGTTTCTTCAAATGTTACGTAAGAACGTTCAAGGATTCTTATAAGTTTATTTATCTGAAACAAATAATAAGAAATATATTTCAAAATTTTTGTATTTATTCATAATTAGCGGAAAAGGTTCAGCGCGATCAAAAGAAAGAGACTCGTAATTTTGATCGAGCCGATTACGATGAAGCAAAGATGTTTCAGAAAAAATATGTCCAAGATAAGACTTATTTATACAGGGTGTTGCAAAAGTGAAAATAAACATTTAAAACTTTTGAGGGGGTCGTTGAGACCATCAAACTGAACAACTTTTACTATGGGACCAACATAGAAATCGCAAAAAAAAAATCTTTTGTCATATACATTTAGCTCGAGTAGATCTGTAGTTTAGTATGGAACACCGTAAACGCATCGCATCATGGCGATTATGGCAAATCGTCCCATTTTGCGGGGAGGCCTATGTCGTCGACGTCTATCGGCTGATATGATGATGAGGATGATGGAACATCAGATTTTTTTTTCGCGATTTCGATATTGGTCCCATAGTGAAAGTTGTTCAGTTTGATGATCTTAACCACCCCCTTAAATGTTTATTTGTATTTTTGTAACACCTTGTATAGCCAGGGTCCTGGGTTCGAATCCCGGTTCGGTCATGGATGTTTTATGTTTGTGCCGTTGTTGTATGGTGTCCATAATAAGAAACTTGGGATCATAACAAATTACTATGTATGTGCCTGTGAGCGTAATTTATTTTTTATTTTATATTAGGATTTTTTTGAAAACTTCATCAGAACCGGTTTAGTAGTTTTTAAGCTAAGCTATGCGTACACAAACTAAAGACAAAAGGCAGCATTTCAAAAAAAATATTTTGGGGATATCATTAAGATTAAAGACGTTTTTCGGAAATGCTGTTCCAGAGACGAAAAAGGCTAACAATGATGAACATTTTTACTGTACACAAAAAAAAAAATACTTGCTGGGACCAACGTCGTGCCATCCGAAGCACGGAATCATCTTTCTTTCTAGACAATCAGGTGAAACAGCCTGCAATGTCCTAACCGACTGGGGAAAAACGCACAATGTTACATTATAACTAATTGTCCCCCGTGGGAATCGAACCCACGACCTCCGTGTCAAGAGCCCAATGGTCTTAACCATTAGACCACTGAGGCAAAAAAACCGGTTTCGTCCAGTCCGAGACTTAATTTGTCAACCTTTAAATTAATGGTTTCACTCCTTGTATAATTTCAGTGCTTATCTATGATTTCCAAGATATTATCAGTCAAGCTAACCGAAACACCTTCACAGCAAAACTGTAACTAACCATCTAGTACTCATAGCTTGTTTAGTAAGATCTCCAGTTTGCCGAGTGGGGTAAAACACCCAGTTACCTACTACCCTATTAAAACACCTTCTTGACTTCGCACGTTCACTACGTAACATCTTTACTTTAAATAAAAATGAATCTTTATGTAATTTTTAAGGTAATTTTTTCACTTTCTTTTTCATATTTTTTTCTTAAATGTAATAAAAAAGTAAGTGTACGTTTTTGACAGTAATTAACTAAACATGATTTTTTGTGGTTAAAAATTAATTGACCCCAAATTGTGGTTTTCCATTTTTCATAATGGTTAAAATGATAACAGTCATTTATTGATGGATTATTACTTCATGATTGATGATGATGAATGACATTGTTCAAGCAGTAAATACTGTATACCTAAAAGAAAACTCGTGTTAGAAAGCGTTGTAGGCTAATATTGGATTACTAAAAGAGGTATTTTAAACAATATCGTCCAATGTTTAATTGCAATTTCTTATTTAAGGTGGTTGCAGAGGGGTCAATTTTATACAAAACTTTGACGCACAATACGCGTAGACGGTATTAATATAAGTACTTTGTATATATGGAAAAATAGTTTAGAAAATCTATATGCCGCGTCACAAATAACATTTGAAATTTATGAAATAATTACGAAGATATAACGCTTTGAAATTTTTCATACAAAATTTTAAAAGCTATATATCTTCGTAATCTATACTATTATAAAACTGTAACAGGAAGTTTGTCTGTACATTGAAGATATTAACAAAAAAAAAGTTACGATATGGTTTTTAGGTGTCCCTGATTCCATTTCACAAATTTTTTGATTTTTTGTCTGTCTGTTTGTTTGTGTGTTTGTTTGTTTGTTTGAACGAGTATCACGCAAAAACTACTGAACCGATTTTGATGAAACTTTTTTGTTTGATAGCTTATGATCTGACTTAAAATCTGGTATATAATTTGTGCGGACGAAGTCGCGGGTTAACGCTCGTTATATTATAAATTGCAAATGCTATTTGTGACGCGGCAACTAGATTTTCTAAACTATTTTTCCATTTATAAAATATTACTTTTATTAATTCCGTCTACGCGTATTGTTCGTCAAACGTTTGTATGGACTGAAACCACCTTAAAATAAAGTATTTAAATAGATAATTAAAATACTAAATAGCATTATGTAGAATCTGTCAAATCTTATGTTAAAACCCGTTATAAATTGCGATTGGCCAGCAACTAGATTTTCTAAACTATTTTTCCATTTATAAAATATTACTTTTATTAATTCCGTCTACGCGTATTGTTCGTCAAACGTTTGTATGGACTGAAACCACCTTAAAATAAAGTATTTAAATTGATAATTAAAATACTAAATAGCATTATGTAGAATCTGTCAAATCTTATGTTAAAACCCGTTATAAATTGCGATTGGCCATGTCGATGTCGTAGCCAGTTACTGGATGTTTTACCTCATATTTGCCTTGAGGTCAAACGTTAGTAGGTACTCAAACTCGATATCATCATAAACGGATAAACCTATGCTGGTTCTACGTTTGTCTTACTTAGGTAAGTTTATGTAGCACTGAAATTAGTTATTGATTCTTTACTAACTACGTGGTTCTGGCCAAAGCTTTGCATGGACCAACGTTTGCACGTTTACTTAGTAACAAAGTTGATTCAGGTTCGCCTCTGAAGCATTTGGTGGATGTTTATACAGTTTTGTTAATAAACTGGCAGTTTTTAACACAGTACCTTATTCTTTAGGTATTAAAGATCACATTGCATAAAATTTAAATATTTATTGCATTTTGCATGCATAACAGAGCAGTAAAATTTCGGGTACTCGCATTACATGACGTATTGGAACATTTTCTATATTCCTCTTCAAATTTTTTCCTGCCCAGTATTTTGCCAGACAGATAGAATAACTGGCAGCGTCTACTATAAGCTCCGTTCTCGTGCAGGTGTTCGGGCTGAAAGTTCAGGATACAAGATGGGCCATAGTCTGAGGAGCAAAACCGCAATTTTCAAGAATGTTACTCCGAAAGCGCCCGCGCGCACTACTTACAAACGAAGTTTCGTCCTATCTTCAATATTAACTAACTAAACGGACAATAACTTTTTAAAAGACAATTTAGAATCGAATGTCTGTGTTGGTATTTTGTCAGATTTCGGTTTGAATATATAGCTCCAATTCATTTATGATTTGTATGGAAATCTTTGAGCCACGGTAGCTTTGAAACTATAATGTTTTAACGGAAATCTGGCAAAGTAAAGTAAGTACCGACATAGATATTGGTATCTAGATTGAGTTGACAACATTCTTTTTACTCGAATTACCTACTAAAAATGTTTAAACTAGACGTAACTTCGTTTTGTATGGAGTGCTTTATCAGGATATTCATCATCATCATTTCAGCCTTTTTTATACGTCCTGTGCTGGACATAGGCCTCCCCCAAAAGGGAGGTTTTGCCATAATCGCCACGCTTGGCAGGCGGGTTGGCGATCGCAGTTGGATGTTAGTTAATATACTCAGAGAACGCTGCTGCCCATTCTCCGGTTTATCCCTTTAGTCGCCTTCTACGACACCCACGGGATGGGCTGGGGTGGTGCAATATTCTTGGCCGGCACCACACGCAAGAGGATATAATATCAGGATATTATATCCTCTTAATTTGCAATAAAATTCTATTCTTGAATAATTCAGAGTATGCAAATGATGCAAATTGGAAAATATATATATAATATAGATTTTCTCAGTCAATAATGCAGCCGAAGAAGAAGGAAGAAGTTTCAGGTTTAAGGTATAATAAAACAACAACACAACCAATCATTGGTTGTGTTGTTGTTTTATTAACAAAATAACTATTTACTGTCGGACGTATACAAAAATTAATTTAGTTCCAGAATCGTTTTATTAGGCTGAAATTGAATCCCATGTCGTAAAATTTTACATAAATTGTACACGTGTTAGGGAATTATATTTACATAGGTTCCCTATATTACGGAGTTATACGATTTCTAGGAATTAATATAGAGCATTGTGTACGGATTTCCTGAAATGATAATCCTGTACATAATATAAATATACAGTTTGATGGGTAGACTCTTAGTTTAAAAGGATGCTAATGATATCAATTTCACCCTGTATATCTAACGCTATAGCTAGTATATAACAATATTCTACTACTACAAAGCATATTATATTATGTACCATTATTCGAGTTTAATCATTTGTTTAGAAAACTTGCCAAAAATAAATTAATAATAGCAACTTTGTTACTTGTTTTTGTAACTAATAATTGAAAAAATGACAACTTAGAAAAAGAAAAAATCTTTTAAAATAATAAGGTAACAATAAGAAAAAGAAACGTCACACACAGAGGGTAGTTAAATTGAAAAGCTTGTGGCACCGAGGAGGTACTCGAGGCCGCAATCTAACTTGACAAATTAATTTATTATAACTCGCGGGGAAAAGAAATGAAATCTCAAACCGCTCTCACAAATGTTTGATATTTCATGTGCTTTTTTTGGTGTATGTTTGTTATTAGTTGAATAGAGTTGAAAGCAAATTTTTTGGGGCGTTCTTCATTCGTCATCAGCCTATAATAATTATGGTTCACTGCAGGGTACAGGAGTGCGATTTTTAAACATCACATGTTGTTATCAGCAGTAGAAAGATGCATAATCTCCATAGTAATTTTGATATTTTCTACTACTGATTACAACGTGTGATGTTCAAAGATCGCTCTCCAGGCCTACCTTTTCAAGGACGGTGTATGGGCACAGATTATAATAGTTACTTCGTCTACCACGCGCGCCAACTGCGCTTTGGTAGACTACCATTCGCATTTGAATTACTTTTACAGCGTATGCGGTTTCCTCACAATGTTTTGGTTCACAGTGTAAGATCAGTTGGTATTACGGAGATAAGTTAGAAAAACTCATTGATACCAATAGCGTGTCGCTCGTGTGGATTATAACCAGTAGGCCTCGCATGCCACCCCCGAGAAATCGAGATGTGCCTCCATAAAGAATCTATGAATCTATCTTAATTATTTTACGTAAGCCAAAAAGAAAGCGCACGACGTTTTTCTCGTTTAAAAGCTTTATCGTGGGCGGCATGCTAGTCATGCAGACCTTCATGATTGATTGTTTATAGCTCTTCGTAATACGCCACCAAGACGCTCTCGATCACCTCTTTCGGAGCCTAGTGTAGTGTCAATAAATACAGTATCTTTAAACTTCTTTCTAAAAGTTAAAATCTTTTCCGATAAGAAGTGTATATTCATTTGTGTAGTATTAGATCTTAAATGACATGTTAAACAACCTAGTATTTGAGAGTAAGAATAAATTTTTCAATCCCCTCTTCGTCATAGAATAACTAAATAAGCTTCATCTCATTTTAACGAGCGAAGACACGAGACTTCAGCGAACCTCTCTCAGAGTGAATGTGAGCTTTAAATTTCCATACGTTTGCCAAGTTCTATCCAGTATCCATGTTAAAACGGGCCTGCCACGACACGGTGCAGCGAGTGCAATCAAAAAACATCCTTATTTATATAATTATAGAAAACAGAACGTGCCCGAACAATGTCCCGTAGCCCGTTGCCAACATATTGCTCGGTTTACTGTTTTCTATTCTCTTTCTTCTTCATCATTCGATGACATGTTATTCTATATTTTTCTAGTCCAGTATTTTCGCCACGGAAAATATCCATAGCGCTAGTCTTTATACTCATGTAAAATATGAATGATTTTAGATTCAACTCCGTGTTACTTTGTGTCAAGTATGTTACGTTGAATAAATCTTTACAGGCCATCTAAGGTAGTTTCCGACCGAAGCCTCCGCTTCGGCTTCGGCCAAAAAAACACCTTTGTCCACACATTCGGCTTCGGCTAAAACTCGGCAGATTTTGGCCGAAGCCGAATGTGTAGCCGAATGTTGTGTGTGTGTTTGTGTGTGAGTGTATTAAAAAAAAGTGTAATTTCATTTATTTGAATAAATTAAGATTTCGGCAGGTGGATGTTTTGAGTTTTCAGAATGACTCTTACTTCCTCGGGAATATAGTTGTGAGCATAATTATGTATGCAAATAAAGGCTTTACCTATGGAATTGCCGCTTCGTGTGGCTACTTTAAATCCCTAATTAATCTTGATATAAAATAATGTTTTTAATAAATAATTTGCGTTTTATTGTTGTCTAGACTTCTTGTAAATGTCTTAAACGTTCGCGATAAATTAACAGGATTAGAATTTGCATTGTTTTAACTATAACATAAATATTTGTTTTAATGTCAGGTATTCTAGTATTTCTACTTATATGACTGAACCTTCGGTTTCGGCAGAAGGTTATTGCAAAAACTGAACAATCGGTTTCGGCTGACCTTTGGTCAGACACTAGTGATAGGTATCTAAAACCCAAGATGAATAAGAAGCAGTTTGCACGTCTACGGTCTCGACTCAACTGTTAATAATATATTTAAATAAAATAATAAAAAACTTCATTTGATTACAATATAGTGGTATATGGTTATATCGTCGGTTTGAAGCTAAAACTCATTAAGTGTCATTCTCTACCAAAGCAAAGGCACCAATATTCAACGCCTATGAGAGAAATAAAAGGACTTTGAAAATAACCTAGCACATCAAATAAAAAAATATTTAGTTTTTTATTATTAAAATTAAGGGCTGCTTAAAAAGAAACTAGATTTTATCAACGTTTTTTCTTCTCGCTTTATTGTAAAAATGGTAATACATACAAGCGTCAAACTTGGTGTAATTATAGAGCAAACTCTACAATATCATAACAAATAATAAAAACTGGCCAAGTGTGAATCAGTCCTGCGCTAAAGGTCCCGGAACAAACAACACTTTTTTGGGTGGTGGTGTGGTACGCGCGAGTAGGCTGACTCGCACTTGACCGGTTTTATTTATTTCTAATTATTAATCTAGTGCTTATCAAGAATACAAAAACATTTTTATTAGTTAATACTTTTCAGTCATAGCATTGTGCGCAACAACTTTGTTTTTGTTTAGCCGTTTTACCGCCAACTTAAGACACTCGGGCCCACCGATAAACTTTTAATGCGTTTTTCACTTCGTTATGAAATATTTCAATCGTTTTAATTAGTACTGAATAGGCGGGTAAAACGTTGTTAGATACGATTTATTGTTTTGAAACATTTTTAAGCGAATTCCTTCGATGTTCTTTTTTGTTTGCTGAAGATATTTTACATAAATATTTACCGGTACCTGACATTATCCGTTTAATCTTTTACAGCAATATACAGCAATATTGACGACCCGGTTGGTGTAATGGTTACCACACCGGACTGCCAAACCAGGGTCCTGGGTTCGAATTCCGGTTCGGTCATGGATGTTTATATGTTTGTGCCGTTGCTTGTAGTATGGTTTCCATTTACAATGTGCCTGTGAGCGTTATTTATTTATAGAATTGAATACAGAACAAAAATATATCTGGGATTTTTGTCCAATCAACTTAAAAGCCGTTTAAAAATTGTATAAAAGATAAACCGTGTATGATATCCATGTTTTTTTTTATTTTGCACTTAAATGCCATAAAAAACAATCATTTATATGGGATAGTTAAAATTAAAACTTATCATATTGGGTATTTAAACTTACTAGTTCATTCATATGAAGCTAAAATTTTTTGTTTGGTTTGTTTGTTGTTTTAGCTATCACAATTCCATTCTAATATTTAAATGGTGGCTCCACCGAGTTGATGATTTTGCCGATTCGTACTGTGCTTGACATTGTAACTGTAAAAATATTATGACGCTGAAGGACAGATTTCCACAAAAAAATACACCCGAAACCACCACAAAATAGCGGAGCGACGTGGCCACTTAACCCGCGCATCGTACGAAACGCGTCTGCTCGTGAGCCCTCTAGCCACACGACTATATCAAAATTTTGGCAATACGCTAAATAGGTGCTGTTTTAATTTCATTGTCAGATCCATTTTACTGTCAGAAAATTTTACTTTTTCATTCCGAGTTGGATGAGGGCAGCGCAGGACCGGTTGTTATGGCGATCCTTGGGGAAGGCTGAGATAATGATTCCGAGTTTGTTGCAACTATAAAGATTGAAATATAGTATATTCTCAGAATAGTGTTCCCTTGTTGATACGAATACTTTGCTAAGACAAATGCAAGTTCAACTACATAACATAATTGTTGAAACTTATAGAACAACAAACAAGTTGGCTGCACTAATGTACAATAGGACTTTGCAGTCCGTTTGTTTGTAGTAACTCAATGCTTTGCAACTTGCTGTGATTGCAATTTAATAGCTAAGTGCCTAGTTTAATTCTCGAGGTATTATTAAACTTATTCGGTCTGCGGTCACGGTATTGGCATTTAATGCTAACCGTAGTCTTCCGTAGTATCAAGGTAGCACCGATGTGGTACCTATCAGTCTGGTTGCAATTTTTACAGAATATATAAAAAAAATAGGTCATTGCTTCATTTTGTTTAAAAGAACTTTAAAATGTAATTTAACGCTTACAACATTTTTTTTTGTTATATGAAAAGCTACAATTAAATTTTGTTGTATGCCAAATTCTTTGTTTTTCATACTTTTGATGAATGTACGAACGTATAACAGGCAAAATATGAGATTTTGGTTGCTTTTGTACGAGGACAAAATTTCTACGTCTGGCAACCCTGCCTCGATTTAATGTCGCCACCTTCATACTGATGGGAATAAGAACTTTAACTTATATAATAGGTATTAATAAAATATGACTAGGTATACATTTTATTTTCTACATGACATTCTAAAACTAAAGAACGACGAAAAGTACATGGTACTTATCGCTTTTAAGATTACATTCGGTATAATTATGCATGTATTTAATATCGTTATGTTTAATAATATATATGTATATGTATAAAAAAAAACTACCTAACTAATTAAACAGAAAGGAACAAACATACATACATTTAATAATATATTTAAAAAAATAGCATTACCCATTTGACTTAGTTGTGAATATTCTTTCATAGTTATGCATTTGACACAAATTCTCAGTGAAATGTCGAACAAGAAGGAACCAAACAGATTTTCAATTCAATTCATTTATTTTATTGCTTGCTTGATCCATATTGGTGTTAGTAACCATGACTTAAAACTGTGACAATTTTTTTTTTGTAACACTTATTTAACATTAACAAAAGGGGGCCTAGAGAATGCCCAATAACGGGACACTGGAACCGCTCTGCAACCGCGACGGTGACCGCAACAAGTCCGCAACTCGCCTTCGTTTTAACCCTACGTATGCTTTTGTTGTAAGTTGGAAGAATGTTTGTGTTACACTTTTGACTTCACGTATGTGTTTCTTAGGAGTGTAAATTAGTACTGAACGTATGGAACATAGGCGCTTATTATGGAGTAAGGTACTGGAGGAATACAAGAAAGATACTACACCGTGAAATCGGGGTTGTTTTGAAGCTGAAACAGGGTGCTTCAGATCATCAAACTGAACCACTTTTACAACATGGACGAATGGATGGCGAAAAAATCAGCTGTTTCGAACATTTTTTGTCGAGAAGCTATTGACATTTTCTATAGAACAGCTGTTTTTTTTTTCGCGATTTCGGTGTTGGCTTCAAAATCAAAGTTGTTCCGTTTGATGGGTTGAAGCACCCTGTTTCGGCTTCAAAACGACCCCGATTCCTTTACCTTTACCTCTGTCGCGAAAGTTCTTATTCCCATCAGTATGAAGGTGGCGACATTAAATCAAGGCAGGGTTGCCAGACGTAGAAATTTTGTCCTCGTACAAAAGCAAGCAAAATCTCATATTTTGCCTATTATACCTTCGTACATTCATCAAAAGTATGAAAAACAAAGAATTTGGCATACAACAAAATTTAATTGTAGCTTTTCATATAACAAAAAAAAATGTTGTAAGCATTAAATTACATTTTAAAGTTCTTTTAAACAGAAATAAAAACATAAAACCAGCATTTAATAAAAAGAACAAATTGAAGCAATGACCTATTTTTTTTTTATTTCCCGGCAAACTACAAACTAACCATAAGCATCTGAGAGTCTTTGATCGTTTAGATTAATTTATTCTACACAACGTGGCCTACATACAATAAAAAATCATGTCTTAATTTCCCTTAAAGTCAAAACCTCGTACATCTGGCAACCCTGATCCAAGGAGAGACACATTCAAGTATTCAGGCATATTGGTTATTAATCATGCGAGAGATTAATTCGGATTAATATCTAACAGGCTTAAGCCATGTTTATCTATCTATCTATCTATACTATTATAAAACTGTAACAGGAAGTTTGTCTGTACATTGAAGATATTAACAAAAAAAAAGATACGATATGGTTTTTAGGTGTCCCTGATTCCATTTCACCAATTTTTTTATTTTTTGTCTGTCTGTTTGTTTGTGTGTTTGTTTGTTTGTTTGTTTGAACGAGTGTCACGCAAAAACTACTGAACCGATTTTGATGAAACTTTTTTTGTTTCATAGCTTATGATCTGACTTAAAATCTGGTATATAATTTGTGCGGATGAAGTCGCGGGTTAACGCTCGTACTATTATAAAACTTTAACAGGAAGTTTGTCTATACATTGAAGATATTAACAAAAAAAAGGTACGATATGGTTTTTAGGTGTCCCTGATTCCATTTCACCAATTTTTGGATTTTTTGTCTGTCTGTTTGTTTGTTTGTTTGAACGAGTATCACGCAAAAACTACTGAACCGATTTTGATGAAACTTTTTTTGTTTGATAGCTAATGATCTGACTTAAAATCTGGTATATAATTTGTGCGGGCGAAGTCGCGGGTTAACGCTCGTATTATATATAGTTAGAAGCTCTTAAACGGTCAGCCCACTTAGCACGTGTAAGAGAATATGGTAGAAGAGAAAGAGATAAGCAGGATGCAATTTACATGCGTTACATATGAAAGGGGTTGCTTCAGTCAGACCATCAAACTGAACAACTTTCACTATGGAACCAACATCGAAATCGCGCAAAATGTATAGAATAGCAGATTTTTTTAAGTTCTCATATTTCTCCTAATTGATTGGTACGAAAGTACCCCTTTGAGTTTTCAGGAGAGGTCTTCTTACATTCTGTATATCTCCGTAGATCATGTTAAACTTCACAATCAAAGCCTATGTAAAATAGTTTAAATCTATGTAAAGAATCTATCTCGAGCAAAACTTTACCGTGAGCGCAAAAAAAAACGATATTCCTGCAACATTCTTCGATGCAAAAAGTTGTATCATTAAAAAGAAGGAGGAATAAAGCAAATTTAGCGATCGCCCGGTATAATTTAATTAAAACCAATAGTTAATTAATTAATTTCGCTGATATTCAGCTTTCGGGGAAAGAGCGATAAAATAATTGGATCCGTCAAAATTATAGAAAGCCAATCGTTCCCTTGTGAATTAATGATTATAAGAAGGGGAGTTTATTAAAAAAGTATTTCCTTTTGTGTACTCTATAGCAGTGCTTTTCAAACTTATTTCAACTGCGACCCTGAAATGACTTCTAGGTTATCAGTCAACCCCCGGACCTTCGAAAACCGTCTAATAAAAGTTATCAGCATAGGCGAAAATTGAAAACTTCAATAGTGACTTAGCCATTTGGAGCAACTCACATTTTGGTCCCATATAACGCAAACCCTATTTCAGAATACTTGGAATTACAAATTAATGAATGGAACCTCTAATTACAATGACAATTCTCTGAAGCGGCCGCGACCCTATTGAAAATTGTCTGAAATTAGCCCATCGACTTTGAATCCTGTATATTTTCATTAGCACGTACAAGTACATTCAGCGGCATTCATTCAGAGGACGACATATTGCGCCGACCCCAAATAATGGGATAAGGGCAGGAAGAAGAAGTACAAGTACATTCAGCAGCAATAAGTTATATACACTTTAGTACTACGACATAGAACATAAGCGTATACAACTTATTGCTGTGACTGTACGTGTAAAATAGTATTACTAAAATGGCATATGCTCACGAATTTATTCCCAGAGGGGGTAGTCAGATATATTCTAAAACCTCAGAAAGTATCATTAGAAGTACCGAAACTGTGTCCAGTCCAGTGTGACGGGGAGTGAGCCCGTCGCTACTTGTTATGGACAGTCGGTACAATACATGCCTCGAAATTGAAGCATGCAGGTTTCCTCACGATGTTTTCCTTCACCGAAAAGCCAGTGGTGATACAAATCGTACATAAATTCCGAAAAAATCGATGCGAGTCGGCCTGGACGGGGATCGAACCATCGCCTCCTGCACGGCAGGCAAGGTTACTCGCCACTAGACCGCTGCGATACGTACCACATAGTATTAGTGTACGGATTTTTATACATTCTCTCTCAGTTTATATCCGCACTATCTCGATTGACCGTGCTATGTGTAGAGCCCAACGTAAACCGCTTATCTTTGAACTATTCACAAGCCAGGAAGTTGGTTCCATGGTAGTTACCTAACTCCATTAATTACATTAATTAATTTAATGCATCAATTTGATGTGGGGAGTTTGTTAACAGAACTATGCTTGGTGTAGTTAGTAGGCTTTGAATAATGGAAAATTTTGACAATACTGTGTGGCGGTAGTTGGCTTTTAATTGAAGCTTATTTTGTTCGCGTAATGAGCTCCATTTACCATGGCCATCTTTGCTTCAAACATTTTGATGTTGGTCAAAAATATACAGGAGTGCAATTCTCTAAGCGTCATATCGCTGTCAGAAACGTCGATGAGCTCACAAATGTAACATCTTTCTTGCATCTTTTAGATCGTCTAAGTTTTTATATAAGTTTGTACCAGGACATTACCTTAGTGAATACCGAATTGACAGCTCACCGATGTTTGAACGACGAATTTAAGGTTGTGACGATGTTTGCGCTTAGAGAATTGCATTATTTTAGTAAATCACTTTTAGTAACCCATTTAATATGCTGACAGTTTTATACGAGGATGATCAGACCATCAAACTGAACTACTTTCTCTATAGAACCTAAGCCAAAGTCAAAATCGCGATAAAAATATGTACCTACTGTCCCATACGTAAGGGTCGAATAGGATTGCAGTTTTGTATGGAACAGCTACAGCAAATATTTTTTAAATCTCGTGCATTTTGTAAAAATAAAGCAACTGAGGACAAACTGCAAACTTAATGAATATAATTATACAGGGTGAAATTGATATCATTCGCATCCTTTTAAACTAAGAGTCTACACATCAAACTGAACAACTTTCACTATGTTTGCTCACAGATCGGAGCGAAAAAATAATCAGCTGTTGCATACATTTGAGTCGAGTAGGCATTGCAGTTTAGTATGGAACAGCTGATTTTTTTTTCTCCGATCCGTTTGCTCCCATAGTGAAAGTTGTTCAGTTTGATGGGTAGACTCTTAGTTTAAAAGGATGCTAATGATATCAATTTCACCTTTCATAAGTATTTCTGAACCATTCAGCGGTAAACTTTCCATTATATACATAACAAAACCCATAACAACGAACCAATAATCTCCAATACATGTTACTTTCGTAAAATAAACCAATAAAAATACAAATACACGTCACAGCAGCACATACACGATCGGAAACGTCGAAAACAATTTAGTTAGCGATGAATTCGAAAAGCCCGGATAAACTAGGTAGGTATGCCTCTCTAATATTCCGTGTGGGCCGCTTTTCCCGTTGAAAACGTTATGAATAATATATAGCCGTGAATGCACGGTCGCGGGAGATCAGTCGGCATTACTGTGAACCTTCCCTGACAAATGTAAGCGTTCAACAAACGGACGGACAGAACAAAAGCATTTTTTAATTGCTCGTAAAGTGGTCGAGACAACTTGTCCGTACATAATATGAGCTGAAGTTTTCTTAGTAGAGGAGTTATAGAACGAGAAACTGTTATATTAAATCTTAAAGTACTGTCGACCAAGTGGAATCATGGCTCACTACAAAGTCACAGGCATTAAAATGTAAATGGCAGAAGAGCGTCGGTGGCGCGTTTCGGAGAGGTATGGAGACCCAATTATGGGGGTCCGGGTTCGAATCAGCACGGACGATATGCTATGAACCAATGAGTTATTCTAATTTAATATTAATAATACCGACTGCTCTCAAACGCTGAAGGAAAACATCGTGAGGAAATCTGCATACACTGAAGAAGAAATTCTGATGTGTATGTGAAATCTACCAATCTGCATTTGCACGTTTATAGGCTGATGATGATGATTAGAATGTATCTAATTCGAAATTGGCTTGACATATTTCAATAAAATTAAAATTCAAAAGAATATTAGTGTGTATTGATCGGGACGAATAAGCTCTTTGAAAAGACTTTCGGGATCGGAACAGTTATACTGTGTATGTAATTTAATTAATAGTAAGTAAATGTACCATTAATCTAAGTAAACTTGTTAATATGTTTGTTTCAGTGCATGCTGTATTTCCCTATAATTAGTTGTACATTTAGCTTAAATGTTTCTGAAGATATATATTGTTGTATTGTATTAGTGTAACAACTGTTGGGAAATCAATAAAGAAAATAAAAAAATAAAAAATTAGACAATGCCATTTGAGCCTTATTGATTTTGTGGATTCCAAACGAAATATTGTATCACGATTCGTAGCTCGAATATTAGTTTTATAGTGTATATAGTAACGTACCTATCGCATGTGAGGCATTCGATAGGTACGTTACTATATACACTATAAAACTAATATTTTTATAGTGTACGAGCGTTAACCCGCGACTTCGTCCCCACAAATTATATACCAGATTCTAAGTCAGATCATAAGCTATCAAACAAAAAAAGGTTCATCAAAATCGGTTCAGTAGTTTTTGCGTGATACTCGTTCAAACAAACAAACACACAAACAAACACCCAAACAAACACACAAACAAACACACAAACAAACACACAAACAAACACACAAACAAACAGACAGACAAAAAATCCAAAAATTGGTGAAATGGAATCAGGGACACCTAAAAACCATATCGTAACTTTTTTTTTGTTAATATCTTCAATGGACAGACAAACTTTCTGCTACAGTTTTATAATAGTATAGATATAGTACTAAACACAACTTTAATTTATGGACAACTGAAACAATGCTCAAATAGTCATAATCATAATACTAACGGATTAGATACTACCATTCTCACTACGCAAATAAATGCAGACTAATACCACGGTATAAGAAAGAGTATCTATTATTACGGACACTCCCTTCCTCCCACCAACTTTTTACCTCACCCCCTCTATCGCCCTCCAGTTACCCGCCAGTTACCTAAGAAGAAGACTTAAGGCCAGGCCACACAGAGGCGGTTTTGCGGGAAAGCGGGCCGGAGGCGGACCTGCGGAAAGCTAATATCTTCGGACCCGCTCGGTTTTTTGTGTGTTTTGTTGTGTATGGTGTGGTGTGGTGGTAATGTTCGAGTTTGTATGTACCCTACAACGCAGAAATACGCGCGGGTCCGGAGATAGCCGCTTTCCGCAGGTCCGCCTCCGGCCCGCTTTCCCGCAAAACTGCCTCTGTGTGGCCTGGCCTTAAAGATTCAATTTCTTTGGTTTCGCATGTGCTGACGTCATCTTGTCAGAGTCATCTTGGTAGAGTCAAAAAATGACGTCAAAAAGCTATCTATGTGATATTGTTTTGAATAAACAATTTTAGAATTTTGAATTTTGAGTCGATGGCATGAGTTTGACTTGTCATGACTCATAATTAAATATGTTGATTTGACTTTTTAGTGGAAATCAGCTTGAAAGTAGGCTTGACATAATTGGGTAATAGCTCGTAACATAAAACATAGCTCGTATAAACTCGAGAGCAAAGAATCCAGGTCACAAACATACCTTAATATCTTGGAAACTAAGAATGATAGCTTATTCAAATAAATAATATTTTATATACTATATACATCTTTATATCTTTATATACATCTTTTAAAAATTAATGACATTTCGTAGTTTTCATTGAGTTACCTGATTTTCTGAAAAGAAAGATGATTCCGTGCTTCGGATGGCACGTTAAGCCGTTGTTCCCGGCTACTATCGCTGGTGGTAGTAGTCGTTACATAAAAACCTCGTCAGAGGCCGTAAGGCGGTCTGAAAAACTCTGACACCAGGGCTTGCTAGTTGCTGCCTACACGATAAGAAGAAGTAGTTTTCATTTGTTTTCGTTTTTTCAAGAAGTAGTTTAACTTCATTAAAATACATAAATACAAATGCGTCAATTCTATCGCAGAACAAAATTTAAAATAATATTTTTTGTCACAGACATAAAATTTCCTCACATTTTGGTGTGAGTGATATAATTACCACAGTAATAATAAGTGTTGAATACAAAAAATATCATTTTTAAAAAATCATTTGCTTTTTTTATAAGCCTTTTTTTGGCATTACCTTACAAGAACCAGAAATATTATTAATTTAAGTTGTAGAATTAAATAGGACCTATATAAAATACTTTTTATTTGAATAAGCTATCATTCTTAGTTTCCGAGATATTAAGGTTTCTGTTGTTGGTGACCCGTATTCATTGCTCTCGCGTGTATTTAGATAAATTGAACATCAATAATGTGGCATTCTTGTTTTGTGGAAACGCTGTATAATTGTGTACAGATTAAAAAATACGATTGAGGGCAGCACTCGAGCCTCGGCATTCATCTTATCAGCCAACAGACGTCCACTGCTGGACATAAGCCTCCCCCAAAATGTGGGGATTTGCCATAATCGCCACGCTTGGCAGGCGGGATGGCGATCGCAGTTGGATTGAATGTGTGTACTCAGAGGATGCTGCTGCCCATCCTCCGGTAGATCCCTTAGTCGCCTTTTACGACACCCACGGGAGGAAATGGGATGGTGCTATTCTTAGCCGACAGCACACGGCAGCCTCTGCATTATCTTAATCAAAAACGGGTAGGTGTATTATTCTTTACCTATTTGGTAACCACTATAATAATAATTCTTGAGTGGTTTGTGGAACTTCAGTTATGGCTTTAATTATTTTTATCGACAATGCCTGATGTTGTGACTTTAGAAAAAACTTCGTAATGATGTAACGTGTTTAATAAGTAAAGTATTTTTTATAGTTTGGCACATTAAAAGAGATAACACGTACGGATCCCTAGAAATAGTAATTGAAAATGTACATTAAATTAATGTTAACAGTTTTAATCGAAATGTTCGGTTTCAATCGCGGCGTCCCCAAAGGGCTAGTTAAAATAATCAAGTCAACTATTTAGTAATTGAATAGTTTAAAACCGATTTCCTATATATGTTGTTATTAATAATGTGTTATTATAAGGGTTCAAATACTATTACGATTTATTTACTATAATTTATGTTTCAATGTTTGTCACATGCCTTAATAAACACCTGAACGGATTTGGATATTTGACACACAGATAGAAAATGTTCTGGATTAACATGAATTAACATAAGATACTTTTAAAAAGTCTACGTGGAAGAAGTCGCGGACAATTAGCTAGTATTTTATATACTGAACCTGAACGCAATAGAAATTAAGCCTGTGAGCTGAATCGTATGAAACTCAGCGAGCCATAATTTGATACCGATAACTGTACTTCATTTCATACATACATACATATGGTCACGCCTATGTTCCACTACTGGGGTAGGCAGTAACAGACCGCCACATGGTACGATTCTGACACACATCTTTATCTCCTCAACATCCATAAGTTTCTTCATACAAGCTCTTCGGTTCCGGGTACATTTTATTTTGATTCATTCCGCTTCCGTACTTCATTTCATATAACGACGAAAAGATTTTCCGATTCCGACTTTGCATTCTGGCGAATTCTGATTAGTAGTAGTAGTATAATTTATTTATCAGAAAGATGTACTATCCGACATTATCTTGGACATTAAAAGCTGTTCTAAGAATAAGTGAGAGCAAGTGTCTCAAATCTCTGTTTCTGTAATTCAAAATAGCCCTAAAATATCGTTACCATTCTAAATTAGTACAGGTATTTTACACAGCATTGTACAAATAGTTTTAAACATCACTGTCATAGCGCAAAACGTGTTTTGTGTTCTGAATTCTACTATTTTTAGGTATCTTAAAACATTCTTGATTGTCTATAGTGAATTAATTAGTGACAAACATGGTAAATTATTCACTTTCATTCAGTCCCATTTTTTTAACATCGCTGATGCGTCATGTTATTTCTCAACAGTGAATATAAACAGCGACTCAAAACTTATAGTACCTTCATATATCAAAATCAATGATGAAATGAGGTATCGATACACAACCAATAAAAGTTTCATAATTAATTTAGTAAGTAGCTGATAATGTATTGTTTCTTCCGCCAGGTTGGCGCAGCTATGATGTCCTGTCCCTTACCACTGCCGCTGCTGCCGGCACTTCATTCACAACCAGCCTTGGCCTCAGACTTCCCTATCCACATTGGAATAAAGGTAAGTTTTCTTTAAACATTTAATTAATCTAAATTGTTGCTTAGAGTAGGTACTGCTGCAATTGCAATTTTGAATCGTTTAGTCTAAAGACATAACACAGAGGGCATTGTGTTGCCAAGTAGGAGAACACCGGAGAATATAATATGTGAATTTTGGTACGAAAAGGCAAAAACGGATGATAAAAAGAGCCATGTGTAAATTCATATATTTAGGACTGTTCGATGAATGATTAAATTTAGACATTTGGTCCCATAAAAAGGTAGGGACAGCACTGTCAAAGATATTGTTCATCGACCGTACTTATTATAGGTTTAAATTGTGGTCATAAGTACGTGTTAGGTATTTAATCGAAATCTACCTTATCTACTCTACGAAAGCTTGTAAACTACCGGCATAGTGCAGATAGTTTCAATATCGTGTTGCACAATGAAACTTAAATATTTGAATTGGGAGCATAAAGACTAACAAAAATGCTCGTATGTATTATGTATGATTGCAAAACTACTTCTGAGTCATCTTTAGGTCCAATTATCTCTATAAAGTGAGACATTTTTGTTGGTCTCATCATTATCAGCCTATAAATGTCCCACTGCAGGGCACAGACCTACCCTCAAAGTCGGTATTACGTACATAAGTTAGAAAAACTCATTGGTACATAGCATGTTGTCCGTGCGGATTCGAACCCGGTCCCCCATAATTGGGTATCCACACCTCTCCACAATGCGCCACCGACGCTCTTTTGTTGGTCTATTCTATACTAAATATTTAAGTTTCATTGTGAGACGCAATTTAAAAAGAAAAAACGGGTCTATTCCAGTCCCCATATAAAAATTCACAAACCACTTTCTATGGTCTTAAGCTTGGCCTCATAATGATTACTAACATGAAACCGAAGTATTTCGATTTTATCTTCTTTCTCTAACCCTTGAAGATACTTTTAAGGTGGTTTCAGTCCATACAAAAGTTTGACGCACAATACGCGTAGACGGAATTAATAAAAGTAATATTTCATATATGGAAAAATAGTTTAGAAAATCTAGTTGCCGCGTAACAAATAACATTTTCAATTTATAATATAATTACGAAGATATAAAGCTTTTAAAATGTTGTATGAAAAATTTCAAAGCTTTATATCTTCGTAAAAATTGCAAATGTTATTTGTTACGCGGCATCTAGATTTTGATAGACTTGGCGTCGTTGAGTTTATCCACCATAGCTCAGCACCTCTAGATTTTCTAAACAAATTTTTCCATATATACAAAGTTACTTATATTAATACCGTCTACGCGTATTGTGCTTCAAAGTTTTGTATAAAATTGAACCCTCTGCAACCACCTTAATTTGGCCAAGCATTCGATTAAATCTTTTGTATAGACAAAAGACTTACATCCTGTGTCGTGTTGAAATAGTAAGCTGATGAATATAGCATAATAGAGATCCTACAGATCTAGGCTTACTTAAGTGAACCTAATCCACTATTAAGACACAGAAGATTTTGGCAACGAGGTAATAAAATTACCCTGAAAGATCTTGAACTCTATAATTTTGCGAAATATTCTTACGGGGCATTTTTATGTTTATCTTCCCTTTAACGTTCTGTGTTTACAGTCTAAAGTCGTTTACTCCCGTCTGTAGTAGGGGAAAAAATAAGTAATTTAATCCTGCCGCCCTTCGTAGAGTTTCAGGCAACTTAAATTGCGAATATATCAAAGCTAAATAATCAAAGTAAGTGAAAGAATATAAGGTAACTTTGAGAGTCACGCAAGACTTGAATATAAAGGTGATTCCACATTGGATTTACTATAAGTTCGTATATTTTTGTTGATTACTTTTCTCTAATAAATCCACTAGTTTTGAAACTAAAATTATTTTTAGGATTTTTATCCATTCAATGCTTAAATTGGATCAGTAACATTTTATTAGGCATTCCAGCTTTTTCTTTTTCCATAAATCTATTAAATTGAGATTATGTCATGTAATAAATTGATCAATTGTACTTATGCTTATCGGTTTGGTTTTCGGAGGGTTTTTCTTATTAGGTAGGTACTTTATTGAAAAAATATCTTCAGGTGTCACCACTTGACACTCCATTCCACCCTGAGTCCCTTAACATGCAAAAAGTTATCCTTGCTTGCCGTTGTTTGCCGCTTTAGAAATAAAATGTATTAATAGTCCAAGAGCCACGCATCTTTAGAGTAAACTTTATAATAAGGTTGCCACGTTTTACCAATATTCAAATAGGTTATATGGTAAGTTCGGCCATTTTGAATTCCGAAATATGCTTGTAGCAAAAGTTGAAGCACCGTATAAGGCAGTAGAACATCTTCATACAATGGTACTAAACGCGGCTTGTATGTATACACTGATAATATCTCCGCCTGCCACGTATGCGCCATGTACACGTATGCGGTAGTGAGGCAACCCCGAGTGTCCGAGTGTGAGTAGCTAATTATCTCTCGTACGGGGCGGAAGATGGTCTACTTCTTATATTTTTACTATGGTTAAAGCCAGGTGATTGCAGCACTCACTTTTTCATAATTTTTCTATGAATATAATCTGTCCGCGACGTAGCTCAGAGACGCGTAGTACTAGAAAGCTGTTATTTGGAACGGGTATACACATATTAATCACGCCGACGAAGTGGTAAAACAAAATCTTTAAAACTATTTTTAGTGTACCGCACATACACGTGACGTGGGGATGACATTTTTTTTTCTCGTCTATGCCATGGTGTGGGGTATCGTTGGATAGGTCTTTTAAAAATATTGTTGGTGTGGAAAATCAATTTTTCCGTTAGCGAAATATTAAGCAAATTTTTGTTAGAGTCAAGTGTCCTATGTTAGACTTATGTGAGGTCTACCGATGCACATTGGGAACGCGTGGTGGACTGACGCCCATACGCCTTGAAGGTAGGCCTATGCCCTGCTGTGGGACGTAAATAGGTTGATGATGATGAGAAATAGTTCAATTTGAAAAATACCTAAAAAATTTCTCGACATCAAAAATGAAAATAAAAAGGCATGTTGGTTTTTGGAAAGACTCATTAATTTATAATGAGTGAGTGACACGTAAAAGTGACGAGTTCGTTATTCATTTTAATTATGTAAATGAAAATGTTGTTTGTTATGTCGCTCAATATTATGTTTCAGTACAAAATGCGATACAGGGTGTAAACTAAAATACGTATCATATTTTAGAGGTTGCTTCAGAGTTTAGACCATCAAACTAAACAACTTTTACTATGGAGGCAATATCGAAATAGCGATAAAAATAATTAATTGTTCTAATGAAAACATTCGTAAGTAACAGCATTGGACAAGCTTGGTGGACTAACTCCCAAAATACACCCTCCCTGTGGGTAGGCATTTGCCCTGCAGTGGGACGTAAATCGGCTGATGATTATGAATGAAAACGTAAATGGCTACTAGACCATTTAATTTTACACCCTGTATATTTAGCATTTGTAGTTATTTGGACTTCAATTATGCATCCATAAATTTCAGAGTTACGCTCTTGTCGGTGGAAGATTATGGGACCAAGCTTCATAGAATTAATATTTTTTTAAAGATTAATGAAGTGATCTTTTAGCCGCCAAATTGGTTTTTTACTAAATCGTACGACATTCTTGATGATTCTTATCTTTGAAATTCTGTATCCTCTAAGTTTAAAATCATCAATAATTTTTGGCATTGACTCTCGACACGGAGGTCGTGAGTTCGATTGCCACGGGGACACCTAGTGATATGTCACTTTGTGCGGTTTTCCCTAGTTGGTTAGGACATTGCATGCTGAATCACCTGATTGTCTGAAAAGAAAGATGATTCCGTGCTTCGGAAGGCACATTAAGCCGTTGGTCCCGGCTACTATCTCTGGTGGTAGTAGTCGTTACATAAAAACCCCGTCAGAGGCCATAAGGTGGTCTGAAAAAACCCTGACACCAGGGCTCTGCCCACACTATAAGAAGAAGAAGAAGAATAATTTTCGAGTTACTCAAAATATTAACTAAATTTTGCTGCACCATAATCAGGTAAAATTGGGTATTGCAACAATGATCCCCCCAAAAGAGAATACGGGCTTATTAAAGCAACTGTGTTGTACATACGTAGTACATTTTTTAAACTAACCTGGCTCTTACACGGGGAAAAATGTCTAGTAATATATGGGAAAACTATTTATATCAGCAAACTTTACTAGAAATCTAATAAAGTCTGGTAATATAAATAGTTGTCACCCGTATTACTACATATTTTTCTCCGTCACATAGGTATATTACTAGCAGCTCTACGAATATTTCCCCCCGTGTACCTACTAGGCCACGAGTAGATAGACGGAAAATCGAACCAATGTACACGGCATCTTAACAAAACTCCGCTCTGAGAGAAGCTATGTCACACCAGTATCAATATTTGAATTGAACTTTTGCCCAATTACCTTTGAAAGTTAAACCTTCTTAATTTATAAGTATTGATTCGTGCCGTCGAGTTTAATTAGTTTCAAGCTTTGAGATGTCAAACTGTATCTTTGCCTTAAGCTTGCTTCCGAGTGTTTTGTTATTAATGAAGAAGTCGATCAACAATTTCATTTGATCTACTTTTTCGATATCTGAAGTTTAATTAGTGTCCATCGAATTCTCTCAAACGGTGAAGGAAAATGTCGTGATGAAACTTGCTTACGCTGAAGAAGAAATTCGGATGCGTATGTGAAGTGAAGAAACTCCTTAAGGAGTTTTGGAGAAAAATTGTGTATTCTAGATTATAAAAAATTTGTAAAATTTAAATAAATTAAAATAAAAAAGTTTACCAAACCGCATTTGGACTATAGTAGACTAACGCGAGGGTAGGCCTGTTTACAGTGCAGTGGGACGTTTATAGGCTGAAGATGATGATGATGATGATTAGATTCAGTATCTTTATAGCGAGTCGTATGATTCTGGCTTAGAATGGACTACCTCATTTCGTCGTTCGAAGCAACAAACTTTTTCGCGATTTCAGTATTGGTCCCAAAATAAAAGTTGTTCAGTTTGATGGTCTGAAGCACCCCCTAAAGCATGAACAGCATTTAAGTTTACAATCTTTAAATCGTCATCAATTGCGTTAAAAAGTAAGACCACAGGATAGGGTATTGCAGGGATGTCAAACTCAAAGACACTGGTGGGCCAAATGCATAACATTAGTAGAATCAGTGGGCCGCAAAGAACATCTATACTATACTATTATAAAACTGTAACAGGAAGTTTGTCTGTACATTGAAGATATTAACAA
Source organism: Agonopterix arenella (assembly GCA_927399405.1). Classification (NCBI taxonomy): domain Eukaryota; kingdom Metazoa; phylum Arthropoda; class Insecta; order Lepidoptera; family Depressariidae; genus Agonopterix; species Agonopterix arenella. Next base: position 12,594,430 of record OV656695.1, on the reverse strand, counting down.
AAAAAAGTTACCATATGGTTTTTAGGTGTCCCTGATTCCATTTCACCAATTTTTGGATTTTTTGTCTGTCTGTTTGTTTGTTTGTTTGTTTGGGTGTTTGTTTGTTTGAACGAGTATCACGCAAAAACTACTGAACCGATTTTGATGAAACTTTTTTTGTTTGATAGCTTATGATCTGACTTAAAATCTGGTATATAATTTGTGCGGACGAAGTCGCGGGTTAACGCTCGTAAAGAAATAAACTCATTGCATCGTAAAATAGGACGGTACCTGCATATATTACAAGGGCAACATTTTCAGGACCCTTGCAAAAAACGCTACATTGAATACAGCTTAATACAGTAGTGGTACCATGGATTTAGAGTGATAAAAGATACCAATCCTCCTTACAAGCATTGAGACACGAAAATTGGCCATGACGGTCGGTAATGTTCAACGTCTTTCGTACGTCGATTTCAAACTTGAAGTTTGTCCCTTTCTGTCGGAACAAAAATTAAATAAAAACTTTTTTTTTTAATTTCCGTCGTTGGTTTAGAAAGGGACAAACCAACAAAGACAGAAATTTACGAAAGAAGGACATACTTTACCGACCACCAAGAAGTACTTTCATGTTTCAGTCCTTTTAAGGCAGTCTGTACTTCAAGTATAGACAATACCTATTTCCAGCTTCCTGAGTGGTACCTACAATAATATTAGTAATGAGTACCTACGTCAAATCTGCTCGCTTGCGGGCCGCATCAGGAACCTATTCTTAAAATTAGATAGGGCCGCCAAAAAACCGCACTGTGGGCCGCAAGTTTGACATGCCTGGAGTATAGGTATTAGGTACCGTTTTAGTAAAAATTGGACGATGTGAATGTGAGATTCGGTAAAATAGTCATTTTAACATTCGGCCTGATAACCAACAGACAGCACCGCGCTATAACTTTTGTTAACTAACTGTTGGAAAAGCTAAAATAAAGTGTTTTATCTCGATTCTTGCATGCTCAATTTTGCACGGCGCAGTCATCAAAAAACTATTAAAGCGCAGCAACTTTTAACATATGCGCTTTTTAAAACTTGCATTATCATAAACAACGAGATTAGTGCATGCCCCGATGCATAAGTTTACTCATTAAATTCCAATTTCCTCAAACGTCAAGAGTGTGGTGGGGGGGAAAAAATATGAAAAATTTGTTGTTCACAGTTTTCTCGCTTGAAGGCAAAGTTTATGGAGAAGACCTGAATAATACCAAAGAGCTCTTTTCTAAAGTTTAAAAAGAGTTTGTTTGCGCTGTTATGGCGCTGTCAACCTAATTTACTCTGTTGATTCAATTTTCACCGAGCCATATTTCAGTAGTCACGGTCGAGATTTCAATTCATACATAATATTTGAATAAATAAATATGCATAGGGCCAATTTATAGAGGTTGGGCGTTGTCGGACGGGGCGGCGCGGCGGCCGAGCTCCACAATATATCTGTCTCATTAGTATCTCTACTACAAATACTAGGATGCGATAAAAGCCTACCTAGGACATTTGTTTCTTGTATTTAAAATTTATACGGCCTTTCATATTGAAACATTGTTAACATGTTACAGCCACGCACAGCCCCGTATCCTTGCGCCGTTTCCCCGGTGGAAATAAAGAACTTCATAGATTAACCCCGGCAGCGGAAGACTGACTAAAACACCTTGACCTTGAAATTTAGACCTCCCCGGATCCAGGAAGATAATAAATGCCATATGATATGATGATGATGACAGCCCCAGATGGGCAGATTGTGTCAAGTCCCGTACGAGGCTAAATTTGTTAATCTTTAATTTGATATTTTATATTATAAGTATGTATGTACTATATTATACTATTGCCTATTCTGTGATACGAAGAGAAATGTGTCAATGTCTACTAAAAAACTAGTTAAATAGAAAATAGGTACTTTGATATCAAATTGACAACAATCTTGGCTCCATCAAGCTTCACTATACAAGATATAACAAATCACCCTGGCAATATTTTAATGGGTGGTTTAGACCACCAAACTGAACAACGTTCACTATGAAGCAAACCATGTATGGGACAGCTGATTTTTTTACATTGTTCTCGATGTTTGCTCGATATTGAAAGTTGTAAAAACATTGAAACTCATCCATATATTTTGTACATTCGTGTTTCGGTACAAGCGGCTACCGTCGCGTCGTAGCGGCCTACGACGTTTGCTACGGGAGCGCTACGCTACAGTGCTACGTCTGTGACATGATTGTTTCTTGCCAATGGCTTTACAAACAGACACCTTTGTTTATTTTCAGTTTCTATTAACTGAAAATAAACCTGGTAATACCTTATTTCCGTAGTTATACAAAATAATAAATACTGGTAGGGCAACGGAAAAAAAAACCTTTTACTAAACAAATACGGTTAAAAATACTTAAATCGAACATTGATCTTGCATAATGAATATTCATTTCCATAAATTATGTAAAGAAGAAATTTTGTAGTTATACTAAATTAAAACTTCTTTACATATTTTTTAAAGTCGTAATTTACTTAAGCTTGAGATATTAATTCTGGTTTGTTTAATCTACTTTGAAATTAGGTTTTTTAGACCTTAATAATTAATATAATCTAAATGATAAATATAGTAAACTTCTTTTAACTTAAAAAAAAACATTCATCATCATCGTTTCATAAAAAAAACGTTAAGGGTCTGCTTTACCACTTTTGGATAAGTTCCTGTTAGCTTATCTAAAAGCTCGTTTGACATATTTAATATGAAAAATATGTCAAACATATTTTATATGAAAAATATGTCAAACATATTTTATATGAGAAATATGTCAAACGATCTGTCAAATAAGCTATTAAGAACTTATTTAGAAGTGGTGAAACAGGCCTTAATTCTTATACAGGATGTAAGAGACAGCCCTCCGCAAACTGAACCTGTGAACTCAGACCATCAAACTGAACAACTTTTACTATCGGAGCATATACCTCAGAAAAGTCGAAAAAAATCAGCTATCCCATACAAACCTGCTGTACCTACCCAACTCTAATGTATGTTTGTTCAGTTTGATTGTCTGAGTTCGACGTTTCAGTTCAGGAGGGCTGTCCTTTACACCCTGTATATTACTCTGTCTGATTACATAATCCTACTACAGAGTAGATACTATAATTACTACCGTATCTTACTTAGAATGTTTTTTTTACTACAGGGTGTTGCAAGTAAACAAACAAAACAACACGATCCCTTTAAAAAGCCTATAAAGAAGAGCAAACGCGACAGACCATTCGATAAAAACCAATCTTTAAAAAAAACTTTGTATAACAAGCAAGGTATTAAAGAAAAGCATTTTCCCCATTAAAATGATATAGCAAGTAAACATCTGGCGATTCTATTCATCTTGGCTAACGAGAAGCGACGCCGCGGACAAAAAAAACGGTCTAGTGTGCGTCGGGCACGCACTTTGTAGGGTTCTGCAGATACTATCAATAAAATATCATTTTATCTGCAGATACTATCAATAAAATAAAATTCATTTTAGAAAACGCTATTTAACATAGATTAACGTTCATGAATATTATTTTTGTAACAACCATTTTCGTAAACAAGGCGTTTTGCCAAACAAAATTTTATGATGTTTAACTTGATATGCGTATTTTTCCCGATATTTCCGATAGTACAAAGTGTGGGCCCGCATTGAAACGCTAATCACGCTTTGAATTACCAATATTTGGCCACCTCTATTCCTCGAGGGGAAGCCTCTATTATTATCCAGTAGGAACAAGACACAGGACACAAGCTACATTGCGACAGATGTCAAGTGGTTTGCACCTGACCACACCACAGGCACATCAGCCCGTAATATGTCCCATCTTCGCAGATTATCCTTGGATCGTCCAACTCCCGTTCGCAATCTGTTAAGTGACTTCCATGTTGTCTAATCAGATGATTTAATGAGGACTCATTTTGTAATCAATTCATGTGTTTTCGGAAGTTTGAAATGAAAAAATTAAAATGAAAAAATATTGTATTTCCCGAAGACGCAAATGTCACAGTGTTATGTTATAGCTATTTGATGCAGGGTGATTTAGGCCCCTTGTTAACGAGCCGGTTTTCCGCTGGGGCTACATACGGTTTTAAACCGGACCTACGTCCGGTCGTCAGTTTTGTATGGGACACTATGAAGGTTTGTTAACGACGCCAGCACCAGCGACGGTCCGGCCACGACGCGCGCCATGTCTACGTCTGGAGCGCAGTCGTGTATGGCATTCTTTTGTGATGGAGACTAGTGGTTGAAAAGGGTCTGATAAGCAGATCCTGTACTACAGTACAGATTTATTTAGGTCGATTGATATCATCATCATATTATCATTGATTGACTCACAATTTACGCTTTTAACGCACATGCGGATTGACAAGTCAAAACTAAAGGTTCCCTATTTGCTACGGAACCCAAAGCCGAGCAAATATTAGTGCGGTGCGAGGTTAAATAACAGGCATTATCTCTGGTACAATATAAACGTCGCAACCTGCGTCGCAATAACCGACGCTCGTCGGTTAATGGTCGCCCGTCCGTCATCTTCTGCGGTGGGCTCGGTTTATCGATATAAGGGTTCATCGATATCGATAAATTTATAAGTATTTATAGATTTAACATCGATTCTTATGCGTTAAACTCCTTAACGGTTAAACATTATAATACAGGGTGTAACTAAACACTTTAATACACGAGTCGTTTTTAAAAATTACCCCCCTCCCCTCACCTCTTCAACCTTGGTGAAATGTCGTGAGATTTGACTCAACCTCCCCGCCCTCCAGCGTATTTTTCTTGCTTAATTGCGTTGTATTTTTATTTAAGACTACTAATTACGTGATGTTTACCGATACCCCCCTCCCCCCACGTGAGATCGGGTGAGATTCGGCATGACCCCCTCCCCCCCTAAACGCCTCACGTAATTCATGGACCTTTCCCTGAGAATCATGTGTCAAAAAGCAAAAAAATTATGTTTGGACCTCCCAATCCCTGATCCGGACGGAAGTCGCGGAAGACGCGGTGGTAGATTAAAAAAATGACGTCAAAAAGCTATCTATGTGATATTATTTTGAATAAAAATTTTTGAATTTTGAATTTTGAGTCCAAAAAATCTTTTCATTTTTCTACCCATGTTTCTTAGGGGAAGTTATTTAGTTCCATTGTCTGAATGCTCCCATAACATTTTTTCAATAATTAAAAACTTGTGGTGTATAATTGAAAATCATAACTTTTTATCGACGTCGATATTTCTTTTATTTTCGTTACTCTGGTGGTAAAGGTAGAGGAGCGGTTATGGGCTTTCTTTCCTTATATTTGTAATGTCTAAAAGTACAGGAGCTCTTGTTTATGGAATAATATACACAACTTATTAATATAAATTAAACATGCAAAATAGACTCGAAACTAGACCAAAATCAACGGTAGAGAAATCCCGTTGAGACTTAGTTGGAAAGTGTACTCGTACGTAGTGAAATTAATTCTTTAACTAGTTGGGTCTCTCTTGTACCTAAGTGTTTTGATGTCTAAAGCAGCCATCATACTCCTCTGAATTCAAAGCCTGATTCGGCATTCATTAGGAACCTGATATAATCTCTGCGGCGATCAAAGCCAGCAATGGCTCATCATATCAGACGATAGACGTCCACTGCTGGACATAGGCTTGGGGGAGCCCAAGGATCACCACAACGATCGGTTCTGCACTGCCCTCATCTGAAGTGCGAGTAAAAATAAATAAACATCTTGGACATTGCCACACAATTTTATTATCTAGACACATAGTACCAGAATCTAGCCTGGAGTATGGATATAGAGCACATATCAAACAGGGTGCTTCAGACCATCAAACTGAACAATTTTCAACTTTCACTAACTTTGAAATCGCGAAATCATTTTATTTTATTTTTTAACCGTCTTCAAAAAAGGAGGAGGTTTTTATTTCTTTAGGAAATCATCGCAAATAAAAATCAGCTGTTTCATATAAAGCTGCAGTACCGACGCAGCATCACAGCAGTTTTTTTTTAATTTTTTCTCGGTGTTGGCTCCACAGTAAAAAGTTTTTCAGTTTCATTGTCTGAAGCACCCCCTTAAGTATTACTAGGGTATTTTGTTACTCCCTGTATAGCGACCAAAATGTATGAAACAGCAGTTTTTTTTCATATTTAAGTTGGTCTAATAGAAAAATGTATTCAGTTGTTCAGTGTGGTCTTAAGTATGTAACGCATATACCCTGCATGTTTATTACCTATTTACTTAATGTGGCGTGCACCAAATAACTAATTAGGGTTGAACATGTTTAAATATGATGCCGTTACTATTATCACTATGAGTAGTGTGAGACACAGAGAGTTTACTATATACGTTTGAGCCTAAATAATGCCTCCGTGGTCTAATGGTTAAGAGTATTGGCTCTCGACACGGAGGTCGTGGGTTCGATTCCCAAGGGGGATACCTAGTGATTTTAGATTTATTTTGTTTATTGAGAACACCAACAGCGTATTATACATAGTTACAATTAAATCTTTAAAAATAACTGGTAAGGCCAATGATAGATTTCCCTTTTTTTACAAACTTGTGATATGTCACTTTGTGCGTTTTTCCCTAGTTGGTTAGGACATTGCAGGCTGAATCACCTGATTGTCTGAAAAGAAAGATGATTCCGTGCTTCGGATGGCACGTTAAGCCGTTGGTCCCGGCTACTATCTCTGGTGGTAGGTAGTCGTTACATAAAAACCACGTCAGAGGCCGTAAGGCGGTCTAAAAAAACTCTAACACCAGGGCTTGCCTACACGATAACAAGAAGAAGAAGCCTAAATAATAATAATTGTTGGTACATGCTTTCCCAGTTTTTCACTTACAAAAAAACAGTATAGGTAAAGAAAGACTTACAAAACTAACGCGTCCTCTGTTACCTCTAATCCGCGTTTTGTTTGCAAGCCGTTATGTCTTATTTGTGCCACGTACTACAACTTTACTTTTCTATACTGTTGCCTTACCTATAGGATGGATAAAAGTTTTCTAATAAAAGGGCCGCCATTGAGCAAGTTTTTGCCATTTTCGCTTATTGCTTACAAGTTACAGGTGACAATTGATGACGGTGCCTCTTTAACTGACTTCGGTAAAGAAAGTTTGCGTTTAAGATTATAGTCTTGTAGGTAAAAACAATTTTCATATAAAAATGATAGCTTGTTGATGCTGAGATACTAAACTTTTCTAACTGCCTCCGTGGTCTAATGGTTAAGAGCATTGGCTGTCGAGACGGAGGTCGTGGGTTCGATTCCTACGGGGGACACCTAGTGAAATGTCACTTTGTGCGTTTTTCTCCAGTTGCTTAGGACATTGTAGGCTGAATCACCTGATTGTCTGAAAAGAAAAATTATTACGTGCTTCGGATGGCACGTTAAGCCATTGGTCCCGGCTACTATCTCTGGTAGTAGTAGTCGTTACATAAAAACCACGTCTGAGGCCGTAAGGCGGTCTGAAAAAACTCTGACACCAGGGTTTGCCCACACGACAAGAAGACTAGACTTTTCTCACTAGAGAATATGCTAAGGAATGGGTAAGCGAAAAAATGTGAGCCGTCATCGTAGCCTGATAGAATATACAGGGTGTTTGGGTAAACCGTTTCATTATTTAAAGGGGTGATTGTACCCATGATACTGAACAACTTTCCCTAAGAAAGCTACAGGAACTTTGCAATTTTTTATTTCGACTTTTCATAAAAAAGGTCGATCTGCTGATTGCATTTAGTATCGGAAGGCCAAATTTTTGTTTATGAATTTCCTGTTTGTTTGTTAGGGAAAGTTGTTCAGTATCATGGTTACCATCACTCCTTATAGTATTGCAACTATTTACCCTAACACCCTGTATACCTACCAACTTTTCAAGTCTAATCATAAGCTTTTAAACAAGAAAAAAACGATCGTTTCAAGTCACGGACACATTAACACCATATAAACCTTTGTTTGAAAATATCTTCGATGTACAGACACACTTCTTTACATGTAAGAACGGTGTATAACCTATAAACGTAAACGTATGTCTATCAATAATAATTTGATTCAGAATAGTGTTTTCTTCATAATTTAATTATAATTATCAATGAAAACGTTTCATGACTAAACTAACTAGACTAACTAGACTTAAAAATATTCTAGCACGTGACTTCTTTGATGGCCCAAAATAATTTTGTTTTACTTTAGATTTTTAATGTTAGCTTTAGTTGTAAGTCTTTTTTCTCTCTATTTTTATGTGTGGGAACTTGTTGTCAGCATTTCACTTTTATTAATTTATGTTTGTAGAAACCAAACTGTTATTTAGCTGTAAGTTCTCCAAAAAGGAAATAAATAAAAATAATATATATAAAATGAGTTAATTATCGTATCATTATCGTACTAGAAATGATATAAGTACTTATGCTAATGGTTACTATGTTGTACTAATGGATATTTACCATTTTAATAATGAATTCAATAAATTCGTTGTAAAACTTGAACCATTGAATTGACGATACATTAATTTTGCACATAATTATTTATTATTTGCCTAATTACCTAATTGCATATTGTCCCCGATGCCGATGTTTAAATGGGCGTATTGGCTAACATTTCCAGTTTTTCTAATAAACTTTACAGTTACAACTATAAATGTAAGTATATAAGCATAGGTAGGTACGCCCACAACTACATCACAGATTACTAGTTAATTCGTAACACTTACATCACTTCCTTAAAAAACAATAAATTCACGCGCAAAAATGTACCTAGTGACCTTACCACAGCGTTGTTATTACTTCGAACAGCGCGCAACGTATGCGATGTTGCCGTCTGGAGCGAGTGGCAGAAATCAAGCAAGCGCATAGCTTACGATGCGCTAAAAGTGTACTTATCTCGGTACCTATGGCCAAGTTACGTATGACGGAGGCCTGACTATATTCCCCTATATGTAGAATACCTATGTACCATAGCTGCATAGCATCTTCAAAATATCCACATTTCAATATTTATGTTCAGTGTGACAGGTATTATAGTGAACCCGTCGCCAATTTTAATGGATAGTGGACACAGTACACATCTCAACATCTATGTTTTCGCACGACGTTTTTCCTTCATCGAAAAGCCAGTTATGTTACAAATAGTACATAAGATCCATTTTGAGATTTTATCATTATGAGAAGTTGGCATTATGAAAAGTTGGTATTATTTATTTATTTATTTTGAAAGGTTTACTTACAGTTATTACAATGTTTCATGACCAAAAATAACACAACAATATCTATCTTATTGCATAACTACTTACAAGTAAACACAGCGTGACTTATAAATTGCAACTTAAACTAAGTACAAAAAATATGAAACAACAAGGTCTCAAGATAATCTATCCAAAATAGTGGCGAAAACAATATTAGTAGTAGTATTAATATTAGAGATATAATAGGGTATTAAAAAAAATAGTTCAAACTTACAAAATACAAACTTACATGTGATAATGATGATTATGTACTATAATTTAATGTAATGTAAAACAAATAAGGGCATTGACTTCAGGTAGTTTTATTTAATATATTTTTCCGGAACTTGTACAATGAGTCTGAGTATATGTCCACGTCATTCGATTCAGCAATCAAATTGTAGAGCCTGATAATTCGTGGAATGCAAGAATTGTAACCCAGAACTGTTCTACGAAAGGGGGGAGCGAAGGGTGGTATGACATTTCTAGGGTATCTGGAAGGGACTCTGATGTTAATCAGGCTTAATAGCTGGGGTACATCTATACCGAACCTTATAATTTTGAAAAGAAATATCAAGCCTAGGGTCTCCCTTCTTTTGTCCAGCTGGATCATTCTAAAATGTCTAAGTCGAGCTGTGTAGGAGACGGCAGCTTTAGATATTCCAAACGAGTATGCTAGATGAGAGAGAAACCTTTTTTGTATTCGTTCCAGCCTTAACGAATGTGTCGCATAATGTGGCCGCCAAACCGGGCTGCAATATTCTAAAGTACCTCAACCAATCAAGCGGCGGAGGAGACATACCATATACATTTAGTTTTTGCAACAATATATTGTGACATACGCGATCAAAGGCCTTACTGAAGTCTGTATAAATCACATCTGTTTGCTTATTTGCATCGAAGGACATTGCCAAATTCTCAGTAAATGAAACTAGATTTGTACATGTAGATCTGGACCTAACAAAACCGTGTTGATGCTCAGACAAGTAATGTTTGAAGTGATTTTGAATGTATGGACAGATAAGAGATTCCAACACTTTAGCCAGGACTGGAAGAATCGATATAGGTCTATAGTTTCTCACAATAGTGTTATTATCTGATTTAAAAACCGGCACGACCTTTGCCAATTTCCAATGATTGGGAAATATTCCAGATGTCAATCATTTGTTGTATATAAGACTCAAAGGATATGCCAAGCTGGATGCACAAGAAACAATAAAAAGTGGAGGTACATCATCCGATCCCGCACCCTTTGAAACATCCAAATTCTGCAGCTTCCCGAGCACAATGTCACGGTCCAACTCGACTCCAGAGAAACACTCACTGTAGCTACCTACCCGTTGCATAGATTCGGAAATACAACTATTTGAAATGTTTTGTGTATCCTGGGTATAAACTGATGAGAAATGTGTAGCGAAAATGTTGTATATTTCAGTACCATCAGAAGTTGATGTCGCTCCACTGTTCATAGTCCCAGGATATGTACTACGTCCACCACGTTTCGACTTGATAAAGGTCCAAAAGTATTTTGGATATTGCCGAATTTTGTCTTCTACGCTTTTTATATACGAGTTGTAACTATTCATGGCCATTCTATCACAACGGCCTCTCAACAATTTGAACGACACCTGGTCCAATGGATTTTTGTATTTTTTAAAACGAACCCTATACTTGTTTTTTTCGCGCAATAATTTGATGAAGTCTCGAGTGAACCATGGAGGATACCTATTCTGTGTACCTACAGATTTAAGTGGCACAAATTTTACAATGGATTCTGTCAAAATATCGTAGAACCTTGAAATCATCTCATTGACATCCATAGTATTTTATAAATAATAATAAATAAATATCTTGGACGGTGTCACACAAATTATCTAGTCACATTTAAAGTACCTGGACTTGTATTATGATGACTAGACAACGATATAGAATACATAATTATATAGATACAAACATCCATGACTCAGGTACAAATATTCATATTCATCATATAAATATTTGTCCCTTGCGGGATTCGAACCCGCGACCCTCGGCACAGCAGGCAGGTTCACTACAGACTGTGCTACTGGGCCGTCAATACATAACACATTTTGAAGAGTATGTATAAATATACTGCAACTGAAACGCATAAAAATATACGTACTATTCAAGTTGGAAAATGCCGTCTCCTACACGGAAGACGAGGCTAATAACCACTAGACCACGACGGCGTTTTTATTAAACCACCATATTATTATCAGTTATTTTTGTTTTCATACAATACTGGTAGTGTTAACAGCTTTCTGTGCTCGTTAAAAAGAGAGGGGTAACTGCAAATTAATTTTTAACACCGCACACTCTGTAATTGGGGCTTTGCGTGTTTCGGCGCTTCACGCACAATTTGTACAGTCAACAACGCAAGTGGGGTGTGTTGGATGCTTTCGATAATAAGTGGCCGGAATCACGTTGCAGGTTTTCCCGCAAGCACTTGTCTTTCGCGTGGTGTTCACGCGTTTCACGTTTGATCCTGCCACGAGGCTCCGCAATCCTTCTCAGCTGTGTTTTTTCTCAATCCTTGAGATTAGATAGATACTCTCACAAATCACTTGACACTGAAATGCATTGCTAACGCACAAGCAAGAGTTAATTATAAATAAATAAAAAAGGAGCAAGCAGGCAACCCTTTGCCTGAGAATGATGAATGAATGAATGATGATACTCTATTCGGGACAATGCGGGTACAGCAAATTTTAAGAATAGTTATGTGTTATGTATCAAGCTACGCAAAACAATAATAAGCTGGCCGCGCCTACGTAGAGTAAATTTATAACGTCGCGCGGCCAGCTTATGTTTGTTTTGAGTAGCTTGATGCGTCGCCGTGTGTACATTACTCATTTCCATGTTTCAAAACATCAAAGTCAGTAATTTCGAAAAGAATATAATTAGGTTGAATTTAATATGTTGTTGCAAAAAATAGTAGTTACCTATTATGTAATATTTAGTTATATCCCATTTATAAGTAGACGATTAAATTAAATAAATTTGAAAAAAAAAAACCAGACGCATTATATAGGCTAAAAAAACAACGCATTTATCAATTATGCAATAAAGTAGGTTACCTACTGAAATATTACACAATATTTGTTCATCTCATCTACACTAATATTATAAATGCGAAAGTTTTTGACGATGTTTAGATTAAATAAAAAATTGGAAAATTAAGTCTCGGGCGGGACTTGAACCCGCACTCTTCCAAACCGGGGAATTGCGTTATCCAATTTCGAACGAAATTTTCAATCTATTTGCGTCTTAAGGGGACGCGATGTTTGGATGTTTAAATGTGTATGGTTCAATCACGCATAAACGGCTGAACGGATTTGGATGAAATTCGGCAAACAGCTAGAATATGTTCTGGATTAACACATAGGTCACTTTTTTAAAGTCCGCGTATGGAGGGGTAATCTATAGGGAGTCGCGGGCAACAGCTAGTTATAAATAATTTTTAAATCACGGGGACATGAAGCGCATGAAGGCATAACATTGTCATAAACGTTTGAAATCATTGGCTTAAAATCGATCTAACTACTCTGATCACAGGTATAATACGACAGTTCCCGGGATCACGGGATTGAATGATAATTAATTAATACAATTAGTGATTTTAATAACTCCATGTTGTACCTTCTCGCCAAATTTAGGTAAATACAATCTACCTTTTTTCAATCACTGATTGATGCAACGGAAGTGTCATAGCAGAAGCAAAAGCGGAAACAGATGTCAAAAGTCAATTTTAGCGAAAGCGGAAACTGACGCGGAAGTTAAAACTCTGTAAAACGTTAACCATTCTTTGATTCATGTATCTATATACATATATTTTTTAAATTAATGTTCAAAATATAATAACGGCAAGTTATATTTAACAAAAAGTGATTTTGTCGCTTTTACATCCTGCAATCTATTTCGGTGTTCTTCCAGTTCCACTGAATAGTTTTATTGTTCACTGGCTGCACTTCTGAGAGGAACTGATAAATACTGCCGCAATAATGGTAAAAACCAATGTTATTTGTGTCCATTGATTTCTTTTATCTTTTTCGTGCTTCTGTTGTACAAAAGATTAAAAAAAAAAACAACATGTGAGCAGTTCACACGCGGTAGAAGTGAAAACTAAGTTCGAGATACGAAAAAGCGCGTGAAATCGGGAGAGTGCGGTATCGGGAGGGCGATTGCGCTAATTTAAAACATCCAAGTCCAATCCTAATCCAATGTCAGTTCTAATCCCACTGCAATCCAATTACTATTCAACTGTGCTGAAATGAAATGCTGTGTCAAATGAATAGCTCAATACCGAATGTGTTAAAACTTGTGGTTCGCACGCAGTCCAATCATAGTTCAGTTGCGATTTATTTAGCGCGATTCCTCTCCTGTTACAGTAGTAATATTGAATAATTTGTGGTCTACTCTTGCTTGTCAGTACCGTTAAACTTCCGATATAAAAATGCGGAACCAGAACATACCTATGATGCTGACTGTACGCTATACTTATTTTGGTTTACCACTAGAGTGTACCGGGACGAAAATAATTAACGGAGCGGCGTAAAAATGTCGTAGAAAATTAAAATGTTTGTTTTGTGAGTATCGTGTGCAGGTGACACTGTGTGAAAATGATTTATTGTTCTATTAAATTAATAGTAAACACATCGTTTTGTATTTAAAAATAATAATTCTTGTATGTTGTTGATTGGGTCAGGTCACAGATATGAATGCGGTATTGCTCCTTAGCATAGATTTTAATATTTCATCATTAACAAATATTACGTGGATAGTTTTATGGTAGTAATTATAGTACTCTGTGGCTTGTATTAAGGCTGCATCGAGCCTATTGTGCTGCCCCCAATCGTATTTTTTATATATCTTAACAATTCAAAAATATTTCCAAAAAACAAGAATGTCACATTGTAGTCCAGATTGGCTTTCAATTTATCTGGTCGCTGCGGATTTGTTTTTATAATGTTTGTTGATTATTATCTTAAAAACCGCCAAAAGTGGCCACTTTTGGCGGTTTTATCGATAAAGCTACAAGCATAAAACATAATTATCCGTAATGTTTCGATAAATTGTAAGCCAATCAGGAGTACAATGTGACATTCTTGCTTTTTGAAAATGTTGTTTAATTGTTTAGAAATAAAAAAAAAACAAGATTGAGGGCAGCACAATAACCTCGGTAGGCTCTTAAGCTTGACAGTACTCCCAGTATACTTTTCGACAACAATTACAAATAAAAAACATCTTGCGGTAAATAGCTATTGCAATAAAATAGTATGACATATACTAACGACATGCTAACTACTCACAAAGGTCAATTAAAACGTGGTAGATGATCACATTTCTTAAATTGAATACCCATTACCTAGTGATAATGAAGTGGTTTCTTAGTTGAAAATCTAAAGGACCTTCAAACCTGAGCAAATAGGAAACGGCCGTAATTGTTATCCTAAACCAAGAAACCAACCTTATTTATTTATTCACAAAAACGGGTTATCAGAACAATTAAAAAAACAAACCATTGTCGTCATTGCGCCCGCGGCGGTAGTGGCGGGCGGCAAGACTTCCGGCGATTCTGCCGGTTCCGGCCGTAATCGGCGCGGACGGCCCGTTTCCGGTTGCGGGCGAAGTCGACTTAATCCTGAGGTGATTAAGTATACTGGAAGGATTACAGGCAACGATAAAATTTTATGATGTACATTTTGTTTGTTTGAATTTCGATATAGGTATAATGGTTATAAGCGTATCAGTTTAGAACATCAAACTGAACAACTTTGACTATGGAACCGATATCGAGAAAAAAAATTTCCTGTTTCAAAGAAAACGCACAATATGGGACAGCAGTTTTTTGAAATTTTTATCTCCATAGTAAAAGTTGTTCGGTTTGTTATTACTATGGTGTTATGTTACACCTTGTTTACAGGATGTTAGGGTAGACAGTAGCATTATTTTAATGGGTACTGAACAACTTTTCCAAATGAACAAGGGAATTTTGTAAAAAAAAAACGACTTTTCATACAAACGTACAGCATGACCAGTAGACCAGGAAAATAATTCCGCTCGTCAATCTTAGTTTGCGCAGAGCAGGCCCGAGTCCCCGACGAAACCCGAAGTTTAATCAAGGGGTGCAAAGTCTGATAGCAGCGAAAAGGACGCGAAAACAAATTAGCCAATAGCGTAAACGGATTGAAGGTGGCGCATCCTGATTTGTCAACTGCGCAGGTACATCGGTAAGACCTATAAACCTGGTACCACTGTACAATCAGCTGATTGCATTTAGCATGGAAAGTCCTAAACTCTTTTTGCAAATTTTCTATTTGTATCTTAGGGAACGTTGCTCAGTATCATGTATACAATCACTTCTTAAAGTAATGCAACTGTTTATCCTAACACCCTGTATAGTAATAGAACTAGAACTTACCTTAAACACAACACACTTTCCATTCCCTGCGATAAAAAATAATCGAAGTCCATACAAACAGAAAACAAGAATAAAAATGTTAAGATAAGAAACTCTCGCGACGGTAAGTCACAGGATGCCGTAAACTGGAACTTAACTATTGATTAACTGTCAATTTGCTACGCGTCTCTATCAGCTGTAACTAGAACGACAGAGACAGACCAAGTTCATAAGAAATTCAACGTTATATTTAACTCTCGTTGAAACGTCATGATTCTACAGGGTTTCCCACTTTCCTTTAATATTTTAGTTCCATCTTGTTGACCATTTGACATCTTTCTTAGCTTAGTGTTTGCTTATACCGTTGCTTTTAGGAATCCTGCTAATTTGTTTGTTAATTAGCTGTTCAATTATTTGCGTTGTTTATTTTACCAAACGTCGTAAATATACATAAACTAGCTTTAAATAATGCGGAAAGTCTAGGCATTTTCAACATGGTGAATAAACAACAAACTAACAAACTCAATACCTTCATTTTATTATTAATAATTGTAAAAGATGCCAAGACAAACTCAAAAGACCCAAATGTTGTTTTATTTGTAAAATTAAATTAATATACTACCTATTGACGATCGATGTAAGTTGAAATGTGAATAAATAAAATAAATTGTTGGTGAGTATAAGTATTATTGAGTACTGAACGTAAAAAAACAACTTATTATGTAAACCGGCTGATAAATATCGATTTTCTGAAAGTTCCTTATCAAATCCTGTTGATATCGATTATGTTCATACTACTTGCTGATTTAACGTTTAATTATTAACACCCTGTATATGTAGCCAAACGAGGATAATATTTTGTCTTAATTTATATGTTAACTGTTAACTCTTTTCATAAAAAAACCACAATACCTACTAATCATAAAAAATCGGGTATGAAAGATTTGGTTGTAAATTTTCAATTTCAAAAGCACGTTTTGCTGTAGCCAAGTGATATTTATCAAACTCCGTATCAAGAAACGAGATTACCAACGTATCAAACAAAATTGTTTTTAATTATGTCCATATTGGTAGTTGATATTGTCGATTTCGATAGAAATATAATACGTTAAATGAAAGTATTTTACCAAA
Organism: Agonopterix arenella; assembly: GCA_927399405.1. NCBI lineage: Eukaryota > Metazoa > Arthropoda > Insecta > Lepidoptera > Depressariidae > Agonopterix > Agonopterix arenella. The sequence goes on along the minus strand of OV656695.1, from coordinate 12,577,639 downwards.
GTTCGAAGAAAAACTTCGATTCAACAGCGTCTTCTGCAAAAACGTTCCAATTCGAAAACTCAATGTAAACTCAAACCCAATTAGTACAAGAAGGTAACTTGATTTCCTTACCTTAAAAAAATTACTAGCCGATTCGATTACACCAGAAAAATTTCCGACGCTTGTTTGTATAATACTGTACAAATTCCCCGCTACTGCCGCTTAACTTCTTTAAAGGAATATCGGATCAAACGTTGGCGTAAACTAATTCCGACGAGCAAACTCGAAACTCGCTTAAAAGGATAAAAAGTGTTCCAATATCCACATCGGATCCAACTAAATTGGTTGCCGATTATACCGTCGATTTAACCTAGCGACTTTCATGACGCTGTAGGGTTTAACGATGCATTTAGAAGTGTTTCGAATATGCTATAAGTGTTCGTTAAACTAATCTCTAACTGGCGCAGGAGCAAATACGCTGAACTACATTTCTTTGGGTTCAATTTCCGCTAAAGTTGAGATGAATGGAGGAGGGGAGAGAAGCCTAGTGGGACATCTCTACAAGATTTCGTGTCTGTAGCACGAAGGCTTATATCCTATTGTTTACTTGTCCTGAGTGGAGAAGAGATGCAATCATTTGTGCGACCTCAAGACTTATCTCCTTTTCGGGCTATCAAAAGCATATGCAGCACAAAAATAAAACTCTGCAGCTTTGTCTTTATTTTGGTCGAAGCTTTGTCTACTGAACTAACTCGGGGAGGATTTTCGAAAATATTGATAATCTTCTACTCCCCAAATCGGTTTATTGCCGCTTTAGTAAATAATGGGAATAATGTACGACCAGAAAAATAATTCCGCTCATCAATCTTCGTTTGCGCAGAGCAGTACAAAATCGGGTATTCTCTATCTCGCTCCAACTCGAATAGCAGACTTATGGATGCTTCGGCAGGAAAAAGGGCGCGAAAGCAATAAGCCAATAGCGGCAAGGTGTCACATCCTGATTGGTCAATATAATATCGCGCGCTTTTAAAATTTGTCAACTGCGCAGGTATATCGGTGAGACTTATAAACCTGGTACTAGTTAGCGGCACCGCTCGTTGCTCTCCTGACTTTAGTTATATCATAAATAATGAAAAGAACATGAATATTCGTATACCATTTCTCACGAACAGTTAGTTGTAGATATAGATTGTGTGATCAAACTATTTTAGTTCTAAAGTGTGAAATTATTTTCAGGACCCGCTATTATCCTGAACTGCGAACGAAGAAAAAACATAAACTTTCAAATTATTGTGCTAAAGTATAAGTGCTTAAATTATTTGGTGTGTTTGGACTGCTGATATTGGCCGTACGTCGCGCGTTACGTGAAATGGTCAAGGTAACTCAAAAAACCTGTATGAATAATTATTCACCGCTCTCAATTTGCGCCACGCTAACCTTTCCGTGTGTTTGGGGCTTCACTTTGTAAATACATTTCTAAATCACTCACTCACCACCCACATAATCCAATATTCGGTTTCGGAACGTATTTACAGTCTTGTTTAGATTTTGGTTTTGAATTTTAAATTAGAAGTTTTGTGATGCACTTTTAAGATTTCTATAAGCACTTGTATATTATTTTTGGTATGAAAGTCATTCTAAAATAAATATGAATATCTGTAGTGTCATCGTGTCGAATGCAAACAATTGATTGTTTGTATTAAATTAAATTATTTACGGAGAAACGTCGGTACTGAAATAGTTCTCAAATTGACTTAAAAATTGTCACATTCGATAAATTCAAGTGACGATAGGAAACTCGGGCCATTTTATTTACATGAACTCTTCTTTTCTCAATCTCAAACCAGAGAGTCATATCTGACTAAAGAAAACATTTATTTCCTACGAGCTTTTGACCCGCGACTTCGTCCGCGTGGATCACCCCTTTAGGTGTCGATTTTTGATAAATCCTTTCTTAGTGCACCCCTGCATCTTTTGTTGAATATATATTCCAAATTTCATGTTCCTATCTTCAGCGTTTTAGGCTGTGCGTTGTCGGTCAGTCAGTCACGGAAGTCTTTTGTAAGTATATCAAAATTTCTTCGTGATTTCAACTATGTCATGCTAATAGACATGAAATAATATACAATAATGCATAATACACGAACTCATTGAAGGTCATTCTAAAATGTCAATAATATTTAAATGTAAATATTTAAACATTGAATAATTCATGAAATCCAATTCATTTAGTTTTGTCAATTTTACTAATGCTTATGTAAACACTTATATTAAAATTTTGCACATCATTGAGTTCAGGCCAATTTTAATTAATTTCTACAGGGTGACTGGTAATTCGACCTATTCCTTGAAAGGGGTTATACTAGAGTTCATTTGCAACAATTTTGCCCCAGTTAACTGGGGGTCGAAAATCGCTTGTTTTCGAGTTATCTCATTTTTAAGATTTTTGAAATTTGCTCCTCTTCGATTGGATCACTAACGCTAGGTCTACCAGCGTCGGTTTGGCGACGTCGAACCGATCCCGTTTCTCGAATGCGCCGATATGTCGTACCAAACACGCTGACATCAGGTAAACGGCGGGTAGGAAAACGTCTTTGATAGTCTCTTCGAGCAGCAGCAGCGTCACCATCACAAAACCCGTAACAATACATGATATCCGCGTATTCTTCATTTTGGTAAGCAGCCATTTGAAAAGGAAGCTGTTTTAGCGCAGAATTTAAGTTAGTTAACAACGACACGTCCGAACTCCAAGATGGTTGAAACTAACTGATTACTTAATGAATTGAGCGAATGAGTGGGCCTCGATTGTGAACCTTAGTACAAACATTCCCGAATACTTACAAAAGAGAAACAATGTAAGCAATAAAATGAAAGAGACAAAAGCAAATCGGCATCTTGTAAGGTTCGCTTCTAGGAAATCCGCTACCTGCTCTGCCATTGTTAACAATTTTTTTCAAACTCTTGTCAAAGTAGACAACATTTGCATCTTTTTGGAAAGCTTAGGAATTGAGGAAGTTATTTCCGCAATTTGTACGCCAAGTGTCATAAATTTTTTTTGAGTAATCCTCTTTGGATTGAAACAAAATCCAAATAAAAAATTGTTGTCTTGCGGTTTATAACCTTTTATTTCGGTGGTTTTGGGTATTTTTCACATGTATTTTAGTTTAAAGTAGTCGCTCATTCATCAGCTACTAGAAAAATGCTTACAGAGTGCAGAGAGTGGAGTATTTTTTTCACAATTGTAATTTTTAGGTCGAAAAACGGAAATATTCAAAAAATTCTTAAAAATGAGAGAACTCGAAAACAAGCGATTTTCGACCCCCAGTTAACTGGGGAAAAATTGTTGCAAATGAACTCTAGTATAACCCCTTTCAAGGAATAGGTCGAATTACCAGTCACCCTGTATGTAACTCTGGAAATTCGATTGTTGTGTTTTAGTGTATAGCTCACCCATAGTTGTATTCCTTGTGATTGTTTTATGTGTTGCTAACCTATAGTATTAATTACGTAACTTGATACAATTTGTATCCCGTATTCTTTAGTTACTAACATAATTAAGACAGTGTTATGGTATCGGCATTTATCTATTACTCTTGGTATTAGAGAATTATTCGTTTATGATCGTAGTGTCATCATAATAATATCATTTTTTTTGTACCTGAAACTTTTGATTTAAATGAGCAATAAGGTAAAGTGTTAAGCGAATAATAACAAACTTTACAGGGATATCTGATCCAAAACTAAACTTTGAATTCGGCTTGCAGTTGCCATATTTCTTATACTTCTATGAAATACCAGCGTGGGACAAGATACCTAGGTACATAAGTCCTAAACATGTGAAAGATAGAATAATGTTTAGGTGCTTTATTAACCTCTCTACCAAACAGCACTCTAAAATGCGATTTTATAATTTTATTACCATCCACGTAAAAGCTTTATTACATTAACAATAATGTCGGTCAACATGTGGTTTGGTTTAGTGTATACTTTGTGTTTAATCCTGTATTTGATATGTTTCATTTAAATGCGGTTATTTGCTAATAATTATTTGAGTATTGGATTTTACTGTTTACGTTATAAAACTCTCAGAATATTTGAAACTGTTAATATCTGAATGTATTTTAAGTTCAGCATCGTAACTACACCGTGTAAGGGTAAATGCATGTAAAAAGGTCGTTTTTATAATACAATCCAGGAGTTTATAAAATAAAACACGACAAAACTAGTAGCGAGCACACCGAGGCGCATCGCGCGCGTGTTTGTAAAACAAAACACGACCGTACTGGTAGCGAGCACATCGAGGCGCATCGCGCGCGTGCTTGTAAAACAAAACACGACAGCACTGGTAGCGAGCACACCAAAGCGCATCGCGCGCAAGCTTGTAAAACAAAACACGACAGCACTAGTAGCGAGCACATCGACGCGCATCGCGAGCCTGTAAAACAAAACACGGCAGCATATTAGCGAGCACATCGAGGCGCATCTCGAGCCTTTAAAACAAAACACGACAGCACTAGTAGCAAGTACTCCGAGGCGCATCGCGCGCGAGCTTGTAAAACAAAACACGACATCACTAGTAGCGACCACTCCGAGGCGCATCGCGCGCGAGCGTGTAAAACAAAACACGACGGCACTAGTAGCGAGCACATCGAGGCGCATCGCGAGCCTGTAAAACAAAACACGACAGCACGAGTAGCAAATGCACGAACGGGTAACGCCCACATTATTATCTCTGTTTTTCTTGTTCTATTAGTGTAAAGTCTATGTCGTCGTCGTCCCCCTTGCCTCGCCCGCTTCTTTCACTTATCGTAAATCAAATACCTTATTTATTTTTAGAATTTTTTAGGTAACTTCTTTATGCTAAAGGAGGTACATGTCAGTTTTCCCGAAACCGACAACAATCTGACTACAAATGCAATACCCATCAGTACAAAAATCTTTATATGTGTACCCACGTTCTGATTTCTGTTTTTTCCCGTTCTGTAGTCTAAATAGACCCCTCCCCTCCCCATCTCGTATCACTTCTCGCAAACGCGTTCTTTATCCAATTACCCGAAGATAAATCTCACCTGTGACTGCAGAGGAAATATCGCACGAAACGTGTTACGCCAAAGTTATATTTGCGCAGATCTTCGGATTTTTTCGTTGTTTAACTTATTGGCTGTTTGATGTGTTCTTTATTTAATAAATTGTAGGTGTAATGGATATCGAACAAAAGAATAGAATACGGTTTTGTAAAATTTCGTTTTTTATTTGTTTACTGTATCATCGCCGCGAATAAGCAGTAAGCGGATGACAACTCAATAATTATTATTCATTTTTACGGAATATTGTCTCATTACCATCCTGTGTAAATAAGTGACAGCTTGAACTTTCACTATGGAACCTACCTCAGGAAACGCGAAAAAAAAAATCAGCTGTCCCATACAAAACTGCTGTACGTACCCGACTAAAATGTATGGGACAGCTGATTTTTTTTTCGCGTTTCCTGAGGTAGGTTCCATAGTGAAAGTAATGCTTTCCTAATATTACGGTTACAGAAATATTTTTTTGTCTAAAAACATCGTTGGTTATAGAGTTAAAGATAGAGTTCCAAAAGATTAAAAAAATTGTGTCAGGAGAATAAATTATTTTTCGTTTAATGTCATCCCTTGCACCCGCAGTCGATGCGAGCCCTACGTTAAATAGAATACTAATATTATAATTTTGTCTGTCCGTATGTTTGTTACCACTTAACGGCTATACCGCTGAACCGATTTTGATTAGTTTTGGTAAAGAGATATTGAACCCTGCGGAAGGACATAGGCATTCCAATTAAACGTAGATGAAGGCGTGACTTCGTCTAACTATAATTTTAATGCCTATGTCCGTATAAATAAAATAAATATAAATATCTCGGACTTGTCACACAAATTATCTAGTCACATTTAAAGTAACAGAATCTAGCCTGTAGGCCTAGCATGCCACCCCCGAGAAAACGGTGAAAATCGAGATGTGCCTCCATCTTTATTATTTTACGTATGCTAGAAAGAGCGCGCATGATGTTTTTCTCGTTTAAACGCTTTGTCGTGGGTGGCATGCTAGCCGTGCAGGACTTTTATTATGATGACTAGACAATGATATAGCATACATACTCGTATTCATACGTCTGCAATAAAGTATAATATAATTGAATTAATCGAAGTTCGGACTATCGATCGAAGTTATGTAAAGACCAAAAAGAACTATGTTCTTTCTCAAATCTTCCTACAATTTTAGTTCGAAATCTATTACTATAGCTTACTAGCAATTATATCAAATCTCATCGCGTTCCAAAACCATTTTCACTCAGGCGAATCGATTAAATTTCATATGCTTCCGCGATTCGGTAAATTAGATCGGCACTCAAAACGGTCAGAAGTCGACACCGGGCCCTTCAGTTTGATATGACGACATCCGTCCTCCTTGCAGTCTTGAGTAAAATTTAAAAAGCTTGTTAAGATCGAACGTTAAATATTGAGATGGTTCTGTACGTTTTGGGAGTTTAGCTGGTTTAGTAATATGACCGAAAGAGGTTTGTTTTTTGAATTAATGTGAAACAGAGTTTCCATTTTAATTTTGATCCCTTGTTTTCAACAAGGGATTGATTGATTGATTTATGGAAGTAAAATTCGGATACATTCTTACATACACAGTATAAACTCACGACCCTAGTCACTATCGATGTCGTCAGAAGGTTTGCTTAAAAGGTTTGCTTGTACAACATACACATTAATTTATGCGGCTCTATACAACTCTTGATGGGCCCTGGCCGTCTCTGCAATTGATTTGAAATTTAATTAATCTTACCTACTATCTTCTTCTTCCTGCCCTTATCCCATTACTTGGGGTCGGTGCAATAGGTAGTCTTCCCCGATTCAACTGTTTTAGCCGTCATTTCTGAGTTTGCTCCTTTTCTACATAATGTCATCTTTCACACAATCCATCCACCTTTTCTTTGATCGTCCTCTCTTGTCACCTGAAAATGTCCTTTGGTTTGTGTGATGTATTATTTATGTCTTGTTAATTCATATACGTGGTAAATCAAATAAAATACCTACAAAGGTCTCCGGTTGCGTCAGGTTATCCAGTTCATGATTTATCCGTATATACAACATACATAAACTCCATATACTAACTCCATATCAAATAAACGACCAAATCCTGTGATTAAATTTTATCGTAGTAATGTCTAGTGATAAATATAATACTAACAAAATAATATACGATGACAATAAAATCGACATCCTAGCAATAAAAAAATCACCCTTTTTAAGCCGGCAGAAGGCAGTCCTACATACAGATAAATATTGAGCTAAGATTAATATGGTTCCGGTACATTGGCCACGGTACCCTAAACCGGTGAGATTATTCCCTTTTCTCGCGGATCGGAAGCAAATCTCATTTCCTCTGACAACATCAAAGTGAGATAGCAATCGGGTTTTTATTCGAATCAGCAATATTTTGAACGGCATTGACTAGTTAGTGGCTCGTCTCGATCCGGTCTGAGGTAGGTACCTAAGAAATATAAATAATAGATATACTTGTCTATTATGTAATGTTCACATAATTTTTTGGAAGAAGTTAAAATTACACGGCACCTAAATTAAACAAAGATGTGATTTTTTTTATTTAGGTGCCATGTAATTTTAACCTACTTCAAGACTAAAAAGAAAAAATTAAATAAAAACAACCACGACATCTTTTAAATTTTCGCATCTATAAGAATGTTAACTTGTTTTATTGACTACCGGCTTAGCTTTTAAAAAAATTACACAGACTTATTGTGATGTTTCTCCTTTTTTAGAGAATGATTAAACAGTTGATTTTCCCCCGAAATGTTAAATTAAAACGTATTTATATGTCTATATTTTTACTTTTAATACAAAAGTGAAACTATAAAAATAACCTGATAAAAATAATTGGTTATTTTAGCTCTTTCTGAAAATTTTAATGAGACCCAAAAGCTAACCAGACCGGACCAGACTTAACCAGCACGGCTAGCATGCCACCCACGACAAAGTGTTTAAACGAGAAAAACGTCATACGCGCTCTTTCTTGCATACGTAAAATAATAAAGATGGAGGCACATACCGATTTTTATCGTTTTCTCAGGGGTGGCATGCGAGGCCTACAGTTTAAGTTGAAGTCGAGAGTTTTATATAAAGAACAATGACAACATCATTGTCATTCATAAATTGCAGATTTCTGTTTTTAAAACATCTATTTTCTGCATCACAATACAATTCTAGACTAAATTAGAGTCCTTCGATTAGGACCACAGTACATTTTTGTGACAATGTCTATTATATTTATTACTAGGGGCTGGCGCGGCGGCGCCCACGACTTACAGAAGTAACTATTAAAATAATCTGTGCCACGACTTTGTACGCGAAGACCACTGAATTTAAATACTCATAACTTTTGAATCAGTAGGCCTAGTACGATAAAACAAAGCTTAAATGTTAAACCCAACTAAGCCCTATGCTGTTGTGAAGCTCATCCGAATCGATTCTGTAGTTTTTAAGTGATACATGCACAAACAAACAGTTAAACAGACAAAAATTCTAGAAATGATCTCAATGCATTCCATTACGAATTCTAAACGCCTGCAGTTAATATTTTTTTGTTAAGAGGCCTCGAGTGAGCGACTGCGTCTCTGTCCCATATGTCATCACAATACATATTTTCGTCTTGAGACAGTGCAGTGTTAGACCGGTCATTGTGGCGATCCTTGGAGGACTATGTCCAGCAGTAGACGTCCATCGGCTGAGATAATGATGCTGAGATTATATTGATAGATTTACCTTTTATCGTTCTACAAGTAAACCGAAAGCTATGCGAATAATAAATCAGAATTTTCCCTTACGAATGCATATATCAATTATTATTTTTGGCAAGTTGATTGCCGTCCCGTCCGCTACATGCCTCCCAAATGAAAACAAGTATGTAAATTGAATTGACTCTTAATGATGCAAATTTTTCCAATTCCATTACGAATCTGTGACTTGCTCTCGTTGTGACGTTGCTCGTTGATCAAAGGCGTTAATTTTACGCAATCAACAGGTCATGTCCGGTTTTTTGTTGACTATTATTTTTTTAACCGATGTCATACAGAGGAAAGGAGTCAATTCGTCTATAGAAGGTATGTCCTTTACTACATGGATCTTGTTGCGACTAGGGATAACTTCCGTGCGTTCAGATGTTTTTGCCATACTTAGTACTGGAAGCAAAATAGGTCATAGTTTCAGTACGATGTTGGGTTCCTATTGTTTTATTTTGTATTTTTGGTACTTTTGCGGTAGTGTCTTCAACACTGCCATAAATGATCTCTGGAATTGGCTCTCTAATAGCCATGTTTTTTTTCCTTCTTATTGCTGTCTCCCGTTTGCAATGGAATTCCTACTCCTCATATCTTCTTTGATTAATTCATTGCGGGTTCCAAGACGAAAAAAACCAGCTGTCCCATTCAAAACTGCCGTACCTGCCCGACTAAAATGTATGGGACAGCTTATTTTTTTTTGCGTTTCCTGAGGTAGGCTCCATAGTAAAAGTTGTTCAGTTTGATGGTCTGACTTCACCTTTTCAGTATTTGCTGGGCTGTCACTTTCACCATGTATATTAGATTTAAAGTCTAATCAGCTTTCAAACAGAAAAGTTTCATCAAAACCGACAAACAGACAAAACAAACAAACAAACAGACGAAAAATTAAAAAATTGGGGTTTAGAGTCATGGATACCTAAAAACCATATCGTAACTTTTTGTTATTGTTGAATGTCTTCAATGTACAGACACACGTTTGTTACAGTTTTATACAAATAGAGATAACACCCTAAAACCAGCACATTTTTCAATGAAATACGTATAGTTTTCGGAAACTTTTGGTTAGGCAGGCAGGTTTGGTAGCAGTAGCAGTGAGGCGTGTAATGCGGTTCCGCTCCGGCGCATAAAGGCTGGTTCTCGCGGGACCATACATCACTTAGTCAGCCGCAACGGGCCCTTGCGCATGCTTAGAGATCTTGACGCCTGGGGACCGCATCGACGGTACGGCAGGGGTGCGTGCTCTGTAGAAAGCTAGGAAGGAATCTTGTCTTAGAAATGGTATATAATAATACCATAATATTTTATACGTTTTTACGATGATGTTTTGTAAATTGTATTCCAATATTAATGCAACTATATCAAAAGACTATCGATAGTTTTAACATTAGACATAATCTGCATACAAAACTATTATCACACAAGCGGTTTTTGAACGTAGCGTAGGCGATTTCGCAACTATGCCGCAACGACGTCGCAACTGCACCCTCACGATACGGTATCGTTCTATTAACACCTACGCTCAAAAATGGCTTGTGTGATTATGACTGTAGATCTTTATAAAATGAATGATTGAATAAAAGGCCGCCAAAAAATGCCACCTAAGAAATCAATAGATCTAGTGAAAAAGTATCTGAAAGCGGCAACACTTCATACGGAATCTAATTCCGAATCAAGTTTATTCCGGTTGTATGTGAAAGAAAGAAAGAAAATACTTTTATTTGCAAATGCTTTTATATGTGGCGGACCTTATTCGTGAGATGAGGTGTCCTGTTACTGAGATTATATGTGACGGGGTCTAATCGCGCTAAAAAGTGTATTACGTAAGTAAGGAGACGGAATATACACATGTCGCGAACTAGTGATATATGAATCACTTTAGGTTAAAATTCTTTGTATGAATCAAATAATTCAGCTTTATAAAGTACTCCCGTTTTACTACCGAAACATTTCCCTACCTTTTGTAGAAAACATTTTGAAAAGACTTCCCCTTGTTGATTTAATCGTAAACAAGTTTAATTAAAATCTTAGCCAAATTAATTTAAACTGATGATCTCAATGCAAAATTGAATTACGTCTTCACAGGATCCACAAAATTAGTTTGACCTAGACAATGGGTAAAGTGAATGGGTTGTTCAAATATTTGTAGATCTAGTCAGGACGGCATGGCAGTCGTAAACCAGAGATATTGGCCCAGCATTGTCCCCAAAGAGATTAGTTTCCTTGCGTTCCTTGGCAATGTTGTTGTCATTATTGTAACCAAACAATGATATCTCATGGATTTCTCTGCAATGTTAGGATCTATTCGAATTGGACCGCCTTAAGGGGCCATACGTCCCGGAATTACCTTGGAAGAAGTCTCTTATTTTTAGTTTTTCTACAAGTATTATAAAAGTTATCGAAAAAAAAAAATTCCTGAATAGTGATTCTTGAATAGAGTTTAACTAGTGACATCATAAATTGAATACACGGTTGAAATTACTTTTCTCGACAGAATTTCTTTTCGAGAAGTTAAGAAAATAACGCATTTTAGCATTATTTTCTCAAACTAAAATAACTTGCAACCGTTTATAAATACTGGAATTTTACTCTCATATTCTCAAAAAAATCTAAAAATAGAACTTTTATTAATTCTTTTTAATCGAAAATACGGCACACGCACGCATTTTTCGGAGAGCTGGGCAATCGCGTTTCTCATAGAAAATATTCTCCAGGGCCCCTTGAAAACAAAACAAAAACGTACTGTTATTTCGCTGATTATCGAATGCCAAACTCCTTGATCTGATAAGAGTATGATACTGCAACTTCGCGCTTTCAATGACGGTAGTTGTAGCACAGTTATGAAAGAGATTGCAGTTGTGTGTGATTGTTTCGAGAGTGTTTGAATTAGTGTTCGGTCCGTTAAGACATTTTAAAACATGTGCACATACCTTCTAGTCTAGTGGTTAGTTGCAGTGTCCTTTATAAAGTTAGGATACGGATATGTACAGGCAAATGATTCTAAGGGAACAACGACGCGGCACACAATTAAAAAAAAACTATTTGATTGTGGGATAGAATAATAACAGCAATGACAACTCGGATACTTTGTTGATTGCCTCGATTGACATTATATCTTAGCTTATTGTTAGCAAAGTTAAATATGCTAGGTTACATTTTGCACCGAAGCTCCACGTCCCGCCACTGCTCCGTCGTCTCCGCGTCAAAATGAATTGACCCTTAAGGTTTCAAAGGGCCGATAGCTTATTGGATTTTTTCTCACAAAAACACTTTAAAAGATATTAAATTACACCCACATAACGAAATAACTTGCGAAATATGTTAGAAATATTGTGTGTGAACCTACGTAGCAATATCACCTCAAGAAGTTTCATAAGTAACTGCTAATAAATAACGTTAAACCCAGCCACTTATACTATTAGCTGAACCCTAAACTTTGTCAGCTACATCCGTCAAACCCGCATCGTCACAAGTTTCCCGTTGATTAAAGATAGCAATATCAGTTTCGCCAACCTTTCATCAGAAACGGCACAAAGGCGAGCAATTACATCAACGGGGCGACATCTGGTGGCTTTATCGTTGCATCTTACACTAGATTTTCGACCGTCTTGAAGTTTACAGGGTTAGGTACCGGATTTAACTGGAGATGTTATGGTGGAACAAAATAATGAATCGTGCTAGAAGCAGATATTGGATTGCTGTGGAAATGTCTGTTGTTTAATCAACTTGAATAATTTACAGAAGAGACGCGTCCTTGTCTCTGCCTACCCCACTGGGAAAGAGGCGTCACATTACAGATAGATATTTTCATTAATCTTCTGAAAATTAATCTCTGTTTATTATTTTGTCCGCTAGTAACCGGTGAAGTGCGTCATGCAGATGATACCTATCTATACTAATAATATCTCCTCCTTTTTTGAAGTCGGTTAAAAACCGTTTCAGAAACTGACTGACTGACTGACAGACTACGCCCTAAACCGCTGAAGATAGAAACATGACATTGTAGATTCTACGGAAGATGTAGGGGTGCACTAAAAATGGATTTTTCGATATTCTAATTGTTTGTACGCCGATAAAGTCGCGGGCAAAAGCTAGTGTACAGGGTTATACATGGTACACTTAATATACTGGAGGATTTTCTCGTTTTTCGACTCATATTCCTTAGGGAAAGTTATTCAGTTTCATTATCTACACACTTACAATGTTTCTAGTAATAAAAAAACCGGCCAAGAGCGTTTCGGACTCGCCCATGATAATGTTCCGTAGCCATTGTATAAGTAGAATAAGAAAAATAGCAGTAAAAGTTACTAAAAAATAGTATCGATTATCTTACCCTGATCTTACCTAAAAGAAAATGTTGAAACCTAACGATCGCGGGATTGAATTTCCTGCAACGCCATCTAGTTTTTAAGTAGACTTATTTATGTTACAGGGTTTTTCAAAAACTGATTGGGCTAGCATTGTTTGTCTACGGAACCCTAAAAATAGAGGTGTATTGAATGAAAAGAGATCGAACAATTCCCTGACAAACACCCAAGGTGCATCGGCACAAACCCTCTGCTGTGCCCTCCGAACTCACACAGAGGGATCAGAGGCCCACGTGGACGTTACCTGACTTAGCACTCAACTTAACTACCTATTTTCCTTTGACGAAGACAATTACATCAAAGTAGTGACATTTGGTGGCTTTATAGCATCTTCAAATACTAGAATTTAGAGTTTCGAGTTTACTGGGATTGTTCGTTGTCTGGATAGATAGAAGAACCTATGTCAAATTTGGTTGCAACGAAGTAATAAATCTTAGTAGTTGGGGCATGGCAGCTGTAATTTGATAGCTGCGCAAGATATTTGAAATAACAACTTCTCAAAAACTTATTATCAAGGGTTCATTAAGGGATTTTTAACAGACTTGAAGAAGAAGGACCTGAAAATACACAATGCTTTAATGTCCTCCTAATTTTATGCCAATGATTGGCTGTTTTGGTGTTGGGTTAGGTTTTGTATTTTCACATTATAAGTATATGGCGGGATGACCTGGATAATGGCTACCATTGGCCAGAGGTTGCCTAAAACAGGAACGAGTGGAAGAGTTAGGAGGTTTTAGCTCAGCAGTGGGATGACTTAAGCTAATAAAAACAAATGTGTGCTTCGAGTCAAATTCAATCTTGAAGCCCATTTTTTTTTTGCTTAAAAACAATTTTAGAATCCCACCTTTGCTGACTTTTATACAATTTTTTTGTACTTGATGCTTCGATCTTTAAAAAATGGTAATTTCACTGTAATATCTTCGATTTCGATTCAGCAAATATAAACAAGTCAGGTATGTTATATTTATACCTACATTTTCTAACTCTGGCAAAAATAAAAATAACATTTTTAGCTTTTTGAAGAGTTTATTCATCAGTCAAGAAATATTTTAGCCCAAATCGTACCACAAAGCGGATTTGCTATCTAAATGTTGGTACAAAACCTCCCCTTAGCTTGCCAAGCAAATATGTGCCGAATAGCGGAAAACCGCGTGTTTACTTTTGAAAAAAAAGACGTTTTCGTTTGACGGTCTGATTTTTGTATTTTGTGTAAGGAAAAAAATGTTTTTAAATAAAATTCTACTATAATAATATTGTTTAATAAATTTGGGGATATGGAATGGGGTAATAAAAAAATTAAGATAAACACACATACAGAAAGAGGCACTGCATCCGACTCCATTTATCTGATAGAGAAAGAGAAAGAGCTTCAGTCGAGTAAAGAAAGGACTTAACTAAAAAATTCAACTACTTATTTTATAGTATTTGGAATTTAATAATACCACAGAGGACTATAATTACTACCGTAACTGAGACCAACGCTAGTGTAAGCTATTTGTCAACCTAAGTTAGCCACTTTATCGAACTCCAAAACGCGCGATTTGTATGAACAATTACTAAAATCTGTTATATGACGATATGATATTACTCGTCATACTTTTTAGGGTTCCGTACCCAAAGGGTGAAAACGGGACCCTATTACTAAGCCTACGTTGTCCGTCCGTCCATCTGTCTGTCTATCCTACCTATTTTTAGGGCTGTAACTTTTGAACTGTAATAGCTAGACAGTAGAAATTTTCGCAGAATGTGCGTTATTATGGCGCATTTGCTAAAAAAAAACGCAAAAAAATTAAAAATTATCATACAAGAAAGTAGTTTTTATCAATGTCTTTTCTTCTTTCTCTATCGTAAAACAGTAATACATACATTTGTCATACTTGGTGTGATTATAGAGTATAAACTCTACAGTATAAAAACACATTTTAAAAACCGGCCAAGTGTGAGTCGGTCTCGTGCTAAAGGACCCGGAGAATTTTTTTTGTATGTTAATATGTTATGTGGTGGTGTGGTATGGAACCCTCGGTGCGCGAGTAGCCCGACTGACCGGTATTATAGTTTATACTGTTATTAAACTGAAAACGATCAAATTTTTTTTTATGTGAAGTCACAAATTAAATATATTTTATGCAGGCAAATATCCTTTTCTATTCAAAATGACTGGACCCCGGTATGATGGGATTCTCGTTTACTAGAACTACAAATTTAATAAATTAACATTGTGAGTCGCTAACCTGGACTCAAAAAACAGATGAAAGTAAATTCACGTCATAAAGTAGAATTTGCTTTGTCTCTTTTGATTATACACGAATGAGCATTGAAAAGAAAGTTACATAAGGATTCCTGGAGTCAAATGAAATAAGTAGGTACCTACATCTTTTGATTTCTTGTCAACACGGCGACAGATCAACCTACGCATAGTTGGACTCTATGTCAAAGAACATAGAGTTCAAATATGTAGGCTTATCTGTCGCCGTATATACCTTGATTTTAATCCATCCTCCATATTCCTTCATGACGTTCTGTCCCTCGTTCTCTGCATCCAGTTGGGACCCGCGTGTCTGGTAATATCATTGACCCATCTTTCTGTTGGGCGGCCTCTACCCCTCGAGGTTTCTCTGGGTCTCAACGCCAGTGTTCCTCTGGTCGCTCAGTATCCATACGTGCAGCGTGGCCAGCCTATCTCCACTTTCGGCGTTCTACAGTAGCTACCACATCCACGTCCTTTTGAAAGTTTATAAAAGTTAAGTTCGATTCAAAATCTTGATAAGATAAATTATTTATAGGAATAATTTTTTTTTTGTTTTTTTCTTTTGTGTGGTGTTAGCTTCTACTGGTTAATATACAGGGTGAAATTAATATCACTAGCATCCTTTTAAACTAAGGGTCTGCCCATCAAACTGAACAACATTTACTATCTGAGCAAACGGATCGGAACAAATAAAAAAATCAGCTGTTCTAGACTAAACTGCAATGTCGACTTGCGAGTTCGCGACTCAAATGTATGCAACAGCAGATTTTTTTTTTGCTCCGATCGGTTTGCTCCCATAGTAAAAGTTGTTCAGTTCGATGGGTAGACTCTTAGTTTATAAGGATGCCAATGATATCAAGTTCACCCTGTAGGTATAATTTTTATTTAATAATGTTGTTTATTTTATCATTTATTGTACACGCACACATTGTGTCATACACAACATAGTTGAGAAAAAAAAAGTTTGTTTTAACATGTTTTTTTGTTGCTTTCAGGTAAGCAGATATACTCACACACGCAAAATATTTTAGGAAAAGGTACATTTTCGTAAACAATTTTTTTTCTTCTTTTTACTTAGTAGGTACAGTTAATTTGAAATCATTTTTAAACTACATCTACGTAATATTGCGCTCTGAATATCGGCACAATAGAGTTCACACTAATTTGAAAATTATTTTCGCTAACTCAAACAATTTCTATGTCGCTTGTTCCGTACAGTGTGTTCGGCAAATAATTAACCAATTTTAGTTTCCGCTTAATCGGCTTTTTAGAAAACTCATTTGACTGGCAAATTGTTTTACGTGCCCAGCGAAAATGCATATTCACTGTTAATGTGGTTCCTGCGGCCTGTTAAATAACATTCCCCAATTTGTTTTATAACAACAATTTCCTCGTTTTTCGTTAGTAAGGTACTTCTACACTTTATCTGTTAGATGTTTGTGTAAGTAGTTAAGGTTATGTCGATAGATCAGATTAGATTCATTTATTTCACATTATACCATGTCACATTCTGAATACATAAATACTTAACATAAAGTGTCCATTCTTCCATTCATCTCTTTTAGCCATAATTTCTGCGCATACTCTCTTTTTACACATGTTATCTTTCACACAATCCAAGTTCAGTCAAATTATATGTAACTATAAAATTAACAATGTCAAATAAACAATAATCATCAAAATAAAAAGAATAAAATCATGAAAGTTAAACATAGTCTATTGACATTTTCGAGAATATAAAAAAATTACAAAATTTTCCATATAGCATACTTTGGTTTAAATATCATGAACGGTGTCGATATAATTGATGATATATTATTTTGAAAAAGACGTTAGTATTAGAATAATGATTGTTATTAGTTAGTTATAGATATAAATTAAAATAAATTATACAGGGTGTAAGGGTAAACAGTTGCATTACTTTAAGGGGTGATTGTACATTATACTGAATAACTTTTCCTAAGAATCAATAAGAAATTAGCAAAAAAAATTTGACTTAACAGATCATCACACTCTGAACTCTTCACAGATAATCGTCGTTTTTATGAAAAGTCAATTTTTTTTGCGAATTTCCTAAAGGTTTCTCAAGGAAAGTTGTTCAGTGTCATGGGTACAATCACCCCTTTTAGTAATGCAACTGTTTACCCTAACAGCCTGTAGAGGGCGTTAATTTAAATATATCTATACTATTATAAAACTGTAACAGGAAGTTTGTCTGTACATTGAAGATATTAACAAAAAAAAAGTTACGATATGGTTTTTAGGTGTCCCTGATTCCATTTCACCAATTTTTGGATTTTTTGTCTGTCTGTTTGTTTGGGTGTTTATTTGTTTGTTTGTTTGAACGAGTGACACGCAAAAACTACTGAACCAATTTTGATGAAACTTTTTTTGTTTGATAGCTTATGATCTGACTTAAAATCTGGTATATAATTTGTGCGGACAAAGTCGCGGCTTAACGCTCGTACCATATAAAAAGAGATGCTTCAGACCATTACACTGAACAATTTTTAACGAGCCTACACTGAAATCGATAGAAAAAAAACTTTTCGAGTTCACATTTTCTGTGGTGCATTCTTTTTTCTAGTTTCTGTGTTGACTCCATTGTGAAAGTTGGTCAATTTGATTGTATGTAGCACCCCGATTAATATATAACCTTTTAAATTTACACCTGTATATCACCTTTCTCTTCAATTGTACGCATTCAATTTGATTAATACGTTGGAAAAGATGCGGTTGCGCTGTAGAAGTAATCCAGAAAGTTGATAAAACATTATAATCAAAACATAAGCGTGCACAAACTTTCAATGTATATTTAGAAAAAAATCTTTAAAAACACAATTAAAATAATTAATTAAGACGAAGAAATTTTCTACTTACAATTAACAAAACAGGAGGGGCGTCTCAATCCAATTTGCGCTATAATTATGACGTCATCGGAGAAGGATTTAATTAGAGACCTTTTCAGAGGCCTCCGAGGTAATTGGTGTTCAATGAGTCCGGGGCTTTGTAGTCTGAGATCACGCCGTTGTTTTTACTTAGTCATTATCTACCTGTATTTGTAAAACTTGCACCTTTCGCGTTTGGGTTCGTGACAATTTATTTGTACTAAAGCTGTCTTTTCAAATATATTTTGGAGACCTTGGATGATACGAAAAGAGGAAGAAGATTCTACAATTCCTAAGCCAATCAAACGGTCTGGTTTTCTTATTATTAACCATTGATCAGTTTCTATAAAACCACCCGGCTATACAACGTGTTAATGAATTAGCGCAAAACCTCATACACCCCAACTGATTTATAACAAAATAATTAGATTGAAACAATAATTTCATTATTTTGATAGGTAAAATTTAAAGTTATTCGCATTTTAAGTTTTGAGGCAAAAATGATTTGTTATCATTTCAGCAATGAATGAAAGTGCTAAAGAACTCATGGATACATTTTAATAATCTTGTTTTGATAGTAAGTAGGGTGAGTATGCCCATGGGGTGGGTTGACATCGGGTTCAGTAAATTTTAAATTTTACAAACCAATTATTTAATATTTTGAAAAAAAATACCTATGTTGAAACCATGATAATTCAATTCTGCTCTCGATTCTAAACAAACTACTTTCTAGTTTTGCGTTAATTCATTAACACGTTGTATAATCAGGACCTCGTCACGTGTTCATGAGTTCCCATGACAAGATAAAACAATTGTGCGTGGGAAGAGTGTGGCCATGCCACAAGATACTCTTTCTTATACTGTGGTCATGCTGTACTTTGTTTACTCCTTAGATTAATAAGGTTTTGTAAATGTGTTTAAAATAAATGACATTAATTTATATGAACTATAAAGGGTGTAAAAAAACCCTGTTGGAGATATTTGTCCAGGTTTATGGTATGAAGCAACCCTTTAAGGCTCCAACAGTTTTTTTTTACATCCTATAGAATTTAACTGCTATTTCAAATATAATTGATTAAACATGTTACAGCCATGTTGTGCTATTTCGAATCAAATTAAAGATTGAAAAATTTGTCTCGGGCGGAACTTGAACCCGCACTTTTCCAAACCGGGGGAACTGCGTTATCCAATTTCGCCACCGAGCCCACTACCTAGAGAACGAAATTTTCAATCTGTTGCGTATGAATTCCAGTTATAATGCTGGACTTGCGGGTTGGTTAGTTTGTAATAACTACCAGTAGATGGCGCTCACGTCCCCTTAAGACGCCCGAGACAAATTTTTCAATCTTTGATTGAACTGCTATTGTATTTCACAAACTAAGATATAAGAATAGTTATATGAACTGTCTTGGGAATGATGCAAGAGTAACAGATGAGCCGAAACTACAGTGCAGTTTTAGTATAACATTAAAATATTTAATCTAGCTAGATATATGAACATAATCTTTTTTTTAAAGTAAGCGTAAGTGGAAATGTTGGAAGGGGACGGCCTAGACGTACATATACGAACCAAATTGGCGACGTGCTTAAAAAGGGCCAGGTCAGATCTACCCGTAACCGACGAGCATGCATGAAAGGACTTATGAATGTGGAGGAAGCTAGAGAGGTATGTCAGGATCGTAGCAGGTGGCGTTCCGTTGTCTCTGCCTACCCCAGTGGGAGACAGGCGTGAGAATATGTATGTATGTATGTATCTTTTTTTTTTTTTCTATAATACCTGTCTAAGGCCCTAGACCGCTGTGTTATGTTTATGGTTAAATAAACATTAATTATACAGATTCTTTTGTAATTCCAGTGACAATTTTCTTTATTTCCAAGTGTCAGTAATTAAATCAGGGAGCCGTAATGAAGCTGCATTCTTGGTACGACTACGACGGGAATATGTCAATAGTCTCTGCAAACATAATTTAATAAAACTTTAATTAACGGTTTCGCCTTTCAGAGTGCAGAATAAGCACGGGCGTCTGGAGTTAAATGAAGTAAAAAATATTTTTAATATAAGTTGAAAAAACCTCGGTGGGTAGTCTCTAGGTACTTGGTACAGTCATTTGCCAGGCAAACATTCCCTTTCTTGGCCCCGAGCACAAAGGAGATGTGCGCTTGAAGGTTAATTAAATTTAAATATGTGTAACAAACGCGATAAAGTGCTAGTTCTGCAAAGGTAGCTTAGTTGAACCTACGTTACGCTACGTACGAAGTCGAGGCATCACATAATGTAATTTTCCGACTTGGAAAACATGCACTTTGCTAATTTAAGTTGTCGTATTTACCTACGTTCATCTAAAACATAACGTCAGAGTCAATTTATGACAATTTTAAAGTCCTCTCTAATTCTTATACTTACTAGGTACTGAAATTTTAGGAACAACGTATCGTTCTACTCTAGTAATTTCTAATTTGTTTTTAATCTAATAGCTAGAAGGTACTATAAGTTGAATACAAGTTTGCTATTGCCATTAGATTAGATATATCGATATACGATTTTTTTATTACCTTATCTGTATTAATTCTTAGTTCAATAAAAAAAGAGATGATGATCACGTCTCTAACTCCTCACAAATGACATGTCAAAGATGATAAAAGTTCCTACCACTTTTGTCGTTATTTTGAGCACCTTTGAGATAATATTCTATTTAGGCCGGATTCGACCAAACTTTGATTTATAGAAGAGTTACTATACAAGGAACAATTTTACTCTTAGCGTTTACTCCGAAATAACTTCACTGGTCTTCTACTACTCTAAACCCTTACTAAAAGAACGAATGTATAATCCACCTAAAGAAAGAAGTCATTGTATCCGTACTTATTGCAATGTGTGGTTATTCAGTTTTAATTTGTTAGGTTTCTTTTCATT
This sequence comes from Agonopterix arenella, assembly GCA_927399405.1. Taxonomy (NCBI): domain Eukaryota; kingdom Metazoa; phylum Arthropoda; class Insecta; order Lepidoptera; family Depressariidae; genus Agonopterix; species Agonopterix arenella. Next base: position 12,556,404 of record OV656695.1, on the reverse strand, counting down.
TTAATTTTTTAAATTATGTGACATTGACATTTCATTAGTCTCGTCATAAGGTTACACCGTCAAAATTGGCCGTGTAAAATTTACTCTCAACTTATTCATAGATTAGGGTTAGTAAAACGCAAAATCAGTTTACTCGAGAGTAACCGGCGACTTAATCTAAGAATAAAATTTACTCGCGTTTGGTCGAATCGGGCCTTAATGTAATATCAAGACTCAGTATAAGAAAAAGTAAAACGTGTAGCATATAATTTATTAAAGACGGATAAACTAAATTATAAACTAACTGAAGAGTAGATGTGGCAAAGACAGTGGTAATTTCCAAATTTTCCAATGTCAAGAACTTAACAGTTTTAATAAAATAACTCATTCATTGAATACATTTTCCAGTTCAAATATCATGCAAGTGTTATTAATATTATGTAGCTAGTGTTTATTCAGCAAAATGTTAATCCGCCATTATTGCTAATGGAAATTGATTTAAAATTCCGTAATCCCGATTCGTTTGTTCATTACATATTACGACTCCGAAACAGCCGAGTTCAAATATTCTGGTAAAGTGGAAAGAGTAAACACAGAGTTAATAACTGAATTGTATTTAATTAAAACCTATTATTTTAAATAGTTTCTGCCTTATTTACTTTTTATGGACGGAGTAAATAAAATTTCAGAGCACGGCTTTGGTTTTAATTACTACAGTGTTTGCTAATGTTATACTTTTAGTACCGATTGATTACTGCTTGCCTATTTTATTTATGTTAATGTTACCCTTTTCTTCATTTCTTTCTACTTCTGTTTGTTTTTGTTCTTTATTTTCTTTTTGACCTGCAAACTCAATTTCGGCGTTTCACAAGATTGTTGAGTTTTTGTTGAATGTACAGTAATTATGTTACTGAATAATAAAGCTCCCGGCTAATGTTATATTTTTGTTTCAGGGCCTGTTTCACCACTTCTTAGTATGTTCTCGTTAGCTTATCCGGCAGATAATTTGACATATTTTGTATGAAAGATATGTCAAAATATGTGTCAGATAAGCTAACAAGAACTTACTAAGAAGTGGTGAAACAGGCCCTAAGACTTACAGTTTGAGTTTATTATTAGAGTGGGTGTAGTATCATAGAGCCGGGGCATATCTTGTGAAACGCAGCGTAATGGTTTGACATTGAAAAATGTTCTGGGCTGTGCTTAGCCAGGTGTTGGTGTGTAAAGCCCTTATGTTTCCTAGCTAGACTGTTGACATTTTCACAGAATATGCGTTATTACGGCGGATTCGTTAAAAAAATGATATAAATGACAAAAAGTTAAAATTATGATTTAAGATAATAACTACAAACATTATAAAAACTAATCCGCAATGAAACAAATGACTGACCCGCGAAAATCAGCAATGAAAACATACAATGTGATGGTCGAAACTTAAATGAAGTTAATGATACGAAATTTCTGGGTGTAACATTGGATTGTTATTGCAATTGGAAAAGCCATAATTATACAATAATGTGTGCAACAGATTAAGTCGTTTCGTATTTGTTCTTTATCGTATTAGAAGAAATGTAAACGAAAATGCTGCTCTTCTCGTTTATTACGGCTAAGTCGCGTCAGGGTTGCGATATGGCATATTACTGTGGGGTAACACTACCGATATAAATAAAGTGTTCTTAACCCAAAAGAAGTGTGTATGGGCCATTTGTGGAATCTGACCTCTTGAATCATTATTATATTATAATCGTGTATTTTCGGATACACCTAGTGGTGAGGAACCTAAAAATAATTTTGGACGTCGCCATTTGGACCACCCTGTATAAGTATGAATGCGGACGGGGAGCGATATTACAATTGCTTGTTGATTTCGAACATAAGCGTGCACGAACCACTCCGGCCTTTGTAGTTGGCTCAGATTATAGGTACAGTAGTACCAGGTTTATAAGTCTTACCGATCGATGTACTTGCGCAGTCGAAAAATTTTAATACCGCGTGAAATAATATTGACCAATCAGGATGTGTGACCTTCAATCCGTTTACGCTATTGGCTAATTTGTTTTCGCGCCCTTTTCGCTGCTATCCGACTTTGCACCCTTTGATTACTAAATGACTTCGGGGTTTGTCGGGGACTCGGGCCTGCTCTGCGCAAACGAAGATTGATGAGCGGAATTATTTTCCTGGTCGTATTGTATGACTGTGTATGTGCCTTACGAATCGGCCATGTAGTGAGCCTCACTCTACCGAGATAGGGCTTGCTCCAATCTTCTCTTTTATTTAAATTAAATATTTTTTTTATAGCAGGCGCACATAATTAAGAAGAGTATGTCCTATGTAAATTAAAACACATTTTTATCCGATCCATCGTTAATACTTTCAGTTAAAAATTTAATAAGTCAGATATTTTCCGTGAGCAATTTATAATAACTGTAACGGGGAGGCTTGTGGCTGTTTGTTATTTGCTTAATTAATTTCACGGATAATCTGATGCAGTCGGCGTAGGTAGTTGGTTTTACCTGTGTATTGCATTGTGCACGTTTACAGGAAGCTCGTTCAATCTGAAATGTTATCTCAAGTTGAAATAAATATCTATACTTATAAAAGAGTTCCTTGACTGACTGACACAACGCACAGCCTAAACTGCTGAAGATAGAAACATGAAATTTGGAATATACAGGGTGCTAGGGTAAACAGTTGCATTACTTTAAGGGGTGATTGTACCCATGGTACTGAACAACTTTCCCTAATAAACCTATAGGAAATTTGCATTTTTTTTTTCGACTTTTCATACAAAAGTTTGATCAGCTGATTGCATTTAGTATGGGAAGTCCAAAAATTTTTTTACGATTTTCCTATAGTTTTCTTAGGGAAAGTTGTTCAGTATCATGGGTATAATCACCCCTTAAGGTAATGCAATCGTTTACCCTAAGACCCTGTAGATTCTACGGAGGATGTAGGGATTCACTAAAAAAGGATTTTCTATACTCTAATAAATAATAAAAGTCGCGGGCAAAAGCTAGTAACAAATATAATGACCAGTAAACGACTTGGCAAGAATTTTGACTGCGCAGAAAAACATTTGATGGCGAAAGCGCCAAGAGGTCATGAGCAAACCCACACATAATAAAAAAAAAGCGCTACTTCTGTTGAACATGTTCTATTGAACTTGTTTACTTACAAAATGCAAGCTTCTGATTGTCAGTCTGTGTCAACGCAATCAAAACGAACAGTTTATGTCACATATTTTGATACTCGCAAGTTCAATCACTAAAACCTATAGAGTAATTGATTCGAATCATGAAAGGCAAGAAGCAAGGTCTCATAGCGCAAGCAAAAAAAAACCGGCCAAGTGCAAGTCGGACTCGCGCACGAAGGGTTCTGTACCATTATCGAGCAAAAAACGGCAAAATATCACGTTTGTTGTTTGGGAGCCTTGTTAAATATTTATTTTATTCTATTTTTTAGTATTTGTAGTTATAGCGGTAATAGAAATGCATCATCTGTGAAAATTTCAACTGTCTAACTATCACGGTTCATGGCATACAGCCTGGTGACAGACGGACGGACAGCGGAGTCTTAGTATTAGGGTCCCGATTTACCCTTTGGGTACGGAACCCTAAAAAATCTTTCATTTTGTAATTATATGAAATTAAATAAAAAAAATTGTCGATGACTAACTTGGTAATTACATACGCTCAGGGCGCAAATCCGACTTGTACTTGTTTATCGTTTTTTGTAAGATCTCTAGAAACTGTAAGAGCTATTAACGTATTATAAACTCTCATGTTTTATCTGTTAGTTGTTTTATAATCTTGTACAAAGTACTAAAATAAAAATATAAGTACTATTTGTGTGACGTAATACATCTCAACCTCAACTTTTTCAATTAAAACTTAGATATTAAATTTTTGTTCAAACTCTACATAATTAATGGTAGTAGATTTGATAATATTAATTGAGCCTACATATTCAGTGATTGAATAATGGATAATTATGACGAAGGTAGACCATGTGAATATTCATTAGGGCTATAATAACGAGTCTAAACAGAATTAATGATTTTGAGGTTGATTATACCTAAATAACTGAATACCTTTGTTTTAACCTGAAACAGACTAACAATTTAATTAATGATTTCAAAAATATTTTTGGTCTGCATATAATCGCATCGGGTTTAAACAATTTGGTTATTTCGAACTAATTTCATTCCTAACATCGGATAGTCTGGATGCCTATAACGACATCGGCATTAAACTGATCTGAATTATTTTGGCCTAGCTTGTTTTATTAACCAATACGACAAAATTTACACCGCCTAGAATCTCAATGTAGGGCCAAATCCTCCTTTCATTAAAAACCGTGTGGGGATAGTGATTACTCCACTACCACCTGCGGTTTGGTGGAGGTAGGATATTGGTCTACCTTCTGTCAAAGTATTTTCAAGCCGTCCCAAGCTGGCTCGTTAGAAAAGTTTTTGAAAGTAAAATTACAAATCAAATTAAGAATTGACAATGTTTTGTATCAGGCAGGGCTTGACTTAAGCGTCAGAGCTGGTTCGTTTGAAAGTAAAATTACAACTAAAATTGAATTGACAATGTTTTGTATCTGGCGGGACTTGAAGCCGCTTCCTTCCAATCCAGGGCTGTCATGAAATGTCATACAAATATATAGTATAGGTTCATCACACTGAGAAAAATAAAAATTACAACATAAATTGAATCGAATCTTCAGTATGTATTGTACTTTGTATATAAGTGCTTGACGGAAAGAATCTCAAATATAAATCAACGTCGAACGTAATTAAATACGTAAACCATCTCGTTTCTGTACGTAAGTTAATCAGAACGACTTTATATCCCCTACCTATTTCAAACCTAATCCAAATATCTTGCAAATACGTAATTCGGAACGCATAATCGAATGCGAATCTCCCGTTGGTTTCAACCCTAATTTAACTCTTAAGGAGATGTATTGGCAAATTCGACGATCCAGAAAGACGTAGTAAGAGGCCTCTGGGATTGATTCGAGCTATCCCGACATGCCTCATCGATTTGTGGGGTAGTGACATTCATTTTAGTATTGACTGATAGAATGAGATTCGGTTCGGGTGCTAAAGTGGTGATAGTATTTGGTTCACACAGTTCTTGAGGTCAGTGAATTGAATAGTAGCTCGATTAGTCAGGTGTCTTTTTCTCCTTGTGTTTGCAGTTTCGTGTACGACTTGGAGAAAGACTACTGTGAAGGTTAGAATAAATAAAGAGGTTCAACCGCACATTTACAAGATGATAAATATGTCCATGATGATATTAAAGTATATAGGATTGCAGAATAAACATATGTAGGTACCAAAGGCTTATTTTCACAAGTTGTCCCTTTACAGGTCAACTTTTGATGACTTTGTTCCATTCTTTTTCCACGTTCATTGTTAAAGCAAATGTAGGGTTTAATTTACAGCGCATTACATTTTACGTTTTGATGTCATTTTTAATTAATTATTTACGAATCATTTTAATCAAAAAGAAACTTTACCTACATCTGATGCTGCTCTCGCTTGCACAAGTTTAGGCAAAACCCGCTGTACATTGACGCTTCTGTGTATACAAGGTATTACAAAAATACAAATTAAAATTGAAGGGGGTGGTGTAGACCATCAAACTGAACAACTTTCACTATGGGACAAATATCTAAATCGCAAAAAAAAATCTGATGTTCCATACTAAACTACAAATCTACTCGAGCTAAATGTACGAGACAGCAGATTTTTTTTTTCGCGATTTCCATCTTGGTCCCACAGTGAAAGTTGATGAGTTTGATGGTCTAAACCACCCCCTTAAAAGTTTTGAGTGTTTATTTTTACTTTTGTAACACCCTGTATATAAAGTAAACTAGTAGCAATAACTTTACAGACGCGTCGATGTACTGCGGGCTCGCCTAAGTCAACGCAAGCGTGTGAAGATGGCATTACCTACATAGCTGTATGGACTTGATCCTTTCCTTTCGCCTCTCTGTAAAAAAAGAAAGCCAGGAACAGTTTTATACGGAGAGATATACATACCATCTGTTTTGTGGTGTTATTTAAATAGTACATTAAAAAATTAAAAGAAAAACACTAATCGCGGCTCTCGTACTAGTCACGACACCTAGCGGACGGTAGTGGTATAATTATAAAAAATTGTCGAAGGAAACAGACAACCAACGCGCTGTTACCAGAAGCCAATCTGAAAAGTTACTTTTTTTTTAAATTAATAAAATTTTATAGAAGCACTGGTTTTTGACATAAAAACCCTCGCAGCAAATTTTGCATAATAACTTAATATGACAAAGCGAGCACAAACGTAATTGGATTTCCTGTTTATTTCCAACTTTATTTTGAGTTTTGTGCTGAAATTAAAATGTACCTTATCAACGTTGTAATTAGATTAACAACTATTATGCATGATACTTATTTAAAAAAAGGCCCGATAGTGAAAGTTATTCAGTTTGATGGTCTGAGTTCACCGTTTCTGATTGCGGAGGGCTATCTATGGTTAAGACCATCAAACTAAACAACTATCACTACAGAGCCAACTTCTGTAAAAAACCTATTATAAACTGGATGATTATTTAAATGGTCAAAATGCTTATAGTTTACTGTATAGTATCTATTATTTAATTAAATAGACAGTATGTATTATTGTTTACATAACCTTAGCTTAAGAATTTATATTGTAATTGTTATTTAGTCGTGTTATGTTGTTGAGTTTCTGGCCGCATCTTCTCTACAGCGACTACACGCAAGGCACGAGAATGGCAAGAGAATGATGACGATTATGATAAATTTAAACAGGTGACGGGACGGGACTCAAACCAGTAAGGCTCTAGACAGACAGACTGCATTCCGACTGCAAAATTGCAGTTCAGATGCAGTTTGAATGCAGTTGACACCGCCCGCACGGCGGAGCGTTCGGGCGGGTGGGTATGGTGCAGTTTGAATGCAGTCGGTGTGCAGGTGACACGACTGCAATTAAACTGCAATCGGACTGCGCGTTTGGTTTGCAGTTCTATTGCAGTCGTGTCAACTGCATTCAAACTGCATCTGAACTGCAATTTTGCAGTCGGAATGCAGTCTGTCTGTCTAGAGCCTTACCTGCCTATCCGAGGCGTGATGATTTTATACGGATCCTGTTAGAAACAATGTCATGTGGCTCACAGCTAACAATAACACATTTCTTTCTTTTAAGTGTCGTACGAGGCGAATAAAGGATATGATTTATTTTTGGAAACACAAACGAAAGGCGAAAAACTAGTATGTGACTAGACTAGTATGAGTACTATCATATCGCCACTTGAAAGATCGGTCCATCTCGTTTTCAATTTGCAAAAGTTTGGGAGTTGTAAAGTTTCTGGCTACCCTGAAAGAGAATACCACAGGAATTAAATAAGGAAACAGCGACGTCATGAGACTGGATCGTCACTGAAGCTAATTAGCTGTGCGTGTGTTATAAATTCGTTTGTCAAACATTTTTCTTTCCAGTTCTTTTGTTCTTGAAAAAGAACGTAAACAATTTAATAACGCCAACTTTTATTTTTAAATCTAAAACAGCTCTAGGACTTTCCGCAGGTAAGCAACTAAGAGAAACAATTCCTTATTTTATTTACGTGCGGCAACATTTTCTATCTCTTAAATGTTACAATTCACTGTGCTTTACTTTGCTTCACAGAGGAATATTTTATTTTTGTGTTTATTTAAAAAACCTTTGTTTAGTTTAACTAAGTAAATACTGGAGGGGACAGCGGCCACGGCTTAGTAGGAGTTCAGAATGAAACCACAAATATTGTTGTTCCATGCTTTGTGAATCGATATTTCTTAAGTTGTAGCAATAGGTTTTTAGTTGAATAAGTACGTACAGTCTGCAAAAGAAAGACGTTTTAATAAAAATATTAAATATCTCAACCTCTTTATTTAGAGCATAAGCACACGACTATAATCCCCGAGGGGGTAGTCAGAGATATTCTGAAACCTTAGAACATCCATGTTTCACTATAGTACCGAAACTCTGCCCAGAGTGAGCCCGTCGCCACTTGTAAATGGACAGTAGGTACAATACATGCCTCGAAATTGAAGCATGCCGGTTTCCTCACGATGTTTTCCTTCACCGAAAAGCCAGTGGTGTTATAAATCGTACATGAATTGCGAAAAACTCATTGGTACGAGTCGGCCTGGACGGGGATCAAACCATCCGCCTCCTGCACGGCAGGCAAGGCTACTCGCCACTGGACCACCACGGCTTATTAGAGACCCGTATGTATTTAGGTTTAGGTTAGGGTCCTTCTTAATATGATGACGGTTTTTAAGGCGATGATCAGACCATCATACTAAAGAATTTTTTTACGGAAACAATGTCGAAAACGCGAAAAAAAATATCAGATGCCCCATACATTTAGGTCGAGCATGATTGCAGTTTTGTATGGAACAGCTGGTTTTTTTTTCGCGTATACGACTTTGGTCCCGTAGAGAAAGTTGTTCAGTTTTATGATCTGATCATCCTCTTCAAAAACCGACGGCATATTATGTTGGACCCTGTATTTTCATTCCTTTAGAGCTGTATCACACAAGCGAATTTTGAATAGGCGTTGTAGGAACGATATAGTCGCGATCACAGATCACAAAATCTAAAGGGAGGTGTGAAAAGGGGGCGGGGCCAGTGTCGCAGCAATATGCGTAAAAACGGAACACATTGCTCGCGACAGTAATGATTCAATATATTATGAGGCTGAAAGCCAGTCGAAATATTAAGTGTTGTTATGTGTAATTATGTGTTGAGTTCTGATACCGCAATGGATGAGCTAACAAAATACTTTCTATCGCGTGGTACTGGTGGTGATGCGACACTAGGTTTCGTACTCAACGCGTTGATTGGCATCTCTCTAGATCTCTAGGGTCGCGATATTTGTGAGTCCAATCAGTGTCGCAGCGGTACCGCGGCGATTCCTTTGCGATGTGAATACGGTGCAGTCGCGAAAACGCCTACGCTCAGAAATCGCTTGTGTGATATGGCTTTTAGCTGTAGAAACGTCTGGTGCTTGGGGAATTGAGGCCAAGGCTTTTGTGAAGGACCTAGGCAGGAGGTTTGTTGGTCTAGTGAGGGAATGCTGCTATAATGGGTTCCTTTGAGCCTGATGCGTCCCTTGGTGCCAAGGGCTTTTACGATAGTTTTTTGGGGTTCCGTACCCAAAGGCTGTCCGTACGTTCTAAATGGGTGTATATTTTAAACCATAAGAAATATTTTAGATTTGCTAAAAAATAAGCATAAAAAAAATCGTTTCTTGGTGTAATTTATTTATAGTGCAAATTCTTAAGCAAAACAACAAATAACACAATTCACAAATAATATTGTGTCTCTGAGTGGTGATTTGTTATCACGAGTTCGACTCTCACTTGGCCGGTTTTTTAATCATTCATTTTAGTTATTTTAATACCGACTTTTTTATATTGACTGTACTGACTGTACAATCAACCGCAGAAAATAATTTGGCAAACGAAAAATCCTTTTTCTAAATCACAAGTTTTCACTTTATAGCAAAATATCAGTTAAGTACCTAAATTAAATAAACGCAAAAATTAGTGTTTTCGTATAATAATTTCAACATAAATTAATTCTTTGCAGGGAAAGTAGTAGAACAAAGAGTTAATTTTATTTATTTATTAAGTTTTGTGTATCTATTCTTCACCGTGAAATTTTTGAAGGAATTTATAATATCATAGTATATCTATTATTAGTAGGTACCTACTTAATTGACATTATATCACTGCCTAAAAAGACACTTGTAGAAAGTATGACAACTGTTGGCGGCAAAACCTGCAATGTGACTCGACCTTTAATCTTTACTTCCATTAAATTCTTTAACCTTTTAAGTGCATAATTTTATTCGCTATTTCTCTTACAACAACCGCCATTATACGCTTAGTTAAATTTTTAATTAGAATCGGAAGTTATAGCTTGTATACCAGACCTATGTACCGGTTCAAAGTTCGGGAACCGTAAACTTCTCATTGTTTATATAACTTGTGGCAGCAGGTAAGTTTTCGAACATTGCGGTTTTAATGATCTAATATTAAAGGAACACTGAGGGTATTAATTAAGGATTCCAAGTATAATACCCAATAGCTAAATTGTAGACGCGCCTCGTCGGATGTTGTGCGGAGTTGAACGATGCACGAGCAAATTGTTTTAAACTTGACTTTGCTGTCTAAACTTTAATTAGGAAAAGTGTTTAGTAATCTATATAGCACACAGAAAAAAAATTGTTTGCTAAATGTAGCAGAATATATAGTGAGTACCGAACTATATGTAAAGAAATATCTAACCAAACTCTGGTAGTAAATGGCAAAACTGTTTATTGTTGTTTAATAAATTCTGGCACAAGTTCAAACATCAGTAGGTATTACTTTTATTTTAGAATAATGAAAACTGCATATTTTGAATAAGAAAGGAATAAACATTTATGTACGTACACACAGCGACACATCAAGCTACGCAAAACCATTAAAAGCTGGCTGCGCGACGTTATACATTACTCGACCTACGCGCGGCCAGCTTATTTTGGTTTTGCGTAGCTAGATGTGTCGCCGTGTGTACACTAGGTGTAATTATAAAAAATAATTCACTCGAAATTAACTCTTATATAATTTTTATAAGGCATTATGAAGGGATGAGATAGCAGCAGTTCTACGTAATAAACATTAATTTAACCGGGACTCGAACCTTTATAAGTTGATTCTTAGATTAAAAGATATTAAAGTTAACAATGTACAAAGTCTACAAGAAGAGTTAAAAATAGAATTCTGATTTAACAAAATTGCAATGCCCCCGGCTTTGAATCTGTGCCCTTAAAATTCAAGACGGCGAAAATGTAAGCAGTTTTTCGTTTGACAAGTGTCAGATTTATTGACGTGTTCGCGGCCGACTAAGCCTATTTTCACTGAGTTTCGCCGAGATATTGCTTCTATGGAAGTGTCATTTTTTTGCAAATAAAAAAGGTACTTTATGTACGTTAGTAATAACATCGATTTTTGTGTTTGTGAACATAAAGTTGATAAGAACGCCATTTTTGTGGTTGACGCCACACCTTTTAGGCAGTGGTATGAGTCTCACTACCTCATGCCTTTGGGCACAAAGATGTTGAGGCTGGCCTTGAGAAGCATTTCAACACTGGATATAGGGTACTATGCCTGCTATAGAGTGAGGATCGAGTCGGCCGGGCCAGTGTGTTCGGGCAGACGGCTACATCCTGGAAGGAATGGAACTTGAGTTCTACTTAAGGAAGATCAAATCCAAGACAGCTAAGAGAGAAGTGTAATGTATAATTTTTTATGTTTATTTATACATTTCTTAGCACGGCTCATTACACATTCATAATGAAAAGGAAACAACGCATTTTTTTTAATTGACTTCTTGAGATCTCTTTCCTGCTTCCTAAATTGAATCAGCTGTTTGCTCACTAAAATTAATAATCAATTTCAAAATTGATATCTATTCTATTTCTAAACCATTTCAATAACAAAAAAACATAAAACCATATCTCTGGCTACTATCAAACGAGGCGCCGCCGCGCTAACCGTTATAAAAAATCAATATCGATTCTAGTAATTATACATCTGTTGCATGGAGTCGTCATTTATTTGCTGACGAAACACCGACGGTTAATCGTACTATGTCAGCTTCGTGACCTCTTTAATCCTTCTTTCCTTTCCAGCGATGCCAAAAGTCAACTTGGCATACTTTATTCAGATTGTAGATTTTCGACTTTATTTCCTGGATTTATCTAAGTTGATTGAATTTTGCTTTTGAATGAATTTTTTCTTATATCGTGAAGATAATGGGGGAAGATTGGGAGTTGGCGCGACGGAATGGTACAGTCAGAAATGTGGGATCTTGACTCACCCTAATTCGTGCAGGTATTCGAATTAGCTTTACTTATTTCAATAGACTATGACACCCTGATGACTTTAATGATTTCAATCGAGTCATGATGACGCTTTGTCGACTGTACCTATGAAACCAATGGTGTTTCTTGTTTTTGGTAGGATCTTTATTTTATAACCACCTTTTAAAAAGGAGGTTTGTGTATGTTACATCCCGACATTTTATTACAGATTTAGATGATTTCTTGATTAAAAAGCGTATTTTCGTACTAGTTATGTAATGTTCGAGGTAAAAATTTATGTAGAAAAAAGCAATGTTAATTTAAAAAAATAAAATCATTTTCCAGGGTTATCAACTCTATCTTTTCATCTGTATAATTAATCAGCGCCAACCAAATAGCTTTAAAACAAACCAAACAGACTATTGTTAATCAATCCGATACCGAGCAAATACCGTGAACTAACTCCCGCAACTCCGTAATACAAGCAATCAATGGGTCTTTTCATCAAATTAATAACGCCACTTAACGAACAACTATCGGGAACTCAAGCCCGGACTTACAGTACTTAGCTACCATACATGAGGGCTATTCACGATGTCTCCAGCTCCAAGTTATTTGGCGCTGAACTTGTAAGCTGCTTACATAGTGCTCCTCTCTAGTTAATATTAGCAGAATTACTCGTCTAGTCAGTCCCTGGACGTAGTTATTTGAATAATTGATGCGGTTCTCGTGAGCTTCGACAAACATTTGCGATCCGCAATCAAAGGTCCAACTTGGTTGTTACTTCTCCAGCGAGCCAATTGCATAATGTCCTCCAAAGGTGGGTGAAATGCCTTAAGCTGCTTGGAACCAAACACTTGTGTCTAAAATTTGTTTATCAAGGAGGACTCTTAAGATGAAAGTGGTTTTAGTAGTTGTTGGGACAGAGGACTTATTAAATAAATTAAATAAAAGTTTATTTGACACATAACAGTTTCAATACATCAATGAAATCCCTGCAGCATGTGAGAGCAAATTATACACAACATTGAGTTAATTACAATGCAATTGCGATTTCCAATTATCTATTTGTGTCCCGTTTGACGTGAAAAGTCTTTCATTTCGGTCAGTAGGGGGGGGGGGGGGGGGGGGGTCAACTTGCATGTTTTTGGAAGTATAGTTTTCGGTATGCAAATAAAGAATATTGTACAAACACAAAATTTGTGTCTGAATTTATTACTTAGTTGAAATGAGTGTTGTATCTGTTTTCTAGGCAAAGAAAAATGTTTACTTAATGTTGTTTTAGTAGAGTGAATTTTTTGATAAATAATGTATATTTTGTGTTAGAAAAAGTAGTTAATGTTGATTTTCATTTAAGCTCCCGAGTTTACATCATTCGTGCTTTCATTATCTGTTTACTATTTACACCATTATTTTCATCTTAATGTAATGCAACTGTTTACCTTAACACCCTGTATAGGTACATGTGTAACAAAACACCCCACTCCCATACTTAAATCGCTGGTTTAGTTTAGACCATCAAACTTAACAACTTTCACTATGGACGAACATCGAAATGGTTAGAAAAAATCTGCTGTTCCATACATACATATCCATACATTGGAGTCGAGTCGGTAGGTACTGCAGTTTTCTATGAAACAGCTGATATTTCCTCGATATCGAAGTTGGCTCCATAGTAAAAGTTGTTTAGTTTGGTGGTCTGAAGCACCCCCTTAAGTATTACTAGGATGTTTTGTTACAACCTGTATAGTATCGTTATCGTCCCTAATCGAAGATTATTGAAGCCAATAATCGATTCATAACAGTTAAAACTTCAATCGTTGCATCATAGTTTACACTGATTAATTAATATTATAAGAGCTTTACCAATGGACCTAATCTCAATTATATTATTTACGAATAAAATTCAAAATTAAAAATTTTTTTATTCAAAATAATATCACATAGATAGCTTTTTGACGTCATTTTTTGAGTCTACCACCGCGTCAGAAGGTGTATTGTTGAGAGAAGATGCGGCCAGAAACTCTACAACACACATCTTTTAAACAAAACAAAAAATACAAAGTACAATTAAAATACAATATTGCATTACATAGAGTAACATTGTCAAGACCAGACATTTTGGTCATTCAAATAGTCATCGAGTTTATAGTAGCCCTTTTTACAGAGGACTTGTTTAACATGGGACTTAAACTTTTTGTCTGGCAAGTTTAGAATATCCTCTGGTATCTTATTATAATAGCGTATACAGTGCCCAATACATTCAAGCTATTGCAAAAAAGTTTCTTATCAGCTGGAAAGGAATTAAAACCGTGAAATGTATATGTAATACATTATACTGGGTGGAACTGAACGAGGGGCTTTCCCGAAAATTTCACATTCCATAGCATTTGTACCAAATTCGGTTCCAAAGAACTATGCAAAATTTTTCAACTGTTTTAAAGTTACAGCTTATCAAAGTCTGACGTAAATAGTTACAGTGTTCGACCCTAACGTTAATTCGTTTGCGTCGTCGCCAGCGGGCGGACGGCGGAGGCGCACGCGCGTGGCTCATTATGGTTGTCAGCACGATCAAAAATGATTTATTTTGATAGTTAAAATAGTATATCTGTCGCCAATAGTAATAATTATCAAACGATTACACGTCATTAATATTTTGCGATATTTTCGGGAAAGCCCCTCGTTCAGTGCCACCCAGTATAACAAGGCTAGTACGTTAGTTTTACTACACTTTTTAAACAACAACGAATACATGTAAAATTCGCAGCTACTTCACAAAATAGGCTATTTAAAATTGAATGTTTAAAGCCACGTAAACAATATCCCTTACTACCCACATTCTGGTGCAGGGAGACGACGACGGGGCGTGCGTCGCATACCAGATGTGAGCAACAAGTGACGCTCAACTCTTTATCTCTACCCATTACACGTTATACGATTTTATCTTGTCTTTGCAGTACATTTTCACGAGGTTCTATGTTTGCTTACTTATGCGAAATACCTGAAAGTGTTTTTTAAGAATAAAAGATTTAAAAACCTCTTTTTTATTTATTCCAGGATCTATTTATTAAATTGGCAAAAATCTGGCGTACCTACCGTTTCTCGATCCCAGTATGGCTAAGCTAGGTCCGGACGAAAATATCAACTTTTTAATTAAACATAATATAAATTCATGTATCATACTCCATACTAAAGAAACTAATGCGAAGCATAACTTATAACATTTAATGCCAGAATAAAAGGTCTAACAAAATTAGGTGAAACTATTTTAAGGGGATGATCAGACCATCAAACTGAACAACTTTCTCTATGCGACTCATATTGAAATTGCCAAAAAAAATCTGCTGTCCCATACATTTAGGTCGAGTAGGTTTGTATGGAACAGCTGATTTTTTTTTCGCGATTTCGATATTTGTCCCACAGAGAAAGTTGTTCAGTTTGATGGCCTGATCATCCCCTTAAAGTAGTTTCACCTAATATTGTTAGAGCTTATATAAACAGGGATTATATTTTAAAAAACGCTTTTCTAGTTTGTGTTAAAATGTATTTCAAAAGGCACGCCTAACCTACCTCTATGAAATATGTATATCAATTGTGTTTGATTTCATTTGTTGAAACGTCGTATGTCAATTAGACAACTATCAAAAAATTCGTCAATTCGGTCCATTTGATGTTTTGACGGTACACTAGAAAGCTTGTCCTCGAACTGAATAATCACTGGCAGACAGTTAACACTGAAGATAATAAAGTATTTAACGGAGTTAACATCTATAAAAAGTTATCATAACCAATATCTGAAGAGGTTTTATCCAGAAGACCTGTTAAAATTGTTATTACAATTTTTTCTGACGATTATCAATGGCGTGGAAATATTTTCTTCTCAGCTCTCTTATTAGCCAGAGTGGCGCACTCTAGATTTTTACCCGACTGCCCCAGGAGTGTAATGTTTTTTTAATTTTATTCTATTTACTTATTATTTGTAATATTGAAGCCGAACCACGTATAATGAAGAAACAATTTTTATAATGTTCTCAATATTATAAGTTAAGAACTACAACTTTCTAGTGTATTTAAAATTATGTGGCCGGTTTTGATATCATGCTACTTTATTGCCCTGGATTGTTTAAATTATAGTGAAACTAATTTTTTTACATTTTCCATGGTCACGAAAACTTATTTACTGGGTGTAAATTTAAAGAAACCATGAAAAACTTTCTCTATGAACAAACATCGAAATCGGGAAAAAATTTATCAACTGCTTCAAACATTCCGGTCAAGCATTTCTACTACTTTTAGATTTAATCATGATTGTAATACCATGTGATTGGAATGTTGTGTATACCTTTAATTGGCCTATGTATTAGAGACTAGATTTATATGGAAATTTTTATTTGAAATGCGAAATACCTTAAGGTGGTTTCAGTCCATACAAAACTTTGACGCACAATACGCGTAGACGGAATTAATAAAAGTAATATTTTATATATGGAAAAAAAGTTTAGATAATCTAGTTGCCGCGTAACAAATAACATTTGCAATGTATAATATAATTACGAAGATATAAATCTTTTAAAATTTTGTATGAAAAATTTCAAAGCTTTATATCTTCGTAATTATTTTATAAATTGCAAATGTTATTTGTTACACGGCATCTAGATTTTCTAAACTATTTTTCCATATATGCAAAGTTACTTATATTAATACCGTCTACGCGTATTGTGCGTCAAAGTTTTGTATAAAATTGACCCCTCTGCAACCACCTTAAATTGTTCGTGTACCTATTAAATAGATAAATAGCAGCCGTTAATTCTATTCATTATTATGCATTATTATGCTAGAAGAGAAATATAATTAGGTAATAGTTGTTGCGAGGTTTCGACCACTCTAAAAGATAAGATCGTAAGTTTATGTACCTATATAAGGTCTAACAAAATTAGCTGAAACTATTTTAAGGGGATGATCAGACCATCAAACTGTACAACTTTCTCTATGGGACCAATATTGAAATCGACAAAAAAAATCAGCTGACCACCCATACAAAACTGCAATCATAACTCTACTCAAATGTAAGGGACAGCTGATTTTTTTTCCGGATTTCGATACTGCTCCCATAGAGAAAGTTGTTCTGTTCGATGGTCTGATCATCCCCTTAAAACAGTTTCAGCTAATTTTGTTAGACCTTATATATGTACTAAAAACTAGATTATTTGTAATTAAACCTAAACAGAAAACAAAGCATTTGCATTACGGGGTGGTGCTGGTTTATATGACTCTATAAAGTTTAAATTTCGATCAGTATCCTTAATTAGGCTGATTTCAGAGACACGCTGACCGCCGCGCGTTGACGTTCAACGCGCATGTCACGAGCTAGGTGTTGCCTTGTATCGTTTCACAGTGAAACGCTGTCGATCAGCGCGCGTTTTGCACAATTTACATAGTGCAACACGCGCGCTGACGCAGCGTGACTCTGAAACCAGCCTTAATTAGACTGTCTAAACTTTAGACCATAGAGAAATTACGCGCTCTCCTTGGTTTAGACACTCTAAACATACTGTCAGGGAAACTGTATCGTACTTCATCTAAAAACGCTCCTGCGATAACATTGGCCTCGCTCCGTACCATCAGTCCCGATGTCGTCAGATTACCTTAATTCCAGCGACCATATTCCCACCTTCCTTCACATACAATTACTAACAGATACAGATCTCAAACGAATCTGCAGTTCGTGTATGGTAAGCTCAGGAGACTGGTGCAACGCGATTATTCCGCCGTTTAGAGCGTTCCAAACATTCCGAGTGGAGGAAAGAGTTCCCGCGGTCGTTAGGACGGACATGGCTTGAATCGTAGAAATTTCACAGCGATGATAAATACGTTTTAGAATGTTGAGTTTTGCATTTGTTTTTAATTTTTAGGGTTCCGAACCCAAAGGGTGAAAACGGGACCCTATTACTAAGCCTCCGTTGTCCGTCCATCCATTAGTGCTGTAACTTTTGAACCGTAATACGAATAGCTAGACAGTTGACACTTTCACAGAATATGCGTTATTACGGTTTGTAAAAATGTTTAAAAGTAAAAAATTAGGGGGGTCAACTTTTATTTTAATCTGCACTCGGCACTGTTTTTCATATGTACTCTAAAGATGCAAATAAAGTTAATATTATTATTTTTTTAATCTTATAGTTGCTTTCACACCGAGTTTAAATATATCACAGACCGCGTGTAACCATAACCAATTACACGTAAATTGGTATGTTAAGGGGTTCTTTACCGCATACTACTTTTTACTAATATAGTGTTAAGCGAAGTGACTTAGCAACTTGTTAATCACGGCTTAAACTGCATTGTGTTAAACTTGAGCAATTATTGCCAGACAAGGTTTAAAGTACTTGTGAGTAGAAACAGAACATTAAAGTGGTTTGAAACGTAATATCACTTATACCTTTAGCTTTTGTTATTCCTTTGAACATTTTAAGAACGTACGTACGTATGTTTATATTTATGTCACTTAAAATTTGTACTTAGTAGGTATGTATGTGAAAACTTGTTAATGGTCTGATCCAACCCTAAAAATTTGTCGATTCATTTCAATTACACCCTGTATACTACGGGGTAAAGTATCATTAACATCCTTTTAAACTAAGAGTCTACCCATCAAACTGAACAACTTTTACTATGGAAGCAAACCGATCGGAGCAAAAAAAATCAGCAGTTCCATACTACAATGCAATGCCTACTCGACTCGTCTGCAACAGCAGTTTTTATGCTCCGATCGGTTTGCTCCCGTAGTAAAAATTGTTCAGTTTGATGGGTAGACGATGCTACGGATATCAATTGCAGCCTGTATATTACATAATATTTCAATGGTTGAATTTCAACAATTTGTATCATTTCTAAAAATAATTGTCGTATTGTTGTAAGAGCTATAATTAACCAAATAGCTTAATACAGCCAATAACCGGGATATTCAACATCCTGTATCATTTTCACTCTAACGGTGTGGTATCTATTTGCTTTCATCGTCGGAAATTGAGGAATTTGATAGCATTGGACAATTAGTCGGCTATTAGGTTTGCAGCGTTTATGTTCAGAATTTCCACAAGCTAGTTTAGACTTTAATTAAATATTTAAATCGTGTTTTGATAGCTATTTGAACTGATAATTATGTAAAAACTTGTCTATTGTTATGTATACAAAATTTTCTTCGAAATCAACTCATTCTGAACACGCTTATATGAATTGAAATGAATTAAATGTATGTAACGTAAGTATTACGTCTAACAAAAATATGTATTTAAAGAGTTATTGATACCGTTATATCATTCCTGCTGAAATAAAATCAATTATTTTATATTTATAAATTAGTGGTGTTTTGCTTGTGTGCAGAGGGTCTACCACGAAATTAGATTTTCGCAATTGCGTGAACATTTTCGGACCGAAACGATAACAATATTTTATTTATTTACGTATCGAATATCGAAAGTCTGATTATTGGGCCTGCGTATCTATTAAGGTTGAGTGAGTTTTGGGGGTATCGTAATCTCAAAGATTGTTTTATGTACTGAAACACATTTAAGCTAATACAAAATGGTGCGCCATGTCCAAGCCGGAGAGAAGCCGATACGCGACCGCCCACTGACAGACATGCAGACAATTTCATTTTACTCAATGAATACGATTTTGTTAAGCAATTATACCTACATCAAACGAAATGTTTTAAGAAATTCTAGGTCCCATGCCCCATCTAGAGGTACAAAATGTAAGTAATTTAGATAAAATTGTCCCAAACCCGTGCACTACCTGAGCTAAAGCTTCTTTACATCAAACGGCATAACAAATTCATACATTATGTATAAACGGCTTAATGGAGCTGGCATGAGGTCAGGCCGACTTGGCATTAAGAGCTTTCGGCAGGGCTGAGGGGTGCGGGGAGGGGACCAAAGTGAATATTATAACAGGAGATGTTCCTTGTTTTCCAGTTGCCAGTTGGACCCAGTGTTCGCAGATATGGGTAACCTTAAACTTTGTTTCAAAGGTAGCTTGTGTAAACCTCAATCAGAAACTCAAAGGTGTGTTGAAATTGTAATAGTGATACGAATAGGTAGGTATATTATGAAAAGTTATCTTTCTCTAGGTCAGGAAGTAGATTATTATCGTATTGCCTACCTTTAATGGTATCAAATCCGACCACCCGAACTCGCTTTCAACCCGCCGCACGGGCACACTCTCCCTACTTACTACCAAAACAAGATTATAAAAATGTATCCATGAGTACGTTAGCGCTTTCATTCATTGCTGAAATGATAACAAATCATTTTTGCCCTGAAACTTAAAATGCGAATGACCATAAATTTTAACTATCAAAATAATGAAATTATTGTTTCAATCTAATTATTTTGTTATAAATCAGTTGGGGTGTATGAGGTTTTGTGCTTATTCATTAACACGTTGTATAGTACGTATGAATACTTTATACCAAATTGTAATCCATGTGTTTTTTATATTTAAAATACATAGTGATTTAATACCGTATTTATTTATCGGTTGCCCAATTCTGGCAAGGTACTATTTAGCGACTTTGTTCAGAATTTGAAGTCGATACGATAAGCAAGCAAGCAATACCCTATTTAAATAATACAACAATTTATTGCATGTCATCATCATCAGCCTATATACGTCCCAATGCAGGGCACAGGCGTACCCTCGGGGAGGGTGTATGGGCTTTAGTCCACTACGCATGCCCAATGCTGATTGGTAGACTTCACATACGCATCGAAATTTCTTCTTCAGCGTATGCAGGTTTCCTTATGCGGGCACTTCATTCTCGCCGAGAACAGCCGAGAACGAGAGTGTGGATGCCCTTCATTGTTCTCGTGGCGTCATGAGACGTAGTAATTTCCCTTGAAAGTTCTCGCGAGAGTGAAGTGCCGGCTTTACGATGTTTTCCTTCACCGTTTGAGAGCAGTCGCTATTTAGTATATAAGTTAGAAAAACTCATTGGTACATGGCATGTTGTCCGTGCGGATTCGAACCTGGAGATTGAGTATACCTCTCCGCAACGCGCCACCAACACGCTTTTATTGCATGTAATAAATTAATAATCAACAGACAAGAACTTTACTTAATTAACAAAACTTCCAGCTCTATCTAAATCTATGACAGCGATTCTACCTTCAATTAATCAAGTGTTGACACAGATATATGTTTAATCAATTATTTCGAATACTTCCCCTGTGTAATGAACCAATGAGAGAACCTATATTGTGACTTCCTTTATCTGTACCTTAGTGGAGTAAACATGGGATGTTTATGATCTACCTAGATTGTTATAGGAGTTACTAAGATATTAACTGAAAACCTGAGGGCCGTTTTTCTTCATAAGCAAAACAACAACATGGATGGTATATGATACATTACGCTTTTTTAAAAGGAAGATCAGATTATCAAACTGAACAACTTTCTCTATGGGACCAACATCTGATTTTCATCGCGATTTCGATGTTTGTCCCATAAGTTGTTTAGTCTTAAGGTCTAATCCTTTTAAAAAGTTTTTTAAATTGACGCTATAAATATATGTTTGTGTAGGATTTAAAAAAGTTATAGTGGGAGTATTGTCAAGTGTTGTATCTTAAAAGAGATTGGAGCATAACAAAAAATGCATGTGAAGAGATAATGTTTACTATTATTATCTATTCATGTAATTTGGGTTTAAGACCTTGAATTTAAGTAATTTACATTCCGGTCTCAGTAATTATAGTCAATAATAATAAAATATCAATACATGAATGGTATATAATTATTATTTGTGGACCAATATTGAAAATTCGTAACCCCGTTACTCCTTCGGGCAATTCGATTCAAGTTTTCGAGACTAACTAATATTATTACTTATTGATGAAAATTCCTTCAAGGTTTTTAGTTAACTTTGATTGTTAAAGTGTCTAGACATAATAGAGTAGGGTGCGTGTAGGGTCAAAAATATTAGTTCACTAGCATGAGCATATGCTCAAGACTATATTCCCCGAAGGGGTAGTCAGAGATATTCTGATTCCTCAGAACATCCACGTTTCATTAGTGCCGAAACTCTGTCCAGTGTAACGAGGAGTGAGCCCGTCGTCACTTGACAGTGGGCACTGGGCACAATACATGCCTCGACTAGTTAACTATTGACTCTAAATTATCTTCCCGCAGTGGTGTGTGGCTAAACTTCCATATAGGCCAATATATAGCTCCACTTATACGAGAGGTATACAGAATAATGTTCTTGATTTAAGAAGTTTTCTACAGGTTTAATGATGTATTGTGTTAGGAACTACCTCAAGGGTCCATTGGTGCAATCCGATCAATCGATATTTCAGCGTCCCTGATCTATGTCCGCGTGGTGGAGTACGGGCCACTCCCTCTCACCATCATTCATGAGAAGAAGCCTTTGCCCTGCAGTTGGATCCTACAAACCATAACTTACTTACCTACCTATTCTGATGAGGTGCAAGGAAAGAGCCTCCCCGAGTGACGAAACCTAAGTTCGTCTGACTCACCCTGGGCAGTCAGCCTCGATACTACCATTGATGACTGGCTAATCTTTCCACTACAGCATGAGTAATTGTCATGTGATATGCTTCATGCTGACGCGAATGAAGAACAATCTAATGACACGCCTTTAATGTGATTTACATCTGTTAAGCGTTCTGTTAAAACGCATGCTTCGGGAACAAAATAATTAATTACAGTACAACCAGGAAAATAATTCCGTTCGTCAATAATTGTTTGCGCAGAGCAGGACCGAGTCCCCGACAAAACCCGAAGTCATTTAGTAATCAAAGGGTGCAAAGTCGGATAGCAGCGAAAAGGGCGCGAAAACAAATTAGCCAATAGCGTAAACGG
Source organism: Agonopterix arenella (assembly GCA_927399405.1). Taxonomy (NCBI): domain Eukaryota; kingdom Metazoa; phylum Arthropoda; class Insecta; order Lepidoptera; family Depressariidae; genus Agonopterix; species Agonopterix arenella. The sequence continues at coordinate 12,533,640 of OV656695.1, read as the reverse complement.
ATTGAAGGTGGCACATCCTGATTGGTCAATATAATTTCGCGCGCTATTAAAATTTGTCAACTGCGCAGGTACATCGGTAAGACATATAAACCTGGTAATACTGTACTTACCTATAGGCAGATCCAATTTGATTTCATTTTAGATAGATATATACTATTTTAACTTAAGTTCCTTTTAACTCTACAAAAGTACCCGCAAGGGTAAAAGTTACATATAACAATATCGTCATTTCACAGAGACCATTTACAAGTCACAAAGCAAACAAGTTTCGTATTCATTTCGAATAGGGTCCGAAATAGCTGCGAGGCCCAGCCTAAGTAAACCTACTCTTGTCGCTTCGCACCGCAAAGTCCTGAAGAACCGCGGTTTGAACCTTCGGACGTTTTGATGGAGCCCTAATATTCATATTTAATTTTGCATCTGCTGAGGCTTTTAGTTTATTAACAAACAAACAGTCAAACTAATAGGCTCGAGTCGAGACGGACTAAAATGAGCGAGTTTCTGCGCGTGTAGCTCTGTTGTTCGATTCGATGGTAGATTAGTTTTGAATGATGAAGGTAAAAGGACTGCGTGGACCCTTATTAAAGTCAGTGTGATTTTGTACAGTAGAGCTTTGCAACTTATTCGTGGTCAGACTTTAACTAAAACTTGTTAATGAAATAACTATTTAGATAGAACTTTAATAATCATATTCATAGTTAATGAATGAGAGTCTAGAAAAGCATGAGCTTTCTATCGTTGAATAAATTGTTTCTGATTCTTAACAATTTCTATCTTATAAAATTTTCCAAAAATATTAAAATTTATCTTTTACCCTCACTGTGTAGTTATTTAAAGTCCCAATTAGCTAAGGTAGTGCTTCCTCGAAAATAGATTCATGAATTCCATTTTAGTTTCTCATATTGAGGCACTGTCAAAGCAAATTGATAATCGCATTCAATTCGATGCCATATCCAAAATTTCAGTGAAGCTTTTGACAAAGTTGATCATGTGCATATTGCTGAATGGGTAGTGTGTTTAAAGTTAGTTAATCTCTATTCAGATGTCACCTGACTGACACCTGTACATAGATGGCTTATGTAAATGGTAATAAAGCATATTAAAGCACATTGGTTGTGACAATTGGCGTACCACTTGGGTCGCATTTGGATCCTTTTCTATTCCTTGTCCTCTGCTACTTTTCTGTTTTCTAGGATTATCTTCTTGCAAATGATCTTAAAGTGATAAGACATATAAATTGGTCTCGGAAATTTCCATCCCTTGTTACTGAAATGTGCCAAAAATCTACCTCAATACAACATTTTAGCCAAATTTACATTCGAATTTAATCACTGCTTCTGAATTATTTTTATATTAATCAATATACTCGTAATGTAAAAAATCTAGATAAAATGTTACTGCTTCATCAGATAATTTTTTATTCGAATAAAACCTCAGATAACGCATATGTAGTGATAAAATAATTACAAAATAAATCCTTTAAAAGGGACAGAAATATTGAAATCAAAGTTAATTGGGAGAGCTGTTTTAATATTTTATCTTTATCCCTCGTGTAATATGTCAACGTGCAAAACTAATTCCCTTTTTGATCCCGACGACGCTTATCCCTCGCAGTGTTAATCTAAATATCGTATTCCGTTTGTGAGAGTATATTTTGTAGCAAAAATGTATGTGGTCAGAGAGCCTGTCCCAGGCTGCGAAGTATTGCATTTAATAATTAATGATACTTGTAATAAATTCTGTTTTTAATTTGATGTGGCACCGACGCAGCACCCCGTCTATATAGGTAATTTTTATCTTAATGAAATTACTGAAATGTGTTATAATTTGAGAGAAGTAACGTAAGTACAGTCAGTACCAGAAATAGTGGCGATTACGTAAGTTTAGTCAACCATCTGGAAATGTAGGCCACTCTAGGACCTTTTCACAACATTAGTAACGTAAAGCGAGCCATAGACATTTCTTAGTCAATTATAAGGCAAAGAGAATGTACCTACCTTTATATCTATAGGTATCTGGGAAAATATATCGGATTGATTTGACAAAAGCCATTTAGATGCTATGTAAATTTGTATGACATCGTCATTAACATCTCAGCCGATGGACGTCCACTGCTAGGCATAGGTCTCTACCAAAGATTGCCACAACGACCGGTCCTGCGCTGCCCTCATACAACATGACATAAGCTGTTATAATACCTATACAAGTATATTTAACTTTCGGCAACTATAAAAATTGTTCAAAATCCATTCAATCCATGTAAGTTCAAATATTTGAACTGCTTCGATTCATTTTATGTGACAGCATAGAGAAACCGTACATAAATGAAATTTAGCAATACGTAGACTTTACACGTATTGCTAACCTTAAAACTCTACACATATAACTTACCTACCTGTTAGAAGTTGGGAGGGAAGGGTGTTTCTCTTTATGATACTGTATTTTTTCATCTCGTTTGCCATTGCATAGGTAAGTAGTGAATAATGATTGTGCCAATTCGAATAATTAATCTGAACTGAGGTTACAGAATTCGACGCATTTTTGGAAAATTTCCGAAATTCCTGCAAAATTGTGGTTAACACTATGCCAAAAGGTTCAAACCCCTTTCAACATTTGGTCCCGGATAATGACGCTAGTATTATTCGTTAAGTCAAGGAGAGTATGCAGTGGTAGGTATAAACAAATATAGTTTCTACCAATCAGTTCTTACGAAATATAGCTCAATCTATACCCTTTTTAGTAACAGGGCCCTGCCCTGCACTGGGACCCTACAAGCTACAACATAACTTAGTAGTTTTAAAAGTAATTCATGATCATCGACCGCTTCTCTAACAGCTGCAAACAGCCCTTCTGTTACACCTGCAGAATGAACTTTATAAATCTATTGCCCATCTAACCGCGACGCGCCCGTTGCACCTAGTAACTGTACACAATGTGCATTCAGCAAAAACCTGTCGATAAAAAGTGCATTTCAACATACGCCATATAAGGCAGTCAGCAAAGCGTAAATGCCATGGCCAACCATCGTAACGACAGCGTGATCGCAAAGGATTTTTTTCAACGTTATTTACGCCTTATTAAAACAATTTATTTGGTCTTGTTCTTGGATTCCACGGACGATTTACTTGTTGCGCGTGCGACTGTTTTATGTTTTGCTTTTCGTCGTCCGTTATTTTGAATTTTTGCGTAGCTAGGTGCAGGCGGTGAATGCGTTGGTGTCGGGTTACGATTGTTTTGTTGTTTCGCTTATTGTATTTAATTAAGTTGATTCAATCTTTGAGAGCGTTGGTGGCGCGTTGCGGAGAGGTATGGACAATCAATCGTGAGGGTCCGAGTTCGAATCAGCATGGACAACACAAAATGTCGTGTAAAAATGAGATTTTCAAACTTATGTACGACTGCTCTCAAACGATGAAGGAAAACATCGTGAGGAAACCTGCATGCGCTGAACTAGAAATTCTGATGCGTATCTGAAATCTACCAATCCGCATTTGGCACGCATGGTGGACTGACGTGACTGTGCCCTGCAGTAGGACGTATCGTATATAGGCTGTGAGGATGATGAATCTTCGTCAACCATAGAGATGCGTACGCGGTTTTGGCTTCCACCAAAATTCGTCGGTCCATACTGGATCGATATAAAGCGTTTTTGACGGCACTGGGCGGTCCTCGTTCATCTTGGCAATTTGATGCAGTAATAATTTGGTCATCCCGAACTGCCAGAAACTCAAAAGAATTTTCACCACTTTCAGCAAGATACAAAATGAATAGGCATGATTTATTACACAATAATCTAGATCATCTAGATATAAGTTCTGCGGTGCCCTAGCCCGCATCTGTAGGTACTGGAATAACTATGCAACATATTTTAAACTCATTGTTTCAATACTTGCAAATCATATTATTCATACATTTAAAATCATATTTTTGTATTTTGAATTTCTCTTTGGTATCCATTAGGTAAGAATATATCGGGTTCAGGTTTGTGTATACCTTTTCATTCATATTCTGAGTAAACTTGAGTCCATCTGACATAAGTCCGCAACATAGACGACGTTGATCAGCCTCCCTAGTATAGCTTCCTCAGCTTGTTTCTATACTACTTATCGCGGCATGCTGAAAGATGCTGAGAAGGCGCATCGTGGGTGTGTAGAGAAAACAGACTAGAAGTGTTGGCGGTTGGTGTGCTATTTTTGAATCCCACACGTTCTAATTCGCATAGGTAATTAGGTAGGTACCCAGCCTACGAAAACTACAAGAAAAAAGACTGTGCCATTTTAGTATACGAATTAGAATTTAGAACGTGTTAAATTAACATTAGCCCTTCTGATCATATCGTCGCTAGTCTTATTAAACGACGTATCGGGCATTTTTGACGTAACTGACTTATTCATTGTCATACGTAGCTCTCATCTGATAAAAGCTTGTTCTGAAATATCACCTCGATGTTAATTACGTCGTTTAGTAAGGCTAGCGACGATATAGACATCAACTAAATTAAAGATGAATGACAAAATGGCAATCAAACCAAACAAGCTTATCTAACCATACTAACACCTGATCAAACCATACACGGTAGGATTATTAAGGTCCCCGTCACCGAATGTTAAGGTCACGTTACATAAGATCGTAGACGGCTTGGCGGCGCGCGCGCAGGGTCGTTGACCGGGGCCCGCGCGGGCGTACTAACTTTGTACTGAGGAATTCGCACATGCCTTTGGGCTTCGTCGTCTAGTTTGTAGGATATAATATGATATAGTATACGTGTATAAGTTGATATGAGTATAGAAATAAAATTTCACGATTTCTTAGCGTGATAGGTGCTATTTTCGGAACCGGTTAGACAAATAAAAAACCTAACAACAACCGGAAACCAAATTAGGTAGTTATAGAGGGTCCTCTTGAAATAGTACAGAAGATCGGCTATATTTGGGAACATTATTATTTATGTCACGCTTCTCTGTCAGAAGTATAGTGTCTGTACTCTGTAAGTAGGTATAGTAGGCCTAGAGCAGACTCCGAGAAAACGAGAAATATCGAGATATACCTGTCTTTATTGCTTTGAGTAGCTTCATAGCTGGAACGAGTTTAAATCGTTAAGTTGACTAATTACTTGTATGTAGACGAATCCGATCCTTTACCTTCTCGCTAAAAAGATATTTTATGCTTATTACTTTAATGAAGTAACTCTGTACCTAACTCAACATAAACTTTTCTATTGCCATTAGGAAACTTACTTGTATCTTACTACCTACCCTTTACCACATATGACTTTACTTTAATACCTTTTCGTCCTATCTCATCCTGATAATCGCAAGGAAATCAACAAATTATGTCTACTTAAGCACAGTAGGAATGTTTTTGATTTTGTTCTAGCTTCAATAAGTTATAAAATTGTTGAGTTTTACAGAAAAGTTTTGTTATATAGGGGTGCTTCGGACTATCAAACTGGAACAGCAGATTTTTACTTTTCGATATTTCGATCTTGGCTCTATAGTGCATTTTGTTCAGGTTGGTGGTCTGAAGCACCCCTTTAAATATGGAAGGAGGATAATTATGAAATTGTCGGCATAAATAAATAAACGAAAACTTCGAGTTTTGATCTGTATAATTCAGAACATCTGTTCGAAGGATAATGTTAATCCGTTATCATACTTAAAGGGGTGCTTCATATGTATGGAACCGCAAATTTATTTTTCGCGTTTTCAAAGTTGGTCCCATAGTAAAAGCTTTTACTATGGGACCAACTTTGAAAATTGATGGTCTGAAGCATCAAAGTGAACCCCCTTATGCACCCCGTAAGTAACGCATTTATGTTTACACCCTGCATATCGGGGTTTCTGTATTTTCTGAGCAAATTAATTCACAAAGACCTAAACGGAAAGCAATAAGTAGCTCAAGATCCTTTAGGAAGATATTTATTTTAGTTTGTCAACTATTCAGAGCAAAAGAATATGATTCTAATATTTTATTTATGAGTTACATCTTAAGCGGAATCGATTTGAGATTTTGGTAAATGTTTGATTTATTTTCAACGAGCTTTCGCTCTCGCATTTGCTCGAGTGAACGGGAAATGTTATGTAGGTACAACATACTAACTTCTACCGAGTTTTACTGAAATCTATGGTTTTAACAAGACAGATTTAAGAACGTACGAGCCTTAAGAATCAGACTGATTTTTCAATATATATATATTTTTTTACTTTTTTCAGTCTTTTCATCCAACTACAGTTCCTGACACCATATCATAATAATATCAAACGTATCTGTAACATAGTGAAGGTGCGACCTGAGTGGAATCAAAGACATGTTATGTCTCCGCGCCTTCAAAGACATGTCAGTTAACCACACCCGCTAATTACCTAACCGTGTACATACATACCGATGACAAGAATTAATTAATTCTATCGAAAACAGACGCTTTGTATTGTTAGCGCCTTAAGCCGTGCATACTGTAATATAGTTCGTTTCACGTATTTGGTCCCGTGAATCTAGCCATTTTCATCGTTATCCCGCTTATATAAGAGGCTCTTTCAGGGACTTTTTATATTGACTAGATAGATCACTAGTTGTAACATGTAACACTAATCGTTTTGTCTAATTTGAAAGGGAATTACAAAGGTTAGATAGAACCTGTCGAGTATAGGTTGAGAGACAGCTTAAGTATTGTTTGTATGTGTTATACGTACTTATACTCATACCTACATAGCTATCAGTTTCAATGTGCCAGATTAAATTGTGACTAATATGGTGAAAAATAATCAGCTGTTGCATACATTTGAGTCAAGTAGGCATTGCAGTTTAGTATGGAACAGCTGATTATTATTTTTGCTCCGATCGGTTTGCTCCCATAGTGAAAGTTGTTCCATTTGATGGGTAGGTCCTTCTTAAAATACTGATGATTTTAAGGGGATGATCAGACCGTCAAACTAAACAGCTTATGGGACAAACAGCAAAATTGCGATGATGCTCGACGATCTCATGACGATGGTCCCATAGGGAAAGTTGTACAGTTTGATAATCTGATCTACCCTTTAAAAGAGAAAAACGGCCCACAGGTTTTCACTTAAGATCTTCGCAACTCCTATAATATTAAGATACAGATAAAGAAAGTCACAATAGCTTCTCTCATTGGTTCACATGGGGAAATATTCGTAATATAATTGATTAAACATATATCTGTGTCAACACTTGATTAATTGAAGTTAGAATCGCTGTCATAGATTTAGATAGAGCGGGAAGTTTTGTTAATTAAGTAAAGTTCTTGTCTGTTAAATATTAATTTAATTTATTACATGCAATAAGAGCGTCGGTGGCGCGTTGCGAAGATGTATGAAAACTCAATCTTGAGGTCCGGGTTCGAATCCGCACGTACGTCTTGTTGTGGAATGAGATTTTCTAAGTTATGTACGTAATACCATATATATCCGTTTGTCCGTTCATTTGCATACAAGCATGGTTAAACTCTCACTACTAATCTTTATTACTGAAAATGTAACTCAGTGAGCTACACAGGGTGTTACAAAAGCAAAAATAAACATTTAAAACTTTTAAGGGGGTTGTTGAGACCATCAAACTGAACAACTTTCACTGTGAGACCAAGATCGAAATCGCGAAAAAAAAATCTTTTGTCCCATGCATTTAGCTCGAGTAGATCTGTAGTTAGTATGGAACATCGCAAACGCATCGCATCATGGCGATTATGGCAAATCTCCCCATTTTGGGGGAGGCCGATGTCCAGCAGTGGATAGCAGAGGCTGATATGATGATGATGATGATGATGGAATATTAGATTTTTTATTCGCCATGTCGATATTGGTCCCATAGTGAAAGTTGTTCAGTTTGATGGTCTTAACCACCCCCTTAAATGGTTATTTGTATTTTTGTAACACCATGTATACAGATTTATAAGTTACAATGAAAGTTTCTTTGTGATTTCTAATTAAACTGAAACTCTGAAAAGTGGACGGAATTTCCTAACAGCTTCAATAATTTTTACTAGAGTGTTCAGACTTGATGAAAAACCGTGAACCAAGACCGTGTAGGACTACTAGGGTTCTGAAGATAAGTATAAGAACGGTTTTAAATGGCTTTTCCTGACGCTTATGCTATAATTTTTAATGCAAGTAGTTGCTAAGAGCTACAATCGTGAATTTTTTTCTGATCTTTGATTTCTGTATTAAAAGTTAGAGCGGGTGCATATCTCGAGTTACAAGCATTAAAATAACATCTCACTCAATGCTATATTTGCATACCGCAAAAGTAATTTTCACCCCTCCGGCTCCGGGCGGAAAGTTTCAACTTTCGTCCCGCTGCGCTAAACGAAGTTGCCGCTTTACGCCTCCGTCGAGGAGAAAAATAGTATACTAACCTCGGGCAGTAAATATGAAAGCCTGAGGCTTTCTTCACATGAGATCTGAGATCTTTCTTGCTTTCCTGCCCTCGTTGTGTAATCTACTATTTTAGCACTCGTTTCGAATCAAAAACAATTTTTTTTCCCGTTTAGATCACATTTCTGTTTTTGGGTTACTATTATTTGTCTACATGCTATATTTTGTTACAATTGGGAAAGTAATTGCAGGACATACAGATAGACAGAATGGACGATAGTGTAAGGGTTCCTTGTTCCTACGGAAGCCTAAACATAAATGTAGAGTTCTTGTTGTAGAGTCGTTGCATAAAAACCACGTCAGAGGCCGTAAGGCGGTTTGAAAAAACTCTGACACCAGGGCTCTGCCCACACGATAAGAAAGAATGTAGAGTTAATAGATTTACACTTTTTGGTATGTTTCAAGTGTTTTGGTAGTTTCGGTATAAATGAATGTCTTGGACATTGCCACACAAATTATCTAGTCACATTTAAAGTGCCAGAATCTAGCCTGGACTTGTATTATGATGACTAGACAACGATATAGAATAAATATATAGATACAAACATCCATGACTCGGGTACAAGTATTCATATTCATCATACAAATATTTGTCCCTTACGGGATTCGAACCCGCGACACTCGGCACAGCAGGCAGGTTCTCTACCGACTGTGCTACCGTGCCGTCTAATAGTATAAGTACCTAAACTTAGGCATGTGTAGCCTACGCCTGTAATTTTATAACAATAGATACAATTTTATATTTTTTATGAAGTTTAGGTACTGTTAGGTAGTTTAGGTGTTGACATACTTAAATAGGGTCAGGTCAAATGTACCCAAAACCGGCGCGCATGCATGAAGCGACTAATGTACTCGTATTATATGTTGAAGAAGCGAAAGAGGTGTGTCAAGATCGTAGCACGTGGCGATCTACGAAAGGCAGAAACGTTATTCTTCATTCATTCATAATAACTGTTTGACCCGCGACTTCGTCCGCGTGGTTTTGGGGTTGATATTCGAAAAATCCTTACTTAGCCTTTTGCTGTATTCTACATATATTCCAAGTATCATGTTTCTATCTTCAGCGGTTTAGGCTGGGCAGTCAGTACATAAAGGAGGTATGTAATTTTTTGTATCTCATGTGATACCCATTTATGGGTAGAGCAAAGATAACCTAGTAAAGAATTAACAATAACAATTAGGACAAAAATTATACATAAAAGTTTAGGTACTTACACACAATTTTGGGACTATACAGTGGATGCGTGCTCATATTAAATATTACTCTCAATAGGTAATTCATTCATTTAAAGGTACTTACATTATAATAATGAAAGCAAATAGATATGTAGTGGTACTTGAGTATACTAAGGAAGAATTAAATAATAAATAAAAATAAATAAAATAATATAATTAAAAGTAAATATAATGTTTATAATTAAATGTTTTGTTACTAACACTAGCTGTAAGATAAATGTATACTACTGTATGTACTTGAGTATACTAAGGAAGAATTAAATAATAAATAAAATAAAATAATATAATTAAAAGTAAATGTAATGTTTATAATTTAATGTTTTGTTACTAACACTAGCTGTAAGGTAAATGTATACTAGCACTATATGGACATCTTGTCTGAAATAAATTATTTGAATTGAATTGTATTGAATACATTAATCATTTTATCATTCTCTTGCCCATTTCCCATTATTTGGGGTCGTCGCAATACATTAATAATTTGAAATTGAATAAATAAATAATAAAGATCAATGTCTCGTGGGAGTGAAACAATAGAATTAATAATCTTCAATCTGGAGTAAAAGAATTTAATCATGATCATCTTCGTTCCTACCCAGCTCCTAAATATAAATGTCTTTACTTATTTATTCAAAGAGCAAGGCTCCGCGATTTGTCTTCTTATTATTTACAAATCTGTGGGCTTCGTGGATGAATTCGAGCCCTTATTTTATTTACTCACCGGCCACTAACGAGATGAGGTCTCAAAGGATCGTCCTAAAAGTAAATAGTGTGCGACGTTAAAAGGTGGCTAATCCCCTCTAAGCGTATACAATGAGCTTATACAGGGGGCTTCTGATGTGCTCTAACGAAAGCCGGACTACCAAATCAATGCGATTTCTTCGAATATTCCTCCGGAAGATTACCGAAAAATAATCCCCCTTTCAATCAAGTGTGACGACTCGATAACTGGGTATGCGGTTTGGATAGTTAGATATAATTTCCAATGTCGTTTAAATAAGAATACGAATATCGGATCTCGAATCTATTTAATAACTCTGTGTTTAATGCTACGTGCATTATAGTAAAATTCCTCAACATATCTAATAGGAATCTAGTTAGATTATTTTTTACCAATAAAATCCAACTATCATACAAAACTTGTCTTAAGTATCTAATACCGCTAATTTACGAGTATAATCATCCTCAACATTAGTAATGATGACCGATGTCAATGTTTGTGTTAATATACATACTACAAAATCGTAGAGCGTGTCAGCGGTGTATTGTATAGTCGTACGACGGGGTTGTCGGGTGGTCGGGCGGTCGGGTGTCGTCGCATGGAGCACGGAGGCTGAGCAAACGCGGCGCAGGCGCCCAGGTGAGTCAGGTGGGCCCGCCCCCAGTACCCTCCGCGCGCCTCGCGCACCTGCTTCGCCGTTCAGTCCACCGCCACACGCCGGCCTGGCGACTTGTGCTCCGTGCACGCCGCCACTTTCTCCACACTCTCGCGAGCCCTGCGCGTCGTTTCTCGCTTCTCCCGATCGCTCAGTTTCCCGCTCCCTCGCGGCCTTCCCTGTACCAAAACATTCGAGTTTTTAAACTTTCCGTCGCTCGAGAACTTTGTTCCCGAGTTGCGATACTTTGACCGGTTCGGTCAGGTGAGGAGCTTCGACGGCAACAGTCGAGACGATATCGGGAAGTCGGCGGTTCGCGTGGCCGTCGAACGGTCGGAGGTCGGCCGCGGATGCGGTCGTAAGAGACGGTGCGAGGCCTCTGGGAGGCCGCCGCCACGCTGTTCCCGCCGCAGCTCGGGTGCGTGTCCTACGTGACGCCGTGCGCCTGCTGCCCGCCGCTGATCCTGCAGCCGGCACCGCACCCGCATCCGCTCCCGCTGCCGCTGCCTCTCCCGTTGCCCCTTGCCCTCCCGCTCCAAGCCCTAGACCCCCAACTCGCTAAACACCAGCGTCTGCTGCTCTCTAACATGGTAAGTGCGACTGTTTCCCGCCTATTTGCCGCCGCAAGCCGTCCCCGCCGCCGTGAGCTCTCCGCCGATAACTTTCCACGAGAGAACAACACTGCTAAAGTTGCAAACAAACGGATCTGATAATAACTCTCTCGGGCCTCGACTAATGTGTATAGAGATACAATCGCGGCATCCATGCGGTGAATGTGGTACGACTATCGCACCATCGCACTCAAAATAAATAAACTGTATTGTTATTCAACATTGTATAATAGTTTCTAGTGATAATAGGGCGAGGAAAGTGTCCTCACTCGGTTAACTTTGATCATAACTATTATATAGATAACTTTAGGTTCACACGCATAAGTTAAGCGTATTAACGTCACCGTCTCGCGTCCGTTGTGTCTCCAACTTTCAGTACATTGATCTCATGAGTATTGAAAACTATGAAACTTTGACAGTTGAAATTGTCACTGAAAAATGTTTAAATGTTTATGGCGCATCTCTAAATTTTCCAAAGTAATTCCTACTTAGTACCTATATTCAGTAAATCATCTGTAGCAGCACCACACACCAATAACAACATTCAAATAGTTGTAGAAGTTTGAGAATTTATCGTTTTAGTTTGCGAGCCGACATTAGAAATTTGAAGTACTTTGAACTTAGCAATGAGCTATAAAAAGCACACGAACTCGAGTGGCACGAAAATCTCAATGCAAAAATCCGATTGTTTTCTTCGAAATAACCGAAACAATGTTTTAACTCGCGTCTCCGACAACTCCGTCAATGTAAACTTTTAACACAATTTCAAATGCAATCCTAAAAGAAAGTTAGGAGAGGCGGGAATCGAACGAAGCCGTAGTCGATAACTAAATCAAGTTTTGTTTACATTTCGACTAAGATTCTTATCTTATTTCCGACGTGTACACGGGCCCTCACCCCAGAGCTATGAAGTAAATGTTGATGACAGAAGTTTGACTTAAATGGAAGTCGCATCAAACTTTTCTCATTAAGACCATCCGTCAAAGGTGTGTTTATGTTATTTTAATACTTATTTCACAAATCCAATTCGCATTTACCTTTACCTATTTACTTCTACGAGTCGCAATTTCACCTAATCCTTCTAATTAAATCCTTTTCATGTTATTTGACGTCTAGTTTCCATCGATACAAATGCTTTTAATACTTTTCTTTGAAGTCAAATTCAGGAGAGATTAAAATAATACGCTTCGACTTCCTTTGCAAGGCTTTATTGTTAATTAACATGATATTAATTAATTTTACATTGGCATGACGAGGTGAAAAATGTTCCTTCAAAATTGTATCATTGTTCAAAATATTGGTGTCGTACAAATAGTAAATAACATTGGGAACGTTAGTATGGGCGTCACGTACATTCAGATTATTTGGTACCGTCCGAGTAACGGGCCACATATGTTTCCGGAGAACCAGAATCATTACCATGCTAAAATCTTTTCATGGAAGCATCGTCGTCGGTCTGTATGTAACGGTATTCAACAGTCAATTACTTAAGTTAATAGTATTAGTGTAGGTTATTATATTAATTCGATTGTATAAGAGTGTGAAAAATGATTATATTGGTACTATTAGCGAAGCAATAGGTATCCTAGGTGATTTTACGAAACACTAATAATTTTGTTATTTTCTTTCTAAGCTACACTGACCTGCAAAACTAAGTACTACACTTTTAATATTTCAATTTTTTCTGAACTATAGAAATTAGAGATTCAAAATAAAAAACGTTTTATGGCAAATGTTATCAGCTTTCTTTGTAACTATGCTTTGTAAATTAAACTCTTTTTGAGTCCTTTTTATTTCGAAAGTATATTTTGTGTACTGAAAAAGTTATTGCAATTTTAAAAGTGTGATACTTAGTTTTGCAGTGCCAGTGTATATAAGGTCTAACAAAATTAGCTGAAACTATTTTAAGAGGATGATCAGACCACCAAACCGAACAACTTTCTCTATGGAACCAATATCGAAATCGTGAAAAAAAAATCTGCTGTCCCATACATTTGAGTCCAGTTATGTTTGCAGTTTTGTATGGGACAGCTGATTTTTTTTTCGCGATTTCGATATTGGTCCCATAGAGAAAGTTGTTCAGTTTGGTGGTCTGATCATCCCCTTAAAATAGTTTCGCCTGATTTTGTTAGACCTTATATAACATTTTTGTAAGTATTTAGGTTTTAAAAGAAAAAAGAACATATTTTTTTTATTATTGTGCAATACGGATTAAAATCTATTAGTACCTACATGATGAAATTAAGGTTTGAACGTTGTTTTTGGTTGCCCATCATGATCCAAACCAATTTTCTAAACTACTAATAAGTTCCTTTTCATTGTAAAATCTGTATTTCTAACAAAAAGAAAATTTTGGAAAATGTATTCCATTTTCTTGTTCTTATCTAGAAACTTAAGAATTGTGAGAATTGAGACTGGATCAGATAGTACAAAACGTAATATAATTTATTTAATCGTAAAATTATGGTGTCGACTGGCATTACAACATAATAGTCCCAATCCTAGACAAAACATGGTACATAGTTGTAGTCTGAAAAAAATAACTATCACAGACACATAAATATATTTCTGAACACAAACAGATGCAAACTTTATTATGGAAATCAAATTTTTACGGTGAGATAAACGGGATACGATAGAACCCGGTCGGCAAACAACATATTTCTCAAAGGATACACGAACGAAGCCACAAGCAAAACACTAGTTTCCAACATTTTCTAGAATCGTAAACAACGGCAAATATCGCGTGGTTATTCTCGTCATTATATCAATTTCACCAGCTATTTCGTTGGAAAGTCGCGAGCGCAGCGCAGCCGAGGCGACCGCGCGAAACGGCATACTATGCGCTTAATTGCATTCACACTAATAAGTGTATTAATTCCGATTCTCGGTGCAATTAGCTATACATTGGATGGATTCTGTCGCGTGAAGTGATGTTATGATTCGTGACAGATTATAGTTTCACTCTTCTCTTTACATATTAAGGTTCGGAAAGTTTCTTGAAGAAGTACTTTTTCTTTTCTTTTAACACTACTAAGTGTGTATGTGTCGCAGAAATATTGTGAAATCCAATCAAAGGGTGTATCGCCTCGCTTAATCCACAGCTCAACAAAAAGAACAATAGATCGAATAGTGTTATGAAGATTATAAGTCTTATTGCTAATGGTTAGTAAACAATTACAAAAACGGAACTATTTTTTTATTATTTGCTATTGACGGAGCTATTTACAATATTACTAGGATTATTATAATTTTACTCATTGTGGCTAGTAAATTTATAATTCCTGAAAGTAGTTAGTAATATTGTAAGGTGTGGAATCTATTGACTATAAGCTGGACGAATATACATCCGGATTATTGTGAATCGATTCCACGTCTTACATTATATTCGTCCGGATTATTGTGAATCGATTCCGCATCTTACGGTATATTCGTCCGGATTATTGTGAATCGATTCCACATCTTACATTATATTCGTCCGGATTATTGTGAATCGATTCCGCATCTTACGGTATATTCGTCCGGATTATTGTGAATCGATTTCACATCTTAACATATTACGAACTACTTTCAGTAATACATTATTATAATTTTACTAGCCTACTGATTAAAATTATAGTAATCCTAGTAAGATTGTAAATACCAGCCACAAAATTTTAATCTTCTAATACTGAAATCATATAATGTAATTATTAGAAGATAATAATTGTATGGCTTTGACAATGAACATCCGACATATTTATACAAAAACAAATGAAAATAAAACCTTTAAACTGTACAGAATCTCAAATTTAACAACATTAAAAAGCAAGCAATATTAAAGCAAGTAATAGAGTGTTTATATGTTTTTTTAATCGTCATATTGTTATGTTCGAAAAAGAATAGGTAAAAGAAGTACCTATGTAATTTATCTTCATAAGTCAGGTGCACTGTAACAGTTCTGATTCGCAAAACCATTTATATTCCTTTGTTAAAAATAACAAATTATTAGTTCGCATGTTTAGAAATACGGCCGTGATGAATGAAGTCGAAATTGAATTAGCGATCATATTTCAGTTTTCAGTCACCGTTTCGTGTAACCGTATCTACACAAAATACGAAATGCTAATTTTCATTAACGTATATTATACCTATATGATGTAACAAAATCGAGTAGTAAAACTAGTAATATTTAAAGGCAACAGCGAGATAAAATAAACAAAATCTGCTGTTTCATACAAAACCCACTCGAATCCCATGTATGGAACAGCAGATTTTTTAAATTTCATTTACAAAACACCATATTAATCTAGAATTAAATATTTTAACTGGTTCTTACCGCGTTTTGGTATATTTGAGTTCCCGATGTTCCCGATTTTTGTTTAATTCTAGATTAAATAATAACCTCGTTACTCTCAAAAACTGCACCCTATTAATATTTAAAGGGGTGGTTTAAATCATCAAACTGAATAACTTTCACTATGGACCCAACATTGAGAAAAAAAACTACTTTTTCATACAAAAACTGCAGTGTGCACTGCATCTACAAGACTCAAACATAGTACAGCGGATTTTCAACATCTCTTTAGTGAAAGTTGTTCAGTTTGATGATCTAAACCACCCCTTTAAATATTACTAGGGTGTTTTGTTACACCTTGTATAAGTTAAAATTAATGTTCCCAAACACATAACAGGTAGCGTATTTGCAAATTGTTCAAACCAACTGGAATCCTAATAAATAATTTTCTACAGTCAAGGTGTCATTCAAAATAAATATTCCGCACTTATAAATGTATTATTACTAAATATATACAAATATTTTCCTACTCGTTTAGTTATATATTATAATGGCGTACTCAGGAGTGGAGTGGACACAGTTTAAGTTTGTTTTCCGATTTGGTCGAAAACGTGCGTGCCTGCGCGTTCGTTAAAATCATCTGACGCAACGTGTTTGTTCTTATGAAAATAGTTTTAGCCTCTGAATATTATTATGCTTTTATTTTATACTAAAAATAAATAAACTCTATTTAAAATGCAGTGAACCGCTGCAAAATAACAATAATATAAGGTCTAACATAATAAGGTGAAACTATTTTAAGGGGATGATCAGACCATCAAACTGAACAACTTTCTCTATGGGACCAATATCGAAATCACGAAAAAAAATCAGCTGTTCCATACAAACCTACTCGACCTAAATGTATGGGACAGCAGATTTTTTTTTCGCGATTTCACTATTGGTCCCATGGAGAAAGTTGTTCAGTTTGATGGTCTGATCATCCCCTTAAAATAGTTTCACCTAATTTTGTTAGACCTTATATAGGTACCCGTATAATACGAATGTTATTTTCTATTCGGTAGTCACCTGCGGTCCTCGACTTTTGTATTATAATATAATCGATATATCAATTTAATATAGTTAAGAGCAAAATAAATCTATATCCTAACCTACCTGACCACAAACTATATTATGTATTCTCGAATCAAATCGCTAAATAGATGAATGCTATCCCTATAATGCTTCTAAACATTTTGAATCCGAACTGAATGTTTAGGTACCTACCTACAGTAAGGTACCTAGTTACCTACCTCGTGTGGGTGTAGTATTGACCGAAATATCTTTTCTAAATAGTAAAAAGCAAAGTCGTTATCCGCGTCTATCCTCATTATATCTGTTTTACCGCTTATTTCTTCTAAACAACGCAACTGATTTTCATACGGTTTACACTGTCATTTAGAGAATTTCTTCCGGAACGTGTATAATATATGGTCGGTCGCTAGTATCTTACAAGCTCTTATTTAAGCTGAAGATCTTACATACTACAAGATTGATTTTTGCACGTAATGAATAAAACGCTAGTTTTCGAAAGTGGGCCGTTCGTTTTAGCGCTATGTGACACAGACGCTTCAAACTTATAACACCCCTCTTTTTGTGTCTGAGGTTAAAAAAGCCTTGAAGTAATTTGTGTCGGGTAAAAAAACGTTAAAAGACGAGAGACTATTTGTTAAGAGAATTGAAAATTACTAGAGTTTTTGTAAAAATTCTAAGTGCTTTTAGTCAGATCATACATTATTCAAGACAATTCAAAAGCCGACTCATTCATAAGTTTATTTAGGAGAATTCTCATTACGCATTTTTTATAAAATTAACTATTTTTAAAGGAAATACTCAAAAGACCTTAACGCCCTAGTACTTAAAACTGTAAACAATCATTAAATGTTTTTTTTTATTCTTTCGTAACCATTTTATGATCTTGGAGGCTAATTTTAAAATAACGTAGAGTCGTAGACACCATGAGGGGCCCGTCATCAAAACGGTGAGAAAATTTGTGTGTTTACACGCGAAGTGATGAGAGCGAAGCGAATTTACTGTTTCGTTTGCACATTAAAATTGAATTGAGAATCTTAGCAAATACGAATTAAACTTTGTTAAACTTTCATACATAATTGTAACACTAAATGGAAATAGATTTGGGAATATTTTTAGGTAATAAAAAAGTGAACCGCATTTATCTATGATCGGTTCTTCCATGCGACAGCGACCTCGAATGCATTTTCTATCTGTCGTAGATAGATAAATACTTACCTACTAGTTTTAAGATTGTAAATTTTATATATACTTACCTTTTATTCTTAAGATCCTATACGTGTTTATTGTATATACTTAACCTAATAAGACAAAATTTAATAGTTTATTAAATAATCAATAATAATTTATATTGTAACAGAATCTGCTTCAGCAACATGTGTCGTCAAACTTGATATATAAGGTCTAACAAAATCAGCTGAAACTATTTTAAGGAGATGAACACACCATCAAACTGAACAACTTTCTCCATGGGACCAATATTGAAATCGCGAATAAAAAATCTGTTGTCCCATACATTTAGGTCGAGTAGGTTTGTATGGAACAGCTAATTTTTTTTTCGCGATTTCGATATTGGTCCCATAGAGAAAGTTGTTCAGTTTGATGGTCTGATCATCCCCTTAAAATATTTTCACCTAATTTTGTTAGACCTTATATACTTAACTATATACATAGCATACAATTAACTATGTCAATATACATAGTTCAGCAAATTGAATATCAATGAATTTGACACCGACTTTGTTTACAACAAAAATTATAAAACATTATTCAACTTATAAAATTACAGAAAATGTTATTTTATTATTATTCTCAGACGTATTATGTAATGAGAAGATAAAAATAATTTATTTCTCTTTTAGGTAAATATATTATAATTATTTACCAAACTACAATATGCTTACTTTAATTGCACCTACATTGTTTCTTTAGTGTACGTTAATCTTCTCTCCTTAGACTGTTTGGTTTTTATCAGTTCGTAATCTTTGTTTGGTAATGTTTTTGTTTTTTATTCTTTCTTCTTTTTTTTTCATTATAAAATCGCTTATATTTAGTAAATTGTACCAAACAGTTAATGATATAAGGTCATCGTGCTAGCTTACGAACCGGAACGGCTGTGGACTCACGTGTTGCCGCCAAAAAACTAGTCTCTACACTATTTTTTTATATTCTCCTTTGTTAGTTTCGAGGTTTGTAATGCACTGCTTTTTTAAGGGCTATCGTATATCATGTTCTTTTACACTTAAACTCAAATTTTTTTTATTCAAAATAATATCACATAGACAGTTTTCTGACGTCATTTTGGCTTTGCTCTACCTATCGATTTTGACTCTACCACCGTGTCGGAAGGTGGTAGAGAAACTCTTTTAAATATAATACAATGTGATTTACAATATTGAGAAAAAACATTTTGTACTTTGTTCAAGGACTACCTACAATAACAACAGTATTTTTTATGGAATTATTTTTTCATCTTGAGACAGTCCTACCTATTGTAATAGAGCTTAGAAGAAAAGATTCTCTTCTCATTGAAGGTCTTTCAAAATAATTCCCATCCAAGAAAAGTGAAGTGATACGAGCAGGCGCAATACCAGGATAGCCATGTATAATATTCTACAATTAATATATGTATAAATTCAGAATAAGATAATAAATTTATCTCTATAATAGAGTTATACATACGTGTGATTTAAATAAACAACTGTGCTTTAAAAATGTTAAAAATGACTTCTCAATTTAAAAAAAAAACCTTATGTTTTCGGTAAGAGCGTCGGTGGCACGTTCCGGAGAGGTATGGTCACCCAATTATCGGGGGTCCGGGTTCGAATCCGCACGGACAACATGCCATGTACCAATGAGTTTTTTAACTTATGTACGTAATACCGGCTCTCAAACGTTGAAGGAAAACATCGTGAGGAAACCTGCATACACTGAAGAAGAGATTCTGATGTTTATGTAAGGTCTACAAATCCGCATTGGGCGCGCGTGGTGGACTAATGCCCATACACCCTCCCTGAGTGTAGGCCTGTGCCTTGCAGTGGGACGTTTATAGGCTGATGATGTTTTCGGTACAATCGTCTTTAATCACTATAAACCAAAATCTCATATGAAAACATTACAGCAACACTCATTTATCTGGTGCGTCCTAAACTGAGTCTAGAAGACTTATTTATTTAATCGCTTTTCATTTGTAGCTAAGACCTATTTCCATCCATTCTAGTTTTTTTAACAAAACATAATTTTCATCGTCTCACCTTGCTCGTAGAAGCTTCAGCTATAGTGAAAACGTTTGTAGTAAACGCCAGGGTAACGAATTTTTCTCCCTAATTACTGGGTGTCACGGCGATTGCGGGGGAAATGCTCACCGGACAAAGGATTCAGGACGTTCATTAATAGGATCTTTCTAACTGCAATTTTGCTGAATAAAACCCCGGGTCGTTGGAAATATTAATATTGGACTAGAACCCACCCCGCTAATAGTTACAATTTGTTTGCTTGTATTCGCAAAAAGTAGGTATACTTACAGTGTTTTGTTTTAATGTTTTACAATGGTTGACGACCCGGTTGGTGTTTACTGGTTACCACGCCGGACTGCTAAACCAGGGTCCTGGGTTCGAATCCCGGTTTGGTCATGGATGTTTATATGTTTGTGCCGTTGTTCTATAGTTTCCATAATAAACAGCATACAGTGCTTGCTTGGGATCATTACAATGTATGTGCCTGAGAGCGTAATTTATTTATTTTATTATTTAATGGTTAAGTTTGTTTGTTTGATCTAATTGCTTTTGGCATATATATTATACACAGAATACTGGACATGTATAGTTAATAATCAATTACTTTTATTTAAACATACTGACACTATCAAATATTGTGGTTTATAAACATGTTACAGCCATGTTGTGCTATTTTAAATCAAATTAAAGATTGAAAAATTATGTGTCGGATTCCCCAGTTTGTAAGATTGCAGGTTGAAATCCCAAAAATATATTAAAGATTTAAGAACTAATGTATCCTATATGTTTAGTTTGCGTATTTATGCAAGTTGAACGGGCCATCATAATGTCACATATCGTATCAAACAAATCCGAAGACAGTATAATAAAGTCTACTTTAATCTAAGTACTAGACTTTAATAAACAGAAACGTAAATTTCTTATTCGAAAAAAAGAGTTTTCAAAAAAGAGTATCTATTTTTCCAACTTGCATTGTGATCTTGCGATCTTGTGATTTTTAACAAAGAACGTAAGCTGGACTCGGTATTATGTCTTTATAATAGAAAATACGTCACAAGAAAAGAAAAAAGCAAAAAAGTGCTTCTTGCCTCTTTGTGATGCAGGTAATGAAAAAAAATGGCCCAGGTCAGCGTTAGAAGAAGCTTGTACATAAGCTTATTAACTTAGCTTCCATTTTAACTTCATTCGCGAAATAAAAATGTTTTTCTAAAGAATTTTGGCTTTATTGTTATATGAAATTTAATAGGACCTGAAAATTTTAATGGCATTTTTAAATGTACAACGTGGACGAAACCACCCAGTTTGCTATTTAAACTTAGTAACGTGTCATATTTTTTTTCTTTTTTAACACGCTTATATTAGCTTCACATGTATGTAACAACTAACTAAGTAAGTATGTAAGAAAATCTAGGAAGTCATTTAAACCTACATCTAATTAAAGTACAGATTTTTTTCATAAATTGATCAAAAACAAACATTGTATTGTTTTGACGCATGTGCATGTATATCGCTAGCGGCGTCCGCGACTTCGTACGCGCAGACCATTGACTTTAAATACTCATAAATTTGGACTGTATAAACCGATTGCGATGAAATAATGCCTAAATATTAATCTTAAACTGATACCTATGCTTTTTTAAAAACCCCATCCAAATAGGTTCAGTAGTTTTTAAGTGATACTTGCACAAACAGACAAACATGAAGAAAATTATCTCAATGCATTGCATCCATCTCTCATCATCTTAAACGATCCCAATAAATAATTTTATTGCATATATCTTCAATTTGCATTTACTTCAAGATTAAAAATTATTAAACTGTATAGATACGCTAGAAATAATAGAAGATCGAGTATTCGAAATTCTGATAGACCCAAAATCACGTGAAATAGATATGAAAAACAGCCATGACGTAGGATAAATTACAACAAGTAAGTAACGTACCGGGCAGTGTTCAACCCCACATCATGCATAATGTAATGAAATGACCGTGCCTTTTTCGCAATTTCGATTCCTTATCCAAGCTAAATCTCGTAAGATGCCGAATCCATGAAACTTACAATATCAAGGAAAAATATATAAACATTCAAATGGTCGACCATTAACGGCAATATTGGTTTACGGGGAGCAATAACGATCTCGATATAGAAACTATTGCTCGATTCAATCGCTAGGAGCTGCCGCTTTAAATTTACGTATGTATTGCATGCAATGTTTAGGTTATTTCCATTAGACTGACGTTTATTCAAAATCTAGATTTATTTAAGGTTTTTGACGTTAGGCAGTAAGACTTTACATGACCGAAGCATAATTTGCATCTTTGCTTTTATTTATGGATTTAGTAGAACATCAAAGGTCGTGGGTTCGATTCCCACGGGGGACACCTAGTGATATGTCACTTTCTTCGTTTTTCCCAGTTTGTTAGGACATTGCAGGTTGAATCACCTGATTGTCTGAAAAGAAAGATGATTCCATGCTTCATGTGGCTACTGGCCGTTGGTCCCTCCAACTAAGTCTGGTGGTATCTAGTCGTTTCATAAAGACAACGTCAGAGGCCGTATGGCGGTCTGAAAAATCTCTGACACCAGGGCTTGCTGCCCACACGATAAGAAAGAAGTAGAACATGATTTCAAAATCAACCATTATCAATTACATATTGTCATCATCGAGAAATGAAAAATATGCACAATGCCAATGATAAGGAATTATAAAATTTTCTAAGATGATAGAGATTCTTTCAGAAGGACATAGCTACATAACTGTAAGATCCCACTGTAGGGCAAAGGCTTCCTCCTACTATACTAAGCAGTGGTAACATTTTTGTCTTTTCTCGAATGTAGACCGCATATTGGTCCGCGTAGACCGCGTAGTTTGCGACACACTCACAGGACTGATGTCCTGAGATAGGTGCTGGTGCGCTGGTAGCAATTGTATGAGGAAAGTCGATAATAGGGTATGCTTGCCTATGCCCAGGCCTATTTAGAACAGTGAAAGATGACAGGCTGACGATGATAAAGTTACTTTTTTACGTTACTCGTTACTGAGTTGTTACAAAATACTCGTTATAATATAAAAAAAGTAAATTAAAAAAATTCGTCAATATTACTTAAAAGAATTCTTAGACTACTGCACTTGTTTTTTTCTTTTCAGTTTTTATTTCATGTTCACTTTTTACGCAACGGGTTTTTTATTTTTTTTATTTACCCTCTTATTATACACTTTTTTCAACTTTAAATCGTTATAGATCCTAAACGGCCAGTCCAAATGAAAAATAAAAAGAACCCTGAAGATGATTCAAATACCTATTCAATGATACCCATAACGTTATTATACCTTACTTACTATCTTTATGATGATACCCCACTCCATATAGTTCAACTTTCATTTTTTTATTTTTCACTATATGGCGTCTGGTTGTCGCCATATTAAATTATATGTCTTTAATGACACTTGCAAGATTAAAACATATCGATTTATGTAAGAATCATCAAAATCGGTTCACACGTTTGGTCTCTAGCTAGAGTGCCACAAAGGAATAAACTTGCATACATACATACATACATAGGCTGATAAAAACACATTACCCTTCCTTTGCGTCGCGCAGTTGGGTAAAAATGAGACGACACGTATAATAACTTTTTTAGTTTGAGAGTCAAGACCAACGATTTTAGCAGACTGACTCATGGAAACGCGCACTTTAAGTCTGGTATATACGGATAAATTCAATACCATTTCCGAGATAGTTATTTCATATTTCCAGCTAGTTTACTTCAGAATATCTGTGAGGTATTAATAGTAGTTTATTGAGCCGAAATAATGGGATAAGGGCAAGAGAATGATGATGATGATTAAGTTGTTAAGCAAGTCATATTTTTTGTACTGCAAAGTAACAAAATACAATGGAAATACGACATTGTGTAATTTTTTAATAAATTAAATAAAATTAATAATTACAAAATGATAATTCGAGCTGGATTTGATATTTCAAAAAATCTTCATTCCAGCATTACAATTAATGAAATTCTATATTTTACCAGACTTTTGACCTTGGCATACGAACTTGCTTCCACCAACCCGCATCTGTTTGTATGGTTATGTAGAACTAGGAGTATATACTATTACCTATTTCGTAGTATGGTTTAAGCTCATTCAAGTAGTAGTAGTAGTTTTAGTTGTTACATACGTGTTTACATCTACTAAGGTCTAGAACTAAACAACTAGTCAACAAAGTGGTTTTTAGGGTTCCGTCCCCGAAGGGTGCCAACGGGACCCTATGACTCTGCCTGCGCTCGCTGTCCGCCCGTCCTATCTCCAAAGGAATGTACGTTATATAATAGCTTCATATAAACGAAATTTTTACAGAAAATGCGTTTATTATGAGTGGCGGATTTCCAAAAAAATAATAAATAAAAAATTTAAGGGGGGTGGTATCTAAAAGAAACGTGTTTTATCAGCGTTTCATGTTTTTGCTCCATCGTAAAAACGGTACTACGTACAAGCGTCAAACTTGGTGTCGTTATAGAGTATACTGTAAAGTAAAACAACAAATAGTAGAAACCGGTCAAGTGTGAGTTGGGCTCGCGCTCAGGATCTTATATAGAAACCTCTTTGTTGTTGGTAAATGTGGTGGTGGGCTGACATGAACGCAGGGTTAAAATGCTCCAACATAAAAAAAAGAATAAAAAATAAATATTGTGGTACCGAACCCTCGGTGCGCAAGCCCGACTTGCACTTTGCCGGTTTTTAGTAAGAATAACTTGTCTACATCTACTGAGGTCTAGAACGACATAACTTGTCAACATTGTGATTTTTCTTTTTTTACAATATTTTGTAATTTAATTTTCGTTTGCCTCTAGTTTTGTTGTTAACCTTCTGGCCGGCGGTCATAATTCAAGAAACAATGGCGCACGGTGGTACAGAAATAGCTCCGTATACAAACAGACGGACGGACACCGCACTCTTGTACATGGGAAGCTGTTCAATATACCGGCTTTATGATCAATGTCCTATAAAAATTGTTTACTTATTTACGATACGACGGGTTAATAAGACCTGATTTCGTAACATGAAAACAGTTTTCAAATCAAATCAATATAATATTATTTTAGACACAGTCCATCATAGATTGTTAGTATAACTTGAGATTAGAAAATTGGTTTTTCTAAAATACACTTTTTTTAGTTATGTTTTGAAAATGTTTTGATGACAAGGTTTTTTCATATATAATGCTACGATTATTCGTTTTTGGATCGGATCATGCGAAAAAAAGGAAAGATTGGTAAAATTACCCGCTGGCACCCGCGGCAGGGCGGCGCGATATAGCGCTATCGCACACTAGCTCTCTTTCTTTTTGCGCGCGAATGAACGAGATAGCAGGCGTTATAAAACGTTTATCGAGGAGTCATGCCGTGGGCGCAGGTGCATAGGCGTTGCCGCGTTCTATCGATATAACCAACCTTTGCATCCAGAAAAAAATCTGACATGGGGAAGGTCACATTTCTATACTAGATATATACCAATATAGTTACGATTGTAGTATAATAAAAGAATCTACTCAATTCCACTATTAACAGCAAAGTTATTTTGCATAAAAATACCATTTCCAAACTTTCCGATGCTTAAATGAAAAGAAACTGAATGAAAACAAATAATCACAGTTCGGTAAAACGTTGTGCCTCGATTGTTTCAGAAAACAATTTTCAACGTGAACTGCTAACTGGTGCAGCGCATTCCGAAACTGTTGTAACCGAATCTGTTTCGACTTCATAGTTGACTGTGCAGTGCAAATCAATATCCCACTCGGTAAATGAAAGCAGATCGCCCGTACAAATAATAATAAAAGAGCGTCAGGTATGAGCACGATAACGTGAGCGGGACCCGACGGAAATATGAGTTAGAACACTAGAGTTCTAGAAAAAATTGTGCTTTGCATTTCCTTTGACACGATTTTAAGCAGTTACCTTTTGGTAACAACATCCGTGAATCTTTTATGATACAATCTTATTACGGGTACTCTGAAAATCACGAAATATCGAAACAAAATTAGTAAAATATGATCTTTAAATATTGACAATGATGATCAATTTTATCGTTTGACGCTACAGATAATGTATCCTTTAAGGTTTTGCTTAAAATGATTTTATTATCCTAGTCGTATGGTCTCCATTGTGAATCTATTTTTTTTTAAGTATTAGGGTGCCCTGTCCATTGACGCGGAGATAGGAGGCATAAAATCTCGAAGCGGAGGTTTTATGCAATCTTATTGGTTAATATTTCTCCATTTCTCCTCTTCGCCGCCAATCTCTGCGTCAGTGGACTGGCAGCCTAATACTTAAAAAACATAGATTCTCAATGGAGTAATTACAGTACTTGGTGCTTAAAAGAAATCGCGAAGAAAAATCAGCTGTCCCATACATTTGGCTCGATTAGGTTTGCAGTTTTGTATGGGGCAGCTAATTTTTTTTTTCGCGATTTCGATGTTGGTCCCATAGAGAAAGTTATTCAGTTTGATGGTCTGATCATCCCCTTAAAAAAGTATCAGCATATTAAGAAGGACCCTATATATTTACTTATATTATAGATCCCACCCGGGCGAAGCTGTTAAAGATATTCCGGAAAAAATACTCGTAATACGTCTCCGGGCCCAAACAAATTTTATTTATTTAACCGACTTCATTGTCTGTCTGTTTGTTCGTATATCACGGTAAAAGTACTGCACCAGATTTGATTCGGTTTAACTGTTCGTTCGAAAGCCTATTGATCCAATTTCATATAAACTGCGATACTTTTTATCCCGTAATTACATTGACCATCATCAGGGACAAAAGTTGCAGGCAAATCTAGTCACTTGATGCACAGTCAAAACAATTAAAATCTCACTACCAGTCACCATCAATCTGTTAAAAAGCAGAAATATGCAACGTACGAATCGTTACATAAAAAGTTCCTTTCATCTTAGTCTGAAGGCGAAACGGGCCATGTACTAATGTAAGCAAATTGCCGTCATAGCCTTTCAGTCCGGCCACGGCTATCATTTCCAAGATAAGCACTTAAAAGCCTCGTCTAAAACGCTTTCAGCAGATAGACTATTACAGGCTGTTTCAGTTACATACTTTTTGCTTTGCTTAAAAACTGATGAAGTTGAAGTTGTTAAGTTTTATCGGAACGCTTTGAGATTTGGGACTGTCTCGACAAAAATCCCTATGGTTTTTAGTTTTAGGTTTTAAAATTTATATATTTATTTAATATATGCGTCACTTGTTTGCGCCACTGAATTGTCACTTCCTGAAATAACAAAATTTGATAATGCAGAATTCTACATGTTAGTTAATAAATAATCCTTTTTTTATATTCCCTATAAATCTCACTTTTCTTTGACACTTCCTGTGCGGTGGTTTGGTGCACATGTTTCAATAACCCTCCTTCTCAGTCAGTCGGGTAAAAATAGGAATTTAATATTAGCCCTGTATAATTTGAATTTTTAGAATTATAAACAAAATATATATTTTAATACTTGATATTAAAATTGTCTTTAAAAACCAATTTATTCAATATGTACAAAAAATAAATTAAATAAAAATATTTAACTTCTTATTTCGGTCCAATTCAGGTCATACACATGAATTAAATCGTGTAAAAAGAAGAGAAGAAAGCAAATTTGGAAAGGGCAGAAAGTGTACATAAAGGATCGGCAGAATTTGAAGAAACAAGATGATGTTTGACTTTCAATGTAGAAACAACCTAATAATCTTAATGCATTAGATTACAAAGGGCTCGCTTCGGGAGGGCAAGTAACGGACGAGCTTTCCCTTTATTTAGTCTCATAATATTAGATTTTTATGATTATTTTAAAAGGGGAACGTTTTTGCTACTATACATCAAAAGATGCAACTGATTTCATTACTTGATTACGAATTCTTCAGCTGAATACGTAAGAATTTCATTTCTTTGTGTTCGTTCGATGGTAAACTAGGAAGGCGATAGAGGGGGTTGTGTGGAGTGCGGGAGACGGGGAATGTACTTGCAGTGTAATGCCGCTGCACTTGCCCTGGTCAGGAAGCGCGGCGGAATGCAGTCAGTCGCGTTTGTACCATCAGGGGGAAGGGTACGGGGGCTGGCGAGGGCAATGCACGCGGCCGCGGCGTCGGCGCAGCTTGCCTCCCATTCAGTACATCTCTGTGATGCTGCATTTATTTACTATTTATTATGATCGAGGCCTCTTTTTAAAAAGTGAGTCGTCGTAGAACTTTCTTGTGTGGGCGTATAATTTAAAATGTTTTCAAAGGCTCGTTTCTAAGTAGGTTTTGTTGGAAATAATTATTGTATCTTTCATAAAATCTTTTTATTAAAGTACGAGTTATGATTATGACTACATAACGGAATTGTATACATATAAGATTTGTTTTTTTCATTTATACAGCGTGTAAGTGACATCCTGGCAAATACTGAAACGGTTAATTCAGGCCATCAAACTGAAGAACTTTCACTATGGAGCCACCCTCAAGAAACGTTAAAAAAAATCTGCTGTTTCATACATTTAAGTCGTGTTTTGTATTGCGCAGACGATTTTTTTCGCATTTCCTGATGGTGGCTCCATAGTAAAAGTTATTCAGTTTAATGGTCTGAATTCACAGTTTCATTATTTGCCAGGCTGTCACTTACACCCTGTATAGCTTTTATGATTTCATCGTTAGAAAGTAACGTCTTATTTACAAATTTAAAATTCCAACACGTAACATTAACGCACAACATTTTCACACAAGAAATTCAACGCATGTCACTCATATAAAAGGCTACGGTACATACAACGTAGTTCAACGTACAGATTCACGTCATGCAATGATACCGTCATCGCTTTGAGCAGCGAAGCCGAGTGCAATTTCTCTGCGTCGACAGCACGGGTCGGAATGCAATGGTTGCACTGCAATCCATTCAACATAGTCCCTTAAATCAGACCATTTTCATGCCTATGACGTGGGCAGAAGAGTTTTATGAAGGTGCGTCTTGTGTGGAATGCACTGGGTATATGCACACCACTCGAAAGGATTACCCCACTAGTTGGCGGCGATTAACTGGCGCGCTCGCGGTTCACCAGATCGCCTATTGGTTTGTCCGAACGTGGAATGAACCTATCGGTTTTTGGATCTAATTTGATTTAGTTTTTCGTGCTGGCCGGTTTTTCGTAAAGTGTTTTTTTATTGAGTTGAGCCTTACATGCTTATACGTACCTATAAGCTGTTGAGACCTTTTTCGGAGGAATCGAGTCCTTGGCCTTTTTTTTTAGATCCTAATTACCTAATCATCTTAAAATATAGGTATATATTTACCTACTTTATTTGAAATTGTTACCTAATTGGCTTGTCTCAATATACGTGATTTGTAAGCTAGTTTCTCCCAATACAAGCATTTATCAATGCTCGAAGGTTCGATCACGATTCAAATATTGTAAAAAATATTGAGATATAATTTTTTTTATATTTAAATCGTATAAGTTTACCTTTAATATAAATTTGAAGTCTTTTTATGATCAATATTTAATGATTTATCTCTTTTATTTACAGGTACGTTCGAGTTAGAGAAAGATCACGTAGATTTCATTCATTTCACATTTTGTAAGTAGCAGAATAATTTGTTTTTTTTGGTATCACATTTATTCATCATTCATCATTAAAACTTAGTTTTTAGTTTAAAAAAGAGACAATTTCTTTCATATAATTATACTGTCAAGTAATTCTCAGAGGGTTCCTAAGTTTTAAGAAACGTCAAATAAGTTGCAACAAAAAATTATTTTTCGTTTCTAAGTCACTATTCTTTAAGTTTAGCTTTAACGCTGAACTTTACATTCATTTCATTCAAATTTGCAACCACTTAAGAGCTTTGTCTCTAGATGCTTATGAAGATACAACTACTAGGTAGGTACTATTACCGCCGCGTTTAACTTCAGGCTTCTTCTTAGCACTGAAGTTAAACGTTAGTACTCGCAATTTAATAAACTCTCTAAAGATAGTCAAATAAATATATTTGTTACTGTAAAAGCTCGAACTACGGTAAATCCTAATATTTTCTAGTAGAACCTAAGATTTACCATAAATTAATGGTAAAATAATTTACCATAAATAATCAATTTTGGAGTGTTACTAGCAGTCAATTAGTAAATTTTACAATCATTTAAAATCATAATTTTTACAATCATAAACATAAAAAATCATAAACTTTAAAACATTAAAACATTAAAAGCTTAGGTTTTACCTCATAGACACGGTAAATATTGAACAATATTAAGACGTTTTTACATTTTACACTAACAAACATAAATGTAAGTTGAAGTTAAAACTATTACTAATCCACTTATTGAATGATTGAATTTTTAAGCTTTTTCTCTCGACTTCGCATCTCTTTAATTTGAAAATGTATCATATGTTTTAAACAACAACATAGACAATATTTTTAAATATAGTACGATTAGTACTAATCTAGTCAAATCTAGTAATTTAGTCTAATCACAAATATGCAAACATCGTCACAAACTTTTACATTTATTTGTAGGATAAGGACTGCTAACTAAAAATAACGGGTTCATTTTAGGAATCATAGCCAAAATTTAACTCCTGAAATGAGGACACTAAAACGCTGTATTTAAATGCAGTGTCACTTGACAGTTAAGTTAGAATAGCAATGTGTAGCAAGTGATAATACGGCTCTGAAACGTTCTGAGCAAACACGAAGGCTTTTAGGACCGGGTTTGAGATCTGCGATCGATATGCCCGATTTGAATGTTTTACAGGTAGGATTTGTTTTGAATTTGTATGAAAAATAAAAAATTACCTTTGTATCCATTTTTTTTTCTTTTTATTGTTTCCATCATGCTCTATACTAACTTAATGGCATAGTGACGCTCGAATACATAAAATAAAATTTAAAACTCTTTAATCAACATATTAGTGAAGTAAAACTAAAAAAATAAACATAAAAGTATAAAAAGATAAACATTACTTGTAAAATGACTGTTTCATACAACAATTTTAATGATTTGAATTTATTAGTGAAACAAAATAAAAGAACAAGAAAAAACACGACAATGAAATAAAACTGCATATGATTGCAAAAGGTCATTAGATACCCAAAGAAGCTAATTATAGAGTAAATAGTTCGCAACACGCATTGTGAAAAAAGATGTATACTTATAAAATAAATAAAATAAGCATTATGCTTCGTCAAAAAAAAAGTAATAATAAAAATACATCGTTCATTATTATTACTCGGCATAAATGTTTATTGTCAATGTGTGAAGCAAAGCAAAGTAAAGGTTGCGAAGAAAACACAATAATCAAGAGTTATAACAATATAACAACACATTCTTTCTTAGCTTAAACTAATTGTTCATTGTGTGTGGATTACGGACGACGTTTTATCCTGGCAGTTTTGAAATTAAATAGCCTGTGAGAAAACTGTAAGGAATAATAATAAAATTAATCATGAAATAAAACACTTATACAATAATTCTTAGACAGATGTACAAAGTTGTCCATTAACATTATTATAATCATCTTTGATAAATTAATAATCAAATTTCATGCATGATCAGATCTATTAAGAGAATTCACAATACGCGCATTACAGATCTATTTAGATGCCAATTGTTCTAATTAAGTCGACCTGAATGCATAACTGAAGGACACTTATAAAGGATGTAACATAAAATGGGACAGTTACTTAAAGGGGTGCTTCAGACCATCAAACTGAACAACTTTCTCTGTGGGACCAATATTGAAATCGCGAAAGAAAAATCGGCCGTATGGGACAGCCAGATTCAGTGTTGGTCCCATAGTAAAAGTTGTTCAGTTTGATGGTCTGAAGCACCCGTTTAAGTGGATGTTCCATTTTATATTACACCCTGTATGTTATGGAATGCATTTACATCCTGTGATTAAGATTTATTATACTAATCTTTTCTCTTTATTTTTAAAATTGTGATTATTTTACATCATCCATAATTATGATGTTGATTCCATAATTTATCTAAATACCGCATAATATAAATAAAAGTAAGTTGACATAATTTTATTACATTACATTTTTTGAAAGATGTCAAAATATAGGATACGGGTAAAACCGGGGTTGTAGGATAAATAATTTTTAGTTCCTTTAATACTGACGACACCGAGATTGTGAAATAGCTTCTGGAATGCATCCTCTTACCTACCACGACATTGTCATAACTATCTAACCGTATCTTAAAATTCTACAGCGATCGGATCGATCATCATAAAGGATAGAAACCTATATCTGAATTTCATTCACTCTATATTTACTGACCATATTCCCAAGACCATTTCAACTTCAGTAAACTTTGCAAAATTTTGAAGATGCCAGAATAACAAAGTGAGGGCAGTGTTCTCAGGTGTGAGTAAAGTAACCGAAAATGTTAACTTATTTGTCCTCATAAGTATATGAGAACAGAACTTTTGAAAAGCTCTACGGAAAATGAAAGCAAAAGTTTATCTTCTTTGAAATTTTTATGACTTTACACCCTCATGACAACAATGACTGGTTTACTGCGAAATATACTTAAAATATTAAACAGAAATCTGATTATGAAGTAGACCTGCACTATATACTTCGGAGCTTTCCTGAAACCAAAATTCCAATCCAATAGATGACAACTAGTCAAATCAGCAACTCGCTTTGTATGACATTTTTGACTAAATAGTGACGTCGTCGTCAACATTTCATAACTATTATATTTTATCGGGTTATTTAAAAAAAAATGGTATTTAAGCAAAATAATTACATACTGAAAATGGGAGTTTAGCGTTATTTTCAAACGTTTTATTACTGAGAAGATCAAACTAAAATATATTTTATGCAGTATATATTATCATATTTGTGTTTGTGTTATTTGTATGTATTTTATACCCTATTATGCAACTCACGTCGTCTGCCTGTGGTTAATCTCGCTAACACAATCAATCCATTATAATTCCCTACAGTGTTGACAGGTTTCAATTCAGTTTTAGTTCCAGACGTTTAGAACATGTATGTCTAACTTTCACAAGACAAATTAGGTATGCAACATCTCCCAGAGTGCCCCATATGACCTCGTAAGCGCAAACTAAAACTTTAAACTTTATCCCGGAGTTTATTCCTCTGGTAAAATATCGAATAGTGCGTCGCTGCGGCCCGGGCGCGTCCCAGGTGTCGGTCGAAACGACGCAAGTTTCACTAATGTGCGGCTTAAATGATGACAGTGTTGCGGGACAGACTTAACCATACCTGCTCTAGGGACGTACCTACATCATATCGATAGTCGATTCTTTGTTTACATTACATTTTTTATACACAGAGATTTTCATGATACAATATTTCTAAATGCAAATGGAAATATTACGTAAACTTTTTTATTTTATTTGCGTAACTATATTTTTTTATCATGCCAGTGAATATGT